>CM060916.1:14225000-15617500 GCA_030737875.1 Allium sativum
AGGGAGTCCAAATCGAAAAAAATTAAAAACGCCTTGGATAAATATTAAAAGCTTGTGACTTTTTTTGCATTACATTTCATCTTTTGCGGTTGCTGCCTGAAGTTTACAGGATTTGTTCGAAATCTGTTTGATGCTTTTGATATTTTCTAAATGAATGTTGAATCTTAATATTCTAATTGCATTTTGTTAACATGTGCCGATTGGCTCATGTTAGGGTTTACTAATTGCATGGGGAGGTAAAATTTATTTAAAAATCAAATATCATGAAGGTTATTTATGACTTTACTCTTTCTGTTGATATTAATTATTTGTATTTAACAGGGATAGTTGATGTGAATTTGTGTTCTTAACATGTGCCCAATGGGCATATGTTTATTTCAAATAATTATTATTTGTTGATTGAATTTTGCAGCTTTTAGTGGCGATTTATTTCACATTTTCAGGAAATGAAGTCTCATAAGATTAATCATTTATTTTCAGGCTATTGAAGAAATTGATCGGCATCGCTATTCAGTAGAGTATTGGAAAAATCGATCGCAGCCGTCAACGATGACCAAGTCGGCATTATTAGGTCAGGAAACGCTCTGTGACAGTGATACAATCATCAGAGGCTTATTTAGTAAAGCTAGTCGTGAAGAATTAGAAACTCTACATAAATTACTTAAAGGAGATTATTCAAACTGTAAAAATGATTTAATTTGTCTCCTCGAGGAAGAAATTAGGGGGAAGTCTTGATGATGATTGTTCGGAAATTTTGTATTGGTTTCATGCTGTTGTTTTTTCTCCATTGGTTTGGCACGACAGGAATTGACTGTTTACGAAAAGTGCGTGAATGTCAATTGTTTTCAATTATAATCATAGGGAACAACTTTTGGGTGCAAGCTGAAGTTTTGGCAAAATTATTGTTTTACTTTAGTCTACCTTGATTAGTAGTGTCTAGCTACGAGTGTCAAGCATGTGCTTATGCTTAAAGCGTGAATTGTTTAGCATTTGATATTTTCTTAAAGTTGTATTAGAATTTGGAAACACTCATTGAGTGATTGGATTTGTAAACGAAGTTATTAGATTTTTATTTTGAGGGGATATTAGGATTTTAATATATTTATAGGAGATGTTTTGAATTGTGAATGAAGCTTATTTATTTGACCATGTTTTTATGAAATGTTAGGATTTGAAAATATCTATAGGGAAAGATTTTCAATTTACAAATGAAACTTATTTATTGGATGATATTTTTAAAAATTGGTAATATTTATAAAGAAGCGTTTTGATAATTCACGGTATTACAAAAATAAAATAGTAGATAAAATATATATTATAATTATTAATAAAAAAGATTAAGTTAATTTAGCTGTTGGAAGGCTTGTCCAACGATTTAATGGTTTTTTGTTTAAAGGACAAATTTATGTTTGCTTTTAGTTTTTGGGACACTACCTTTAAATTTTAGTCTAGTTTTTAGGACATTACCTTTAAATTTTAGTTATGGGGAAACTTTTCAATTTTAAGCTGCATTATCCATCTAACCATGCTTCATCATTATTATGTGTTCCATAGCATCCATTATATCATAGAGCCCTAAAGTCATTCAGATTTTACCATGTCGAATTGCATCATCTTAACATCTGCCCCATCATCAGGATATGCCACCTCATTGTGACAATATTTCTTATCATATCTTGCACTATTTCATCGACAGCAACCACTGATAGAAAGATGCAACATTAAATATGAACATGATACAATATGATATCATTAACTAGAGTTATCAATGAATACACGAAAAATTTGAAAAAAGATACATATGCGGATATGGTCATATCTGTATTCGATAATTATCCATTTGGTATTTACCAAGATCATAGTTATATTTTATGTAGTTTGATAGATAAAATAATTGTCTTTACTATTTTTTTAACAGAAAATAAAATAAAAATAGTATGTATTCAAAAATATATATTTGTTGCTTAATATTATTCTTTTTAGAATATTTACAATTTTTAGTATTGAAATGGATGTGCAATAAATAAATCAAAGTTTTATATGTTTTTTTTTTTTTTTTTTTTTTTAAGATTTATTGACTGTGAAGTGGTCGAATAATATATGATATCCGAAAATGATTTTGGAAACAATACAAATATGGTACTAGTCAAATCTGCATCCGACCGTATACAAATCTATCATTAACCAAATGGTTCGACTTTATTTGAGAAAAGTAAATAATAGATGTAAATGGTACTATGTAATAGCTATATATAAGAATATTTCAATAAAAATTGAGTTTTAAAATAAAAGTAGCCATTAGAATTGACACCATTCAATAACATTATAAGAAAATATTCCAACAAAATCTAAAACGATATTAAATGGTTGATTGAAAAATGCAACTTAAGAACAATGTACTAAGCATGTAATAAACTTAAATGTAAGTTGTAACATCCCTGATTTTAGTAAGACATAATTCAATAATTTATTCTTTTGATTTGATTGGAGTAATGTGATGGACATGTAATGAGATTTGTGCTTAATAAATTAATTAAAAAAAACTGTCGTTGTAACCAAACAAACTAAATAAAACATGTATAAGGAAGGGTGAGGAGGGTAAAATTGGAACTTTCGGTTCATGTATATATGTATTATGTTCTCCAACATTTCATTTACAGTCCTCATTCTAAACTAGAATTAAAGAGAACTAGAGAAAGGTCGATCATTACAAGATAGGATAAGAAGAAGAAGATAAGGCTAGGAAAATTTAGAATTTAGAATAATTCATCAACAAATCTCATCATCTCTGCCCAACCAAGGTGAATAATACACTTTACCCCATGGTTATTGTTATCATCGTATATCAGGAAGTTATGTTGATTGTTTAAGTTTGATTTTGTGTTTTTCTTGATGGTTAAACGTTACTATGAATTGTGTGTTGTCAGTAGATTTCAATTGTTATTGTCATACATGAAAATGAATAAGTCATAGGGTGAAATCCTTAGATAGCGATCTCCAAATAATATGAAACTTTTGTGTAATGTGTGTTGAATGATTATGGAGATGAGTTTTGAATTTTATGAATTGTTATGATGGTATGAATTTGTTGTCAAATTCTTAAGGGTGCATGCTTTAGGGAAGAACATACGTTAATTCTAGTATTAACGTATGTGATGATATGTTCATATATTTTGTATTTTATGTAGTACAAAGTGTTGTAAAATAATGTATACTTTATTCTGAATACTTTTTATAAACCAATAGAATTTCAATAAATAGTATGGAGTTGCCAAAAAAATTATATTTTATACAATAATAAATTTGTTTCGCCTACTAGCGTTGTTAGTGCTATTTTTAGACTCGAAGCATTTCTGGCAATGGTCAGAACCACCCTTCGGTGGCGCTGGATGCGTGAAATATCACAAGTATGGTACATGAAGCCTTTAGGGACTTTGCCTCTTGCCTTTCAGTTTCGGGAACAGGTCCTGATACTTATGGTAAATTTTTGTTTTAAAAGACAACCGCTCCACAGGAGGCTTCTGCCTCAGCTCTTTCGGTCAGGCCGGAGGTGGGATTTTTTTTTTTTTTTTTTTTTTAAACTAAAGGGCTATTTTATAAAATAAAGAAATTAAGATAGTGACTTCGAAAGGAACACATACTATATGCCTTTGCGTCTTTCGTTGAAACTAGAAGGGGCTTCCCACTGAAGCCTATGCTTTTGAAAATATGGAAATCCTTGAAGGCGTTGCTTACACAGACATGCCTTTGTAAAACCGTTTTCTTAAAATACTTCCTTAGGCTCTTAAGGTGCCATTAAGAAGCTTTTCTTAAATCAAATGTTTTGAGGCTCTGCCTCTATGGCTGTCGGCATAGTCGACAATGACAAGGGAACTTTTATCTAAACGTTTTCTAAATTAAGAAATAAAGGCTCTTCCTTTATTGCTTGTCGACATTGCGGGATGACAAGTATTGTTAATTGCGAAGTCGAAAGGGTTACCCTTTCGGAATAGCTTGAGTGTGGACTCCGGTTTCATTACGGAAGTCGAAGTAGACTTTAAACGATACAAGTATTGTATCCAATGTAGTGCATGTTGGACTTTGCCTAGAATCCCTTGAAATGTTATATGTTAGATTGTTACCATCGTTTGGATGTTGCGTTTGTGTGGGGAACAACGAGAGGGTCCTTGGGGGTGGGAATTGATACTTACTATATATATATATATATATATATATATATATATAATGTAATATGGATCTGTTGCTTCGTGCAGTACGAAGAATTTAGGAATGAGCCTTCAGTTTCGTGTTAGTGGGGATGGATTCTACGAAGCACTGAGGGAACCAAAGGGGATGTAGGTTCCATATAGGTGGAATACGATACCGCGAAGCACTAGAAGGGAACTAATAGTAGTATAAGATTTTGGGCTCCGTTGCCTAGCAAAGCAGCTCTTACGAAAGCACAGAAAAGGAGAACATTGGGGGAGGGGTTACATTGTGTGTTGTATGATAAGTACGATATATGTTGTTGACGTATTTATATGCGTTGTTGTGATAATTGAACTTACTATTTTAGTGTAGGAGTGCAAGATTATTATGGTTTTGTATAGGATGCAAGCGAGAGGGAAACTCGTTCCGCTATGCAGCGTGGTCTCGTTAAATATTATTGGCGTTAGGTTATCAAGTTATTATTCATATCAATCTTTTTGACCGACCAACATTTTTTGTCTTTTCCCTTAAAGTCTCTGGTACTTAATTGAGTAGACAGAGGGTTTGGGTATTTCAGTTATCGTCTATGAATAAGCCTCCGATGATGAGAAAAAGACGATTGCTATTTAGATTTCACTATGTTATGTTTTGCTAAATCTGTTGTATGATTGATGGATGTATCAACATGTTTTATTAATGCCATTATATGTATATACTCTGATCACCCGAGAGGCATCTTCTTATGTCGTTCTCGGTGTTATTTTGTAATAACTTACATTTCTCTAAATGAGTTATATGCAAAGTGGTGTATGAATGAATTGTCATTATCAATGAATGTTTTGTGTAAAATTTTGAAACGACCCGAACTTCCCCTTTTGCGAAAGCCCGGATTGAGTTGAGAACACGACAAATCAGAACATTTCATTGCTTATTACAACAATTTACATCAGAGTACAAGAATATACAGAGTATGAATAAATAATATACATCAGGAAAATATCAGAGATTAAAATACATTACATAGCAGCAGAAAATAATACGTAACACAACTGAAAGAAATACACGAATACAGAGCTTTCCGAGTATAGTTCCAGCTGTAAATCCAGGATCTTGTAAATATAATATCTGCAAAACCCAACTACTAGCTGACCGTGTGGAAATTAGGGGCACCCAGAGTTTAGGTTAAAACAATAAACTCAAGTCAGTCATGTGACTAGTGTGAGAACTGAAACAGTTATTTAAACTTTACTTTAGAAATAAAGTAAATCAGGGGACCACATCGTATAACACGGAACAGGTTTCCTCCCAAGAATACCAGTGCATATAACAAACACCACAATGTTTTTTGGAAAAATGAAGCTATTATAAGACTTAGGTCCCATCACACAATGCAACGCAAGCCGGAGGATAGAATTTTCCCTTATAATAGCCAAACATGCTTGGTACGTTTAAAAAAAATCATTTTGATACTATTATAAGTGTAAAATGTATAAAACAACTTCAAATATAAATGTATCAATCATAAACGGCATAGTACCCCATCCTACTATGTCGCCATACTAGGCTCTACAATGAAAACCAAAATGTTACGTATTGGAAATTGATTTTCCATCTATGAGTCGAGGCCAGGGATGACTCCTCACCGCTTCGAGACATTCTAGCAAATGTCTCAGGACTACACACTCTGGGCAACCCTTAGATCGGTTGGGTCGGTCTTCTCTTATGTTTGAGGATTGGCAATTCCTGAACACACGTTTCCCGGTCCTATCGGACCTATCCATCGGCTTTGTAGCAACCGATATATCCGAGGTGCCTCGCTATCCATCATCCACATAGGTAAAAAATATAAATGTCTGGGCTCCATACCATGACACCACCCATAGCTAGAAAGAAAAGTCATGTTCTCCCAACGGTCCGATCCCGTTTTTGATTCGTACCGAGGTGCGAGGCTCGCGAATTAACACTATACACAAAGCTATGCCCGTTAAGACCATGCTTTGATCATCAACCACAAGACTCTGCTTTTCAACATAAGCCTTGATCATTTGCATCTCAGCATGCCACACTGACAATTCATGTCATGCAGCTGATGTCTATCGATATATAACCTCTGAGCTCGTACATCTCAGAGAAGGGTGTCAAGCAAGAGAATAAATTCTCTGCTACCAAACAAATATATATTTAATAGAGATCAATCAACACAGGATAAAATCCAATGTCAGACGCACATTCATTTACTAGTTCGTTCTGGGTCTGAACGAAACCAGAGGCATCTTATTCCTCGTCCCGTGTCCAATACAGAAGAGAGGTCCTCGCATATCCGGACAATCTCCAAGTACGTCTGGGCGATCACCACTTATTACCTTGTCTTGGGTGTACCGCCCAATCAAGACATCAGTAATCATCCGAACGATGTGAAGACTTCCGGTCTTCAACCACCATCTTCATCGTCGACTTATCGTCGAATCAGTTATTCAGTATGAGCATAAACCTGACCTTTCTGAATAACTCGCGTATATAATAAACAAGTGCTACACAAACACAACATACGCCTCATTCCAATTCAGAATATTCTTTTATTGAAATACTCACATCATTAGGGAAAGGTTCCCATTAATTTTATCAAAGATAAATTCTTTAAATTTATTCTTTAATCTTCCTTTGGATATTAATTCAAACCAAATTAAGGTTTATCCAAACTAGTCGGGATTAACGCACCTTACCGAAGTAATCATTTGTTTTATTTCTTAATCCCAACCTATTCATCCCATGGAGCAAAAATGGTAATACTTTATATCTAACACCACAGTGTTATCGGTAAATTTAATTACCATTTCATGTTCAAATCTCATTAAAAATTTAACTATCGCTTGGAGTAAAACTGGTGGTACTCCATTCTCGATCATTTCCCAAATTTGATAATTTAAATTACCACATTCAAATTCCATTCTAATTAAAGATTCATTAAAATTCCCCTTAGTTTTAATCTTCCCAAAAATAAATATTAATGATTATTTAACTTTGGAAAATCAAACATGTCGCCTCGACAATCTACACTGTACCACCGATTTCTGCCGATATTTAACCTCTAAGCTCATACGTCTTAGAGAAGGGTGTTAAGCAAGATAATAAATTCTCTTCAACCAAACAGATATATATTTAGCAGAGATCAACAAATATAGTTCGAAATACAATGTTAGACATGTAATCCTTCCTTTAACTGGGTTAAGGAACTAATGTCATTTAAAACACAGTTTGCGATAAACCCAAAATCACGTTACGTTAATTATGGAATCTTCGCGGAAAACAGATCAATATATAATCGGTATCAATTTCCGTATCCGACTAATAATATAAATGGAATAACGACAAAGCCTTTTAAATTCCATATATATGTTAACAGTCTTCTTCCATAGAAGCTCACTTTGATTATTACCAAATCGAGTTCCATTCTATTCCAATTTATTGTATTAAATTGGAAAACTAGGAAAATTTCCTTTAAATCTTAATTAAAAAGATTTATAAATTCCAAATCACATTTCACTGTTAATTAGGTTAAAGAATGAATGTCATTAAAAACACAGTTCACAATAAACCCAATAATCCAATTCTTTTATTTAATCTAATTAAATATTAATTAATTGGAAAACTTCACTAAATCTTAAATTAAAGATTTATTCTTTTCTCAACTAGGTTTAAGAATAATGTTAGTTAAGACACCATTCACGACAAACCCAAAATCCAATTTGATATCAAATACAAGGCTCTGAATAGAAATTATATCGGCTTATATTCAATATCAAATTCTGAAACCAACAAATGTCGTATTGGAAATAACGATATATATATATATCTTCCAAATTTCCATAACGATATCCGTATAATCACGGAATCCAATATCGAAATATTCTGAAGATTATTTCCATTCCAGATCCATTCCAATTCGTTCGTTGGAAATTTCTAGTTATATTAAAACCATTCACAAATCCAATTTATTTTATTTAAAAATAATTGAATTTTAATTCTAGTTAATAACTAGTTCATTTTGATAAAAATATATTTTTACCTTTTCAAACACGGAATTTTTCATCTCAATTCTTTCCAAATCATTTATTATGATTTTAACAAATTATTGATATTTTTAATAATTTTATTAAGGCCCTTTCAGTCGATTTCCATAAGCGGTCACCGATCTGCACTTACAGTGACCTTTTCCAAATTTGATTTGGACATAATTCCAAATCCAACCGTTATATTTCAAATCTCTTATATTCTTTGGAAAGCTCTTTTCGATACAAACCCAACGGTTCTGGTTTTAGGAGAATCCGACGGTCGTATCTCCCGTAATCAATTCGAAATCAATGGTCGAAATTCGCGAATGGTCGCGGCGCGGCACGTTCTATTCAGGCCATTAAATATATATAATATATATATTATATATATTTCGTCGATTTCCATTTAAAACATATTTCATAAATCGTTTATAAATTCGTTTTAAAACGATTCCAACTTCATTTTCAATTTTAAATCAAAATTGAATATTCCTTATCATTATAATATTTAAATGATAATCTTTTCAAAAATCAGATTTTGAAATATTTTCCTTTTCGATATTCATAATAAAAATGAATGAAATCGATATAAATATCGTTCATGTCAAAATGGCGCAAATCTAATCAACATGGCTTTATATATTTCCATATTTTCGTGTCCGTCCAAAATCGGACATCAAATTCACATTTTAATCCTTTATTGGATATTATTTTAAAATATTCGTTATTTTAAAATATTCATTATTCGTTAATTTAAAATATTCGTTATTTCTGAATTGGGATTAGACACAGTCAATTACCATATAATGTTATTTATATGGATTTCATACAATGCATGTATACAACAATAATGATACACAATCAACCATCATCCAAAGTGCATTACACAACTGCATAAGCATTAAATATAAATAATTAACGCTTACCAACAGTCTGTCAGCCAATTGATTGAACTAAACAATTAGGATTAGTGTATGTCAGTCAAATACCATCCCAATACCGTGTGGGGTTTAAATCAACATACACAGATTTGTGCAGTTGGGCGATGTGTAAAATATATCGTCCTAATCAATATCAATCAAATGAGTGTACATAAACAAATCGTCCGATTTATAAATGAATATTTATTTTCATTCATATACACATTAAAAATTATATTTTCAACGATAAAATATTTATTTCAACACATGAATATTTTATACAGTTCATTTATACAATAAAAATGATATTTTTATTGTTCTAATATATTTTAGAAAATTTCGGCAGCATAACGCTGCGATACTAGAACCGGAATAAGGTCTAGCCTTATCCCTCGCCTAATACTGGCTCGCTTAATACATATACCAATTCCAATTTGTTCCATTCACATCCCAAACAAAATTCAAACAAATAAATCAATCAAAACAAACAACCAAACGTAACATTTTCAATCAAAGGTGTCGGGTGCTACTAAGCACCGTCTGCATCCTAGTATATATTTAACTGTAAGCAAAATTAGAGTGAGAAGTTCTCACCTTTGGGATCCACTCTGCCGTTTCATTTCTGAATTTTTGAACAGTTTGGATTTGCCTAAAATTCCAACGCAATCTTTTTCACGCTGTTCATAGTAAAAATCACATTTTTAATATGATGTTTATATATATATATAAATCCCACTTTTATTTCACTACAATATATATATATATATATAAATTATATTTTTGTAACGCTACTCAAATAATAAAAATCATATTTTTATATCGCTATTATATAATAAAAATTAAATTTTTATATTTCCATTCATATAATAAAAATCACATTTTTATATTGCCATTCATATAATAAAAATCATATTTTTATGTTGCCATTCATATAATAAAAATCATATTTTTATATTGCAATTCAAATAATAAAAATCATATTTTTATAAATTCTCTTCCATTATAAAAATCACATTTTTATAAAGCCATATATGTATTAAAAAACAATTTTTTATAATGCTATCATATATAAAAAAACAAATTTTTATTCGGCTACTACATATATAAAAATCAAAATTTTAACAAAATATATATATATATAAATTTCAGAGTTTTAAAGCAATAACATATAAGTATTTTCAAAATTTTAATTTGAGAGAATAAATCAATGTAATTTACCTCTTTTTTCGTGCGGGGGGGGGGGGGGGGGGGGTGGGGGGAGGGGTCCCATAGCCAGAGGAGGAGCGACGGGGCTTGGTGGTGGTGGCAGGAGGTGGCTTTAGGGGCCCACATTGTTGGTGGTGGCTGATTAGAGGATCGGGGGTTTAGGGTTCGAATTGATTGAACGGGAGAGAGGAGCTTTGGGGGGGGGGAGATGGTGCAGCCGACGGTGGTGAGCGGCATCGCTGAGGGGGGCGCGGGATGATGGGCGGCATCGGCTATGGTTCGTTGTGTTTTTTTTTTTCGTTTTCTAAATCTGACGGGGAGAGAGAAGGTAAAGGGGGAGATAGAGTTATATAATTTTATTTTATTTTCAAAAAGTAAGTTTTTCCATTCAAACTCCAAACGAGACCCGAGACTGTCGTCCCTAGCTAGTTACCCCCAATTCGAACACATTGGGATATGTTTCGTAAGCCAATTCTACTATTACAATCATTTTCATCAAAATTAAAATATAAATCAATATATATTTAATTTAGACGTACATTTTAATTTACTGGGGCCACATACTAACTCCAAAAATTCCCAAAAAATAAATCTAGCTATGTTTTGACAATATGTTCCTAACAAAAATAATTTCATTGAATTTGGAGACCGTTTGAAAAATGGTCATTTTCCAGTCGATTAAATTCAAACTGAAATTACCAAACACGTTTAAATCCACCACGCTCACATATTAATTCCAAAAATTATGAAAATTGGAATCCAGCAATAACTTGACATTCCAGATCCAATGAAAGTGGTTTTTTCAAAAACGGAGGTCGTTTGTAAAATGGATATTTTAAGGGCTATATATTATATAAATATATATAAATTTCACAGCGACTATTTTAAAATTTCAATTGGACATAAATTTTTATTCCCGTTATGAAATCTGGATTTTTCGCATTCGTTGGAAAGATATTTTTAAACAGATTCAAATATTTTTTGTTTAACCGAAATTCGATTTATTTTGAATCCTGTACATTTAATTGAATTTTGAAATCGAATTTTCAAACTACCATGCCATTTCAGGCTCGTTTTACAATTAAAATAAATTTATTTGTTCTTACTTCGATTAGAATAAATTTTCAGTCGTTATTATTTAAAATAAATCATTTAAATATTCAAAATTCATTAAAATAGCCAAAAGAAAATTTTCAAATTGGTTCTGAAAACCTGGGTTGTTACAATCTCCCCCACTTAAAATCTTTTCGTCCTCGAAAAGGAACGAAACTGAAAGTTGTTTAACCAACTAACTCAACTTTCATTCTTCAACTTTTCAGTTTCTAAGAATTTTCAAATTCTTCAAAAATTTGGCTAACACCCTAAATTTTTTGAAAAATTTCGCCATAACCTCCTTTGTACGGAGAGACATTTAAAACCGCAACTAGCCGCGCAGGGCCCTCATCAATCCAAAAGAAAAAGCCAAGCGGCTTATAAAATCATCCAAACCCAAGAAAATAGTAAACATGTACCTATTTGTCGGGCATACAATTTTATTCCTCCTCTTAGGATCCATGCTATGACCTGTTCAATATATAAATACATGTATGCATTTTCAAACAATTATCAATTCAGTTCAACATTTGATTCAATTTGGCTAAATCTACCTTTCATCATTATATTGGTTTAAATGAATAATCACACAACACAATCATCAATCAATTAGTTGATTAAATTTTCAAATTCATAACTTTGCTATATATATATGTGTATATATATATATATATATGCAAAATCATGTTTTTGATGCCAGTTCACAACAATAACCCTATCCAGTTTTAGTTCTCACACCAGAAAAGTGGAAATATATAGATATCACAATTTCAAAACTCAGACATTGAATCTGATGATGATATGTCAATCATCAGAATCATCTCCGGGCGACTATAATGTGATTCTATATCCATCCAGTATATTTGAGACTTCAAATACACGTGGATCAGACGTATATTCAAAAATTTTATATACCCGATGGTCCAAAATCAATTTAAAATAAATTACTCAAATACGTATAGTAAGATTTAAATTTTCAAAACAAAATTTGTTTCAATTTTTTTTTTAAAACAACACTCTTTATACCCGTTCTAGGATACTATTGATCCCATCTCTGATGAGTCATTTTCGTTGGATATACTAATCCAATCTCTGATGAATTCTTTCGTTTGGTTCTTATGTGTCTTTTTCTCGAGCTCTGTAAACCAAAGCTCTGATACCACGATGAAACGACCCGAACTTCCCCTTTCGGGAAAGCCCAGATTGAGTTGAGAACACGACAAATCAGAAGAACATTTCATTGCTTATTACAACAATTTACATCAGAGTACAAGGATATACATAGTATGAATAAATAATATACATCAGGAAAATATCAGAGATTAAAATACATTACATAGCGGCGGAAAATAGTACATAACACAACTGAAAGAAATACACGGATACAGAGCTTTTCGAGTATAGTTCCATCTGTAAATCCAGGATACTGTGAATATAATATCTGCAAAACCCAACTACTAGCTGCCCATGTGGAAAATAGGGGCACCCAGAGTTTAGGTTAAAACAATAAACTCCAGGTCAGTCATGTGACTGGTGTGAGAACTAAAACAGTTATTTAAAACTTTACTTTAGAAATAAAGTAAATCAAGGGACCACGATGTATAACAGAACGGGTTTCCTCCCAAGAATCTAGTGCATAAAACAAACAGCGCAATGCTTTTTGGAAAAATGAAGCTATTATAAGACTCAGGTCCCATCACACAATGCAACGCAAGCCGGGGGATAGAGTTTTCCCTTATAATAGCCAAACATGCTTGGTACATTTAAAATAAATCATTTTGATACTATTATAAGTGTAAAGTGTATAAAACAACTTCAAATATAAATGTATCAATCATAGACAGCATAGTACCCCATCCTATAATGTCGCCATACTAGGCTCTACAATGAAAATCGAAATGTCACGTATTGGAAATTGGATTTCCGTCTATGAGTTCAGGCAAGGGATGGCTCCTCACCGCTTCGAGACACTCTAGCAAATGTCTCAGGACTACACACTCTGGGAAACCCTTGGATCGGTTGGGCCGGTCCTCTCTTACTTTTAAGAATCGGCAATTCCTGAACACACGTTTCTCGGTCCTATCGGACCTATCCATCGGCTCTGTAGTAACCGATATATCTGAGGCGCCTCACTATTCATCATCCACATAGGTAAAAAGTATAAATGTATGGGCTCCATACCATAACACCACCCATAGCTAGAAAGAAACGTCATGTTCTCCCAACGGTCCGATCCCGTTTTTGACTTATACCGAGGTGTGAGGCTCATGAATTAACACTATACACAAAGCTATGCCCTTTAAGGCCGTGCTTTGATCATCAACCACAAGACTCTGCTTTTCAACAGAAGCCTTGATCATTTGCATCTTAGTATGCCACACTGAGAATTCACGCCATGCAACTGGTGTCTATCGATATATAACCTCTGAGCTCGTACAGTTACGACCCGAACTTCCCCATGGAGGAAAGCCCGGATTGTACTGAGGACAAGTCACATCGGAACATAAACAGAAGAACATTTTATTGTTTATTACAACAATTTACATCAGAGTACAAGAATATACAAAGTAAAAATAAATATTGTGTAGTGCTAAGGGCACCCCAATATGTTCTTCCTAATACCACAATTAAAAAAATAAAACTCATTAAATTTTGTGTGCTTCCTAATACCACATTACTTTTCTATTCTAATCTATAACTCAATCATTATTTGTCGAACTAATCACGTACTAAGCTAATCCAAAAACTCTAATTTTTCTTAATCGATGTCTTCTTCCCATCTCGCGCGGGAAAATTCAAATTCGTACGATAATCTCTCAATTGTTTGGTGATTTGAAAATCCTAATCTCTCACTTCTTCTTCTAGCTAGTTTTCTTAGTTCAAACCTTATTCACGACTATTGTATATTTCTCGGCATTGCGGTGTCGAATTCGTTGATCGGTTATAGATTTAGGGTTTAGCTTGTTGATCGGTTTTAGAAATGAGGACGAACAAATATCCAGCGAAATAGAAATAGGGTAAAACAGTGTGGTAGCCCCAATTTATTAAGTGTGTGGTATTAAGAAGAGAGTATACTAATTTTTGTGGTATTTTTTAGTCGTGGTATTAGGAAGAACACATTGGGGTGCCCTTAGCACCACACTAAATATTACACATTTACTTAAATATCAGAGACTAAAATGCATTACATAGCAGCGGAAAATAATACAAAACACAACTGAAAGAGATATACGGATACAGAGCTTTCCGGATATCATTCCAGCTGTAAACCAAGATCCTGTGAATATAAATCTGCAAAACCAAAACTACTAGCTGCCCGTATGGAAAATAGGGGCACCCAAAGTTTAAGTTAAAATAATAAACTCCAGGTCAGTCATGTGACTGGTGTGAGAACTAAAACAGTTATTTAAAACTTTTCTTTAAATCAGATATATCAAGGGACCATGCCGTATAACACAGAACAGGTTTCCTCCTAAGAATACCAGTGCATATAACAAAACAACGCAATGCTTTTTGGAAAAATGAAGCTATTATAAGACCCAGGTCCTATCACACAATGCAATGCAAGCCGGGGGATAGGTTTTCCCTTATAATAGCCAAACATGCTTAGTACGTTTAAAACAAATCATTTGATACTATTATAAGTGCATAGTGTATAAAAAAACTTCAAATTAAATGTATCAATCCTAGACGACATGGGTACCATATAACATGTCGCCAATACTAGGCTCTACAATCTAAACCGAAATGTCACGTATTGGAAGTTGGATTTCTATCTGTGAACCAAGGCAAGGGATCGTCCTTACTGCTTCGAGACGCTCTAGCCCGTGTCTCAGGCAAGCACGCAGATAAGCCTTGGATCGTCAGGGCCGGTCCACTCGATGTGAATTAAACTTAAACCCTGAACACTGCGTTTCCCCGCCCTATGGGGCGTCAATGAGCCAAATGACTCCAACGGTCCCGGATCGACCGATATAACCGAGGCGCCTTGCAATCCATCATCCACATAAGTAAAATGTCCGAGCGTGTAAAACCCAAAACACCACTCCTAGCTAGAAGGAAACGCATGCCCTCCCTGTTGTCCTCTCTCATTTGTGGTTCACACCGGGATGTGAGGCTCGCGAATTAACGCTACACAAAGCTACGCTACAAAGGCCGTGCTTTGATCATCAACCACAAGACTCTGCTTTTCAACAGTAGGCTTGATCATTTGCATCTCAGCATGCCACATAGGCAATTAATGCCATGTGACTGATATCTATCAATATATAACCTCTGAGCTCGTACGTCTCAGTGAAGGATGTTAAGCAAGAGAATAAATTCTCCGCCGCCAAACAGATATATATTTAATAGAAATCAATCAATACAGAATAAAATCCAATGTCAGACACACATCCATTTACAAGTCCGTTCTTGGTCTGAACGAAACCGGAGGAACCTTATTCCTCGCATATCCATCGATCTCCAAGTACGTCTGGACGATCACCAACTGATTCCCTCCTCTTGGGTGTAAACCCAATCAAGATCATCGGTAATTATCAAAACGATGTGAAGACCTCCGGTCTTCAACCACCGTCTTCATCGTCGACTTCTCGTTGATTCAGTTATTTAGAATAGGATTGACCCGGTCTTTCCGAATAACTCGCGTATATAATAAACAAGTGTTATAAAAACACAACATACGCCTTATTCCAATCCAGAATATTCCTTTATTCAAATATTCTTTTACTTTGGGAAAGGTTCCCATTAATTTTATCAAAGATAAATTCTTTAAATTTATTCTTTAATCTTCCTTTGAATATCCATTCAAACCAAATTATGGTTTATCCAAACTAGTCGGGATTAACGAACCTTACTGAAGTAATCATTTGTTTTAATTTCCCAACCCCGACTTATTCATCCCATGAAGTAAAACTGGTAATACTTCATATCTAACACCACGGTGTTATCGGTAAATTCAATTACCATTTCACGTTCAAATTTAATTAAAGATTTAACTATCGCCTGGACCAAAACTGGTGATACTCCATTCTCGATCATTTCAATCTAATTGAAGATTCATTAAAACTCTACTTGGTTTTAATCTTCCCAAAAATCAATATTAATGATTGTTTAACTTGGAAAATCATATCATGTCTTTAACTGGGTTAAAGAACCAATGTCATTTAAAACACGATTCACGATAAACCCAAAATCACATTCTATTCCATCAGCATTCAGCCGTAAATTTGCAAGTGAATAATTCCCTAAGTGTTAACCCCGAAGGCCGAAACCAACATCATATCAATACCGAAGAAACTATCCAACTTCACAAATCTCCAGTTAGTTTCTGATTTTCTTAACTCCGTTGGGTCTAAGAATAGTACCATTAAAGATAACATTCACGACAACCCAAAATCACATTCCATTAACCATGGAATCTTCATGGAAAACAAATCGATATATATAATCGATATAAACTTCCATATCCGACTAACAATATAAATGGAATAACGGCAAAGCCTTTTAAATTCCATATATATTAGCAGTCCTCATCCACAGAAATACACTTCGATTATTACCAAATCGAATTCCATTCCAATTTATTTTATTTAAATTGGAAAACTTTACTTTGGAAAATCTCCTTTAAATCTTAACAAAAGATTTATAAATTCCAAATCACATTTCACTATAAATCGGGTTAAAGAACGAATGTCGTTAAAACATAGTTCACAATAAACCCAATTCACATTCCTTTAATTATCGGGTTAAAGAACAAATGCTATTTAAAACACCATTCACGATAAACTCAAAAATCAATTCCAATTAAATATCATTTAATTGGTATACTTCATTAAATCTAAATAAAAAGATTTAATCTTTTTCTCAACTGGGTTTAAGAACAGTGTTAGTGAAGACACCGTTCACAACAAACCCAAATCCCATTTGATATTAAATTCAAGGCTCTGAATAGAAAATATATCGGCTTGTATTCAATATCAAATTCTACGACCTACCAATATCGTATTGGAAATAACGATATAAATATATCTTTCAAATTTTCATAACAATATCTATATAATCATGAAATCCAACATCGAAATATTCCGAAGACAATTCCGATTCAAATCCATTTCCAATCTATATGTTGGAAATTCTGGTTATTTTTAAAACCAATTCAAATCCAATTTATTTATTTAAAAAAAAACAAATGGATTATAATTCTAGTTCAAAACTAGTTCATCTCGATAAAAATCTATTTTTATCTTTTCAAATATGGAATTTTTCATCCCAATTCTTTCCAAATCATTTCTTATGATTTTACACAAATTATTGATATTTTTAATAATTTTATCAAGGCCCGTACAGTCGATTTCCATAAACGACCATCGAACTGCACTTACAGCGACCTTTTCCAAATTTGATTTGGACATAATTCCAAATCCAACCGTTAGATTTCTAATTTCTCATATTCTTTAGAAAGCTCTTTTCGATACGAACCCAACAGTTCCGGTTTTAGGAGAATCCGACGTCGGATCTCCCGTAATGTCCGTTTGAAGTTAATTGTCGAAATTCGCGAACTGCTGCAGCGCGATGCGTTCTATTCAGGCCATTATATATATATATAATATATTATATTTATTTCGTCGATTTCCTTTTAAAATGTATTTTATAAATCGTTTTAAATTCGTTTTCAAAACGATTTCAACTTCATATTCAATTTCAAATCAAAATTGAATATTCCATATCATCGATATATAAATGATAATATTCTCAAAACATTATATTTTGAAATCAATTCCTTTTCGATATTCATCATAAAAATGAATAAAATCGATATAAATATCGTTCGCGTCAAAATGGCGTCAATCTAATCGACACGACTTTATATATTTCTATTTCAAATATTTCTATTTCAAATATTTCTTTTCAAATATTTCTTTTCAAATATTTCTGTTTCAAACATTTCATTTCAAATATTTCATTTCAAATATGGAATGTGTCCCAGTCAATTACCATAGATTTTATTTCTATGGATTTCCATACAACATATGTATATATCAATAGTGATAAACAATCATCCATCATCCAGAGTGCACTACTCAACTGCATAAGCATTGAATATAAATAATCAACGCTTACAACAGCTTGTCAACCAATCGATCGACATACAACTAAACAATTGGGATTAGTGTACGTCAATATCATCCCAACACCCGTGTGGGGTTTCAATCAATCAAACACATATTTTCTTTGTGCAGTTGGGCGGTATGTAAAATTTATCGTCCTAATCTATGTCAGTCAAATAGGTGTACATAAACAAACCATTCTGATTTGTAAATGAATATTCATTTTCATTTCAGGAGATTTTCACACCGTTCATTTTCACGTTAAAAATTATATTTTTAACGTTAAAATATTTATTTTCAACACTTTACTATTTTTAATAGTTCATACATTCAATAAAAATGTTATTTTTAACTAACACTTTATATTTCAGAAAATTTTGGCAGCATAACGACACGACACTAGAAACGGGATAAGGCCTAGCCTTATCCCCAGTCTAATAATGGCCTGCGCCATACACCAACCAAATTCTAATCAATTTCACATTCACACCACAAACCAATATTCAACCAAACACATCAATCAATACAAACAACCAAACAAGTCATCCATGGTCTGTGGACGACGGGGAATAGTTCATATATGCAGTTACATAATAAATAACTGTATAAAGAAAATTAAAGTGAGGAGTTCTCACCGAGAAGCTAAACCAAACGCCGCGACTCTTCATATGTAGAAAACCTTCGCCGTGTTCGCCTTTTGCCACTTTTGTCATTCGTATTCACTACATATATAAAATCACATTTTTATTCTTATACTATTCATGTAGATTCATATTTTTATCGCTTTATCCCAATAAATAAAAATCATATTTTTATTGCTTTATCCCAATAAATAAAAATTGTATTTTTATCGCTTTATCCCAATAAGTAAAAATCATATTTTTATCGCTTTATCCCAGTAAATAAAAATCATATTTTTATCTCTTCTTCATATATTTAAAGATCATATTTTTATCTCTTCTTCATATATTTTACAACGCTTCTTTCTATATAAAAATTATATTTTTATATTTTTATTTCTTATATAAAGATCGAATTTTTATTGCTACTTCATATATATAAAAATCGAATCATTTACATTTTAAAAATCATATATATAAAGTTCAAATCTTTATTATAAAATAATATATTTAAAGTTCATATAATAAAAATCAAAACTTTACACATATAAAAACTAAACTTTTCTCAATAAAGATCTAAGCTTTTCTAAATAAAGATCTAAGCTTTACTATAAAGTAAATCATATCGTTTTTATTAATAAAATCTTAGTTTATTTATTAACCGAAAATCATTATTTTATAAACTAAAACATTAAATATATAAAAAGAAATCAGTAAAAACTCACTATTTGAAGGGAAAGGAGGGTTGCTAGGGCTCGTCGGAGGGCGGAAGGGGGTGCGCCGGTCGTGGTGGAGGCAGCCTTGAACGGAGGGGCGGCGGCTGTTGGGTCACGATGGCGGCGCGATCGAAATCGAAGATGGTAGAGGAGGAGAGAGGGGTAGAGGTCCAGGGAGGGGGGAAGGCGCCTAAGGAGGCGGCGGCGGTTGGGGGGCTTCCAGCATGGGCGGCGTCGCGGTTCAGCGCCACGGCGTGGGGGGGGGGGGGGGCAATGAGCAGAAGACGGTTTTTCTTTTTCTTTTTAGATCTGAAGTGAAAAAGGGAGGGGGGAGATGGAAGATAATATAATATATTTATTTATTTATTATACAAGTGCGCACCCGTGCTTCGCACACGGGCATTTCAAAATAAATATAGTTCCTTTGATATATGCTTGCCCAATGGTAAGAAAGTGCTACAGCAACGTTAACCATTCCAAAGGATAAAGAGTGCATAATATAATTGGTTTTAGACAGCAATATAAATATTAAATATTAAAGAAAGATAAATTTGCTGTAGGAAAAAAAAGTTGAGATTTTGCATCATAGTCAAACCTGTGAGTCACGTACAGAATTTGTTGTAGTATTAATTTTTTATATATGTGTATCAATATTATGTACGTGAACTATATTTTCCCATGTTGGTGGCTCATGCATAATGTTTTCGCACAAAAGTAGGTTTGTTTTTGCACAAAAGCAGCTGCAGTTAGTGCGTAAAAAATCTGTACAACTTAGTAGGGGCCCCATTGCCGAAGAGATTTAAGTTTCCTCTGAACTTCGCGTAGTAGTAAACTTTCAGGCATACTGGACAAAGGCAAAATGCAGTAGTATATTAATTTTATGTGAATGATGCAGAACTAACCAAATCACGAACGAATGAGAAGAAATGGTTTAATTTGCATTACAACCAAAAGAACTGGCTTGGTAAAAATATAGACAACAGAACGCTTTCTTTTGAAAGAGATTATAAAGACATAGTATATAAAGTGAAAGTAAAACCTTACAACCCTACACAGTAGGCACAACAACAAATGTGAACTAAAATAAAGCAGCCTAATAAAGGGAAAAAAACCCACGTTATGGCCGAAATTGCAAAAAACCATAGCCACACGTGGCACAACATATCATAGCATGTCCAGTATTAGATCAGTAAGAGCCTATAAGGTACAATACGTCAAACAATCATCATTTGGGTAAAAACTTCAAAAAATAATAGCATCCAAAAAGTAAACTGGAAATAGCTACAGATGTGAAAACTAAGCTCCCAAGGAAATATATGCTTTACCAATCACACGAAATTAATAAATACGTGCACGGGTCGACGCGAAAATATAATAAATTCTTGTTCAATATTTGAACATTGATATGATAAGGACAATATTAAACAACGTCAGTTAAAATATCAAATATCAACGATGTAGGAAGCACAGAATAGTTACAAAATGACAGTCAGCCATACGTACAGACCAAGGTTTTAAATGGAGAAGTGTAAGTGTTCGCAGTAGGGAAGGTTATAATAATAAATAATAGAAGTTAAAGTGTTCAATAAAATGTCATAAAAGAGCTTAATGTATTAAGTAAAGAAACATTTACATTATTAAAATGTAAAGAAAAAAAAATGAATGAACACACAGTGCATTTTATTAATTTAAACAAAGACAGTAGAAATGTGAATGTGGATGAAGAGTGCGAGGACAGTGTAAATTCATTTGTAATGAGTAACAGGGAAAGAAATAATGCATATTTGAGTAAAAAAATCACAGGTCAACTTGGATGTGTGGGAGGGTCAGGTTGTATGTTGACACGCATGGACAATGCGGTCTTTTAAAGGGAACTCTGATGTGAACTGACCACAAATATAATGAAAAGGCACCTGTAATATAATATAAAGATAGAAAAGTAAAAGGACAACTGCTGAATTTAATGTATTATAATTACATATAAGTTAACATCATTTAAAGTATAAATATATGGCTAGATGCTATCAAGTATTCCCAGTAGATGCATTTGATTAAATGTTTCTTCTGATGTGTTACTGAAGGTTGATAGGACAAAATCCCTGCTATTAGCTTTTCGTTGGATGCAAGCTTTATATTCCTATTTCTTTGTTCTACCTGAAATTGTTTACAGTATCAAGAAAGTGAAAAGTTGTATGAATTAGCTATAAACATAGACAGACAGTGAAAAAAGTGTATTATAACAGTACTGAAGTGTGCGACTCTGTACGTAGTATAAAGCAAAAAAGGTACACTGTGTTTCATTAATGTTAATATAAAATGTGAGTAATATTTACATACAAAATCATAGCAAAATGCCAAGTGAATATATTGGTTTATCTGATGTAGCCCGCTATCATACCTGTTAGGACGTACCAGTGTTGCCATAATTTTGTACAGAGTGGGTAACAAACTACAGCCTTGTGTCTATGTATTATATTTGAATTAAGTTTGCAGGGAAAAAGGGTTATTAAAAAAGAGTGTAAACCTGGAAGAGAAGACTGTAATATCAGTAGTGGAATGGAAACAATAATTTAGCATAATCAGGTTTGTAATATATGCGTACCGAAATCAAAATTAGTCAACAGTTTAAGAAAGTGTAATAAATGTAATAACATGAGTGTACAATCGTCGTACCAAATTGAATAACATGAAACTTTCAGTTCAAATATAATAATGTGTAGAAAAATATAAATGTTATTGATCATATTGATTAATTAAAACTTGGAACTTGTATTTTGTCATTGTCGTAGAAGATTTGCAACTTATTCTCGTTAAATTTTCAGGAAATTAAGGGAAGGTAGTAACTGAAGACCGTATTCAATCAGAATAAACAATTTGCTTGCATTTAAAATCACAATATTAGTAATTTGAAATTATAGATATATCGTAGAATCTAAAATCATATTTTCATAATCTAAAATCAAGTGCGCATCCGTGCTTCGCACACGGGTGTTGCAAATGATAGGAAGGTTTAATGCTGTTTCTTTTGTGTAGTATGATAATTAAACACAGTGCCGGCCCAACCCATTTCGTTGCCCTAGCCAAACTTTTGCAAATGTAGGTCTCGGGGGGAAAAATAACTTGCAAAGTCCATGCTATCCAGCTTTGAACTTGCGCCAGCTGAAGCATACTTGGTGAAGCGTACCAACCTGCCACTATATCCAACTGTTAGTGGCTACTGTTGCAAGATATCTATGCATAATTAATTTCTACTTGTTGCCCTAACCACTACCTGTTCCCCCTCTTTGACGCCGGTTGCCCAAGTCGACGGTCTCTCTCGACTCCCCTCCGGGCCGGGCCTGATTAAACATTATTTAATAGTAACACTATGATATATAACGTGTGGATGACTATGGATATATAGGTAACATTATTGAGTAGCTTTTGGTTGATATTAATAACTTTATCGTATAAAAAACTGATGTATATATGCAGTTAAAACTAAACATGCATGATAATAGATTAAAGCATAATGAAACTGGAATGATTGAAATGGTATAAACCATGCGAGGTAACGGTCTCGGTTAGTATAGGAAGACATAAGGGGGAAAGATGGTACAACATATAAATAAGGCTAAAGAGGACAATAATTTTGAATCCACTTGTAGACAGTAACCTTGTATAAACAATATTGCACTATTATTCAAACATAAAAGTTGGCACAACATACCGAAAAGTACAATTGGGCATGGGATCAATTCATTAAACATGCTTGTTTAGAGAAGACACGTACAAAGGAGTAAAGAAAGGTGGAATATTTCATATAGATGAAATGGTTCATGATAACATTTTAAATATCCATGCTAGGACAATGTATAATTGATGAAGAACGGAAATAAAAGGAGGTCAATAGTTGATGCAAAATATTGCAAACAGAAGATGCACTTCTTTAATAATGCGTTAGCTGCCGACTTATTTGGTAAGTTTATATCTTTTTAATGCATTCCTACTTATAACTTATAATCCCATAGCAAGCTGAATGTGTCCATCAACTTCCTCTCAATAGTATGTGAAAAAGATGTTAAAAGCGTATAGTTTAGGAGCAGTGGAGTAGGTTGGAAATAGATGATATAAACTTTAACTTGTATGGGTGTACATATACATAGATTCATTTCCAGGTATGCATGCGTCGTACGCTTGTATGCGAGTCCTTGTTTCTTTCTTTTCCCCTCTTTTGCAAGCACATCAATGTAAGATTCACCACCATCAATCACCCATTGCTGCACATTCCATCCCTATTTGTTATGAATTTGCACCCTGTGCTGTCAGCTTAAAATCAATTATAAAATTTCAATTATACAATCAATTTGGATTTTAAAGTGTGAACCCGTGTGTTGCACACAGATCAGTAAAAGTAATCAATAGTCTAAAAGCACGTTGAGAGGATGATTCATCAAAAATTAAGCAACCAATTTTGAGTAATAATATAGTATTGAGGGTAACCACTGTTTGAAACTTGCAAAATATGGATATGCACTTTGGTGGCGAATAGACTTGTTATTTATATTGCTGAAAAGTCGCATAACACAACAGGTGCGATAGTAGTAATTGATAAGTAACATATTGGTAATAAAGTGTGATGTGGGGAAAGAAGGCGTAGTGTGCGCAAGCATGAGTTTGTTTTAATATGTAACCATCTTGCCTACATTGTTGGTGAAAAGAAAAAGCAAAAATCAGATTTGAAATAACGTTTAAGTGAAATGTGGGCAAGATAACCATGCATATTACCATAAGCAGCAAATATACTCAAATTTAAGACATAAAAAAAATGGACTTATACATTGAAACATACTACAAATAACCAATATATATGTCCAATTTTTAGCAGACAAAGAACAATTCTTAAGATTATATGATATTTAACGGAATGGTAGTAGTTATTTTCTTTTTACAACAGCAACCAACCAACAGTAAATCAAATAGTTTCAACTTTCAATCATCAAAAACAAAGAAGATACATAATAAATGAGCACTTTGTTTTTGACTATGTCAGCCCAATATTTGAAGAAAACGCTAACCTGATATAAAAGAAATATAGTCTTACACCACGCCATGAGCAAGACCATTGCCTGAAAAGGTGTAGCAACACACACAGCATGAAGAGCACCGACATTGGTTCATATAAGCAAAGCTGAAAATATTTCATCATCCTCAATGTCTACTACTGGAACCTTCTTGGTGAATGGAAACCCCAAAAGAATGCAGCTTTTCTTCCCATCACCATTTCTATTTTCAAGCACTGCACCTTTCTCCTTTTTATTAACTTCATTCCCGATACAGCTGGATTGACTCGAATAGAGCATGCGATCTCCACCTGAGAAGTTTGAGAAGTAACCTAGATCTCGGGTACTTGATCCATAACCCGATTGCCCATATGGGATTTGTGAAGTTTGCTGAAACATTAATACGGAAGATAGGGATGACAGCTGAGCTGTTGATGTAGATTGAGGTACACGAATGCTATATCCTTGAATAGGCGTAGTGTTCTCTCTACTATTACTGCCATCGAACAAACCAAACCTGCAATTTTCGCTGCAGGGAAAAACTTGTTGACCTTGCAAGACCTTATCTAATCTGTTATTGTTGTTAATAGATTCACCAAAGCCAGTGCAGTTGTAGGAATACTCTGAGTTCATGATGGGAACTCTCCTCATACCTGGATATCGATGCATATCACACATATGGGAATTGGATGCACCGATCGCATTGTACGGAGCTCTAAAACCGTACTAATGACGTTATCTAAAGCTGAGATCATCCGTTAATGCTTATTAATCCCCATTTTAAACCCTAAACCTGAAGTTCCAAGGTTTTGGGACTGTCTCCTTGGTAAAATTCCTATAAATTAACTGATGTTGAATCAGGTAACAATCCGAGCATATTCTTACCGAAATGGGAAGGATGATCTTACTCTCTTTGCCCGAACTAAATCCCAATGCAGTATCTGAGAAGTCCACCTCGTTTATGATTGTCACAGTATCAAAAAATGATTTAGAAAGTTAACAAATTAGTAAGAGAAATAATAATACAATATTATTACTTCTTTCCAAGATACAGAGAACATGAATTTAAAAATACAAAAAGTAATGTTACTCAAATGCGCACGACTTGTATTCTTGGAAACACGGTAGATAATTATGCTAACCAACCAAAACATTGTGGGCTCCCTTCTGTGATTAGCTATTAAATTTTATCGAAGCTCAATGTAGAGCATTACAATATTGAAAAAAATTCTTAATCCATTCATGATGCAGAATCGTTACGGGTAATTATATGATGCCAAAGATGAACTACAGAAAGAAACATCATTAACGAACAATAATTTATATTCCAAAGTGAGGGAAAATATATGTAATTAAAGAGTTGGGAGGAATACATTATAATCTTTATTGACATAAAAAGGTTTTCGACTAATAAATAAGACTATAAATGAACCTATTCCAAGCCAACGCATGACACTGACTATAAAACGTCATATAAATTAAAGTAACATAATTAGTGCTTACTGTTTGGTATCTGTAATAACCCGGAAATTCTGAGCCAGTTTAAAATTTTTATTTTGGCAATTTTAGCGAATTTTGATTATTTAAAATGAAGTATTTTAAATAATATTGACGAGAAATTTATTTTGAATATAGTTCGAACGTATATATTTATATACGCCGTCGTTAGAATATAAATAATTATAAATAATTATAAATAGAATTGAAAATGGCGCGGTAGTTCGATGATTCGATTTCAAACTTCAATTGAATGTACCGGGTGCAAAACAATCCGGATTTTAGTGAAACCAAAAACATTAGGATCTAATTGATAATATCTTTCCAACGAATCCAAATAATTGAAATTTCATAGCGGGGATCAAAAGATATGTCCAGTTGAAAATTCTGAATAGTCGCTATGGAATTCAGGCCCTTAAAAATGGAAATTTTGCAAACGACCTCGGATTTCGACGAAACCAGTTTTGTTGGGTCCGTGGTGTCAAGTTATTGCTAAGTTTCAATTTTCATAATTTTCCAAATCGATATGTGAGCGTGGCAAAGGAAAACGCGTTTGACCAGTTTCAGTTGATTTTAATCGACTGGAAATTGGTCATTTTCCCAACGGTCTCAGAATTCGACGAAACTAGTTTTGTTAGGGCCGTATCGTCAATACGAAGCTAGAAAATATTTTTATGGAATTTATAGAGTTGTTATGTGACCCCGGTAATTTGAAATGTACGTTTAAAATTCAATATAGTGATTTAAATGTAAATTCAACGGAAACTGATTATAACTATCGAATCAGCCTACGATACATATCCCATTGTGTTCGGAATGGGGGTAAAACGCTATGGACGACAGTCGGTGGCTTGGATTTGGGGTTCGTATGGAAAAGATACCTTTTTAAAGAATTAAAAATAAAATTTAAATAATATATAATAACACACCCCTACTCCCTCTCTCTGGACTCTCTCTCCCCGTCATAAAATAAAATAAAAAAAGGGGGAAATCCCTAAATCGATCGACCGACGCCCCTATTCATTGCGCCACCTCATCGGAGCGCTGCCGTCGCCGTCACCTCACCTCGGAGTGCCGCCTGCCCTTCTCCGACTCTCCCCCTCTGACAGACGCGAGCCCTCCAGCCTTCCCCTCCGCTGTACGAATCCGCACCACCCAAACCCGCCAGAATCTGCCGTCTCCGCCTAGTGCTTCGACCGCCGCGGCCTCTGCCGATCGCCTCCGACGTTACACCGCCTCCTTTCTTTTCCACGACCACCCTCTCCTCATTTAAAGCCACCCCAGCCCAAAACTACAAGCTCCGGCCACCAAAGGTTTGTCGCCGCCACCTGGACAGCCGCCGTGCATCCCCGACTCCCCTAGCACCTCCTGTAAGTTTCTTTTGTTATTTTATTTAAATATGATATTAAAAATGTGATTTTTATTTTAATAACCTCGCTAAAAATATGATTTTGATATTAGTAGACAATTAAATATATAATCTTTACTATATAGAAGTGGTAGAAATATGATTCTTGTTTAGGTAGAGAATTAAAAATATAATTTTTACATGATAGGAATATTAAAAATATCATCTTTATATGTGTAGAAAAATAAAAATGAGATTTTATAAAGATGAAATCTTTAAATTTGAAAAGGCGAAGTCTATGTGTTTATAAAGGCGAAATCTTTATTTTAGAAAAGGCGAAATCTTTAGGTGGAAAATAGCGTGATAAAAATATAATTTTTATCTATATAACATCGAAATAAAAATATTTTTTTTATATATTGAACTTCGAAATAAAAATATGATTTTTATATATTGAACTTCGAAATAAAAATATGATTTTTATATATTGAACTTCGAAATAAAAATATGATTTTTATATATTGTACTTCGAAATAAAAATATGATTTTTATATATTGGACTTCGAAATAAAAATATGAATTTTATATATTGAATAGCGAAGTAAAAATTCGATTTTTACATATGTAGTGGCTACGGGCAACGAAGACGACGAAGATGTGATAGCAATGAAGATTTCTATCAAGGAAGTGCCGTGGAGCTAGGATAGCTATTTGTGAGAATTTCTCACTCTTCAATTTATTTTCTAGTTATATATATATACTAGGATGCAGACGGTGCTTAGTAGCACCCGACACAATCGTCCACAGACCATGGACTTGTTTGTTTGGTTGCATAGCTTAGTTATATGATTTGATTTGAATTTGGTTGTTTGGTGAAATGAAATTGAATTAATTGATGTGTGAATGGCGTGGGCCTTCACTAGACCGGGGATAAGGCTAGGCCTCGTCCCGTTTCTAGTATCGTGCCGTTATGCTGCCGAAATTTTCTAAAATAAGTTAGAAAATAAAAATATCATTTTATTTAAAGAATGAACTGAATAGAAATTCATATGTTGGAGTAAAATGTTTTGTCGTTAAAAATATAATTTTTAACGTGAATGTGAATAAATAAATATTCATTTACAAACCAGACGGTTTGTTTATGTACACCTATTTGAATGACATTGATTGGGATGATAAATTTCACACATCGCCCAACTGCACAAATAAAATATGTGTTTGATTGTTTGAAACCCCACACGGGTGTTAGGATGAAATTTGAAGTTCACTCATCCTGATTGATTAAATATGTCGATCGATTGATTGACAGGCTGTTATAAGCGTTAGATATCTATATTTGATGCTTATACAGTGTAGTGCACTTTGGTTGATGGTTGATTATTTTTCAATGCTATTATACATGTGTTGTATGAAAATCCATATAATTAACTTTATATGGTAATTGATTGGGCCTCATTCCAGTTTTAAAATAGAAATATTTGAAATAGAAATATTCGAAATGGAATATTTGAAAATATCAATATATGAAGCCGTGTTGATTAGATTGACGCCATTTTGATGTGAACGATATTTATATCGATTTTATTCATTTTATAATGAATATCGAAAGTGATTTCAAAATCTGATATTTTGAAAAGAATTGAATGTAAAAGAATTGAATGTAAATGAATTGAATATAAAACGATTTCGAAATGAATTGAATTGAAAACGATTTCGAAATGAATTGAAAACGAATTCAAATTGAATTGAAAGCAAATTGAAATGAATTCAAATTGAATTGAAATTTGAATTGAATAGAAATGAATTTTAAACGAATTTATAAAGAAGAATTCAATTTTGATTTGAATTGAAATGGAAGTTGAAATTGCTTTTGAAACGGATTTTAAAACTATTTATATAATCCGTTTTAAATAGAAATCGATGAAATATATATTATATATATTATATATATAATATAATGGCCTGAATAGAACGCGCCGCGCCGCGGCAGTTCGTGAATTTCGACCATTTATTTCAAACGGACATTACGGGAGATCCGACCGTCGGATTCTCCTGAAACCAGAACCGTTGGGTTCGTATCGAAAAGAGCTTTCTAACGAATATTAGAAATTCAAAATCTAACGGTTGGATTTGGAGTTACGTCCAAATCAAATTTAAAAAAGGTCGCTGTAAGTGCAGTTCGATGACCGTTGATGGAAATCGACTGTACAGGCCTCGATAAAATTATTAAAAATAATAATAATTTGTGTAAAATCATAAGAAATGATTTAGAAAGAATTGGGATGAAAAACCCCATATTTGAAAAGATAAAAATAGGTTTTTATCGAAATGAACTAGTTTAGAACTAGAATTATAATTCTATTTATTTTTAAATAAATAAATTAAATTTGAAAAGGGTTTTAAAAATAACCAGAATTTCCAATGATTGCATTGGAGTGGATTTGAATCGAAATTGTCTTCGGAATATTTCGATGTTGGAATTCGTGATTATACAGGTGTTGTTATGGAAATTTGAAAGATAACTATTTATATCGTTATTTCCAATACGACATTTGTTAGTCGTAGAATTTGATATTGAATATAAGCCGATATATTTTCTATTCAGAGCCTTGTATTGAATATCGAATGTGATTAGGGTTTGTCGTGAATGGTGTCTTCACTAACACTGTTCTTGAACCCAGTTGAGAAATGATTAAATCTTTTTACTTAGATTTAATGAAGTGAACCAATTAAATGATATTTAATTGGAATTGAATTGATATTGATTTTTGGGTTTATCGTGGACAGTGTTTTAAATAACCCTCGTTCTTTAACCCGATAATTAATGAATGTGATTTTGGGTTTATCGTGAACTGTGTTTTAAATGATACTGATTCTTTAACCCAGTTAAAGATTAAAACTATGTGGAGTTTTAATGAATCTTTAATTAGATTGAAATGACCGAGAATGGAGTAGCACCAGTTTTGCTCCAGGCGATAGTTAAATCTTTAATTAGATTTGAACGTGAATTGGTAATTGAATTTACCGATAACACTGTGGTGTTAGATATGAAGTATTACCAGTTTTACTTCATGGGATGAATAGGTTGGGATGGGGAAATTAAAATAAATGATTACTTCGGTAAGGTTCGCTAATCCCGACTAGTTTGAATTGAGATTCAAAAATAGAATAAAGAATAAATTCAAGGAATTTATCTTGGATAAAATTAATGGGAACCTTTCCCTATGAATGTGGAATTTAGAAACTAACTGTCGGTTAGCCAAGCAGAATGGTTTTCTGGATAATGATCTGATGTTGGTTTCGGCCTTCGGGGTTAATATTTGGGGAATTATTCTCTTGATTAATTTACGGTTAGTGACTAATGAATTGGAATGAGGCGTATGTTGTGTTTGTGTAACACTTATTTAAAATATACGCGAGTTATTTGGAAAGACCGGGTTTATCCCATTCTGAATAACTGATACGACGATTAGTCGAAGATGAAGACGGTGGTCGAAGACCGGAAGTCTTCACGTCGTTTGGGTAATTACTGATGATCTTGATTGGGCTGTACACCCAAGAAGATGGAAACAGTTAGTGATCGTCCAGACGTACTTGGAGATCGATGGATATGCGGGATACTAGGTGCCTCCGGTTTCGTTCAGACCCAGAACGGACTTGTAAATGGACTGTGTGTCTGACATTGGATTTTAATCTGTGTGATTGATCTCTATTAAATATATATCTGTTTGGCGGCGGAGAATTTATTCTCTTGCTTAACGCCCTTCTCTGAGACGTACGAGCTCAGGGGTTATATATTGATGGATATCAAACGCATGGAGTGAATTGCCTGTGTGGCATGCCTAAGTGGCAATTGATCGAGGCTTCTGTTGAAAAGCAAAGTCTTGTGGTTGATGATCAAAGCACGGCCTTTGTGGCGTAGCTTTGTGTAACGTTTACTTCGCGAGTTTCACACCCGGTATGGACCAAAAACGGGAGACGGACCTCAGGGAGGACTTGCGTTTCTTTCTAGCTAGAAGTGGCGTCAGTGGTTTTACACGCCCTGACGAGTTTGACTTATGTGGTTGTTGCTGTTGCGAGGCGCCTCGGTTATATCGGTTTCGGCCGATGCATTCTGGTCGGCTGACGGGCCAGACTTACACCCCATAGGGTGGGGAAACGTAGTGTTCAGGCATAATAATCCACATCGGTGGACCGGCCCTGACGATCCAAGGGCCAGTTGCGGCTGTTCCTGAGGGGCGGGCTAGAGCGTCTCGAATCGGTTGAGGACTATCTTTTGCCTCGGTTCATAGACGGAAATCCAATTTCCAAATACGTGACTTTGCGGCTTTATTTGTAAACCTATATATGGCGACATGATATATGGTACCCATGCCGCCTATGATTGATACTTATGATTTGAAGTTGTTTTATACACTATGCACTTATTATAGTATCAATAATTTGTTTTAAAACGTATCAAGCATTCTTTGGCTGTTATAAGGGAAAACCCTATCCCCCGGCTTGCGTTGCATTGTGTGATAGGACCTGGGTCTTATAACAGCTTCATTTTTCTTTATTTAGCATTGCGCTGTTTGTTTTATGCACTGGTATTCTTGGGAGGAAACCCGTTCCGTGTTATACGGCGTGGTCCCTTGATTTACCTAACTTTGAAAATAAAGATTGATAACTGTTTTAGTTCTCACACCAGTCACATGACTGACCTGGAGTTTATTGTTTTAACCTAAACTCTGGGTGCCCCTATTTTGACACGGGCAGCTAGTAGTTTTGGTTTTGCAGATTTATATTCACAGGATCCTGGTTTACAGCTGGAACGATATCCGGAAAGCTTTGTATCCGTATATCTCTTCTAGTTGTGTATTGTATTATTTTCCGCTGCTATGTATTTAAATGTAATTTAAATCTCTGATATTTCTGTGTAATATTCGTTTATACTCTGTATATTCTTGTAATCTGATGCATTGTTGTAATATACAGTGAAATGTTCTTCTGTATGCGTTCTGATTTGTCGTGTTCTCAAAACAATCCGTTCTTTCTCTTCTTTTCGGAGACCGGGGAAGTTCGGGTCGTTTCATCGTGGTATCAGAGCTTTGGTTTACAAAGCTTAGAGAACAAGACACATTAGAACCATACGAAAGAATTCATCAGATATTGGATTAGTAATATCCATTTAGAATGACTCGTTAGAGATAGGATCAGTAGTATCCTAGAATGAGTGTGAAGAGTATATTTTTCAAATGAAAACATTCTTTATTTTGAAAATTTAAATCAACTATTCGTATTTGATTATTTATTTATATTGATTTGGACAATGCAGTATATAAAGATTTTGGGTATACGTCTGATCCACGTGTATTCGAAGTTTTAATATACTGGATAGATATAGATTCACACTCTAGTCGCCCGAAGATGATTCTGATGATTGTAGCTACATCATCAGAATTAGTGTTCGAGTGTTGAAGGTGTGATATTTATATATCTCCTATTGACTGGTGTGAGAACCAAAATTAGATAGGGCCTATTGTTGTGATTTGGCATCAAAAACATGATTTTTTGTATACGTATCAAAATTATGAATTTGAAACTCTAATTCACTAATTGATTGATGTTTGTGTTGTTTGTTTATTTGTTTGCTAATTTTTAGCCATTTAGCCTAATTGAACCAAATATTGAATTGTATTGAAAATTGGTCGCATTTGCTTGCATATACATATACTTACATTGAACAGGTCATAGCAAGGAGGCTAGAGCAGAGAATAAAATTTGTTTGCCCGACAAATAGGTACATGTTTACTAATAATTTACTGTTTTGTTTGGGTGATGATGATTTTATGAGCCTATTGGCTAGCCGCTTGGCTTTTTCTTTTTCTTTTTGAGATCTGAAGGACCGGGGAAGCTATTTGAAATTCCCCGATGCTCCAGGTGCAGGGGAGGTTATGGCGAAATTTTTCAAAAATTTAGGGTGTTAGCCAAATTTTTGAAATTTTGAAAATTCTCAGAAACTAAAGAGTTGGAGAATGGAAGCCAGATTGAGCGTAGAGATGATTAATCAAACCACTTTCGACTTTGTTCCTTTTCGGGGACGAAAAGTTTTAAGTGGGGGAGATTGTAATAACCCGGAAATTCTGAGCCAGTTTAAAATTTTTATTTTGGCAATTTTAGCGAATTTTGATTATTTAAAATGAAGTATTTTAAATAATATCGACGAGAAATTTATTTTGAATATAGTTCGAACGTATATATTTATATACGCCGTCGTTAGAATATAAATAATTATAAATAATTATAAATAGAATTGAAAATGGCGCGGTAGTTCGATAATTCGATTTCAAACTTCAATTGAATGTACCGGGTGCAAAACAATCCGGATTTTAGTGAAACCAAAAACATTAGGATCTAATTGATAATATCTTTCCAACGAATCCGAATAATTGAAACTTCATAGCGAGGATCAAAAGATATGTCCAGTTGAAAATTCTGAATAGTCGCTATGGAATTCAGGCCCTTAAAAATGAAAATTTTGCAAACGACCTCGGATTTCGACGAAACCAGTTTTGTTGGGTCCGTGGTGTCAAGTTATTGCTAGGTTTCAATTTTCATAATTTTCCGAATCGATATGTGAGCGTGGCAAAGGAAAACGCGTTTGACCAGTTTCAGTTGATTTTAATCGACTGGAAATTGGTCATTTTCCCAACGGTCTCAGAATTCGACGAAACTAGTTTTGTTAGGGCCGTATCGTCAATACGAAGCTAGAAAATATTTTTATGGAATTTATAGAGTTGTTATGTAACCCCGGTAATTTGAAATGTACGTTTAAAATTCAATATAGTGATTTAAATGTAAATTCAACGGAAACTGATTGTAACTATCGAATTAGCCTATGATACATATCCCATTGTGTTCGGAATGGGGGTAAAACGCTATGGACGACAGTCGGTGGCTTGGATTTGGGGTTCGTATGGAAAAGATACCTTTTTAAAGAATTAAAAATAAAATTTAAATAATATATAATAACACACCCCTACTCCCTCTCTCTGGACTCTCTCTCCCCGTCATAAAATAAAATAAAAAAAAGGGGGAAATCCCTAAATCGATCGACCGACGCCCCCTGTTCATTGCGCCACCTCATCGGAGCGCTGCCGTCGCCGTCACCTCACCTCGGAGTGCCGCCTGCCCTTCTCCGACTCTCCCCCTCTGACAGACGCGAGCCCTCCAGCCTTCCCCTCCGCTGTACGAATCCGCACCACCCAAACCCGCCAGAATCTGCCGTCTCCGCCTAGTGCTTCGACCGCCGTGGCCTCTGCCGATCGCCTCCGACGTTACCCCGCCTCCTTTCTTTCCCACGACCACCCTCTCCTCATTTAAAGCCACCCCAGCCCAAAACTACAAGCTCCGGCCACCAAAGGTTTGTCGCCGCCACCTGGACAGCCGCCGCGCATCCCCGACTCCCCTAGCACCTCCTGTAAGTTTCTTTTGTTATTTTATTTAAATATGATATTAAAAATGTGATTTTTATTTTAATAACCTCGCTAAAAATATGATTTTGATATTAGTAGACAATTAAAAATATAATCTTTACTATATAGAAGTGGTAGAAATATGATTCTTGTTTAGGTAGAGAATTAAAAATATAATTTTTACATGATAGGAATATTAAAAATATCATCTTTATATGTGTAGAAAAATAAAAATGAGATTTTATAAAGATGAAATCTTTAAATTTGAAAAGGCGAAGTCTATGTGTTTATAAAGGCGAAATCTTTATTTTAGAAAAGGCGAAATCTTTAGGTGTAAAATAGCGTGATAAAAATATAATTTTTATCTATATAACATCGAAATAAAAATATGATTTTTATATATTGAACTTCGAAATAAAAATATGATTTTTATATATTGAACTTCGAAATAAAAATATGATTTTTATATATTGAACTTCGAAATAAAAATATGATTTTTATATATTGAACTTCGAAATAAAAATATGATTTTTATATATTGGACTTCGAAATAAAAATATGATTTTTATATATTGGACTTCGAAATAAGAATATGATTTTTATATATTGAATAGCGAAGTAAAAATTCGATTTTTACATATGTAGTGGCTACGGGCAACGAAGATGACGAAGATGTGATAGCAATGAAGATTTCTATCAAGGAAGTGTCGTGGAGCTAGGATAGCTATTTGTGAGAATTTCTCACTCTTCAATTTATTTTCTAGTTATATATATACTAGGATGCAGACGGTGCTTAGTACCACCCGACACAATCGTCCACAGACCATGGACTTGTTTGTTTGGTTGCATAGATTAGTTATATGATTTGATTTGAATTTGGTTGTTTGGTGAAATGAAATTGAATTGATTGATGTGTGAATGGCGTGGGCCTTCACTAGACCGGGGATAAGGCTAGGCCTCGTCCCGTTTCTAGTATCGTGCCGTTATGCTGCCGAAATTTTCTAAAATAAGTTAGAAAATAAAAATATCATTTTATTTAAAGAATGAACTGAATAGAAATTCATATGTTGGAGTAAAATGTTTTGTCGTTAAAAATATAATTTTTAACGTGAATGTGAATAAATAAATATTCATTTACAAACCAGACGGTTTGTTTATGTACACCTATTTGAATGACATTGATTGGGACGATAAATTTCACACATCGCCCAACTGCACAAATAAAATATGTGTTTGATTGTTTGAAACCCCACACGGGTGTTAGGATGAAATTTGAAGTTCACTCATCCTGATTGATTAAATATGTCGATCGATTGATTGACAGGCTGTTATAAGCGTTAGATATCTATATTTGATGCTTATACAGTGTAGTGCACTTTGGTTGATGGTTGATTATTTTTCAATGCTATTATACATGTGTTGTATGAAAATCCATATAATTAACTTTATATGGTAATTGATTGGGCCTCATTCCAGTTTTAAAATAGAAATATTTGAAATAGAAATATTCGAAATGGAATATTTGAAAATATCAATATATGAAGCCGTGTTGATTAGATTGACGCCATTTTGACGTGAACGATATTTATATCGATTTTATTCATTTTATAATGAATATCGAAAGTGATTTCAAAATCTGATATTTTGAAAAGAATTGAATGTAAAAGAATTGAATGTAAATGAATTGAATATAAAACGATTTCGAAATGAATTGAATTGAAAACGATTTCGAAATGAATTGAAAACGAATTCAAATTGAATTGAAAGCAGATTGAAATGAATTCAAATTGAATTGAAATTTGAATTGAATAGAAATGAATTTTAAACGAATTTATAAAGAAGAATTCAATTTTGATTTGAATTGAAATGGAAGTTGAAATTGCTTTTGAAACGGATTTTAAAACTATTTATATAATTCGTTTTAAATAGAAATCGATGAAATATATATTATATATATTATATATATAATATAATGGCCTGAATAGAACGCGCCGCGCCGCGGCAGTTCGTGAATTTCGACCATTTATTTCAAACGGACATTACGGGAGATCCGACCGTCGGATTCTCCTGAAACCAGAACCGTTGGGTTCGTATCAAAAAGAGCTTTCTAACGAATATTAGAAATTCAAAATCTAATGGTTGGATTTGGAGTTACGTCCAAATCAAATTTGAAAAAGGTCGCTGTAAGTGCAGTTCGATGACCGTTGATGGAAATCGACTGTACAGGCCTCGATAAAATTATTAAAAATAATAATAATTTGTGTAAAATCATAAGAAATGATTTAGAAAGAATTGGGATGAAAAACCCCATATTTGAAAAGATAAAAATAGATTTTTATCGAAATGAACTAGTTTAGAACTAGAATTATAATTCTATTTATTTTTAAATAAATAAATTAAATTTGAAAAGGGTTTTAAAAATAACCAGAATTTCCAATGATTGCATTGGAGTGGATTTGAATCGAAATTGTCTTCGGAATATTTCGATGTTGGAATTCGTGATTATACAGGTGTTGTTATGGAAATTTGAAAGATAACTATTTATATCGTTATTTCCAATACGACATTTGTTAGTCGTAGAATTTGATATTGAATATAAGCCGATATATTTTCTATTCAGAGCCTTGTATTGAATATCGAATGTGATTTGGGTTTGTCGTGAATGGTGTCTTCACTAACACTGTTCTTGAACCCAGTTGAGAAATGATTAAATCTTTTTACTTAGATTTAATGAAGTGAACCAATTAAATGATATTTAATTGGAATTGAATTGATATTGATTTTTGGGTTTATCGTGGACAGTGTTTTAAATAACCCTCGTTCTTTAACCCGATAATTAATGAATGTGATTTTGGGTTTATCGTGAACTGTGTTTTAAATGACACTGATTCTTTAACCCAGTTAAAGATTAAAACTATGTGGAGTTTTAATGAATCTTTAATTAGATTGAAATGACCGAGAATGGAGTAGCACCAGTTTTGCTCCAGGCGATAGTTAAATCTTTAATTAGATTTGAACGTGAATTGGTAATTGAATTTACCGATAACACTGTGGTGTTAGATATGAAGTATTACCAGTTTTACTTCATGGGATGAATAGGTTGGGATGGGGAAATTAAAATAAATGATTACTTCGGTAAGGTTCGCTAATCCCGACTAGTTTGAATTGAGATTCAAAAATAGAATAAAGAATAAATTCAAGGAATTTATCTTGGATAAAATTAATGGGAACCTTTCCCTATGAATGTGGAATTTAGAAACTAACTGTCGGTTAGCCAAGCAGAATGGTTTTCTGGATAATGATCTGATGTTGGTTTCGGCCTTCGGGGTTAATATTTGGGGAATTATTCTCTTGATTAATTTACGGTTAGTGACTAATGAATTGGAATGAGGCGTATGTTGTGTTTGTGTAACACTTATTTAAAATATACGCGAGTTATTTGGAAAGACCGGGTTTATCCCATTCTGAATAACTGATACGACGATTAGTCGAAGATGAAGACGGTGGTCGAAGACCGGAAGTCTTCACGTCGTTTGGGTAATTACTGATGATCTTGATTGGGCTGTACACCCAAGAAGATGGAAACAGTTAGTGATCGTCCAGACGTACTTGGAGATCGATGGATATGCGGGGTACTAGGTGCCTCCGGTTTCGTTCAGACCCAGAACGGACTTGTAAATGGACTGTGTGTCTGACATTGGATTTTAGTCTGTGTGATTGATCTCTATTAAATATATATCTGTTTGGCGGCGGAGAATTTATTCTCTTGCTTAACGCCCTTCTCTGAGACGTACGAGCTCAGGTGTTATATATTGATGGATATCAAACGCATGGAGTGAATTGCTTGTGTGGCATGCCTAAGTGGCAATTGATCGAGGCTTCTGTTGAAAAGCAAAGTCTTGTGGTTGATGATCAAAGCACGGCCTTTGTGGCGTATCTTTGTGTAACGTTTACTTCGCGAGTTTCACACCCGGTATGGACCAAAAACGGGAGACGGACCTCAGGGAGGACTTGCGTTTCTTTCTAGCTAGAAGTGGCATCAGTGGTTTTACACGCCCTGACGAGTTTGACTTATGTGGTTGTTGCTGTTGCGAGGCGCCTCGGTTATATCAGTTTCGGCCGATGCATTCTGGTCGGCTGACGGGCCAGACTTACACCCCATAGGGTGGGGAAACGTAGTGTTCAGGCATAATAATCCACATCGGTGGACCGGCCCTGACGATCCAAGGGGCAGTTGCGGCTGTTCCTGAGGGGCGGGCTAGAGCGTCTCGAATCGGTTGAGGACTATCTTTTGCCTCGGTTCATAGACGGAAATCCAATTTCCAAATACGTGACTTTGCGGCTTTATTTGTAAACCTATATATGGCGACATGATATATGGTACCCATGCCGCCTATGATTGATACTTATGATTTGAAGTTGTTTTATACACTATGCACTTATTATAGTATCAATTATTTGTTTTAAAACGTATCAAGCATTCTTTGGCTGTTATAAGGGAAAACCCTATCCCCCGGCTTGCGTTGCATTGTGTGATAGGACCTGGGTCTTATAACAGCTTCATTTTTCTTTATTTAGCATTGCGCTGTTTGTTTTATGCACTGGTATTCTTGGGAGGAAACCCATTCCGTGTTATACGGCGTGGTCCCTTGATTTACCTAACTTTGAAAATAAAGATTGATAACTGTTTTAGTTCTCACACCAGTCACATGACTGACCTGGAGTTTATTGTTTTAACCTAAACTCTGGGTGCCCCTATTTTGACACGGGCAGCTAGTAGTTTTGGTTTTGCAGATTTATATTCACAGGATCCTGGTTTACAGCTGGAACGATATCCGGAAAGCTTTGTATCCGTATATCTCTTCTAGTTGTGTATTGTATTATTTTCCGCTGCTATGTATTTAAATGTAATTTAAATCTCTGATATTTCTGTGTAATATTCGTTTATACTCTGTATATTCTTGTAATCTGATGCATTGTTGTAATATACAGTGAAATGTTCTTCTGTATGCGTTCTGATTTGTCGTGTTCTCAAAACAATCCGTTCTTTCTCTTCTTTTCGGAGACCGGGGAAGTTCGGGTCGTTTCAGTATCAAATGTTTAAATCAAAAAAATTCAAACCTATCATTCTTCTCCATAGGTATATCCATGTTTAGATCAAAATCTTTCAAACCTACCATTCTTCTCCATAGGTATATCCATCAATGGCAATGATAGGTGTGATATCACATGTTAAACATCTAAATTTATTATAACAACAACCAGTAAAAGGTTTCAAGTGTTAAAATAAAAATAATAAAAATTTGTCATACCTTTCTGAATGTGTATCGACCAATACCAATAACACATTAGAAGAAAAAGTCTAAAATAAATTGGACTTATGTGAAATAATCTTTAAACAAAATGTAGCTGAGAATGAAGCATTAACCTGATTACCCTTTGTCAACAGCATTCCATAGGAAAAAACTTATTGACTGCAAATATTAATAAGGTATTAAATTTGAAAAAGAGAATATATTCATCAAATAAAATTTTAATTGTTTTATGCTACCTATATATATTGGTTAAAGAAATTTGATATGCTTTAAATGGCATACTTTAATACCATAAACTATGCACTTCATCGAGTTAATTTAGAGCACAAATTATTCTCTCAAATGATAACATTGAATGCATGCAACATTGTTATCATGAAAGATATCTTTATCACAAAATTAAAGGAAAAAAAGATCAAACAAATCAAACATGTTCTCTCATGTATGGATAATCGATTAAATGCTTTTATTATGATATATTATCCGGGATGAGTAACAATCAAAGTTAATAAATTTAATTTAATAGTGGACCTCAAATTACAGAAAAAAATATCCACTTGCATCCAATGCTTTTATGCAAACTTTTAAAATGCGAAAACATGAGGCGTTTTCAGGTCAAAGGCGAGGCGTAAGCCTCAGAACTTGAGGCTTAAGCTTTCTAGGTAAAAATAAAACGCAAAACATATAATGAAATTTAGGCATATTAAATTAAATAATGCAAAAAATGAAAAACAAATCATTTAAGATCCAACTTTGAACAAACATATTTCTTCTTACAGATTAAAAATAAAAAGTTGAAACTCATATGATTCAAAATTCAAATTTTCAAAGTTATTTGAAGATTCCATCAAACTCCAATTTTGATTCCATCTATCAATTCAAATCGGTCCACAAATTTTATTTTGAGACTTAAAGAAGTTTATTAAAAAAAACATTTTTTAAATAACAATGAGAAATACAAAAGGTGGAAGCTTGAAGGATTGCTTGGAAATTGGTGTTCAACCAAAGTAGCATAAAGACACAGAAGCATTTCTTTGTGGAACAGAGGATGAATTTTTGACTTGTTATTATTTTGAAATATGTAAGGCAACAATAAATATGACTGATTCATAAAGTGAAATTCAGTAGTCCTTAAGACGATGATAATTCCAACGATCAATTGGGTTATTTGTGTAAAAAAGGAACTATGATTACTTCTTATCAAGTTTAATCAAATTATCAGAACGCATATCATATCCATGAATCTATTTGAAAACACAATACGAAGTATTTAAAAATTCGATGCGAGAAGCACGTAAAAAAGGACATCGAGCATTTGTATTTTCTGTAGATAACATGAAAATACAAAATTACCAAAAAAAAAAAAGTTAAGTGAAATAAAGGTAGTTTTCTCTGGTTGAGAAATCACTATCAGAAATCAATTTCATATTATATGTTGCATCGTAACAAAATAGCAAATTGTTACAGGGAAAACAAATCTGCATTGTAATAAATGTGAAGCATATTTTGGTATTTGGATAGATCATCAACTGGAAAAAAGCAATCAAGTTGAAAAAAAGTGCTCCATAACAAATCCTTTTGGTGGAGTCATTCCCTGACAACGACATACAATTGGCTGCTCCTTAGGTTTCCTAGGCTTCAGTCAGCTGCGTTGGAATGGGCCAACTTAATTAATTTCTAGAGACCGTTAAATAGTAAGAGAGGTGCTTTAAGTACTACAATACCTAGAACTTGTAGGGTATCGTGAATTTGAGCATTCTCTCTCTTTGAATCTACTCCAATTTGTGTTGCATTGTTTTCATATGTTTGTGAGCTATCGTCATTACTAACATCATTGTCCAGCATAATATATTCATCACTTACATAGGGCTCCTCAATTGCATATCTTAATTCCTGGATTTCTTTTCATTTTCGGGTAAGCTTCTACCTTGTAATAGTCTTACCAATTTCCCTGCAAATTAGAATAAAAAAAACCTTGTAATATTGGTAGAATTACAGTTTATTTGAACAAATAAGTTTAGTTCACCTCATTATTAGCAACATCAACAGAACAAATCCTATCCACAATGAAATCAGACCCTATGATTTGTTTTGAATAACCTAAAATGAAATAGTTTGGTGTGCTTGAATCATTATATTGCTGCGAGTTAGTCATAACTTAAAAGTCTAACAGTAGAAAACTAAATATAATTGAATGTAAAATATTACACAACATTAGTAATGCATAGGAGTTTATTTTATTGTTCTTTTTCTCATATTGTTCATTGGATCTTGGAATCATGGGTTCATGAACAGTTCCCATTTTTCTTAAAAGTAACAGTATCCATACATAAGGTAGTTAACATTAATTTACGTATGAAGGAAGAGATTAGTGTGCTATCTATGAAATTGAACCTGTAGTGAAAATCTTGGTATCATGGGTAACTTAATTTGTGGATATCATGAATTAGCCAAACAAAAGTACTATTTATTATCCTGAAAATCTTGCTGGTACAAAATAGGAGCACAACTGATAGATTTCGAAATTTTGGTAAATATGGCTGTCCTTATTACATATAAAATTAAGAAGATAACATCAGAAACAGATGTTTGGAACTTTTGTGGTAGCCTTTATTTCTTTCTATTTTAAGGGAAAAAAAATTAAAAATGACATTAAAGAATTCACTATCTGTTGTAGCGCTAGCATAACTGGGAAATCCAACATAAGAGAAGGTAAATTAACCAAAAATAAATATTTTTTGAAAGCAAATTAAATACCAATGAACGTAAATTATTCCACGACAATAGTGATGCATGAACATTTATTTTCATTTTCTGAAATTGTTTACTGGATCTCGGCATCATAGGTTCATGAACATTATTCATTTTCCCCAAAAGTAGCAGTATTCATATGCGTCAGTTAACCTAATTTAGGCATGAAGAAAGAGATTAGTTGCGATATATGAATGTAAAATTGGAGATTATTTGTTGATATTATATATTAGCCAAATAAAAGTACTATTGATGATACTGAGAAAATTTGCTAGTACAAAGTAGAAATACAAATGGCAGATTTTCAAATTTTGGTAAAAAAGGTGGTGCTTCCCCTTATTACATATAAGTTTAAGAATATAACCTTGAAAATAGATGCTCAGAATTTTTAGTGGTAGCCTTTCTTTCTATTTATAAAATAAATAAATAAGAAAATATGTTTAAAGAATCCATTATCTATTACAATGTTAATTCCAAGAGCATGTTAAAAACATGAAACTCCATACACATTAATTTCAATAAACAAACAAATTATAAAAGCAAGGATGTAACAGAAAATGTGAACTTTTTTTTTTTGAAATAGAGTGATAAATTACGTTTAAAAAAAACCTCTTTTTGTTGAAATGTACCACAATTGGTTGGAAGTTCTACAATCATGGTTGAAGAAAGAAAGGTACGAAGAAGGAACCAATTCATCATGGGTTGTCAACCCAATTGAATAATCTAAGACATGTTAGACAATCAATTTCTAATCAATTTTGGAGAGTGAAGGAGATTTCATCAAAAGTAAGAAAAATACATTGGTAGTAGATAGCTAAAGGATGAATACAACACCATTCAAGAATAGAAAAAAAGGAAATATGCATGATTTTTTAATTATTTATGCCTTCATAGAATAAACCGACGCAAGTATAATATAAGGCAGCATCCTTGAAAGAGATGGTTTCATTAGAAAAGGCAACCATAAGTTAATAAAAATAATAATCAATTTAGTGTCAAAATTAGACATGTTGTATTTATGTGTCCATAAATAGCATTATAGTGGGTGTATTCTAGCTACTTATGGAACATAAGATGAAAAGCCTTAATACCTAAACCTATTGTGTAAACCATATTCTGAAAGATCATAGAAAATGAGAATCAATTAGGAAGCAAATAGCATAGGATTAGGATAAAATAAGATGCACTGGAAATGATATAAGTACACATACATTCAGAATAAGACAAACTTAGATATGTATGGATCTATCGTAAATATTAATCATCCAAAACTGAAAAATATTCAAAAGTGCTAGTAAACCGATGTATAATTCAAAATTTGACGATGCCCAATATACAAAATTATCAATCTATTTTTCTTGTTGCTAGAAAAATGACTTTTTTTAAATACAAAATCCGATAATCTATTACATGCCATATTAGAGCAAATTATTTAGGGAACATATCTTACATTGGATCACCTACTATATATATAACTATTCTCCAAACATATAACATAAACTATTTAAACAACATAAATAATAAGAGTAGAAAATTACATTTATCCCTTATTTTAAAGCTTGATACATGAGATTCCTCCTCAAATTTCTTTAATATTCCATGACAATAAAAATTTCGCTTATTTGCAAATATTTATGAATAGTTTTTGGCAGAACCACCAGTCAGCATTATCTAGAAAATGTTGTAAATTAAATCATAAAACTGATTCTCAATGCCATAATTAATTACTGAGCTTAACTGTATCATTGAAAGTTTTCAGATCTAATCTTTTTAAGCAAATACTTTGCCATAACGTTTACCACGTAATGGTATGATCAGAACAAATAAAAAATCTCTTATGTAAATCTACTAAGGTGGGGTGATTGATATATGAATCGTACATCATACAATGTGAAACGGAAACAATGCAACATACAATGTAAGTAAATGTTAAACCAAAGCAACATCAAATTCTTGTATATAAATAAATAAAATACTTAAATTCACTTGATGAAATCTAACCAAAAATAGATCAAAACAATAACTAAGTAGAAAAAATACAACCAAAAACAAAGTTTTGTACCTCAAGTGGGATGATTGTTTTCATCTTTAGATGTAGTTTTCCTTTCAACTGACAAAAGAGCACGATCATAGTAGGAAGCTGAAGAAAAGAACGTTAGTAAGAGAATTAAAAAAATATGCATTTGCATAATAAAATATAAACATTATAAAAAAGGGAGGAAAACCTTTTAGAAAGCAGGAACAAAGAACGATAGACCAAATAGCAAAATTATAGAATGAAAAATCAATGCTGAAAAATTTGAAGCTAAAATTGTTGGAAAATTCAAAACTTAAAAAGTGCAAAACCTCTGAAACTAAAATTTTAGAAAAAAATTACAGTGATAAAAACCAAAATTTATAAAAAGGATACAAACAAAGCATGAGACAAATATTGATTGACTTTCAAAGCTATTTCATATTAGGCAGAAAACCTATAGGTTATGAAACTTATTACGATTACTGATAATTGTTAGAATTTTCAAATGCTTAGAATGTTTGATGAAGGAAAAACAATTTCAGGCTCTAGGTTTACAAAGAACAATATATATAGTTCCAAAATTTATAAAAACCAAAATTTGTAAATTATGCTGAAAAGTCTAAGTTGACAACCATGGAAAAAAGATATAAACCTACCGGATACTCAGTCATATTATTACCATATTTTACAGCTATAATAATAAATATGAAATAACAAATGTACCATATCCAATTCGATTGCAAATTCCAAACTTTACAGTTTCGAACCAGTAAATTAAAATGAATTAGTAAATTAAAATCTTTTAATCATTCACAAAAATTAAATGACAAAAACTGTAATAGAATGATCATACCCAGAGGAGAAGAAAGAATAGTGACAGCTAATCTCTTATATGAATGCAGCTATATATACATATTCATAACATAACTATACCTAATACTATGTAAGAAAATCTAACATACTTTGGTTAAGCCAGATTACCTTCATCATTAATAAGCCAGCCTGAGATCAAGAAGCCACTTGAAGGCAGCGATACAGGATGGCATGCCAATAGCAGATCGGTCTCTCATGGGTAGGAGTACGAAAGTAGGTCTTCACTTCAGCTTAGGCCAAAAAAATAAAAAATCATCAAGAATTGGGCACGGTTGTGGGCAGGAATTAGGGGAATATGGTGATTAAGGAATTAGGAAAATAATTTGGGTAAATGTGTAACAAAGAGCAAAGTGGGCTGAAGAGGCATGACGTTTCCATTTCAAATTACATAGGGCAGCATAGAATGGTTGAAACGGAAGAGAGCTTGAGAGGCTAGGAAATTGAACTCAATTTCAAATAGGTTATACTCAACTTAAACTCTAATATCAATTTTTAGAACAACAGATGGTGAGGCTTCCCAATAAACTACACTATTGTGTTGATCGCATAAAACTTGTAAAACTGAGCACGCTTTAAGGTTTATAAAGGCCTTAAATTCGATTTAGGTTAGTTGAGAGAATTAAAGCTTCTTTGTAACATTAAAACTGAAACATAAAAACAGTAAGTTAAAACAGTAAACAATCAGAATAAAAATATAAAATGTTGGACAAAGGCCAAAAAATATAATGTATAAAGCTGAAGTATGATTAGATATCCACTAAAAATGTAAGTTTCATATGGAAAATTGCTGCAATCAGAAAAAACATATGAACAGAATTATGTAATAAAATATTAGGTGCAAAACACTGAAACCCAAAATCTTCGGTATAAATTAGAAATAACCTAAATCCACTAATTAAGAAAGGGAGAGATGTCCTAAGTAATACGGTATGCAAACTGAACAGAAGTAACATAACCAAAGAACTAAATCTGCAAGTTTATAAAAACTTACAGATTCAGATGGAAAAGAAAAATCGAACGGAGAAGAGAGAAAGTTGGCATAGGAGATTACCTAGTGGCAGAAGTGGAAGCTTTGAAGCAATCCCCCAAGGAAAGACGCCCCAGTCGCCATCGATCGGAGTGAGGACAAACGTCAGCAAATCCAATGGACGACGGCATGATGGTCGAACGTCAGACAATTATATAGATTAACTTCGGTGATCTGATGACTTCACATCACGGGTAGGCATTATTGTGGGAGCCTGGGAGGAAGAAATGACGACCATGAAACTGATTTCGAAATTAAGGTTAGGCGTTATTGGCTGAACAGGAAAGAACGAATTCAAAATTGGGTCAGGTGAATGAGAAAGATAAATTAAAATAAATCTAATAATTGGATTTGTAATGTTGCAGCAATGGTGAACATCGGCGATTTTCAAATTAAACCGTAGATGGTTCGACTGCGAAGAAATTGAAAAAACCATTAGAAGAAGATGAATAAAACTTGTTACAATCAAATAAATCATTAAATTTTCACATGAATGAAGCAAGATAGCATCAGGTTTTCCATATCCCAGATGGGTACTAAAAATTGACAAAATAATCAACAGCCCTTACCTTTCACTTCGGAAAACCGAATTTTATGCTATTGTGTACATCAAATTTTACTTCTCTCAACCTAAATAATTTCATATATGAAAGTTAAGAAAAATAGTAGAATTAAAGATTGGGCTTAAACAATTCAGATGATATTTGACATGTATACCTGAAAACCTAGACGATGGTAGAAAAAATCCCGATTCACGCGAGATCAATTGGCGGAAGTTACCTGAACAGAAGAAATCAACCAATTGAAAGTCCAGAGGTGGAGGGAGATGGGAGGAAGAGATGCGAGCAGTGGAAAAGGAAATTTTGGTTTTTTTGTTCCTTTCGATCTGAAGGAGATGATAGAAGGGGCACGGCTAAGGAGGAAACGAACTTAAAAAGGGAAAGGACGCGATTCCTGAGTTTTAAGAAATCTGAGAATGCCTGTGCGCTCTGGAAGGGGAAAGATGGAAATATGGTAAGATCTGGAATGCGTAAGGATCAGTTAAGTGATAGGTATCGAGAAGAAACAACCGGGAAATGACAATTGAGACGGTTCAGCTTTAGATAAGCGCCGAAAATTCAGGATGGCTTGTAAGAGCTCCATTGCTAACTCAGTAATTATAATATAGTATAGATTCTTCACTTCAAAAAGTTGACTTTTTATTCGGACCCCGATTCGAACCCAACAACTGTCGTCCCTAGCTAAATACCCCCATTCCGAACACAATGGGATATGTATCGTAAGCCAATTCGACCATTTCGATCAGTTTTCATCAAAATCAAAATATAAATCAATATATTGAATTTGAACGCACATTTCAATTCACCGGGGCCATATACGGACTCCAAAAATTCCCAAAAAATATTTTTTAGCTTCGTATTGACGATACAGTCCTAACAAAACTAATTTCGTGAAATTCTGAGATCGTTTGAAAAATGGCCATTTTCTTGTCGATCGAAATTGACTGAAATTGTTAAAACACATTTTCCTTCGCCATGCTCATATATTTATTCACAAAATTATGAATTTTGGAATCTAGCAATAACTCGACATCCCGCATCCAACAAAAGTGGTTTCGTTGAAAACAGAGGTCGTTTGCAAAATTTCCATTTTTAAGGGCCGAAATTCCATAGCGACTATTTTGAATTTTCAACTGGACATAACTTTTTATCGCCACTATGAAATTTCAATTTTTTGGATTCGTTGGAAAGATATTCTCTAATAGATTCTAATACTTTTGGTTTCGCCAAAATCCGGTTTATTTTGAATCCTGTACATTCATTTGAAATTTGAAATCAAATTTTCAAACTACCGCGCCATTTTCAATTTCTTTTATAATTAAAAATAAATATTTATATTATAACGACGATTCAAATAAATATATACATTCTAATTCTATTTAAAATAAATTTCTCATCGTTATTATTTAAAATAAATCATTTTAAATATCCAAAATTCGCTAAAATTGCCAAAATAAATTTTTTAAATTGGTTCGGATTTCCGGGTTATTATAATCTCCCTCACTTAAAACTTTTCGTCCCCGAAAAGGAACGAAGCTGAAAGTTGTTTTACTAATCTACTCAACTTTCATTATTTTCATTATGGCTTAAGTCTTCAACTTTTCAGTTTCTAAGAACTTTCCAATTCTTCAAAAATTTGGCTAACACCCTAAATTTTCGAAAAATTTCGGCATAACCTCCCCTGCACGGGAGCACTGGGAAAATCCTGAAATTTCCATACAGGCCTCTCCAATCCAAAAAGAAAAAGAAACAACCAAGCGGCTCTTAAAATCATCCAAAACAAAAAAAATTAGTAAACATGTACCTATTTGTCGGGCAAACAATTTTATTCTTCTGCTCTAGCCTCTTTGCAATGACCTGTTCAATGGATACACATGTATACGCATGCAATTTCAAACAATTTTCAATTCAGTCCAACATTTGATATAATTTGGCTAAATGGTTCAAATTCTAATTAATCACAACAATAATCAAACAACACAATCAACAATCAATTAGTTGATTAACGTTTCAAATTCATAATTTTGATATATATACAAAAAATCATGTTTTTGATGCCAAGTCACAACAATATATTCTAATTATATTTTTGGTTCTCACACCAGTCAATTGGAAATATATAGATATCCCACTTTCAAAACTCGAACACAACACTGATGATGGGTACACATCATCAGAATCATTCCCGGGCGACTACAGTGTGATTCTATATCTATCCAGTATATTAAAACTTCAAATACACACGGATCAGACGTATATGCAAAATCTTTATATACTTGATTGTCCAAATCAATATAAAATAATATTCAAATACGAATAATTGATTTAAATTTTCAAAACAAAAATTATTTTCATTTTTATTTGAAGACAACTCTCTTCCGACTCATTCTAGGATACTACTGATCCCATCTTTAACGAGTCATTCTCATTGGATATTACTAATCCCATCTCTGATGAATTCTTTCATTTGGTTCTAACGTGTCTTGTTCTCCGAACTCTGTAAACCAAAGCTCTGATACCAAGTTGTTACGACCCGAACTTCCCCGTGGAGGAAAGCCCGGAATGTACTGAAGACAAGCCACATCGGAACACAAACAGAAGAACATTTCACCGTTTATTAGAACAATCTACATCAGAGTACAAGAATATATAGAGTATGAATAAATATTACACATTTACTTAAATATCATAGATTAAATACATTACATAGCAGTGGAAAATAATACAAAACATAACTGAAAGAGATATACAGATACAGAGCTTTCCAGATATCATTCCGACTGTAAACCAAGATCCTGTGAATATAAATCTGCAAAACCAAAACTACTAGCTGCCGGTGTGGAAAATAGGGGCACCCAGAGTTTAGGTTAAAATAATAAACTCTAGGTCAGTCATGTGACTGGTGTGAGAACTAAAACAGTTATTTAAAACTTTTCTTTAAATCAGATATATCAATGGACCATGGCGTATAACACGGAATGGGTTTCCTCCTAAGAATACCAGTGCATATAACAAAACAACACAATGCTTTTTGGAAAAATGAAGTTATTATAAGACCCAGGTCCTATCAAACAATGCAACGCAAGCCAGGGGATAAGGTTTTCCCTTATAATAGCCAAACATGCTTGGTACGTTTAAAACAAATCATTTGATACTATTATAAGTGCATAGTGTATAAAACAACTTCAAATATAAATGTATCAATCCTAGACGTCATGGGTACCATATATCATGTCGCCAACACTAGGCCCTACAATCAAAATCGAAATGTCACGTATTGGAAGTTGGATTTCCGTCTGTGAACCAAGGCAAGGGATCATCGTTACCGCTTCGAGATGCTCTAGCCCGTGTCTCAGGAAAGTGGGCAGACAAGCCTTGGATCGTCACGGCCGATCCACTCGATATGGATTAAACTTAAACCCTGAACACTGCGTTTCCCCGCCCTATGGGGTGTCAATGAGCCAAATGACTCCATCGGTCCCGGATCGACCGATATAACCAAGGCGCCTCACAATCCATCATCCACATAAGTAAAATGTCCGGGTGTGTAAAACCCAAAACACCACTCCTAGCTAGCAGGAAACGCATGCCCTCCCTGATGTCCTCTCCCGTTTCTGGTTCATACCGGGGTGTGAGGCTCGCGAATTAACGCTACACAAAGCTACGCCATAAAGGCCATGCTTTGATCATCAACCACAAGACTCTGCTTTTCAACAGAAGCCTTGATCATTTGCATCTCAGCATGCCACACAGGCAATTCGTGCCATGCGACTTTTATCTATCGATATATAAGTTATTAGCTCGTACGTCTCAGAGAAGGGCGTTAAGCAAGAGAATAAATTCTCCGCCGCCAAACAGATATATATTTAATAGAAATCAATCAACACAGAATAAACTCCAATGTCAGACACACATCCATTTACAAGTCCGTTCTGGGTCTGAAAGAAACCGGAGGAACCATATTCCTCGCATATCCATCGGTCTCCAAGTACGTCTGGACGATCACCAACTGATTCCCTCCTCTTGGGTGTACAACCCAATCAAGATCATCAGTAATTATCCAAACGATGTGAAGACCTCCGGCCTTCAACCACTGTTTTCATCGTCGACTTCTCGTCGATTCAGTTATTCAGAATGGGATTGACCCGGTCTTTCCGAATAACTCGCGTATATGATAAACAAGTGTTACAAAAACACAACATACGCCTTATTCTAATCCAAAATATTCCTTTATTCAAATATTCTTTTTCTTTGGGAAAGGTTCCCATTAATTTTATCAAAGATAAATTCTTTAAATTTATTCTTTAATCTTCCTTTGAATATCCATTCAAACCAAATTATGGTTTATCCAAACTAGTCGGGATTAACGAACCTTACTGAAGTAATCATTTGTTTTAATTTCCCAACCCGACTTATTCATCCCATGAAGTAAAACTGGTAATACTTCATATCTAACACCACGGTGTTATCGGTAAATTCAATTACCATTTCACGTTCAAATTTAATTAAAGATTTAACTATCGCCTGGACCAAAACTGGTGATACTCCATTCTCGATCATTTCAATCTAATTGAAGATTCATTAAAACTCCACTTGGTTTTAATCTTCCCAAAAATCAATATTAATGATTGTTTAACTTGGGATATCATATCTTGTCTTTAACTGGGTTAAAGAACCAATGTCATTTAAAACACGGTTCACGATAAACCCAAAATCACAATCTATTCCATCAGCCTTCAATCGTAAATTAGCAAGTGAATAATTCCCTAAGTGTTAACCCCGAAGGCCAAAGCCAACATCAGATCAATACCCAAGAAACTATCCAACTTAACTAATCTCCAGTTAGTTTTTGATTTTCTTAACTCCGTTGGGTCTAAGAATAGTACCATTAAAGAAACCATTCACAACAAACCAAAATCACATTCCATTAACCATGGAAAACAAATCGATATATATAATCGATATAAACTTCCATATCCGACTAACAATATAAATGGAATAACGGAAAAGCCTTTTAAATTCCATATATATTAGCAGTCCTTATCCACAGAAATTCACTTCGATTATTACCAAATCGAATTTGATTCCATTCCAATTTATTTTATTTAAATTGGAAAACTTTACTTTGGAAAATCTCCTTTAAATCTTAACAAAAGATTTATAAACTCCAAATCACATTTCACCGTAAATCGGGTTAAAGAACGAATGTCGTTAAAACACAGTTCACAATAAACCCAATTCATATTCCTTTAATTATCGGGTTAAAGAAAAAATGTTATTTAAAACACCGTTCACGATAAATCCAAAAATAAATTCCAATTCAATTCCAATTAAATATCATTTAATTGGTATACTTTATTAAATCTAAATAAAAAGATTTAATCTTTTTCTCAACCGGGTTTAAGAATAGTGTTAGTGAAGACACCGTTCACAACAAACCCAAATCCCATTTGATATTAAATACAGGGCTCTGAATAGAAAATATATGGGCTTATATTCAATATCAAATTCTACGACCAACAAATATCATATTGGAAATAAAGATATAAATATATCTTTCAAATTTCCATAACAATATCTGTATAATCGCGAAATCCAACATCGAAATATTCTGAAGACAATTCCGATTCAAATCCATTTCCAATCTATATATATTAGAAATTCTGGTTATGTAATAACCCGGAAATCCGTGCCAATTTAAAAAAATTTATTTTGGAAATTTTAGTGAATTTTGAATATTTAAAATGATTTATTTTAAATGAAGACGATGAGAAATCTATTTTAAATAGAATTAGAATGAATATATTTATTTGAATCGACGTTAGAATATAAATATTTTTTTTAATTATAATTCGAGCCTGAAACAGCACGGCAGTTCGATATTTCGATTTCGAATTTCAAATGAATATGCAGAGTTCAATATAAGTCAGAATTGAACGAAACAGGAAATGTTTGAATCTGTTTAATCATATCTTTATAACGGATGTAAGAAACTTAGATTTCACTTTGTAGAGTGTAAGATACGTCCAATTTAAAATTCAGAAAAGTCGCTGTGGAATTTATATATATATTTAATATATATAAAGCCCTTAGAAATGGAAATTTTGCAAAGGACCTTCGTTTTCGACGAAACCACTTTTGTTGGATCCAGGATGTCAAGTTATTGCTAGATTCCAAAATTTGTAATATTCTGAATCAATATGTGAGAGAAAATGGCCAATTTTCAAATGGCCTTCAAATTTGACGAAATTAGTTTTGTTAGGACCGTATCGTCGATACGAAGCTAGAAATATTTTTTTTGGAATTTTTCGAGTCAGTATCTGGCCCCAGTAATTTAAAATGTATGTTCAAATTGAATATATATAGATTTATATTTTAATTTAAAAAAAAAATGATCGAAACAGTCGAACTAGCTCACGGGACATATCCCATTGAGTTCGTAATGAGGGCTATTAGCTAGGGGCGACAGTCGTTGGGTTTGAATTGGAGTTCGAATGAAAAACTTGATTTTTATTGAAAAATAAAAATAAATAAATATAATATATAAATTCCTTATAACTCCCTCCTCCCTTTCACTATCGGTCAACAGACAAAAAAATGAATGAAAGAAACCGCTCCCCCGTCGCACCTGTGTCGCGCCCCCCTAGCGGCGGCGCCGCCTCCATCTCCTCCCCATCGTCAGCCCCAAAACCCTGCCTCCCTCCCTGTCCTCTCACGCTTCTCTCTCCTCCGATCGATTACCCACCCCGCGCCCAAATCGAGACAGCCACCTTCCCCCCCTTTCCGATCCAGTCAGCGAACCTCCCCCATCCCCTTTCCGATGAACCCCCGTCGCTTCAGCACCCCCGGCGCGACAGGCAGCCCCCCCCTCGACAAAGATTTGATAGGTGAATTTTTATTTATTTTTATTTAGTATAATCAGTTTTATAAGTTGATAAAGACCAGTTTTATGAAGAATAGGATGGTAAAACTCTGAAATATATGTATATGTTGATGTTTTAAAGATTTGAGCTTTTATATAAGGTGTAGCGACCGAAAATTTTGATTTTTATATATGTATGATCATAAAAATTTTATTTTTATATATGTATGATCATAAAAATTTGATTTTTATATATGTATGATTTTAAAAATATGATCTTATATATATATATATATATCATAGAAAAGACTAGATTTTGTTCATTAGAAAAATTAGCTTTTTCATAGTAGAAAAAAATAGATTATTTTTTCATTTTTGAAAGAAGCGATAAAAAAATATGATTTTCATTACATATAAAGCGAAGTGAAAGTATGATTTTTATAATGTAGTGGTGATAAAAATACGATTTTTATATATGTAATAGAAGTAATAAAAAAAATATGATTTTTATTATGAAAAAAGCGATATAAAAATATAATTTTTATACATGAAGCGATATTATAAAAATGTGATTTTTATATATGTAGCGAATTAAAAATATGATTTTTGTATAATAGAGAATATAAAAATGTGATCTTTATATATGTAGCGAATACGGACGACGAAAGTGACAAAAGACAAACACGGTGAAGATTTCCTACATATGAAGAGTCGCGGTGTTTGGTTAAGCTTATGGGTGAGAACCTCTCACTCTAGTTTACTTATACAGTTATTTTTATTATAAATGCATATATGAACTGTTCCCCGTCGTCCACAGACCATGGACGACTTATATGTTTGGTTGAATTTGGTTTGAGAAATGAAACGAATTGAGATAATTTGGTTTGTGTATGACGTGTGCCATTATGAGGCGAGGGATAAGGCTAGACCTTATCCCGTTTCTAGTATCGTGCCGTTATGCCACCGAAATTTTCTAAAATAAGTTAGAAAAATAAAAATATCATTTTATTGAATAAATGAACTGAATAGAATATTCATAGGTTGAATAAAATATTTTGGTCGTTAAAAATATAATTTTTAACGTGTATGTGAATAAAATAAATATTCATTTACAAATCAAACGATTTGTTTATGTACACTGATTTGACTGATATTGATTGGGATGATAAATTTTACACGTCGCCCAACTGCAAAAATAATATTCAGTATTTGTGGATTGAAACCCCACACGGGTGTTGGGATGATATTTGACGTACACTAATCCCAATTGTTTAGTGGTATGTCGATCGTTTGGTTGACAAACTGTGTAAGCGTTAATTATTTATATTTAATGCTTATGCAGTTGTGTGATGCACTCTGGATGATGGTTGATTATTTATCGTTGCTATTATATACATGTGTTGTATGGAATCCATATAAATAACATTATATTATATGGTAATCGATTGGGTCTCATTCCAATTTAGAAAATAAAGAATATTTTAAAATAATATTCTGAACAGGAAACTAAATATTTATGTGTTGAATAAACAAAATAGTCATGTGTGGACAATACTCATGTGTTGAGAATATTCATGTGTTGAAACCATTCATGTGTTGAATAAAATAAATATTCATGTGTTGAGTAAAATCTCTAAACAATAAAATTCACATCTTTATCATATATAAAATTAGAAACTAACTGGAAACTAGTTAAGATGAATGGTTTCCTAGGTATTGATCTGATGTTGGTTTCGGCCTTCGGGGTTAATACTTAGGAAATCGTTCTCTTTCTAAATTACGGTTAGAGGCTGATTAAGAATTAAACGATATAAATCACAATTTTATCAAATATATAAAATAACGAAAATAGTCATGTGTTGACGATACTCATGTGTTGAGAATATTCATGTGTTGCAACTATTCATGTGTTGAACGAAATATTTTATACAATAGAATTCACATTTTTATTGTAAGTAAGAATTAATAAATATTCATGTGTTGAATAAAATATATATTCATGTGTTAAAGAAAATATTCATTTGTTGAATAGAATAACGAAGTTATTGAAATATATAAAGCCATGTTGATTAGATATGCGCCATTTTGATGCGAACGATATTTATATCAATTATATTCATTTTTTAATGAATATAGGAAAGGAAATGATTTCAAAATATAACGTTTTGAAAATATTATCGTTTATATATTAATGATATGGAATATTCAATTTTGATTTGAAATTGAATATGAAGTTGAAATCGTTTTTAAAACGAAGTTAAAACGATTTATAAAATACTTTTTAAATTGAAATCGACGAAATATATATAATATATATATTAATGGCCTGAATAGAACGCGCCGCGCCGCGACCATTCGCGAATTTCGACCATTGGCTTCGAATGGACGTTACAGGAGATCCGACCATCGGATTCTCCTAAAACCAGAACTTTGGGTTCGTATCAAAAAGAGCTTTCCAACGAATATGAGAAGTTTGAAATCTAATGGTTGGATTTGGAATTATGTCCAAATCAAGTTTGGAAAAGGTCGCTGTAAGTGCAGTTCGATGGCCGTTTATGGAAATCGACTGTACGGGCCTTGATAAAATTATTAAAAATATCAATAATTTGTGTAAAATCACAATATATGAATTGCAAAAAACTGGGATGAAAAATTCCACATTTGTAAGGATAAAAATATTTTTTTATTGAAATGAACTAGTTTATAACTGGAAATCAGTTAAGATGAATGGTTTCCTGAGTATTGATCTGATGTTGGTTTCGGCCTTCGGGGTTAATATTTAGGGAATTGTTCTCTTACTAATTTACGGTTAGAGACTGATAGAATGGAATGTGATTTTTGGTTTATCGTGAACCGTGTTTTAAAAGACATCGGTTCTTTAACCTAGTTAAAGACAGGATATGATTTCCCAAGTTATATAATCATTAATATTGATTTTTGGGAAGATTAAAACCAAGTGGAGTTTTAATGAATCTTTAATTAGATTGAAATGATCGAGAATGGAGTATCACCAGTTTTGCTCCAGGCGATAGTTAAATCTTTAATTAGATTTGAACGTGAAATGGTAATTGAATTTACTGATAACACCGTGGTGTTGGATATGAAGCAGTACCAGTTTTACTTCATGGGATAAATAGGTTGAGATTGGGAAATTTAAAACAAATGATTACTTCGGTAAGGATCGCTAATCCCGACTAGTTTGGAAAACCATAATATGGTTTGAAATGATATTCAAAGGAAGATTAAAGAATAAATTTTATGGAATTTATCTTTGATAGAATTAATGGGAACCTATCCCAAATAATGTGAATATTTAAATAAAAGAATATTCTGAATTGGAATGAGGCGTATGTTGTGTTTGTGTAACACTTGTTTATCATATACGCGAGTTATTCGGAAAGGCCGGTTATATACCCATTCTGAATAACTGATACGACAATAAGTCGAAGATGAAGACGGTCGTTGAAGACCGGAGGTCTTCACATCGTTTGGATGATTCCCGATGATCTTGATTGGGCTGTACACCCAAAAGGAGGGAATGAGTTAGTGATTGTCCAGACGTACTTGGAGATCGATGGATATGCGAGGTACAAGGTGCCTCCGGTTTCGTTCAGACCCAGAACGGACTTGTAAATGGACTGTGTGTCTGACATTGGATATCATTCTGTGTGATTGATGGATATCAGTCGCATGGAGTGGTTTTCCTGTGTGGCATGCTAAGATGCAAATGATCAAGGCTTCTGTTGAAAAGAAGAGTCTTGTGGTTGATGATCAAAGCACCGCCTGTGTGGCACAACTTTGTGTAGCGTTAATTTGCGAGCCTCACACCCCGGTTGCGAACCAGAAACGGGAGAGGACAACAGGGAGGGCATGGATTTCCTTCTAGCTAGAAGTGGAGTCAGTGGTTTTAAGCGCCCTGACGAGTTTGACTTATGTGGTTGTTGGATTGCGAGGCGCCTCGGATATATCGGTCGATCCGGGACCGATGGAGTCATTGGACTCATTTGACACCCCATAGGGTGGGGAAACGCAGTGTTCAGACATTTTAATCCATATCGGTGGACCAACACTGACGATCCAAGGGACGATGCGTTTTGTTCCTGAGGGGAGGGCTAGAGCGTATCGAAGCGGTAAGGACGATCCCTTGCCTTGGTTCACAGACGGAAATCCAACTTCCAATACATGACATTTGCGGTTTTGATTGTAGAGCCTAGTATTGGCGACATGATATATGGTACCCATGCCGTCTATGATTAATACTTATGATTGAAATTGTTTTGACACTATACACTTATAGTAATAATAAAACATGAAATTTAGCGTATCAAGCATTATTTGGCTATTATAAGGTAAAACCCTATCCCCCGGCGTGTGTTGCATTGTGTGATGGGACCTGGGTCTTATAATAGCTTCATTGTTCTCTATTTAGCATTGCGCTGTTGTTTTATGCACTAGTATTCTTGGGAGGAAATCCGTTTCGTGTTATACGGCGTGGTCCCTTGATTTACCTAACTTTAAAATAAACATTAATAACTGTTTTAGTTCTCACACCAGTCACATGACTGACCTGGAGTTTATTGTTTTAACCTAAACTTTGGATGCCCTTATTTTCGACACGGACAGCTAGTAGTTTTGGTTTTGCAGATTTATATTCACAGGGTCCTGATTTACAGCTGGAGCAGTACTCGGAAAGCTCTGCATCCGTGTATTTGTTTTCAGTTGTGCTTTGTATTGTTTTTCCGCTATGATGTATTTGAATGTAATTTAAATCTCTGATATTTTCTATGTAATATTTATTCATACTCTGTAATATTCTTGTATTCTGATGGAATTGTTGTAATAAGCAATGAAATGTTTTTCTGTTTGTGTCCCAATGTGGCTTGTTCTCAGTACAATCCATGATTTCCCGTAAGGGGGATTTCGGGTCGTTACAGGTTATTTTTAAAACCATTTCAAATTCAATTTATTTATTTTAAAAAAACAAATGGATTATAATTCTAGTTCAAAATTAGATCATCTCGATAAAAATCTATTTTTATCTTTTCAAATATGGAATTTTTCATCCTTATTCTTTCCAAATCATTTCTTATGATTTTACACAAATTATTGATATTTTTAATAATTTTATCAAGGCCCGTACAGTCGATTTCCATAAACGGCCATCGAACTGCACTTACAGCGACCATTTCCAAATTTTATTTGGACATAATTCCAAATCCAACCATTAGATTTCTAATTTTTCATATTCGTTAGAAAGCTCTTTTCGATACGAACCCAACGGTTCCGGTTTTAGGAGAATCCGACGGTCGGATCTCTCGTAATGTCCGTTTGAAGTCAATAGTCGAAATTCGCGAACTGCCGCAGCGTGGCGCGTTCTATTCCGGCCATTATATTTATAATATATATTATATATATTTCATCGATTTCCTTTTAAAACGTATTTTATTAATCGTTTTAAATTCGTTTTCAAAACGATTTCAACTTCATATTCAATTTCAAATCAAAATTGAATATTCCATATCATCAATATATAAATGATAATATTTTCAAAACATTATATTTTGAAATCAATTCCTTTTCGATATTCATCATAAAAATGAATAAAATCGATATAAATATCGTTCACGTCAAAATGGCGTCAATCTAATCGACACGGCTTTATATATTTCTATTTCAAATATTTCTTTTCAAATATTTCTTTTCAAATGTTTCTATTTCAAATATTTCTATTTCAAATATTTCATTTCAAATATTTCTATTTCAAACGTTTAATTTCAAATATTTCATTTCAAATATGGAATGAGGCCCAATCAATTACCATAGATTTTATTTCTATGGATTTCCATACAACACATGTATATATCAATAGTGATAAACAATCATCCATCATCCAGAGTGCACTACTCAACTGCATAAGCATTGAATATAAATAATCAACGCTTACAACAGCTTGTCAACTAATCGATCGATATACAACTAAAAAATTGGGATTAGTGTACGTCAATATCATCCCAACACCCGTGTGGGATTTCAATCAATCAAACACATATTTTCTTTGTGCAGTTGGGCGATGTGTAAAATTTATCGTCCCAATCTATGTCAGTCAAATAGGTGTACATAAACAAATCGTTCTGATTTGTAAATGAATATTCATTTTCATTTCAGGAGAATTTCACGTCGTTCATTTACACGTTAAAAATTATATTTTTAACGTTAAAATATTTATTTCAACACTTTACTATTTTTAACAGTTCATACATTCAATAAAAGTGTTATTTTTAACTAACACTTTATATTTCAGAAAATTTTGGCAGCATAACAGCACGATACTAGAAACGGGATAAGGCCTAGCCTTATCCCCAGTCTAATAATGGCCGGCGCCATACACCAACCAAATTCTAATCAATTTCACATTCACACCACAAACCAATATTCAACCAAACACATCAATCAACACAAACAACCAAACAAGTCGTCCATAGTCTGTGGACGATGGGGAACAGTTCATATATGCAGTTACATAATAAATAACTGTATAAAGAAAATTAAAGTGAGGAGTTCTCACCGAGAAGCTAAACCAAACGCCGCAACTCTTCATATGTAGAAAACCTTCGCCGTGTTCGCCTTTTGCCACTTTCGTCGTCCGTATTCGCTACATATATAAAAATCACATTTTTATTCTTGTACTGTTCATATAAAAATCATATTTTTATCGCTTTATCCGAAAAAATAAAAATCATATTTTTATCGCTTTATCCCAATAAATAAAAATCATATTTTTATCGCTTTATCCCAATAAATAAAAATCTTATTTTTGTCTCTTCTTTATATATTTAAAAATCATATTTTTATCTCTTCTTCATATATTTTACAATGCTTCTTTCTATATAAAAATTATATTTTTATATTTCTATTTCTTATATAAAGATCGAATTTTTATTGCTACTTCATATATATAAAAATCAAATCTTTTACATTTTAAAAATCATATATATAAAGTTCAAATCTTTATTCTAAAATAATATATTTAAAGTTCATATAATAAAAATCAAAACTTTATGCATATAAAAACTAAACTTTTCTCAATAAAGATCTAAGCTTTTCTAAATAAAGATCTAAGCTTTTCTGTAAACTAAATTATATCATTTTTATTAGTTAAATCTTAGTTTATTTATTAACCAAAAATCATTATTTTATAAACTAAAACATTAAATATATATAAAAAATCAGTAAAAATTCACTGTTTGAAGGGAAAGGAGGGTTGCTAGGGCCTGTCGGAGGGCGGAAGGGGGTGCGCCGGTCATGGTGGAGGCAGCCTTGAACAGAGGGGTGGCGGCTGTTGGGTCATGATGGCGGCGGGATCGAAATAGAAGATGGTAGAGGAGGATAGAGGGGCAGAGGTCCATGGTGGGGGGAAGGCGCCTAAGGAAGCGGCAGCGGTTGGGGCCCTCCAGTGTGGGCACTGACGCGGTTCAGCGCCAGGGTGTGGGGGGGGCAACGAGCAAAAGACGGGTTTATTTTTCTTTTTAGATCTGAAATGAAAAAGGGGGGAGATGGAAGATAATACAATATGATATATTTATTTATTATATTCTTCACTTCAAAAAGTTAACTTTTTATCCAGACCCCGATTCAAACCCAACGACTGTCATCCCTAGCCCATTCCGAACCCAATGGGATATGTATCATAAGCCAATTCGACCGTTTCGATCAGTTTTCGTCAAAATCAAAATATAAATCAATATATTGAATTTGAATGCACATTTCAATTTACCGAGGCCACATACGGACTCTAAAAATTCCCAAAAAATATTTTCTAGCTTCGTATTGACGATACGGTCCTAACAAAACTAATTTCATGAAATTCTAAGACCGTTCGAATAATGGCCATTTTCTTGTCGATCGAAATTGACTGAAACTGTTAAAACACATTTTCCTTCGCCACGCTCACATATTAATTCACAAAATTATGAATTTTGGAATCTAGGAATAATAGGACATCCCGGATCCAACAAAAGTGGTTTTGTCGAAAATAGAGGTCGTTTGCAAAATTTCCATTTTTAAGGGCCAAAATTCCATAGCGACTATTCTGAATTTTCAACCGGACATAACTTTTTATCCCCACTATGAAATTTCAATTTTGCGGATTCGTTGGAAAGATATTCTCTAATAGATTCTAATATTCTTGGTTTTGCCAAAATCTGGTTTATTTTGATTCCTGTACATTCATTTGGAATTTGAAATTTGAAATCGAATTTTCAAACTACCGCGCCATTTTCAATTCCGTTTATAATTAAAAATAAATATTTATGTTCTAACGATGATTCAAATAAATATATACGTTCTAATTCTATTCAAAATAATTTTCTCGTCGTTATTATTTAAAATAAATCTTTTTAAATATCCAATATTTACTAAAATTGCCAAAATAAAAATTTTAAATTGGTTCGGATTTCCGGGTTATTACACGTACGGCTTAGAGAAGGGTGTTAAGTAAGACAATAAATTCTCCGCTACCAAACATATATATATTTAATAGAGAACAATCAACACAGAATAAAATCCAGTGTCAGACACACTTCCATTTACTTGTTCGTTCTAGGGTCTGAACGAAACCGGAGGCACCTTATTCCTCGTCCCATGTCCAATACAGGAAAGAGGTCCTCGCATATCCGGTCGATCTCCAAGTACGTCTGGACGATCACCACATATTACCTTGTCTTGGGTGTACCGCCCAATCAAGACATCAGTAATTATCCAAACGATGTGAAGACCTCCGGTCTTCAACCACCGTCGACTTATCGTTGAATCTGTTATTCAGAATCGGTATAAACCCGGCCTTTCCGAATAACTCGCGTATATAATAAACAAGTGCTACACAAACACAACATATTCCTCATTCCAATTCAGAATATTCTTTTATTCAAATATTCACATCATTAGGGAAAGGTTCCCATTAACTTTATCAAAGATAAATTCTTTAAATTTATTCTTTAATCTTCCTTTGGATATTAATTCAAACCAAATTAAGGTTTATCCAAACTAGTCGGGATTAGCGCACCTTACCGAAGTAATCATTTATTTTATTTCCCAATCCCAACCTATTCATCCTATGGAGAAAAACTGGTAATACTCCATATCTAACACGACGATGTTATTGGTAAATTTAATTACCATTTCACGTTCAAATCTCATTAAAGATTTAACCATCGCTTGGAGTAAAACTGGTGGTACTCCATTCTCGATCATTTCCCAAATTTGATAATTTAAATTATCACATTTAAATTCCAATCTAATTAAAGATTCATTAAAACTCTCCTTAGTTTTAATCTTCCAAAAAATCAATATTAATGATTATTTAACTTTGGAAAATCAAAGATGTCGCATCGACAATCTACACCGTACCACTGATTTCTACCGATATATAACCTCTAAGCTCATACGTCTTATAGAAGAGTGTTAAGCAAGAGAATAAATTCTCCGCCACCAAACAGATATATATTTAGCAGAGATCAACAAATACAGTTCGAAATACAATGTTAGACATGTAATCCTGTCTTTAACTGGGTTAAAGAACTAATGTCATTTAAAACACAGTTTACGGTAAACCCAAAATCACATTCCATTAATTATGGGATCTTCGCAGAAAACAGATCAATATATAATCATTATCAATTTCCGTATCCAACTAATAATATAAATGGAATAACAACAAAGCCTTTTAAATTCCATCTATATTAACAGTCTTCCTCCATAGAAGCTCACTTCGATTATTATCAAATCGAATTCCATTCTGTTCCAATTTATTGTGTTAAATTGGAAAACTTTACTTTGGAAAATTTCCTTAAATCTTAATTAAAAAGATTTATAAATTCCGAATCACATTTCACTTTTAATTGGATTAAAGAATGAATGCCATTAAAAATACAGTTCACAATAAACCCAATAATCCAATTCTTTTATTCAATTCCAATTAAATATTAATTAATTGGAAAACTACACTAAATCTTAAATTAAAGATTTATTCTTTTCTCTGCTGGGTTTAAGAATAGTGTTGTTTAAGACACCATTCACGACAAACCCAAAATCCAATTTAATATCAAATACAAGGCTCTGAATAGAAATTATATCGGCTTATATTCGATATCAAATTCTGAAACCAACAAATATCGTATTGGAAATAACGAGATATATATATATATATATATCTTCCAAATTTCCATAACGATATCCGTATAATCACAGAATCCAATATCGAAATATTCCAAAGATTATTTCCATTCCAAATCCATTCCAGTTCATTCGTTGGAAATTTCTGGTTATATTAAAACCAATTCACAAATCCAATTTATTTTATTTAAAAATAATTAGATTTTTAATTCTAGTTAATAACTAGTTCATTTTGATAAAAATATATTTTTATCTTTTCAAACACGGAATTTTTCATCCCAATTCTTTCCAAATCATTTATTACGATTTTACACAAATTATTGATATTTTTAATAATTTTATTAAGGCCCTTTCAGTCGATTTCCATAAACAGTCATCAAACTGCATTTACAATGACCTTTTCCAAATTTGATTTGGACATAATTCCAATACCATCCATTAGATTTTAAATCTCTTATATTTGTTGGAAAGCTCTTTTCGATACGAACCCAAGGTTCCGGTTTTAAGAGAATCTGACGGTCGGATCTCCCGTAATGTCAATTCGAAGTCAATGGTCAAAATTCGCGAATGGTCGCGGCGCGGCGCGTTCTATTTAGGCCATTAAATATGTATAATATATATATTATACGTATTTCATCAAATTCCATTTAAAACGTTTTTATAAATCGTTTTTAAATTCGTTTTAAAATGATTTCAACTTCATTTTCAATTTTAAATCAAAATTGAATATTCCTTATCATTATAATATTTAATGATAATCTTTTCAAAAATCAGATTTTGAAATATTTTCCACTTCGATATTGATTATAAAAATGAATAAAATCGATATAAATATCGTTCGTGTCAAAATGGCGCAAATCTAATCAACACGGCTTTATATATTTCCATATTTTCGTGTCCATCCAAAATCAAACATCAAATTCACATTTTAATCCTTTACTGAATATTATTTTAAAACAATCGTTATTTTAAAATATTCATTATTTTAAAATATTCATTATTTTTGAACTGGGATCAGACACAGTCAATTACCATATAATGTTATTTATATGAATTTCATAAAACACATGTATACAACAATAATGATACACAATCAACCATCATCCAAGGTGCGTTACACAACTGCATAAGCATTAAATATAAATAATTACCGCTTACAACAGTTTGTTAACCAATTGATTGACATACAACTAAACAATTGGGATTAGTGTATGTCAAATATCATCCCAATGCCCGTATGGGGTTTAAATCGACACATACAGATTTGTGCAGTTGGGCAATGTGTAAAATATACCATCCCAATTTATACCAGTCAAATGAGTGTACATAAACGAGTCGTCCGATTTGTAAATGAATATTTATTTTCATTCATATACACGTTAAAAATTACTTTTTCAATGATAAAATATTTATTTCAACACATGAATATTTTATACAGTTCATTTATACAATTAAAAATAATATTTTTATTATTCTAACATATTTTAGAAAATTTCGGCAGCATAACGGCGCGATACTAGAACCGAAAAAAGGTCTAGCCTTATCCCTCACCTAATACTAGCTCGCGCCATACACATACCAATTCCAATCAGTTCCATTCACATCCCAAACCAAATTCAAACAAATAAATCAATCAAAATAAACAACCAAATATCCATGGTTTCAATCAAAGATGTCGGGTGCTACTAAGCATCGTCTGCATCCTAGTATATATTTAACTATAAACAAAATTAGAGTGAGAATTTCTCACCTTTGGGATCCACTCCGCTATTTCATTTTTGAATTTCTGAACAGTTTGGATTTGCCCGAAATTCCAATGCAGTCTTTTTAACACCGTCCATAGTAAAAATCACATTTTTAATATGATTTTATATATTTAAAAATCCCATTTTTATTTCACTGCTATATATATATATATATTATATTTTTATAATGCTACTCAAATAATAAAAATCATATTTTTATATCACTATTATATAATAAAATCAAAATTTTATATTGCCATTCATACAATAAAAATCACATTTTTATATTGCCATCCATATAATAAAAATCACATTTTTATATTGCCATTCATATAATAAAAATCATATTTTTATAAATTCTCTTCCATTATAAAAATTACATTTTTATAAAGCCATATATATATATATTAAAAATCAAATTTTTATAACGCTATCATATATAAAAATCAAAATTTTAACATAATACTTATATATATATATATACATATACAAATTTCAGAGTTTTAAAGCAATAACGTATAAGTATTTTTAGATTTTTAATTTCAGAGAATAAATTAATGTAATTTACCTCTTTTTTTCCGCGCGTGGATGGGGGGTTGGGGAGGAGGGAGGGGGAAGGGGTGGTCCCATAGCCGGAGGAGGAGCGGCGGGGCTTGGTGGTGGTGGCAGGAGGTGGCTCAGGCGGCTATGGGGGCCCACATTGCTGGCGACGGCTGATTGGAGGATTGGGGTTTTAGGGTTCGAATTGATTGAAGGGGAGAGAGGAGCTGGGGGGAAAGGGAGGGAGATGGTGCAGTCGGCGGTGGTTGGCGACATCGCTGGGGGTGGCACGATGATGGGCAACAACGGCTAGTGTTCATTTTTTTTAATATTCATTTTCTAAATCTGACGGGGAGAGAGAAGGTAAAGGGGGAGATAGAGTTATATAATTTTATTTTCAAAAAGTGAGTTTTTCCATTCGACCTCCAAACGAGACCTGACAACTGTTGTTCCTAGCTAATTACCCCCATTCCAAACACATTGGGATATGTTTTGTAACCCAATTTGACTATTACGATCAGTTTTCATCAAAATTAAAATATAAATCAATATATATTTAATTTAAACGTACATTTTAATTTACCTGGGCGTCATAATAGCTCCAAAAATTCTCGAAAAATAAATATACCTATGTTTCGATGATACGGTCCTAATAAAACTAATTTTGTTGAATTTCGAGATCATTTGAAAAACGGTCATTTTCCAGTCGATCAAATTCAAACTGAAATTACCAAACACATTTAAATCCACCACGCTCACATATTAATTCCAAACATTATGAAAATTGGAATCCAGTAATAACTTGACATTTTGGATCCAACAAAAGTGGTTTCGTCGAAAACAGAGATCGTTTTTAAAATGGCAATTTTAAGGGCTATATATTATACAAAATATATATAAATTTCACAGTGACTATTTTAAAATTTCAACTGGACATAACTTTTTATTCCCGTTATGAAATATGAATTTTTCGCATTCGTTGGAAAGATAATTTTTAAACAGATTCAAATATTTCTTGTTTTACTAAAATTCGATTTATTTTGAATCCTGTACATTTAATTGAAATTTGAAATCGAATTTTCAATCTGCTGCGCCATTTCAGGCTCGTTTTATTATTAAAATAAATTCATTCGTTCTTACTTCGATTAGAATAAATTTTCAGTCATTATTATTTAAAATAAATCATTTTAAATATTCAAAATTCATTAAAATAGCCAAAAGGAAAATTTTGAATTGGTCCTGAAAATCTGGGTTGTTACAATTTTTCATACTCTCGTTATCTGATGTTGAGATTGCGTAACATTTTATTTTTTATCATCGAAAGTTAAAACTAGAGATTACTGTAGCATATGTAGTATTTAGCTTCCGACCTTAGAGAACTGGTTGTTACAATTTGGTATAAGAGCATATGTGTATGTAAATTTAAATAACATTTTCTTAACATGGATTTTCTAACTAAAACCCAAAAAAAGGGAAAATACTATGGGATTGGGATTACGATACTATCACTTATTTGTATTTTATTATATATGTATGTATATACCCCTACAGTCTTAGAGTCATCCTTCGGTATCTTACTAAAGTTTGTCTACAGAAAGGAAGCAAGATATAGAGAGGAGGACTGCAAGGCTTAATATTGGTGGCGGAAGCACCACAACAAATGGTAATGCTTAACCTAATGCTAACCAACATTAAGGCCAAAGTGGAAATGAGAATCAACGTGCCGCAACTCCACCAGTAGATTTCGGAAACTTGTTCAAATCATTTATTCAAATGTTGCAAGCTGGAGTCGCTGCTGGTCCCAGAGGAATTAACCCCAAAGTGCAAGTTGGAAACAACTACGCATAATTGATTAGGGATTACATTAGGTTGGAAGGAAGACCATTCCTTGGAATAGAAGATGTTGCTACTGTAGATAATTGGTTACTACATTGCGAAAGAATCTTTGAAGACTTGGGCTTGACCAATGAATATAAGAGGAGGTTAGCTTCGAGATAGCTGCAAGATAGTGCTCTACTTTGGTTGAATGGAGATATGGTAAGGATATAGGAGGAAGGAATCACATAGGAAGATTTTGAATGGATGCTTGAAGCTCCACTATCGTTAATGATGAAGAAATTTGATGGACTGAAGTAGGGAGATGACGGTTGTGGAGCATGCTGCTAAGTTTGATGAGTTGTCTTTGTATACTCATGGAACCATGGATACTGTCATCTTAAGGAATGAGAAGTTTAAGGGGATTAGGTTTGAAATTGCGAAAGCTATTATGCCTCACTTGCAAGGACTTAGTGATATTGTTGTGGAAATGACTATCTATAATGAAGAGATGCTTAAAAGGGTTGAAAGAACCAGTGGAAGCCAAGATTTTCAAGGCATGAAAAGGAAATTCTTTAAAGGGAAGAGAGATTAAGAAGGAGGGAAGATAAAGAAGAACAAAGCAGAAGTGGTATGCTTTAAATGCCACCAGAAAGGGCATTACTCTACCAAATGCAAGGATAAAGACATCATTCCAAGGATCACTGTCGATGGGCGTAACATTAGGTGCTTCAATTGTAATCAGCTTGGGCATTATAAGAACAAGTGTTCGGAAGTGGTGAAGGGAAAAGCGCTTTGTAACATCCCATAAAATATATAAATGTTAATAATAAATAAAAATAAACAATTTAATAATAAGGCTGTAAAATGAGATTTTGCAGCATTAGGAATTTGGCTACGAAAATCTTTTATTCCGATTCGTGGTGAAATTCTGAATTGTCTTCATATACAATATGCTGAAAACGGTCAATGTATGAAGAAGATACAAGCAAATGAATTTGGACAGTAAAACAAAGAATATATATATAATTGGATGAGTAATATATACATACACACACATAAATACATACATATATATATATATATATATGTGTGTGTGTGTGTGTGTGTGTGTGTGTGTCCAAAATATATTTAAATAAATGAGAGGGAATTTTAATTTCAAATAGAGGATATGATTATGGGGATAAAGAATATTTCAAGTAAGGAAAGAGATTCTAAAATAAAGCAACGCATTATTTAATTAGACACCTCAGCGCCACATAAATTCATTAGGCATTTCAGTGTCCAGGACGTCGACCGCCCTCTAGAAGGGGTGTCGACCGCCAGGTGGCTGAGGAGCCCAATGAATCTTTGTTTGGTTACGGGTTTTCTAAAGGGATATATATAAATATATGGTTAGGATTACATTTGAGTAATCTAACGGCTCACACTCACACAAGCAACTATATATAGGCTCTCAAATCACAAAAAGGAACCCTTGTCACTCTCTTATCTCTACCTCCATATTGTCCCTCTGCCATTGCTGAATTCCAGAAAAGGTTAGGAATTTATCTTATATTCCTTTAACCTTTATTCTTAACTTCTCTCTAATTTAAAATCATATAGATTTAGTATGAATTATGGAATGTAGTTATATATATAAGATTCTAAAAGATGATTCTTACATATATATTAGGAGGATTGGAGCATGTTTGTCGTAAAGATTAAGCATAATATTCACACAAACACCATATATCTAACCAATGAGGTGGATATCCCAGTCAATCGCTCATTAGTGTTTTTAGGGTAAAGACACAACGAGGTGGGCATTCTTGGTCACTTATGGCCCTATTAAAGTTGGATTCTTATGATCACTTATAACCCTGAGGCAGACCTCAACCCCTTAAGACCCCGTCCTAGTACATCAATGTTCTTAAGTTTATACTCTCAATTGTAATACGAGAAGTAACATTGCGGACGTTACTACTTAACCGATATTACGATAGAATACCTATGTCGCTTAAGACTGCCCTTAGACAGTTGGTGAGGATGCAATGGCCACATATCTTTTATATACCAATATGTCCCTAGTTGAGCCCTCATAAGCTTCTAGAGGAAGTGGACATCCCCCATGAACTACCCTAATCCGTTACCGCTTATGCATAACCACTTTTTGATAAGGAGGACCCAAATAATTACTTCGAATTTAATAGGGTGAGTCCCACAACTTTGGCTCCTCTCCAAGGAATAAATCTTCGAAGGGATCCTAGTCCTAACCACTTAAGACCCAAATTACACAAGAAAAGAGTCAGCCACTTAAGACCTTCTCAAGGTGTAGTAAACCTACCTATTTTCACACACAATAGACTTATATATGTAGATATAAATTAAACCTAGAGGGGGGTGAATAGGGTTTATCGCAGATTTTTGTAGAGTAATTAAATAATAACAACACAGATAATAATCAGAATAGATACGAAAAATAAATAACACACAGATATACCCAGTTTCGGCAAAACCCTGCCTACTGCTGCATTCCCCAAGGTTTCTACTAGGAGTTAAAACAATCTCTATGCTTACAATCCCCTGTAAACTCACTACACTCGCTCCTAACTATTCTTAACCCTACGCTCAAAACCCTGCACTGGTTTCTATCCCTAAAACCAGATTTCTCCGAATTACAAACCCGTAATTCGTCTCCCTGGTTTTAAAGACAAACTAGAAAACTCTCACTTGATTACAATTTGAAAATCTAAAAACAAAACAATTATAACTAAAACCCTAGTTTCTAATTAATAAAATAGACTCCTCAAAACCCTTAGCCTTTAATATAATTAGGCCGGCCACTTTGTCTTGGTTCCACCCTTTTCTTTAATCACCCGATCACTTTCCTTTCTTGCTTGAAAATGGCGATGGCAATTTTAGAATTAGGGTTTCTTCTGGCTTTTGGAAATAAGTATAGCGATGGCGATCTAGAGTTTCTTCCTCCTTGGATTTGAAACCGACGCTTTCTCTCGAGTGCTTTCTCTCACGTGATGCTCTTCAATTTGCAGATGCTCTCGATTCTGATCCAAGTAGATTTGGTTATTTGGTATGATTTTATAACTTGAATTTCTCTTTTATTTGTTCGAACTTGGATGAATTGAAAGCCTGTGATGATTGGTGTTTAAATAGGATTTTGAATCTGAATTATTCTCTAATTTCGTAAGCTTAGACTTGATTTGATATTCGAGTAATTTTTGGGCTTGAAATCTTCGGTTTTGAATTGCTCTTGAACTTGTGATTTCTTTGGAAATTTCCTTTCTACTGGTATTTTTAAATCTTTGTCCTTGAATTTTTGGAGCTTGAAATCTTCAATCACCTAGGAAACTTGCGTGAGTTCTTTGCGTGATGAATTCTTGATTTTAAATTTGTAAATTCAGGAAATTTCGGTTTCAAAAATGCAGAAACAACTCTTATGATTTCTGGAAATTCATGTCCCTTTCTTTAGACTTTGTCAACATAATTCCATCTGTTATTTTCTTGAGTAACTGCTGCCTAATGCACTTGGATTTTTAGAAATTCGGACTATTGCTAAAGTCTTAACAATTCCTATGAAATTTAAAATGGTACTAGGCTTTGCCATTTTATTTTTACACTTGAAGCTGAGTATATACAATTGTTGTTGCTTGCTTGGCCGATGCTTGTATTAACTTGCTTTAGGTCTGATAAGAACAGTTGCTTGATTGTGCCTTGGTTCAGTTGATATATCTGAACTGTTATGCTCCTTTATGCTTTGTACTTAGTGACCTTGATCTCCTTAAAGTGCCACCATGTTATTGACCTGAAATTTGTCCATTTACTTGCACCATTTTGGTTTTGATTTGATTCGAATTTGAAATTGTTGCCATTCTTAAGAACAGTTGTTGCCACCACTGTACGCTTGATTAACATTCGTTGTATCTGCACAAATTTTGAACAGTAAATGGATACTTCACTTTGTATTTTTGTCCTCTTTATTCATGTTGCACCTTGACCTGCATATGTAGAACTATGTTGCTTCCTGTACCCTGTAGCTATGTCATTCTTGCTTATATATCTGAACCCGAATGGTGTACCCCTGTGTTCATTTGTGTCTATCTATATGTACTTGTCTCATTGTTGCATGTACTGGTCCTTATTCATAAATGTTGCTCTGTCCATCTACATTTTGTCGACACATTGGTTACACTTGGAATTCTGGACTGTTTGAAACTGCCTTGTACCCGAGATGTTGCACCATATTTTCTGTTGTCTCACCATTGTGTCAATACTTGAGTGTTGCTCCAATTGTTGAGCCTGTGCACACCATTTTGCAAACTTGGCTGCACCTTGTATTAGTGCCATCCCACTATCATTTTGCATGCATGTACCCATATGTGTCTTGACTTGAAATTCTAGAACCATTTTGTTTGGCAGAACTGTTTGGTTTGATGTGTACTTTGCTTATGCACTGTATTTGTGTCGTCTTGAGATTTGAGCATGCACCATGCACTTTACTCTTTTGACCATTTTGTCTTCGCACAAATATATGTGTATATATATGCACAAGTGTTTATATAAATGTATCGTGCACTGAGTCGAGTTGGTCCATGTGGTTGTTCCTTAGTTGCTCATTGTATTGGCGAGGCAGTGCACACGTGTATATTTATACATGTGTGTACATGCAGCCATCAGACAATTTTTCTGTCCCTTCATATTAGGCCAAGTCTAGAAAAATGATGAGAAACACACCGAAATTCTGAGGCAAATAAAATTTAAAAATAAATTTTTATTTGCTTGTTTTTTATTTTATTTTTGTTGCATTCTACTGTGTATGTTCTTCTGTATGTGATAGGTATGAAGATGATGACTGGATTGACTGTGGAATGTTGTGAAGACAAGAAGACTGAAGATGATGATGTTCATATGTGTCAGTATATATAAGTGAACTGTATAGAAATATAAATGAGTGTTGAGTGATGTATGTAATGAGGAATCTGTGTATATGAAATCGATTATAGACGAGAATAAAATTGTACTGTTATTTGTAATAAACAGATTTGATTGAAATAAAATATTATTTTATTGTGTTCAATTCGATTTGTCTATTTTTATTTGAATTTCTTCAATATTACAATTTCAAGTGTGATGTGTCATGTCAGAAATATTCAAACATAATTAAGTGAATTGTAAATAGCGGAGTTATAAATAGTTGTACTCTTTGAATATTTGAAGTATAATATTTAATTTAAATAAAATATTGTATGAATATATGAATGTCTGTATAGTCGTATTCTATTTAAATATAAATATTAGATTCCTGTCTATGATGTATAAATGAAACAGTACAGTAACAAACACATTTAAAATAATATTCATTTGGTTGTTATCATCAAACAAAAATAATATAATTGTGTATACAACTACGTCATATGCAACAATCTCCCCCTTTTGATGATGACAAACAAATAAAAGATTTTGAATGTGTTTGAACGTGAAATATATTACTCCCCCTATTTGTGTGCTCTCCCTACAACTGAACTCCCCTATATATGTGGAAAATATGAATGATGAAATCCAATTGACCATTCTGCCTCTAGATATTTAATTTCCAATCTTAAAATATTTTTGAATTAAATACTCGTCAATCAAAATCTTGACCATTCTCTCCCTTTTGTTATCATCAAAAGGATAATAGAAATCGAAACAGTGATGAATATAGACTATAAATATAAATTCAAACTAAGAGAGAGAATATATGTCGCAAATCCCATTTAATCAAACAAAAATCATAATAATATTTAAATCAGAAGCAAATTTCACTTTCAGAATGAATGGATTTATGATGGATTTTATAGAATGAGGAGAGTTCAATAAAATTGAATATTTAAATGTGAATTTCGGAGATTTTAAATATGCTTAAAATGTGTTAAGCACTTGCTAGCCACGCATAGCCCAAAGGTCTTTTAAATGGGGTTAGTAGTGGCTTAACTTTATCCTCTCTAATGAGTTCCATCCATGCACAGCCCAAAGGTCTTTTAAGTGAGAATGGAAGCACATAGAAATTAAGGTAATTCACCCATGCATAACCGCGAGGACTTTTAAATGAGTGTGAATACCAAGGATAAATTATTTATTTATTTTTATTTTATTTTTAATTCCAAGAATAATTAGAACTCCCCAAATAAAACCATGATAAATGACAGAAATATGGTAGATATAGAAGATGGTCGTGAAATATGCTCTAATTCAGAGATATTATAAAATCTGTCCAATCATCATGAGATTTAAAATAACATCTCCTGTAGTTATGAATTATACCATAGTCACAACCCATCACTAATTCATAAATCTACTAATAATTTTGATGGGTCACAAAACGGTTCAAATCAATCAATAATTTCAATTTTTGAATAATTAAAAATAATCTTAAAATTGAAATTATCAATTCCAAGAGGAGTTTTTGAAAATATCAATGCAAGTTTCAAAATCAGTTAGTAGAATATGAAATTATATAATATTTCTAATGCTGATTGCTCCTGGACAATTTTTTTTTTGGCAAGGCTGATCGGTTTTTATAGTGTCCGTAGCAACTTTTATTAAAAAAAATGGAGAATACATGAGAGTACAGGTGATAAACAAAGTATTTATCAGCTAAATCTTCCACACACGGAAGACGGGTACTACTTTCACAACTTCAGTATTTCAAGTTCTCATTACATTTTATATTTCCTCTTCTTTTTTCCCCTAAGACTAACACCGCGATATGACACTCTGCTAGCAATTCTCTTGTAGATTTCTAAGCATTTCCTTCTTCACACTCCTAGTAACATGAGTTATAGGACCTGCTTTTTCATTGGAATTAATTGTCAGCTTATCAAAGATGATGTCAGGAGGTCTTACCTTATAAGCAGCCGGGGGTGCAATATGTGCATATGGGTTTGTCGCTTTGTCTTTGACAGTTGGTGACTTTCTGATTTTTTTTCTTTCTGCTTGCAATTGTTTTTTGCAAAACGGCTGACACATGATCAAGCTAGGAGGGCGCCAGTGATAGTCATTATGTCAGCGTCTATTATTCTTATGTGAGCAGTTCTAGCAGATTCACTTGGACTTTGCTCTGTCTTGTCTTTCTGTATTTTCTTTCCCTTGATTGTTGCGTAGTCATATTCAGTAGTCTTCTTAAGCGCTGTGTCATTGCTGTATGTATCAACAGATTTTATATTGTAATTCTGACCGTCTGCATTTTCTCTTCTTTGCAACTCATCTAGTATAGCGTTCTGTCCATCTGGAATTTCTCTACTTTGCAACTCGTCAGGTATAACAACTGGCAATTTAGTTCCATAAACCGGTTTGTTCAGTTTTGGTCCTGGATTTACATTATTGCTGGGACTTCCGAAAGTATTCGACAGTACCACATCAACGAGAGTAGCACTGATTTCCTGCAAATTGTTATCATCCTTCTTACATTCAGCTTGAAAACTATCAGCATGCCACTATAACTTATTGCCTTTCTCATTTACTTTGTTCTCATCTCTAGCAATGTTTTCATTTTTACCATTGTCATCCATTCAAAAAATTTCAATCTCACCATCTTCAATCTCATAGTTTATTTTGTGTGAGCTCTCCTCCTCATCACAACTTGGCAACAGTGAGAAGCAATTAGACGTACCAATTGCATCCACAGCAGGCGGGGATGCATCAACTAGAACATGCTTACCTTTATCTTTTCCACTAGCAACGAATCTCACCGGATTCTTCTTCTTTAGAACTATGGTCCAGTTGTTATCTTTGTTTGTTGTTGTACAGCGTGAGCCCTGGAGCACTCTGCTCGGTCTGTCAATCTTGACAGCATCTGGAACTAAGGATCTGCTCACAGTAGCTTTCTCTTTTTCCTTTTGGTACTTCACTATATTAACATGACTACCTTCTGCTTTGTCAGTTTCCACACTACCATTTTCCTCTTGGTTTTTACATTTGTCAGTCGAGTGCCCAAAGACTTTGCAATGAATGCAGAGATCAGGTTTTCATAGGTAAAATACTTTCACAAATTGAATGGAGCTGTCAAGGTTACGAATAGGAAAAGCATCTGGTAAGGGAGAGTTTGCGGTAACCTCTACCATACGTTTGGCGAATTCTAGTCTGTTTAAACTTTCCGTGTTGGAGTCCATACACAAAAACTTCCCCAACCTAGTGGCCAGATAGCTGATACCCCGTTTCGACCAAGCAGCGAGCAGAATATTAAACATTTTAATCCACACTGGAATAGCTATGACGCTTTTAACAACAGTACTCATACTGGGTTCCCATTGTTTAACAATAAAGAGTTTATTGTGAATAACGACAGGGTCAGCTTCAAGAACCCTTATACGATCTGCCAAGGACGAAAATTAGAAAAAGAAGACACTACCATTCGATTTAATTTCAATCGTACCTTGTGCCCCACAATGTTTCTTTAAAAAGTTGATTACAGTAGTGTATTGCAGCGACACATCAAGGAAAAACCCTACAAGATACCCACTCCATTGCTCTACACTAGCCTGTACTATGTCGTCAGTTACAACTAGATTTTCCCCTTCGAATTTCAGGACGATATCATTTACCTTGAAGTTACCGGCATTTTTTGACTTTAAAGCGAAAAGCGTGGACCATTTTAGCTGAGGCAAAGGATCTGAGGTGGCGACATGTGGAGGAGGTGGTTCAGGCGAGTAGGGAGGGTTGGCAGTGGGAGGGGGCTCAGGTGAAGGTGGAATCAGTTTAGGTGGAGGATCCGGTGGCTGTTGAGAAGGTTGAGACGCGTCGGTTTTTGGGGGAGGATTTTGTGGATCTGGAAAAGCTGTCGCCATTTTTGAAGGGGACGCCAGATTTTATTTTTTTAAACAGAATTCCTAGACAATTTTAAAACCACTTATATATTTAATTTAAATTGTCTATGGAATTTAACGATATTTAATCACTGATTTTTCAATTTATCGTCCAGTCACCAAGATATTCAAACGAATCAAATCAATTTCCTTATCAAAACAGCACAATATCATTTTCAAAGCAAGAATCACAAGTGAATTTTTCAGAGAATTTTTTAAACAAGCACAAGAAACATTCAACGATCAAATCTGAAGATGATTATTTAAAATCACTTAAAAAAAATCAAAATTTTACAATCCAAGAATTTCAACGGTCAATAACGAATGATTTCAAAAACAGCGAAATAAAAAATAAAGGAAATAAAAGAAATAAAAAAGGAAAATAACAAAAAAAAAACGAGTTTAGAGATCATACCTGACTTACCATAATCGATGTTATCCAATGAATCTCCAACTCTGAATCTATGGCTAAGGAACTTCAAACAATTCAATAAAATGGAACAATTTGAATTTTTATCTTTTAAACACAATTGTTCCTTAGCCTATCCCCGGTACCTAAATTTTTATAGGATCGAGTGGTCTAACAAAAATTGTTTTACCACTCTTATCTTCGTTTACACGTTTTGGTACCCAAACCTGTTTATATAACAATCCATTACTATCCACTAGCATACCCTTTGGAACCCAAATTCGTTTAGATTTATTCAAATTCATTTTGTTATTTTTTGGAATCCAAACAGATTTAAATGAATTGTTTTTAAACAAGTTATCATTTCTTTCATGATTTAAAAACCCTTTGAAATTATTATAATTCAAAATTTCAATTTGATCAATTTCAAAGCTATTTAAAGGATTTTTAAAATCATTAGGAATTTGTTTTTCAACTGGATCAAATCCAAAACCAAGTCCCTTTTTATTCTGAACAAAAAATTGGTTTTTTAACAACATATTCAACGATTTTTCTCCTTTAGAAAATTTAGTCAAAGTTGAATCAAGTCGTTGAATTTTAAATTTAAGATCGTTATTTTCTTTCATTAAATTTGAACAACGATTAATAGCGAGTTTCCTCTTTTCAGCATCAGTTTGTTTCAAAACCAAATTTTCTTTTTTAAGTGCTTTAATTTTAGCATTGGACTTAGAAATTTAAATTTCAAATTGTTTTCGCTTTTCAAAATCAAGTTTTTCATATTCTCTAAGCTTTTCAATTTCCTTCTCAAATCACGATTTTCGTTTTTCAAATTCACGTTTTCACTTTTGAGTAATTCAAAATCAGTTTTGAATTTTAAAGGATCATTACTCAAAAAGTGACATTTTTCGCATTTTGAAAACGGTGAATTCTTAACTTTTTCAAGTTTTCTTTCTAAACTATTATTTTCTTGAACTAGTTTTGACCTATCAGATTTTAATTTCTTAACTTTTAGTTCAAGAGAATCAACGGTTTTTGTGAGGTCATGACACATTAAAATTAATTTTCTGTAGGTAAAATTCGATGCCTTACTAGAATACTCTTCACTACCTTCCGAATCAGATTGAGCCATAAGACACAAATTAGCTTCCTCTTCATTACTTTCAGAAACTTCTTCTCCTTCCTCGTCATCCCATGTAGCAGCAAAAGCCTTCTTCTTTCTTCTGAACTTTTTCTTCTTTTCATTTTTGAGCTCTGGGTAATTCGGTTTGATATGTCTGGGTTTCTTGCAATTGTAGCAAAACACTTCATCATCTGAACTATCCGGACTTTCGGGCTTGTCGGTTTTTGAATTCTTCTTTCATGGCTTGTAATTTCCTTTGGCCCACTTTCTCAAAAAGCATGGCTAGCTCTTCAGCGGAATCTTCATCATCACTTTCAACAGTATTATTTAGGGCGATCCTCTTTTTCTTTGATTCAGGATTCTTTCGTTCTTCTCTTGCTTTTAACTCCATCTCATAAGTGATGAGATTTCCAATCAAATCCTCCATGCTTATTTTATTCAGATCTTTTGATTCTTTAATTGCCTTCACTTTTGCTTCAAAATTTATTGGTAGCACTCTTAATATTTTTCTGATCAATTCCACTTCGGTATAAGTTTTTCCAAGAGTTTTTGCATTATAGACTAGTGATGAGAAGCGTCCATACATCCCTTTTATATCTTCATCTCATTGCATAAAGAAATTTTCATACTCATTGCTGAGGAGGGCGAGATGAGATTCCTTCACTTTAGATGTTCCTTCGTGTGTGACCCCCAACGTATGCCATATTTCATGCGCAGTTTCACAATGAGAAATTCGATTAAATTCAGTTTTATCAAGAGCACAAATTAAAGCATTCATCAGTTTGGCATTGGTTGAAAATAATTTTTTATCATTAGCATCCCACCTGTCTTTCGATTAATGAAGTTCAACACCACTAACAATAACAATGGGAGATCAATAACCCGTTTCAATAATATCCCACACATCATAGTCGACTGAACTCAAATAAATTTTCATCCTAGCTTTCCAATATGCATAATCAGTTCCATCAAACATTGGTGGCCTAGCTATGGACTGACCCTCAGAAAACGCGTTATTAGACAGATTCATGACTCTAGAGTTAAAATAAATAAATAGAACTAGCTCTAATACCACTAGTAGGATCTAAATTAACCCCAGAGGGGGGTGAATAGGGTCTATCGCATATTTTCGCAGAGTAATTAAATAATAAAAACACAGATAATCAGAATTGATGCGGAAAATAAATAACACACAGATGTACCCAGCTTCGGCAAAACCCTGCCTACTGCTGCATTCCCCATGGTTTCTACTAGGAGATAAAACAATCTCTATGCTTGCAATCCCCTGTAACTCGCGACACTCGCTCCCAACTGTTCTTAACCCTACGCTCAAAACCCTGCACTGGTTTCTATACCCAAAACCAGATTTCTCCGAATTACAAACCCCGTAATTCATCTTCCTAGTTTTAGAGACAAACTAGAAAACTCTCACTCGATTACAATTTGAAAATCTAAAAACAAAACAATTAAAACTAAAACCCTAGTTTCTAATTAATAAAATAGACTCCTTAAAACCCTTAGCCTTTAATATAATTAGGCCGGCCACTTTGTTTTGGTTCCACCCTTTTCTTTAACCACCCGATCACTTTCCTTTCTTGCTTGAAAATGGCGATGGCGATTTTAGAATTAGGGTTTCTTCTGGCTTCTGGAAATAAGTATGGCGATGGCGATCTAGGGTTTCTTCCTCCTTGGATTTAAAACCGATGCTTTCTCTCGAGTACTTTCTCTCGCATGATGCTCTTCAATTTGCAGATGATCTCGATTCTGATCCAAGTAGATTTCGTTATTTGGTATGATTTTATAACTCGAATTTCTCTTTTATTTGTTCGAACTTGGATGAATTGAAAGCCTGTGATGATTGGTGTTTAAACAGGATTTTGAATCTGAATAATTCTCTGATTTCGTAAGCTTAGACTTGGTTTGATATTCAAGTAATTTTTGGGCTTGAAATCTTCGGTTTTGAACTGGTCTTGAACTTGTGATTTCTCTGGAAATTCCCTTTCTACGAGATTGGTATTTTTAAATCTTTGGCCTTGAAATTTTGGAGCTTGAAATCTTCAATAACCCAGGAAACTTGCATCAGTTCTTCGCGTGATGAATTCTTGATTTTAAATTTGTCAATTCAAGAAATTTCGGTTTCAAAAATGCAGAAACAACACTTATGATTTCTGGAAATTCATGTCCCTTTCTTTTGACTTTGTCAACATAATTCCAACTGTTATTTTCTTGAGTAACTACTGCCTAATCCACTTGGATTTTTAGATATTCGAACTGTTGCTAAAGTTTTAACAATTCCTATGAAATTTAAAATGGTACTAGGCTTTGCCATTTTGTTTTTGCACTTGAAGCTGAGTATATACAATTGTTGTTGCTTGCTTGTATTTACTTGCTTTAGGACTAATAAGAAAAGTTGCTTGATTCTGCCTTGGTTCACTTGATATATCTGAACTGTTATGCTCCTTTATGCTTTGTACTTAGTGAGCTTGATCTCCTTAAAGTGCCACCGTGTTACTGACCTGAACTTTGTCCATTTACTTGCACCATTTTGGTTTTGATTTGAGTCGACTTTGAAATTGTTGCTATTCTTAAGAACAGTTGTGGCCACCACTGTACGCTTGATTAACACTTGTTGTATCTGCACAAATTTTGAACAGTAAATGGATACTTCACTTTGTATTTTTGTCCTCTTTGTTCATGCTGCACCTTGACCTGTATATGTTGAACCATGTTGCTTCTTGTACCCTGTAGCTATGTCATTCTTGCTTGTATATCTGAACCCAAATGGTGTACCCCTGTGTTCATTTGTGTCTTTCTATATGTACTTGGTCTCATTGTTGCATGTACTGTCCTTATTCATGAATGTTGATCGGTCCATCTACATTTTGTCGAACATTGGTTACACTTGGAATTCTAGACTGTTTGAAACTGCCTTGTACCCAGGATGTTGCACCATATTTTCTGTTGTCTCACCATTTGTCAATACTTGAGTGTTGCTCCAATTGTTAAGCATGTGCACACCATTTTGCAAACATAGCTGCACCATGTATTAGTGCCATCCCACTATCACTTTGCATGCATGTACCCATATGTGTCTTGACTTGAAATTCTAGAACCATTTTGTTTGGCCGACCTGTTTGGTTTGATGTGTACTTTGCCTATGCACTGTATTTGTGTCGTCTTGAGATTTGAGCATGCACCGTGCACATTACTGTTTTGATCATTTTTCCTTTGCACAAATATATGTGTATATATATACACAAGTATGCATATACATGTATCGTGCACTGAGTCGAGTTGGTCCACGTGGCTGCTCCTCAATTGCTCACTGTATTGGCGAGGCAGTGCATACATGTATATTTATACACGTGTGTACATGCAGCCATCAGACAATTTTTCTGTCCCTTCATATCAGACCAAGTATAGAAAAATGATGAGAAACACACCGAATTTCTAAGGCAAATAAAATTTAAAAATAATTTTTTATTTTCTTGTTTTTTATTTTATTTTTTTTGCAGTCTACTGTGTGTGTTCTTCTGTATGTGACAGGTATGAAGATGATGATTGGATTGACTGTGGAATGTTGTGAAGACAAGAAGACTGAAGATGATGATGTTCATAGGTGTTAGTATATATGAGTTAACTGTATAGAAATGTAAATGAGTGTTGAGTGATGTATGTAATGAGGAATCTGTGTATATGAAATCGATTATAGACATGAATAAAATTGTACTGTTATTTGTAATAAACAGATTTGATTGAAATAAAATATTATTTAATTGTGTTCAATTCAATCTGTCTATTTTTATTTGAATTCCTTCAATATTACAATTTCAAGTGTGATGTGTCATGTCAGAAATATTCAAACATATTTAAGTGAATTGTAAATAGTGGAATTATAAATAGTTGTACTGTTTGAATATTTGAAGTATAATATTTAATTTAAATAATATACTATATGAATATATGAATGTCTGTACAGTCGTATTCTATTTAAGTATAAATATTATATTCCTGTCTGTGATGTATAAATAGAACAGTACAGTAACAAACACATTTAAAATAATATTTATTTGGTTGTTATCATCAAACAAAAATCATATAATTGTGCATATAACTACGTCATATACAACAATATATATATATAGTTATATACATACACACACACACACACACTAGACCTCTCACATTAAACCATATACCTGTAGATGCTGGATATGTCGGGCGGTTCCGGGGAGGTTTCTACTACAAGTAGGTTTAACCTCGTGTCATAGTGTACTAAGTTTGAATGGCCCATGGCACCAAGACATCTCACATTAGTAAGGCCTACTTGTGGTTGTTGGATTTTCCAGTCTTTTCCGGGCAGTCTTCCACCACAAATGGCAAATAACCTCGTGTTTATGTTTCACTATTAATATATTTAAGGCCATTACATACTCACACAAGCAATCAATTACATATATGGGGACATTTCAATTTCAAATTCTATCCTAACCGCATTTATTACGTTGATTGCGTTGATTACACTATATTAATATAATAATTATACCGCATAGTTAACGTTAAAGTTTGTATGAATAAGAGAATGTTCTAACGGGATAGAATTGTCAATTTGTTTAAATTAAGGTATACAGGTTAATTTTTTCCATATCTTGACCGCTACAATTTAGGCATATGGAATAAAAGCATAATAACACATAGCAGTGAATGAAAAAAATACAATCATACAAATTTGAACTTGCATCCTAGGCTTATTGAGATGATTTCAATAATGGATCAAAAATAGAGTATAACATATACATGTATGTTTATAAGCTCCACTTTATTCAATTCACCATTTTTTGGTGTTTTGCACATAAAAAAGTTCACATTTGATATATTTCAAGTATGAATACGTTTGGATTCAAAATAGAATCCAAACCTAATCAAATCATGGAACAAACCAAATTTAAACCCCTTTAAGTTACAATCAAATGTTTACATAAGGGTGAATGAAACAAAGTAGAAACAACAACACCCCTTTCATTCTTAATCCAATATTAAGATCCAAATCCATAAACCCAAATATCATGACAATTCTTATGCAAATATAAAATGCAGGATTTGGTTTTTTTTGTATTGATGTTATCTTTTTCCAAATCCTTCTAGGCATAACTATCAAAATGTTAATCTATTTAAAAAACTAGGGTATGGTCTTTAAGTTAACACCATATTTCAGTCACATAGAACTTTATGTTCTGACCCCTTTCTTAACATATCCAACGGGTCAGTAGATGGGCTAAAAGTCATGGACGAAATCATGATGGGAGCTGAAGACGAAGTTGTTATGCTATTATTAGTAGTTATTGTTGTACTTCTTATAGAAACATTTGAGAACGAATTTATTGACGTACCCGTGGAATAAATGTAATCTTGACAGTTGTGTTGGAATTTTGTGATTTTGAATAAAGTGGTACAACTTATTTCACCATTATATTTTCTCTTTCCGTTGTGTGATATTTCAATTCGAAGTGCATATATATATGTTATCTGTGCAAATGTAATTCCTTGCAGGATCCAATGACCTGTTTAGAATGGTTCTAAGTTTCAATAGGCCTTTTCTGGGTCAAAATTTAGGCCCATTCCGGGCGGGTTGTTACATGCTTGTTGTACAGCCTTTGTCTTCTGGACTAACTGCCACTGAGAAAGGGAAAACCATGCTAGAAGGTACGCTTTCTTGTTTCTTAGCATACCTGTTATAGTTTTGTTTGACATTATTGCATCACATTCATTTATATCTAGATGTGTAGAGAATAAGTTGTCTATAACAACCCACCCCGAATGGGCCTAAATCCGAACCTAGAAAACCGCCGTCGTAACTTAGAACCATTCTAAACGGATCGTTGGTTCCAATAAGGATTACATAAACAGAGCCATACTAAAAACAAAATCAGAATCTCACAACCATTAAATAAAACCACAATAATGTTGATTACATCAAATTCCAACTGTCACATCAGGTACATCAATAATAATATCCCAAAATTATAATAAACTTCCAAGCATGATAATAATAATAATAAACTATAACATCTCCTTTACTAGGCTCTAGTCTCCATGACTTCATCAATCAAGCATTCCCACCTCCTAACCTGTTTAGTTGTTATGAGGAGGGAGGTCAGAACAACAAATTCCAGTGAACGAAAATCACATAAGTTTAAGAAATGTTTATTTCATATACTTGGAAGTATGAATTCATCAAATTATGTCTACGCAAATTAATACACAATATGTCATACACGTGTTCATTTGGTGGAATACCCTACAATCACTTAAGGCCAACATTTTTATATAAGGACATATTTCTATTATCGGTTAATACCCTATGAGGCAGACTACCATTTGGTCACTTAAAGGCCATTATCTATATCCATTTATGTAAGGATTCCCACTATCACTTAATACCCTATGGGGGATGCTATGCACTTTAAACCTTGTCTTTAAATTGTCATCGCTATTAAATATACTCTCAAGATAATGCGAGAGTACTAGGTTTTAGGTAGACAATCATCACCATTTATGACCCTCCCGATGGACCCATGCATTACTATCTAGATGCCATTACAGGTGAACTCCTAGCTACTTAATACTTCCTTTAGACAGGCGGTCCTATTACTTGATCTTTAGGACTCTTATTTTTCCATTCCTTGGTATGCCCTTACATAGCCCTTAGATAAGAAGTGGACAACTTCTAAAGAACTACCTTACTCATACGTTTATCTTTTAATTAGAACCATCTAATACCTTATAAGATAAACACGGACCCAATGACCACTTAAAATCCTAATAAGGGCAGGTCTTATGACTTAGGTCCAAAACCACAGAGTGAGCCATAGGAACGAATCTAGTCCTAACCACTTAATATCCAAACATGGTAGGTCAATCACTTAATACCTTATCGAGGCAGGCCTTCTTCATACACACACACGCACATGCACACATGCATGCATGCGTGCGCACACTCACACATATATATACACACACACATACATAAGGCATTCCACATTAAATTGACCACTTGTAGATGTTGGAATTATCGGGCGGTGGCATACTTCTAGTACAGGTTAGGCTCAACCTTTCATCTTTATGTACCAATTATAATGGCATATGACACCTAAACCTCTCACATTAATCCGACTTCCTTCTAGATGCTGGATATGCCGGTCGGTTCCGGGAAGGCTTCTACTACAAGTAGGGGTTAACCTCGTGTCTATGTGTCATTAATATTAATTAATAGACATCAATACTTGCACACATACAAAATTCCTGTGGGGACATTTAAAATTCTAGTTTCCTAATTTAATGTATTTGGTATGCATTTAATACACATTTATAATACTTTAATCATACTATAAATAGTAATAAATAAAATGTAAACTGAGTGCACGTAAAAAACATACTTAAACATAAAAATGTCAATCCTAACTACAATATTAAGGTTCACAAGTTTATTTCCCTAACTTCATCAGCATAGCATAAAATATTTATATTCAAATCAGACATAGGGAAATAACAACATACATAGAATAACTTGTAACCTAGGTAAAAAATATTACTTCAATAATAAAAGGGAGATAAGGTGTAATATGCCAAATATACGTATAATATCTTTTCGGTATGGCTACACTTTTCATATGATTTTATATGAAAACAAAGACTTTGGTGACTCATGTTATAATACGTTCAAACTATCTATTTCAAAAATAGATGCTTAAACCTATTAAATTACAACACCCAAAAAGTGAATTGGACCATCATCAAAACTTTACAACACCCATAAATCTAACATTTAATACATTCATAACCAAAACTCAGTATACATCAAATGATTGACCATTTCCGCAATTTACAAGGGATTTGTTTATATTTTGTCTTAGCGCAAATCCAAACACTTTTAGGCATAACAATCCAAATCTACACTATCAAGATATAGAGAATAGTAAACTCATAAGATTTCCACTCACAATAATACAAGGAGAAGGATGAAGATGCCGTGTAAATTAGTTTTTGGATTGTTTCCTTACGATTGCCATTTTCCAAACTTCCTCCTAAACCAATATATACTATAAGAATTCAATCAAAGTATTATACATATATATAAATATATATATATTCGAATTCCAGATTATTTAAAAAAAAACTAGATTACAATAGGTAGAGAAATGGATTAGAGAAGAAGAAGGATCCTAAATTATTTAGTTTTTAGAATCAAGAATAATCATGGAGAAGCAGAGTAGAGGCGTAAAAGAGAACAAATTTTGTGACATCCCTCATCCCTTAATGTCACCCATATGACGATGCATTAAGTTCTGTGAAGCGCAATAGATATAAAGTACAACACAAAGGCTAAAATTGACAAGACAAAATATAAAATGCAGCGGATTTTTTATATTAATAAATCAAGTATAACATTATGGTTTCAAATATCATAAACTCTTAGTCACATAACATCAGTCTCATGGAAACATAAACCATCAGAGTGCAAGTATAAAACTATAAAATTCACACCTTCATGAGTCATAACAATAATCATAGAACAAAAATTGAAACAATACATCAAGTAAGAATGTAACACCCAAATTTTTAATTAAGTAAAATAAAATAAAATTTGAAGAGCTTCCAGAATTTGGTCACAGGATTAGTGTCATTGCGTCCGTGGTGATTCTCTGGTCAATTTAGACCTATGGATTGCAGAAAATAGATTTAAGATGAAAGAGATACCTTTAAATGAAATATTACAACAAACAAAAAGAGGAGGTATAAGAAAAGAACAATGTTCACCATTGTTTCTAGCCTTGTTAACAAAAGCCTATGTAGTTCAGTTGGTAAGAACATGTGACTTCCAAGAGAGTGGCGCAAGTTCGATTCCCGTGGGTGCTTTATTTTAAATTTAGAGAAATGACTAAAATAATGCATGTTCTAAATGGAAAATATGTATAAACGCACATATAAGGAAAATTATAATATAAGGAAGTTCAAAAATATAAATATACATGCATATGTAAATATATGCATATATAAATATATGTGTGCAAAAATGTAAAAGAATTTCAAAATAAACCTACAATCAATGAAAATAGGTAAGAATTAAATGACGGCATAACACCGTTTGAATTTTGAAAATGAAATAAAAGTTACGCGTATGTATGTACATGTAAAATAGGCATTAGAAGTTTTGTATACATATAAGGAGTCTATATGTAAATATAATATTTAAATATTTCTAGAAATTCAAACGAATGAAGTGGGAAAGAAAAAGGGAACCTGGACCCATATGGGTCGACCCAAGCTGTGCCTGGGTTGACCTGTGGGTCGACCAAAGGGGGGTTGGGTCGACCCTCGGGTCGACCCAATTGGTGGGTAGGTCGACCCACCCCTGATCTAGGCAGGTTCATTCGACGAATCTGGACTATTTTTCAAACCACATTCGTTGTTGACTCAGCGCTGCATGTACAAGATCATATCCACTTTCTTAAACACCTATAAATACTTTAGCATAGCCCAGCCTAGCCTAAATCTCATATTTTCTGAGAGGCTGTCTAGTCTCTGCCATTCTTCTTTCTCCTCAAATCTCTTCGGAAAATAGAATAATTAATCTTAGGAAATTCTGATTCAATATCTGGAGGAAAAGAATGTATATCTATAAATGGATGTTTAGAATTCTGATCGAAGTGAGGTAAATTCTTAGATTTGGTTAATTTAGATTTCTCTTCTTTTTCCCCTTTTCTTTTATTCTAAGAATTGTGAATCCATGGTTATTTAGATACTAGTTTCAGTTAAGAGAGCCATGGAATGCTAGGTCTGGCCCAGATTCATGAATTGTAAAGATATTAGGTTAGTGTACATAAGTTATACCTTTTTGATAATGGTATATCTATCGTTTGGCATTCCCCGTTTACATGTATAATAAATCTGCTGAAATGTTAAACATGCTGAAATGTAAACCTGCTGAAATGTTTAATTTGCTAAAATGATTAATCTGCTGAAATGTTTAGCATACTGAAATATGTTGAAATTAGTACTGTTGAAATTAGTACTGTTGTAATTAAAACTGAATTGTATCCTTCTTATAAACGATGAAACTTCTAGAGTGCTATAATCTTGAAACCTAAACTGAGAACATTTCGGCTATATAAAGCCTATTTCCGTTAATCATCTATTTGAGTTGGAATTTATTGTAAATGCTGTAATTATGAAATTACAATGAACATGAATATTAGTTTAAGAATATTATTATGCCAAAAGATTGTAAATAAGAATTATAACAAAATTTGGAAGAATGAATATGCCTAAATCTACAGTAAATAGAAAATTGTAACCACACTTAGACACCAGGTTAAATTCAACGTGTGGTAGGGCAAATCCAACATCCACAAGTGGTTAACTAATGTGAGGGGTCTGGTGCGTAAACATACATATAACAGTGCTAAGACATAAGGTTAAGTTCAACTTGTGGTATAAGTCTACCCAGAACCGCCTGGCAAGTTCAACATCCGCAAGTGGTCGGCTTAATGTGAGAGGTCTGGTGCATAAACATATATATGAATATATGTATATAACATGATAGAAATAAATGGAATTAATTGTTATTAGTGGAAATGAATGAAAGTTACAACAATATAAATGTTAAAATGAATGGGGAATGATAATAACCTATTATGAATAAACCTGAAAGGGGAAAAGAAAGATAATAGGTAGGCTTGTCCTAGGGACAGGTGGAAATTATAACTTAGATTATAATAAACAATAGAGAAAATGAGACAACTTATGTAATGAGATAAGTTGTAATTAATTTCAAATCAATTAATCTGTAAATCTGGAAACCTGAAACCTATTGTTTGTAATAAATAGAGAAAAGAAGGGAAAACTTATGAAATGCAATAAGATGTACTTAATTATAAACTGGGTAATCTGTGAACCTGAGAATCTGAATCCTGTTGATAAGAAGAACATGTTATCTGAAAACCCTGAGGATCTGAAATATGCTGATAAAAATAACATGTTAAAGGCTTATTAATGAACTTATATAACTGAAATTAAAAAGCAAGAAGAACTTGGTAACCTAAATAAGAAGCTAAAATGATTTGAAATAACCAAGTTAATTGGAAATTTAACGAGGTAGAGCAAATGCGTAATCAAACGTTTGGACATAGGGCCTAATAACAAGTTAACCTGAAGCGCTTGGACCAATCCGTACATCTGAAAGTGAAGAACCTAACAGGTTAGATCATTGTGATATCATGAGACACGAGGGGATCACACATCCATCTGACTATTCTTCCTATTATGACTGTTATTCTGCTGATATTCTACCGGCTATGAAGGACTGGAAGGGGAAGCACGCAACTTCCTAGGATGTGGAGGGTACTCCTAGTAGTTCTTTTTGGGGTGGTAGTGTTTAGGCTGTGCTCGCAGAGGTAGGGTCTGCGTGTTACTACCCGGTGAGTATACCTTGATTGCCATGATAGTGGGCAGTCAGAAGGCTGTAGGGTGGCTTAGGTGATTCGACAGATCTGGTGCCTTGTAACAAGGCAGGTTATGAACATCTCAACTGTTTGCCTTAGGCGGGTCCAACCATCTGATTGATAGTAATCGTCGGGTACTGGTCATCGACAGTCAGCATGATGCGGGAAGGCGGAGAGCTAAAGCAAAAGACCATTGACCTTTTACTATTAAGGCTTCGATTGCGGGACACACCAATTTGGATGTAGATTGTTTGTTAAGGGCACATCACTAGCTCTCATATTCGTTGTCCTTTCAGTAATAGAGGGAGGGGTCAGGTGGGACCATAGCCACCGTGAAAAAGTAGACCATAGCATCTGTGTATACAAATATATGAAAAGGCTCCCGACCAAGTTCTGTGTATCTGATAGAATACCGTTTCCGGATGTTGTATCATCGAGGTTGAGGCCTCGAGTATGATTAAAGATACCTATGTAAAAAAGTCTAGATACATTCATGTCTGCTCCGGGTGGTGTATCGTAAACTCTAGGGCATTACTCTATGATGGAATCTGATTCGATCGAATGGTTCGAAGGTGGCAGTCCGTACGCTTACGTAGCTTGACGATGGCAGTTCTATGTGGAACGTAGCGTTGTTATACAAAGATTCATACGTCATTTCGGCATACAAGGAGGGACTACATATATTACTGTGATGTTACTGTAACACCACGAATTTTTAACGACATCAAAGAGAATAAATTAAATAATAATTAATTTAATATTCAGAATTAGAGGAAACAGACATCACCATTACGTCCGTCTTGAAATTCTGGTCAAGATAGACATTTGGTTTGCGTAAAACGGACATTATGAGGAAGTTATGAGGATTTTAAGTTTGTATACGCGCAGAAAAATTATATATATACGCATGAGTTAGAGATGAGTTAGAATTTTATTCAGAACGATTCAAGTTCGAAAAATTCGTCAGAGCGGAAAAATTCCCGCTCTAGGGGGTCGACCCACCTACAGAGGTATCGACACCCCTAGGGATGAGGTGGCAGTCGATTTCAGTGGGTTCTACAGCTATAAATATAGGGCTATTTCTCCTATTTTCTTCATTGGAAGTCGTCGAGGCCATATGCTGCTGGAGTGCGAACTGAACCGTTTTCTACAACAATATACTCTGCAAATCAAATTCATAAATTCTAGATCCGTTCTTTCTCAATTCTCTAAACCTAACGCTGTGAGTTTCTAGTTGTTTTTAGGTTTAGATAAATATAACTAAATTGTGAAAGACTGTGAATTGGATGTGTTGTAAAGTATGATTCTGTGCTTGTGTTAAATCTTATACTATGTCATGATAGATCTATTTCCGTAGATCTAATGCAATTGTTGTTGTTCTATTATATTGACTATGTGGATCTTGACTTGTAACCATATTATGGTGAATGTACATCTATTAAATTGGACAGTTGTAACATTGGCTAGATCTAGTACCTTATGTAAATCACCTTTCACCTGTCATATTGTGATCAATCTAAATATGTTGTAAACTTGACATGTGAAGGAATTTTTAGATCTAAACATGTTGTTATGTCACCCTAATTATGCTAGATCTAAACAGTTGGACACAAAAAGGGTTAATTTAGATCTCATCATGCTTGCTTTGACATCATAGTAATTGCCACAAGTTATGAGCTTTATGTCCACCTTGTGATGATGTTAATTACATATCCATTCACCTTGTTATCATGCTAATTTATGCCAAGTTATGTTGAAACTATCACCTTTGTCATGTTCCCTTTTCATTGTTATGGTTAGGTTGTTTTATAGCTTTGATGCCGCCAAAATAAGTGTGAATACGTTAGTTAGGAAACGGGGAAAAGGGATTTATAATTGGCATAATTTATGTAAAATTTATATAAATTGGACATTTAATTCAAATGGGGAAACATAGAAATAATTACCTATAATGACATAGGTAGATTTGGATAATAATGGAATATTTAGTAATTACAATTAGGAATTTTAATAGCACTTATGACACAAGGTTAGGCTGCATTAGTGGCAGAAGTCTGCCCGGACCCAACCGATATATCCAGCAGCCACTAATGCTGAACCTAATGTGAGAGGTCTAAGTGCGCAAATACGAATCGGGCTAAGACACGAGGTTAGGCCCAACTGTAGAATAAGACTGCCTGGACCCGACCGACATATCCATCATCCGCACATTGTAGGCCTATTGTGGGAGGTCTAGCCCATTATAACCATAATTGGACATAATAATGAATTGGACTACTTAACCTAATTTAATCCTTAAGGATTGTATGATTATGAACTTAAGTTAGGGTTAAGTAAAATTGGATGGGTAGTGGGTGGGTTAAGTAAATTAGAGGGGGTGGATAATATTTACATATAGGCCCACGAACTTAACCCAATAAGGTCATGTAATTAAAGAAACCTAGTGGTATACATAACCGGTGGAAAATATAATAAAGTTATGTAATTAAAGACACCCTTTAGGATAAGCATAACTGACTTAGGGCTATGTAATTAAAGACACCTAAGGGTATACATAGTTAGTGAAAAACCTAGTGGGGATACAAGAGAGGGGGGAGCATGTATCATATTGTGTGGGACCCATTTCAGTCAGTGACCCAGAGTAGGTATCAAATAAAGAACTCCGTACTAGGAGGAGAAGGGGCATGCTTACTAATTGATTATAAGAGATCCAAACAAAACGAACGGTGTGGGCGGCGCAAACCGACCGGGCCATGTGCGTGCATGAGCTGGGCAGAAAGGGATAAGACGACTGTGACACCAGTAGATATGGTTGTGCACATCTCTAAAAATAAGGGTTGCCACTTTAGGGATTGATACCTCCTACTGTGGGGCCATCATAGGATATCTTTAGGGTAAGGAGCCGATCGATTAGGGTAGTGGTTAGGGTAAACTCGGACATATTCCCTAAGTCTACCAACTTATAGTGGATGGGATCATCTCATTTTAGTTATACTAGTAATAATGCAGAGTAATCATTAGTGAGGCACATACATCTTATCTGGCTTACCTTGTCACACCTGCCATTTATGTAGTGATCTCTCTCTTATCCACTTTATATGCCTATCATGTTACTTTTATTTATTTACTGGCTAAAAGTAACTAGACTTGCCAGACTTTATGTCTGACCCTTTTGTTTCTCCTTCTTTCTTCCGTTTCCCCCCAGGTTCTCAGGGAGGAAACACTCAGGCTTAGTCAGGACTCAGATATCATCTTGCTAGGAGCTACCTCTGAAGTATGGCTCAAGTTCTTATCTCTACTATAGCTTAACTCTTTTAATTGGGGAAATTATGCTTTTTATTTACTTATGTACTCTGATGGTGCAAGACAAAAGTTATTTTATTGTAATGGTTTTTGTGACTTATGGTGTTGTGGACCACGGTATTATGATTTATGTTTGAAATAAAAATTTCCACTGCTATCTTATTTATATCTGTCTTGTAATTATTCTGTGTATGTTTACCTATAACGCTTCATGAAACTTAATGCATTCCCTTAGTGAGTGACATTAACAGACGTGGGGTGTCACACTTGGTATCAGAGCTGAAGGTTACCGGATTAGATAAAAAAATTTGGAAATTATTTTCAGAAAAGTTTTTAAAGAAAGCATTTTCAAAAGAAAAGTATGTTTTGAAAAACGTTCCCCGAAAATCCATATATAGTATCCTTCGGCCTTTAATGTAAATTTCTTCCTTCTCCCTTTTTTAGGATGTCTGGGGAACAAAACATCCCTAATATCCCAGAGGGCGTCACAATACCTGGATGGTTCCGTAGGTATTTGGAGGCCACGGTGCCTGCCGAAGGCCAAGGAAATGTCCCTTCCCCAAGCTACACCAGTCATTCCTCCTCCTCCCCCTCCAAGAGCAGATCACTTCGCCAAGATCTGCAAAGACTTCCGTGCTATAGGAGGAAGGCCATTTCATGGGAACGAGACATTCATATAAGCTCGGAATTGGCTAAAGGAGACCGAGGAATTGTTCATAATCTTTGAATTGGAGGACCGAAGAATGATTCAATTAGCTGCTTGGCTGTTAAAGGACGAAGCCTCATTTTAGTGGGAAGTCACCCAAGCTGGACGTCCGGTGGAAACCTGGGAAGACTTTAGACAGAGGTTCGAAATGAAATTTCTTTTCCAAGCTAAGAGAAGCATAGAGATGGAGAGATTCTTAACACTTAGACAAGGAAATTTGACGGTGAAGGAGTATGTGAACAAGTTCAACCAGTTGGCATGGTTCGGGTTAGAGTTAGTGGATACACCGCACAAAAGGGTTTTGCGGTTTGCTAAAGGGCTGAATGAGCCTCTTCATGGTTTAGCCATGTCCCATATTCCAATGGGGGCCACTTTTGAAAAGCTTGTTGATATGGCCCTAATGCGTGAGGAGGACAAGGAAGAGAAGAATGAAGCAAAGATTGAGGGACATCACATAATAGGAAGGTGTAGCCCAAGAAGGGGCAACAACAACATCAACCATAGCAGTAACAGTAGCAACAGCAGAAGAAAGGAAGGAAAGATGACAAAGGCAGGGACAAGGGAAAATGTCACAGTTGTGGAAGGAAGGTTACTTAATCAAAGATTGTAAGAGAAGGAAGGCCAATTGCTTTAATTGCGGGGAGGTCGGGCACTTCTCTAAAGAGTGCCCAAAGAAACAGGGATCGCAGGGACAAGGTCAAAGAGCAGGGACTTCTGGAGGGCAGATGCATGCTCTCGCGATCAGTGCTCCTGGAAGAGGTAGAAAAATTTCCATAGAAAGTTTAGTTTCTCTTTCAAACCATCCAGTTAGAACACTTTTTTGATTCTGGTGCTTCACACTCGTATATATCTAGTTCTATGGTTGAATCTCTGCACTTAATTACTAGTTTGGTAGTAGATCCCGTAGTTATTTCAAACCCCATTGGTGGTTCGGTTCATTTATCGATGATTTGACGGGGTTTGAAAATATCCGTGTTAGGCGTCGAGTTTGAATGCGACGCGTATATTCTCGGGTTTATGGCTATGGGTTGATTCTAGGAATGGATTGGCTTAGCACGTATGGGGCCATTCTGGATTGTGAGGGGAGGGTTGTTTGACTCTTGACTTGTCATGGGATGACCCTCGAAGTTTCTTGTGACCTCCAAGGGTCTGTTATGCTTAGCTTCCTAGAGTCTCTAGATGCATCCATATATGATTTGCAATCTGTTCCAGTGGTTTGAGATTATTCCGATGTTTTTGATGAGGTACAGGGTTTACCTCCAAGGCGGGAGATCGACTTCCGCATATATCTGGTGGATAATGCAAAGACAGTTGCATTACCAGTGCGCTACATGGCTCCAAGGAAAGGAGAGAGCTAAGTAAGCAAGTAGGGGAGCTACTTGAGAAAGGGTTTATCAGACGAAACATATCTGAATGAGGCGCTCCAATAGTGTTCGCAACTAAAGCGGATGGTTCACTTCGTTTGTGTGTTGACTATAGAGAATTAAATAAGCTCACTAAGAAGAATAGGCACCCACTTCCAAGGGAAAGTAGGGAGCTATTTGATCAGCTTGTTGGTGCCTCGGTATTTTATCAGTTGGACTTGGCTATGGGGTTCCATCAGTTGAGGGTGGCTGAGGACAGCATAGGTAAGATTGCTTTCAGAACTCCGGGCGGTTTCTTTGAATGGCTAGTTATGCCTTTTGGGTTGACAAATGCACCCGCCTATTTTGTTGATTTGATGAGTAGGGTGTTTCGGGAGTTCCTAAACAAATTTGTCGTAGCCTTCGTTGATGATATTTTGATCTTCTCTAAGAGTAAAGAAGAGCATGCCTAGCATTTGGGGAAAAAATTTGAAAACTCTCCGTGGCCATCAGCTAAAAGAAAAGTTCTCCAGATGCCATTTCTGGAGAAAGGAGGTGAGATTCTTGGGGCATGTAGTCTCCAAAGAAGGGATAGCTGTAGATCCCGCGAAGGTGGTTGCAGTGCAAAATTGGCAGATTCCTAAAAATGCAACTGAGGTGAGAAGCTTTCTTGGGTTGGCAGGTTATTATAGGAAATTCATTAAGGAATTTGCGAAGATATCAGCCCCTCTCACCAGGCTAACAAAGAAGAATTTGGCATTCTCATGGGACATAGACCATGATGTTGCTTTCCAACGATTGAAAAGGGCTTTGACAACATCCCCAGTCTTGGCCTTGCTTGATGGAAGTAAAGTGTTTACTGTTTACAAGGATGTGTGCGGTACAGGGTTTGGGGCGGTTCTGATGCAAGAATGGAAAGCAATATGTTATGGGGGTAGACAATTAGTAGTTCATGTGAAGAACTACCCCACCCATGATCTAAAGCTAGTTGCCATAGTATTCACGTTAAAGACGTGGTGTCATTATTTACTTGGAGAAAAGTTCGAGTTATACATCGATCATAAATGTCTCAAGTATTTATTCTCACAGAAGGATCTCAACTTATGGCAACAACGGTGGATGGAGTTCTTAGCTTCATATGATTTTGAGATTGCTTATACCCCTGACAAGGGTAATGTGGTGCTTGACGCAATAAGTAGGCAGAGGGTGGCCCTGAGTCCTCTGTTTGTGGAAAGAAAGAACTTGGAGTTCACATCGGCTTTTGATTTTAGACTTTACATCAAGATTTTTTCTGATTTGTATGCATCCTTGGAGATAAGATCAACTCTTATGGATCAGATAGGAGCTTCGCAACAAGGTGACCCACAAATTCTAGACATCATGGATAAGCTCAGAAGAGGGGAGACTTCTAGTCACCCCAGTAGGTATGCCATAGATGAAAAGGGGTGGTTGCGGCGAGATGGAAGGCTTTGTGTACCTCAAACTGGAAGCTTGATAAAGGCAGTCCTAGAAGAAGCCAACCATTCTAAGATGACCATTCATCCAAGCGATGATAAGATGTATAGGGACATGAATAGGGTTTTCTTTTGGGCTGGGATGAAGAAAGATGTGGCCGAGTTTGTTTCTCAATGTTTAGTTTGCAAATAAGTCAAAGCTGAGCAAAAGAAGCCTGGTGGATTACTTCATCCGTTGGAAGTTCCGCAGTGGAAATGGGAAAGTGTCTCTATGGATTTCATAGATGGTTTGCCTAGATCGGAGAAAGGTAACACTAGTATTTGGGTGGTAGTGGATAGACTTACTAATAGCTCTCACTTTATTCCAGTTAAGAGTAAGAGGACCGCATCATGGTTGGCAACAATTTATGTTCAGGAGAGAGTTCGTCTTCGTGGAGTACCTTCCAGCATCGTGAGCGATCGTGACCCCATCTTTACCAGTGAATTTCGGAGGATCTTGCAAGAAGCATTAGGTACACAGTTGTGTTTGAGCACCGCTTATCATCCTCAAACTGATGGACAAACGGAGAGGGTGAACAGGATTCTTGAAGATATTTTGAGGCTGTGTATCGTAGATTTCGGAGGGACTTGGGAAGAGCATCTTCCTTTAGTAGAGTTTGCCAATGATAACAGTTATCAAGCTAGCATCGACATGGCACCTTTCGAAGCATTGTACGGGCGACCCTGTAGATCACCAACTTGTTGGTGGGAATCTACTAAAAGGTTATTACTTGGACCAGATATGGTTAGGGAAACGTTCGAAAAGATTGACCTTATTCGACGGTGGATGAAGACAGCTCAAGATAGGAAGAAGTCCTATGCAGAAAAGAGAAGGACTGACATCAAGTTCGAAGTGGGAGACTTAGTTTTTATCAAAGTATCGCCTTTGAGGAATGTGGTTCGCTTCAGATTAGTAGGGAAATTGGCATCTTGGTCTGTGGGACCATTTCCCATAACCAAGAGGATTGGCTAAATGGCATACCGAGTAAAGCTCCCAGAAAATCTGTCCGGTTTTCATGACGTTTTCCACATCTCTCATCTGCGGAAGTGCCTGCATGGCACCGCAGAAGTTGTTGAGCCGAGTGTGTTGGAAGAAGTCGAAGTGGAACGGGAGGCGACAGTCAGACGAGTCCCTACCCATATTCTTGGGTCAGAAGTTAAGAGGCTGCACAATAAGGAGATCAAGTTACTAAAAGTTCAATAGGGAGATAAACCAGAAGATGCGACTTGGGAGACCGAAGACAAGATTCGAGCTTCATACCCTTTTCATTTCGAGGGTATGTTCTTAACTCCTTTTCCTAAGTTTTATCAGTGCTTGTTTCTGTCAATGGAGTATATCTTATCCATAGTATGTTTGACCTTTAGATAGGAATCCTATGGATGTAAACATGTGTTTGAAACATGTTATTTTTGATGGATGCAAGTGTTTGCTAGTGGTTACCTGTGGATGCATATACACACACATTAGGCACTAAGATTGGCTCAATCACTTTCATACTGCATATGGATGTGTGTGCATATTCTTTTCTTTTATGGATGGAAATGTATGAACTAGCATATGGATGTTGCATTTGGACAGATGAATGTGCACACATATAGAACTTGTATGATACAATAGGTTTAGTTCCATACATATTTGATTCATGGCACTAACATACATTGCATTAAGGAGGTCAACTGAATCAGTAGACCGCCTGATCTTTGCATTAGTGTTGGGACATATACACACACCTTCTCATATATTTATATAAGCATTATAAATCTTTAAGGACAATGGATGCCAATGGTTGGTGGATGAGTAGATGGATGATGGATGGTAGTATATGCATTCTTCTCAACTTAGAGATTTCGGGACGAAATCCTTTGAGTAGGGGAGAATGTAACACCCCAAATTTTTTAACGATGTTAAAGAGAATAAATTAAATAATAAGCAATTTAATATTCAGAATTAGAGGAAATGGACAGCACCATTGCATCTGTCTCGAAATTCTGGTTAAGATAGACATTTGGTTTGGGTAAAACGGGCACTATATGAGGAAGTTATGAGGGTTTTAAGTTTGTATACGTGCAGAAAAATTATATATACGCATGAGTCATAGATGATTCATAATTTTATCCAAAACGATTCGAATTCGAAAATTTCATCAAAGCGGCAAAATTCCCGCACTAGGGGGTCGACTACCCTAGAGGAGGGTCGACCTAGTAGTCGACCTGCCCATAGGGGTGTCGACACCCCTAGGGATGAGGTGGCAGTCGGTTTCAGAGGGTTCTGCAGCTATAAATATGTAGCTATTTCTCATATTTTCTTCATTGGAAGTCATGGAGGCCATATGCTGTTGGAGTGCGAACTGAACCGTTTTCTACAACAACATACTTTGCAAATCAAATTCAGAAATTCTAGATCCATTCTTTCTCAATTATTTAAACCTAACGCTGTGAGTTTCTGTTGTTTTTAGGTTTAGATAAATAAAAGTAAATTGTGAAAGACTGTGAATTAGATATGTTGTAAAGTATGATTATGTTCTTGTGTTAAATCTTATACTGTGTCATGATAGATCTATTTCCCTAGATCTAATACAATTGTGGTTGTTCTATTGTATTGCCTATGTGGATCTTGACTTGTAACCATATTATGGTGAATGTACATCTATTAAATTGGACAGTTATAACATTGGCTAGATCTAGTACCTTATGTAAATCACCTTTCACCTGTCATATTGTGATAAATCTAAATTTGTTGTAAACTTGACATGTGAAGCCATTTTCAGATCTAAACAAGTTGCTATGTCACCCTAATTATGCTAGATCTAAATAGTTGGACACATAAAGGGTTAATTTAGATCTCTTCATGCTTGCTTTAACATCACAGTAATTGCCACAAGTTATCAGCTTTATGTCCACCTTGTGATGATGTTAATTACATATCCGTTCACCTTGTTATCATGCTAATTTATGCCAAGATATGTTGAAACTATCACCTTTGCATATTCCCTTTTCATTGTTGTAATAACCCGGAAATGCGAGCCAGTTTAAAATTTTTATTTTGGCAATTTTAATGAATTTTGAATATTTAAAATGAATTATTTTAAATAATATCAACGAAAATTTATTTTGAATATATTTAGAACGTATATATTTATACATGTCGTCGTTAGAATATAAATAATTATATATAATTATAAATAGAATTGAAAATGGCGCGGTAGTTCGATAATTCGATTTCAAACTTCAATTGAACCTACCGGGTGCAAAACAATCCGGATTTTAGTGAAACAAAAAACAATAGGATATATTTGAGAATATCTTTCCAACGAATCCGAAAAATCAAAATTTCATAGTGGGAAACAAAAGATATGTCCAGTTGAAAATTCTGAATAGTCGCTATGGAATTCAGGCTCTTAAAAATGGGAATTTTGCAAACGACCTCGGATTTCGACGAAACCACTTTTGTTGGGTCCATGATGTCAAGTTATTGCTAGATCCCAAATTTCATAATTTTTCGAATCAATATGTGAGCGTGGTAAAAGAAAACGCGTTTGACCAGTTTCAGTTGATTTTAATCGACTGGAAAATGGCCATTTTTCTAACGGTCTCAGAATTCGACGAAATTAGTTTTGTTAGGACCGTATCGTCAATACGAAGCTAGAAAATATTTTTCTGGAATTTTTCTAGTTAGTATGTGACCCCAGTAAATTGAAATGCGCGTTCAAATTCAATATATAGAGTTATATGATGATTTTAACGGAAACTGATCAAAACGATCGAATCAGCTTACGATACATATCCCATTGTGTTCGGAATGGGGGTAAAACGCTATGGACGACAGGCGGTGGGCCTCGTTTAGAGGTCGTATGAAAAAGTCAACTTTTTGAAATTTAAAATAATAAAAAAACCCTCTTCTCTCCCCTTAAATCCCTCTGCCCCTCCCAGTAAATTTCAATCGATCAAATCGAAATAGAAAGAAAAAAAAATATCGAGATCCACCACCGCGGCCTCTCTGGCGCCGCCGTGCCTCAACGCCGGCCACCCAATCGCCGGAGGTCGCCCAGAGCCCCCCTCGCGTTTCTCTCTCCCCCTCTGATCGAACCCGCGCCCAAAACCCCCAAGGCCCCAATCGAAACTGCAACCCCGGCCTTCCACCGCCGCCCGTGACTCCGGCAAGCCCCCCCGCTGACCGATGCGCGCAGACACCCCTCCCCCCTTTCAGCGATTAACTGTAAGTTCTTCCTTTTTTTATTATATATCTGTTTTATTATTTTTATTTATTTAAATCACGTTTAGATCTTTATTTAAATCAAGTTTAGAGGTTTATATGAAATCGAAATTAGATTTTTATGCTAAATCAAGTTTAGTTTTTATATGAGGAAAGTTAGGTTTTTTTTTATAAGTAAAGACATGATTTTTAAATGATATAAAAATATGATTTATGGTTTTAGAAATGAGATTTTTAAAAATACGATTTTTCCATATAGAAAAGTGAAATAAAAATACGATTTTTCCATATAGAAAAGTGAAATAAAAATACGATTTTTCCATATAGAAAAGTGAAATAAAAATACGATTTTTCCATATAGAAAAGTGAAATAAAAATACGATTTTTCCATATAGAAAAGTGGAATAAAAATTCGATTTTTATATATTGAATAGCGAAGTAAAAATTCGATTTTTATATATGTAGTGGCTACGGGCAACGAAGATGACAAAAAATGCGATAACGAGGAAGATTTTTATAAATGAAGTGTTGTGAAGTTGGGATAGCTTTCGGTGAGAACTTCTCACTTTAAAATCTCTTTTTCTAGTTATACATATATATACTAGGATGCAGACGGTGCTTAGCAGCACCCGACACCCGTCATCCACAGACCATGGATGGCTTGTTTGTTTGATTGATGTGTGGTGAAATTGTTTGTGTTGTTGATGTGAAATCGATAATATAAATTAATTATCGTTAAAAATATAATTTTTAACGTGAATATGAATAAATAAATATTTATAAATAAATCGGCCAATTGGTTTATATACACTGATTTGACTGATATTGATTGGGATGATAAATTTTACACATCGCCCAACTGCACAAATAAAAATCTGTGTTTGTTGATTTGAAACCCCACGCGGGTATTGGGATAAAATACGGCATACACTAATCCCAATAATTAGTTGTATGTCGATCGTTGGATCGACAGGCTGTTATAAGCGTTAGATATCTATATTTGATGCTTATACAGTGTAGTGCACTTTGGATGATGGTTGATTATTTATCGTTGCTATTATATGCATGTGTTGTATGGAATCCATATAATTAACTTTATATGGTAATTGATTGGGCCTCATTCCAATTTAGAAAATAAAGAATATTATGAAATAAAGGTTCATGTGTTGACTGTACTCATCCGTTGAGATTAGTCATGTGTTGAACGAAATATTTTAATAATAAAATTTACATCTTTATCTTTATAAAATAAAGGTTCATGTGTTGACTGTACTCATCCGTTGAGATTAGTCATGTGTTGAACGAAATATTTTAATAATAAAATTTACATCTTTATCTTTATAAAATAAAGGTTCATGTGTTGACTGTACTCATCCGTTGAGATTAGTCATGTGTTGAACGAAATATTTTAATAATAAAATTTACATCTTTATCTTTACAAAATAAAGGTTCATGTATTGACAGTACTCATCCGTTGAGATTAGTCATGTGTTAAACGAAGTATTTTAACAATAAAATTTACATCTTTATCATATATAAAATTAGAAACTAACTGGAAAATAGATAAGATGAGTGGTCTCCTGGATATTGATCTGATGTTGGTTTCGGCCTTCGGGGTTAATATTCAGGGAATCGTTCTCTTACTAATTTACGGTTGGAGTCTGATTTAAATCAAACGATAGATACCATAATTTTTATAAAATATATTGAATAACAAAAATATAGATTCATTTATTGAATAGAATAACAGAATTATTGAAATATATAAAGCCGTGTTGATTAGAGATGCGCTATTTTGACGGGAACGATATTTATATCGATTATATTCATATTTAAATTGAATTGAATATAAAACGAATTCGAATTTAATTGAAAACGAATTGAAATAGAATAAAAATCGATTTGAATTGAAATCAAATAGAAATGAAAGTAAAAAGGATTTATAATAGGAAATTCAATTTTGATTTGAATTTGAATTTGAAATAAAGGTTGAAATTGTTTTTGAAACGAATTCAAAACTATTTATAAAATTCGTTTAAATAGAAATCGACGAAATATATATTATATATATAATATAATGGCCCGAATAGAACGCGCCGCGCCGCGGCAGTTCGCGAATTTCGACCATTGACTTCGAACGGACATTACGGGAGATCCGACCGTCGGATTCTCCTAAAACCGGAACCGTTGGATTCGTATCGAAAAGAGCTTTCTAACGAATATTAGAAATTTGAAATCCAACGGTTGGATTTGGAGATACGTCCAAATCAAATTTGGAAAAGGTCGCTGTAAGTGCAGTTCGATGGCCGTTGATGGAAATCGACTGTACAGGCCTTGATAAAATTATTAAAAATAGTAATAATTTGTGTAAAATCATAAGAAATGATTCAGGAAAAATTGGGATGAAAAACTCCATATTTGAAAAGATAAAAATAGATTTTTATCGAAATGAACTAGTTTTGAACTAAGATTAAAACTCATTTATTTTTAAATAAATAAATTGGATTTGAAATGGGTTTTAAACAGAATTGATTTGTGGGTTTATCGTGAAGGGTGTTTCAAATAACACTAGTTCTTTAACCCGATAATAAATAGAATGTGATTTGGGTTTATCGTGAACTGTGTTTTAAATGACATTAGTTCTTTAACCTAGTAAAGGGAGTTTTAATGAATCGGCAATTAGATTGAAATGTGAATTGATAATTTAAATTATCAAATTAGGAAAAGGAGCGAGAATGGAGTGTCACCAGTTTTGCTCCAAAACGATAGTCAAATCTTTAATTAGATTTGAACGTGAAATGGTAATTAATTTTACCGATAACACCGTGGTGTTAGATATGGAGTATTATCAGTTTTGCTTCATGGGATGAATAGGTTGGGATTGGGAAATAAAATAAATAATTACTTCGGTACGGTTCGCTAATCTCGACTAGTTTGGAAAAACCATAATTTGGTTTGAAATGACATCCAAAGGAAGATTAAAGGATAAAATTTAAAGAATTTATCTTGGATAAAATTAATGGGAACCTTTCCCTAAGAATTTGGAATTTAGAAACTAGCTGTAGGTTAGTTAAGAAGAATGGTTTCCTGGGTATTGATCTGATGTTGGTTTCGGCCTTCGGGGTTAATATTTGGGAAATTGTTCTCTTATTGATTTACAGTTAGTGACTAATGAATTGGAATGAGGCGTATGTTGTGTTTGTGTAACATTTGTTTTTAATATACGCGGGTTGTTCGGAAAGGCCGGGTTTATACCCATTCTGAATAACCGATTTGACGATATGTCGAAGATGAAGACGGTGGTCGAAGACCGGAAGTCTTCACATCGTTTGGATAATTACTGATGATCCTGATTGGGCTGTACACCCAAGAGGATGGAAATAGTTGGTGATCGTCCAGACGTACTTGGAGATGGATGGATATGCGAGGAAAGTGCCTCCGGTTTCGTTCAGACCCAGAACGAACTTGTAAATGGATTGTGTGTCTGACATTGGATTTTATTCTGTGTTGATTGATTTCTGTTAAATATATATCTGTTTGGCGGCGGAGAATTTATTCTCTTGCTTAACGCCCTTCTATGAGATGTACGAGCTTAGAGGTTATATATCGATAGATATCAATCGCATGGCATGAATTGCCTGTGTGGCACGCTGAGTTGCATAGATCAAGGCTTCTGATGAAAAGCAAAGTCTTGTGGTTGATGATCAAAGCACGGCCTTTGTGGCGTAGCTTTGTGTATAACGTGAATTCGCGAGCCTCACACCTCGGTATGAGTTAAAAACGGGATAAGGACTGCAGGGAGAGCACGACGTTTCTTTCTAGCTTTGGTGGTGTCAGTGACTTACCAGCCCTGACATTTATATACTTTTCACCTATGTGGTTGTTGGATGAGGCGCCTTGATTTTAGTTCTGTAAGGACCGGGAAACGTGTGTTCAGGAATTGCCAATCCTCAAACGTAAGAGAGGACCGGCCCTGAAGATCCAAGGGTTGCCCAGAGTGCGTAGCCCTGGGACATTTGCTAGATTGTCTCAAAAGCGGAGAGGAGCTTGCCCCTTGCCTCGACTCATGACGGAAATCCAATTTCCAATACGTGTATTTCGGTTTTATTTGTAGAGCCTAGTATGGCGACATAGTGGTATGAGGGCACTTATGCCGTCTATGATTGATATTTATGATTGAAATTGTTTTGACACTATACACTTATTATAGTATCAAATGATTTGTTTTAAACGTACCAAGCATGTTTGGCTATTATAAGGGAAAACCCTATCCTCCGGCTTGCGTTGCATTGTGTGATGGGACCTGGGTCTTATAATAGCTTCATTTTTCGAAAAAGCATTGCATTGTTTATTCTATGCACTGGTATTCTTGGGAGGAAACCCGTTCCGTGTTATACGGCGTGGTCCCTTGAATTACTCTCTTTTAAAGTCAAGTTTTAAATAACTGTTTTAGTTCTCACACCAGTCACATGACTGACCTGGAGTTTATTGTTTTAACCTAAACTCTGGGTGCCCCTATTTTCGACACGGGCAGCTAGTAGTTTTGGTTTTGCAGATTTATATTCACAGGATCCTGATTTACAGCTGGAACGATGCTCGGAAAGCTCTGTATCCGTGTATTACTTTCAGTTGTGTTTTGTATTATTTTCCGCTGCTATGTAATTTATTGTAATCTCTGATATTTATCGAATGTAATTTATTCAATTATACTCTGTATATTCTTGTATCTGATGGAATTGTTGTAATAGCAATGAAATGTTCTTCCGTCTGCGTTCTGATTTGTCTTGTCCTCACAGTAATTCGTTCTTTCTCATCTCTTCGGAGACCGGGGAAGTTCGGGTCGTCTCAGTTGGTATCAGAGCTTTGGTTTACAGAGCTCGAGAACGAGACACATTAGAACCATACGAAAGAATTCATCAGATATTGGATTAGTAATATCCAATTAGAATGACTCGTTAGAGATAGGATCAGTAGTATCCTAGAACGAGTGTGAAGAGTATATTTTTCAAATGAAAACAATTTTGTTTTGAAAATTTAAATCGCTTTATTCGTATTTGAATATTTATTTATTTTGAATATGGACAATCGAGTATATATAGATTTCGCATATACGCGTCATGAACGTATAGTCGAAGTTTTAATATATTGGATAGATATAGAATCACATTCTAGACACCCGGGGATAATTCTGGTGATGTGGCCACATCATCAGTATTTATATTCGAATGACGATGGTGTGATTTCTATATATTTCCATTTAGACTGGTGTGAGAACCAAAACTAATATAGATAGGTTTATTGTTGTGATTTGGCGTCAAAAACATGATTTTCTGTATATGTATTAAAATTATGAATTTGAAACGTTAATCCACTAATTGATTGATGTTTGTGTTGTTTGTTTATTTGTTTGATAATTTTGAACCATTTAGCCTAATTGAATCAAATATTGAATTGTATTGAAAATTAGTAGCATTTGCTTGCATATACAAGTACTTACATTGAACAGGTCATAGCAAGGAGGCTAGAGCAGAGAATAAAATTTGTTTGCCCGACAAATAGGTACACGTTTACTATAATTTACTGTTTTGTTTGGGTGATGATGATTTTATGAGCCTATTGGCTTTTTTTTTTTTAAGATAAGAAGGCCTGTATGGCAATTTCGGGATTTTCCCGTGGCTCCCGGTGCAGGGGAGGTTATGACAAAAATTTTCGAAAATTTAGGGTGTTAGCCAAATTTTTGAAAAATTTGAAAAGTTCTTAGAAACTGAAAAGTTGAAGAACTTAAGCCGTAATCAAAATACTGGAAGTTGAGTTGATTAGTTAAACAACTTTCGTCTTCGTTCCTTTTCGGGGACGAAAAGTTTTAAGTGGGGGAGATTGTAATAACCCGGAAATGCGAGCCAGTTTAAATTTTTTATTTTGGCAATTTTAATGAATTTTGAATATTTAAAATGAATTATTTTAAATAATATCGACGAAAATTTATTTTGAATATATTTAGAACGTATATATTTATACGCGTTGTCGTTAGAATATAAATAATTATATATAATTATAAATAGAATTGAAAATGGCACGGTAGTTCGATAATTCGATTTCAAACTTCAATTGAACGTACCGGGTGCAAAACAATCCGGATTTTAGTGAAACCAAAAACAATAGGATCTATTTGAGAATATCTTTCCAACGAATCCGAAAAATCAAAATTTCATATCGGGAAACAAAAGATATGTCCAGTTGAAAATTCTAAATAGTCGCTATGTAATTCAGGCCCTTAAAAATGGGAATTTTGCAAACGACCTCGGATTTCGACGAAACCACTTTTGTTGGGTCCATGATATTAAGTTATTGCTAGATCCCAAATTTCATAATTTTTCGAATCAATATATGAGCATGGCAAAAGAAAACGCGTTTGACCAGTTTCAGTTGATTTTAATCGACTGGAAAATGGCCATTTTTCTAACGGTCTCAGAATTCGACGAAATTAGTTTTGTTAGGACCGTATCGTCAATACGAAGCTAGAAAATATTTTTCTGGAATTTTTCTAGTTAGTATGTGACCCCAGTAAATTGAAACGCGCGTTCAAATTCAATATATAGAGTTATATGATGATTTTAACGGAAACTGATCGAAACGATCGAATCAGCTTACGATACATATCCCATTGTGTTCGGAATGGGGGTAAAACGCTATGGACGACAGGCGGTGGGCCTCGTTTAGAGGTCGTATGAAAAAGTCAACTTTTTGAAATTTAAAATAATAAAAAAACCCTCTTCTCTCCCCTTAAAACCCTCTTCTCTCCCCTTGAATTAACGAATTAAACTGAATAAGATTGTTTGTAATACTAAACAGTTTTATTTTTATAAATATAGTTGAAGTAGATGAAGATATAAATCTTTATAGTAAATGTTGGATTATTAAATAAATAAAATACTGAGCGCCGAGTTAAATAAAGTTATCTTGATCAATAAACAAATTATCGAATGTGTCATGAATCAAATTATAATGGATATAAAACCATTTTGAAATTGTTAAATAATTTTATATAAATTATAAAATAATAGATATGTTATTTTATTGAACGTTAAATTAATAAATAACATAGGCGAGTGTTGAATCAAAAATGTAAATGGCAAGTTTATCTTTATTCATAGTATGTAAGAAAAGTGGGTAAAAATTAAATTGGAATGAACTCTGCAAAAGGAAGCAATTAGAGGCAAATGCAAATTTGGGCTCAAATTAATTAAAGCCTAAACCCACTAAGTTAATTCATTCCTAGAAGCCACCTCTTCCTTCTGGAACTCACGCAAAAACCCTAAATTCGATTAGGGAATATCTTCCTTTTCCCTAAGAATAAAATGCGGTCATCAGAGCAAAAACAAGGGGGAAGACGCAATCGATTTGCGTATGAGAAGCCACCACGACTTGGAGGTGGGCTACGACATCAAGCCCACACACACACACCATGAAGTGCGCTGTAAGAGGAACGAGCTCGCGCAAATGGAGCTATGATACGAGGGAGAGCGCAGTGCTGTAGGTGGTAGGAGAGTGGAGGAGTGCGTCACTTTGTTCTCTTAGGTTGGTGATAAAGAGAATGGTGATTGCGTGTTTGTGAGAATCGAATGGCATCTAGGTGAGTAACTCTCACTCACATCTATGTTCACATCCAGCATACGTCTTTATGCATATCATTATTTATTTGAAATTAAATTGCTTGTGTGATTACATGGTTGATAATATGAGTGCTATGCAACTATATATGAATTGAGTTGATTAAGGAATTTTGTGTTTGTTGGATGTATTAAGAGATAAAGAAGATGCTGTTCATTTTCATTTTGAAACTGGAATATTCACAGTTTATGATGTTGTCATGTTTTGAAAATTTTGGGTAATTTTAGATTTTTGAGTAAGTTACTGATTCCTAAATACTGCAGTGTAGTTAGAATTATAAATTTTTGGAACCTAACTTAATACTTGAGTAAATATAAACATTCTAACCTATATTTCCACCAAGATAGCAATAAGATAAATTAAGCTGTTTGTATGCTTTTTATTACATGTGTTCATTATGTTAGAAATCAACTTTTTGAATAATTTCAGTTGTTTTGGCTAAAATAATATGAAGACAAATTATAGTTAGTTTTAGTCGGATTATTCGATAAGTTCGTATTATGTTATAAATGGAACGATCCATATGGAAAACAATTTTAGTTTTAGCAATGGGTTCTATGATAAAATGATTTAGTTGTATCCTTATATATGAATATTTATGTCTTAAATGATTAAATACCTTTTTGAAAGTTTCATGATTATTATTATTTTGATTTTGGAATTGTTTTATTGAATGATATGCTTTCATGAGGTTATACAAATATAAAATGAAAGTCTTTATCCTTTTAATATTTAAATTATTCTTTGAGAATTCCTATTCCATTTTTACTTGTGAATTAAATTAAATTGGGTTTCATTTATTTCTTTATATTTTCTGAATTTCATTTATTGCTTATGTTTTGATATTCCAATATATTGTGAATAGTTTATATATTGTAAATGATTCACTATTGATATTGAACTGATTAGTGCTTTAAATGTGATACAATGATGATATATATATATATGATTTTATAATATTTATATTCTATGTAACGAGAAATTCGAATAAACGGTTTGGTGAGACCATCTGGTATGGGACTTTCGGTATCACCTTTTTGGTTATTCACTAGACTTGTTATATAGAGTATTGAAGGATAAGTGTAGTGTAAACCATTGTCTATACTGAGAAGTCCTGTGTGACTATCCCCTTACCAGTACTAGATAGTCCTGAGCGGCTATTGAGGTAGCCTTGAGTGACTATGCCATATTGGGCCTGAGAGTCTAACTTATGGAGATTTGAGCATCTTCTATTATAGGCATCAAAATTGTTTAGTACTGGTATATGATATATTAATTGCACTAGGCGACGTTGCTGAGTCTCGCTAATGTTGATATGCGTTGCTGAGTCTCGCTGATGTTGATGTGCGTGCGGCGTTGCTGAGTCTTGCCAATGTTGATATGGTTCCATATGATATTTTGAAACTTTTCTTATATTTTGATATGATTTACATGTATGATTCTTATTTATGATTTTATCATGTTATTTTATTTTGATGGCCTGTGAACTATCATGTGATTATCTGATTCTTGTTTATGATTTCATCGCGTTATTGTATTTTGATGGCCTGTGAGCTATCATGTTGTTGTGATATCTCGACGAATTCATAATCCGTTATAACTCTTGAATGAAATTCATTTGAATAAGATTATGATGTCATTTGCATAGGTTTCTATATGGTAATGCTTCCACAATATTTAGCCACGAGGCATGAATCATTAATATCGATATTTGAGGGGACCTAATAACTAAGTTTATGTATTGAATGATCTTTCGAGTTTAGAGCACCCAAACATTTTATATTAACTATAATGAATTTAGTCATAGACTGATCCATTTATTATTTATATAATACTCGGGTCAGACCGAGACATTACAGGTTCAGGGACACTTTGAGACCAACTTGTATTTATTGGATTTAGAAGAGTATAGTAACGTAGTATATCAATTACTATCGTGTATTGCATGGATTGATGTATATATTAATGTGTAATAAGTAAATGTGTATAAAATAGTAAATATCATACGTTATATTTTATCGATGCGATTAGCTCTGTGATCTTTGTATTCATGTATATTATGTATTGTTCTGTCCTGAAGACACACGTGTAATTGTTTTGTAGGGACATTTTGTACATAAGAGTAAGTGATATTTCAAAAAAATTAATATGTACCTGTAATGTCCCGTATTTTTGGTGATCAAATATTTAATATATTTTATTATTTTAAATATTATATTTGGAATATTAATCAATTTTAAATATTGAATTCGCTTATTAAACGAAGTTTGAACGTTAATATATATATATATATATAATATAAATTGAGCCTGAAATGGCGCGGTAGTTCGAAATTTGCGATTTGAACTTTAATTGGTTATACAAGATCCGATATAAGTCAGAATTCTGTGAAAGAAGAAACGTTAGAAGCTTATTAATTATAATTTTCATATGGAAGAGAAAAATTCAGATTTCGTAATATAGATTGTTAGTTATGTCCAAATCAAATTTTAAAATAGTCGCTATGAAAATCGTTACTAAAATATAACGTTTATTTATTGAAATAATGGGTTTTAATATAATTTGGACACCATCTTGAGTCGAAATTGACAATATCGAGTTGTATAACTGTATGATAATTTTATTTGAATAAATATGATGATAATAATTTATTATTATTTTTATTTGAAATATTTTCGAATTTAAAAAATATTTTATTCGATATTATATAAGCGTTAAAAATAGTCATTTTTGCAAACGGTTTTCGTTTTCGGTGAAACTAGTTTCATTGGAACCGTATCATCAAATTATTGTAAGAAAATCAAATTTCGTGGCAAACCGATGTCGTATGTGACTTCGGTGGCCAAAAATGTCTTTGTGTCTATTTAATTGTTTAGACAATTTAGACAGGGGTAACTTTAAACGAATAGACGGCTGACCAAACGAACTTCAAATTTGACGAAACAAGATTCATTAGATCCATTAGGAAGAGGTCTAGTAAAATGTCAAGGTCTCATATTTTTTGGTTTTTTCTGTAATTATAGGAATTTTTAACGCTTAATTTTTCATCGATATTTATAACTAACTTTTCACAAACGACCTCGAAATTCGACGAAACCTGTCCTGTTGGGTATGGAATATTTTTTTATGCTAGGATTACCTATTTATTTGTCAAAAACGGGGGATTTATATGTAGTTATTTTGAAATAATTCTTCATTGCAAAGTGTGTGAAATATATTATATTATTTTGTTCCACTACATATATATATATATATATATATATACACCAAACATGTTCTCGCCTTTTGTCACTTTCACCGACTAGCTAAACCAAACGTCACGACTCTTCTTATGTAGAAATCTTCGTCGTTCTCGCCTTTTGTCACTTTCACCGCCCGTAGTCACTACATATATAAAAATCACATTTTTATATTGTTGCCATGTATATAAAAATCACATTTTTATATTGTTGCTATGTATATAAAAATCACATTTTTATACTACTACTATATAGATAAAAATTCTATTTTTACAACGGTGTTCATATAATAAAGATTATATTTTTATATCGCCACTTATATAAAAATCACATCTTTGCTCCTTTTAAATAATAAAGATCAAATCTTTAATACTTCTATAATGTAAAAATCATATTTTTATCATCTCTATAACATAAAAATCATATTTTTATTAACTTCATATGTCAAAACTGTAGAAGCTTTAAAACGGAGAAAACTCTTTTTTTTCTAACGCCCGGATTCGCTGTTTGGGTCCTAGAATTTGCAAACGAGCTTCAATCTTCACACCATCTTTTTTTCTAGCACAAGCACGCCATTCTGAACAACTTTTTCCTAGTGGTCTTCTTGCCGAAAATGTGTCATTTCGCCGGAAATCGCGAAAAGACAGAATTTTGACAGTGTTTGAACAGCAGACTTCGGACGCGTTTTCCCGACAACTCCGCAATGCAAAATAGGACTTATCATATACCAAATCGAAGAGAATTTCGTGCTCTACAACTTTAGTTTTGAGGGACTTTGGCCAAAAACGCACCGTTTGGGAGTTATTCGCGAAATACGGTCAGGGACTTATTTGCAAAACGGGTAATTTTGGTGAAAATGGGTTTTTGGGTGTAGCGGGGCCCACGGCCGGAATTGAGGGGGCTGGAGGGGGGCGCGGGCCTGATGGACGTGGGGGAGGGTGTGGGTGGCGGTGGTGGGGCCCGTGGTGGCCGCGGTGGTGGTGTTTGGGTGTAGGGTTTGCTAATTGAAGAGAGAGAGAAGAGGAGAGAGAGAGGAGGAGGAGGAGGTGGCCGGAGGGGGGTGGAGGAGGCCGACGGCCAGTGGTGGCAGCGGGGGAGGGTGCGGCAGCGATGGCATGGGGTGCGGTGGCCATTAAAGAGGAAAATGTAAAAAAGAGAGAAAGAGAGAAAGTGATGAAGAAAAGGAAGTAAAAGTGTTTATATGCTAGTTTCTCGCGTATCGCCTGAACGCTAGCGATCTCCGATGGCCGCGGATTTCGGACACGAGTTAGTAGACGAGTCCAACGAAACAAGTTTCGTCGAATTCCGAGTTCGTTTGACCATTCAAAAAAAATCACGAATATGCTCAGATATTGCTCAAAAATGTGATTTTGGCGCACCTTTTCTTCTCGCACGCTCACACACTAACTCCAAAAATCATGCCCTCTTGGATTTAACCATTATTGGACCATACGAATCCAGAAAAAAAAGTAGAATCGAATTCTGAGGTCGTATCAGTAATGTTCCTTTGTAAAATGACTGCTCGTTTTACCCTGAACTGTTTCAGCTCGCACGGCCACATACTAACTCCGTTCGACGCGCCATTTGGAACTCAACAATGATTTGTCATTGTGAATCCAGAAAAATTTATCTCGTCGAATTCTGAGCTTGTATGCAAAATTTCACTTTTTAAGGGCTATGTATTGTTAACCGAACAACTCCAGCCCATAGCCACTATTCCGGATATCGGAATATATCGAAGCTTATAATTTTCGGAGTTCTAAACGGCATTTTGAACTCAATGGAAGTGGTTTTGAGTCCAAATTCATCCGTATGCAAAATATGACTTTTTGGGCCATGTATAATTTACATAGCGACTATTCTAAATTTTCAACTGGGCATAACTTTTGATTCCCGCTACGAAATTTCGATTTTTCAGATTCGTTGGAAAGATATTCTCAACTAGATTCTAATATTTTTGGTTTCACTAAAATCCGGATTGTTTTGCACCCGGAACATTCAATTGAAATTTGAAATCGAATTATCGAACTACCGCGCCATTTTCAATTCTATTTATAATTATATATAAATATTTATATTCTAACGACGGTCTATATAAATATACACGTTCTAATTCTATTCAAAATAAATTTCTCGTCGATATTATTTAAAATAATTCTATTTTAAATATTCAAAATTCGCTAAAATTGCCAAAATAAAAATTTTTAACTGGCCCAGATTTTCCGGGTTATTACAAGTAACGTAGTATATCAATTACTATCGTGTATTGTATGGATTGATGTATATATTAATGTGTAATAAGTAAATGTGTATAAAATAGTAAATATTATACATTATATTTTATCGATGCGATTAGCTCTGTGATCTCTGTATTCATGTATATTATGTATTGTTCTGTCCTGGAGACACACGTGTAATTGTTTTGTACGGACATTTTGTACATAAGAGTAAGTGATATTTCAAAAAAATTAATATGTACCTGTAATGTCCTGTATTTTTGGTGATCAAATATTTAATATATTTTATTATTTTAAATATTATATTTGGAATATTAATCAATTTTAAATATTGAATTCGCTTATTAAACAAAGTTTGAACGTTAATTTATATATAATATAAATCGAGCCTGAAATGGCGCGGTAGTTCGAAATTTGCGATTAGAACTTTAATTGGATATACATGATCCGATATAAGTCAGAATTCTGTGAAAGAAGAAACGTTAGAAGCTTACTAATTATAATTTTCATATGGAAGAAAAAATTCAGATTTCGTAATATAGATTGTTAGTTATGTCCAAATCAAATTTTAAAATAGTCGTTATGAATATCGTTACTAAATTATAATGTTTATTTATTGAAATAATAGGGTTTTAATATAATTTGAACACCGTCTTGAGTCGAAATTGACAATATCGAGTTGTATAACTGTATGATAATTTTATTTGAATAAATATGATGATAATAATTTATTATTATTTTTATTTGAAATATTTTCGAATTTAAAAAATATTTTATTCGATATTATATAAGCGTTAAAAATAGTCATTTTTGCAAACGGTCTTCGTTTTCGGTGAAACTAGTTTCATTGGAACCGTATCATCAAATTATTGTAAGAAAATCAAATTTCGTGGCAAACCGATGTCGTATGTGACTTCGGTGGCCAAAAATGTCTTTGTGTCTATTTAATTGTTTAGACAATTTAGACAGGGGTAACTATAAACGAATAGACGGCTGACCAAACGAACTTCAAATTTGACGAAACAAGATTCATTAGATCCATTAGGAAGAGGTCTAGTAAAATGTCAAGGTCTCATATTTTTTGGTTTTTTCTGTAATTATAGGAATTTTTAACGCTTGATTTTTCATCGATATTTATAACTAATTTTTCACAAACGACCTCGAAATTCGACGAAACCTGTCCTGTTGGGTATGGAATATTTTTTTATGCTAGGATTACCTATTTATTTGTCAAAAAGGGGGGATTTATATGTAGTTATTTTGAAATATTTCTTCATTGCAAAGTGTGTGAAATATATTATATTATTTTGTTCCACTGGCTATATATATATATATATATATATATATATATATATATATATATATATATATATATATATATATATATATATACCAAACATGTTCTTGCGGAAACCCTAAAATGGGTCAAAACTTTATTCCGCAGTCAACCAATTAGTAGCCCACCGAGCCTTCTCCTCTTTATCTCTTAATCTACAAATATTCTTCATAAACACTCAACAGCATTTGTGTTAAGCTTGGCAAGATCGTTCATTTGAACGGTGATGATGGGTTTCAATGCAGTCTATCGCTGGAAATCGAAGCCCTAAGGTGCCGGCGTCGAGCTACACTTGCAGCCAAAGGGGAGCGTTGAGGTGGAGCAAGGCTTTGGGCGTCAGCTGAGGGGACTGCGGGCGGTGGTGTGAGCGGCAGAGAGAGAATGTGGAAGATCATGTTTATTGGTTCGTGAATAAGGGAGCACGGGTTCATGGATTGTTTATCCATGCAAAGGATAAACGACAGCTTAAACAAAATCTGGAATTTGAAAATGAAGTCACGAAGCGCCTGTATGGTAACGAAGTGTATAAGGAACGAAAGCTAACGTGATGGTATAGTTTGAAGAAATGCATGAAGTGTTGATCAAGCTGAAAGAATTCACAGGGGGAGGTTTCCTTAAATTCTGAAATGAAGCTGCTAGGAAGATACAGAAGGGAAAGGTTCTGCGTTTATAAACAAGACGTAATTAGTTTATATATTTTGGGTGATTATTTTGGAAACTAATAGGTGAATAACGATAACTTATTTAATTAAATTAATTTTAATCAACGCAGATGGGATCAAAGCAGTGGAGACAGAAGTCAGCAGTTGGAAGTAACAGGAACCAACAAAGTTGGCTCGAACTTGCTTTAAAACGTAATGATTGACCATTATTTCTATGAACGTGATTAGGTTAATTCTAAATGTTAATTAAGAAATTAATTATTTAATTCAGCTGTGGATGCTTATAATTGTATATTTCATGCATATCTTCAATTGGATAAATCGATGGCATTTGCTCACTTTTGCATGCTCCGTTATAAGAAAATTGCTTATAAACGCAAAAATAAAGGTACATTTTCGGATTAAATACTACGAAATATTGATTTATTGTTTTGTTTTTCCGTATTTCGGGATGTCCCATGTAGGCATGCCTCTACGGAGATGTATATTTTGTGTTTATATCATTCGGATTTTTCCGAAACGTACACCGTACAAAGAAGACTGCTAAATTTTTTCAAAATTTCGGAAGTTAGAAAATTTTCTTAAACTAAAAAATGTAAATAAAAATTATAGGACATTAGGTTAATTCAATCAAAACTTGTGTGTATGCAATTAAATCGAGTGTGTGAACACATATTGAAACAACTCATGTAGGATATATAAAGTCTGCAAGGGTTAGAGGATAAGCAGTTTACATTTCTCTATATGAAATTGCGAGGACGCAATTTTACTAAGGGGGGAAATCTATAACAACCCAGTTTTTCCCGTTAAAATTTCATGTGTGTTTAGTTAAAATAAAGTGTTAAGATTGAATTATGACAATTTGCTAAATTAAATTAACGAGTTAAATTGAATAAGATTGTTTGTCATATTAAACAGTTTTATTTTTATAAATATAATTGGAATAGATGAAGATATAATTCTTTATAGTAAATGTTGGATTATTAAATAAATAAAATACTAAGCCTCGAGTTAAATAAAGTTATCTTGATCAACAAACAAATTATCGAATGTGTCATGAATCAAATTACAATGGATATAAACCCATTTTGAAATTGTTAAATTATTTTAAATAAATTATAAAATAATAGATATGTTATTGTATTGGGCGTTAAATTAATAAATAACATAGGCGAGTGTTGAATCAAAAATGTAAACGGCAAGATTATCTTTATTCATGGTATGTAAGAAAAGTGGGTAACAATTAAATTGGAATGAACTATGCAAAAGGAAGCAATTAAAGGCAAATACAAATTTGGGCTCAAATTAATTAAAGACCAAACTCACTAAGTTAATTCATTTCTGGTAGCCACCTCTTCCTTCTGGAACTCATGCAAAAACCCCAAAATCGATTGGGCAATACCTTCCTTTTCCCTAAGAATAAAATGCGGTCATCAGAGAAAAAGGGTGGGAAGGCGCAATCGGTCTACATATGAGAAGTCACCACGACTTGGAGGGGGGCCACGACATCAAGCCCGTGCACATCTGGAAGTGCTTTGTAGGAGGAATTAGCTCGCGCGAATGGAGCTATGATATGAGAGAGAGCGCAGTGCTGTTGGCGGTAGGAGACTGGAGGAGAGCGTCACTTTATTCGCTTAGGCTGGTGACAAAGAGCACGGTGATTGCGTGTTTGTGAGAATCGAATGGCATTTTGGTGAGTAACTCTCACTCACATCTATGTTTACATCCATCATACATCTTTATGCATATCATTACTTATTTGAAATTAAATTGCTTGTGTGATTACATGGTTGATAATTTGAGTGCTATGCAACTATGTATGAATTCGGTTGATTAAGGAATTTTGCGTTTGTTTGATGTATTAAGATATAAAGGAGATGTTGTCCATTTTCATTTCGAAACTGGAATATTCGCATTTTATGATGTTATCATGTTTTGAAATTTTGAATAATTCCAGATTTTTTTAGTAAATATCTGATTCCTAAATACAGCAGTGTAGTTACAATTATAAATTTTTGGAACCTAACTTAATATTTGAGTAAATATAAACATTCTAACCAATATTTCAACCAAGATAGCAATAAGATAAATTAAGCTGTTTGTTTGAATTTTTATTACATGTGTTCGTTATGTTAGAAATCAACTTTTTGAATAATTTCAGTTGTTTTGGCTAAAATAGTATAAAGACATATTATAGTTAGTTTTAGTCGGATTATTTTATAAGTTCGTATTATGTTAGAAATGAAGTGATCCATATGGAAAACCATTTTAGTTTTAACAATGGGTTCTATGATAAAATGATTTAGTTGTATCCTTATATATGAGTATTTATGTCTTAAATGATTAAATACCTTTTTGAAAGTTTCATGAATGTTATTATTATTATGATTTTGGAATTGTTTTATTGAATGATATGTTTTCATGAGGTTATACAAATTTAAAATGAAAGTGTTTACCCTTTTAATATTTAAATTATTCTTCGAGAATTCCTATTCCATTTTTACTTGTAAATTAAATTAAATCGGGTTTCATTTATTGCTTTCTATTTTCTGAATTTCATTTATTGCTTATGTTTTGATATTCCAATTTTTTTGTGAATATTTTATATATTGTTAACGATTCACTGTTGGTATTGAACTGATTATTACTTTAAATGTGACACAGTGATGATACTTTTTATATGATTTTATAATATTTATATCTATGTAACGATAAATTTGAATAAACGGTTCGGTGAGACCGTTTGGTATGGGACTTTCGGTATCACCTTTCTGGTTATTCACTAAATTTGTTATATAGAGTATTGAAGGATAAGTGTAATGTGAACCATTGCCTATACTGAGAAGTCCTGAGTGACTAGCTCCTTACCAGTACTAGATAATCCTGAGCGACTATCGAGATAGTCCTGAGTGACTATGCCATATTGGGACTGAGAGTCTAACTTATGAAGATATGAGTATCTTCTATTATAGGCATCAAAATTGTTTAGTATTAGTATATGATATTTTCATTGCACGTGCGGCGTTGCTGAGTCTCGCCAATGTTGATATGCGTGTAATGTTGCTGAGTCTCGCCAATATTGATATGCGTGTGGCGTTGCTGAGTCTCGCCAATGTTGATGTGCGTGCGGCGTTGTTGAGTCTCGCCAATGTTGATATGAATCCATTTGATCTTTTATAATTTTTCTTATATTTTGATATGATTTACATATATGATTCTTGTTTATGATTTTATCATGTTATTGTATTTTGATGGCCCGTGAGCTATCATGTGATTATATGATTCTTGATTTTGATTTCATCGTGTTATTGTATTTTGATGGCCTGTGAGCTATCATTTTATTGTGATATCTCGATGATTTCATAATGCGTTATAAATCTTGAATGAAAATCATTTGAATAAGATTATGATGTCATTTGCATAGGTTTCTATATTGTAATGCTTCCATAATATTTAGCCACGAGGCATGAATCTTTAACGTCGATATTTGAGGGAATCTATTGATTAGGTTTATGTATTGAATGATCTTTCAAGTTTAGAGCACCCATACATTTTATATTAAATATAATGGATTTAGTCATAGACTGATCCGTTTATTATTTATATAATACTCGGGTCAGACCGAGATATTACAGGTTCAGGGACACCTTGAGACCAGCTTGTATTTATTGGACTTAGAAGAGTATAGTAACGTAATATATCAATTACTATCGTGTATTATATGGACTGACGTATATATTAATGTGTAATAAGTAAATGTGTACAAAATATTAAATATTATACATTATATTTTACCGATGCGATTAACTCTATGATCTCTGTATTCATGTATATTATGTATCGTTCTGTCCTGGAGACACACATATAATTGTTTTGTATGGACATTGAGTACGTAAGAGTACGTGATATTTCAAAAAAGTTAATTTGTACCAGTGTTAGTCCAAAAGAATTTGCACGTGTGTGCCCCTACAACCTCATTCTCCGTATTATCTGACGGTATTACTTAGTAATACTCTTGGATAATATGGGTATAGAGGTGGGGTGTTACAAAGGTTTATGGTGTTTCAAGTTTGATCTTAAAAGTTGCAGTTTTAAAATATGTAAAGAACATATTTGAAAAAGTACATATTGAGTTTTGACGAAAAATTGGGTATATTTTGGAAATAGTGATTTCTTGTGAAAATTTTGTCTAAAATAAAATTATCTCAATAAAAGGAGCACATTATAGAGACTGTATAACTTGCTAGTTTTTATGTTATATTGAACAAAAGGATTAAAAAGCAGAACATAAAAAATGTTGCATTTTTGTTGAAAACTAGAATTTTCAGTAAAGAAAGTTTTGAAATCTCTATTTTTTTGAAAATCATTTTTGATAATTGTTTTAACATAAAATTTTGTTGGGTGGACGAATTAAGTTTTAGAAATTAAGAATAGAGTAGATGTTTGCACGTAGTTGTGAGTAGTTAAACCGACGTTGTAAGCAAGAACAATTGTTAACCTAATCTAGAAATAGATGTCCTTGTCTACTCCAATTTTTGTGATTTGATTTTATTTATTTATTTTGGAGATGACATGTTTTATGGTTTGGAAAAAGTAAGTTTTAGTGAGGAAAATAAAGGTTTAACACTTTCAACTTTTGGAAGGAAAATAAAATGAGGAAGCTAAACCACGTTTTTAAAAATCATGTAGTAGGTAAGAACTAGTGCCTAAGGGAGACTGGAAAGTTTTTGAGGCTATGGAGTAGATAACTAGAATTATCTTGGAATAATGGTAAGTTCCCGTTGAATGCGTAAGCATTGAAAAGCCTAGGGTGTTGCTTGGAAATAACTGTTAGTTCACAGCTAGGACTAGTGGTGACTACTAGATAGTGAAGGGAAAGTAAGTGTTTAGATCATATTGCTAATTTTCCTCTTGGGGTAAAACCCATTATTACATTTTTGTTGGGATCTTTCTATTATTTTGTTTCGGTTAGGTATTTAGGGTAAAACCTAAACCTGTCATTGATCCCGTGGTTTGAACTTTTCTGTCTGAGGGGGACATAGTCCTGAGATTTTTAGCCCTTAGTAGTAGCTGTGAGCATTTGTTTTCCTATTTTAATTGAGGGACCAGAAGGCTTATTTGAAACTAAACTTAGATCAGAAGATTAAGTTTAAGTAAGCTAAGAAAAGAGTAATGGTACAACTAAAAAGAAAATTTGTAATAAAGAAAGTTTACTTATGTGGGCTGTGCTTGGATTGGAAAATGGGGAATCTTTATAAAATAGCTGCATAAAATCCAAGTGCAGATAGAAAAGGTGCATAAAAGAACGGGGGATGTGAAATTTTCCATTTTCTACCTTTTTGTAACATAAGAAATCAAATTTAGAAAATTAGATTTCTACGAAATTCAAAATTTTAAGATGGTTGATAGGATTTTGGATGCAACAATTGCATGAACTGCGCTCTTGCTCTGCAAGAGTGTGAGAAAATTTGGACGAAAATATATTTTGATTTTCAAAATATAATATGCATTCATGTAGAATTACCAGTATATTTAGGATGTGTGCATCATGTTTTTAAAGGATTTTTGACAATATTGCATACATATAGGAGGTACAGCTTTGGCATACATGTATCACTATGTTGTATTACACTTTGCACGAGTACACAATGTTTGCAAAAATTGGATACACACATGATGGATGTATATTATGCGAGGGATTATTTAATTTTACCCTTATCAAATTTCGGGGACGAAATTTCCTAAGGGTGGGAGAATGTAACACCCCGCATTTTTAATTAAGTAAAATAAAATAAAATTTGAAGAGCTTCCAAAATTTTGTCATGGGATTTGCTCATTGCGTCCTTGGCGATTTTTTGGTCAATTTAGACCTATGGATTGTAGAAAACAGATTTAAGATGAAACATGTACCTTTAAATGAAATATTACAACAAACATGAAGAGGAGATATAAGAAAAAACAATGTCCACCATTGTTTTTAGCCTTGTCAACAAAAGCCTATGTAGTCCAGTTGGTAAGAGCATGTGACTTCCAAGAGAGTGGCGCAAGTTCGATTCCAGCGGACGCCATATTTTTATTATAGAGAAATGACTAAAATAATACATGTTCTAAAGGAAAAATATGTATAAACATACATATAAGAAAAATTATACATATAAGGAAGTATAAAAATATATGTATTCATGCATATGTAAATATATGCATATATATGTGCGAAAAAAAAATACTCAAAAGAGAAATTCAAAATACACCTGCAATCAATGAAAATAGGTAAGAATTAAATGACAGCATAACACCGTTTGAATTTTGAAAATGAAATAAATGTTACGCATGTGTGTAGAACGGGCATTAGAAGTTTGTATACATACAAGGAGTTTATATGTAAATATAATATTTAAATAATTTCAGAAAGTCAAAAGAATGAAGCGGAAGAAAAAGGGAACCTGGACCTATATGGGTCGACCCTAGGGTCGACCTAAGAGGTAGGTTGGTCGACCCACCCTTGATTTGGGCAGGATCATTTAGCGAATCTGGAATTTTTTTTCAAACAACATTCGTTGCTGACTCAGCGCTGCATGTACAAGATCATATCCATTTTCTTGAACACATATAAATAGGTTAGCAGAGCCTAGCCTAAATTTCATATTTTCTGAGAGGATGTCTAGACTCTGCCATTCTTCTTCCTCCTCAAATCTTTTCAGAAAATAGAATAATTAGTCTTAGGAAATTCTGATTCAACATCAGGAGGAAAATAATGTATATCAACAAATGGGTGTTCATAATTCTGATCGAAGTGAGCTAAATTCTTGGATAAGGTTAATTTAGATTTCTCTTCTTTTTCTCCTTTTCTTTTAGTCTGAGAATTGTGAATCCATGGTTATTTATATTCTAGATTCAGTTAGGAGAGCCATGGAATGCTAGGTCTGTAACACCCCACCTCCGCTAGGGTCACTTACAAAGGGAATGCACTAGTTTTGGAGGAGCATTATCGAGGTAAACAATCACAGAAATATTACAAGACAGACATAAAGAAAATAGCGGAAGAAGATAAATTTCATTACTTTCAAAATATCAAAGCCTTTTTCATCCAAAGTACCAAATAGCCAAAGTAATCATTTTCCATTACAACAAATTCTGTCTTGCATAGATAAAGAAGCATAAAAGCTTAAAACAGCAAAAATAGCATAATTCCCCAAGATAGCAGAAATGCAACCATAGTAGAGCTTAAGATCAAGCCATACATGAGCTGAACCGAAAGCATGAGAAATCCAAGCTATGTGCTAGAGTTTCCTACCTGAGAACCTGGGGTGGGGGGGGGGGGGATGAAAGAAAAAGAGGCGAAAGAAAATGGGTCAGTCATAAAGATTGGTAAGTCCTAGTGACTTTCAGCATAAAAACAGGTAAAGTAACATGACATGTATAAACTGAAAGTAAACATAAGGATGTTGTCAAGATGGGCAAGATAGACTAAGATAACATGATAAATCAAGTATAAATCAAGTATAGCATCGCATGTTCAAGATTCGCTGCACCAACTATACTAGTATCCCAAACCCATGTCATATATTAACCATGAAATGATCCCTTGGCACAATATCATGAAATGACCCATTACTAGGTCCAACGGAACGATCCACTAATCGATCGGCTCCCTACTAGTTCTAGCTCGTCATGTGTCTATGTCATACGGCCCTATCATGAATGTAGTCACCTGTGCTAGGTCCACCATAGGGTGTATCAAGCCCTAGGGTGCCAACCACCGATACGAATCAAGCACACATAGGTAAACCTACTGATGCCCAATGCCTGCTTTTTCAACTACGGACTATGTGCATGACCATAGTCTGCCTGAACCTACACTGGCGCACCAACTCAGCCGTCGTTCTGGTCGCTTACAATCAGCCCAGTAATCGTGCCCCACCCTGCCTAGTTCCAGGGTACCATGATACATCTAGTGGGTTACTGCTGAAATGGACCGCGTAACTAGGGTTTTTGTCCAACAGGTTTAGTGTTGTCACTTAAATTCGTGACTTAACCCCATCAGTCTAGCATGTCAAGTTGGTTAAGTGTTGTCGTTCAAATTCATGACTTAACCCTACAAATCATGTGTCAAGTTGGTTAAGTATTGTCTTTCATGTTCATGACTTAACCCTATCATGTGTCATTAATTAATTAATGCACCCTAACCTCTCACATTAGACCTGTTGTTGTGGTCACTGGATATGCCGGGCGGTTCCGGGCAGATTTACACCGCAACTCAGTCTAACCTCGGGTTTCAAGCGCGATATGACCAACTACTCACATTGGATCCTATTGTTTGCAGTCACTGGATTTGCTGGGCGGTTCCGGGCAGAATTACACTGCAAACTCAACCCAACCTCGAGTTGGCCATTTTCAAGTTCATTCTAGTGTCATGTCCATGTTCAAGTTTCATGTCAAGTTCGTGTCAAGTTTCATAGCGAGTTTCATGTCAAGTTTCGTGATTCATATTCATAACCAATTCATGTTTTTCCTAATCTACCCAAATCGCATTCCCATCGCACTTAAACGTGAATCGATCTAGATTACAAGTAAATCCAAATTCAAAATAAAAGGGAATAACATCAAAATTATTATAGGCAAAAAACGAGCACAAGGTGATAAATCTAGCATGATATAGCTTGAGATAATTGGTTATAACATCACTTGCATATAGAATAATAGTCCCAAAACATTAGGATTACAGATCTAGCATAATAAGGTGATAGTCATGATAAAGGTGATAATCCAAACTTGTGAAAAGTAGATTGATTTAACATCACAGGCATGATAATACTATGGACATGAAGGAGTTTGATTTACAACATGAATAGGTCCAAACTGATTTCATAGCAATATTCCCAAATGTCAAGATCCAAGATGGAAACTATAATAGATGTGAATCGATTATCATAATTAAGTCCAATTTCACTTTATCTCATGTCCAAATTATAGTTAACAAGTTTAAATCTCAAAGTAACTAGAACTTACAGTGCGCGGATCGAGAATTTAGAAAGCAGAATCGAAGCTCTAGTCGAACAACCCCAATATGCAATTCCTAGTCGTTGTCTTCAAGAAATAGTCTTCGTGTTTTATTTTAATTTACTTATTTCAATTATTTCAGAGGCAGCATAAGGAGAGAATAAAATGGTGTAAAGAGAATGGGGTTAGAGGGCTGTTTATATAGGTTTAGACGAACGAATCTAGACTGAAAACGAGACCAAAAACATCAGAATGAACCCAGGCTCAAAACTGGGTTTCAGCACCAGGTCGACCCCCAGGTCGACCATAGGGTCGACCTGGCCCCTGGGAGGTCGACCATAGTGTCGACCCCCAGGTCGACCTGGTCCTGGACATGAAAATTTCCACCCAGTCTGCGCTGGGGTTTGAATTCAAATTTTGAATTCGAATTCGAGCTATTTTTGGGTTCTGAAAATCCTTGAAACTTCGGAGGATCATAACTTGGTCATACAGACTCCGTTTTTTGAAAACTTGGACTCTATTCCAAGCAGAATTTCGAGATGAACGCAATGGCACAACCCGTTTTCCTTGATTCTTATTTTAAAATTTAATTTTGCCTTGATCTATGATTTTAATATGTTATTAAAATACAGGGTATTACAAGGTCTGGACCAGATTCATGAATTGGAAAGCTATTAGGTGAGTGGATTTAAGATATACCTTTTTGATAATGGTATATATATCGTTTGGCATTCCCCGTTAATATATATAATAAATTTGTTGAAATGATTAAACTGCTGAAATGTTTAACCTGCTGTAAATTGCTGAAATATAAACCTACTGAAATGTTTAATTTGCTGAAACGATTAATATGATGAAATGTTTTACTTGTTGAAATCTTTTGAAATTAGAACGGTTGTAATCAAAAATGAATTGTATCCTTCGTATGAATGATGAAACTGCAGTAATGTAATCTTGAAACCTGAACTGAGAACATTTTTGCTGTATAAAGCCTATTCCTATTAATCATCTGTCAGAGTTGGAATTTACTGTAAATGATGTAATTATGAAATTTAAAATGAACATGAATATTTGTTTAAGAATATTATTATGCCAAAAGATTATAAATAATAATTACAGTAAAATTTGGAAGAATGAATATGCCTAAATTTACAGTAAATAGAAAATTGTAACCACACTTAGACACGAGGTTAAATTAGACTTGTGGTAGAAGTCTGCCAAGAACCGGTCGACAAATCCAGCATCCCCAAGTGGTTAATTTAATTGAGGGGTCTTGTGCGTGAACATACATATAACGATGCTAAGACACGAAGTTAAGTTCAACTTGTGGTAGAAGTTTTCCCGGAATCGCCCAGCAAATCCAGCATCCACGAGTGGTTGGCTTAATGTGAGAGGTCTGGTGCATAAACATATATATGAATATATGTATATAAAAGTATAGAAATAAATGGCATTTATTGTAATTAATGGAAATGAATGAAATTACAACAATATTAATGTTAAAATGGACGAGGAATGATAATAACCTATTATGAATAAACCTGAAAGGTGAAAAGGAAAGATAATAGGTAGGCTTGTCCTAGGGACAAGCGGAATTTATAACTTAGGTTATAATAAAAGATAGAGAAAATGAGATAACTTATGTAATGAGATAAGTTGTACTTAATTTCAAATTAAGTCATCCGTAAATCTGGGAACCTGAAACCTGCTCTTTGTAATAAGTAGAGAAAAGAAGGAAAAACTTATGAAATGTAATAAGTTGTACTTATTTATAAATTAAGTAATCTGTAAACCTGAGAATATGAATCCTACTGATAAGAAGAACATGTTATCTGAAAACCTGAGAATCTGAAACCTGCTGATAAGAATAACATGTTAAAGACTTACTAACGAACTTATATAACTGAAATTTAAAAGCAAGAATAACTTGGTAACCTGAATAAGAAGTTAATATGATTTGAAATAACCAAGTTAATTGGAAATCTAATGAGGTAGAGCAAGCGTGTAATTAAACGTTTGGACATAGGGCCTAATAACACGTTAACCTGAAGCGCTTGGACCAGTACGTACGTCTAAAAGTGAAGAAACCAATGGGGAAGATCATCGTGGTGTCTTGAGATACGAGGGGAGCGCACGTCCATTTAATTATTCTTCCTGTTCTGCCTGTTGTTCAAATGTTATTCTGCTGGCTCCGAAGGATTGGTAAAGGAAGCACGTGGCTTCCTGGGATGTGCATGGTATTCCTAGTAGTCCTTCATGCGGTGGAAACGTTTAGGCTGTGCTCGCAGAGGTTGCGTTTGCGCGTTACTACCCGATGAGTATACCTTGATTGCCACGATAGTGGGCAGTCAAAAGTCTGTAGGGTGGCTTAGGTGATTCAACGAATCTGGTGCCTTGTGACTAGGCGGGTTACGACCATCTCATTTGTTTGCCTTAGGTGGGTCCAACCATCTGATTGATAGTAATCGTCGGGTACCGGTCATCGACAGTCAGCGTGGTGAGGAAAGGCGGAGAGCTAAACCAAAAGACCACTGACCTTATACTATCAAGCCTTTGGTTACGGGACAAAAAAATTTGGATGTAGATTGTTTGTTAGGGGAACGTCATTAGCTATCTTATCTATTGGCCTTTCATTAGTTGAGGGAGGGGTCGGGTGGGACCATAGCCACTGTGGAAATGTAGGCCATAACATCTGTGTATACAGAAATCTGAAAAGGCTCCTGACCGAGTTCCGTGTATCTGACATAGCCCTGTTACAGAATTCGGTGCATAGTAGATAATACATGCGCATACATGCATACCATTTCTGGATGGTGTATCATCGAGGTTGAGGCATTGAGTATGATTAACGATATGTGCATAAAAAGTCTGGATACATGCATGTCTGCTCCGGGTGGTGTATCGTAAACTCTAGGGCATTACTCTGTGATAGAATCTGATTCGATCTAATGGTTTGAAGGTGGCAGCCCGTACGTTTCCGTAGCATGACGATGGCGGTTCTATGCAGAACGTAGCGTTGTTGTACAGAGATTCGTACGTCGTTCCGGCGTAGGATGAGGAACAACGTATATTTCTATGGCGTTACAACGGAGACCGTGCGAGTGGGGTACCATGGGGTGTACGTTAGCATTGGGAGTAGCTATATATATACCGTATTAGGTTAATTTACCAGGGAGTAGATGGGTACGACGTGTGTGTAAGCCTTGAGTGTTATAAACATACGTAACCTAATAAATAAGAAAATGTAACTGCATGGTATATGTAGGGTTATCCAAAATGTGTAGTTTAAGTCCAGTCACAAGAACTTGTGTTCTGACCCCCTCCTCATAAAATACTTGCAGGTTAGATTTGTGGTAGGGATATGATAGCTTTGGATACTAGCCAGGCAGTATTATTATCTGGGTAAGGCTATATTTAATTGTATTATATTTTATTCTGTTTCTTTGTGAGATGTTTTCTGAGCTTTGATATGTTTATTATCTCTATCTTTTCTGCAGGATACCAGACAAACCCAACACGACTTTCGATAGATTAGAATTTTGAAAAAAGTTCGGTCTATCGGAATTCGGGTTATTACAAAAAGATAGCCCAAGTTCAAGCTGAATCAAAGAATCACGGTGACTGCTGGAATCCACCACCTTGAGAACCGGGGGATGGGAGGAAGAGAGGGACGGAAAAACAAAATAGGTCAGACGTAAAGTTTAGCAAGTTCCAGTGAGTTTTTGCATTAGCATGAGATAAAGAAGTATCAAGACAGATCAATAATACTGGACATGAAAATACAGTAAAACATACAAATACGAGATACACGAGACAAGGTAAGATCGGATAAGCTTCTCATTCATATTCCAAAATGGAATTTCTGCACCAACTTCCAGAATATCAAGATTAGGTTTTACCCTAATTACTACCCAGTGATCTACTCCCTAACAGACGCGAATGACCTGTGCCAGTCGTGACAGTTGGGGATATCAGTCTCGAACCCATCAACTTTAAAAGACATTGCCCTATCCATCGGAGTTACAGCATCTTATCTTCTCCCATCGGACCCATGCACGCTCATGACTTCGGCGGAATGCACTCGTACCCACCTCTAGAATTTAAACCTCTTACAGTCATTTATCAGTATAGTGTTCCCTAGTCTCTACCTAGTGCGAGACTTATTTGATAAAAGGAGGGTACTGATTGACATGGATTCCAAGCAAACAACAGAATTACATAAGCCTCCCCTAGGCTTTGCCCTCAAGTAAACTAGGATTTTAAGAGCCCACCAAAAATAATAACAGAAGACATGGACCTCTTATGCTTATTAATCAGATAGGTTTTAACATTAGCCGGTTTAAGTTCATTAATAAGCTTAATATAACCTTATATTATATTCCACGGCTGTAAATGACATTTATTAAATGTAACAACCCTTCCCCAAATCAGACAGGCACCTGCTCAGATGTTTACATATTACAGTAACATGTTTTACTTAATTTACATATGATTCGTATATCTTCTCATAACATGTTCTACTTAATATCAAATTAAGTCCAACCTATTCAGATTAACATGCTTACAATTCTTCTTTTATAATTATTCCAAATTATACAGTCAATGGTCCCTATATTCCAATATCCCCAAATCTCCTTTTTATTGGCATTACATACTATTCCAACTTATCCCAATTTTACGCAATTTTTAACGAAAAAGGTCTAGGTTCTCGATGACCTAGGCATAATGCAAAATAAAAGGAAAAAGGAGAAATATAACCAAACTTAGATATGAACAAACTGATAAAATATGCATAATAAGACTGTAATTAAAATAGTGATAGAAAGGGTATAAGGAAGAAAGATGTACATATAAACATGTTATAATTGAAAAATGAAGAGGTAATTGACAGTATTAAAATAACATATAAGAATAAACCTATAAACCCTATTACTTTTCAGATCCAATATTATTTACTGTAAAATCCTTTTTAAATTGCAAATCTAAAAATAACGTGAAACTCACAATGATTTGTATTATATTCAAAGCCTTTGAAATAGTTGTAAAAGAATTATCCTTTCAATCTATGTTTTGATAGCACCCCAACATTTTCTTAATTTTATTTCAGAACATAGGTTTGAGGAGGAAGAAGATGAAGAAATGTTTTATGTAAGAAAATAGTGAGGGTTGCTAGTCTATTTATAGATATGCTAGGATAATATATACCATAAGATCTTAGGGTTTTAAATCAAACCATAGAATACACATCACTGTTGAGTCATCATAAGAATAAAACTAGAAAATCAGTCTAGGTCCATTCACATTTCCAGGATGAAGGTTGGTTGACCCACCTCTAACCTGGGTCAACACAGGTGTCAACCCTTGTTGAGTTACCTTTGCATTTCTAAGTTGATTAATTATTAAATTGTTTATTTTGGTTGAAGCTTCTTTTAATCATAACTTGCTCATACTTAATCTAGTTTATGAAAACCAAAAGTCTATCTGAATTAGAATTTCATAATAAACGCAAGGTAAAGTGAGTTTTACCCAATTCTGAATATTTTATTCATTTTATTATCTTCTTCATATAATTATTGTGTATTAAAATATGGGGTGTTACATTCTCCCCTCCTTAAAGGATTTCGCCCCTGAAATCTTCAAGTTAAGAAGAATGTTATCAATCAAAACCTACACCCATTTACTCATTCATCAACCATTGACATCCATTGTCCTTAAAATTTCTAATGCTTTGTATGAACATATGCAAAAGGTGTTGTGTATATGTCCCTAAACTAATGCGGAAATCAAGTGGTCTACTGATTTAGTTGGTCCCTTTAATGCTATTTATGTTTGTGCCATATATCCAATATCTATGCAAAAGAATCCTAATAATACATATAAATTCTATATGTGTACAATAACCACCCATTAAAATGCAACATCTAAGTGATGATTCAACCATTTTCATCCATTAAAAATTAAAATGAACACACAAGCATATGCAGTGTGAATGTGCTTTTGTTTAGTCGATCCCTAATCTATTGCCTAATGTGTGTATATGCATCTACTGCATCCACTAGCAAACACTTGCATCAATTTGCAACCATCAAACATAACATGTCTCAAGCACATGTTTTCATCCATAAGCTTCTTCCTAAGAATAGAAATTCAAACGATAGGGGAAACAGATTCAAGTTCAAAAGCTTAGAAATGAATTAAGAACGTACTCTCAAAGGGAAAAGGTAAGAAGCAAAAATCTTGTCTTCGAGTTCCCATGTCGCATCGTCATGATCTTTTCCCCACTACACCTTCACTAGCTTGATCTCCTTGTTGTGTAACTTCTTGACTTCCGATCCAAGTATATGGTTAGGAAATTTCCTAACTGATGCCTCCTTATCTATCTTTACATCCTCAAGGGTACTTGGCTCTACCACCTCCACGGAATCATGTTGATACTTCCTCAAGTGGGAAACATGGAACACGTCGTGAATGCTTGCCAGTCTCTCTGGTATTCTAATTTGTAGGACATCTGACCTATCCTCTCATCTATGGGGAATGGCCCTACAAACCTTGGCGCCAATTTCCCTACCGAACCAAAGCGAACAATGTTCTTCAAAGGTGACACCTTGATAAAGACCATATATCCTACCTTAAACTCTAAGTATGTCCTCCTATGATCATCATATGAGTTATGTCTATTCTGAGCTGCTTTCATTCGCCTGCGAATAAGGTCTATCTTCTCATAAGTCTCTCTAACCATATCAGGCTCAAGTAGAAGTCTGTCTATAGACTCCCACTAACATGTAGGTGATTAGCAGGGTCGTCCATAAAGTGCCTCGAAGGGAGCCATACCAATACTTGACTGATAATTGTTATTGTAGGAAGATGATACTAATGGGAGATGCTCCTCCCAAGTCCCTCCAGAGTCTAGCATACACAATCTCAATAAATCCTTAAGAACCCTATTGACCTTCTCAGTCTGTTCATCGGTCTAAGGGTGATAGGTAGTGCTAAGTCGTAACTGCACCCCTTGTGCCTCTTGCAAGCTCCTCCAAAACTCACTCGTAAAGATGGGGTCACGATCACTAAAAATGCTGGAGAGTATCCCATGAAGTCGGATGATCTCTCTAAGGTATATCGATGCTAGCCAAGCTGTTGTCCTCTTGCTCTTGACTGGGATAACGTGAGCGCTCTTAGTCAATCTGTCTTCTATAACCCATATACTAGTGTTTCCCTTTTTCGATCTAGGCAAACCATCAATAAAATTCATAAAGACGCTCTCCCACTTCCACTTTGGGATGTCTAAAGGCTGAAGAAATCCGCTAGGTTTTATTTGATCACCCTTCGCTCACTGGCAAGATAAACATCGGGCCAAAAACTCTGCCATATCCTTCTTCATACCAATCCAATGAAAAACTCTATTCGTATCTCGGTACATCTTGTCACCGCACAGATGGATAGTCATCCGAGAGTGATGAACCTCCTCAAGAACTAATCTCAAAAAATCTCCAACTCTGGGAAAACAAAATCTCCCTTCTTGACGTAGCCACCCTCTCTCATTCACATAATATCTAGCTAGGTGACTAGTGGCTAGAGGTCTCCCCTCTACTGAGTCCGTCTAAGATACCTACTAACTACTCATCCTCATGCTTAGTGGACCCAATACGCTTCAAAAGAGTAGGTCACACCTCCAACGATGCCAAAAAACCGAGTGTAAAATCAATAGATGATCTAAAATCAAAGGTCAAGATATATTCCAAGCTCTGTCGTTCTATGAATAAAGGACTCATGGTTATCCTCTGCATACTTAATGCATCCGCAACCACGTGCTGCTTGCCTGGGGTATAAGCTATCTCAAAATCATAGGATGCAAGGAACTCCATCCAACGCTGCTGTATTAAATTGAGATCTTTCTATGAGAATAAATATTTGAGCGATTTGTGATCCGTGTAAAGCTCGAACCTCTCACCAAGTAAATAGAGTCGCCATGACTTCAGTGCAAACACTATCGGTGCCAACTCCAAATCGTGGGTGGGGTAGTTCTTCTCATGAACCCTTAATTGTCTACTCATGTAGCAGATTACCCTATCTTCCTGCATTAACACCGTGTTAGGGAATGGATTTTTGATGACAACAACCTTATTTCAATATTAATTGATTATAAAATAAATACTAACATCTCTATCTAGAATATATATATATATATATATGTACACATATATGCAGGATTTGAATACAGGAATTAATACTGTAGACTGTACAGTTTTAGAGTTATAAAGTTTCAAGAGATTCAGAATTCAGAGAAGACTCAAGACTCATGAGTAATAAAGAAATCAAGAGTTCAAGATAAATATAGTAATAGAGTCTAGTTTATATGTAAGATTCTGAATGGCACTCTAGGTTCAAATTCAAATTCTATTTTCAAAATTCAAATTCAAATTTTAATTAGTTTTTTCTATCTTACCTTTGATTTTAAACTTAAGTTTCAAAGTTTATAAGTTTATTTATATTTATATACTTTTATACTTATATAGTTTTAAACTTTATAATTTTATAAATATGTTTACATAATTTATATTCATGATTTCATATGATTTTCTGCTTTATAATACTTATTTATATCACTTTGTTTTAATTCAAGAATTTCTAAAATTATATATATATATATATTAAAACACTTGAAAAATATTCAAATTTTCAAACGCATATGTCGACATACATATGTGGGGATGTCGACATACAACTGTCATTTTTTTCAGTTTTGAAAGGAAGTGTCTTTTCACCATTTGCAACGTTCCAGAAGCATTGCAACCTTTCAAATCTTTCAAATAGGGGTTGATTTCAAATTTTTAATTCATTCTTCTTCTCTACCTTCATCCCTTTTCATTCCTCCATTATTATTTCATATTTTTATGGTTTCTACACTTATACTTTGTCGATTTCTATTCTAAATACATAAAACTTCTTCTCACTCTCTACTCATTACTCTCTAAATTAAAGTACTTTGAAGAGTTATAGGGCTGTTGTAATCATTTTGGATTGTTTGGAAACGGTGTGTTCCTTGTAGCCGTGAAATCCAGGAAAGGAAATGGTGTTAACCTTGTTGCTGGGAAATCAAGGGTGGTGGAAACGGTGTTAACCTTGCAGCCCTGAAATCAAGGGGATTGTAATGAGATTCTGATCTAGTAATAAAACTCTGTGCAATCCAGCATTGCGTGGGACTGGACGTAGAAGCAATCCAAACCAGTATATAATCCGGTGTGTTCTTTCCTATTCTACATTTTATTTTTGTTTATTTCTGTGTTTGTGTTTGATTCTGTGTCTGTTATTATCTCTGTGGTGTGTGATTCATATAGTAAATCACATAGTAGACTATCTCTGTGGTGTCGACATCCCCCTCTAGTGTTAGTTTTTCCTTAAGATCCATTTTGCATTCCCTAACAATTGGTATCAGAGCAAGGTCTTTCAAAAAGTTCATAATCTGATTTTTGAAAATATTAAATGGCAACCAACACTAATAATAATAGTTCTTTTGTAGAGGGCCTGTCCATTGTTAGACAACCACTATTTAATGGTAGTAATTATTCATATTAGGCATGAAGAATGAAAATATATTTACAATCAGTAGGATTACACACATTGAATATCACAAAGACTGAATATATAAAACCCATAACTAATTTTGCACAATGGACTAATGAACAAAAGGTTGCTATACAAAGCAGTTCTAAAGCCATGAATATGTTGTTTTGTTCATTAGATAGGAATGAATTTAATAGAGCGTCAGTTTGTAAATTTGCTTATGAAATTTGGAGAACATTACAAGTTAGTAAAGTTAAACAAACAAAGATATCAATGTTAATTAATCTGTTTGAGTTTTTCAAAATGAACGAGTATGAATGTGTCTTCGGTATGTATTGCAGATTTCAAGAGATAGTGCATTCATTAATAACACTTGGTAAAACATATTCTGAAGAAGACTAAGTTAGAAAAATTGAGTTCATTGACTTCAGAACGGGATCAGAAAACATTGGCGATTGAAAAAGCCCATAATGTCAGTGAGATGAGGATTAGGAGTTAATCGAAAATATGATGTCTTTGGAAGTCCAACTATAGAAAAGAAAATAAACAACTAAAAAGAAATCTATTGCATTCAAAGAAACAACAAATGGTTCGGACTCGAGCAGTGAAGGCGATGAAGAAACAGCCTTAACGACAAGACATTTTAGAAAATTTCTAAAATATAGAAAGAGAAATAATATTCAGAGGAATAACCAAGGTAGTTCAGGAAGAAATGATAATCGATGTTATAACTACAGTAAACCAGGCCATATGAAGAGAATGTGTCCATATCCAGATAAATCGATTCAACAGATGGACAATAGCAATTCATCAAAGAAAAGAAAGAGGGCATGCACAACAACTTTAGACGATTCAGATTCATCATCAAGTGATGAAGAGCCAGAAACTGGAAATACAAACATGCGCTTCATATCAATTGAAAATACAGAAAATATCAAAGAAATGGATCTAAAAACTAGGTACACCTTAAATAATTTTTAAATTTTTTGGTTGAATGGATGCTTTGATTGCTTTCTTTGTTTTGAATTTGAAATTTAAACTTAAAAATCCAAATTTGAAATTTAAAATTCAAAATAATAATATCTAAATAATAATTAATAAAATAATAAAATAAAAATTTGGATGTTTTCTAGGATTAGTATTCTTTCAGGAAATAGTTAAACCTGAAATATAAATCGATAATTCAAACCAAAAGTCACAAAGATCATATGTACTTTGAAATTAAGCATATATGTCGACATACATGTGTCCATATGTCGGCATATCAACCTGAGAATTGAAATTCAAAATTTGAATTTCAAAGGTTTAAACTTTCAAACTTCCCTACAACTTTTCACCAACTCCCAAGGTCTGAAAAGGTGTCATTGATTTCTGAAAAGTTGTACCTATTCAATTCATATCCATTCAATTTCTATTTATACATCCATTCTCTCTACCTCTCATTCAAAATTCAAACCATATTCTTTACATTTATACTCTTCAAAACAAACATTCCAACGACTTCCTCAAGTTTATCTCAGAAATTGAAATTAACCAAAACCATCAAAGGTTATATCTACAATGATAAAGAGGCAATCAAAACCTATGCTGACTATATAGCAAATGCAAAAGTCAATACGGGTGCTTTCGCCATCTTTGGAGACTTGCAATCCTATGATCTTATCTCTCTCTTCAATCACAATGAAGTGCTAAGCTTGATTGACTCATGGGATAATTATGAAGTGTGTTACCCAAAGCTTGTCAAAATGTTCTATGCGAATCTTAATAGTGGCTTTTGTGAAGGAAATGAAGATCAAATTTGGAGTAGCATAGAAGGCACACAAATTGTTCTAGATTGTGAAATCTTGGGCAATATCTTTAATTGTGGAAGCATGGGCTTGGATTTTTCGGATTTCAAAATTGATGAAACCGATTTAGAAACTTATTACCATATATTCTAAAGCGATGCTCAAATGGAATTCAAAAATTGTTTTTTTTTGCCCAAAATCAAAAATCGTAAACCTTTTCTTCAACGTACCATCACTCCTCATTTCAGAAATTTTAACAACCTAACTCTCAAGGTCCAGAAAGCACTCTTTGCTATTATTGATGGATATAACATCAATTGGGATGACATGATCTTAAAAGAATTCAAGCCCATAGAAACATCAATAAGAGAAAACACTCTTTATTATGGAGTTTATCTCACTCATACTTTCAAGTATCTCGGAGTTGATCTTCACGGGGAAGAATTTATGCCAAGAAGGGTGTTTGACTCCACAAACATACTCCTTATGCAAATTTCACTCATTTTCAAACCTTATGAGACATTCGAAGACAAACAAGCTCGAATACAACAAGAACAAGAGCCTATGGAAATCGAAAAGGAAGAAGAAACTTCTTTGGAAAGAGTTGAGTGTCCAATCAACAATAGAACCATTTCCAAAGTGATGATCGTTCAAAATCAAGTGAAAATTGTCAAAAATCAAAAGAAGCTCAAAACGAGTTTTACTAAAATGACTAAGTTCATGAGAAAGATAGGAAGAAAACTTGGAATTTCATCTTCCTCCTCCTCATCCACCGATATCTAGCCTACCTGGTTTAAGTTATTTTAGTATTTACTTTCGAATCTCGTATTTAGTGTGTCTTAATTAGTTAGATGTATTTTCTTTTTAAGAAGTAATGAATGGAATTTATTTATGTCAAATCATCTTTAAGTTACTGTGAAAAACTTTAGAATTATATATATAATAAAATATAATAACAAAAGATTCAAAATTTGAAAATTTTCAAAAATTTTAAACTAAGTATGTCGACATACATTATATCGACGTATAACTGCCAGTTTTTCAAAAAAATTCAACATTTAAAATTAAAATAACTGACTCACGACCATTCAAATCCAATGAATTCCAGACCCTATTTAAGCCTACTTCTTCTAGAAAAAATTATTATATTATTTATCCTTCTTCTCTATTCAATTCTTATCAAAACTATTGCAAATCCAATTCATAACTTGAGTGAAAATCTTGAAGACCCATTAATTCCTTCAAGAACATTCTATCTATAGTACTACGTGGTCAACGTCATCTAGACTTAATTCTGATGCGAATGTTTGAATATCAAGCAAAACATTTTTATGTAATTTGTTGGTCAATCTCTTCTCATTTCAAAGATGAAAACAAAAAAACATCACTCGCCAATGAAGAAGATTGGAAGGACATCAAGGAGAACCCAATCACTAGACAAGATGAATGGGTAGAAGTCCCAAGAAATGTTTGATTGTTTGGTATGATTTGATTGGTTTGAATTTGTTTGAACTTATGTAATGATTGGTTTGAATTACTTGACTTAAAACCTATACATATATATTAAAGTATTACTTGGATTGATTTGCTTGTTTGTAAATATGACTTAAAACATATGTAATTATGTTATTTGGATTGATTTGTTTATATATTTAGTATTGATTAATTTATAGCCATGGATTTAGGGGGAGTAATTTACTTTCGTATGAGTATAGGATATATATAGATAAAATTAGGATTTAAGGGAGGGGGTATTTTTAGAATTTCTTTTTGATAATGCCAAAGGGAGAAATATAAAATATGGATGAAGTTTAAAGTATAATATATATGATTCATATTGACAGGGGAGTATTAGGAGGATCAGCATCAACATATATAAACAGGTATGAATATTTTATAAACTAAGGTTGTCATCATCAAAAAAGGGGAGATTGTTGGAGAATGGAGTTTTGATGACAACCACCTTATTTCAATATTAATTGATTATAAAATATATACTAACATCTCCATCTAGAATATATATATATATATATATATATATATACACACACATAAATACATATATGCAGGATTTGTATACAGGAATTAATAGTAAAGACTGTACAGTTTTAGAATTATAGAGTTTCAAGAGATACATAATTCAGAGAATATTCAAGGCTCACGAGTAATCAAGAAATCAAGAGTTCAAGATAAATATAGTAATAGAGTCTAGTTTATATGTAAGACTCTGAGTGACACTCCAGGTTCAAATTCAAATTCAATTTTCAAAATTCAAATTCAAATTTTAATTAGTTTTTCTATATTACCTTTGATTTTAAACTTAAGGTTCAAAGATTATATATATCTATATAATTATATACTTTAGTACTTATATAGTTTTAAACTTTATAATCTTATAAATATGTTTATATAATTTATATTTATGATTTCATATGATTTTCTACTTTATAATACTTATTTATATCACTATGTTTTAATTCAAGAATTTCCAGAATTATATATATATATATATATATATATATTAAAACACTAGAAAAATATTAAAATTTCAAATTTTCAAACACATATGTCTACATACATATGTGGGGATGTCGACATACAACAGTCATATTTTCAGTTTTGAAAGGAAGTGTCTTTTCACCATTTGTAGCATTCCAGAAGCGTTACAACCTTTCAAATCGTATAGATAGGTGTTGATTTCGAATTTTTATTCATTCTTCTTCTCTATCTTCATCCATTTTCATTACTCCATTATTGTTTCACATTTTTATGATTTCCACACTTACACCTTGTCGATTTCTATTCTAAATATATAAAACTTCTTCTCTTCTCACTCTCTACTCGTTACTCTCTGAATTGAAGTACCTTTGAAGAGTTATAGGGCTATTGTAATCATTTGGGATTGTTTTGAGATAGTTTAGAAATAATGTGTTCCTTGTAGCCGTGAAATCAAGGAAACGAAATGGTGTTAACCTTATAGTCGGGAAATCAAGGGTGGTGGAAATGGTGTTAACCTTGTAGCCGTGAAATCAAGGGGATTGTACTGAGATTTTCATCTAGTAATAAAACTTTGTGCAATCCAGTGTTTCGTGGGACTGGACATTGGAGCAATCTGAACCAGTATAAAATCCGATGTGTTCTTTCCTTTTCTGCATTTTTTTTATTTTTGTGTTTTTTTGAATATGTGTCTGTGATTATCTCTATGGTGTGTGATTCATATAGCAGATCATATTAGTTTTAGATTTTTTTAAAATTCCTTGAAAACACTATTCACCCCCCTCTATTGTTCTTTTTACCTTAAGATCCATTCTACATTCCCTAACACACCGCACCTAAGCCTATGCCGCAAGCATCCGTGTAAATAGTAAAAATCTTGGAACCATCAGGAAGAGTCAGAACCGGAGCTGATGTAAGAGCCTTCTTTAACCTCTGGAATGCGTCCTTACAATCAATACTCCAAATGAAAACCAGATTCTTCTTCGTTGGACTTGTGAGGGGAGCTGATATCCGTGCAAAGTCCTTAATGAACTTTTTGTAGTAGCCCGCCAACCCTAAGAAACTCCTAACCTCTACCGCATTCTTAGTTGCTTTCCAATCTTGAACTGCGACAACTTTAGCTGGGTCCACCACTATTCCATCCTTGGAGACAACATGCCCTAGGAACCTTACATCCTTTTGCTAGAAATGACACTTAGAAAATTTAGCCTTAAGCTGATGCGCTCTGAGAGTGCGGAGAACCTCTCCCGAGTGTACGTGTAATAACCCGTAAAATGCGAGCCAGTTTAAAATTTTTATTTTGGCTATTTTAGCGAATTTTGAGTATTTAAAATAGATTATTTTAAATAATATCGACGAGAAAATTTATTTTGAATATAATTCAACGTATATATTATACGCGTCGTCGTTAGAATATAAATGATTATATATAATTATAAATAGAATTGAAAATGGCGCGGTAGTTCGATAATTTGATTTCAAACTTCAATTGAATGTACCGGGTGCAAAACAATCCGGATTTTAGTGAAACAAAAAATAATAGGATCTATTTGATAATATCTTTCTAACGAATCCGAAAAATCAAGATTTCATAGCGGGAATCAAAAGATATGTCCAGTTGAAAATTCTGAATAGTCGCTATGGAATTCAGGCCCTTAAAAATGGACATTTTGCAAATGACCTCGGATTTCGACGAAACCACTTTTGTTGGGTCCGTGATGTCGAATTATTGCTAGGTTTTAAATTTCATAATTTTTCGATTCAATATGTGAGCGTGGCGAAGGAAAACGCGTTTGACCAGTTTCAGCGGATTTTAATCGACTGGAAATTGGCCATTTTTCAAACGGTCTCAGAATTCGATGAAACTTGTTTTGTTAGGACCGTATCGTCAATACGAAGCTAGAAAATATTTTTCTGGAATTTTTAAAGTTAGTATGTGACCCCGGTAATTTGAAATGTACGTTTAGAATTCAATATAAGGATTTAAATTGTAAATTCAACGGAAACTGATTGTAACGATCAAACCAGCTTACGACACATATCCCATTGTGTTCGGAATGGGGGTATTTAGCTAGGGACGATAGTCGTTGGGTTCGTATTGGTGTTCGTATTAATAAACAAGAATTTTTGGAGTTAAATAAATTAATTAATATATATAATTTTCTATAAACCCCCCCTATGCTTTTCCCGTTCAAAATCGAACAGAAATAAAAAAAAAAAAAAAGAAGAAAGCCGCCGCTGTGCCCTAGCTCCCCATCGCCCCACCACCCACGCCATGCCGCTGCTCCGCCCTCCCCTTCAGGCCACCGCGCCTCCTACGACAGCACCGCCCCGATGCAGGCGAACCCCCTCCTTTCCTTCCAGCTCGAACCCCCCCCCTAAATCCCCAAATCGCACAGAAACCCCCCCCGAAACCCTAACGCAACCGCACCGACCCCCTGACCGATCGCCGCACCTCCTTTGGCCCCTCCTGAACTCGAGCGCGCCCCCCTACCGAATACTGTAAGTTTTTATTTTATTTTATTTTATTTATCTGAATTTTATTTATTATATAAACTAATTTTTAAGAAAATATAAACTGATTTTTTTTAGGAAAATACAAAAACTGAATTTTTAAAATCATAAAAACCGAATTTTTAAAAATATATAAACTGTATTTTTAAAGAAATTAAAAACTGTTTTAAATGATTTAAAGACTGCATTTTTTTTAAAAAGATAAAAAAATGCATTTTTTAAAAAAGATAAAAACTGCATTTTTATAAAAGAGCAAAAACAGATTTTTTAAAAGATATAAAAACAGATTTTTTAAAAGATATAAAAACAGATTTTTTTTAAAAAGATATAAAAACTGATTTTTTAAAAGGTATTGAAAACTAATTTCTTTAAAAAGAAAAATCATATTTTTATATATTGAAAGCGAAGTCAAAAATAGAATTTTTATATATTGAACTTCGATAGAAAAATAGAATTTTTATATATTGAACTTCGATAGAAAAATAGAATTTTTATATATTGAACTTCGATAGAAAAATAGAATTTTTATATATTGAACTTCGATAGAAAAATAGAATTTTTATATATTGAACTTCGATAGAAAAATAGGATTTTTATATATTGAACTTAGAAGTAAAAATTCGATTTTTACATAGGTAGTGAAAGCGGGCAACGAAGATGACGAAGATGCGATAGCGATGAAGATTCCTATCAATAAAGTGCCGTGGAGCTAGGATAGCTATAGGTGAGAATTTCTCACCTTTCAATTTAATCTTTCTAGTTATATATATATACTAGGATGCAGACGGTGCTTAGTAGCACCCGACACCCGTCCACAGACCATGGACTTGTTTGTTTGGTTGCATAGATTAATTAGATTATTTGATTGAATTGAATTGTTTGGTGAAACTGATTGGTTTGATTGATGTGTGAATGGCGTGGGCCTTCACTAGTCCGGGGATAAGGCTAGGCCTTGTCCCGTTTCTAGTATCGTGCCGTTATGCCGCCGAAATTTTCCAAAATATGTTAGAAAAATAAAAATATCATTTTATTGAATAAATGAACCGAATAGAATATTCATAGGTTGAATAAAATGTTTTATCGTTAAAAATATAATTTTAACGTGAAAGTGAATAAATGAATATTTATAAACAAATCGACCGATTTGTTTATATACACTAATTTGACTGATATTGATTGGGTCGATAAATTTTACACATCGCCCAACTGCACAAATAAAATATGTGTTTGATTGTTTGAAACCCCACACGGGTGTTGGGATGAAATATGAAGTTCACTCATCCTGATTGATTAAATATGTCGATCGATTGATTGACAGGCTGTTATGAGCGTTAAATATCTATATTTGATGCTTATACAGTGTAGTGCACTTTGGTTGATGGTTGATTATTTTTCAATGCTATTATATACATGTGTTGTATGAAAATCCATATAATTAACTTTATATGGTAATTGATTGGGCTGCATTCCAATTTAGAAAAATAAAGAATATTATAAAATAAATGTTCATGTGTTGACTGTACTCATCCGTTGATATTAGTCATGTGTTGAACAAAATATTTTTATAATGAAATTTACATCGTTATATTATAAAATAAATGTTCATGTGTTGACTATACTCATCCGTTGATATTAGTCATGTGTTGAACAAAATATTTTTATAATAAAAATTGCATCTTTACCAATATAATATAAAGGTTCATGTGTTGACTGTACTCATCCGTTGAGAATAGTCATGTGTTGAACGAAATATTTTAACAAAAGTAGTCACACGTGGACGGTACTCATTCGTTGAGATTAGTCGTGTGTTGACAAAAAGAAATATTTGAAATAGAATATATAAAGCCGTGTTGAATAGTGATGCGCCATTTTGACGCGAACGATATATATAACGATTTCGAAATGAATTGAATATATAACGATTTCGATTTGAATTGAATATATAACGATTTCGAAATGAATTGAATATATAACGATTTCGAAATGAATTGAATATATAACGATTTCGAAATGAATTGAATATATAACGATTTCGAAATGAATTGAATATATAACGATTTCGATTTGAATTGAATATATAACGATTTCGAAATGAATTGAATATATAACGATTTCGAAATGAATTGAATATATAACGATTTCGAAATGAATTGAATATATAACGATTTCGAAATGAATTGAATATATAACGATTTCGAAATGAATTGAATATATAACGATTTAGAAATGAATTTGAATCGAATAGAAAACCAATTTGAATTGAATCGAATAGAAAACCAATTTGAATTGATTCGAATAGAAAACGACTTTGGAATTGAATTGAATTGAAAACGAATTCAAATTGAATTGAAAGTGAATTGAAATGAATTCAAATTGAATTGAAATTTGAATTGAATAGAAATGAATTTTAAAACGAATTTATAAAGAAAAATTCAATTTTGATTTGAAATGAAATGGAAGTATAAATTGCTTTTGAAACGAATTTAAAACTATTTTTAAAACTTCGTTTTAAATAGAAATCGACGAAATATATATTATATATATTATATATATAATATAATGGCCTGAATAGAATGCGCCGCGCCGCGGCAGTTCGTAAATTTCGACCATTTATTTCAAACGAACATTACGGGAGATCCGACCGTCGGATTCTCCTAAAACTGGAACCGTTGGGTTCGTATCGAAAAGAGCTTTCTAACGAATATTACAAATTTGAAATCTAACGGTTGGATTTGGAGATACGTCCAAATCAAATTCGTAAAAGGTCGCTGTAAGTGCAGTTCGATGGCCATTGTTGGAAATCGACTGTACGGGCCTTAATAAAATTATTAAAAATAGTAATAATTAGTGTAAAATCATAAGAAATGATTTGGGAAAATTTAGGATGAAAAACTCCATATCTGAGAAGATAAAAATAGATTTTTATCGAAATGAACTAGTTTTGAACTAAATTTAAAACCCAATTGTTTTTAAATAAATAAATTAGATTTAAAAAGGGGTTTTAAATAATCAGAATTTCTAATATATTTGATGGAATTTGAAATGGGTTTATCGTGAACAGTGTTTTAAATAACACTGGTTCTTTAACCTGATAACAAATAGAATGTGATTTGGGTTTGTCGTGAACTGTGTTTTAAATAACACCTAGTTCTTTAACCCAGTTAAAGAAGTTCTAACGAATCTGCAATTAGATTGAAGTGTGAATTTGTAATCTAAATTATCAAATTTAGAAATGAGCGAGAATGGAGTATCGCCAGTTTTGCTCCAAAGCGATAGTTAAATCTTTAATTAGATTTGAACGTGAAATGGTAATTAATTTTACCGATAACACCACGGTGTTAGGTATGGAGTATTACCAGTTTTGCTTCATGGGATGAATAGGTCGGGATTGGGAAATAAAATAAATAATTACTTCGTTACGGTTCGCTAATCTCGACTAGTTGGAAAAACCATAATTTGGTTTTAAATGACATCCAAAGGAAGATTACAGGATAAATTTTAAAGAATTTATCTTGGATAAAATTAATGGGAACCTTTCCCTAAGAATGTGGAATTTAGAAACTAACTGTAGGTTGGCTAAGAAGAATGGTTTCCTGGGTACTGATCTGATGTTGGTTTCGGCCTTCGGGGTTAATGTCTGGGAAATTGTTCTCTTGCTAATTTGCGGTTAGTGACTAATGAATTGGAATGAGGCGTATGTAGTGTTTGTGTAACATTTGTTTTAATATACGCGGGTTGTTCGGAAAGTCCGGGTTTATACCCATTCTGAATAATCGATTCGACGATATGTCGAAGATGAAGATGGTGGTCAAAGACCGGAAGTCTTCACATCGTTTGGGTAATTACTGACGATCCTGATTGGGCTGTACACCCAAGAGGATGGAAATAGTTGGTGGTCGTCCAGACGTACTTGGAGATGGATGGATATGCGAGGAAAGTGCCTCCGGTTTCGTTCAGACCCAGAACGGACTTGTAAATGGATTGTGTGTCTGACATTGGATTTTATTCTGTGTTGATTGATTTCTATTAAATATATATCTGTTTGGCGGCGGAGAATTTATTCTCTTGCTTAACGCCCTTCTCTGAGACGTACGAGCTTAGAGGTTATATATCGATAGATATCAATCGCATGGCATGAATTGCCTGTGTGGCATACTGAGATGCAATGATCAAGGCTTCTGTTGAAAAGCAAAGTCTTGTGGTTGATGATCAAAGCACGACCTCTGTGGCGTAGCTTTGTGTATAGCGTGAATTCGCGAGCCTCACACCTCGGTATGAGCTAAAAACGGGATACGGACCGTTGGGAGAACACGACGTTTCTTTCTAGCTTTGGTGGTGTCAGTGACTTACCAGCCCTGACATTTATATACTTTTCACCTTTGTGGTTGTTGGAATGAGGCGCCTCGATTATAGTTCTGTAAGGACCGGGAAACGTGTGTTCAGGCATAAATAATCCTCTAACGTAAGTGAGGACCGGCCCAACCGATCCAAGGGTTACCCAGTGTGCGTAGTCCTGAGCATTTGCTAGAGTGTCTCGAACGCGGAGAGGAGCTTGCCCCTTGCCTCGACTCATGACGGAAATCCAATTTCCAATACGTGTATTTCGGCTTTATTTGTAGAGCCTAGTATGGCGACATAGTGGGATGGGGCACTCATGCCGTCTATGATTTATATTTATGATTGAAATTGTTTTGACACTATACACTTATTATAGTATCAAATGATTTGTTTTACACGTACCAAGCATGTTTGGCTATTATAAGGGAAAACCCTATCCCCCGGCTTGCGTTGCATTGTATGATAGGACCTGGGTCTTATAATAGCTTCATTTTTCAAAAAAGCATTGCGTTGTTTATTCTATGCACTGGTATTCTTGGGAGGAAACCCGTTCCGTGTTATACGGCGTGGTCCCTTGAATTACTATCTTTTTAAAGTAAAGCTTTAAATAACTGTTTTAGTTCTCACACCAGTCACATGACTGACCTGGAGTTTATTGTTTTAACCTAAACTCTGGGTGCCCCTATTTTCCGCACGGGCAGCTAGTAGTTTTGGTTTTGCAGATTTATATTCACAGGATCCTGGTTTACAGCTGGAATGATATCCGGAAAGCTCTGTATCCGTATATCACCTTCAGTTGTGCTTTGTATTTCTTTTTCCACTGTTATGTAATTTAATGTAATCTCTGATATTTATCGAATGTAATTTTTTTCATTTATACTCTGTATATTCTTGTATCTGATGCAATTGTTGTAATAACAAATGAAATGTTCTTCTGTTTGTGTTCTGATTTGTCCTGTTCTCAACGTTCAGGGGTTTCGAACGTTCTAGATCGGTTTAACGACTGATTCAGATCGAGCGAAATTCCAGGCCGTCACAGTACGACACGCTCTTCCTTTCTTTTCGAGAAAACCAGAATATCATCCACGAAAACCACCACAAACATATTCAAGTACTCCCTAAACAACTGACTCATCAAATCCACAAAGTATGCTGGTGCATTGGTCAGTCAAAAAGACATGACTAACAACTCAAAGAATCTGTCTAGAGTCCTGAACGCATTCTTATCTATGCTGTCATCTGCTACCTTCATTTGATGAAAACTGGTAGCTAGATCCAACTGTAAGAAAACTGAGGTGCCTACTAACTGGTCAAACAAGTCATCTATCCTCGAGAGTGGTTGCCTATTCTTCTTGGTGATCTTATTCAACTACCTATAGTCCACGCATAGACAGAGAGAGCTGTTAACATTGGTTACAAAGACGACTGGAGATTTCCACTCATAAATGCTCTATTTGATGAATCCCTTCTCGAATAACTCACCCACTTGCTTGCTAAGCTCCCTCCTCTCTTTTAGAGCTATATGGTGCACTGGTAAAGCGACAAGTTTCGCATTCTCCACCAAGTAAATCCGCAAATTTATCTCTCATCTAGGAGGTAATCCTCTAACCTCATCAAATACATCCAAAAATCTCTGACTGTGGGTACTGATCGAAGATCGTCAACATAAGCATCTAGGGAGTCTAGGAACTGAGCATAACTAACCCCCATGGGTCACAAGAAATCTTGAGAGTTCTATTGTGCCATGTCATAAGCCTAACAATTCTCCTCTCACAATCGGTTATAGCACCATACATGGCTAGTCAATCCATTCCTAGAATTAGCCTGTAACCCATAAAGCCAAGAACATATGCGTCACACTCAAACTCGATGCCCATAACAGAAATTATCAAACCCCTAAATATCATAGACAAGTGATCTGTACCTCCTATGGGGTTTGAGACCACAACAGGATCAGAAACTATACAAGTATCTAGGTGCAGACTATCTATCACAGAATTGGATATGAATGAATGAGAAGCACCAGAATCAAATAAAGTCCTAACAGGAAGTCAAAAGAGAAATCAAACCTTCCACAGTGACTTTCCTACCTCAATCCAGACCGCCAGCCTGAGCTGCCTCCGGCACATGAACTTGTCCTCCAGATGATCATGCCATCTGACCTTGCTTGTTAGGGAAATGCTTAGTGTAATGTCCAACTTATCCGCAATTGAAACATGCATTATTATTCTTCCTATAGTCTTTAACAAAGTGTCCCATATTTCCACAGACATGACACTTAACCTCTGTCTTAATTTGAGCCTTATAAGGTTTTCCTCCCTTCTTTGTTATGCCCTTCTTGGGCCACTATTTCCTCTTCTCAGTCTTGGGCTTAGCTTCTTCAGTCTGAACTTCTTTTGTGTCCTCTTTCCCATCCTCATGCATTAAGGCCATATCCACTAGCCTTTCAAAAGTCACTGCCATCGGGATATGTGTCAACGCTAGCCCTTGGAGAGGTTGATTCAACCCTTTAGAAAATATCAAAGCTTTCTTGTGAGGAGTGTTTACCATATTCAAGACAAACCTTGCCAACTGATTAAAGCTACTGATATATTCCTTCACCTTCATACTTCCTAGCTTCATATTTAAGAACTTCTTCCCTTCCATTCCTTCCTTAGCTTGTGATAACAACTTTATCTCAAATGTATTCTTAAACTCATCCCAAGTGGCCACTACCTGTCCTGCCTCAGTCACCTCCCACCAATACGATGCTTCATCTTTCAGTTGCCAGGCAGCCAACTAAATCTTCCTCATATCGCATAATTCCAAAAAATCGATTACATTCTATGTCTCTTTAAGATAGTTGCGATACTCCATGTAACTCTCTATACCACAAAACGGCTTGCCTCCCATCGCATAGAAATCCTTACGAAGCTTAGATAAGTTGACAACAGGATTGGGTAGAACTGCTACAGCTGCAGCTGGGGGTGGGATATTTCCTTGCACTTCGGTAGGTGTCGTAGCCTCTACATATCTATGGAACCATGCCGGATTGGGAATGCCCTCAGGAAAATTAAGAGCACCAGACTTGCTGAAAAAGAGAAGAAATAAGGGTTCAAAAAGAAATCAAAGGAATATTGTAAATGAATTGAGAGGATATATTTTTCAAAAATAGGTTTTTACTTGAAAATCTTTACGTTGAAAATACTTTTAAAAAAAACTTTGATCTTGTAACCTTAGGCTCTGATTCCAAATATGATACCTCACGTTCCTTAATGTCACCCATATGAGGATACATTAAGCTCTGTGAAGCGCAATAAGTATAAAGTACAACACAAAGGCTAAAATTGACAAGACTAAATATAAAATGTAGCGGAAAACTTTTCGAAATTTTATTAATAAACCAAGTACAACATTACAGTTTCAAATATCATAAAGTCATAATCATAAAAAAGTTGTCTCGTGGAAACATAAACCATATAGTACAAGTACAAAACCATAAAAATCATATCCTTCATGAGTCATAATAATAATCATAGAACAGAAATCGAAACAATACATCGAGTAAGAAATAGTCCAAGTCCAAGATGAATCAAAGAATCACGGTCACAACTGCAATCCACCACCCTGAAAACCTGGGGGAAAGGAGGAGAGGGGAGGAAAAACAAAATAGGCCAGACATAAAGTCTAGCGAGTTCTAGTGATTTTTAGCATAAGCATAAGATAAAAAGGTACTAAGACAGATCAATAATACTGGATATGAAAATATAGTAAAACATATAAGTACGAGATAAACAGGATAAGGTAAGATTGGATAAGCTTCTCATTCATATCCTAGAACTGAATTTCTGCACCAACTATCAGACTATCAGGATTAGGTTTTACCCTAATTACTACCTAGTGATCGACTACTTAACAGATGCGAATAACCCATGCCAGCACAGGCTATCGAGGATATCCGTCCCGAGCCCATCAATTTTAAAGACACAACCCTATCCGCCGGTGTTACAGCATCTTATTTTCCCCCATCAGACCCATACACGCTCGTGATTCTGCCGAAACACGTCCGTACCCACTTCCAGAATTTGATCCTCTTACAATCATCCATCAGTAAAGCGTTCCCTAGTATCTGCCTAGTGCGAGACTCGTTTGATAACAGGAGGGTACTGATTGATATGAATTCCAAGAAAACAGCAGGTTCGACACAAGTCACCCCGAGACCCTTAGGTTTGGCCCTGAAGTAAATTAGGATTTTAAGAATCCCCCAAAAGTAATAACAGAACACATGGACCTCTTATGCTTATTAATTAGATAGATTTTAACTTAGTAGGTTTAAGTATTACTAAGCTTAATATAACCCTATGTTATATTCCATGGTTGTAAATGACATATATTAAATGTAACAGCCCTTCCCCAAATCAGACATGCACTTGCTCAGATGTTTATAGATCACAGTAACATGTTTTATTTAATTTACATCTGATTCATAAATCTTCTCATAAATGTTCTACTTAATATAAAATTAAGTCCAACCTAATCAGATTAACATGTTTACAATTGTTCGTTTATAATTATTCCAAATTATACAGTCAATGGTTCTTATATTCCAATATGCTCAAATATCCTTTTTAGTGACATTACGTAATATTCCAATTTATCCCAATTTTATGTAATTTTCGACGAAAAAGGCTTAGCATCTCGATGGCCTAGGCTCAGCGCAAAATAAAAGGAAAACGAAGAAATGTAACCAAACTCAGATATGAACAAACTGATAAAATAGGCATAATAAGACTGTAATTAAAACAATGATGGAAAGGGGATAAGGAAGAAATATGTATATATAAACTGGTAATAACTGAAAAATGAACATTTAACCGACAGTATTAAAATAACATATATGAATAAACTTATAATCACTGTAATTTTCAGACGCAATTTGTATTTACAATCGAAATCCTTTTTAAATTGAAAATCTAAAAATAATGTGAAATTCACATTGATTTGTATTAGATCCAAAAAAGGGTTTTGAAATAGTTGTAAAAGAATTATCCTTTCAATCTATGTTTTTACAGTACCCCAACATTTTCTTAATTTTATTTCAGAACATAGCTTAGAGGAGGAACATGGTGAGGGTTGCTAGCCTATTTATAGAAATGATATGATAATATAAACCATAAGGTCTTAGGGTTTTAAATCAAATTGTAGATTACACATCACTGCTGAGTCAGCATTAGAATAAAACTAGGAAATTAATCTAGGTTCATTCATGTTTCCAGGCCGAAGGTCGGTCGACGCACCTCTAACCTGGGTCGACATAGGGGTTGACCCATGTTAGATCGAGTCTCCCAGTTACTATTGCATTTCTGAGTTGAATAATTAATTAATTATTTACTTTAGTTCAAACTTCTTTTGATCATAACTTGCTTATACTTAATCCAATTTACGAAAACCAAAAGTCTGTCTGAATCAGAATTTCATAATGAAAGCAAGGTAAAGTCTGTTTTACCCGATTCTGAATATTTTATTCATTTTATTGTCTTTTTCATATAAATACCGTGTAATAAAATATAGGGTGTTACAAATGTAGGATTTAGGGGAGAGGTTGAGGGTTTATTTATCATTGCTAAAGTGTGTGGTCTGTAGGATTAGTTATATAAAACCTTGACAGTTTGTTTGAGCAAAAATAAATAAAAACCATTAATAATTGCTGCCTCCCTCCGACCCTCGACTAGGAGGGTAGTCAACCGGCTAGTTGAGCCCACTCTTGGGTCGAGCATAGGGAGATTTGTTTCCTTGATGTTCCTATTTTATTTAATACGTTAATTATTTTGATTGATTTTTTTCTATTATTTCTTTATTCTTGTCCCATTTTCTATAACTATGTATATACACAAATTCAAATTCCCAAGGAATATTCCATAATGCCAAAAGTATATTATTTTATTCCCGGTTTATACTCTTATAGTTTGAATTTCAAACCTTGTGCATATACAATTCTCATATAACTTATTTTATTCATAACTTTTTATATGGACTCCGTTTTCGATAAATAAAATGTGAAAACAGGCTAAAATCTTGCACGAATACATTGATAATACTTTCATGGTCGAATTGTCAATTATCTAAACTTCTTATTTTCAACCCATTAATATTTTATTAGTTTAATTACCTATCTCTAATTGGGGTATATTTTACAGGGTGTTACATTCTCCTCCCTTTTAATAGGTTTCACTCTGATATTTTTTAAAAGGGTGAAATACATAACTCATTCTAACAAAAATTTTATATGTGTAAGTTATTTATTAAAAATCCACAAAACATTCACACTCAATGTGATAATGCACTCCATGCTTGTTAAAGTGAGCTTAGTCCTAGCGTGAAAGTGTAACATGTGATGTTGCGTGTATGCAAAACACCCTAATATGAATATAATTTCTATATGAGTGTTTGGTGCATTTGTTTTGAAAACAGTCCCTATCACCCAATCTAGTAACCACAATACAACCATAAAGTAAATTTAGAGGAAATAATTAGCCGTGAAAAGCTCTGGACGAGATTGCCTCATCTTTTCTTCTGTTTCCTATGTTCCTTCCGCAGGGTTATCTGCCCATTGTACTCGGACGAGGTTGTGGGATTTTTTGTAGAGCCTTTTTATTTCATGCTCCACAATCCTTACGATGGCACGAGATTCCCTAGGATCCAACTCAAAGCTCCCTAAGTCTCCAATCTGATCAAGCTCGAGTTTGACGGTAGAGTCGTGAAGGCACTTCCTAAGGTGATAAACATGGAAAATGTTATGGGCTTCCGATAATCACTTGGGAAGATCCACTTGATAAGCTAGTTTTCTAATTCTATCAACAATCTTGAACGACCCAATAAACCTAGGAGCTAACTTTTGTGTCTTTTCAATCAGGAAATCTCTCCTATGAGGAGAAACTTTTCCGAAGACCAAATCACCGATGTTAAACTCAAGTTCCTTCCTCCTTTATCAGCATAAGATTTTTTCCATTCTTGGGATGCCTTCATTCTTTGTTGTATCAAAAGAATCTTCTCCCTAGAATCATGGATAAGGTAGGGTCCAAGACAAACCTTGTCAGTAGTTTCCCACCAACAAATAGGCGATTTGCATGGTCATCCATACAATTCTTTATAAGGGGTCATACCAATCGTCGTTTGAAAGCTATTGTTGTATGAGAACTCTAATAATTAAAAATGTTTTTCCCATACTCCTCCAAAATTGATGATGCAAGCTCTAAGTAGATCTTTAAGAGCTCGGCTGACTCTTTGTTCGATTACCGGTTTGCGGGTGGTATGCAGTGCTCAAATTAAGCGTATTCCTTAAAGCTGCTTATGGGCTCCTCCAATACTCACTCGTAAAGAGAGGGTATCTATCACTTACTATGCCCTTCGGGATTCCGTGTAGTTGCACTATCTCCAAGATATACAACTAGGCTAACGAAGCTGCGCCTTACTCCTCTTAACTGAGATAAAATGGGCACTTTTCATCAAATGATCCACAATGACCAAAATGACTTCATTTCCTTTCTATGCCTGGGTAGCCCATCCATGAAATCCATGGAGATATGTTCCCATTTCCAAGTGGGAACCCCCAAAAGTAACAACAATTCTCTTGGCCTACCTTACTCTACTTTAACTTTTTAACAAATCAAACTTCTTGCCATAAACTTAGCAATATCCTTCTTCACACCTTTCCAATAAAAACTACTCCTCCTATCCTTAAACATTTTATCCCTTTCGAGATGTATGGTCATCCTCGAACGATGACACTCCTCTAAAACTGCTTCTCTTAGATTCCCATTCTTAGGGACGTAAAGTTGGACGTCCCTTCTCAAACTCCCATCTTGTAACACCTCGTAAAATGTACTTAATTTAGACATAAGTTAACTTAATTTAAAAATAAATAGTGATAATTAATAATATATCCAAAGGCTGAAAATGGAATTTTGGACAATTAAGAATTTGATAATGAAAGTATTGCATTGCGTTTGTTACGAGATTCTGATCCGTTTTCATGTTTGATCTGCTGAAAATGGATTTCATATGCAAAAGTTATTAAGTTGTACGTATATATCAACGTACAAAAGTTTGAATTTCAAATAAATATATATACAAACTAGGAATATATTAAATAGGATAAGCATGAAAAGAATATTCCCTTTAATTTCAAACTTATGTGTATATATTCCAAGAGAATTAATCAACAAACGATCAAAAAGTAATGTTCTGGAGAAAATTTCTCCTGGGCTTGACCCTAGAAGGAGGTCGATCGCCCTCCTATAGGGAAGCCCAGTGGGGGTTGTTTTATGTGCGGACTTATTTATAATATATATCAAATCGGCTGTTTAGATTTAATCTAATTAATCTAACGGTTCATACACACGATAAAAACTATAAGTAGACCCTTAAATCCTCATTCTAAACTTTACAACCATTTCTCTCAGCGCCTCCATTATGCCTTTCTTCTGTCTCTAATTCCAGAAAGCTAAAAGGATTTAGGTTTCTTATATTTCTCAAAATCTATTCTATCTTCTCTATCTTATTTTAACACTAGATTTAAGATTTAGCTAGAATTTAGATTCATACGTGTATATATAAGATTCTAATGGCTATTTATATATATATATATATATATATATAGATTTGAATGGATTGGAGCATATGTTCTTTCTTGAAAGCCAAATCCAATTTATTTTGTATTCAATTTTGTTACTACTCTTCCTGATAGCTCTATGAGTGGAATCCATTTAAGTTACTATTTTCTATAATTTTGACAGTTATGGATTTGGATTGTTGTGCCCTGGAGGATTTGGGATATACGAAAAGAAAACATGATTAAACCCCTCAAATCCACCGTTTATTTAGAAATGTCTCATCTAGTTGCATTTGGGTTTTGGGTTGTTGTAATTATAAAAGTAAAATATAATTCTTATTGCATGATTTTCTATATTGTTTGGATTCCCTTTTTATTCTATTTTCATGTAAATTCATATATTTTATTTTTGGGCTAAAGGTTAAATTTGGATAACTTTGTAAATTTAATAGGTTTGAATCTCTATTTTTCAAAATAGAGGATTTGAACGTATTATTTACAATATATCTAAATGTTTAGGTTTTGTTTATAAACAAACATAAGAAAAGGAATCTATTCAAAATAGGAATTACAAACACACACATATATATATATATATATATATTTGATAATAAGTTTATCTTTTATTATTGCAAAAATCAAGTCAAAACCTGGGTTGCAAGTTTATATATGTTGTTGTGATTGTTTTTCCCGATTTATTATCATATGTTAATATGCACATTTATGTTATGGTTGTGTAAAATATAGGAAATGATTTGTACACCTTTAAGAATTTAATAGGGATTGACATTTCAAAGACGTGGTGAGGGCGCTAATCTCGTTCGCTTAATTTACGTTATATATATACAACGTAATCAACATACATTAAAACGTTTTAAGTGCATAATAAATACGATTAAATTAGCAATTGAATTTGTATGTTTGTATGTGTGTGAGTTATTGTCTTAATTAATATCAATGACACATATACACGAGGTTAACCATTTCTTGTTGAAACGACCCAAACTCCCCCTGTCTCCGAAGAGAAGGGAAAGCGCGGATTGTTTTGAGAACACGACAAATCATAACGCATACAAAAGAACATTTCATTGTATATAACAACAATACATCAGATTACAAGAATATACAGAGTATAAATGAATATTACACAGAAATATCAGAGACTTAAATTACATTTAAATACATAGCAGCGGAAAATAATACAATACACAACTAGAATGAGATATACGGATACAAAGCTTTCCGGATATCGTTCCAGCTGTAAACCAGGATCCTGTGAATATAAATCTGCAAAACCAAAACTACTAGCTGCCCATGTCAAAATAGGGGCACCCAGAGTTTAGGTTAAAACAATAAACTCCAGGTCAGTCATGGGACTGGTGTGAGAACTAAAACAATTATTAATTCTTTATTTTAAAGTTAGGTAAATCAAGGGACCATGCCGTATAACACGGAACGGGTTTCCTCCCAAGAATACCAGCGCATATAAGTAAACAACGCAATGCTTTTCTAAAAATGAAGCTATTATAAGACCCAGGTCCCATCACACAATGCAACGATGCCGAGGATAGGGTTTTCCCTTATAATAGCCAAACATGCTTAGTACGTTTAAAACAAATCATTTGATACTACTATAAGTGTATAGTGTCAAAACAATTTCAATCATAAATATCAATCATAGACGGCATGGGTACCATATATCGTGTCGCCATACTAGTTCTACAATTAAAACCGCAATACACGTATTGGAAATTGGATTTCCATCATGTGAACCAAGGCAAAGGGAATATTCTGTGCTTAATTCGAGACTCTCTAGCCCGAGCCTCAGGTTGCAGCCGCGACTGCACCCGGAACGTCGGGGCCGGCCACCTGTCGATGGTTAGTAATGCCGTAAACGATATGCTAGCCGGTTCTATGGAACCTCATAGTGATCTGGGACCCGTAAGCCTCTGCAACCACCGTTAACCGAGACGCCCCGTTGGGCAATAAGTAATGATAAGCAACAACCACATAAGTAATGCCAGCCAGTTTAAGCACTGACACCACTTCTAACTAGAAACCAGCATATGTCCATTTCCCGGAGGTCCTCCCCGTTTTTGGCTCACACCGAGGTGTGAGGCTCGCGAATCAACGCTATACACAAAGCCATGCCATATCAGCTGCGCTTTGATCATCATCCACCAAACTTTGCTTTTCAACAAAAGTCTGGATCACTGCATCTCAGCATGCCACATTATCAATCCATATCGTACCACTGATTTCTGCCAATATATAACCTCTGAGCTCGTATGTCTCAGAGAAGGGCGTTAAGCAAGAGAATAAATTCTCCGCCGCCAAACAGATATATAGTTAGCAGAGATCAACGAATACAATATAAAGGAATACAATGTCAGACACACCATCCATTTATAAGTCCGTTCTAGGTCTGAACGAAACCGGAGGCACTTTCCTCGCATATCCGTCCATCTCCAAGTACGTCTGGACGAGCACCAACTATTTCCATCCTCTTGGGTGTACAGCCCAATCAGGACCGTCAGTAATTATCCAAACGATGTGAAGACTTCCGGTCTTCAACCACCGTCTTCAACTTCGACATATCGTCGAATCGGTTATTCAGAATGGGTATAAACCCGGACTTTCCGAACAACCCGCGTATATTAAAAATAAATGTTACACAAACACAACATATGCCTCATTCCAATTCATTAGTTACTAACCGTAAATCTGTAAGAGAGAAATTCCCCAAATATTAACCCCGAAGGCCGAAACCAACATCAGATCAATATCCAGGAAACCATTCTTCTTAACTAACCTTCAGCTAGTTTCTAAATTTCAATTCTTAGGGAAAGGTTCCCATTAATTTTATCCAAGATAAATTCTTTAAAATTTATCCTTTAATCTTCCTTTGGATGTCATTTCAAACCAAATTATGGTTTTCCCAAACTAGTCGAGATTAGCGAACCATACCGAGATAATTATTTGATTTATTTCCCAATCCCAATCTATTCATCCCATGAAGCAAAACTGGTAATACTCCATATCTAATACTATGGTGTTATCAGTAAAATTAATTACCATTTCACGTTCAAATCTGATTAAAGATTTAACTATCGCTTTGGAGCAAAACTGGTAATACTCCATTCTCGCTCACTTCTAAAGTTGATAATTTAAATTATCAATTTAATTGAAGATTCGTCAAAACTCTTTTTACTGGGTTAAAGAACTTGTGTCATTTAAAACACAGTTCACGATAAACCCAAATCACATTCTATTTATTATCGGGTTAAAGAACTAGTGTTATTTAAAACATAGTTCACGATAAACCCAAAAATCAATTCCATTTAAAACCCATTTCAAATACGATTTATTTAATTATTTATAAATAAATGGGTTTTAATTTTAATTCAAAACTAGTTCATTTCGATAGAAATCTATTTTTATCTTTTCAAATATGGAGTTTTTCATCCCAATTTTTCCCAAATCATTTCTTATGATTTTACACAAATTATTACTATTTTTAATAATTTTATCAAGGCCCGTACAGTCGATTTCCATCAACGGCCATCGAACTGCACTTACAGCGACCTTTTTCGAATTTGATTTGGACGTATCTCCAAATCCAACCGTTAGATTTCAAATTTCTAATCTTCGTTAGAAAGCTCTTTTCGATACGAACCCAACGGTTCCGGTTTTAGGAGAATCCGATGGTCGGATCTCCCGTAATGTCCGTTTGAAATAAATGGTCGAAATTCACGAACTGCCGCGGCGCGGCGCGTTCCATTCAGGCCATTATATTATATATATAATATATATAATATATATTTCGTCGATTACTATTTAAAACAAATTTTATAAATAGTTTTGAATTCGTTTCAAAAACAATTTCAACCTTTATTTCAAATTCAAATCGAAATTGAATTTTTCTATTATAAATTCTTTTTACTTTCATTTCTATTTAATTTTAATTCAAATCGATTTTAATTCGATTCGAATTCATTTTCTTTTCAATTCAATTCAATTCGAATTCGCTTTCTTTTCAATTCAATTCAAAATCGTTTTCCTATTCAATTCAAATTCAATTCATTTTCTAATCAAATCAAATTCGTTATATATTCAATTGAAATCAAATTCGTTATATATTCAATTGAAATCAAATTCGTTTTAAATTCAATTCGAAATCGTTTTCAATTCATTTCATTTCGAAATCGTTTTCAATTCATTTCATTTCGAAATATTCGATTTCAAAATTACTTTTCAATATTCATTTTAAAATGAATGAAATCGATATAAATATCGTCCACGTCAAAATGGCGTCAATCTAATCAACACGGCTTCATATATTCCTTTATTCTATTCAACAAATGAATATTTATTTTTGTCAACACACGACTAATCTCAACGAATGAGTACTGTCCACGTGTGACTATTTTTGTTAAATTATTTCGTTCCACACATGACTAATCTCAACGGATGAGTACAGTCAACACATGAACCTTTACTTAATAGTGATAAAGATATAAAATTTATTGTTAAAATATTACGTTCAACACATGACTAATCTCACGAATGAGTACAGTCAACACATGAACCTTTACTTTATAATATTCTTTATTCTCTAAATTGGAATGAGGCCCAATCAATCACCATATAATGTTAATTATATGGATTTTCATACATCACACGCATATAATAGTATTGAAAATAATCAACCATCAACCAAAGTGCACTACACTGCATAAGCATCGAATATGGATATTCAACGCTTATAACAGCCTGTCAATCAATCGATCGACATATTTAATCAATCAGGATGAGTGAACTTCAAATTTCATCCCAACACCCGTGTGGGGTTTCAAACAATCAAACACAGATTTTAGTTGTGCAGTTGGGCGATGTGTAAAATCTATCGACCCAATCAATGTCCTTCAAATAGGTGTACATACACAAACCGTCCGGTTTGTAAATGAATATTTTATTTTATTCACTTCCACGTTAAAACTATATTTTTAACGATAAAATATTTTATTTAACTTATGAATGCTCTATTCAGTTCATTTATTAAATAAAATGATATTTTTATTTTTCTAACATATTTTAGAAAATTTCGGCGGCATAACGGCACGATACTAGAAACGGGACAAGGCCTAGCCTTATCCCCGGTCTAGTGAAGGCCCACGCCATTCACACATCAATCAAATTCATTCAATTCACCAAAAAATTTAATTCAAACTAAATAATCTAACTAATCTATGCAATCAAACAAACAAGTCCATGGTCTGTGGACGATTGTGTCGGGTGCTACTAAACACCGTCTGCATCCTAGTATATATATATAATTAGAAAAAGAAATTTCGAGTGAGAAGTTCTCACCAATAGCTATCCAACCATCTCGACTCTTCTTTTGCAGAATTCTTCGTCGTTCTCGCCTTTTTGTCACCTTCGTTGACCGTAGCCACTACATACATAAAAATCGAATTTTTACTTCGTTGTTCAATATATAAAAATCGAATTTTTACTTTGTTGTTCAATATATAAAAATCAAATTTTTACTTTGTTGTTCAATATATAAAAATCGAATTTTTACTTTGTTGTTCAATATATAAAAATCGAATTTTTACTTTGTTGTTCAATATATAAAAATCGAATTTTTACTTTGTTGTTCAATATATAAAAATCGAATTTTTACTTTGTTGTTCAATATATAAAAATCGAATTTTTACTTTGTTGTTCAATATATAAAAATCGAATTTTTACTATGCTATTCAATATATAAAAATCGAATTTTTACTATGCTATTCAATATATAAAAATCGAATTTTTACTATGCTATTCAATATATAAAAATCGAATTTTTACTATGCTATTCAATATATAAAAATCGAATTTTTACTTCGTTATTCAATTTCATATCTTTTTATCTAAAAAGGCCGAATCTTTTTACCGCTCTAACATATGTGTAAAAATCAAAAATTTTATAATAGTGAATACATAAAAAAACACATTTTTAACATCAATGTTATTTATATATCGAAGTCACGTTTCAAACTAGAACAAGTTCATATAAAGATCATATTTTTCTATTTCTAAAAACAATATTTTTCTATTTCTAAAAACAATGTTTTTCTATTTTTAAAAACAATATTTTTCTATTTCTAAAAACAATACTTTTCTACTTTAATTTCAAAACCACGTCTTTTTAATTTCAAAATCATGCCATTCATGTATTTTAAAACAAACCCTTAAACAAAGTTATTTTCACCCTTTTTTTTATAGAAGAATAAAAAGAAAAAAAAACATGTACATTTATTTTTTTTTAGCCAGATAATTAAATTAACAATAAACTAAGCAATAATTCATCATTAAGGGGTAATTACCACGTTCCTTTCAGCAGGCGATGACAACTGGGCTCAAAAGTAGAAATCGATCGTTGCTCCTCCACGTCAGCACCGGAACTGGATCGCACCCCACCACCTTGAAGACCTCCGTCGCCCCTTCCATCACCATGAGCACGGCGATGCTCGATCACCTCCCCCGCCCTAGAACCACCCGCGAACGTGCGGGGTTTGAGCATAGAAATCGAACAGCACGCCTCACTAAACCCGATCCCACTAGTACAGATCGAAAGCTCCCTCCAAGCGCTAGAGAATTCGTTTTGATTTGGATTGTAATTTGTGATGGATTCGAAGAAAATCGAACGAGAAGATTGGAGGGTTTGGGCCCTTGATTTTGGCGGCTATGTGAATGAATAAAGGAACTAGGGGTTAGAAATCCTTTTATATATTTTTAAATTAATATTTAATTCCATCCTTAATTGTTAATCGCTCCGAACCCCAAATCAACCCCAACGACCGTCGCACCTAGCTAAATACCCCCATTCCGAACACAATGGGATATGTATCGTAGGCTAGTTCGATCGTTTGAATCAGTTTCCGTTGAATTTTAAGTATAATTCTTTATATATTCAATTTAAACGTACATTTTAAATTACCAGGGCCACATACTGACTCGAAAAATTCCCGAAAAATTATTTCTAGCTTCGTATTGACGATACGGTCATAACAAAACTAGTTTCGTCGAATTCTGAGACCGTTAGAAAAATGGCCATTTTCCAGTCGATTAAAATCAACTGAAACTGGTCAAATGCATTTTCTTTTGCCACGCTCACATATTGAATCGAAAAATTACGAAATTTGAAACCTAGCAATAATTTGACATCACGGACCCAACAAAAGTGGTTTCGTCGAAATCCGAGGTCATTTGCAAAATGTCTATTTTTAAGGGCCTGAATTCCATAGCGACTATTCAGAATTTTCAACTGGACATATCTTTTGATTCCCGCTATGAAAATTTGATTTTTCGGGTTCATTGGAAAGATATTCACAATTAGATCCTATTATTTTTGGTTTCACTAAAATCCGGATTGTTTTGCACCCGGTACATTCAATTGAAGTTTGAAATCGAATTATCGAACTACCGCGCCATTTTCAATTCTATTTATAATTATATATAATTATTTATGTTCTAACGACGACGTATATAATATATACGTTCTAATTCTATTCAAAATAAATTTCTTGTCGATATTATTTAAAATAATTCATTTTAAATAATCAAAATTCGCTAAAATTGCCAAAATAAAAATTTTATACTGGCCCAGATTTTCGGGTTGTTACAATCTCCCCCACTTAAAACTTTTCGTCCCCGAAAAGGAACAAAGTCGAAAGTGGTTTGATTAATCAACTCTGCGTTCGATCTGGCTTCCATTCTCCAACTTTTCAGTTTCTGAGAATTTTCAAAAATTTCAAAAATTTGGCTAACACCCAGGATTTTCGAAAAATTTCGCCATAACCTCCCCTGCACCGGGAGCATCGGGGAATTTCAAATAGCTTCCCCGGTCCTTCTAATCTCAAAAAGAAAAAGAAAAAGCCAAGCGGCTAGCCAATAGGCTCATAAAATCATCATCACCCAAACAAAACAGTAAATTATGTATTAAACATGTACCTATTTGTCGGGAAAACAAATTTTATTCTTCTGCTCTAGCCTCTTTGCTATGACCTGTTCAATGTAAGTACATGTATATGCAAGAAAATGCGACCAATTTTCAATATTATTCAATATTTAATTCAATTAGGCATAATGGTTAAAATTATCAACCAAATAAACAAACAACACAAACATCAATCAATTAGTGAATTAGAGTTTCAAATTCATAATTCTGATACATGTACAAAAATCATGTTTTTGATGTCAATTCACAACAATAAGCCCTATCTAATTTTGGTTCTCACACCAGTCAATAGGAAATATATAGAAATCTCACCTTCGAAACACGAAAATAAATTCTAATGATGACGCGTCAATCATTAGAATCATGTCCGAGCGACTAGAGTGTGATTCTATATCTATCGAATATATTTGAGGCTTCAATACACGTGGATCAGACGTATACTAAAATCTCTATATATTTGATTGTCCAAATCAATGTAAATAAATAATCAAATACGTATAATTGATTTAAATTTTCAAAACAAAAATTTGTTTTCATTTTCAAAAATATACTCTTCACACTCGTTCTAGGATACTACTGATCCCATCTCTAACGAGTCATTCCATTGGATATTACTAATCCAATATCTGATGAATTCTTTCATATGGTTCTAATGTGTCTTGTTCTCTGAGCTTTGTAAACCAAAGCTCTGATACCACGATGAAACGACCCAAACTCCCCCTGTCTCCGAAGAGAAGGGAAAGCGCGGATTGTTTTGAGAACACGACAAATCATAACGCATACAAAAGAACATTTCATTGTATATAACAACAATACATCAGATTACAAGAATATACAGAGTATAAATGAATATTACACAGAAATATCAGAGACTTAAATTAAATTTAAATACATAGCAGCGGAAAATAATACAATACACAACTAGAATGAGATATACGGATACAAAGCTTTCCGGATATCGTTCCAGCTGTAAACCAGGATCCTGTGAATATAAATTTGCAAAACCAAAACTACTAGCTGCCCGTGTCAAAATAGGGGCACCCAGAGTTTAGGTTAAAACATTAAACTCCAGGTCAGTCATGGGACTGGTGTGAGAACTAAAACAGTTATTAATTCTTTATTTTAGAGTTAGGTAAATCAAGGGACCACGCCGTATAACATGGAACGGGTTTCCTCCCAAGAATACCAGTGCATATAAGTAAACAACGCAATGCTTTTCTAAAAATGAAGCTATTATAAGACCCAGGTCCCATCACACAATGCAACGCAGCCGAGGATAGGGTTTTCCCTTATAATAGCAAAACATGCTTAGTACGTTTAAAACAAATCATTTGACACTACTATAAGTGTATAGTGTCAAAACAATTTCAATCATAAATATCAATCATAGACGGCATGGGTACCATATATCATGTCGCCATACTAGTTCTACAATTAAAACCGCAATACACGTATTGGAAATTGGATTTCCATCATGTGAACCAAGGCAAAGGGAATATCCTGTGCTTAATTCGAGACTCTCTAGCCCGAGCCTCAGGTTGCAGCCGCGACTGCACCCGGAACGTCGGGGCCGGCCACCCGTCGATGGTTAGTAATGCCGTAAACGATATGCTAGCCGGTTCTATGGAACCTCATAGTGATCTGGGACCCATAAGCCTCTGCAACCACCGTTAACCGAGACGCCCCGTTGGGCAATAAGTAATGATAAGCAACAACCACATAAGTAATGCCAGCCAGTTTAAGCACTGACACCACTTCTAACTAGAAACCAACATATGTCCATTTCCCGGAGGTCCTCCCCGTTTTTGGCTCACACCGAGGTTTGAGGCTCGCGAATCAACGCTATACACAAAGCCATGCCATATCAGCTGCGCTTTGATCATCATCCACCAAACTTTGCTTTTCAACAAAAGTCTGGATCACTACATCTCAGCATGCCACATTATCAATCCATATCGTACCACTGATTTCTGCCAATATATAACCTCTGAGCTCGTATGTCTCAGAGAAGGGCGTTAAGCAAGAGAATAAATTCTCCGTCGCCAAACAGATATATATTTAGCAGATATCAACGAATACAATATAAAGGAATACAATGTCAGACACACCATCCATTTACAAGTCCGTTCTAGGTCTGAACGAAACCGGAGGCACTTTCCTCGCATATCCATCCATCTCCAAGTACGTCTGGACGAGCACCAACTATTTCCATCCTCTTGGGTGTACAGCCCAATCAGGATCGTCAGTAATTATCCAAACGATGTGAAGACTTCCGGTCTTCAACCACCGTCTTCATCTTCGACATATCGTCGAATCGGTTATTCAGAATGGGTATAAACCCGGCCTTTCCGAACAACCCGCGTATATTAAAAATAAATGTTACACAAACACAACATACGCCTCATTCCAATTCATTAGTTACTAACCTTAAATCAGTAAGAGAGCAATTCCCCAAATATTAACCCCGAAGGCCGAAACCAACATCAGATCAATATCCAGGAAACCATTCTTCTTAACTAACCTTCAGCTAGTTTCTAAATTTCAATTCTTAGGGAAAGGTTCCCATTAATTTTATCCAAGATAAATTCTTTAAAATTTATCCTTTAATCTTCCTTTGGATGTCATTTCAAACCAAATTATGGTTTTCCCAAACTAGTCGAGAATAGCGAACCATACTGAGATAATTATTTGATTTATTTCCCAATCCCAATCTATTCATCCCATGAAGCAAAACTGGTAATACTCCATATCTAATACTATGGTGTTATCGGTAAAATTAATTACCATTTCACGTTCAAATCTGATTAAAGATTTAACTATCGCTTTGGAGCAAAACTGGTAATACTCCATTCTTGCTCACTTCTAAAGTTGATAATTTAAATTATCAATTTAATTGAAGATTCGTCAAAACTCTTTTTACTGAGTTAAAGAACTTGTGTCATTTAAAACACAGTTCACGATAAACCCAAATCACATTCTATTTATTATCGGGTTAAAGAACTAGTGTTATTTAAAACACAGTTCATGATAAACCCAAAAATCAATTCCATTTAAAACCCATTTCAAATACGATTTATTTATTTATTTATAAATAAATGGGTTTTAATTTTAATTCAAAACTAGTTCATTTCGATAGAAATCTATTTTTATCTTTTCAAATATGGAGTTTTTCATCCCAATTTTTCCCAAATCATTTCTTATGATTTTACACAAATTATTACTATTTTTAATAATTTTATCAAGGCCCGTACAGTCGATTTCCATCAACGGCCATCGAACTGCACTTACAGCGACCTTTTTCGAATTTGATTTGGACGTATCTCCAAATCTAACCGTTAGATTTCAAATTTCTAATCTTCGTTAGAAAGCTCTTTTCGATACGAACCCAACGGTTCCGGTTTTAGGAGAATCCGACGGTCGGATCTCCCGTAATGTCCGTTTGAAATAAATGGTCGAAATTCACGAACTGTCGGGGCGCGGCGCGTTCTATTCAGGACATTATATTATATATATAATATATATAAAATATATATTTCGTCGATTACTATATAAAACGAATTTTATAAATAGTTTTGAATTCATTTCAAAAACAATTTCAACCTTTATTTCAAATTCAAATCGAAATTGAATTTTTCTATTATAAATCCTTTTTACTTTCATTTCTATTTGATTTTAATTCAAATCGATTTTAATTCGATTCGAATTCATTTTCTTTTCAATTCAATTCAATTCGAATTCGCTTTCTTTTCAATTCAATTCAAAATCGTTTTCCTATTCAATTCAAATTCAATTCATTTTCTAATCAAATCAAATTCGTTATATATTCAATTGAAATCAAATTCGTTATATATTCAATTGAAATCAAATTCGTTTTAAATTCAATTCGAAATCGTTTTCAATTCATTTCATTTCGAAATCGTTTTCAATTCATTTCATTTCGAAATATTCGATTTCAAAATTACTTTTCAATATTCATTTTAAAATGAATGAAATCGATATAAATATCGTCCACGTCAAAATGGCGTCAATCTAATCAACACGGCTTCATATATTCCTTTATTCTATTCAACAAATGAATATTTATTTTTGTCAACACACGACTAATCTTAACGAATGAGTACTGTCCACGTGTGACTATTTTTGTTAAATTATTTCGTTCAACACATGACTAATCTCAACGGATGAGTACAGTCAACACATGAACCTTTACTTAATAGTGATAAAGATATAAAATTTATTGTTAAAATATTACGTTCAACACATGACTAATCTCACGAATGAGTACAGTCAACACATGAACCTTTACTTTATAATATTCTTTATTCTCTAAATTGGAATGAGGCCCAATCAATCACCATATAATGTTAATTATATGGATTTTCATACATCACACACATATAATAGTATTGAAAATAATCAACCATCAACCAAAGTGCACTACACTGCATAAGCATCGAATATGGATATTCAACGCTTATAACAGCCTGTCAATCAATCGATCGACATATTTAATCAATCAGGATGAGTGAACTTCAAATTTCATCCCAACACCCGTGTGGGGTTTCAAACAATCAAACACAGATTTTAGTTGTGCAGTTGGGCGATGTGTAAAATCTATCGACCCAATCAATGTCCTTCAAATAGGTGTACATAAAAAAACCGTCCGGTTTGTAAATGAATATTTTATTTTATTCACTTCCACGTTAAAACTATATTTTTAACGATAAAATATTTTATTTAACTTATGAATGCTCTATTCAGTTCATTTATTAAATAAAATGATATTTTTATTTTTCTAACATATTTTAGAAAATTTCGGCGGTATAACGGCACGATACTAGAAACGGGACAAGGTCTAGCCTTATCCCCGGTCTAGTGAAGGCCCACGCCATTCACACATCAATCAAATTCATTCAATTCACCAAACAATTTAATTCAAACCAAATAATCTAACTAATCTATGCAATCAAACAAACAAGTCCATGGTCTGTGGACGATTGTGTCGGGTGCTACTAAACACCGTCTGCATCCTAGTATATATATATATATATATAATTAGAAAAAGAAATTTCGAGTGAGAAGTTCTCACCAATAGCTATCCAACCATCTCGACTCTTCTTTTGCAGAATTCTTCGTCGTTCTCGCCTTTTTGTCACCTTCGTTGACCGTAGCCACTACATACATAAAAATCGAATTTTTACTTCGTTGTTCAATATATAAAAATCGAATTTTTACTTCGTTGTTCAATATATAAAAATCGAATTTTTACTTTGTTGTTCAATATATAAAAATCGAATTTTTACTTTGTTGTTCAATATATAAAAATCGAATTTTTACTTTGTTGTTCAATATATAAAAATCGAATTTTTACTTTGTTGTTCAATATATAAAAATCGAATTTTTACTTTGTTGTTCAATATATAAAAATCGAATTTTTACTATGCTATTCAATATATAAAAATCGAATTTTTACTATGCTATTCAATATATAAAAATCGAATTTTTACTATGCTATTCAATATATAAAAATCGAATTTTTACTCTGCTATTCAATATATAAAAATCGAATTTTTACTATGCTATTCAATATATAAAAATCGAATTTCTTCGTTATTCAATTTCATATCTTTTTATCTAAAAAGGCCGAATCTTTTTACCGCTCTAACATATGTGTAAAAATCAAAAAATTTATAATAGTGAATACATAAAAAAAACACATTTTTAACATCAATGTTATTTATATATCGAAGTCACGTTTCAAACTAGAACAAGTTCATATAAAGATCATATTTTTCTATTTCTAAAAACAATATTTTTCTATTTCTAAAAACAATATTTTTCTATTTCTAAAAACAATATTTTTCTATTTCTAAAAACAATACATTTCTACTTTAATTTCAAAACCACGTCTTTTTAATTTCAAAATCGTGCCATTCATGTATTTTAAAACAAACCCTTAAACAAAGTTATTTTCACCCTTTTTTTTTATAGAAGAATAAAAAGAAAAAAAACATGTACATTTTTTTTAGCCAGATAATTAAATTAACAATAAACTAAGCAATAATTCATCATTAAGGGGTAATTACCACGTTCCTTTCAGCAGGCGATGACAACTGGGCTCAAAAGTAGAAATCGATCGTTGCTCCTCCACGTCAGCACCGGAACTGGATCGCACCCCACCACCTTGAAGACCTCCGTCGCCCCTTCCATCACCATGAGCACGGCGATGCTCGATCACCTCCCCCGCCCTAGAACCACCCGCGAACGTGCGGGGTTTGAGCACAGAAATCGAACAGCACGCCTCACTAAACCCGATCCCACTAGTACAGATCGAAAGCTCCCTCCAAGCGCTAGAGATTTCGTTTTGATTTGGATTGTAATTTGTGATGGATTCGAAGAAAATCGAACGAGAAGATTGGAGGGTTTGGGCCCTTGATTTTGGCGGCTATGTGAATGAATAAAGGAACTAGGGTTTAGAAATCCTTTTATATATTTTTAAATTAATATTTAATTCCATCCTTAATTGTTAATCGCTCCGAACCCCAAATCAAACCCAACGACCGTCGCCCCTAGCTAAATACCCCCATTCCGAACACAATGGGATATGTATCGTAGGCTAGTTCGATCGTTTGAATCAGTTTCCGTTGAATTTTAAGTATAATTCTTTATATATTCAATTTAAACGTACATTTTAAATTACCAGGGCCACATACTGACTCGAAAAATTCCCGAAAAATTATTTCTAGCTTCGTATTGACGATACGGTCATAACAAAACTAGTTTCGTCGAATTCTGAGACCGTTAGAAAAATGGCCATTTTCCAGTCGATTAAAATCAACTAAAACTGGTCAAACGCGTTTTCTTTTGCCACGCTCACATATTGAATCGAAAAATTACAAAATTTGAAACCTAGCAATAATTTGACATCACGGACCCAACAAAAGTGGTTTCGTCGAAATCCGAGGTCATTTGCAAAATGTCTATTTTTAAGGGCCTGAATTCCATAGCGACTATTCAGAATTTTCAACTGGACATATCTTTTGATTCCCGCTATGAAAATTTGATTTTTCGGGCTCGTTGGAAAGATATTCACAATTAGATCCTATTATTTTTGGTTTCACTAAAATCCGGATTGTTTTGCACCCGGTACATTCAATTGAAGTTTGAAATCGAATTATCGAACTACCGCGCCATTTTCAATTCTATTTATAATTATATATAATTATTTATATTCTAACGATGACATATATAATATATACGTTCTAATTCTATTCAAAATAAATTCCTCGTCGATATTATTTGAAATAATTCATTTTAAATAATCAAAATTCGCTAAAATTGCCAAAATAAAAATTTTAAACTGGCCCAGATTTTCGAGTTGTTATACTTGTAGTAGAAGTTTGCCCGAAACTGACCAGCATATCGAGCGTATACAAGTAAATATGGTTAATGTGAGAGGTCTAGGTGCCATGGGACATTATAATTACTACGGTATGATGCGAGATTAAGCCCAACTTGTAATAGAATCCTACCCAGAACCGCCCAACAAATCGAGCATCTACAAGTGGTAGGCCTAATGCAAGATGTCAAATGTGCATATATATATATATATATATGTGTGTGTGTGTGTGTGTGTGTGTGTGTGTTGTGTGTGCGGAGTATGCTTGCCTTGGGAAAAGGTATTAAGTGCATGACCTATCTCTTGTTGGGTATTAAGTGGTTAGGACTAGGTTCGTTCCTAAGGTACACTCCTTGATTCAGAACCTAAGTCATTGGGCCGACCCGTCGAGAATTAAATGGTTATTGGGTCTGCCTTTCTCCTATAAGGTATTAAATGGTACTGATAGACAAGAACGTATGTAGGGTTGCTCTTTAAGTGATGTCTGCTTCTTATCTAGGGGCTATAGATGGTTGGCCTAGGGACGAATTATGTATACGTGGCCTAAGGAACCACCATCTAATGGAAGTATTAAGTAGCTATTAGTTCACTCGTAGGGACAATTAGATAGAAAAAAGTGGGTTCGTCAGGGGGTTCTTCTTAAAAGAAGCCGTGTTCCTGACCCAAATTCTAGTAGCAAGTAGCCGTTCCTATTTCTCGCCCTACAAGAGTATTACCATTTATAATGATTAATGTTTGAACAGGGTATTAAGTGGCTTGAGGTCTGCCGTTGGGTATTAGATTACTAGAGGGATGTTCTCCCTAATTAAATACGGCATTAAGTGACCATAGGAGTGATCGCCCTTAAAATTATCTTGGGGGTAGTAAGCAACTTCTAAGGATGTCCGTCTCAAACGTTTGCATTGTGTGTTTGTGATGAAGACATAACTTGAAAAGTTTAAAATTGTCAAATATAGGAGATAACCTTCTTAACTTACTTGTATTTCATTCACTAGAACATTATGTTCTGACCTCCCTCCTCTAAACATTAACAGGACAATAGGTGATACAGGTGATTAAGGATGGAGAATGATCCCTTATAGGAGGAGCTCTTGAAGATCTAGTTATTATGGCTATTGCTTATTTTCTATTATTTCTGTGTAATTGGAATGAATGATGATGTACCTTGAAGTTCGAGACAAGTTGTAATTTTGAATTTTGGTGTTTAAATAATTGGTACATCTTATATTTATGCTATTATATTTTATCCCATCTGTTGTGTGAGTTTCTTATTTTCTTTTTAGACTGCTCTGTATATCTGTTTAAGTTAACCCGTATAGGATCCAACGATCCATTTATAGTGGCTCTAAGTTTCAATGAGCCTTTTCGGGGTTGGAATTCAGGCCATTCCGAGCAGGTTGTTACATCTGGTATCAGAGCGTAGAATACCCGATTATGGTGAAATATACGTATGAGAGACGTATTTGTTTTTTGAAAAGGTTTTCAAAACTATATATATATAAGTACTATGCCCCCAAAACATACGCAATTATACTAGGCAACCTTATCTTTCTCTCTTTTTAGGACTTGAGACTAAGTAGGAAGTCCACTGAAGGGCTTTTCCTTTTTCAGATAGTAGATATGGCCGACAATCAGCCCGAGCAGAGAAACCCGACAAGGTCTCGTTACTAGCCAAAATGGTTCCAACAATATCTTCGGACCGTGCAACAAGTCCCTGTTGCTAATCCTTACACAATGGAACCAGCTTTTCAACCCATTGAAGAGGCACCCAATTTCCCTTGCCTTTGTAAAGATTTTATAAGTTTAGGAGGTAGGACCTTTTCGGGAACTTAGAACTTTGTAGATGCAAAATCATAGATCTTTGAGTGTGAAATGATTTTTGAAGCTACCCGATGGTAAGATGTACTAAAGCGTAGGGTAGCAGCCTGACACTTAAAAGGGAGAGGCACTGGAATGTTGGAACCTTATTTCACAAGAGAACGTGGGTAGAGTGTTTACAAGGAAAGAGTTTAGGACCCGTTTTGAGAACAAATTCCTACCTAATGCAGAGGAAACCCTGCTGCTAGAAAATTTTATCCATTAAAGCAAGGAGAGCTGTAACACCCTGTATTTTCTATGTTCTTTAAAGTAACAAATTAAAGAATAATTCATTGTAAAATTAAGAATTAAGGGAAACGGGTTACGCCATCGCGTTCGTCTCGGAATTCTGCTTGAGATAGAATCCGAGTTTGCATAAATCGGACTCCGTATGAAGAAGTTATGGAGTATAGAAGATTTCATGTTAAATCAGAAATTAAATATAAATAATAATTAAATCAAAAAAGCAATTCGAATTTCAAATCCGAACAGTGACAATTGCTGACTTGTTGCTGAGTCACTAGGGCATAGTTGGCGATTTCTGGATAGCTCTATCTAGTCTGGATGGTACTGATTGCTCCTAGGTTGATCTAACAGCTCTCATAAATTTAAACTTCTATATAAGCAATCCTAACCCTCAACCCTAAACCACACAATTTCATTCTAAGGAGCCACCATGCTGTCCATGGTCAACCTAGCATAGCCACCATTCTTCTCCAACTAGGAAGCAAACTAGAAAGCAAGTTATAAGCTACGAATCAAATCTAAATTAGAGAATCGATAGTCTACGTCAAGGGATAGCTTTTCAGTTACAGAAAACAGATCTAGAAAACAAGATTTGTCCTTTGTTTTGTAAGTCCAAGTTAGTTTCAGATGTGAATTTTTAATTGATATTTTTGGCACGTAATAATATGAATCCAAGCTATACCTGATAATCTTTTCAGATTTATCCTATCCATGTTATCAGATCTGTGCCCGCGATGTTATTCAAATCTATTTTACCAGATTTGTGCCTGCGATATTATTCAAATCTAATCTATCAGATTTATGCCTGCGATGTAATTTTGTCCATATCTATACCTCTTTTATGTTTCTGATATTGCTATTATCAAATCTAGCTTCGTATGTCTACTTTATGCCTAATCCTTTATGTTTCCTCTTCTTCCCCTTTTATTATGGATCTAGGTTGTCTCGAACCTAGACGAAAACTTGTTATATATATATATACGATTGGAATACAGGGGAAATTGGGCCTAATCTATTTTGTACTAATGGGCGTAACTTGTAATTGAGATTTGGGCACAACTTGTAGCTGAGATTTGGGTATAACTTGTAATTGAAATTGGGCATTATTATCGTTATAATTGCAAGATGGGTTAATTTGCATATAAATCAAGTTTTGGGCATGATTGTTATTGTTCCGAATTTGGGTAACTTGAAACAATAAACCTTGACTGGGGAAAAAATGTAAATTGGAATATTAAATCTAGATTGGGCCTAACTATTGGCTGGGATGCCAAGTAAAATGAATATCATAATTTTGGGGCATGATTATTATTGCAAATTTGGGAAGATTGGGTGTAACCTACTCTGGGTTATAACTTGTAATTAAATTTATAGGGCATAACTTGCAATTAGCTTTGTTGAGGTATAACTTGAGAATTGGAACATGACTAGTTTTGTGAATTTGGGATAACTAGCATAAAAATCTAGACTTGGACATGTATGGTAAATATGCTAAAAGATAAACATGCCTATCCCGAGGTTAGATTGAGTTGCGGCGTAAAACTGCCCGGAACCGCCCGGCACATCAAGTAACCGCAACAACACCTATCTAATGTGAAAGGTTAGTGCACCATGCCCAGGAAAAACCCAACGTTAGATTGAGTTGTGGTGTAAAACTGCCCGGAACCACCTGGCACGTCCAGTAACCGCAACAACATAGATCTAATGTGAGAGGTTGGTGCATTAATAAATCAATTAGTGCTAATGAACAAGACATGTTAAGAATGGTAGGGTTAAGTTAACTAAGGCAACACTTAACCATTATAACATGTTAATTAGACAAGAAGATGGGGTTAAGTAAATTTAGAACACTTAACCGTTATAACATGTTAATTAGACATGAAGATGGGGTTAAGTAAATTTAGAACACTTAACCGATATAACATGTTAATTAAACAAGAAGGTGGGGTTAAGTAAATTTAGAACACTTAACCGTTATAACATGTTAATTAGACAAAAATGAGGTTAAGTAAATTTAGAACACTTAACCGTTAAAACATGTTAATTAGACAAGAAGGCGGGGTTAAGTAAAATTAGAATACTTAACCGTTATAACATGTTAATTAGACAAGTGAGCAGGGTTAAGTTAACCAGTACAACATGATGAATGAGAAGGGTTAAGTTAATAAGAAACACTTAACCAATATGACATGATGACTGGGTAGGGTTAAGTTAAAACAAGAGAGCAACACTTAACTAATATAACAGGATGCGTGGAAGGGTTAAGTTGACACATGAAGGCAACACTTAACCAATGTAGCATGACAAGTGGGTGGGTTAAGTTAACTTGAATTGATTGATGACATCTAACCAATACAGCATGATGAACGTGTGGGGTTAAGTTAATAAGAAACACTTAACCAATATAACATGATGAATGAACGGGGTTAAGTTAATAGGAAACACTTAATCAATCCAACATGACGAGTGAGAAGGGTTAATAAGAAACATTTAACCAACACGACATGATGAGTGGGTGGGTTAAGTTAACATGAATGGACAACACTTAACCAATATGACAGAATGTGTGGGAGGGTTAAGTATATATCGGATTGGTGGGTAATATTAGTAAATATAGGCCCACAAACTTAACCATTAAGTAATCATGTTTGAATCAGTGGGAGGGTTAAGTACATATCGGGTTGATGGGTAATATTAGTAAATATAGGCCCACAAACTTAACCAATAAGAAACCCTAGTAACGGAGACCCATTTCAGCAGTAACCCACATAGATGTATCAAGGTACCATGAAACTAGGCAGGGTGGGGCACGATTACTGGGCTGATTATAAGCAGTCAAAATAATGACAGGGGGTACGTCAGTGTAGGTTACGATGGATTACAGGCGTGCACGTACTCCGGAGTGGGAAAAATCAGGCACTGGGTACCAGTAGTTATACACTGTGTATCTTGAATCGTGTCGGGTCGCTATCATAGGGACTGATACACTTTATGGTGGGACCAGCACAGGGTATCTACACGCAAGAGAGGGCTGATTGACATGGACACAAGGAAAATTAATACGAGTAAGGAGCCGATCGATAGGGTAGTAAGGGTACATCTAACATCTTCATGGCAATTAGGCTGATTGAGGTAAGATCCTCATACTAGATGTACACCTGAAGGCTACCATAATTGCGGGGATTGGGATCAAATTGTAATATTATCATTTTACACAGATTACTAGTTGTGACATTAGTTAGGCGGTGCAGAGATATAGAAATCAGAATAACAGGGTAGTAGCGAAGCAGAGAAAGAGTAGAAGTGCATTCAGTTTATCTTGCCTTATCGTATCTTTGCTAATCGTATGTTATCTTGTCATCCTTGTTATCACAGTATTGTCTTATATTCAGTTTATTCATGTCATGATGCTTTTGCCTATTTACATGCTGAAAGTCACTGGACTTACCATACTTATGTCTGACCTAGTTTGTTTCACCTCTTTTCTTCCGTCCCCCCCGGTTCATAGGGAGGAAATGTTATCACTTAGCTCAGTTTTCTTTCCAAGCTCGAAGATATTCGATGTATTGCTTTGGACTCTCTCTTCCACTGCTATGGCTGGTTCATGCTTTTATTGTGGAATATCATTGTTATTTTCATTCTTCTTTTATACTTGGAAGTTTTTGAATCAAACAGAAGTTCTATGTATTGTTTTTAAGTATGATTGAGACAATTGTTGTAAAAGTTTGACTGAACCACATTGTTTATAAAATGACTTTATTTGTCTGTCTTGTAATTTATCTGCATCTTTTACCTAAAACGCTCCACCAAAGTTAAGGCATTCCCTTTGTGAGTGACCTTAACGAAGGTGGGGTATTACACGTGGTATCAGAGCTGAAGGTTACCTGATCAGATAAAAAGATTTGAAAAATTATTTTCAAAACGGTTTTTGAATGAAGCATTTTCTAAAGAAATTATTGTTTTAAAGGCATATTCCCCAAAGCCATATGCATTATCTTTTGATCCTCTATTTGAATCCTTGTTTTCCTTCTTTACTGAGTCTCCGGGGCTCCTGACTTTCTAAGAGGTAACCTCATCGCGACATGGTTCCGTAGGCTTGATAAGACTACGACACATGTCAAAGGGCGAAGCAGTGCCCAACCTCCATCCATAGTCGCAGTAGTTTCACCTACGGCTAATTCTCCTCCAAGCTTTGTAGGGTTTTCCGTGCGATGGAGGCAACCTTCGAGAGACTTGTCAACATGGTTCACAAAGGAGGTAAAGAGAAAGAGGCCAAAGGGGAAGAATCACAAACAAGGGAATGGAATATAAGAAAGGCGGAAGAAATAATAGATCCCGCAACAAGAGGAAGTGTCTTTTCTACGGTATAACAAGTCATTTAATTGTAGGAAGAAAAAGACAAGTGGTTATTTTCAGCATGGTGGGGCAGGGCATCTTATCAAGGATTGCCAGGAGGACAAGGACAAGGACAGGATTTTCAGGAAGGCCAGTGCATGCTTTCACCATCAGTGTACCTGAGAGAGAGATAGTAAATTCTAGTTTATCTTTTTGATCATCCTGTTAGTACTCTTTTTTGATTTTAGTGCTTCACATTCGTTTATATCTGCTTCCATGGTTGAGTCTCTGCACCTTAGTACTCGTATAGTAGAAGATCCCATTCTCAAATCCAATTGGTGGTTCGGCTCATTTATCTTTAGTTTGTAAGAATTTGAGAATAACTATATAAAGTATTGATTTTAAGTGTAATGCTTATGTTTTCGGGATTCATGAGCTATGGGTTGATTCTAGGCATGGATTGGTTAGCTATTAATTGTGAAAGGAGGGTGGTTAGGCTTTTGACTTGCCCCGGGAATACCCTCGAGATTTCGTACGATCCTAAGGAATCAGTTTGTCTTGGCTACCTAGAATCACTTGATGCATCTATCGACAATTTGCGTTCCGTTGGAGTAGTCCATGAGTACGCAGATGTTTTTGATTAGGTTATGGGTTTGTCCCCTAAAACGCAATATATGCTTCCGCATAAATCTAGTTGACAATGCAAAGCCAGTTGCATTACTTGTACGACACATGAATCCAAGGAAAAGGAAGGGCTCAGTAGACAAGTAAAAGAGTTACTTGAAAAAGGGTTCATAGGCGAAGTATTTCTGAAGGGGTGCTCAAGTCGTTTTCGTTACAAAGGCGGATGGTTCGCTTCACTTGTGCATAGATGATATTTTGGAATGAGGAAGAACATGCTTTGCATCTACGGGAATTCTAGGATACCCTCCAAGTGCATCAACTTAAGGCGAAGTTCTCCAAAAATGTCATTTTTGGAGAGAAGAAGTAAGGTTTCTAGGACATGTGGTGCCCAAAGAAGGGATAGCAGTAGATCCCACAAAAGTAATTGCGGTGCAAGACTGGAAGGTCCCAAGGAATGCAACAGAAGTAAGAAGCTTTCTTAAACTAGAGGGCTAATATAGGAAGTTAATTAAGGACTTTATGAAGGTATCGGCCCCACTTACTAGATTGACGAAGAAGAATCTAATCATCTTAGTATATACACTTGGTAACATGGTTAGCATATGTTTATTTTCAAGAGATAGTTTTGGGAATATCAGCATGACACGACAGAGGTTGTAGTGCCAAGTATACTATAAGAAGAAAAGGTGGAATGAGAGGCGACAGTGAACAGAGTTCCAATGCATATTCTGGAAACAAAAATTAAGAAGCTACGCAAATCGTGAAGTTATGACAGTCAGAGCAATATGGAATGAAGCTCAAGAAAAAGCGACTTAGAAGACTAGATACGCGCATCATACCCTTTTGAGGGTATATCCTTGATCTCTCTTTTTCTGTAAAGTTTATTTGCTAGTCTTTATCTTTTAAGTATATCCTCTCGATCCTATGCTCGATCCTTAGGTAGAATCCAATGGATGTAAACATGTGTTTGAGACATGTTATGATTGGTGGATGCAAGTGGATGTAAGTGTTTGCTAGTGGTTGCTCGTGGATGCACATACACACATTAGGCACTATATCGGCTCAGTCACTTTCATATTGCATATGCATGAGTGAATTTTAATATATATGAATTGAAACTTGATGTGTTATCATATGGATGTTGCATTTGTATGAATGATTGTGCACTCATGTAAAAGTTATAAAGTACGATTAGGAATAATTGCATACATGATGGATTCATGGCACTAACATAAATTCGCATTAAGGAGGTCCACTGAATCAGTAGACCGCCTGATTCTGCATTAGGTAAGGACATGTACACACACTATGCATATGATCATGAAAGCATTAGAAATCTTTTTAAGCACAATGGACGCCTGTGATTAAATGGTTGAGTAGATGGATGTTGGATGTTAGGATACATTCTCCTTGACTTGGAGATTTCGAGGACGAAATCCTTTTAAGGAGGGGAGAATGTAACACCCTATATTTTCTATGTTTATTAAAGTAACGAATTAAAGAATACTTAATTGTAAAAGTAAGAATTAAGGGAAACGGGTTACGCCATTGCGTTTGTCTCGGAATTCTACTTGAGATAGAGTCTGAGTTTGCGTAAATCGGACTCGGTATGAAGAAGTTATGGAGTTCAGAAGATTTCATATTAAATTAAAAATTAAATATAAATAATAATTAAATCGAAAAAGCAGTTCGAATTTCGAATTTAAGCAAAAGAGGCTGAGCGGGAAAATTCCCGCTCAGGGGGTCGACCCCCCAGGGGGAGTCGACATTGGTATCGATCCCCCTATAGGAGAGTCGACATAGGTGTCGACCCCCGCACTGTAGGGGTCGACTCCTGTCTTCTGATCCGAACAGTTACGATTTCTGACTTGTTGCTGAGTCACTAGGGCATAGATGGAGATTTCTGGATAGCTCTATCTAGTACGGATGGTTCTGATTGCTCCTAGGTTGATCTAATGGCTCACATAAATTCAAACTTCTATATAAGCAACCCCAACCCTCAACCCTAAACCACACAATTTCATTCCAAGGAGCCACCAAGCTGTCCATGGTCAACCTAGCACAACCACCATTCTTCTCCAACTAGGAAGCAAACTAGAAAGCTGGTTAGAAGCTACGAATCAAATCTAAATTAGAGAATCGATAGTTTACGTCAAGGGATAGCTTTTCAGTATTAGAAAACAGATTCCAGAAAACAAGATTTGTCCCTTGTTTTGTAAGTCCAAGTTACTTTCAGATGTGAATTTTTAATTGAAATTCTTGGCATGTAGTAATATGAGTCCAACCTATACCTGATAATCTTTTTCAGATTTATCCTATCCATTTTATCAGATCTATGCCTGCGATGTTATTCAAATCTATTTTATCAGATTTGTGTCTGTGATATTATTCAAATCTAATCTATCAGATTTATGCCTGCGATGTAATTTTGTCCAGATCTATACCTCTTTTATGTTCCTGATACCGCAATTATCAAATCTAGCGTCGTATGGCTATTTTATGCCTAATACTTTATGTTTCCTCTTCTTCCCCTTTTATTATGGATCTAGGTTGTCTTGAACCTAGACGAAAGCTTGTTTATACACACACACACACACACAAACACACGATTAGAATACGGGGGAAATTGGACCTAATCTATTTTGTACTATTGGGCGTAACTTGTAATTGAGATTTGGACATAACTTGTAGTTGAGATTTAGGTATAACTTGTAATTGATATTGGGCATTATTATCGTTATAATTGCAAGATGGGTTAATTTGCATATAAATCTAGTTTTGGGCATGAGTAACTTGAAACATTAAACCTTGATTGGGGGGGGGATGTAAATTGAAATATTAAATCTAGATTGGGCCTAACTATTGGCTGGGATGCCAAGTTAAATGAATATTGCAATTTTGGGGCATGATTATTATTGCATATTTGGGAAGATTGGGTGTAACCTACTTTGGGTTATAACTTGTAATTAAATTTTTGGGGCATAACTTGCAATTAGCTTTGTTGAGGTATAACTTGAGAATTGGAACATGACTAGTTTTGTGAATTTGGGATAACTAGCATAAAAATCTAGACTTGGACATGTATGGTAAATATGCTAAAAGATAAACATGCCTAACCCGAGGTTAGATTGAGTTGCGGTGTAAAACTGCCCGGAACTTCCCGGCACATCCAGTAACCGCAACAACACCTATCTAATGTGAGAGGTTAGTGCATCATGCCTAGGAAAAACCAGAGGTTAGATTGAGTTGTGGTGTAAAACTGCCCGGAACCGCCCGGCACATCCAGTAACCGCAACAACATAGATCTAAAGTGAGATGTTGGTGCATTAATAAATCAATTAATGCTAATAAACAAGACATGTTAAGAATGGTAGGGTTAAGTTAACTAAGGCAACACCTAACCGTTATAACATGTTAATTAGACAAGAAGACGGGGTTAAGTAAATTTAGAACATTTAACTGTTATAACATGTTAATTAGACAAGAAGATGGGGTTAAGTAAATTTAGAACACTTAACTGTTATAACATGTTAATTAGACAAGAAGGTAGGGTTAAGTAAATTTAGATCACTTAACCATTATAACATGTTAATTAGACAAAGATGGGGTTAAGTAAGTTAGGACACTTAACTGTTATAACATGTTAATTAGACAAGAAGGCGGGGTTAAGTAAAATTAGAATACTTAACCGTTATAACATGTTAATTAGACAAGTGAGCAGGGTTAAGTTAACCAGTACAACATGATGAATGAGAAAGGTTAAGTTAATAAGAAACACTTAACCAATATGACATGATGAATGGGTAGGGTTAAGTTAAAACAAGAGAGCAACACTTAACCAATATAACAGGATGTGTGGAAGGGTTAAGTTAACACAAGAAGGCAACACTTAACCACTGTAACACGACAAGTGGGTGGGTTAAGTTAACTTGAATTGATTGATGACACTTAACCAATACAGCATGATGAACGCGTGGGATTAAGTTAATAAGAAACACTTAACCAATATAACATGATGAATGAATGGGGTTAAGTTAATAGGAAACACTTGACCAATCCAACATGATGAGTGAGAAGGGTTAATAAGAAACACTTAACCAACATGACATGATGAGTGGATGGGTTAAGTTAACATGAATGGACAACACTTAACCAATATGACAAAATGTGGGGAAGGGTTAAGTATATATTAAATTGGTAGGTAATATTAGTAAATATAGGCCCACAAACATAAATATAGGCCCACAAACATAACCATTAAGTAAGCATGTTTGAATCAGTGGGAGGGTTAAGTACATATCGGTTTGGTGGGTAATATTAGTAAATATAGGCCCACAAACTTAACCAATAAGAAACCCTAGTATCGGAGACCCATTTCAGCAGTAACCCACATAGATGTATCAAGGTACCCTGAAACTAGGCAGGGAGGGCACGATTACTGGGCTGATTATAAGCAGTCAAAACAACGGCAGGGGGTACGTCAGTTTGAGTTCCAACGGATTACGGGCATGCATGTACTCCAGAGTGGGAAAAAGCAGGCACTGGGTACAGTAGTTATACACTATGCATCTTGAATCGTGTTGGGTCGCTATCATAAGGACTGATACACCTTGTGGTGGGACTAGCACAAGGTATCTACATGCACGATAGGGCCGATTGACACAGACACAAGGAAAATTAATACGAGTAAGGAGCCGATTGATAGGGTAGTAAGGGTACATCTAACATCTTCATGGCAATTAGGCTAATTGAGGTAAGATCCTCATACTAGATGTACACCTGAAGGCTACCATAATTGCGGGGATTGGGATCACGTTGTAATATTATCATTTTGCACAGATTACTAGCTGGGACATTAGTTAGGCGGTGCAGAGATATAGAATTCAGAATAACAGGGTAGTAGCGATGCAGAGAAAGAGTAGAAGTGCATTCAGTTTATCTTGCCTTTTCGTATCTATGCTAATCGTATGTTATCTTGTCATCCTTGTTATCACGGTATTGTCTTATATTCAGTTTATTCATGTCATGATGCTTTTGCCTGTTTACATGCTGAAAGTCATTGGACTTACTAGACTTATGTCTGACCTAGTTTGTTTTGCCTCTTTACTTCCGTTCCCCCCCCCAGGTTCACAGGGAGGAAATGTTACCACTTAGCTCAGTTTTCTTTCCATGCTCGAAGATAGTCGATGTATTGCTTTGGGCTCTCTCTTCCACTGCTATGGCTTGTTCACGCTTTATTGGGGAATATCATTGTTATTTTCATGCTTCTTTTATACTTGGAAGTTTTTGAATCAAGACAGAAGTTCTATGTATTGTTTTTAAGTATGATTGAGGCAATTGTTGTAAAAGCTTGACTAAACCATATTGTTTATAAAATGACTTTATTTTCCACTTCTTTATTTGTCTGTCTTGTAATTTATCTACATCTTTTTACCTAAAACGATCCACCAAAGTTAAGGCATTCCCTTTGTGAGTGACCGTAACGGAGGTGGGTGTTACAAGAGCTGGAGTTAAAGAGTATGTGGCGAAGCTGTGCAACTAAAGCACTTAAAGGTTTTATAACGGTGGAGGTGCAAAAAGGTGTAACTTGATAAAGCGGGGAAATAGCGAGGATAAAATGGTGGCCCAAAAAGATTCCTTAGATGTAAAACCGAATATTTGAAAATTAATTAATTATCTTTCTCACATTATATGTGTACAAGAAACTAATATTAGTTAATCTTATATAACAAAATCAAGGAATGTCATAGTAATGCATGCTACATTTGATAAGAATAATTGATTGTTACCATACATTAGGCGCCTATGCCTTAAATTTATCCATTTATATTAAATTTTTTAAAAAGAGAACTAGTCAAATCAAGCTTTATATATTAATACTGTTAAAAGGGAACACTAAAAAGTCTTGATTTAGCAGATGTAGCGGAAAATAGCAGGGCTAAAAGCGGATTTACTATTCATCAGTGCTAAATTGAAATAGCGCAACGGTTTAAGAGCGCCATGGGATATTGTGAGGCTTTAGCTGGGCTTTAACTATATAGCGACGAAGTTTATTGAGTTGTCTAAGTTTGGTAGGGGGTTGGTGGAAACCCCAATAGATAAAGCCCTTATGTTTGTTAAGCGGTTGAATTCACCATTGAAGGAGATGCTTTTGGCATAATTTACTTTTGGAGCTACATTTGAGGCCTTGGTAGAAGCAGCCATCTTATATTCAGCTGCGAATGTTAAGGAAGTTAAGAGTTCTAATAAATGAAAAGGTACTTTGGGTGATGGGAAGAATAATAAAATTAATTTCTGGCTCAAAAAGAAGAAAGGCAGGAAATTCAAGAAGGAAGCCAAGATATGTTCTAGATGCCACAAGAAAGAGAACAAAGCGAAGGACTATAGAGTGAACTTGGCAAAGACAAAGTCCAAATGGAAATGCTTTAACTATCACAAAGATGGACACTTAGCGAGGAGCTTCCCTAAGCCAAGAATAGTGCAAAGTGGCCAAAACTATACATTGGAAGTTGCGTTGATTCATAGTCAGCCCCTAGGGATTAGGGATAGCGTGCACTGGAAGGTATAATACCTATTCTAAGAAATTCTTTGTGTACCCTATCTGATTCTGGAGCTACCTACTCATTTATTGCTTGGAAGATTGTAGATTCTTTGAAATTTCCCATATCCTTTGCTAGTCATCCGATAGAGGTGTCTAACCCTATCAGAGGGACTATGCATCTTTCCGTTGTTTGTAAAGACCTAGTATTGTACATTAGTGATGTCGACTTCTTTTGAGATGCATATGTGCTTAATTTTGAGGGGTATCGTCTTATCTTGGGTTTGGAATGACTATCATTTTATGGGATCGTCCTCAACCGCAGTAGGAGAGTGGTTTGTTTGAGAAGCCTCGGAGGCTGCAGCATAAAGATTCCTTATAGGACAAGGAGTAGGAATTTGACCTTATTTCCCATATCTTCCATTTTGAAGGACCATGCTCGGTACCGGTTGTATGTGAGTTTCCTGATGTTTTTAAGGAAGTTGTAGGACTCCCACCCCACCAAGAGATATCATTTAGAATAGACCTCGAAAAGGATGCAAGGCCAGTAGCATTGCCTTTAAGGCACATAGCTCCTAAATAAAGGAGAGAGCTAGACAAGAAAATATCAGAATTGTTGCATAAGAAATTCATTCGTAGGAGTACCTTAGATTGGGTGCCCGAGTAGTGTTTGCCACAAACTCAGATGGACCTTTAAGGTTATGTGTGGATTATACGTAACTTAACAAGCTGATCAAAAAGAATAAATATCCCTTACCAAGAATCGATGACTTGTTTGACCATTTGGGAGGAGCCTAAATATTTTCCCTGTTAGATTTGGCTACTGGATTTCACCAACTAAGGATTTCAGATGAGTGTAATCCCAAGACAACATTTAGGATGCCATATGGACTATTCGAGTGGGAGGTTATGCCTTTTGGTTTGATGAATGACCCCGCTTTCTGTAACGGCTGGAAATATTCGACTCCTCGAGAGTCGAAAATTCCGAGATGTTAGTGAAAGAAAGTAGAGGGTGAGGAAGAAAAGATAGAACTAATAGAACAGAAGAAGAAGAAGGACTTACATCATCAGAGTAAACACGAATCTCACAGCGGAACGAATAAAATATAACATAACTTTGAAATACAAATCAGTACTCGTATATACATACCATTTCAAAGTACAACACTTAACAACACAGCGGAATAATAATAGCTATAATCCTGAAGCCTTCTGCTCCAAGCTCTCTAAGTGTATCTGTAAAATCCCGACTACTTGACTGCCCGTACAAATTTAGGCACCCAAGAGTTTAGGGAAAACAAACAAAATAAACTCTGGGTCAGTCATGGGACTGGTGTGAATAAAACTCCAACACTTGGTTAAATAAAGGATATCTTTCTGATATTATAATAATGTCTAAATACAAATAGATATCAATCTAGCAGAACGCTTGCATCTCACGTTCCACATACATAGTATACAAATAAAACCGTGAGCGCTTATTGGAGATTGGATTCCAACAGACAAGGTATGGGAGCACCTTCCGATCAGTGTACTCTAGAGGAGATACACTAGGGTTCAACAAGAACGACTTGCAATTCGGCCACACATGACCGTCCACTCATTTAGCTTGAGTGTAACGAATATATTATCACCGATGGTTGGGATCAGCAACCATCCTTCCCGATAAGGGACAGCATTGAAATAGATTATAAAGAAGTACAATTGAATATTCTCTAGATGGTGATAATACACCCTGCTTGGGTATGGCCCAACTAGCCATGCTGCCTAGCCCAACTTCTGTTATTTCCGGGTTGTGAGGTTTTGAGGTCACGTTTATCACTTTGACATATTATTTCTTCAATTACTTTGGATGCCACATCGTCATACCCGCCAAATCATTTTCGATTTCTCAAGGCATCACGGGTATAAAAGCTAAGAGAAACGAATTTCTCCGCCACCAACGTAATACGTTTAAAGAGATCAACATATATGATTCGTTAAGAATACTTTGTCAAACACTCGTCCATATACGTTGTCCTGGGACTGAACAAACTGAAGGTACTATTCAGTGAATCCATACTACCTAGGCTTTTCACAATAGCCCTTGCACTTTACTCCGTCTTCAATTATCTTCAGCGTACTTGATTCACAACGCTTATGCTAATACGGAGTGGTTCTTCGGATAATAATCCAACCGGTCTCTCCATATTTACAACGTAAATATGGTCAAAACTTTGATAGTCTGTGATTCAACTATCAAATGAAAACATGTCGGTGTACAAACAACGATCTTATTTCCAAATGGAAATTCGATCGATCAATCATCATATGTTCATATTTCCTTATTTCATATATTTAGAAAATATATGTTATTAATCATTGGAAAACATTTCCATAACTTATTTTCACATCACTATTATTTCGCAACTATCAGTCCCTAACTGTAACTAGTATGAGAACAATTCTCTAAGTATCAACCCGGAAGGTCGAAACCAACATCAGATCGTCACTTAAAAAACCGTTCAACTTACCCTCTCCAGTCAGTTTCTGAATTTGCTTAACTCTATTTCTTAAATTCTTATCATGAAAACATTTCATTTTCTATGTTTAGAAAACATATCTGACTATATTTGGAAAATGTTTCCAAAACTCATTTACGGATTTCCAATGAACGTTGTATAAAACATCGTTTCGCTTAATCCATTTATCGCTTATTCCTTAACTTTATTCCTAATCAACCTTTTAGATCGAACCACAACTATTCCTTTGTCAATTCTGAAGTCAATCAAGTTGGGGTATAATTACCTCGCAGACCTTAATTGAACAACGTCCTTTACTGTGAAATAGATGAAGCTCATCACTCACTTTTTACAATCATCTGTTTACGCAAATTCTCGGATTCAGGTTACGAATCCACTTATTATATGACAACGTTTGATTATAACTATAACGTTATAATTCCTACCCCTCAAATATCTTACCTAAATTATAAATTTATTTCCTAACTCGAATAATTTAACAGACACCTAATTTCTAAATCAATAACTAAATCTTGATTTAAACCCTGGAAAGTAAATAGTACTTTCCCGAATTCGCTGTAATCGAATTCGACGTATAACTCTCTTTCGAGAAATCTCTATTCGATTAACTCTCCCTTTTTAAGAACTTATATTCGATAAACTCTATTTCGATTAACTCCTATCGAATAACTAATATTCGAATAACTCTTCTTGGTTGGCTCTATTTCATTAACTCTTATCGAATAACAAATATTCGATTTTCTTAAATGTGTCAATTCTTATCGAATAACTAATATCCGATTAACTTAAATGGATTTACTCTTATCGAATAACTTATTCGATTAATTCAACTTGATTTTGTTAACTCGATTATCTCAACTCGATTACTTAACTCGACTACTTAACTCGATAAATCTTAACTCGATTACTTAACTTGATAACTTAACTTAACCCAAATCGATTAACTCAACTCTAATCGATTAACTTAATTTGATTTACTCCTTCGAATGACTCATTCGAATAACTTAATTGATTAACTCCTTCGAATAACTAATTCGAATAACTTACCTTCGAATAACTAATATTCGATTTACTCTAACTCGATTAACTTAATTCTAATCGATTTACTCCATTTCGATTCAACTTAATTCAAATCGATTAACTTAACTCAAATTGATTAACTCCTTTCGAATAACTAAATTCGATTTAACTCTTCTCGAATAACTAAATTCGATTAACTAAAATTGAATAACTAATATTCAATTAACGCTTACGTGTTTAACTCTATTCGAATAACTAATTCGAATAACTTACCATCGAATAACTAATATTCGATTTACTCTAACTCGATTAACTTAATTCTAATCGATTTACTCCATTTCGATTCAACTTAATTCAAATCGATTAACTTAACTCAAATTGATTAACTCCTTTCGATTAACTAAATTCGATTTAACTCTTCTCAAATAACTAAATTCGATTAACTCAAATTGAATAACTAATATTCAAATAACTCTTACGTGTTTAACTCTATTCGAATAACTAATTCGAATAACTAATATTCGACTTAACTCTTCTCGAATAACTAAATTCGATTAACTCCTTTTTATGACGTTTATTCATTTCAAAAGATTTCCTTTTTACAATGTTTATCCATTTATAAAGATTTACTTTTTACAGCGTTTATCCATTTATAAAGATTTACTTTTAGTAACGGTTCTTCACTTTATAAATGTCCTTTTAATAACGTTTCTCCCCTTCTAAGGATTTCCCTTTAATAGCGTTTATTTACTTTATCGGTGTTAAAAACAATTTCTACTTCTCTATATAAGTTCAAACTTATATATCCCATTTATCAAACAATAAATATTTTATTTAATTTATAAAACATTATTTATAAATTAAATCTTCTTACTTTATCTGTTAAAAATAGATTTCCTATTTAATATCTCCTTAAAATCCATATCGTGTTATACTTGTGTGCGAAGCACGTGTTTAAATCTATCCTTGTATAATTCTATTTATTTTCCGAACAAGTGTTCCTTTATTTATTCCCTAAATAAATATTCCTTTATTCCATTTATTTATAATCTTAATAAATGTTCCTATATTTATTTCCTAAATAAATATTCCTTTATATTCTAATTTATTTATTTTCTAAATAAATGTTTCTATTTTATTTCATTTATTTTCTAAATAAATGTATCCTTTTTCATTTATTTATTTTCTAATTAAATAAATGTTTTCCTTTTATAAAATCCTATCGATTTTATAAATAAGATTCATTTTCAATATAAATATTGAAAATCCCCTTATCAACATTTTGGTATGTTATGGTATTCAGTCATATCAAATCACGATGTTCAATATCGTCCAAGCACATATAATCGCCCACAGATTTTATATCACATCATATAACAATATATGAAAAACAATAGAATAACTGTTGAGGAATCCAGTCGGATTCCTCCAACCTGTTTCCCTGCATCACAGATGTTAGACAATATAGATAACATCACTTTCAGTTCCATATGATATATTCTGTTAAACAGAATCAATATAGAAATTTAACTAACTGACTAGCAGTTCAATCAACCAATCAACACACAGTCAAACAGACAATTTTAACAGTTCTAACAATGCAACATGAAATTATAAACTGTTCAGAGTTAGTGAGATTTACTCACATTTGCGCGTTAACTGTTAAATAACGGTTTGCGTTATTTGCCTCAGTCGGACAATTTATTTTGCCATAAATTGTAACGAGCTCGGATTCACTCCCAGTCAGCTCCATGGTGTAGCCACCATCCATACGGTCCTATCGGATCTTGTTTCTCTGAATTCTTAATGAACTAGGCCCAATTCAAACCCTCTACCGCTCTCAACACCTACTTCTTCCCCGATACAGAACTGTCGAACTGTTCTTTTATTTCGAAAATTTGTCGGCTCCATTCTTCGCCATTATTTATTAAAATTGATCAACGTCCTACATTTCACTAACCCGTTATAAACAGTACTCTACCTTTTTGCAAACACAATAACTTTCATCCCCTGTAAACACTACCACCGGAAAAATTACATCATCTTTCTGCAACACGCACAGTACCCCACTGGTCAGTGGTCACTAGTCCTCTTCTTCCTATGTTATTCGCACACCATTTCGAAGCTTCAGGCCTCCCACTGCATGCGTGCCTTCATCAGTTCGAGACCACCAAGTTCTTTCTCGTGCTCTTTCTTTCCTTGCAAATTTGAACACAACTCTTGTATATGAAAAATCCATGCTTGTTCCTTCTCCTGACCGACTTCGAACTCCTACACTACCTTGCATGCTCAGCCACTACTGTAATTCACGAACCAAATTTACATGGAATGGCTTACTTCTTCTCACCCTGTCACATACACGCACAGTACCCTCTCTCCTTTTATACAACCATCCGCTCCCACTCCATTTACTCCATCAAGTTTTCATGCATGTTGGCCACATGCAGCACCTCCTCCTTCTATAAATAATATGTTGCTCCTCCCTTCAAAACATATGTCCGCACCTGCTCCGTTTGAACTCGACCTCCCCCTTCTCACATAAGAAGTCTGGAGCATGCACGCCCCTTTCATCTCACAAACCTTTCAAAGCCTCATCTCCTTACAGTTCCTTCCATCGTTCCTTATAATGAAACGCGCTCCGACGGGTCTCTTTTCTCTCACGCAACTCACGTTTTTATTTTGATTATTTCTTTATATACTGCCATTTAAAAGCTTCGAAAACACCTTAGTTCGCTGTCAAAACATACAACGTGTAATCCGGGAAAAAGGAGAGAAGAACCAGTTGTGTGTTTATATAGGAGAGTGTATTGTAGCAGAGGGTGCACGTAGACCTTTGGTTTTGGATCTGAGAAGAGCATGTGTTCGGTTTGAGGCCACGGAAAACTTGCGGATGTGATGAAGGGAAACGTGGCTTAGTAAGTGACACAAAGAACTGGTGGATAGAAAAGGAAGGGGCGTGTACACTTAAGGTCCAAGAAAACTTAATATATTCTATTATCATATATATGTTTTACGTTACAAAATATGTGTGCTCCGTTACTTAAATTTTCATTCATGTTGGGCCGCTACAGACAGAAGTAAGAGTACAGTCGTGCTCAGTGAGGTGTCACGATCCCATAAATATAATAACATCGGTAGGTTGACTCATATTGTGAAACCCCAAAATATTAATATAGGGTGCAAAATACTCCAAATAGAAAGTTGCTTATTTAATTAATTAAAAATTACAGTAAAATTCTAAAAATTAAATTATCACTATGTCTCAAAAGAACCTTGTCTAAATTCACAACCGATATACAAATATTTTTAAATAACCGTTATGGCCACGAATGTATATACCGCTATTTTTTCTGAATATTTGATTTAGACATAAATCAAAATCTACACGACGAAATCTCGATTTTTCTCTTCCATATGAAAAATATAGTTCAACAGATCCGTACGTTTCTTGTTTCACAGAAATTCGACTTTAAACGGATTCTGTATATTCAGTTGAAGTTCGAATCGCCAAATTGCGAACTGCCACGACGTTTCAAGTTCGTTTTAATTATAATTATAAATTATAAGTTCAAACGTTGTACTTTAAGTTATCGATATCGCCAAATCGATATATAAATCATTAAATAAATTAATTATTCGACAGCTAACAAAACGCGCCATTACAGACTTCCCCCCTTAAAATAATTTCGTCCTCGAAATTGCTAAGTTAGAAAAATGCTACTAACTCTACTAACTAGATTTAAAAATCCTTTTTTGTTTACCTCTAATTTTCAGTTTTGACTGGACCCATTTAATTTTAATTAATTTATTAATTCATTTTCGACCAACTAAAATTTTCAAAAATTCTAAAAATTTTCTAACACCTTAAATTTTCGAAAAATTTCGCCATAATCTCCTTTGTATGGCTCAATACGTCAAACCACAACTCGCCTCTCTAGGTCTCCTCCAATCCAAAAGGAAACCAAAATAGCCAAGCGGCTTGCTAATTCGGCTCATAAAATCCAAACTCATATATGATATAAACTTGTACCTTTTTGTCGGGCATTTAACTCTACCCCTTGCATCTGCTACCACTTCAACATATACCAATGTTATCCATTCTAATTGATCTCCAATCAGTTCATATCCTCAAATCCAAATCGAATTTCATTCGAACTCTAATTATCAAATTTCAATTTATTGACTTATCAATTTGGTTCCATTCTAGATTATCTCTAATCCAATTCAATTTTATTTAACTCGGTTCAAGTTAAATTTCAATTTATTTTTACCATCTCATTTTATTTAACTTCATTAGTTAAATTTTAATTCCAGAACTTAAGTTCCTGGGTTTCTTTCAAATCAATTTGAAATCATAATGCCAATTCAAAACCTTCGAATTTTTAAACAACTTGTTTTCTCAAAACAATTCAAAAACAAAATCTTTAGTAGTAATCCGTCACTTAGAACTCAGAAATGAACGTTAATGATGTAGCTACACTCATCAGGGTTATTTTCCAGTGATACAAGTGAGTTTAATAGTATATTTCTTTTCAAAATCATTTTAAACCTTTTCATTTTGAAATACATTTCAAATATTTTTCACACTGCTTGAAAACATTTCAAAATCTCCCAGGAACTTAAAATTTCCTTATTTTAATTCCAAATCTGATTTAAATTCATATTTAATTCAAACTATTTCATATATTACATTCATATGAATTCTGATTGGTCATTTATAACCATTTCACTTTTTATAATCTTTATTCGATTATAATTTCAAGATATATATTTCTTCTATAAACAAATATATTTGGGAAAAATTATTTCATTTACCCTCTTTCAAAACATACCATGACGGTTCATCGTATTCGAGTGTTTAGTAACCCTTATCGATACAGTGGATCAAACTGATCGACCAGAATTCATAAGCCACTCAACCAATGAGTCTCTACAATATAAAACCATTTTACATTGAATAACAATTACGCGCTCATATATATACACTCAAACTCAATCTAGGATATTACTAATCCCATCTCTATCGAGTTATGCCACAGAGCCAAGGTAATCACTTAACTTAAGCTCTGATACCAACTGTAACGGCTGGAAATTTTCGACTCCTCGAGAGTCGAAAATTCCGAGACGTTAGTGAAAGAAAGTAGAGGGTGAGGAAGAAAAGATAGTACTAATAGAATAGAAGAAGAAGAAGGACTTACATCATCAGAGTAAACACGAATCTCACAGCCGAACGAATAAAATATAACATAACTTTGAAATACAAATCAGTACTCGTATATACATACCATTTCAAAGTACAACACTTAACAACACAGCGGAATAATAATAGCTATAATCCTGAAGCCTCCTGCTCCAAGCTCTCCAAGTGTATCTGTAAAATCCCGACTACTTGACTGCCCGTACAAATTTAGGCACCCAAGAGTTTAGGGAAAACAAACAAAATAAACTCTGGGTCAGTCATGGGACTGGTGTGAATAAAACTCCAACACTTGGTTAAATAAAGGATATCTTTCTGATATTATAATAATGTCTAAATACAAATAGATATCAATCTAGCAGAACGCTTGCATCTCACGTTCCACATACATGGTATACAAACAAAACCGTGAGCGCTTATTGGAGATTGGATTCCAACAGACAAGGTATGGGAGCACCTTCCGATCAGTGTACTCTAGAGGAGATACACTAGGGTTCAACAAGAACGTCTTGCAACCCGGCCACACATGACCGTCCACTCATTTAGCTTGAGTGTAACGAATATATTATCACCGATGGTTGGGATCATCAACCATCCTTCCCGATAAGGGACAGCATTGAAATAGATTATAAAGAAGTACAATTGAATATTCTCTAGATGGTGATAATACACCCTGCTTGGGTATGGCCCAACTAGCCATGCTGCCTAGCCCAACTTCTGTTATTTCCGGGTTGTGAGGTTTTGAGGTCACGTTTATCACTTTGACATATTATTTCTTCAATTACTTTGGATGCCACATCGTCATACCCGCCAAATCATTTTCGATTTCTCAAGGCATCACGGGTATAAAAGCTAAGAGAAACGAATTTCTCCGCCACCAACGTAATACGTTTAAAGAGATCAACATATATGATTCGTTAAGAATACTTTGTCAAACACTCGTCCATATACGTTGTCCTGGGACTGAACAAACCGAAGGTATTATTCAGTGAATCCATACTACCTAGGCTTTTCACAATAGCCCTTGCACTTTACTCCGTCTTCAATTATCTTCAGCGTACTTGATTCACAACGCTTATGCTAATACGGAGTGGTTCTTCGGATAATAATCCAACCGGTCTCTCCATATTTACAACGTAAATATGGTCAGAACTTTGATAGTCTGTGATTCAACTATCAAATGAAAACATGTCGGTGTACAAACAACGATCTTATTTCCAAATGGAAATTCGATCGATCAATCATCATATGTTCATATTTCCTTATTTCATATATTTAGAAAATATATGTTATTAATCATTGGAAAACATTTCCATAACTTATGTTCACATCACTATTATTTCGCAACTATCAGTCCCTAACTGTAACTAGTATGAGAACAATTCTCTAAGTATCAATCCGGAAGGTCGAAACCAACATCAGATCGTCACTTAGAAAACCGTTCAACTTACCCTCTCCAGTCAGTTTCTGAATTTGCTTAACTCTATTTCTTAAATTCTTATCATGAAAACATTTCATTTTCTATGTTTAGAAAACATATCTGACTATATTTGGAAAATGTTTCCAAAACTCATTTACGGATTTCCAATGAACGTTGTATAAAACATCGTTTCGCTTAATCCATTTATCGCTTATTCCTTAACTTTATTCCTAATCAACCTTTTAGATCGAACCACAACTATTCCTTTGTCAATTCTGAAGTCAATCAAGTTGGGGTATAATTACCTCGCAGACCTTAATTGAACAACGTCCTTTATTGTGAAATAGATGAAGCTCATCACTCACTTTTTACAATCATCTGTTTACGCAAATTCTCGGATTCAGGTTACGAATCCACTTATTATATGACAACGTTTGATTATAACTATAACGTTATAATTCCTACCCCTCAAATATCTTACCTAAATTATAAATTTATTTCCTAACTCGAATAATTTAACAGACACCTAATTTCTAAATCAATAACTAAATCTTGATTTAAACCCTGGAAAGTAAATAGTACTTTCCCGAATTCGCTATAATCGAATTCGACGTATAACTCTCTTTCGAGAAATCTCTATTCGATTAACTCTCCCTTTTTAAGAACTTATATTCGATAAACTCTATTTCGATTAACTCCTATCGAATAACTAATATTCGAATAACTCTTCTTGGTTGGCTCTATTTCATTAACTCTTATCGAATAACAAATATTCGATTTTCTTAAATGTGTCAATTCTTATCGAATAACTAACATCCGATTAACTTAAATGGATTTATTCTTATCGAATAACTTATTCGATTAACTCAACTTGATTTTCTTAACTCGATTATCTCAACTCGATTACTTAACTCGATAAATCTTAACTCGATTACTTAACTTGATAACTTAACTTAACCCAAATCGATTAACTCAACTCTAATCGATTAACTTAATTTGATTTACTCCTTCGAATAACTTAATTGATTAACTCCTTCGAATAACTAATTCGAATAACTTACCTTCGAATAACTAATATTCGATTTACTCTAACTCGATTAACTTAATTCTAATCGATTTATTCCATTTCGATTCAACTTAATTCAAATCGATTAACTTAACTCAAATTGATTAACTCCTTTCGAATAACTAAATTCGATTTAACTCTTCTTGAATAACTAAATTCGATTAACTCAAATTGAATAACTAATATTCAATTAACTCTTACGTGTTTAACTCTATTCGAATAACTAATTCGAATAACTTACCTTCGAATAACTAATATCTGATTTACTCCAACTCGATTAACTTAATTCTAATCGATTTACTCCATTTCGATTCAACTTAATTCAAATCGATTAACTTAACTCAAATTGATTAACTCCTTTCGAATAACTAAATTCGATTTAACTCTTCTCAAATAACTAAATTCGATTAACTCAAATTGAATAACTAATATTCAATTAACTCTTACGTGTTTAACTCTATTCGAATAACTAATTCGAATAACTTACCTTCGAATAACTAATATTCGATTTAACTCTTCTCGAATAACTAAATTCGATTAACTCCTTTTTATGATGTTTATTCATTTCAAAAGATTTCCTTTTTACAACGTTTATCCATTTATAAAGATTTACTTTTTACAGCGTTTATCCATTTATAAAGATTTACTTTTAGTAACGGTTCTTCACTTTATAAATGTCCTTTTAATAACGTTTCTCCCCTTCTAAGGATTTCCCTTTAACAGCGTTTATTTACTTTATCGGTGTTAAAAACAATTTCTACTTCTCTATATAAGTTCAAACTTATATATCCCATTTATCAAACAATAAATATTTTATTTAATTTATAAAACATTATTTATAAATTAAATCTTTCTACTTTATCTGTTAAAAATAGATTTCCTATTTAATATCTCCTTAAAATCCATATCGTGTTATACTTGTGTGCGAAGCACGTGTTTAAATCTATCCTTGTATAATTCTATTTATTTTCCGAACAAGTGTTCCTTTATTTATTCCCTAAATAAATATTCCATTTATTTATAATCTTAATAAATGTTCCTATATTTATTTCCTAAATAAATATTCCTTTATATTCTAATTTATTTATTTTCTAAATAAATGTTTCTATTTTATTTCATTTATTTTCTAAATAAATGTATCCTTTTTCATTTATTTATTTTCTAATTAAATAAATGTTTTCCTTTTATAAAATCCTATCGATTTTATAAATAAGATTCATTTTCAATATAAATATTGAAAATCTCCTTATCAACATTTTGGTATGTTATGGTATTCAATCATATCAAATCACGATGTTCAATATCGTCCAAGCACATATAATCGCCCACAGATTTTATATCACATCATATAACAATATATGAAAAACAATAAAATAACTGTTGAGGAATCCAGTCGGATTCCTCCAACCTGTTTCCCTGCATCACAGATGTTAGACAATATAGATAACATCACTTTCAGTTCCATATGATATATTCTGTTAAACAGAATCAATATAGAAATTTAACTAACTGACTAGCAGTTCAATCAACCAATCAACACACAGTCAAACAGACAATTTTAACAGTTCTAACAATGCAACATGAAATTATAAACTGTTCAGAGTTAGTGAGATTTACTCACATTTGCGCGTTAACTGTTAAATAACGGTTTGCGTTATTTGCCTCAGTCGGACAATTTATTTTGCCATAAATTGTAACGAGCTCGGATTCACTCCCAGTCAGCTCCATGGTGTAGCCACCATCCATACAATCCTATCGGATCTTGTTTCTCTGAATTCTTAATGAACTAGGCCCAATTCAAACCCTCTACCGCTCTCAACACCTACTTCTTCCCCGATACAGAACTGTCGAACTGTTCTTTTATTTCGAAAATTAGTCGGCTCCATTCTTCGCCATTATTTATTAAAATTGATCAACGTCCTACATTTCACTAACCCGTTATAAACAGTACTCTACCTTTTTGCAAACACAATAACTTTCATCCCCTGTAAACACTACCACCGGAAAAATTACATCATCTTTCTGCAACACGCACAGTACCCCACTGGTCAGTGGTCACTAGTCCTCTTCTTCCTATGTTATTCGCACACCATTTCGAAGCTTCAGGCCTCCCACTGCATGCGTGACTTCATCAGTTCGAGACCACCAAGTTCTTTCTCGTGCTCTTTCTTTCCTTGCAAATTTGAACACAACTCTTGTATATGAAAAATCCATGCTTGTTCCTTCTCCTGACCGACTTCAAACTTCTACACTACCTTGCATGCTCAGCCACTACTGTAATTCACGAACCAAATTTACATGGAATGGCTTACTTCTTCTCACCCTGTCACATACACGCATAGTACCCTCTCTCCTTTTATACAACCATCCTCTCCCAATCCATTTACTCCATCAAGTTTTCATGCATGTTGGCCACATGCAGCACCTCCTCCTTCTACAAATAATATGTTCTCCTCCCTTCAAAACATATGTCCGCACCTGCTCCGTTTGAACTCGACCTCCCCCTTCTCACATAAGAAGTCTGGAGCATGCACGCCCCTTTCATCTCACAAACCTTTCAAAGCCTCATCTCCTTACAGTTCCTTCCATCGTTCCTTATAATGAAACGCGCTCCGACGGGTCTCTTTTCTCTCACGCAACTCACGTTTTTATTTTGATTATTTCTTTATATACTGCCATTTAAAAGCTTCGAAAACACCTTAGTTCGCTGTCAAAACATACAACGTGTAATCCGGGAAAAAGGAGAGAAGAACCAGTTGTGTGATTATATAGGTGTAACACCCCGAAAATTCTATAACTGTGAAATTAACAAATTAAAGCATAATTAATCTGAAATCAAAGAACTAAGGGAAACGGGATACGCCATTGCGTTCGTCTCGGAAAAATACGCGAAATAGAGTCCGAGTTTTCGAAAAACGGAGTCCGTATGAAGAAGATATGGCCTTCGGAAGTTTTGAATTAAATTTAAAATTCAAACAGAATAAAATAATTAAAAATCGGGCCCAATGGGCCAGGGCGGATAAACACCCGCCTAGGCCACCCAGGTCGACTGGGCTGTCGACCTGGGCTACCCATGTCGACAGGGCTGTCGACAGCCCTGTCGACAGGGGTGTCGACCTGGTCGAGCCCAGTCAACCTGGCTGGCCAGGTCTGTGTTTGGTCGAATTTCTGTGGTCTGCTTTGTCATTAGGGCTAGGTGGCGGGTTCTAATTGGTCTCTCTATCTAATGAATGGCTATGATCAATCCAAGCAACATCAATGGTCCTAATCAGTTCCTAACCTCTATATAAACAACCCTAGACTAAACCCTAATCTATTCATTCAAAATTAAGAACATAGCCGCCATGTTGCTGAGGAACGACTAAGAGTAGCCGCCAACTAAAGAGAGAATTAGGAAGAAAGTTCTAAAGCCTAAAGCAATTCAAGCAACCTAAAGCCAATCAATTCAACAAAGGAATCATATCTCTTAATTAGAGAATTCGCCGCAACCATTGTAAGTAGAGTATTACTTTGGTATGAATAAATAACTGTGCTGATTTGTATGCTTGAATTGGGATAATAAAGTAATTCAAATTTGTGCAAAATTTATGTTATTCATTATAAAGAACTACATGCGGTAGTTCTATGCAAGTATGCGTTTGGAATATTTCGCAAATTATGTAATCTATGTTGAAGCTACATGTATGTAGTTGATTGAAATTCATGCAAGTTTGGGGCTTTGTTATTATGCCATCATAATGTATATTTTTGTGCATAAATCATTTTGCAAGTAATTGAAACAAGTTTGGTTATTATAGTTCATATGAAACTATGTTGGAATTTTGACACCATAATCCATGTATTAAGTCATGCTTTTGCAAACTTATGAATATGGCTAGGCTATGAATGATATTTGGCATAATTGAAATCCATGATTAAGTCTATCTTGTTTAAAAGAATTATATGATGACATATGTGAGACATGGCTAGGTTAGACTCAAAAATCCCTTTTTGCAAGTTTAAAGCAAACACCATGATTAGGAATATTTATGCATAAGTATGTTTATACCATCGTTATGTGATTAGACTTAAATCATGATTAAGTTGAACTATGTTTTTTTGTTAGTAACAAAGTATCCCCTTTGTAAACATGTAGAAACCTTATGAACATGACTTGTTTATGTTTATGCCTAAATGAGAATATAGGTCTATGTTGTAGTTAAGACTATGTGACACCTAAGTTATATTCTTATCTTAAGTTTACATGGTTTGGTTCATGTCACCTATGCTTTATGACCAAAGTATATATATGCAAGTACACCAGTTTCTATTATGTATTTCCAATGTCATATGCAAGTTCATGCGCTCACCTTCCCCTCTTTGTGTATGTAATCACGCTTTAAGCCTCCCCTTTTCGCATGGCTAAATTGGGCTTTAAAAGGCTAAGCCCAATATATATAAACGGACGTGTAAAACGGGGGAAAATAACGTTGGGTTAAAAATTAATTAATGAATGAAAATATAAAATAGAAGGGCCCAAATTCAAGTATGGGTTGGGCCCGTGATTGGTGTAACCTTTACACCATTAACTTAATAATGGGCCGCAAATATTTACATATAAGAAATAAAGAAGAATGACAAAATATGTAAATGTAGAACATACGATGTGTTTAACCCGAGGTTGGATTGAGTTGTGATGTAAACCTGCCCGGAACCGCCCGGCTGTCCAGTAGTCACAACAATACCTATCCAATGTGGGAGGTTAAACATGGAGCCCAATAAGGACCCGAGGTTAGACTGAGTTGTGGCGTAAGACTGCCCGGAACCAACCGGCAACAGGCAGCCACAACAATACCTGTCTAATGTGAGAGGTCAGGGCCTTAATAAGACAATTAAGGCTGAGTCAGGATTGTTAGGATTAAGTGAACTAAAGACTTAATCAAAATGGAACATGCTAAACTAAACGGACCGGTGGGGTTAGGTTAGGAAACACTTAACCAACTTAGCATGTTGGCTAGAGATAGAAAACCTAGTAACGGGGGACCCTTTTCAGCAGTAACCCTAAAAGGTGTATCAGGATACCCTGAAACTAGGCAGGGTGGGACACGATTACTGGGCTGATTGTAAGAGGTCAAATCGACGGCGGTGGTGTAGCAGTGTAGGTTCTAACGGAGTGTGGGCGTGCACACACTCCGGCGCAGAAAAATAAGGCACTGGACACCAGTAGCATACCTATGCATTCTAAGGTTGTGTCGGGTTGCCACTATGGGACTTGATACACCCCATGGTGGGACCAGCATAGGTAACTACGACATTGGGGGCCGTAAGACACATGTAACTATGCGAGTAGGAGCCGATCATCATAGAATGGATCACATCACCCTGATTATGGGTGCCAGTTGGAAACTAGTTTATATGGGTTCAGAGAATAACATAGGGTACGATAGTATATTCGACCCTAGACAACTTAACCAAGTTATAATGCATGCCCACTTCTTGTTTATACTTATCATACCCAGTTCTTTATTCATAGACAAAATAGTACTAGACTTACTCAGGCTTTATGTCTGACTCTACTTTTCTTTCGTCTTCTTTCTTCCGTTTCCCCCCCAAGGTCCTCAGGGAGGGAACACAGCAGCTTGACCAACCTCAACATCCAGCTTGAAGAAGAGAAATGTATTGCTTGGACTTTCCTGTTTTGAACTATGGCTTTGGACAATCCACTATGGGGCTTTTGTAGTTTATCTATGTTTTATTTATGCTTCTTTAAATAATGTACTCAAGACAGATTATGAAGATGTTATGTTATGTTTTTGGAAAGGATGATGTTGTAACACGTATTTGACTTTATGAAATAAAAGTTTGTTGTTCTTCCGCTGTTTACAAATATGTGTTCTTATATCTGTCTTGTATATCTGTGACTTGTACTTATAAACCTCCACCAAAAATTAGGGCATTCCCTTTGAGAGTGACCCTAACGGAGGTGGGGTGTTTCACTTGGTATCAGAGCATAGGTTTACCAGATAAGATAAAAAGTTTTGAAAAAATTATTTTCAAAAAGAAAATTTAAAGAAGCATTTTTAAAAAAATAAAATATTATTTTATTTTAAAAGGCAAAGTCCACCCCCCAAAGCCATAGGAACTATCTCTTATCCTTCGTTTTGAATCTATCCTTTTTGTTTCAGCATGTCCGAAGATCTTAACTTGCCGGAAGGGGTACCAATACCTGGTTGGTTTAGACGGTTCTTAGAAGCTAGGGCCACTCAGCCAGGTCCTACCGTTCCTCCTCCCCCAGCTGCAGGAAATCATCCAGCCGCAGCGGCACCTTTTCCTCCACCTCCTCCTCGGGGAAACACATTCGCTAAGATATGTAAAGATTTTAAAGCTATGGGAGGAAGGGATTTCCATGGAACTGAGTCCTTCGTAGCAGCTAGGAATTGGCTGAAGGAAACTGAGGATCTATTCATCATCTTTGAGGTAGAGGATAGGCAAAAAGTACAACTGGCGGTGTGGCTATTGAAGGGCGAGGCTTCCTACTGGTGGGAAGTCACTAATGCTGAAAGACCAGTGGAGACATGGGAGGACTTTAGGGCAAGGTTTGAGACTAAATTTCTCTCAGATGCGGAAAGAAGTTTGCAGTTGGAAAAATTCTTATTTCTTAAGCAAGGAGACAAGACTGTCAGAGAGTATGTGAATCAGTTCGATGAGCTGGCTAGGTTTGGGCTTGACCTAGTCAACACCCTGCACAAGAAGGCTCTCCGTTTCGTCAAAGGGTTGAATGAGCCATTACACAGTTTGGCCATGACCCATATACCCATGGGAGCCACGTATGAAAGATTGGTGCAAATGGCATTGCTGAATGAGGAGGATAAGGGCAAGAAGGAGACAAAGGCAGAAAGCTCTCAAGGGAAGAAAGAGGGTTTGCAGCCTAAGAAGACAGACTTTAAGAAAGGCGGGAAAGGCAACAAAGAGAAGAGGAAGTGCAATTTCTGTGGCAAAGTGGGGCACTTAGTAAAGGACTGCCGGAAAAAGAAGGCCAAGGAGAATGGTGGGTGCTTTTCTTGCGGTGAGACGGGCCATAGGGCTAAGGACTGCCCAAAGAAACGAGGACAGGGGCAGAGGACTGGATCCACCCCAGGGGCACAGGTTCATGTGCTAGAAGCGCCACCTCTGCAACAGCGAGGTATAAATACTTCTGTAGAAAGTGTAGTTTATCTTTATGATCACCCCGTTCGCACTTTATTTGATTCTGGCGCATCACACTCCTTTATCTCGTCTGCTTTAGTAGAATCTCTGCACCTAAAAACTAGTATGGTAGAGGACCCCTTAATTGTTTCAAACCCAATTGGGGGCCCAGCTCATTTGTCTATGATCTGTTTGGGATTAAAAATTTCTATTCTAAGTGTAGAATTTCAATGTAGTGCCTTTGTTTTGGGCTTTTCGGGGTATGGTTTGATTTTGGGTATGGATTGGCTATCCAGTAATGGGGCCATCCTTGATTGTGAGAAAAAGGTTGTTAGGCTCCTAACCCAGCTCGGTAATACTTTGGAAATTTCCTGTAATCCCTCGTATGCGGTTATGCTTAGTTATCTTGAATCGCTAGATGCCTCTGTTGAAAATTTGAAATCAGTTAGAGTGGTCCAGGAATATCCGGATGTCTTTGAAGAGGTGAAGGGCTTGCCTCCGAAGCGGGAAATAGACTTCCGCATATATCTTGTAGATAATGCAAAGCCCGTTGCGTTGCCCGTTAGACATATGGCTCCACGAGAAAGGAAAGAGCTCAGTAAACAGATTAAAGAGCTTCTAGAAAAGGGGTTCATTAGGAGGAGCATTTCAGAATGGGGCGCTCCTGTGGTTTTCGCTACAAAGGCGGATGGTTCACTCCGTCTATGTGTCGACTATAGGGAGCTCAACAAGCTAACGAAAAAGAATAGGCACCCTCTCCCTAGAATTGACGATTTATTTGACCAGCTTGTAGGAGCGTCTGTTTTCTCCCAGCTCGATTTAGCAACCGGTTTTCATCAGCTAAGGGTGGCTGAAGATAGTATTGATAAAACGGCGTTCAGAACCCCAAACGGCTTCTTTGAATGGCTTGTCATGCCTTTCGGCTTGACAAATGCACCTGCTTACTTCGTGGACCTGATGAGTAGGGTATTTAGAGATTTCCTCAACAAATTCGTAGTGGTCTTCGTAGATGATATCCTTATCTTCTCAAAGAGTGAAGAGGAACATGCTCAGCACTTAAGGGCAATCATGGAAACTTTGCGAGTCCATCAACTAAAAGCCAAGTTCTCCAAATGCCACTTTTGGAGAGAAGAGGTGAGGTTCCTTGGGCACATAGTATCCAAACAAGGGCTAGCGGTGGACCCTGCTAAGGTAGTGGCGGTACAAGATTGGAAGACACCAAGGAATGCAACTGAGGTCCGAAGCTTCCTAGGACTAGCAGGTTTCTATCGAAAATTCATAAGGGATTTTGCGAAAATCTCAGCTCCGCTCACGAAATTGACCAAGAAGAATCTAGTGTTCAATTGGGACTTGGATTGCGAGTTCGCTTTCCAACGACTCAAAAGGGCTCTTACAACAGCCCCAGTCTTGACGCTGCCAGATGGGAGCAAGATGTTCACTGTTTATACGGATGCATGTGGGACAGGGCTAGGCGCCGTTTTAATGCAAGAAGGAAGGGTAGTAGCTTATGGCGGAAGGCAATTGAAAGTGCACGAAAAGAACTACCCAACCCACGATCTTGAGTTAGCCGCCATCGTCTTTGCACTCAAGTCTTGGCGACACTATCTCCTAGGTGAGAAGTTCGAACTTTACACTGACCATAAATCTTTGAAATATCTTTTCTCGCAGAAAGATCTTAACTTGAGGCAACAAAGATGGATGGAGTTTCTTGCCTCGTACGATTTCGAAATCTCCTACACTCCGGGCAAAGGCAACGTAGTGGCAGACGCGTTGAGCCGAAAGAAATTGACCCTAAGCCCGTTGTTTGTTGAAAGACAAAGCCTAGAGTTTATAGCCAGCTTCGACTTTAGGCCTTCCTCCGATTTCGTACCAGGCTTGCTAGCATCTCTCGAAGTGCGCCCAACTTTAGTGGATTCAGTAGGGACAGCACAACGCGAAGACCCTCAGCTTGTAGAAATAATTGATAGGCTAATTAGGGGTGAGACTTCAAGTCACCTCAACAGATACTCCATCGACGATAAGGGTGTACTAAGGCGAGATGGAAGACTATGCGTCCCACAGACAAACGATTTAATAAAGAAGGTTCTCGAGGAAGCACATCACTCCAAGATGACGATACACCCAGGCGGAGATAAAATGTACAAAGACATAAAAAGGACTTTCTTCTGGAACGGCATGAAAAAGGACGTGGCAGAATTCGTTTCTAAGTGTATGGTGTGCCAACAGGTTAAAGCGGAACAGAAAAAGCCTGGCGGACTACTACATCCTCTGGAGGTCCCGCAGTGGAAGTGGGATAGCATCTCAATGGACTTCATCGATGGGCTGCCTAGGTCTAGGAGAGGCAACACTAGCATTTGGGTAATAGTGGATAGGCTTACTAAAAGCGCCCACTTTTTACCTGTCAAAAGTAAAAGAACTGCCTCATCCCTAGCATCACTTTACCTCAAGGAAATAGTTCGACTCCATGGAATACCATCTAGCATTGTTAGTGACCGAGACCCCATCTTCACCAGCGAGTTTTGGCGGAGTCTGCAAGAAGCAGTTGGAACACAGTTATGCTTGAGCACAGCCTATCATCCCCAAACCGACGGCCAAACAGAGAGAGTGAACAGAGTTTTGGAAGACCTTTTAAGATTATGCGTCCTTGACTTCGGAGGGACATGGGAAGACCACCTTCCTTTGGTGGAATTTGCCTACAACAACAGCTATCAAGCAACCATCGGAATGGCGCCCTTCGAAGCTTTATATGGAAGACCGTGCCGATCGCCCACTTGTTGGTGGGAGTCCACGGATAAGCTCATACTTGGACCAGACATGATCCGAGAGACTTCAGAGAAAGTGGACTTAATACGAAGAAGGATGAAGACGGCCCAAGACAGACAAAAGTCCTATGCCGACAAGAGGAGGACCGACCTTGAATTTGAAGTTAGAGACAGAGTTTTTCTCAAGGTATCACCGCTAAGAAACGTTGTTCGGTTTGGAACCACAGGAAAACTGGCACCAAGGTTTGTAGGGCCATTCCCTATTATCGAGAAAATTGGGAAAATGGCTTATAGATTAGAGCTACCCGAGAAGTTGGCTGGAGTCCACAACGTTTTTCACGTTTCACATCTTCAAAAATGTCTACATGAGTCAGCTGAAGTGGTAGAGCCAAATATCCTAGAAGAGGCCGAAGTGGAACGCGAAGCAACCATAAGAAAAGTTCCAAACCACATCTTAGGAACGGAAATGAAGAAGCTACGCAACCGCGAAGTCAAGCTCGTCAAAGTTCAGTGGAGCGACGCCGAGGGAGACGCGACTTGGGAAACTGAAGCTAGAATACGCTCTGCCTACCCTTTTCTTTTCGAGGGTACATCCTTGATCTTTCTTTTTCCTTGAGTTGCGCTTTTATCTATCTTTTTAGGTATATTTTCTCGGCCTTATCTTTTAGGTAGAAACCCTTTGGATGAAAACATGTAATTGAAACATGTTATGTATGATGGTTGCAAGTGGTTGCAAGTGATTGCTAGTGGTTGCTCGTGGTTGCATATACACACACAATCTAGGTTTTAGATCGGCTCAGTCACTTCATATTGCATATGCATATATGTTTGCTTTCGTCTATGGTTGAACATTAATATATTGACATGTGGATGTTGCATTTGTATTGAATGATTGTGCACTCATGTAGAATCAAGAATAGGAAAATTTGCATACATAATGGATGCATGGCACTTACATAATTCGCATTAAGGAGGTCAACTGAATCAGTAGACCGCCTGATTTTGCATTAGATAAGTACATGTACACACACACTTCGCATATGATCATGAAGCATTAGAAATCTTTTAAGGATAATGGATGCTCGTGTTTGATGGATGAGTGGATGGATGATTGAATGTTAGGATTTACATTCCTCCTAACTTGAAGATTTCGGGGACGAAATCCTTTTTAAGTGGGGGAGAATGTAACACCCCGAAAATTCTATAACTGTGAAATTAACAAATTAAAGCATAATTAATCTGAAATCAAAGAACTAAGGGAAACGGGATACGCCATTGCGTTCGTCTCGGAAAAATACGCGAAATAGAGTCCGAGTTTTCGAAAAACGAAGTCCGTATGAAGAAGATATGGCCTTCGGAAGTTTTGAATTAAATTTAAAATTCAAACAGAATAAAATAATTAAAAATCGGGCCCAATGGGCCAGGGCGGATAAACACCCGCCTAGGCCACCCAGGTCGACTGGGCTGTCGACCTGGGCTACCCATGTCGACAGGGCTGTCGACAGCCCTGTCGACAGGGGTGTCGACCTGGTCGAGCCCAGTCAACCTGGCTGGCCAGGTCTGTGTTTGGTCGAATTTCTGTGGTCTGCTTTGTCATTAGGGCTAGGTGGCGGGTTCTAATTGGTCTCTCTATCTAATGAATGGCTATGATCAATCCAAGCAACATCAATGGTCCTAATCAGTTCCTAACCTCTATATAAACAACCCTAGACTAAACCCTAATCTATTCATTCAAAATTAAGAACATAGCCGCCATGTTGCTGAGGAACGACTAAGAGTAGCCACCAACTAAAGAGAGAATTAGGAAGAAAGTTCTAAAGCCTAAAGCAATTCAAGCAACCTAAAGCCAATCAATTCAACAAAGGAATCATATCTCTTAATTAGAGAATTCGCCGCAACCATTGTAAGTAGAGTATTACTTTGGTATGAATAAATAACTGTGCTGATTTGTATGCTTGAATTGGGATAATAAAGTAATTCATATTTGTGCAAAATTTATGTTATTCATTATAAAGAACTACATGCGGTAGTTCTATGCAAGTATGCGTTTGGAATATTTCGCAAATTATGTAATCTATGTTGAAGCTACATGTATGTAGTTGATTGAAATTCATGCAAGTTTGGGGCTTTGTTATTATGCCATCATAATGTATATTTTTGTGCATAAATCATTTTGCAAGTAATTGAAACAAGTTTGGTTATTATAGTTCATATGAAACTATGTTGGAATTTTGACACCATAATCCATGTATTAAGTCATGCTTTTGCAAACTTATGAATATGGCTAGGCTATGAATGATATTTGGCATAATTGAAATCCATGATTAAGTCTATCTTGTTTAAAAGAATTATATGATGACATATGTGAGACATGGCTAGGTTAGACTCAAAAATCCCTTTTTGCAAGTTTAAAGCAAACACCATGATTAGGAATATTTATGCATAAGTATGTTTATACCATCGTTATGTGATTAGACTTAAATCATGATTAAGTTGAACTATGTTTTTTTGTTAGTAACAAAGTATCCCCTTTGTAAACATGTAGAAACCTTATGAACATGACTTGTTTATGTTTATGCCTAAATGAGAATATAGGTCTATGTTGTAGTTAAGACTATGTGACACCTAAGTTAGATTCTTATCTTAAGTTTACATGGTTTGGTTCATGTCACCTATGCTTTATGACAAAAGTATATATATGCAAGTACACCAGTTTCTATTATGTATTTCCAACGTCATATGCAAGTTCATGCGCTCACCTTCCCCTCTTTGTGTATGTAATCACGCTTTAAGCCTCCCCTTTTCGCATGGCTAAATTAGGCTTTAAAAGGCTAAGCCCAATATATATAAACGGACGTGTAAAACGGGGGAAAATAACGTTGGGTTAAAAATTAATTAATGAATGAAAATATAAAATAGAAGGGCCCAAATTCAAGTATGGGTTGGGCCCGTGATTGGTGTAACCTTTACACCATTAACTTAATAATGGGCCGCAAATATTTACATATAAGAAATAAAGAAGAATGACAAAATATGTAAATGTAGAACATACGATGTGTTTAACCCGAGGTTGGATTGAGTTGTGATGTAAACCTGCCCGGAACCGCCCGGCTGTCCAGTAGTCACAACAATACCTATCCAATGTGGGAGGTTAAACATGGAGCCCAATAAGGACCCGAGGTTAGACTGAGTTGTGGCGTAAGACTGCCCGGAACCAACCGGCAACAGGCAGCCACAACAATACCTGTCTAATGTGAGAGGTCAGGGCCTTAATAAGACAATTAAGGCTGAGTCAGGATTGTTAGGATTAAGTGAACTAAAGACTTAATCAAAATGGAACATGCTAAACTAAACGGACCGGTGGGGTTAGGTTAGGAAACACTTAACCAACTTAGCATGTTGGCTAGAGATAGAAAACCTAGTAACGGGGGACCCTTTTCAGCAGTAACCCTAAAAGGTGTATCAGGATACCCTGAAACTAGGCAGGGTGGGGCACGATTACTGGGCTGATTGTAAGAGGTCAAATCGACGGCGGTGGTGTAGCAGTGTAGGTTCTAACGGAGTGTGGGCGTGCATACACTCCGGCGCAGAAAAATAAGGCACTGGACACCAGTAGCATACCTATGCATTCTAAGGTTGTGTCGGGTTGCCACTATGGGACTTGATACACCCCATGGTGGGACCAGCATAGGTAACTACGACATCGGGGGCCGTAAGACACATGTAACTATGCGAGTAGGAGCCGATCATCATAGAATGGATCACATCACCCTGATTATGGGTGCCAGTTGGAAACTAGTTTATATGGGTTCAGAGAATAACATAGGGTACGATAGTATATTCGACCCTAGACAACTTAACCAAGTTATAATGCATGCCCACTTCTTGTTTATACTTATCATACCCAGTTCTTTATTCATAGACAAAATAGTACTAGACTTACTCAGGCTTTATGTCTGACTCTACTTTTCTTTCGTCTTCTTTCTTCCGTTTCCCCCCCCCAGGTCCTCAGGGAGGGAACACAGCAGCTTGACCAACCTCAACATCCAGCTTGAAGAAGAGAAATGTATTGCTTGGACTTTCCTGTTTTGAACTATGGCTTTGGACAATCCACTATGGGGCTTTTGTAGTTTATCTATGTTTTATTTATGCTTCTTTAAATAATGTACTCAAGACAGATTATGAAGATGTTATGTTATGTTTTTGGAATGGATGATGTTGTAACACGTATTTGACTTTATGAAATAAAAGTTTGTTGTTCTTCCGCTGTTTACAAATATGTGTTCTTATATCTGTCTTGTATATCTGTGACTTGTACTTATAAACCTCCACCAAAAATTAGGGCATTCCCTTTGAGAGTGACCCTAACGGAGGTGGGGTGTTTCAATAGGAGAGTGTATTGTAGCAGAGGGTGCATGTAGACCTTTGGTTTTGGATCTGAGAAGAGCATGTGTTCGGTTTGAGGCCACGGTAAACTTGCGGATGTGATGAAGGGAAACGTGGCTTAGTAAGTGACACAAAGAACTGGTGGATAGAAAAGGAAGGGGCGTGTACACTTAAGGTTCAAGAAAACTTAATATATTCTATTATCATATATATGTTTTACGTTACAAAATATGTGTGCTCCGTTACTTAAATTTTCGTTCATGTTGGGCCGCTATAGACAGAAATAAGAGTACAGTCGTGCTCAGTGAGGTGTCACGATCCCATAAATATAATAACATCAGTAGGTTGACTCATATTGTGAAACCCCAAAATATTAATATAGGGTGCAAAATACTCAAAATAGAAAGTTGCTTATTTAATTAATTAAAAATTACAGTAAAATTCTAAAAATTAAATTATCACTATGTCTCAAAAGAACCTTGTCTAAATTCACAACCGATATTCAAATATTTTTAAATAACCGTTATGGCCACGAACGAATATACCGCTGTTTTTTCTGAATATTTGATTTAGACATAAATCAAAATCTACAAGACGAAATCTCGATTTTTCTCTTCCATATGAAAAATATAGTTCAACAGATCCGTACGTTTCTTGTTTCACAGAAATTCGACTTTAAACGGATTCTGTATATTCAGTTGAAGTTCGAATCACCAAATTGCGAACTGCCACGACGTTTCAAGTTCGTTTTAATTATAATTATAAATTATAAGTTCGAACGTTGTACTTTAAGTTATCGATATCGCCAAATCGATATATAAATCATTAAATAAATTAATTATTCGACAGCTAACAAAACGCGCCATTACACTTTCTTTGTAGACCTGATGAGTAGGGTATTTCGGGGCAAAATCAATAAGACCGTGGTAGTATTTGCAGTTGACATCCTTATCTTTTCTTAGGACTATAAGGAACATAAAGATGACTTGAGAAGGGTCCAGGGAATTCTAAGGGAAAAACAACTAAAAGCCAAATTCTCGAAATGTCACTTTTGGAAGAAATAAGTCAAGTTTCTAGGATATATTATTTTAGGAAAAAGATTATCAGTAGACCCCACTAAGGTAGAAGTTGTCCAAGATTGGAAGATAACTCGAAATGTGACTGAGGTTAGGAAGTTCCTTGGGTTAGCAGGCTTTTATCGAAATTTTATTAAAGACTTCGCAATGATTGCTACCCCTCTTACGCAACTGACAAAGAAGGATTATAAGTTTTTGTGGAATGAGAAGTTTGGGACTTCCTTTGAGAGATCGAAGGAATCTCTCACAAGGGCACCTATCTTGATTATCGCGGACGGAGCCAAGATGCTCATTGTTTTTAAGATGCATGTGGGACTAGATTAGGAGCGGTCCTCATGTAAGAAGGTAGAGTAGTTGCTTTCGTAAGTAGACAACTCAAGGATCAAGAGAAAAGATACCCCGTCGATGATTTGGAGATAAGGCCAATTTTATTGGAAAGGATCAAGGGTGAGCAAGACCATAATGATGAGTTATGGGCGTTAAAGAAAAAGTTTCTAAAGGAGAACCTCTCTCTCTCATTATATTAGATATTTTATTGATAGTAGCGGTATCTTGAGAAGAGATGGCTAGATTTGTGTCCCTAAGAGTATGGATCTTACGAATGGGATTCTAGAGGAATGCCATAGGCCAAGGATGAACATTCACTCCGGAGGTGATAAAACGTTTAAGGACATAAAGAGGAGTTTCTATTGGGAAGGAATGAAAAGGGATGTGGCGGAGTTTGTTACTAGATGGTTAACTTGCCAAAAAATAAAGGCAGAACAAGGGAAGTCTGGAGGACTTTTGTTACTACTGGAGATTCCCACATGTAAATGGGAGCACATTTCTATGGATTTTATTGATGGGCTTCCGAGGAGTAAGAAAGGGAATGAAGCCATTAGTAATAGTGAACGTATTAACGAAGAATGTCCATTTTATTCCCATCAAGAAGAACAGGACTGCCGCCTTGTTAGCCAAGTTGTATGTTAAGGAGGTTATCAGGCTATATGGGATTCCAACTATTATAGTGAGTGATAGAGATCCATTATTTACTAGCGAATCTGGGAAATGTCTTCAAGAAGCATTGGGAACGACCCTAAGTTTAAGTATAGCCTATCACCCGTAGATAGACGCCCAGACATAAGGAGTTAATAAAGTGCTAGAGGATCTGCTCAGAGCTTGCATAGTCGACTTCGCAGGAGCATGGGAGCAGCCCTTATCTTGTGTCGAGTTTTCATACAACGACAGTTACCAACTGACGATCGATATGGCCCTTTACGAAGCTTTGTATGGGCGGCCATGCAAAACGACAACTTATCGGTGGGAAACTACCGACAAGGTTTTACTCGGGCCAGTCCTTATTTGTGAGTCCACAGAGATTATCGCTTTGATTTGGCTGAGAATGAAGGCTGCCTAAGACCGGAAAAAGTCATATACAGATAGGAGGCAGACAGAATTGGAGTTTGATGTCGAAGATTTGGTATTTGTTAAGTTACTCCTCTCAAGCAGACAATTCGATTTGAGAAGACTGGGAAGTTAGCTCCCAAATTTATTTGGCCTTTTCAGATTTTAGTCAGGATTGGGAAGATGGCTTACCAAGTGGATCTTCCTAAGCGTTTATCGTGAATTCACAATGTTTTCCATGTTTCCCATCTTCGTAAATGCCTTCGTAATTCAGCAGACAGACTCGAGCTTGACGATATTGGGGACATAGGAAGCCTCGAGTTGGAGTATTGGGTGCCCACTGCCATCGCGAGGATTATGGAGCATGGAATCAAACGACTCCGCCACTAATCTATTCTACTTGTTTGAGTTCAATGGGTAGATAACCCTATGGAGAGCACAGAGGAAACTGAGGGGAAGATTTGACTTACCCATCCATAGCTTTTCTCGAGTAATTATTTTCCCTTATTATTGTTGTTGGTTGCATCGTGGTTTATAGATTTGATGGTAGGATATAGATGTGACACAAATGCACTGTGCACACATATAGAATTAAATACATGTTAGGGTGTTTTTCATACATATTGCATCACTTATTACACTTACACGCTAGGACTTAGCTCGTTATAACAAGTCTGTAGTTCATAATCACTATGAGTTACAGACATTTATGGATGTTTTTAAAATAACATGGGCGTACAACATGGTTGTTTAGGCCGAGTTGTGTTCTTCGCCTGTTCAAAAGATTTCAGGACGAAATCTCTAATAAGGGAGGGATAGAATGTAACACCCTGTAAAATATACTTAATTTAGGCATAAGTTAATTTAATTTAAAAATAAGCAGTAATAATTAATAATATATTAAAAGGATGAAAATGGAATTTTGGACAATTGGGAATTTGACCACAAAATTACTGTAGTTGTGTTCGTTGCAAGATTTTGATATGATTTCATATTTTATTTGCTGAAAACGGAGTCCATATGCAAAAGTTATTGATTAATTAAGTTGTACGTATATATTAACATACATAAGTTTGAATTTCAAATATATATATATATACATATATGTATGTATGTATATATATAAGTTGGGAATATGTTAGATGGGATAAGCATGAAAAGAATATTCCCTTTTATTTCAAACTTATGTATATATATTCACACATAGTAGATAATAAGAATAAATTAATTAAGGAAAGAAATAAAGAGGATTAATCAACGAATGATTAAAAATTAACATTCTAGAGGAAATTTTCATGGGATTGACCCCAGAAGGGGGGTTGATCGCCCAAGTCAACCGTCCTCGTAAGGGTTGTCGACTGCCCTTCTATAGGGAAGCCCAGTGAGGGTTGTTTTATGTGGGGCCTTATTTATAATATATATCAAATGGACTGTTAGATTTAATCAAACTAATATAATGGTTCACACACGATAACAACTATAAATAGACCCTCAAGCCCTCATTCTAAACCCTATAGCCATTTCTCACAACGCCTCCATTATGCCTTTCTTCTGTCTCTAATTCCAGAAAGCTTAAAGGATTTAGGTTTCTTTTATTTCTCTAAATCTATTCTATCTTCTCCATCTTATTCTAACATTAGATTTAAGATTTATCCGGAATTTTGATTCATACGTACATATATAAGATTCTAATGGCGATTCTTATATATATATATATATTTGAAAGGATTAGAGCATATGTTCTTTCTTGAAGGCCAAATCCAATTTCTGTTCTATTCAATCTTTTTACTACTCTTCCTAATAGCTCTGTGAGTGGAATCCATCTGAGTTAGTATTTTTTTGTAATTTTATAGTTATGGATTTGGATTGTTTTTCCTTTGGATATACGAAAAGAAAACATGATTAAACCCCTCAAGTCCTCCATTTATTTTATTATTCGTGAAAATGTCCATTCTAGTTATATTTAGGTTTTGGGTTATTGTAATAATAAAAGGAAACATAATTCTTATTGTATGATTTTCTATATTGTTTGGATTCCCTTTTTATTCTATTTTCATATAAATTCATATGTTTGATTTTCGGGCAAAAGGTTAAATTTGGATAACTTTGTAAATTTAATAGATTTGAATCCCTACTTTCAAAATAGAGGATTTGAACGTATTATTTACAGGATATCTAAATATTAAGGTTTTGCATATAAACAGACCTAAGAAAATGATTCTATTCATAATAGGAATTATAAAACACATATATTTATATTTAATGATATGTTTATCTTTTATTGTTGCAATAATCAAGTCAAACCTGGGTTTCAAATTTATATGTTGTTGTGATTGTTTTTCCCATTTTATTGTCGTATGTTAATATGCACATTTATGTTATTGTTGAGGAAAATATGGGAAATGACTTGTGCACCTTTAAGAATTTAATAGCGATTGACATTTCAAAAACGTGGTAAGGGCGCTAATCTCGTTCACTTAATTTACTTATATATATATATATATATATATATATATATGTATATGTGTGTGTAAGTATGTATAACATAATCAACGTACATTAATACGTATTATGTGCGCAATAAATACAATTAAATTTGGAATAGAATTTGAATGTCCTCATTGGAATTTGTATGTTTGTGTGTATATGAGTTAATGGCTTAATTAATATTAATGACATGTAGACACGAGGTTAACTGTTACTTGTAGTTGAAGGCTACCTAGAACCGATTGACATATCCAACGTCTACAAATAAATCTGGTGAATGTGAGAGGTCTAGGTGCCATGGGCCATTATAATAGTACACTATGATGCGAGGATAGGCCCAACTCATAGTAGAAGCCTGCCCGAAACCTCCCGTCAAATCCACCATCTATCAGTGGTAGGTCTAATGTGAGACGTCTAGTGTGCATATATATATATATATATATATATATATATATATATATATATATTGTGTGCGCGAAGTACGCCTGCCTTATTAAAAGGTATTAAGTGGCTGACCTATATCTTATTGGGTATTAAGTGGTTAAGACTAGGTTCATTCCTAAGGTACACTCCTTGGTACAGAACCCAAGTCATTGGTTCCTCCCTTCGAGAAATAAATGGTTATTGGGTCCATCTTTCTCCTATAAGGTATTAAATGTTCCTGGTAGACGATATTATGTGTAGTGTAGTTCTCCAAGTAATGTCCGCTTCTTATCTAACGGGCATAGTAGGCCGACCTGGGGATGAGTTATGTATACATGGCCTAATAAACCACCATCTAAGGGGATTATTAAGTGGCTATGAGTTCACTCGTAGGGACAACTAGATAGTAACAAGAGGGATCTACAGGGGATAAGAAGCCATATTCCTGACCTACATCCTGGTAGTAAGTAGCTGTCACTATTTCTGGCCCTACTAGAGATTTATCATTTATAATGGTTAAAGTTAGAATGTGGTCTCAATTGGATTGAGGTCCTCCATTGGGTATTAAGTGACTAGAGGGATGTCCTCTCTAAATAAATACGATATTAAGTGACCATAAGAGTGCCCGCCCTAACGATTAGCTTTGGGTATTGAGTGACTTCTAGGACATCCACCTCATATGTTTGCATTGTGTGTTTGTTACAAAGATATAACTTGAAAAGTTTACAACTGTGAAATATAGGAAATAACCTTCTTAACTTACTTGTATTTCATTCACCAGAACTTAATGTTCTAACCTCCCTCTTCTTAACATTAATAGGACAATAGGTGAGACATGTGATTAAGGATAGAGAACAATCTCTTGGAGGATAAGCCTCTTGAAGATCTAGTTATTATGGCTATTTCTTATATGCTATTATTGCTATGTAATTGGGATGAATGATGATGTACCTTGAAGTTCGAGACATGTTGTAATTATGAATTCTAGTGTTTAAATAGTTAGTACGTCTTATATTTTATGCTATTATATTTTTCCCATTCGTTGTGTTAGTTTTTTATTTACGTTCTAGACTGCTCTGTATATTTATTTAAGTTGATCCTTATAGGAACCAACTATCCATTTAGAGTAGATCTAAATTCCGATAGGCCTTTTCTGGGTCGGAATTTAAGCCCATTCCAAGCGGGTTGGTACACATCTCTATCAGAATGTGGAAAGTGCTTTCCTTTAGAATCCTTTCCCTCAACACTCTCAGCTCTTCATCGAGACCTTACCCATGATAAATTCTATCTACTAAAGCTGGTCTCGCTTCCAAAACTCCAAAAAAATCCTTGAGATGATACAAATGGCGGATGAAGGTTAAAACTAGAAAGAAACTCCAACTGTTTCCATTTGGCAGTCGCATAAAGGGTAGCATGTCTCTGATACAAAGCATCTGCAATAACATTACGCTTCCCTAGGGTATACTGAGTGGAGAAATCGAATAAGTCTATGTACTCTATCCACCGCTGCTGCATAAGGTTCAAATCTCGTTGAGAAACAAGTACTTAAGAGACTTATGGTCGATAAAAAACTCAAACTTCTCCCTTAACAAATAAAGCCTCCATATATTAAGGGAAAATACCACGGCTGCGTGCTCCAGATCATGCACATGGTACCTCTTATCATGATACTTTAGTTGTCTAAAAACATAGGCAACTACCCTATCCTCTTTATAAGTACTGCTCCTAATCCTATCCCACAAGCGTCGGTGAAAACTGTGAACATCTTAGATCCATCAGGAATAATAAGGACGGGTGCACTCATAAGAGACTCCTTCAATTTCTTAGATGCACTGTAACACCCCGTAAAAATCAATTAATTAGACAAGATAATTAATAAATAATAATAAATTAAACTAAACATAAAAATATTTTTAGGCTGTAGGTTGGGATTTTGTAAAACTGGGAAATTAGACACTAAAATATCGTAGCTGTATTCGTGGCAAGATAATGATCCATTTTCATATGTAATATGTCAAAAATGATGTTCGTTTGAAGAATTCTCCTTTAGTTGTGTTGTGCGTAAATAAAATATACACAAAGTTTGAATTTTGAATTAAATAAATAAACATATGGAATATAAGCATTTAGTTAATTATGTGCAGTTAATGCCCAGCTATTACATCACAATATCCTTGCTATATCGCACAGCGGATTTCTTACGCTACGCTATTTTCAAATAGCCTTTCCGCTTAAAGCTGTATTATATTCCAATATTCCCGATATACCCAATTAATTCTGCTATATTTCGCTATTTCCGCTATATCTTCTATAAAAGAACTAAATTTAAAATGACATTTTTGTATTATAAAATTTATAAAATTAGTTTTTGATATATTTTTTAAATATAGTTTTCAAAATAGAAAATACTATAATATTCTATTAAATTTAATCAAGTTAAATTAAAGTTTATATTTTATTTGCATATTCTTTTATTTAAAATTAACAACGTACTAACTATAATTAAGTTGAATGTAAATTTTTCATTTATATATTTGTAAAAGCATTAATTACGAGTTTTATATGCAATTTTAGACTCATCCGCTATATTTCGCTATCTCCTCGCGTTATCCCTTGTGACGATCCCAAAACCCCGTGACACGGTGTTAAGGATAATCATTGGAATATAACACATTAATCATCATTAGCAGATCACAGATAATAGCATAAACAGAAAAATAGAATAATTTACACACATATGACAGTCGAATCATATAGATATCATCACATCAGAGAAGCACAGTACAGGATACAACTTAGTGTATAATGATACATAATCAGTCACCATCGCCTGAGGCGGAATCAGACATAAAGAGTACACAAAAGGAATATCAGTCTACATCGCCAGTGGCGGAATCATAATATAGATACAATAATGGCGGAGAAAATCCAAGTCAGCACGGTGTAGTCAAGCCTCGCCATGAGCCAAAAGGTGCGTCAGAAACCTGTAACTAGGCTGCCCGTGTGAAAATGAGGGCACCCGAGTTTGTAAGGTGAAACAAACTACGAGTCAGTCATGGGACTGGTATGAGAAATCTATTCAACTTATTAACAACAATAATAAGGCAAATCAAAGGACCACGCCACTTTCGCGGAACGGGTTTACTCCAATGAGTGTTAGTGCATGAAATAAAATAAATGATTAAATCAACGTAATGCTTTTTATAAAATGAAGCCATTATAAGACTCAGGTCCCATCACACAATGCAACGCAAGCCGGAGGATAGAGTTTTTACCTTATAATGGCCAAAGATGCTTCATACGAATAAAACAAAGGTGTTTGATATTATTACTAGTGCATATATGTTTCAAAAGCAAATTCAATCATAAATATCAATCCTAGGCGGCATAGCTACCATCTACTATGTCGCCATACTAGTAATACAATCACATCCGCAAATTTCGTATTGGAAATTGGATTCCTTCATGAGTCGAGGCAAGGGGCAAGCTCCTTTCCGATTCGAGACACTCTAGCAAATGTCCCAGGACCCCACTATGATCCTTGGATCTTCAGGGCCGGTCCTCTCTTACTTTTGAGGATTAGTTATTCCTGAACACACGTTTCCCGGTCCTTACAGACCTATATCGAGGCGCCTCGCATTCCAACAACCACACAGGTGAAAAGTATATATAATGTCAGGGCTGGTAGGTCACTGACACCACCTTAGCTAGAAAGAAACGTCGTGCTCTCCCTACAGTCACTCTCCCATTTTTGACTCATCCCGAGGTGTGAGGCTCGCGAATTCACGTTATACACAAAGCTACGTCACACAGACCATGCTTTGATCATCAACCACAAGACTTTGCTTTGCAACAGAAGCCTTGATCATATGCCACTTAGGCGTGCCACACAGGCAATCCACTCCATGCGACTGAATTCTGTCAATACATAACCTCTGAGCTCGTACGTCTCAGAGAAGGGCGTTAAGCAAGAGAATAAATTCTCTGCCGCCAAACAGATATATATTTAACAGAGATCGATCAACACAGAACAAAATCCAATGTCAGACACACAGTCCGTTTACAAGTCCGTTCTGGGTCTGAACGAAACCGGAGGCACCAATTCCTCGCATATCCGTACAATCAACAATATGTTTGGATGGCTACTACTTCAATTCCTTCATGGTAGCTACTCCAATCACGAGTATCAGTAGCGCCCATCCATCCAATGTGGAGATCGTCGGTCTTCAGTCGTCTTCGACTCTTCGACTTCTCAACGTCGATCGATTATTTGAAATGAGATAAACTCGGCCTTTTCAAATAACCCACGTATATTTAGATTTTCAAACCAATTAATCACAGGGTTGAACTATTCAACATTCACACTTCAGTTATTTAGTTACAATTTTCATGTCAAATACATTCAACCATCACGTATCAAGCAAACACAACTAAATTGGTTTATCTTCACTCTATATCGTCTATAGTACTATATAACGATATATCGCCATTTTTATTTAGTTTAAAACGGCCATATTTAATTAAACGACGTTTCAGGTCGTGTCGATGCACTGGCGCTGCTTTCCACTAATCTTGTTTTACACATATCTAAAAATCTAACCGTTGGATCTTCACAAATTTTACATCATTAGGAAGGTCATTTCAAAACGAATCCAACGTTTTCAGTTTTGGGAAAATCCGACGGTCGGATTTTCCACACCAACCATTTGAAGTTACGATTTCAATTTACGAAATGCAGCGTCGTTATTCGATTTAATTTAATTATATTTATATATATATATATATAAATATAATCGTTTCTGGCGCTGTTTTTCTTCAGTTTTGAATTAAACATTCCAGACAATCCAACCGTCGGATCTTCACAAAGTTGGTACCGTTGGGAAGATATTTCCAAGGCGAACCCAGCGGTTGAGGTTTCGGGAAAATCCAATGGTCAGATCTTCCGCACTAATCATTTGAAATCACGGTTTCAAAATATGAACTGCACGACCACGTTTCGTTTTAATTCTATTTATATTTATATATTTATATAAATATAGCTCATTCAAAAATTCCTATATCGTTTTCACTTCAATTATTTCACTAACGCCTTAAATTTTTGGAAAATTTCGCCATAACCTCCTTTGTACGGGAGGGTCTGGGAAAATTCCCAAATAGCCACACGGGCGTCTCATATCAAAAAGAAAAAGAAAAAGCCAAGCGGCTAGCCAACAGGCTCATAAAATCATCACCCAAACAAAGCGGTAAATGTGTACCTATTTGTCGGGCACAAAATTCTATTTCTCTTCTCTAGCCCCTTTTGCTTTAACCTGTTCAATAGATATGCATGTACATATATACAATTTCTAACATTTATCATTTTCCATTCACTTGCATATTTGATTTGCTTTGGTTTAAAAACACCATTCATTCGAATATTGCATGCATAGGCTAAAATCATATCATTAGCAAGTTAATGTATATTTCAACTCATGCACGTTTATTTGAACAAGTGGCTATTTTTAACACTTCACATTTCAAAGATGATAATTTTGGCGAACTAAAGTAGATTTCAACACATGACTATTTTATTTAGTTCCTATGCATGTTAAAAATAATATTTCTATCAGAAATATTTATTTCAACGTCCGCATATCTTTAGCATATCACACATATGATAAAAATGATATTTTTATCATTTAAAATATTTATTCAACCAATGGATGGTTTCAACACTTCATAGTTTCAATAAAAATTAATTTTTATTGTTCGATCTTTTTATTCAACACATGAATATTTCCACTACACACATTTCTCAACAAATGAGTATTTCCACACATGGACATTTTATTTATGTTGTTCATATTGGAAAGATGAGATTTTGATTGTTGAAACTATTTATATAAGGTGAATATTTTTGATACTTCGTATATATATAAAAATGTGATTTTTATTGTTTAAACACTTCATTCATTCACAAATGAATTTAATTTTCACACAACACTTTTCAACACACGAACATTTCTACACATGAATATAGTTTCAATATATGGCTTTAATTTCTATGCATGTAAAATAATTTCAACATATGAAAATAATTCTAACACACAAAGATTATTCAAAATTTCGGCAGCATAACGGCAGGGTAGTTAAAACCGGCACCGTCCCTAGTACGGCTCCTCGCTCTACCTTAAAACCTCGCGGTTTTTGACAATGGGGATTCATGCATCTAATACGCACGCAGGCGGCATGTTTATTTTTATTTCCACAAATATTTCCAATTCATTTCAACCACCAATGGGTATTTTTCAACCACAACCAAACAATATCAACCACAAACAATTATTCAACCATTCGTATTTTTCACCCAATATTTCACATCAGTTCACCACAATAAATATCGTCCATGGTTTGTGGACGAGGGGAGTATATATATATATATATATAATATTTTACTATATTTCACTTGCATTTCAACACATATATCAATTATTCTATGCATGTAAAAATTCATACTTCGCTTATATAGCTTACCCTACGCATGTACATGAGGTATACAACACGTATGTAATTTATATTTCGCTTATATAAATTATACACGACATTTTCCATTCAATTTCACGTTAATTTAGATTTCTCACCTTGGTTTTCTGAGCGTTAAAAATCGATACGATGTCAGAAAAATCCGCAGCTTCTTCTATTGGGTAGAGAGCTTCCTTGCGGTCTCGATGTTTCCTGTTTAATCGAATTTCGTCAAAACACCAAAAAGATATGATTTTTCAAAGTTTTGCAACGGTTTTAAAGTGTCGTAAAACAATTTAATTAGACAAGCCGTTACCTCGGCTGAAGGTATCAAAACTAGGTCAGCGAAAATCGCGAGATCCGTTGATCGTTGAGACGATCGGTCTGCACCACCACGTCGGCCTTGGAGAGGGCTCTCCGTCGATGGTCACCACCCTCAGCTCGATGGCGGCAGGAAGGCAGGGCGGCGCTCGATAGGGTCGGACTTTGGAGGCGGATATCTCGGCGGAGAGGCGACGACAGGGGGAGCTCCTTATATGGATTTGAAGAGGGGAGGGAGAACTACAAAAAGTTGAACTGGAGGAGGGACTAATTCTGGCCGTGGCGATCGGAAATCGCCTGGGAAGGTGACGAAGGCTTTTCGCCGTCGAAGTCGGGGTCGGGGGAGGGGGGGTTTTCTGTATTTTTTTTATTTTAAAATTTATGAAAGAAAAAATATGATTGGCCGAGACTATATTAAAATTTTTAAATAGTGTTTTCTTAAACGAACACCTTTTTAAACCCAACGACTGTCGCCCCTAGCTAAATAACCCCATTCCGGACACAATGGGATATGTTTCGTAGGCCAATTCGACTGTTACAATCAGTTATTTTTCAAATTAAAGTATAAAACATTTAATTTTTAACTCTGAACGCACATTTCAATTTGCCAGGGCCACAAACTGATTCGAAACATTCCAGAAAAATAATTCTAGCTATGTTTTGACGCTACGGTCCCAACAAAACTAGTTTCGTCGAATTCTGAGGTCGTTTGAAAAATGGCCATTTTCTGGTCGATCCAATTTAACAGAAATCGACCAAACACGTTTTCTTTTGCCACGGTCACATACTAGCTTCAAAAATTATGAAATTTGAAACCTAGCAATAGTTTGACATCCCGGACCCAACAAAAGTGGTTTCGTCGAATTCCGAGGTCGTATGCAAAATATCAATTTTTCAGGCCTATATATTCTATATACCGACTCTTCTGAAAATTCATTCGGCCATAACTTTTGATTCCCGTTATAAAACTTCGATTTTTCAGATTCGTTAGAAAGGTATTGACTAACAGATTTAAATATTTTTGGTTTCGCTAAAATCCGTTATATTTTAACCCTGCACAGTCGGTCAAAGTTCAAATTCAAATTTTCAAACTGACTTACTATTCTAAACTCACTATTTTATTGAAATATTCTATTTCAATGGTTCAAATTCCTTTGAAATAATCAATTTAAAATTTTTAAATTGGCTCGTATTTTCCGGGTTATTACATCCCTGCTACAACTTTTTGCACCTCCGCCGCACTGGATCCGCTGAGCGCTTTAACTGCACAAAATTAATGGATAATTGAAATATTCCATAGAATTAAAATCCGTGTGTATATGTATACGCGTAAAAGGGGACAAGAATATGTAATAAAAGGAAAGGAATTAATATAAATAGAAACGTTTCAATAATTAAACTATTTCAATCACCTATTAAATTCATTGTCCGTTTTTATGACCAAGGGGTCGACTTCCAGTCAATCACCCTTCATGGGTGGATGTCGACCGCTTGGTTCGGCCATGGCATGTGAAGTTGGAATGAAGACATAGAGACATAGAGTGGAATGAATACATACAGATATAGAGAGGATTGGCACTTAAGGCATAAAAATTTGAAAAACCAAGAAGAATAAAGATAGAAACAAATAGAAAATAAAATACAGAGGATTGAGTATAGAATTGAAAATAGAATTTGAAATTTAGAATTTGAATTTGAACTTAGAGTGCTATTTAGAGTCTTAAAAATCTAGACTCTATAACTATATTAATCTTGAACTCTTGAAATCTTGATTACTCATGAGTCTTGAAATTTCTCTGATCTTTGAATCTTTATCATCTTCATAACTGTACAGTCTTTAGTAATATTTCCTATATATAATTCATGCATATATATATATATATATTCTATACAAAAAGTGTTAGTATATATTTTATAATCAATTTTAATTGAAATAAGGTTGTTGTCATCAAAATTCCGTTCTCCAACAATCTCCCCCTTTTTGATGATGACAACCTTAGTTTATAAAATATCATACCTGTAACAACCCTGAATTTTGGGGCCAATTTAAAAATTTATTTTAAAGTTATTTTAATGAGTTTTGGATATTTAAAATAATTTATTTTAAATAATCATGATTAAAAATTTATTTTAGTTGAAGTAAGACTTTAAAATTTATATTAATTCCATTCCGAGGCCGAAATGGCGCGGTAATTTCAAAATTCGTTTTTCAACTTTGGAAAAATATATTAAAAAAAATTGAAATGTAACATTGAATTAGAATTTACATTTTTTATGTAAAGAAAAGAAAGAAAAGGAAGGATTCATCTTTGAAATATAATTTAATGTAAATAAAGGGATAAAAGGAATAGAAGAATATTTTTAAATGTTTGGGAAAATTTACAGAAGTTAATAGGATTTTAAATCTTAGCAAGTTAAAACATAAGAAAGATTTTTCTAGTAAGTAGTTTGGACTAGATTGTATATAAATTGAATTTAACAAATTTGTAAATGAGTAAATATAGAAATTTAGAAATAAGCATACACGTAATAAGTACGTTAAAAATATATATATTGATACTATATCCATCCAAAAACACAAGTAATCAATGCTAGTTACTATTAATATTAGGTAAACGTTAAATGTAGTTTTGAATTTGAAACGTTCTCCGATACTTATGCATATTAATTAACGTTACCTATAATAAAAGGAGAATTTACAGTTGTAATCATTGGTGTTAATAAGAGATAAATGTGGAAATAAATGATAATGAAGCCATAAAGGTTGCAATTAGTACAAATGAGAATTAAATGTTGTAACTCTAAATTAGGGGAAATTAATATAACAAATATTTACATATATATACACACACATAATAAAGAACTAAAATAAATGACAGTGTAATAAGTGGAAATTACAATAAATTGGAACAATGAAATAAAAAGGGACTGGCATAAATGTTATTTATTTGAATGTCTATTGCTTTAGAAAAAGTGAGCATTGTGGTTATTAATGACATATGGTAGTTATGGTAATTAAAATAAATGAGGATATGAGTGGGAACCACTTTGGTAAATACTAAGTCCAATAAATCACCTTAAAACATATAATAATCTTACCCTAGCTAGGAAGGTCTGTCGTTAGGTCTGAATCAGAGCTATTAAAAAATATTGTATTTAAGTGTAAAATACACATTAAAATATTATAAAAGAATGGAAACTTCATAAAACCCTAATTCTAATTATACAGTAGCTGCCACTCTTAACGTATGAATGGCTGAAGCGATTCCCTTTTTCCCCATTAATTTCTCTCAAAATATAAAGAATTAAAAACATGAATCTTGAACGAAATCAAAGTGAAAGTTTTGAGCTTCAATTCGGTATGGAGATGATCATGTATGGGCTCGCAGATTGGTGAGATTTCGAATTTGAAAATTTAAATTTATTTGTTGAGTTCGATGTGGAATTTATATATGTAAGTTATCAAAATTCATATTTTTGACTGTATGAAATCTGAATGGGTTGATTTTGTTGTGATGATCTATTGTATGAAATTAGGTAGTAACACACATCGTCATAATTTGATTTGAAATAGAAATATCATTCTATTGTTGCGTAGAAACATTCACATTGTCATAAACTGAATTTCAATAAAAAAATTCTTTTTATTGCCAAGTAGAAATCCAATTTGTCATATTTTGTTTATGAAAAAAATTACTTTTTATCATCATGTAGGAACATAATTTGACATATAATTTGTTAGATGATAAAAATCAGTCCTTTATAGTCATTTAGAAACATGAAAATTGTTATAATTTGTTAGATGATTAAAATCATTCTTTTGTTGTCAATTAGGAACATGAAATATGTCATAACTTGTGAATTAGAATTGTCACAAAGACATACCATTTTTATGTGAGATTTCTTTTTATAATTAAAACTAGTTAATCATTATCGTATTTATAAATTCTTATATTTACGCTGTAAATTCAATTTGTGTTGTTCACGATTGGAACTGTTTTGGTTGTTGCTGTTATGATTAATATGTTGATTGGATGGATAATTTTGTTGAAATGAAATAAGTATAAAACAAAAATTAACATGCTTGTTATAAAATGCTGCCTTAGATAAAATTAACATTTTAGTTAGAAATGTATATTAGAATAGAAATACATTTTGTTTAGAAATGTATATTAGATTAAAAATACATTTTTGTTTAGAAATGTCCATTTAAAAAAAATAACATTTTGTTTAGAAATGTCATTAGAATATGATTACGTTAGAAAATATAAAAGTGGCAAATTGGTTGTATTAGAAATGTCATTAGAATATGATTACATTAGAAAATGTTTGCATTAGAAACAATGATCACATTTGAATATGCTTACATTAGAAAATGTTATATTAGATTAAATCTAACAATTTTGTTAGAAATTGGTTATGAAAAAATAAAAAATAAAATTGGTCATTAATGTTATATTAGTACAAATTGTGCCATCTTGTCATTTATGTTATGATAGAAAATAAAATTGGTCATTAATGTTATATTGGTACAAATTATGCCATCTTGTCATTTATGTTATGATAGAAAATAAAATTGGTCATTAATGTTATATTAGTACAAATTGTTCCATCTTGTCATTTATGTTATGTTAGAAAATAAAGTTGGTCATTAATATTATACTAGTACAAATTGTGCCATTTTGTCATTTATGTTAGAATTCAAGAACGTCATTTATGATTAGAAAGCACATTTATGTTAGAAAGAACATTTATGTTAGAAATAAACATTTATGTTGGGATTCAAAAATATTAGTACATTAAAAATTTATCTATTAATGTAATATAAAAAAAATGAAAGGGAATTCAAGTTGTTGACGCTAATGAAAATCATTTCTTGGATTATACTTTTGTACACCAACAATATAACCTTTCATATGCTAATGAAAACAAGATAATCATTTATTGAATTCAATACTTGTACATTAAAAATGCCACCTTCAATAGGTTATGAAAATAAAATAATCATTTTATGTAAGGGTACATTTCTATATGAAAAAGAAACATATTTATATAAAAGAAATATGTTTATGTAAGAGTACATATTTATGTAAAAGTACCTTTTTATATATATAAAGAGGTTACATTAAAAGACTGGGCTTTACTATTACAATAGAAAGATTGGAATATATAAAGAGCATTTTTAGTATGAGGATTATTTTAATAAAGAACGTTTAAAATAATTTTCATTAAAGTATTTATAATCAGAATTAAAAATTAAAATTGTACTTGGACACGAGGTTAGGTTACATTTGTGGTGGCAGTCTGCCCGGACCCGACCAGCATATCCAGCAGCCACAAATGTTGGGCCTAATGTGAGAGGTCCAAGTGCGCAAATACAAATTGGGCCAAGACACGAGGTTGAGCCCAACTTGTGGGATAAGTCTGCCCGGAACCGACCGGCCTATCCAGTATCCACAAATTGCAGGCCTAATGTGAGAGATCTGGCCCATATTAAAATACAAATAGTTAAATAGAATATGAACATTATTTTCACCGTCATGTTTAAAAGAATGAAAATTTTCATTTTTATGTAATTATATTAAAGGATGAAAAATTACATTTTTATGTAATTAGATTAAAAGAAGAAATTTATATTTTTATTAAAAGAAAGAAAGAAAATTACATCTTTATGTAATTAAAACCAAAAGTAAAAAATTTACATTTTTTGTGAAATTAAGATTAAAGGTAAAAGTTACATTTTTTTTATGTAATTGATATAAATAAAGAAAAGTTTACATTTTAATGTAAATTAGATTAAAAAGGGGAAAATTTCATTCTTTCATGCATGTAGATTAAAAGTGTGAAATTACATTTTTATGTAATTGGATTTTAAACTAAAAAGAATAAGGATATGAAATTTATATTTTAATGAATTAGTTTTTCATTAAAAAGATTAAAAATATGGAAATTTCATTTTCATGTAAATAGATTAGCACACAAAATTATCGTTTTGTTTGTAATGTAACATTATTATTTTTGTGTTTTGCATTGAAAAGATAACAAAATTATCAATTTTGTTACATTGAAATAAACAAACAAAAATACTCATTTTTGTAGAAGTAAAAGTGGATGAACAAAAATATTCGTTTGTTGAAATTGAAATGAAACACAAGAATGCCTATTTTTGTTGGAGTTGGTATGATACACAAAATACATTTTGTGTAATTCGAAGGATAAAACAAGAAAATGTACATTGTTATGTATAAGATGTGTATGTGTATGAAAATAAAAATAAACATTATGGTGTGTACATTGTACATTAATATTGTATATACGAATAGGAATGTTTTTCGTTAGCAAAATGTAACGAAATAAAATAAATTTCATTACACATTATAAACATTTCGATAGGTTGTGAAGCAAAACATTCACTACTTGTTATGTAATTACGTTAATGAAATGGAATTTAATTATTTTTATATATATAAAAATAAAGATAAATCGTTACAAATTACTAATAACGATATGAAATTATTTCCAACTTATATATGTACGAGAATTATTTGGAAAGTCCGAGTCTATCTCATTCCAAATAATTTGAACGATGTTTAAAATTCAAGAGTTGAAGACGGCGATTGAAGACCGACGATCTTCATATCGAATGGACGACGACTGCTGATGCCCGTGATTGGAGTAGCTACCTTGAAGGGGCTACAGTGGTGGCCGTCCGGACGTAGTGTTAATTTGTACGGATTTGGCTTTCGCTCAGACCCAGAGCATAAGCTTATAAATGGATTGTGTGTCTGACATCGTACTCCATTAAATATCATGTTATTAATCTTCTGTCGAATGTATGGATGTTTGGTGGTGGAGAATTTATTCTCTTGCTTAACACCCATTCATATACTTCGGAAAAGGATTGGTAGTGTGATATGGAGTGACGATGTGGCATGCTAAGATGCATATGATCAAGGCTTTGTTGAAAAGCAGGCCTTGTGGCATGATCAAAGCATAGCCTGTTTAGGCATAGCTTTGTCTACAGCGGGACTTCGCGAGCCTCACACACCGGCGAAGTCTAAAATGGGAGAAGGGAACGTAGGGAGAGCAGCACGTTTCTTTCTAGCTAGAAGTGGTGTTTGGGCTTTAACACGGCCCGACATTTTACTTATGTGGATGATGGAATGAGGCGCCTCGGATGATAGGTCTTATAGGATTGGGAAACGTGTGTTCAGGAATTGCGAATCCACGAAGCTGTATGTGTGGACCGGCCCTGCAGGATCCAAGTGTTAACTGCGGGGAATCCTGAGACATTAGCTAGAGTGTTTCGAATCGATAAGGAGCTCCTCCCTAGCCTTGACTCATGATGGAAACCCAATTTCCAATACACCCTATGCGGTTTTGATTGTATTACTAGTATGGAAGCTTAGTATTATGGTATCTATGTGTCCTAGGATTGATACATTATGATTGAAATGTTTTTGAAACATATACACACTAGCAATAATATCAAATTCATTTTTTTTATCGTATCAAGCATTTTTGACCATTATAAGGTAAAACCCTATCCTCCGGTTTGCGTTGCATTGTGTGATGGGACTTGGGTCTTATGATGGTTTCATTTTTCCAAAAAGCATTGCGTTGTTTAACGATTTACTTTAACTTATGCACGACAATCCATTGGAGTAAACCCATTCCGCGTTAGCGGCGTGGTCCTTGGATTTGCCTTATTACAATTAGTTAAATTAGTTAAGAATTCTCACACCAGTCCCATGAATGACCCGTTGTTTGTTTCACTTTGCAAACTCGGGTGCGCTCTTTCCACACGGGCAGTCGAGTAGTTTGTGTACAGGTTCTTATCTCAAGCAGTATCCTGGATTGAATCTTAAAGCTGTGTCCAGAGCATAGTTGTCTTCCGCTACCTTAGTTACTTTGTTTCCGCTGCACTGTACTGTATTAAAATATTATAATTTACCTTCCGCTGTATTTTATCGATGTTCTCTGATGTTCTGTACTCTGATGCTATATTATCATGATATAATAAAAGTCTGTTGTTGTTATTCTGATGTGTTGTATTCCCAGAGTTAACATATGCGAATTTTGAACGGTTTTAGTAGATCTATCGATCGATTAAGGTCGGGCAAAATGCGTGTCGTTACAGTTGGTATCAAAGCTTTGATTAGCTCAAATCTTTTGGGTACAACTTGTTAGAACTAAACAAAAGACTCATCAGAGATTGGATTAGTAATATCCAATAAGAATACTCATTAGAGATAGGATCAGCAGTATCCTAGAATGAAAAAACTCATTAGAGATGGGGTTAGCTCAAATCAACGTATTTGTGATTTTATATATATAATCTATTTTAGAAAATATGATTTTTGAATATATAAAAGTTATATATTTTAAAAGTTAATCAACCAATTGATTGATGATTGTGTAGTGAAATTATTAGTTCAACTAATAAAATTATAGAAACGAATTAAAGAATGAAAAATTGAGTAGGATAATTAAACAACTTTTAGCTTCGTTCCTTTTCGAGGACGAAAAGTTTTTAAGTGGGGGAGACTGTAACAACCCTGAATTTTGGGGCCCATTTAAAAATTTATTTTAAAGTTATTTTAATGAGTTTTGGATATTTAAAATAATTTATTTTAAATAATCACGATTAAAAATTTATTTTATTTGAAGTAAGACTTTAAAATTTATATTAATTCCATTCCGAGGCCGAAATGGCGCGGTAATTTCAAAATTCGTTTTTCAACTTTGGAAAAATATATTAAAAAAAATGAAATGTAATGTTGAATTAGAATTTACATTTTTTATGTAAAGAAAGGAAAGAAAAGGAAGGATTCATCTTCGAAATATAATTTAATGTAAATAAAGGGATAAAAGGAATAGAAGAATATTTTTAAATGTTTGGGAAAATTTACAGAAGTTAATAGGATTTTAAATCTTAGCAAGTTAAAACATAAGAATGATTTTTCTAGTAAGTAGTTTGGACTAGGTTGTATATAAATTGAAATAAACAAATTTGTGAATGAGTAAATATAGAAATTTAGAAATAAGCATACACGTAATAAGTATGTTAAAAATATATATATTGATACTATATCCATCCAAAAACACAAGTAATCAATGCTAGTTATTATTAACATTAGGTAAACGTTAAATGTAGTTTTGAATTTGAAACATTCTCCGATACTTATGCATATTAATTAACGTTACCTATAATAAAAGGAGAATTTACAGTTGTAATCGTTGGTGTTAATAGGTGATAAATGTGGAAATAAATGGTAATGAAGCCAGAAAGGTTGCGATTAGTACAAATGAGAATTAAATGTTGTAAATCTAAATTAGGGGAAATTAATATAACAAATATATACATATATATATATATATATACATACACATAATAAAGAACTAAAATAAATGACAGTGTAATAAGTGGAAATTACAATAAATTGGAATAATGAAATAAAAAGGGACTGACATAAATGTTATTTATTTGAATGTCTATTGCTTTAGAAAAAGTGAGCATTGTGGTTATTAATGACATATGGTAGTTATGGTAATTAAAATAAATGAGGATATGAGTGGGAACCACTGTGGTAAATACTAAGTCCAATAAATCACCTTAAAACGTATAATAATCTTACCCTAGCTAGGAAGGTCTGTCGTTAGGTCTGAATCAGAGCTATTAAAAAAATATTTGATTTAAGTGTAAAATACACATTAAAATATTATAAAAGAATGGAAACTTCATAAAACCCTAATTCTAATTATACAGTAGCCGCCACTCTTAATGTATAAATGGCTGAAGTGATTCCCATTTTCCCCATTAATTTCTCTCAAAATATGAAGAATTAAAAACATGAATCTTGAACGAAATCAAAGTGAAAGTTTTGAGCTTCAATCCGGTATGGAGATGATCATGTATGGGTTCGCAGATTGGTTAGATTTCAAATTTGAAAATTTAAATTTATTTGTTGAGTTCGATGTGGAATTTATATATGTACGTTATCAAAATTCATATTTTTGACTGTATGAAATCTGAATGGGTTGATTTTGTTGTGATGATCTATTGTATGAAATTAGGTAGTAACACACATCGTCGTAATTTGATTTGAAATAGAAATATCATTCTATTGTTGCGTAGAAACATTCACATCGTAATAAATTGAATTTCAATAAAAAAATTCTTTTTATTGCCAAGTAGAAATCTAAGTTGTCACATTTTGTTTATGAAAAAAATTACTTTTTATCATCATGTTGGAACATATATTGACATATAATTTGTTAGATGATAAAAATCAGTCCTTTATAGTCATTTAGAAACATGAAAATTGTTATAATTTGTTAGATGATTAAAATCATTCTTTTGTTGTCAATTAGGAACATGAAATATGTCATAACTTGTGAATTAGAATTGTCACAAAGACATATCATTTTTATGTGAGATTTCTTTTTATAATTAAAACTAGTTAATCATTATCGTATTTATAAATTCTTATATTTACGCTGTAAATTCAATTTGTGTTGTTCACGATTGGAACTTTTTTGGTTGTTGCTGTTATGATTAATATGTTGATTGGATGGATAATTTTGTTGAAATGAAATAAGTATAAAACAAAAATTAACATGCTTGTTATAAAATGCTGCCTTAGATAAAATTAACATTTTAGTTAGAAATGTATATTAGAATAGAAATACATTTTGTTTAGAAATGTATATTAGATTAAAAATACATTTTTGTTTAGAAATGTCCATTTAAAAAAAAATATAACATTTTTTTTAGAAATGTCATTAGAATATGATTACGTTAGAAAATATAAAAGTGGCAAATTGGTTGTATTAGAAATGTCATTAGAATATGATTACATTAGAAAATGTTTGCATTAGAAATAGTGATCACATTAGAATATGCTTACATTAGAAAATGTTATATTAGATTAAATCTAACAATTTTGTTAGAAATTGGTTATGAAAAAAAAATTGGTCATTAATGTTATATTAGTACAAATTGTGCCATCTTGTCATTTATGTTATGATAGAAAATAAAATTGGTCATTAATGTTATATTGGTACAAATTGTGCCATCTTGTCTTTTATATTATGATAGAAAATAAAATTGGTCATTAATATTATATTAGTAAAATTGTGTCATCTTGTCATTTATGTTATGTTAGAAAATAAAGTTGGTCATTAATATTATACTAGTACAAATTAAGCCATTTTGTCATTTATGTTAGAATTCAAGAACGTCATTTATGATTAGAAAGCACATTTATGTTAGAAAGAACATTTATGTTAGCAATAAACATTTATGTTGGGATTCAAAAATATTAGTACATTAAAAATTAATCTTTTTAATGTAATATAAAAAAATCAAAGGGAATTCAAGTTGTTGACGCTAATGAAAATCATTTCTTGGATTATACTTTTGTACACCAACAATATAACCTTTCGTATGCTAATGAAATCAAGATAATCATTTATTGAATTCAATACTTGTACATTAAAAATGCCACCTTCAATAGGTTATGAAAATAAAATAATCATTTTATGTAAGGGTACATTTCTATATGAAAAAGAAACATATTTATATAAAAGAAATATGTTTATGTAAGAGTACATATTTATGTAAAAGTACCTTTTTATATATATAAAGAGGTTACATTAAAAGACTGGGCTTTACTATTATAATAGAAAGATTGGAATATATAAAGAGCATTTTTAGTATGAGGATTATTTTAATAAAGAACGTTTAAAATAATTTTCATTAAAGTATTTATAATCAGTGTAATGACCCAGGGTTTCGGCCAACTAATTTTAAATATTTAATATGGTTTTAAATATTTATTTGACAATATAAATTTATATTTATATTGAGTTATATATTTTATAATCGAAATACAATTTATTTCGAATATTTATAATTATCGAAATACGAGAAATTTGAAATAATTCAATTAGATTTATAATTAATCGATTAGAGTTAGAATTTATCGTTTTGAGTTAAAGTTAACCAGTTAGAGTTAATCAGTTAGAGTTAACCAGTGAGAGTTAATCAGTTTTGGTTAGAATAATAATATTTAATTTTTGTCGAAGAATTTAAATGGTTTGAACTTTAATTTATATCAATTCAAATTATATCTTCTGCAGACAATCGAATTGGACTTCGTGACCTATCCCAGTGTGTCCGGAATAGGGGTATTACCCTAAGAATATCAGTCGTTGGGTTTAGAAAGGAGTTCAGAATCAGGGGTATTTAAATAAAAGGATACGGTTAAAGAAAATAATAATTTAAAACAAAATTAAATATATGGCCAAGTTAACAACCGTGTTCTCTATTTCTTCCTCACAAATATAGCTTGGTGTTCATTTTTCTACCACGCAACTAATGACCTCGTTGCTCAAATTAAAGCCACACCTCCCTCTTTTAAAACCAACGAGAGACCTTCCTCTTTTCTTCCTTTTGAAATCCCTCAGTCAAAAATGTAAATTAGACCGAAGCCTCTTTCAAAACGGAATCCATCCGTTCAAATGAAATCGAAAGCTTCGTCCATCCTCAAATCCGCGCTAAGCTTCACCTTCACACCTTTAGAATCAGGCGCGACGTTCACCCTCAGCATCGATTCGAGGCACGCTTCGACGCTGGTATGAGTATTGGTGGGTCGCGATGGGTTAAAACAGGCGAGTTCGACTTTAGGGTTCGAGCGCAGTAGAAATAAGAGGTCTCGGTTGACATCGAAGTGCTTCCGGAAGCAAGCACACCTGTTGACATCGAAAGGGGGTCGCGAGATCCAAAATCGCAAGGTATAAAAGGAGGGGTCGACCTAGGTTTTTCTGGCATTGGGATTTGTGGAGTTCGATACTGGTGGTACGATGTTTGGGAAGATGGGAGCATCAACAAATGGTTTGAGATTTGGATCTGGGTTCGTGGCAGGGAAGGGCATCGTGTAGATGGATCTGGTGGTATTCGGCACCAACTATTGTCGCGTGAATTACTATACATGCTACTGTGCATTTTGAGGGGTTCAAGTCGCATTGATCTTAGGTGACTGAATGAAGTTTCAATACTGGAGAGTTCAAATTCATCTAAATGGAGGAGAAAGGTTTAATGTGGTCATTAAGTTCTATGTTCAAGAGATAAAGAGCTGTTGGATTTATGCAGTAAGATCCACTCGAGTAGATTCGTAGCCGCGGGATTTGGAATTTAAAGGGGTATTCAGAAAAGAAAAATATCTGGTGAGTAAATCTCACCTTTTATTTAGAATTTATTTTTATATAGTTAAAAATAATTGTCTATGTTTGTTTGAATGTTGTTTGATTGTTTTAAAATATATATTAGTTATTTAGGGTATATATATATATATATATTGGGTTGATGATTGGTTGGATTCCCGCAGTCCCATTAGCGGATGCCCGTAGTTTCATAGCAGATGATTACCCTATGCGCCCCACGCTATGATAGTGGATGACCTTCATACCGCGATATCCTGCCTCGAAGCAGGATGGGTATTACTATGTTGACTAACGTCTGTGGATGCAGGAAAACAGGTTGGAGGAATCCAACTGGATTCCTCAAAAATATATATTATCTGTTGTTTGTTTGATTTCATATATATTCATATATGATGTGTTAAAAATCAAATGATTGAAAATTGGTTGATTTGATTGTTTAAAAATATCACTGGGGCTTGAATATTGATTTATAAAAAATATCGAAAGGGTATTTGAGATTTAAAAAGGGAATTCTATTTTTATAAATAGAATTTGAATTTTTAATGAACTAGGGAAAATATTAGCTTGTTTGAATATATAAAACAAGTATGGAATTTATAAACTTTGTTTATAAATGAAAAGATGGGATTTGAATTGAATTTATAAACTTTGTTTATAAATGAAAAGATGGGGTTTGAATCGAATTTATAAACTCTGTTTATAAATGAAAATGTGGGATTTGAATTGAATTTATAAACTTTGTTTATAAATATATAATGGGGGATTTTAAGTAAAGTTATAAACGTTGTTTATAAATAATGCAGAGTTATTCAAATAGACTTTGAATATAGAATTTGAATAATAGAATTCAAATGGAGTTTAACTATAGAATTTGAATAACAGAATTCAAATGGAGTTTAACTATAGAATTCAAATGGAGTTAATAATAGAATTCAAATGGAGTTTAACTATAGAATTTGAATATAGAATTCAAATGGGGTTTATAATATAGAATTTGAATAAAGAGAATTCAAATGGGATTTATATGATAGGATTTGAATAATAGAAGATAATAGATTTGGATAAATAGAAGTGGAATAGACCAAAGAGCCAATTAACAAATTTAGTTAAAACAATTGGTATAGTTAAAATAGATTGGACAGGTATAAATATACAGGAGACAGGTTTGGAATAAAGTGTTAGAAGGTATATATATAGATTGCCCGACAAAAAGGTACGTAGTTAATTCATATATGAGATTTTATGCGCCGTATCGGCTAGCCGCTTGGCTTTTCTTTTTCTTTTTGATTGGAGAAGGCCTGTGTGGCAGTTTGGGGATTTTCCCGATGCTCCCGGTACAAAGGAGGTTATGGCGAATTTTTCCGGGAATTTAAGGAGATAGAATATTATTAAGATAATTTGATAGTTAGAAATCAACGTATCAACATATACAGAAGTTGATAAGGAAGCGAATTTAGAAATAGAATAGTATAATCAAAAAGGAAGTATAAGAATAAAATCTAGTAAGAATAGAAAGAGAAAATATATATGTGTTTAAAAGTGAAGTAGTAGTTGTATGGTATTGATTATTCGAGTAAGTAGTCATATCTGTTTTGACGTTATAAATGTTATTCAGTCAAGGTCTGAGAGGTAGTTATACCCCAACTTGATTGATTTCATTATTAACAAATGAATAGTAAGATTTCAGGCTTGAAGATCAATGTTGAATAAGATTTAGTTGAATGTAGTATTTGGGTTGTCGTAACGATGTTTTACACAACATCCGTTTTAACCCAAATGAAATGTAAGCTTGGAAATAGATGTTAAATATTTCCTAAGTATAGAAATAAACGAGATGGGAAAGAGATAAGTAATTGGAATATTTTCCAATTATAAATGGCATATATTTTCTAAAGTTTAGAAAATAAAGGAAGGCGATATATGGAAATGTTTTCCAAATAACGTAAAAGGCCAATATGGTTATTGAAAATATTTGGTTAACAAATATTAGTAAAGAAATAGAGAAGTGATTTAATTAATGGAATATTAATTAAGGGCTTAGTAATTGGTTGATAATTGGATGAATACTTGTTTTTATTCGATAGTTAAATCATCGACTATCGAAACACTTGTTTTTATTCGATAGTTAAATCACATACTATCGAGGTTTTGACCCTCGTTGTCAATATGGAGAGACCGGTTGGATTATTATCCAAAGAACCACTCTGTATTGGCAGTAGCGTTGCGAATCAGATTATATAAAGATAACCGAAGACGAAGTAGAGTGCAAGGACTTTTTCTATTAATAGAAATTGTGCCTTCGGTTCATCCTGTTCCTGGGTGACTTGTATGGATGAATGTCTGACAGAGTATTTCCAGAAAGGTCACGTACATTGACTTCTTCAACCGTACCAAGAGTGGAAGCGGAGGAGGAAACTTCTTTAGCTAACACGTATTGTACTGTTGTAGACATCAATTAGTTATTTTCGATGGATCTGACGATGTGACATTCGAAGTGAATCTGGTGTGATGATAAAGCGTAGCTTCAAGCCTCATCAACCGGTAAATGACAGAAATCGGGTAGGCAGCATGGCTATGTAGGTCGCACCTATCAGGGTGTATAATCACCTGATCTAGAGTTTCATTTATTTCTAAAAATCTATTGTTGATGCTGTCCCATTCGGGAAACGGTTGCTGATCCCAACCGTTGGTGATATACATTCGATACACTCAAGCCAAATGAGTGGTCGGTCATGTGTGGCTGAGTTGCAAGATGTTCTTGTTGAACTCGGTGTATTCTCCTCTAGAGATATACCAGCGGCAGGTGGTCCCATACCTTGTCATAGTTGGAAATCCATTACCCAATACGTGATTTGCAGTTTTGATTGTATATTATATATGTGGAACGTGAGATGCAAACGTTCCACTAGATTGTTATCTACTTGATTTAGACATTATTATAATATCAAAAGAGTTTTGATATAAAGATTATCGTTCCTTTCAAAAGGGATTTTGAAAGTTAAATAAAGTGTTTGGATTCTCATAAGGGAAAAACCCGTTCCGTGTTATACGGCGTGGTCTTATGAGATATCATTTAGTTTCTGAAACTGTTTTAAATTGTTTACTCATACCAGTCCCATGATTGACCCGGAGTTTATTTGTTTTGTTCTACCTAAACTCTTGGGTGCCTAATTTTGTACGGGCAGTCAAGTAGTTCAGGATTTTACAGATCTATCTAAAGGAGCTTGGAGCAGGAGGCTTCAACGTTAGTTACATAGAGTTTTGTTCCGCTGTGTTGTAAGTGTTGTACTCTGATAAGTGTATGTTATACAGTTAAGATTTTGTATTTCAAAAGTTATGATATATTATATTTTGTTCCGCTGCGACGTGAGATTCTGTGTTGTTGTTTCTGTTCTTCTTCTATCTCTTTCTTCTAAAAAAAAATGTTTCGTATTTTCGTGATATTTGGGTTGGACGTATGATGTATGTAGTCAACTCCGATGTTACGGATTTGCGGGCTGTTACAATCAGAACTAAAAATTACAATTGTACTTGGACACGAGGTTAGGTTACATTTGTGGTGGAAGTCTGCCCGGACCCGACCGGCATATCCAGCAGCCACAAATGTTGGGCCTAATGTGAGAGGTCCAAGTGCGCAAATACAAATTGGGCCAAGACACGACGTTGAGCCCAACTTGTGGGATAAGTCTGCCCGGAACCGACCGACCTATCCAGCATCCACAAGTTGCAGGCCTAATGTAAGAGGTCTGGCCCATATTAAAATACAAATAGTTAAATAGAATATGAACATTATTTTCACCATCATGTTTAAAAGAATGAAAAATTTCATTTTTATGTAATTAGATTAAAGGATGAAAAATTACATTTTTATGTAATTAGATTAAAATAAGAAATTTATATTTTTATTAAAAGAAAGAAAGAAAATTACATCTTTATGTAATTAAAACCAAAAGTAAAAAATTTACATTTTTGTGAAATTAAGATTAAAGGTAAAAGTTACAATTTTTTTAATGTAATTGATATAAATAAAGAAAAGTTTACATTTTAATGTAAATTAGATTAAAAAGGGAAAAATTTCATTCTTTCATGCATGTAGATTAAAAGTGTGAAATTACATTTTTATGTAATTGGATTTTAACTAAAAAGAATAAGGATATGAAATTTATATTTTAATGAATTAGTTTTTCATTAAAAAGATTAAAAATATGGAAATTTCATTTTCATGTATATAGATTAGCACACAAAATTATCGTTTTGTTTGTAATGTAAAATTATTATTTTTGTGTTTTGCATTGAAAAGATAACAAAATTATCAATTTTGTTACATTGAAATAAACAAACAAAAATACTCATTTTTGTAGAAGTAAAAGTGGATGAACAAAAATATTCATTTGTTGAAATTGAAATGAAACACAAGAATGCCTATTTTTGTTGGAATTGGTATGATACACAAAATACATTTTGTGTAATTCGAAGGATGAAACAAGAAAATGTACATTGTTATGTATAAGATGTGTATGTGTATGAAAATAAAAATAAACATTATGGTGTGTACATTGTACATTAATATTGTATATATGAATAGGAATGTTTTTCGTTAGCAAAATGTAATGAAATAAAATAAATTTCATTACACATTATAAACATTTCGATAGGTTGTGAAACAAAACATTCACTACTTGTTATGTAATTACGTTAATGAAATGGAATTTAATTATTTTTATATATATATATATAAATAAAGATAAATCGTTACAAATTACTAATAACGATATAAAATGATTTCCAACTTATATATGTATGAGAATTATTTGGAAAGTCCGAGTCTATCTCATTCCAAATAATTTGAACGATGTTTCAAATTCAAGAGTTGAAGACGGCGATTGAAGACCGACGATCTTCATATCGAATGGACGACGACTGCTGATGCCCATGATTGGAGTAGCTACCTTGAAGGGGCTACAGTGGTGGACGTCCGGACGTAGTGTTGATTTGTACGGATTTGGCTTTCGCTCAGACCCAGAGCATAAGCTTATAAATGGATTGTGTGTCTGACATCGTACTCCATTAAATATCATGTTATTAATCTTCTGTCGAATGTATGGATGTTTGGTGGCGGAGAATTTATTCTCTTGCTTAACACCCGTTCATATATTTCGGCAAAGGATTGGTAGTGTGATATGGAGTGACGATGTGGCATGCTAAGATGCATATGATCAAGGCTTTGTTGAAAAGAAGACCTTGTGGGATGATCAAAGCATAGCCTGTTTAGGCATAGCTTTATGTACATCGTGACTTCGCAAGCCTCACACACCAGCGGAGTCTAAAACGGGAGAAGGGAACGCAGGGAGAGCAACATGTTTCTTTCAAGCTAGAAGTGGTGTTTGGGCTTTGACACGGCCCGACATTTTACTTATGTGGATGATGGAATGAGGCGCCTCGGATGATAGGTCCTATATGATCGGGAAACGTGTGTTCAGGAATTACTAATCCACGAAGCTGTATGTGTGGACCGGCCCTGCAGGATCCAAGGGTTAACTGCGGGGAATCCTGAGACATTAGCTAGAGTGTCTCGAATCGGTAAGGAGCTCCTCCCTAGCTTTGACTCATGATGGAAACCCAATTTCCAATACGCCCCATGTGGTTTTGATTGTATTACTAGTATGGAAGCATAGTATTATGGTATCTATGTGTCCTAGGATTGATACATTATGATTGAAATGTTTTTGAAACATACACACTAGCAATAATATCAAATTCGTTTTTTTATCGTATTAAGCATTTTTGACCATTTTAAGGTAAAACCCTATCCTCCGGTTTGCGTTGCATTGTGTGATGGGACTTGGGTCTTATGATGGTTTCATTTTTCCAAAAAGCATTGCGTTGTTTAACGATTTACTTTAACTTATGCACGCCAATCCATTGGAGTAAACCCATTCCGCGTTAGCGGCGTGGTCCTTGGATTTGCATTATTACAATTAGTTAAATTAGTTAAGAATTCTCACACCAGTCCCATGACTGACCCGTTGTTTGTTTCACTTTGCAAACTCGGGTGCCCTCTTTCCACACGGGCAGTCGAGTAGTTTGTCTACAGGTTCTTATCTCAAGCAGGATCCTGGATTGAAGCTTAAAGCTGTGTCCAGAGCATAGTTGTCTTCCGCTGCCTTAGTTACTTTGTTTCCACTGCATTGTACTGTATTAAAATATTGTAATTTACCTTCCGCTGTATTTTATCGATGTACTCTGATGTTCTGTACTTTGATGTTATATTATCATGATATAATAAAAGTCTGCTGTTGTTGTTCTGATGTGTTGTATTCCCAGAGTTAACGTATGCGGATTTTGAATGGTTTTAGTCGATCTATCGATCGATTAAGGTCGGGCAAAATGCGTGTCGTTACAATACCTGTATATACCTATTTGATGATGTTCCTCTTGTACTCCCCTTGTCTATAAGTTTCCTATAAACTATGCCTATATTTTATAATTTCTCCCCTTTGGCGTTATAAAAAAGAAATCCAAAAGATACTCCCCCTAAATTATATATCTCTAGAACTTAAGTAATATTCCTTAAAACACTCCCCCTTAATTAGATATTCATATATTTTTGTTTTAGAAGGTTATAACTATTTAAATCATAAATGATAATTTTATTAAACAATCACTTGTACATATACATGACTTTATACATATACGACTTATTATAGGAACGTAACAAAACGAAATCAAGAAAAATCCATAAACACTTAATTATTTGACAATGGAAGATTTGTGAATTGGACAATTTGGATAATGGAGACAGAATTCACCATTCTTTTCAATCACATTCCCATTTTCGTCAAATAGAACCTCTCCTACGCACTTAATGCTATCATCCTCGTCCATAATCGTTGGTTGAGTCTCTTGTTTTTCTTCCTCCTTGTAACAACCCGTATTTTCAATAACCTGTTATAACAGAAATCGAGGCAGAATTTAATTTATAATTCTGAATCAAGGGAAACGGGCTATGCCGTTGCGTTCGTCTCGGAAAAATACGCGAAATAGAGTCCGAGTATTCGAAAATCGGAATCCGTATGACCCGATTAAGGCCCAACGAAGTTTTCAGAAAATTTCTAAGTAAAAACAGATTTCAAATTCAAACTTGAATTTGGAAAATTGGGCCAGTTGGGCCAGGCGGGAAAATTCCCGCCACAGTACCCAAGTCGACAGCCCTGTCGACTTGGGAGTCGACTTGGTCTGACCAGGTCGACAGCCCTGTCGACTTGGCTCAGACGGGCTCTTTAGCCTGGTGCACCATTTTGGGTTTGTGTTGAGCTTGGGGGCCAGATTCGGTTTTGAGGGTTGAGATTTGAACTAGGGTTTAATCCTATGGCCTAAAACACTTGCCTAATCTATAAATAAGGCCCTAACCTAACCCTAAATCATCATTATTCAATCTAGCAACTAAACTATGGCAAAATCAATCCTCTGATGGCCTCCACTCTCTTCATACAATTCCTAAATAAATTTTCAAGAGATTTTCCATGCATACAAGTGTTTTTAGACTTGTATGATCCTCTTTAGCTTGCATTCAATACAAGTTTCTCTATTTGCACCACAAAGAAAGAGTTTTGATCAAGTTTGCTTGCATTTTTGGGGTTTAATTGGTTGCATAAGGGTTTTCTTACATTTGCTATACTCATTTGAGTCCGCATAAGCATTGTAAGCCCTATTCCTTTCATACTTAAACTCTAAAGTTAAATGTATGATATGCAAGTTGTCATATGTTATGCAAGTTTTGTTATGCAAGTTGATATGCAAGTTGTCATATGTTATGCAAGTTTTGTTATGCAAGTTTGATATGCAAGTTGTCATATGTTATGCAAGTTCATCAAGTTTTGTTATGCAAGTTTGATATGCAAGTTGTCATATGTTATGCAAGTTTTGTTATGCAAGTTGATATGCAAGTTGTCATATGTTATGCAAGTTTTGTTATGCAAGTTGATATGCAAGTTGTCATATGTTATGCAAGTTTTGTTATGCAAGTTTGATATGCAAGTTTTGTTATACAAGTTCATCAAGTTTTGTTATGCAAGTTTGATATGCAAGTTCATATGCAAGTATGTCATGTTATGGTATGCAAGTATGTTATGCAAGTTTGGGTTGAACATTTTGTTCATGCTATCATGTTATGCATGCTTTTGAGGCCTAATGCAAGTATATGAACATATGTACATTTCATATGCCACCATGTTAAACTTGTGGCTTAACACTTTTATGTCATGATTATGCCAAGTTCCCTCTTTCTATCCTTTATGCGCTATTGCGATATGTAAGCGATGGGATTGCGTTTGGGGTTGGGTAAACTTAAAAGACATAAAAACATAAGCTTGGGAATTTACCTATTAAGTTAGGTCTACCCATTGGGAATTTACCTATTAAGTTAGGTCTACCCAATTGCTTGAAAACTTATAACATGTTTTGGAAACATAATGGACATGACACTTAGAAAAGATAAGTGTGACCAACTCGAGGTTGGGTTGAGTTTGTAGCGTAAACCTACCCGGAACCGACCGGCTTAACTAGTTGCTACAAACAATAGGACCCAATGTGAGAAGTTGGCCATGTTGTACCTTGAACCCGAGGTTAGACCAAGTTGTGGTGTAAAGCTACCCGGACCCGCCCGGCTTAACTAGTAACCACAACAAAGTCTAATGTGAGAGGTTAAGGCGCATTAATTAATTAATGCCTCGAGATTAGGGTTAAGTCATGGACCATTTATACTTAACCAATTTGGGCTTGGTAGATTAATCGGGGTTAAGTCGTGAACTCATCGTTACACTTAACCAAGTTAATCCATGATTAGTAAAGGGGTTAAACCGTACTTAACCCACTAGAAAAATCCTAGCAATGGGGGTCCACTCCATCAGTAATCCCTAGTTTGTATCATCATGGCCCTAGGGACTAGGCTAGGGTGGGGGCACGATTACTGATCTGGGGGTAAGGGACCAAAAAGCGACGGCAGAGGGTACGCCGGTGTAGTTCTGGACGGACTATGGTCGTGCACGTAGTCCGGAGCCGGGGAAATCATGCACGGGTACCAGTAGATCGAGACTGTGCACTCATGTTTATGGTGTCCAGGGGTTGCCACCCTAGGGCTTGATACACCCGACGGGAGACCCGGCACAGTCTGACTACAATCATGTTATTTGGCCGTATTGACACCAACACTTGACGAGTTAGGCTTATAGGGAGCCGATCGACTAGACCGTTTGAAGTGGACCTCGTGTTAGGGTCACTTCATGTTATTGGACCTCGTATGAGGGTCACTTCATGTTATTGGGCCAAAGCTTGGGTCAAGGGATCAATACTTGTTTATACAAGTCATGTTAGTTTGCTAGTACACCTGTGGTGCAAAACCTTAGTCCTGATTATGCGATGACACCTTTATCTACCTTGTTAGTTAATCATCATGCTAGTATGTAGTTATCCTCATCCTGCTGCTCATACCAGTTAACTTTATCAGTTTACATTGATTGTAGTAGGGCTTACTCAGTCTTTTTGACTGACCTGTTTTCTTTCGCCTCTTTTCTTCCGTTCCCCCCCAGGTTCTCAGGGAGGGAATACAGGAGCCTAGCTTGGATTTTGGATTGCTTGCTTGTGGGATTTCAGCTCATGTACGCTTTCTACATGAAGCTAGCTATGGTTCTCACGTATTTTGGGGATAGCACTTATGTATTTCTGTTTTCAGATGATGTTGTTTTATCTAGACTTGTTTATTTGGAAAATGGATATTATGATGTACCAGACTTGTTTTGAAATGGTTTAAATCTTCCGCTATTTTATCTATGTTATTTACTCTGTTTACGTATATACATATGTTCTTGTTCTGCCTTGATATATCATTATGCATGTTTACCTGATTCAAACGCCCCTCCAAAGTCAGTGCACTTGCAAGAGTGGTACTGGCGGAGGTGGGGTGTTACATTTGGTATCAGAGCATATGGTTTACGAGAAGGAACAAAAGGTTTTTAGAAAACTTTTGAAAAACTATTTTCAAAACAAAGTATAAAGTATTTTCCAAAGAAAAGTCTAGTTTATTTTATAAGGCTATTCCCCAAAAAGCCATTAGCAAAATCCCTTCGTTTTTCTCCATTCTGATTCTGTCTTTTTCTTCGTTTTCAGTATGGCCGATAACTTTGCTATTCCGAAGGGAGTGCACGTACCTGTTTGGTATAGGAGACTTTTGGAGGCTAGAGCGACCGAAGCCGTCCCCGCAGATGTCCCTCCTCCTCCTCCGGTAGTTAATGTTCCTCCTCCTCCTGTCACTGAGGTTCCTCTTCCTCCTTCCCCTCAGCATCCTCATACTGACTTCGCAAAGATTTGCCAAGATTTTAAGGTGATGGGTTGCAAGAATTTCTTTGGAACCGAGACTTATGTAGGGGCAAGGAATTGGTTGAAAGAAACCGAAGATCTTTTTGCCTTGTTTGATATAGGTGACCGTAGGAAGGTTTTATTAGCAGTATGGTTGCTAAAGGAAGAAGCTGCACGTTGGTGGGTGGTCACCACCGTTACTAGGCCAATTAAGACTTGGGATGACTTTCGGGGAAAGTTTGGACTAAGGTTCCTATCACTGAAGCAAGGGGACATGACTATTAGGGAACACATAGACAAGTTTAATCAACTGGCTCGGGACGGTTTAGACTTGGTTAGCACAGCTCAGAAGAAGGCCCTATACTTTGCTCTAGGATTAAACGAGCCGTTACATGGTTTAGCCATGTCTCATATACCCTTGGGGACAACTTTCGAGAGTTTGGTGAATATGGCCCTACTCAATGAAGAGAATAGGAGTGACAAGAAGGAAATCAAGATGAATGATACTCAAGCCAAGAAGACTGATTCCCGGTGGAAAGGAAATCAGGGTAATCCAAGTGGTCAGAGCAGTCAAGGCAATAAGAACAAGAACGACAAGGGCAACAAGAACAAGGGAAAGGAAACAAGAAAGTGCAACTTCTGTGGGATTGTTGGGCACATAGTCAAGGACTGTAGGAAGAAGAGAAAAAGGAAGAATGGTGAATGTTTTTTCTGCGGTAAGACTGGACATTTCAGCAAAGATTGCCCGAAGAAGCAAAGGCAAGGTCAGACTCAGTGTGCAAGACCATCTGGAGGGCGAGTTCATCCCCTCAACATCGTTCTTTCAGCTCATGATCGAGGTAGTGTTTCTGTTGGAAGTCTTGTTTACATTTCTGATTTTCCAGTTCGTACCTTGTTTGATTTTGGTGCATCGCATAGCTTTATCTCATCTGATCTTGTTGATAGTTTGCACCTAAGTACTAGTCTAGTTTATGATCCCGTGTGTGTTTCAAATCCAATTGGGGGCTTCGCCCATTTGTCTATGATCTATGTGGATTTGAAAATCTCTATCTTGAATGTAGAGTTCTCGTGTGATGCTTATATTCTCGGTTTCATGGGGTATGGGTTGATTTTTGGGCATGGATGGGTTGTCCAGTTTTGGAGCCATCCTTGATTTTTGAGCATAGGGTTGTGAGGCTCGTGACTCGCCTCGGTAATACCCTAAAAATTTCTAGTAACCCTACGAGTCCCGTCATGTTGTGTTATCTTGAATCCCTCAACTCGTCTATCGATAGTTTGCAATCGGTGAGGGTGGTCCGAGAATACCCTGATATCTTGGGTGAAGTGAGGGGGGTTACCCCTAGGCAAGAGATAGATCTCCGCATTTATCTGGTTGATAATGCCAAGCCAGTTATGTGGCCGGTAAGGCACATGGTTCCGTGAGACGGGAGCTAAGTAAGCAAGTGAAGGAGTTGCTTGAGAAGAACTTCATTCGATGAAGCGTTTCCGAGGAAGGTGCTCTAGTAGTATTCGCTACTAATGTGGACAGTTCGCTTCGCCCGTGTGTTGATTATCGTGAGTAGAACAAGAAGAACAGACAACCATTACCGAGGATTGATGATCCGTTTGATCAACTTGTAGGAACATCTGTTCTCTCTTGATCTTGCTACTGGATTCCATCAGCTCAGGATAGCTGAGGATAGTATAGACAAGACTACGTTCAGAACTCCGGATGGATTCTTAGAATGGCTGGTCATGCCATTCGGTTTGACTAATGCACCCGCCTACTTCGTGGACTTGATGAGTAGGGTGTTCAGGGAGTTCTTGAACAAGTTTGTCGTGGTCTTCGTAGATGATATTCTGATCTTCTCTAAGGATAAGGAAGAGCACGCAAGGCATCTCGTGGAGGTGATGGATACGCTTAGAGCGCATCAGTTGAAGGCCAAGTTCTCCAAATGTCATTTTGGAGAAAAAGGAGTTAGATTTCTTGGGCACATAGTTTCTAAGCAAGGCTTAGCGGTGGATCCCGCTAAAATGGTCGTGGTTCAAGACCGAAAAGCACCGACGAGGACAATTGAAGTAAGAAGTTCTCTCAGTTTAATTAGATAGTTAGCTTAGACCTACCCTTCTGGATCAAGTAGGGACTTCGCAGAAAGAAGACCCGCAGTTAGTCGAGATCATGAACATGTGATTCAAGGCGAGATGTTTAGTCACCTCGCTATAGATGACAAGGGATGGCTGAGACGCGATGAGAGAAAGAAGGTTCTTGACGATGCACATCACCCGAGGAGGTGGCCGAGTTTGTCCCAAGGTGCATGTTGTACCAACAGGTTAAAGGCTGAGTCATAGAAGCCCGGTGGGCTATTATATCCATTGGGGGTCCCCGCAATGGGAGAAGGAAAAGCGTCACGAAGGATTTCGTGGATGGACTGCCTAGATCAAGGAAAGAGAATACGAGCATGTGGGTCATAGTAGGTAGACTCACAAAGAGCGCTCATTTCACTCCGGTAAAGAGCGAAAGGACTGCATCATAGCTAGCGACAGTTTACTTTCAAGAAATAAAGCAATTGCACGAGGTTCCCTAAAGGATAATTAGTAACCATGACTCAACTTTCACTAGCTAGCTTTGGGATAGTCTACGGGAAGTCGTGGGCAAGCAACTAAATCTAAGCACGGCCTATCATTCGCAGGCGGATGGTTCATTTCGTTCAAGCATGAGTTATAGAAAATCACGATAGTAAGAGCAATTGGCAACGTGGATTGGTATTTTCAAGAAAAATGCGGCTGCATGGAATACTTTATAGTAAGTAAACGAGATCCAGGATTCACTAGCGAATTTTGGAAAGCTTGCATGAAACCATGAGGTTATAGTTATGTTTAAGCCAAGAATGATAAGAGAGTAAGTGAAAAAGAAGACGAGAGGCGACAATGAAATGGGTTCCAACTCATATTTGGAAATAAGGGTTAAGAAGTTAAGAAATCATGAGGTAAAGGACGGTCAAAGCACGGTGGAGTTAAGCTCAAGGAAACGTGACTTAGAAGATTGAAGGCTAGATACGCGCATCATATCTCTTTTTAAGAGTATATCCTTGATCTTTGTTTTCCTGTGGAACTTACTCGCATGTTATCTTTTTTTTTATGTATATCCTCTCGGTCCCATTTTCGGTCCTATTTTCTGTTAGGAGGTATGACTTATTTGCTAGTAATACAGGTCAAGATTTGAAGGGGTCCGTTAGGTTGACTAAACCTTTTGGGCTTTTATAGAATATGGGTTGGGTTAGGTTGACTAAATCTTGCTTATCTTCCCGATCTCTTTGTAGCATATCTTTTGCTATCCATGTTTATCTAGTTTATCGTGTTAATCTTGTCATGAGAACCTTAGGTAGAAACCCTTTGGATGAAACATGTGTTTGAAACATGTTATGCTTGATGGTTGCAAGTGGTTGCAAGTGTTTGCAAGTGGTTACTCGTGGATGCATTATACACGTTAGGCACTAGATCGGCTCACATACTCCTCATATTGCATATGCATGAGTGTTTATGCTTATTCATGGATGAAAATTTGTGTGTTATCACATGGATGTTGCATATGGATGTATGTTATGTGCACACATATAGATGTTATACATTATGTTAGGAATTGCATACATATGGATTCATTTCACTAACATAATTTGCATTGATGACATTTGCATTAGATAAGGACATATACACACACCTTTGCATATGTTCATACAACATTTAGAATCTTGTAAGGACAATGATTGCTCGTGGATGATGTTTGAGTAGATGGATGATTGGATGGTAGGATACGTTCTTCCTAACTTGAAGATTTCGGGGACGAAATCCTTTAAGGGGGGAGAATGTAACAACCCGTATTTTCAATAACCTGTTATAACAGAAATCGAGGCAGAATTTAATTTATAAATCTGAATCAAGGGAAACGGGCTATGCCGTTGCGTTCGTCTCGGAAAAATACGCGAAATAGAGTCCGAGTTTTCGAAAATCGGAGTCCGTATGACCCGATTAAGGCCCAACGAAGTTTTCAGAAAATTTCTAAGTAAAAACAGATTTCAAATTCAAACTTGAATTTGGAAAATTGGGCCAGTTGGGCCAGGCGGGAAAATTCCCGCCACAGTACCCAAGTCGACAGCCCTGTCGACTTGGGAGTCGACTTGGTCTGACCAGGTCGACAGCCCTGTCGACTTGGCTGTCGACTTGGCTCAGACGGGCTCTTTAGCCTGGTGCACCATTTTGGGTTTGTGTTGAGCTTGGGGGCCAGATTCGGTTTTGAGGGTTGAGATTTGAACTAGGGTTTAATCCTATGGCCTAAAACACTTGCCTAATCTATAAATAAGGCCCTAACCTAACCCTAAATCATCATTATTCAATCTAGCAACTAAACTATGGCAAAATCAATCCTCTCATGGCCTCCACTCTCTTCATACAATTCCTAAATAAATTTTCAAGAGATTTTCCATGCATACAAGTGTTTTTAGACTTGTATGATCCTCTTTAGCTTGCATTCAATACAAGTTTCTCTATTTGCACCACAAAGAAAGAGTTTTGATCAAGTTTGCTTGCATTTTTGGGGTTTAATTGGTTGCATAAGGGTTTTCTTACATTTGCTATACTCATTTGAGTCCGCATAAGCATTGTAAGCCCTATTCCTTTCATACTTAAACTCTAAAGTTAAATGTATGATATGCAAGTTGTCATATGTTATGCAAGTTTTGTTATGCAAGTTGATATGCAAGTTGTCATATGTTATGCAAGTTTTGTTATGCAAGTTTGATATGCAAGTTGTCATATGTTATGCAAGTTTTGTTATGCAAGTTCATCAAGTTTTGTTATGCAAGTTTGATATGCAAGTTGTCATATGTTATGCAAGTTTTGTTATGCAAGTTGATATGCAAGTTGTCATATGTTATGCAAGTTTTGTTATGCAAGTTTGATATGCAAGTTGTCATATGTTATGCAAGTTGATATGCAAGTTGTCATATGTTATGCAAGTTTTGTTATGCAAGTTTGATATGCAAGTTGTCATATGTTATGCAAGTTTTGTTATACAAGTTCATCAAGTTTTGTTATGCAAGTTTGATATGCAAGTTCATATGCAAGTATGTCATGTTATGGTATGCAAGTATGTTATGCAAGTTTGGGTTGAACATTTTGTTCATGCTATCATGTTATGCATGCTTTTGAGGCCTAATGCAAGTATATGAACATATGTACATTTCATATGCCACCATGTTAAACTTGTGGCTTAACACTTTTATGTCATGATTATGCCAAGTTCCCTCTTTCTATCCTTTATGCGCTATTGCGATATGTAAGCGATGGGATTGCGTTTGGGGTTGGGTAAACTTAAAAGACATAAAAACATAAGCTTGGGAATTTACCTATTAAGTTAGGTCTACCCAGTGGGAATTTACCTATTAAGTTAGGTCTACCCAATTGCTTGAAAACTTGTAACATGTTTTGGAAACATAATGAACATGACACTTAGAAAAGATAAGTGTGACCAACTCGAGGTTGGGTTGAGTTTGTAGCGTAAACCTACCCGGAACCGACCGGCTTAACTAGTTGCTACAAACAATAGGACCCAATGTGAGAAGTTGGCCATGTTGTACCTTGAACCCGAGGTTAGACCAGGTTGTGGTGTAAAGCTACCCGGACCCGCCCGGCTTAACTAGTAACCACAACAAAGTCTAATGTGAGAGGTTAAGGCGCATTAATTAATTAATGCCTCGTGATTAGGGTTAAGTCATGGACCATTTATACTTAACCAATTTGGGCTTGGTAGATTAATCGGGGTTAAGTCGTGAACTCATCGTTACACTTAACCAAGTTAATCCATGATTAGTAAAGGGGTTAAACCGTACTTAACCCACTAGAAAAATCCTAGCAATGGGGGCCCACTCCATCAGTAATCCCTAGTTTGTATCATCATGGCCCTAGGGACTAGGCTAGGGTGGGGGCACGATTACTGATCTGGGGGTAAGGGACCAAAAAGCGACGGCAGAGGGTACGCCGGTGTAGTTCTGGACGGACTATGGTCGTGCACGTAGTCCGTAGCCGGGGAAATCTTGCACGGGTACCAGTAGATCGAGACTGTGCACTCATGTTTATGGTGTCCAGGGGTTGCCACCCTAGGGCTTGATACACCCGACGGGAGACCCGGCACAGTCTGACTACAATCATGTTATTTGGCCGTATTGACACCAACACTTGACGAGTTAGGCTTATAGGGAGCCGATCGACTAGACCGTTTGAAGTGGACCTCGTGTTAGGGTCACTTCATGTTATTGGACCTCGTATGAGGGTCACTTCATGTTATTGGGCCAAAGCTTGGGCCAAGGGATCAATACTTGTTTATACAAGTCATGTTAGTTTGCTAGTACACCTGTGGTGCAAAACCTTAGTCCTGATTATGCGATGACACCTTTATCTACCTTGTTAGTTAATCATCATGCTAGTATGTAGTTATCCTCATCCTGCTGCTCATACCAGTTAACTTTATCAGTTTACATTGATTGTAGTAGGGCTTACTCAGTCTTTTTGACTGACCTGTTTTCTTTCGCCTCTTTTCTTCCGTTTCCCCCCCCCAGGTTCTCAGGGAGGGAATACAGGAGCCTAGCTTGGAATTTGGATTCCTTGCTTGTGGGATTTCAGCTCATGTACGCTTTCTACATGAAGCTAGCTATGGTTCTCACGTATTTTGGGGATAGCACTTATGTATTTCTGTTTTCAGATGATGTTGTTTTATCTAGACTTGTTTATTTGGAAAATGGATATTATGATGTACCAGACTTGTTTTGAAATGGTTTAAATCTTCCGCTATTTTATCTATGTTATTTACTCTGTTTACATATATACATATGTTCTTGTTCTGCCTTGATATATCATTATGCATGTTTACCTGATTCAAACGCCCCTCCAAAGTCAGTGCACTTGCAAGAGTGGTACTGGCGGAGGTGGGGTGTTACACTCCTCCATTATTTCTTCTTCCTCTTCTAGTTCTTCTTCTTCCATGGGTTGATTATCATCATTGATGATAACCGGGCAAGCCTCGTTATCCATTATAAACTTTAAGAGACTTCTCATTACTTTTCCTTGTCTGTTTTGCTCTTGACTTAGTCTAATTTGGAGTACTTCCATTTCCGCCACCATTTGCAGTAGATACTCCAGTCTTTCTTCAATTTTGATCACTCTAGAAAGCGTAGATCGTTGAAATGGACCCTTAGATGGTCCAACATATGAATCAGAGATGTTTTGAGTATTTGGATTAGTGGAAGCCATTTTATTTTTTAAGTTAGAGTTTTTACAGATAAGAAGAATGAAAATGAAGAAGAAGAGTCAAATTAAAAGATTTAAATAGTTGAAATAACTAACTTTTGGTGGGAATTAATTTTAAATTTTTGGCAGTTATATGTCGACATAGCAGAAACTTTATGTCGACATTGTCTTGTTTTGAGTTCTATTATTTTAATTCTTTATATATATATACACTATTTCTTAATTATTCTAATACACTTAATGAATATATACCTAGTTCTCTCCTAAATTTAGTGAATATTGATTCATTTAATGGTTTGGTTAATATATCAGCTATATGTTTATCTATTTCTATAAATTCAAGTGAAATCTTTTCTTTACTTACATTATCTCTTATAAAATGATGCCGTACATCAATATGTTTAGTTCTTGAATGATGAGTAGGATTTTTAGAAATATTTATAGCACTTGTATTATAGCAGTATATAGGTGATTTATTTATACTTAAACCAAAATCGTTTAAAGTTTGTTGCATATAAATTACTTGTGAACACGCTAAAGCAACAAATATATACTCTGCTTCAGTTGTTGATAAATTTACGGTATTTTGTTTTTTTACTAAACCATGATACAGGGGAATGTCCAAGAAAATGACTTGTTCCACTAGTACTTTTCCGATTAGATTTACGTCCCGCGTAGTCAATGTCACAATACGAAACTAAATCAAATGAATCATTTTTAGGATAAAATAATCCAAAATCTGATGTATGCTTTATATACCTCAGAATACGTTTTACGGCTGTTAAATGAGTTTCGTTAGGTTGTGATTGATATCTTGCACAGAGGCATACACTATGCATTATATCTGGTTTACTAGCGGATATATATAATAATGATCCTATCATTCCTTTATATAGTTTTTGATCAACATCTTTTGATATATCATCTTTACTTAAAGAAATATTAGTTGCCATAGGTGTTGGTCTTCCATTTGTTTTTATTAGATTACATTTATTAATTAAATCTCTTGATTAATGAATATTCCCTTTTTTTTAATTGTCTAATTTGTAAACCTAAGAAGAATGATAATTCCCCCATATGACTTATTTCAAATTATTTGGTCATAATATCCGAAAATTCTTTGTTTGTCTTTTCATTTGTTAATCCAAAGATTATGTCATCAACATATATTTGTACTAATTGTATATCTTTGTCATTTTTCTTTATAAATAAAGTATTATCTAATTTTCCTATTTCAAAATTTGATTGTAATAAATAATTTCATAATCTATCATACCAATCTCTAGGAGCCTGTTTCAATCCATATAACGCTTTTTTCAGCTTATATACGTGATCTAGTTATTTTTCATCTTCAAATGGGGGTGGTTTCTCTACATATATGTCTTCTTTGACAAATCCATTTAGAAATGCACTTTTGACATCCATTTGATATAATTTGAAAATTATAATTTGCAAAAGCTAGTAAAATTCTCATAGCCTCTAGTCTTGCTACGGGGGCAAAAGTTTCATCGTAATCTGATCCTTCTTCTTGAGTATATCCTTGTGCTACTAGTCGTGCCTTATTTCTTACTACCTCTCCATGTTCATTTATTTTATTTTTATAGACCCATTGGGTTCCTATTATTGTTTTATCCTCTAGTCTATGAATAAGTTCCCATCCTTCATTCCTATTAAACTGATTCAGTTCTTCTTGCATAACAAGCATCCATGAATCATCGGAAGAAGCTTCCTTTGGATTTTTGGATTCGATAGTTGGTATAAATGCAGTATTACTCATATTATTTTATTGATTACGAGTTCTAACAATGGATTCAATATCCCTTAAGATATTTTATACAGGATGGTCTCTAAGTAATCTAATTCTTTTATTTGGTTTGCTATTTTCATTATTTATTTCATTAATTTCATCCTCATAATAATCTTCATTTTTTTGAGTTATACTTTTGTTATTTTCGTTTAATGTTTCTTTTATTGTGTTGGTTCGAGTATTAAAAACTCTATAAGCCTTGCTTCTTTCTGAATATCCAATAAAAATTCCTTTATCGGATTTTGAATCAAATTTGTCTAAATTATCCTTTGTATTAAGTATAAAACATTTACTTCCAAATATTTTAAAATATGATGCTTTTGGTTTCTTATTATATAAAAGTTCATGAGGAGTTTTATGAGTCAAAGGTCTAATTGAAATTCTATTAATAATATAACAAGTTGTTGCGACTGCCTCAACCCAAAAATTCCTTGGTAAATTACTATCGGATAACATAGTTCTTGCACATTCTTGTATTGTTCTATTTTTACGTTCAACTACTCCGTTTTGTTGAGGATTTCTTGAAATTGCAAAATTGTGGGTTATTCCCTTTTTATTATAGTGATTTTTCAAAATTCTCATTTTCGAATTCTCCACCACGATCACTACGTATTATTTTAATTTTTAGTGATAATAAATTTTGAATCCTTTTAGAAAAAGTTTAAAATTGGTCGAAAGCGTCACTTTTATTTTTAAGAAACAAAGTCCAAGTGAATCTAGAAAAATCATCAACTGTTACATACACATATCTGTTATGATTTATTGATTGAATTTGAGATCGACGAAATAAATCTATATGTATTAACTCTAATGGTTTTGAAGTAGTAATTTCTTCTTTTGATTTAAATGAACTCTTCTTTAATTTTCCAAATTAACACACATCGCATAAGTTATTAACTTTAAATTTTATTTTGGGTAATCCTCTAACTGAATCTAATTTGGAAATTTTAGAAATATGTTTGAAATTTATATGACCGGATCTTATGCCCGATCCAGGGGTCACTTGTATTGGCCGTAAGACATAAACTATCGTTGGAAATTTTCATACTTAATATATAGATATTTTTCTTTTATCTCCATCGAATATAATTTTTGAATTCCTATCTTCTATGAAACATTTGTTCTTTTCAAATTTTATTTCATATCCTTTATTGCAAAGTTGACTTATACTTAGTAAATTATGTTTTAAATTCCTAACCAATTAAATATCAGAAATAATAGGAGTTTCAGAATTACCAATATTGTCGATTCCAATGATGTATCCTTCAAAATTATCTCCGAAGTTTACCAATCCACCATCTTCATATTTCAGATTATTGAGTAGTTATGGATTTCCAATCATATGTCTCGAATAGACACTAACTAGTATCCATTTGTCCTTTTTCATTTCCACCAATTTCTTTCCATAATTTGAATTTTCAATAGCTATGTAACACACCAGTTCAAGATTTGAATTCCCAATAGCCACCTTTTCAGAATTTGCATTACCAATAGCCACTTTACTCATCTTTCCAACTTTTTAATTTTCAAAAGTCATAGAACTCATCCTTTTCTGCATTGAACAATATTTCAGTAGATCGTATGCTTCTTTAACATTAATATATGCAAACTCTTTTAACATTAGTGCAATGCATAAATTGACACTAGTATCATCAGAGATTCTAAAATTTGCCATTTTACCAAATTTTCAAAAATCAGATTATGATCTCTTGAAAGACCTTGCTCTGATACCAATTGTTAGGGACTGCGGAATGGATCGTTAAGGCAAAGAAAACACTAGAAGGGGGGAGGAGGTGAATAGTGTTTGTAAGAATTTAAACAGAATTTAAAACTAAAGTGAATTATGAACTGAATCAAACACCACAAACAAAGTCGCAGACATAGATTCAAACACAAATAAGATAAACAGAAATAGAAATGCAGAAAAAGAAAGAACACACTAGATTTTATACTGGTTCGGATTACTCCAACATCCAGTCCCGCACAACGCTGGATTGCGCAGAATTTTATTACTCTTTCAATAGTCAATTACACCCTCCTTGATTTCATGGCTCACAAGGAGACACCGATTCCTACTTTCTTGATTTCACGGCTCACAAGGACACACCGACTACTATTCCTTGATTTCACGACTCAACAAGGACGCACCAACTCCTCTTTGACTTACAACAAGGTTTATTCAACCCAAGCAATTACAAGACAACCCTATAACTCTTCATTAGCGCTTGATTCAAAGAGTAGAGAGTGTAGAGAGAAGAAGTTTAATCAAAACAGAATTGAATTTGGCAGAGTATAATTGTAAGAATCATAAAAATGAGTAAGAATAATGATGTAGAGAAAGAGGATGAAGTTAGACAAGAAGAGATGATAAAAAATTCGGTTTTAACCCCTTTTTATAGAGTATGAAAGGTTGCAACGATTCTGAATCATTTCAAATAGCGAAAAGACACTTCCTTTCAAAATTGGAAAAAGTGACAGTTATATGTCGACATGGAGTTTTTGTTATGTCGACATACTCCTTTGAAAAATTGAATTTTAAAGCATTTTTAAAGTGTTTTGATAAAAATAATTCTGGAAATTCTTGAGTAAAATTCTAGTATTGTAAATTAATATTATATGATAGGAAAACATATGAAAACATAATTTTAAACCATATAAATATATTTAAAAAATTATAAGGTTTTAAACAATATAAAGTATATATAAAAACTTAAGTTTGAAAAACCAAGAGGAAAAAAGATAGAAATAAATAGAAAAATAAAATAGAGAGTACTGAGAATAGAATTGAAAATCCGAATTTGAAATTTAGAATTTGAATTTGAACCTGGAGTGCTATTTAGAGTCTTACAAAATCTAGACTCTATAACTATATTAATCTTGAACTTTTTACTACTCATGAGTCTTGAAATTTCTCTGATCTTTGAATCTCTATCATCTTCATAACTGTACAGTCTTCAGTAACATTTCCTATATATAATTCCTACACACACACACATATATATTCTATACAAAAAGTGTTAGTATATATTTTATAATCAATGATAATTGAAATAAGGTTGTTGTCATCAAAGCTCCATTCTCCAAAAGAGCGGCTATGTAGTTGCCTACATTGGGTTAGGGGCTAGCTTAACCCAAACCAAGTCCACCAAAAAGTCCCAAATTTTTACTTACTCCAAACATATCAATGTTTATAGTTTAAAGGTCGTAAGCGGCATTTTGAACTCAATGGAATTAATTTTGAGTACACATTCATCTATATGCAAAAATTGACTTTTTTGGACTAACATTAAATTAACGACTCTATATTTAAATAAAACATATAAATATATTTATGTAAAATACGCGGGTTGTTATAGACTTCCCCCCTCATAGAAATTGCGTCCCCACAATTAATTAAGGAAAAACTCATTGAGTAACAACCGATTATTGAGAAAAACCTTTATAAAAATAACTAAACGAAGAGATTCACCTCACGAAGCACGAGAGAGTAAGTTCAGATGGTTTCGCTCGATCGATTCTCTTGATTTCCAAGAACAATCCTCTGGATTAAAGGACCACTAGACTTTCAAAAGAGGAACATCATTATTTCAAAGACATTTAACTTCCGTTGCAACAATCCAAACGAGTTGTTGCTTATAGGTTAAATTTGGTGAAATCTTGATCTCTTCCACTATATTCGACTCAAGAATACATTCGGAATCTCTAAGGAATTTTTGGAGTTGAGAAATATGAAACACATCATGTACAGTGGAGAATTGACTTGGTAATGAAAGACGATAAGCCACAGCGCCGACACGTTCGGTAGTTGGAAAAGGACCAAATACCTTGGCGCTAATTTTCCCGATCGGCTAAATCGTACAACACCCTTCATGGGTGAAACACGAACAAATACAAGATCCCCCACAGAAAATTCTAATTTCCTTCTCCAATTATCGGCATAGGATTTTTGCTGATTTTGAGCCTCTTTCATTCGATGGCGAATGAGATCAATCTTTTTTTTGGAATCATGAACAACATCTGGGCCTAGAACCAGTTTCTCTTTGGCTTCAAGCCAACAGAAAGGAGACCGGCATGACCTTTCGTAATGAGCTTTGAAAGAAGCCATCTCAATACTCGATGGGAAGCTATTGTTGTATGAAAATTCAACAAGGGAAATATGATCTTCCCAACTTCCACCAAAATTAAGCACATAAGCACGAAGAAGATCTTTAAGAATTTGATTCACACGCTACGTTTGTCCATTGGACTGAGGATGATAAGCGGTACAAAAATTAAGCTCTGTTCCTAAAGGTTTTTGAAGACTCTTCCAAAATCCACTAGTAAATAATGGATCACAATCACTAACAATTAAAGTAGGGACCCCATGTAATTTAATAATCTCTTTAACATAGAGTTTGGCCAAGAGAGGCACGGTTCGATTAGATCGGATAGAAATGAAGTGTGCGGATTTAGTAAGTCTATCCATAACCTCCCATAAACTATCATGGCCAAATCGATAACAGGGGAGACCGTCAATAAAATCCATGGCCACATGATCCCACTTCCATACGGGAATGCCAAGAGGTTGTAATAACCCACCGGGCTTTCGATGTTCGGCCTTAACGAGTTGACATGTAATGCAATATTTGACAAAGTTAGCGATATCCAATTTCATTCCTTCCCTATAATATTGTCGCTTCATGTCTGCATACATTTTGCTATTTCCGGGATGAATAGAGAAATTTAAAATGATGAGAATCCACTAAATATCATCGCGAAGATCATCAATGTTTGGCGCAATAAGTCTTCCAAATTTTCGAATGCCTCCGCGAGAATCAATATAAAAATCTTTTAACTCATTGTCATAAGATCAGATCTATCTCTAATACTTTCGCCTAGGCAAGCCAATTTGTGATCGAGCGTTTGAGCTTCAAGAATGCGTTCCAAAAGAGAGGGATGAGCCTCAAGGCTGCACAACAGAAGAGTGGAACTCAAACTGGAGTCACGACATTGAATCTCGCAAGTGGATAAAATTTCGTGATCCTTCCATTCGGATATCATCATAGATACAACCACTTGTTGCTTTCGGCTAAGGGCATCGGCAACACGATTACCCTTACCGGGAGTATATAAAATATCGAGATTATAAGAAGCTAAGAATTCAAGCCAATGTTGTTGTCGCAAATTAAGTTCCTTTTGTGAAAACAAATATTTCAATGACTTATGATCGATGTAAAGAATGAACTTCTCTCCCAAAAGATAGGGATGCCAAATACGAAGTGTGAAAATGATAGCGCGAGCTCTAAATCATGAGTGGCATATCGAGTTTCAGCCGGTTTAGGTTTCATAGAAGCATAAGCAATAACACGCTCCCTTTGCATGAGAACGACACCCAAACCAACATGACTAGCATCGATATACACGACCATGTCTTGGCTCCCTTCGGGAATCACAAAAACGGGGTCATCGGAAAGGAGTTCTTTTAGGGTTTGAAAAGCGGCTTCACATTTATCTGACCAAATGTATTTGGCACCCTTCGTAGTTAAACTAGTGAGAGGCACGGAAATTTTTGAGAAGTCTTTGTGAACCGACGGTAATAGGCCACCAATCCAAAGAAACTATGGATTTCCGTTATGGTCTTAGGTCTGTTCCAATTTTGAATTGCTTCAATCTTCGAGGGATCCACAGAAATTCCGGATTCGGAAATACTATGACCCAAGAGTTTCACATGAGATCACCGAAAATGGAACTTAGAAAATTTAGCCTTTGGTTGATTGCTTCTAAGAGTCTCCAATACAATACGAAGATGGCTTTCATGTTCCTCCTCGATTTTAGAATACACAACAATATCATCATTGACAATGAGAATAAATTGGTCGAGGAAGTCCTTGAAAACCCGATTCATAAGGTTTACGAAATAAGTAGGAGCGTTCGTCAAACCAAACGACATTTCTAGCCATTCATACGATCCGTACTGGGTTCGAAATGACGTCAATGGAATACTATCCTCCGCAATGCGTAGTTGATGGAATCCGGTAGCTAAGTCCAATTTAGAAAAAACTTTAGCGCCACAAAGTTGATCGAATAAATCATCAATTCACAGTAGAGGATATTTATTCGTGATGGTAAGATCATTAAGCTTGTGATAGTTGATGCAACGTCTAAGTGTACGATCGGATTTCTTAACAAAAATCACTGAAGCTGCTCGGCGAGGAACTAGAGCGAATAAACTGCTTCTTCTCTAACTTGGATAATTGATTTTTCATCTCTTCATTTTCCTTATTAGACAATCGATAAGGAGGACGAGTAATAGGTAGAGATCCGAGGGTTAATTTGGAACTCAATTGCTCGCTTAAGCGGTATTCCTAAGACATGCTCAAATATGTCTAGAAATTCTCGAATAACACATATTCAAGAGATAACCTCCTCTTCATCATCATTATCGTTATCTCTAGGATTTAAAGTATATAAAGAGGCCACAACGTCTAAACTAGAATCTTTAAGTACTACGGAAACTCGTTCGACGGAATGAGAATGTCAAAGATGGACAGTCCTCTCAGGACAATGGATATGCGCCTCACAATGGTGGAGCCAATCCATTCCCAATATAGTTCCAAAGCCTATAAAGTGAATCACATACAAATCACCTTGGAAAGAATAACCACTCAAAATAATCTCAACATCTTCACATAATAGACTAAGCGTTGCAGGTCCACCAACCGGATTCACAATTCTTAAGTTATCAAACATAAGGCATTCAAATAATTGGCATCAAGAAGATCTTGTGATATAAAAGAAAGAGATGCACCCATATAAAAAAAATCGTGTAGGATGCCCATGAAAATCAATAATACCATATAGTATAGAATGAAAATTATCATGACTGGGAGAAGTGTTGCTAGGGGCTTGCACGACATTTAGCTTTCCATCCTTCTTACTGGGATGTTTGGGGTATAAAGGTGCTATATGACCCGGGGCTTTGCAAAAGTGGCAGATTCGTGGCTTGGGGCATTTGTTGGCATAGTGATCCTTTGCACCGAAATTGAAACAACTCCCTTTTTCAAAGCCCAAAGTTTCTGCTCCGGAAGCCACCTGTTTACCCTTCTTATTGGGATAAGACTTAGATTTATTGCTAGGATTCCTCTTCTTGTTGAAGTTATTTTTAGAGTTCTGCACTTCAACATCGCTCTCTTTATCAGCCTCTTCAAGACTAAGCGCTATATCCTCTAGCTCATCAAAAGGCTCAGCCAATTTAAGTAGTAAAGATTTCTTAAGAATTTTATTGAGCCCAAAAACAAATTTTCGATTTTTCTTCTTCACGATGTCAATATACGCAAGCCCAAATTTGGAGAGAAAGTCAAAAGATGCGGCATACTCGACCATAGAAGAGCTACCTTGCACAAGGTCCATAAAACGACGGGATAATCCCACTTTCTCACTTTCAGGTACAAACTTTCCTTAACCTTTCCTGGAATTTCTCCCAAGTTAGGTCCTTCTCTTGGATTTTAGAGATTAAGAGTTCATACCAATCAAATGCTCTTCCTTTAAGCATACTAGCAACTACCTGAACTCGATGCAAGTCCTCAAGATTCATGCGAGAAAATATGCGTTCACATGATTTAATCCAAGCTTGGACATCAATAACACTTTCGGTGCCCTTAAAAGCTTTTCCACCAAGCTTGGTGTAATCGCTGCATAAGGTAGCATACCCAGATTTGGGAGGCATAGGCGCATAAGTGGTTCCTGGCACTTGGGCATTTGTCACAAGATCAATAAGTAGCTGAGTTATCATATATACTCCAGCAGCAGAGTGGTAGCAGGTCGAGCGGCGTTCGCGTGGGCACGCTAGACATTTTTCTTTAAGAAAAGAAGAAAGAAAAATGTTAATCTCAAAAGGATTTCGAATCAATGAACAAGGAATCATAATACAAGATAGGATGTAATGGGTCTTAAGACTCAATTTAAATCCTAAACACGATTTTCTAAGAGAGACTTAGGACAATGATCCTCACCATAATATCTTATATTGTTTCGAACTCGGCTCTGATACCAAGTGTAATGCCCCACCTCTATACTTGCATTAGCCAAGGTCATTTAAAGCAACGATGTCAACTAACTCGAAGAATAAGGCTATTTAGGAGAGACCAACTGTATATTAGCTTTGAATGAGTGTTAAACATGTCGGATAATACGGTCTTACCTTTTAATTCTCATGTGGAAATTCGACACATTTAATTCAGGTTCAAATCTACTACACAATGGCTATATATAATTCGGAAATAATATAAAATACATAACAGATAACCAGAGTCAGACACAGAATTTCATATCACGAAGGCGAATAGATATGAATAATATCACCATAGTGTATACATAGAGGTAGTGGCCGAACAAGGTCCACCATACTACAAAAGAGTAGACAATAATACATGCCCAAAAGAGTGTGAATACATAAGAGAGTCACTGTCTCATATACATGTCAACGCAAACTACAACACTAGTGTAGTAATCCAAAAATAAAGAACTGGATCCTGCTAGAAGTCACGTGGAAGCACTTACAGCACCTCGGTCTGACCCGAGTATTATTAATAAGAAATAAATAATAAACGGATCAGTCTAGCAGTACTTATCATAACGAACGGAAATAGAAATAGAGATATAAACTGATAATGACATATGAGTAATAACAAAAATGATCACAAGTAAATGTGAGACCTCAAAAATATCCACATAATATCTCAAGAAAATTTCGGTGCTATAAAGGAATATCTCATTCCCATTATACAACTACGCACAAGAAATCATAACACCTATCAAATCATTACGAATTTCAGAAATCAATAAAATAGAAATCCAGAATATCATAAAATGATTCGAAGATCCACTAGAACCGAAGTTCCTGAAATAATGATCTGAAGATCCACTAGAACCAAAGTCCTTAAAACAATGATCCGAAGATCCATTAGAACCGAAGTTCCTCAAATAATGATCCGAAGATCCACCAGAACCAAAGTTCCTAAAACAATCCACCATAACCGAATTTCCTATATGATCAAATTTGATCAAGTATAGTGTAAACTACGCCAAGCTAGTAAATATAAGAGTTAAGCTACATGTCCTATAACCACTTGCTTTACTCGAATATTTACAAACACAATGTAAATTTTGCTAGAAGTACAAAACGATCATCACCACGGTTTTCATTCGAACGAGTCCAAGAATTAACCGTCGAAACAAACACAAGGGGTCATAGTCCTTGATTTTACTAAGGCGCTTAATTAGATTTCTCATACGAGCGAGAAAAAGGTTTATACAAATATGTACTAGTAGATTTGTAAATCAAATTATAAAATAACTTCATATAATGAAGTGAAGTTAGAAACCATTTAGTAGAAGGATTTGTTATCTACTAATATATTTAAAAGTCTTTTTATACAATGTCGAAGTGGCAAATCTCGTGTAACAGCAATCAAAATGATGACCATACTAAGAATTCACGTTTTAATTACGTAAGAAAAATCTCATAACTATCAATTATAATTTCATTCACAACGAATAAATCAAAAGTTAGTGAAATCAAAATGCAGGAATCTAGGAGCCTGATAAACTAAAAAGTAAAAAAAAGTCGAAATGGGGCGAAACTCGACCGAAAAAATGGGCCTAAACTGTTGACCGTGGTTTCAACCGATTAACAACAGAAATTATGTCCCCAGACGACTGAGGCTTTAGCTTAGACGTCTGAGCTGATAATAGACAGTTTTTTATTTTTCCCGAGAGGACGGTCAAACGTCTGACCAACTTTTTTCAGTCGTCTGGCCTGATGCAATTATTTATTTTTCTTTCCAATGACTACAAAATCAATTTCGGCCAAGCGCGGGCCAATGGTTATGATATATGATGTATTCTAAGTGAAAATGGAGCCTCTAAGGCTTGCCAAAACAAACTATAACACCAAACTCAATACTCTACAAAGATTCACACATGAAATCATCGAATTGAAATCGAAACTCATAAATTGGAGAATGTTAAAACAAAAACCAATTAACACAACTAAATGCACACAACACATAAGTGCCAATTGCACACTTTACAAGCATAAATGCTTGAGGCATAAATGAGTTCATATGAACTCACCTTTGGTTGTTAAATGCAATGGCATGAATCAAAACCTAGCCAAAACAACTTCTCTTCGCATGAAGCATACAATTCTTGAACTTGTACACAAAATATAGGATAAACCCAATAGTTAGGTTTTGGAAAAATCCCCAAAAATGGAAGAGGAATCAAGTAGAGGAAGATGGAGATGTTCTTACCTAGATTTCTCTTTGAATTAGCTAAACTAACACTATATTTCCTAAGATTGGAGCTCAGGAATTTAGATTTCCTCTTCCTTTAGGTTTAGGAATTTACTAAGGAAAATGAATGAAGAGTTAAATGAAAAAGGGAGGTAGGTGGAGAGGCCATGTAGTAGCCTACATTGGGTTAGGGGCTGGCTTGACCTAGACCAAGTCCACCAAAAAGTCCCAAAATTTTTCTTACTCCAAACATATCAACGTTTATTGTTTTAATGGCCGTAAACGACATTTTGAACTCAATGGAATTAGTTACGAGTCCAAATTGATCCGTATGCAAAAAGTGAATTTTTTGGACTAAAATTAAATTAACAACTCTATATTTATATAAAAAATTTAAATATATTTTCGTAAAATACGCGGGTTGTTACAGAGAATGTCCACCTCGTTGGGTCTTAAGTGATCAATGATCCACTATAAAGTGCTAGAGAAGGTCTTAAGTGACTGTATGAATGTCCACCTCATTAATTAGATTGATTGCCTTGTGTATGCTTGTTCACGTAGGCATATCGTGGAAAAATCTATCTTGCCAAATATGAGAATAGTTACCCTTCAAACATATGTGGTTTTCATTCAACGGGAGTTTATGTGCTGAACTCCCTCCTCTTAACATAATTACAGGACAATAGGTTGGACTTCATGCTGAGAGATGAAGTGGTGGGATCCCGACGATGGAGGAATTTATCTGTTTATGTTCTATTTATCATTGGCAGTATTATTTTATTTGGGATATTAATTGATGTATCTGATGTAACTGTCTAAAACATGGTTGCAAGCTACATTATTGGTTTTTAATTTAAATGGTACATCTACTTTCTCATTATTATGTTTTATCCCTTTCGCTGTGTGAGATTCCATATCGTTATATTTCTCTGTTATTCTATGCAAATGTAATTCCTTATAGGAACCAACGACCCGTTTAGAGCGGTTCTAAGTTTCGACGGGCCTTTTTTAGTTTGAAATTCAGGCCCACTCTGGGTGGTAGTTACATTTAGTATCACAACTTAGGTTACTCAATTAAGTGAAATATACGTACGAGAGACATATATGTTATTTGAAAAAGGTTTTCAAACTATATTTTATATATATTTTTCTACACCCCAAAAGTCATACATAATTATACTAGGAAAATCCTTATCTTTTGGCTTGAATACTATCTTAGGAATGTCCACTTAAGGGTTTTCCTTTTCCAAATAGTAGAATAGCTGATAACCCAAATGAACAGAGAAACCCGGCAAGACCCAGATACTTGCCCGAATGGTTCCAGCAGTATCTCAGAGCTGTGGATCAAGCCCCTATCGCGAATCCTACCCAGAGGCGCCAACAGCAGCCCAGCCTGCTGTCGAGGCATTCGATTTTACCCACCTCTGCAAAAGCTTTGTTCACTTAGGAGGAAATCCGTTCTTGGGCACTAAAAGCTTCCTTGAAGCCCAAGCTTGGATGACGGACTACGAACGTATCTTTAAAGTCACAGGGTGGGATAATCAAACCAAACAGAGGATAGTGGCCTGGCACTTAAAAGGACACACTCTGGAATGGTGGTATGTAGTTTCAAGGGAGAATGTGGGCCGGATATTCACATAGGAAGAGTTTAAGACCCGTTTTGAGATGAAGTTTTTGCCTAATGTTGAGATGACTATAAAACTGGAAAAGTTTATCCACTTAAAATAAGGAAACTTGAGTTTGAGGGAGTATGTGGCCAAGTTTATGGAATTGTCTAAGTTTGGTAGGAGGTTAGTAGACATCCCAATGAATAAGGCATTAAGGTTCGTCAAAGGGTTGAATTCTCCACTGAAGGAAACATTATTGGCCCAAGTCACTTTTGGAGAAACATTTGAAACGCTGATGGAAATGGCTATTATGTGTATGGTTGAAAGTGAAAAGGAAAATAAAAATGGAGAAAAAGGTGAAGGTGGTTCCAACTCTACTAAGAATAAGAAGAAAGAATACTATAAGAATAAGAAGAAGGGTGGAAAGTTTAAGAAGGAAGCTAAAGTTTATGCTAGATGCAAACGTAAGGGCCATGAGGCCAAAGATTGCAAAGTTAGTCAGGCGAAGAAGGAGTTTAAGGGGAGATGCTTCAACTGCCACGAGGAAGGCCATATGTCTAAAGACTGCCCAAAGCCAAAAGTTAGACAGAGAAATTAAAACTATGCATTGGAAGCAACACCACTTCAGAGTACTCCACCTTGTGATCAAGAACAATCTGCATTGGAAGGTGCACTTTCTATTTTAGGAAATTCAGCGTGTACACTATTTAACTCTAGAGAAACCCACTCCTTCATTGCTAAGAGAATAGTTGAATCCCTAAACCTTCCTATATCCATTACTAGTAGTCAGATAGAGGTAGCCAACCTATTCGGAGGAGCAAAGCATATCGTTCATATTTGTAAAGCCCTAGTGTTGGAAATCGATGGTGTTGATTTCTTTTGTTATCTGTATGTGTCGGAATTCTGGGGGTATGGTCTTTTTTTGGGTATGGATTGGCTATCATTTTATATGGTCGCCCTTGATTGTGATAAGAGGATAGTTCACCTAAGAAGCCGTAGAAGCCGTCATCTGAGAGTTTTATGTAGGAATGGTAATAGAGTTATGACCCTATTATGTTCATTGTCTGCTAGTTCAAAAGGACCAACTTCGGTCCCTATGGTATGTGAGTTCCCGGATGTTTTTGAGGAAGTCACAGGTTTTCTCCCGCATAGAGAGATCTCGTTCAGGATTGACATAAAGAAAGATGCAAGACCTGTTACTCTGCCTTTGAGCACATGGTTCCTAAGGAAAGGAGAGAGTTGGATAAGCAAATAAGGTAATTGTTGTAGAAAAGCTTTATTCGTCGTAGTAGGTCTAAATGTGGAGTGCTAGTATTATTTGCCACTAAGGCTAATGGATCCCTAAGATTGTGTGTGGATTATGAGGAACTAAATAAGCTCACCAAGAAGAATAGATACCCTTTACCAAGGATCGATGATTTGTTTTACCACTTGGGAGGTGCCCAAATATTTTCTCAACTGGACCTCGCGACTGGAATTCATCAGTTGAGGATTGCTGAAGATAGTAAGGATAAGACTACGTTTAGGACGCCCAATGGACTATTTCAATGGTAGGTTAAGCCCTTTGGTTTGACGAATGCGCCATCTTTTTTGTTGACCTTATGGGTAGAGTTTTAAGGGGCATTCTGAATAAGATTGTAATTGTATTTGTGAATGACATCCTTATATTTTTTAAGGACAATAAAGAACATTAATATCATTTAATATAGGTCTTAGGAATTCTAGGAGAGAAACAACTGAAGGCTAAGTTCTCATAATTTCATTTCTAGAGAGAAGAAATAGATTTCTTGGTCATATCGTTTCGGGGGAAAGGATCAGCCATTAACCCTGCAAAGGTCGAAGCCGTCAAAGAATAGAGGGTACCCCGAAATGCTACATAAATTAGAAGCTTCCTTGGTTTAGTAGGTAATTATCGAAAATTTATTAAGGATTTTGCGAAGATAGCCACCCCTCTAACCCAATTAACAAGAAGAATTTGGAACTCGTTTGGAGTGAAAATGTGATATTGATTATAGAAAGTTAAAGGAATCTTAACCCGTGCGATACTCATGTAAGAAGGAAGGGTAGTTGCCTATGCTAGTAGACAACTGAAGGATCCCAAGAAGAGATATACCATTCGTGATTTATAGTTGCTGCGGGGGTATTCGCCTTGAAGATGCGGAGGTATTGTATTCTAAGGGAGAAGTTTGAACTTTTCACGGTTCATAAGTCTTTGAAGTAAATGTTGTCACAGCGTGATCAGAATTTGCGACATCAGAATTGGATGGAGTACATATCCTCTTTTGATTTCTCTATCCAGTAACCATAGGAAGGTTAATGTTGTGGCCGATGCCTCAAGTAGAAAGCATGCTTCCTTGAGTGCTGTTTCTGAATGGAAAAAGTTGGAGTTTCTCTATAATTTTAATTTGCAACCACCGATTGAAGCATCTAGTGGGTTTCTTGGTATTCTTAAGGTTAGACCCGCTTTGATAGAAATAATTAGAAGTGTGCAAGATCTCGATGATGAATTGAGAAGCTTAAGGGAAAAATTAGTAGGAGGGAATCGTTTCTTCATTTGGACATATACCTCTATCTGTGGTGATGGGAGTTTTCTTAGGGATGGACGACTCTGCGTCCCTAAGAATAAAGAGTTAAAAAAGAGAATTTTGGAGGAATGCCATAGGTCAAGAATGACTATACATGCTAGTGGGGATAAGATGTATCGTGATATGAAGAGGAGTTTCCACTAGGAAGGAATGAAGAGAGATATACCAAAATTCATGGGTATGTGCTTGACGTGCCAAAAGGCTAAAGTGGAATAAGGAAGACCCGGAGGACTATTAGAGGTTCCCATGTGGAAATGGGAGCATATTTCTATGGATTTCATTGATGGGCTTCCAAGGAGTCAGAAGCGAAATGAATCCATTTGGGTCATCATGGATCGCCTTACAACGAGTGCTCACTTTATTCTGATCGAGAAGAATAGGACCGCGACTTCGTTAGTACCACTATATGTCAAGGAGATTGTTAGATTACATGATGTTCCATTAAGTATATTCAGTGATCGAGATCCTCTATTTACAAGTGAGTTCTGGAGAAGCCTACAAACGACTTTAGGGTCGACATTGAGTTTGAGTACAACATATCACCCATAGACGGATGGACAGACAAAGATATTCAATAGAATTCTATAGGGTTTACTTAGAGCCTGCATCACCGATTTTGGAGGAGCTTGGGAGAATTATTTTTCATTGGTAGAATTTTCATCTAATAACAAACATCAAGCAACGATTGGTATAACCCCTTTTGAAGCACTGTATGGGCGGTCATGCAAATTGCCTACTTGTTGGCAGGAAACCACTGACAAGATTCTGCTCGGACCAGATCTTATCCATGACTCCATTGAGAAAATCACTTTGATTATGCAGAGGATGAAGGCAACCCAAGACCATCAAAAATCGTATGCGGATAGAAGGAGAAGGGAATTAGAGTTCTGTATTGGTGACTTTGTATTCATGAAAGTTTCCCTCCCCGAAGACTGTTCGGTTTGGTAAGATTGGGAAGTTGGCTTCCAAATTCATTAGGCCTTTCAAGATCGTCAAAAGAATTAGGAAGATGGATTATCACGTGGATCTGCTCGAATGCCTATCGGGAGTTCATAATATTTCCCATGTTTCTTATCTGAGAAAATGCCTTCATAATTCCACTATTAGAATCGAGCTTGACGAGATTGGGGACATAGGAAAGCTCGGGATGGAGTCTAAGGTTCCCTATGCCACATAAGGATAGTGGAGCGCGGAATCAGGTGACTCCGCAATAAGGCTATTCACCTTTCGAGTACAATGGGGAGATAATCCGGCGGAAATCATTTGGGAGACCAAAGAAAGGTTGAGACAAACTCATAAAGAGCTTTTCTCAAGTAATTATTTCTCCTAAATATTTCGTTTATGGTTGCATTGTGGTTGCTAGATTAGATGGTAGGAAATGATTACAACACAATTGCACAGTGCACTCATATAGAAATATGCATATTAGGATGTTTGCATACATACTACACCACTTATTACATACACACACGCACTAGGAATGAGCTTACTTTAGCAAGTCTTCAGTACATAATCACTATAAATCATGGTTGTTTTAAATAACATGGGTGTATAACATGGCTGTTTAGAGTGAGTTGTGTTTTCACCCCCTTCAAGCGGATTTCAAGATGAAATCTATTTTAAGAGGGAAGAATGTAACACTACGTAAAAATTAATTAGTTAGATAAGATAATTTATAAATAATAATAAGTTAAATTAAATATTATCAAGATGAAAAATGGAATTTTATAAAATTAGGAATTTAGCCATAGAAATATCACAGTTGTATTCGTGGTGAGATTATGATCCATTTTAATATATAATATGTCGAAAACGGAGTTCGTATGAAAAATTCACCTTTAATTGTGTTGTGCGTAAATAGAATATGCACAATGTTTGAAATGTGAATTAAATAAATAAACATACGGAATATATACATCTAATTAAAGGCTAATTGAAATATTCCATAGAATTCAAATTTGTGTGTATAAATACACGTAGAAGTGGACGAGAATATGTAATAAAAGGAAATAAATTAATATAAATAGAAACATTTTAATAATTAAACCATTTCAGGCACCTATTAAATTCACTGGCCATTTCTAAGACCAAGGGGTCGACCGGCCTTCATGGGTAGGGTTTGACCGTTTGGCTCGGCCAGGGCATGGTGAAGTTGTTTTGGGATTGTTTTATGTAAAATAAATAGCCGAGATTAAATATGATTAATCCTACTACTCTTATTTGCATATACACCTATAAATAACACTCCATTTCACCTCCCTAAACCTAATCTTCTCCGTCTCCATAGCCCCCACTCCTCCATTGATTCGAGAGAAATATATTTTAGGTTTTCTTCTTCAAATCTCCTAACCTATATTCTTTTCTAATCTCTTTTCTTTTAAATTTTAATATAGAATGTGAATCTGGAATCATAATATTTCTATATTTAAGAATCCTAACTGTTTAATTCTTGTGTGTGTGTATATATATATATGTGCATATATGGAATACTTAGTTTCTTCCCCAAAAATGGTGGAAATTGTCCTGCCTAAAACTTCTTCTATTTCATCTCAAAATCAACAATCGACAAATAAAATGATACTAGAGTCCAATTTGGGTCAAGCTAGTAGTTCTGATGCAATGATTAATGACGATTCTACGTACATCTCTTATATTTGTTCAACCTTTAGAGTCTCATGTTTTAATTTCAGAAGAAATTTTTAAAGCTTCAGCTGATTCATGGAGAAACAAAATTGCTCTTCATCTTGTGGATTTTAGGCTGTCAGTGATTAAGTTGAAGGAGTATATACAAAAGGTGTGGAAACCTAAAGGTAGTTTTTGTGTTCATATAGCTCCAAGGTTTTTTGTACTATCTAATTTGAGGTAATGTTCTACTATATGTCTGTATTGAAAACCTCAACATACTCGTATTTTTGAAGATTAATAATGGTGTTTAAATGGTTTCCTGGCTATGAATTTGTAAATTTTAACGCTAGAAGGTTCACATCTGGATTAAACTTCATAACCTCTAAAAGGAAATGTGGACGAATAAAGCATTTTCGGTTATTACAAGTTATTTTGGGATCCGTACTGATGAGAGTACAACTAGTAAGAAAGTAACCAAATATGCTTGAATCTTAGTAGGTATTGATCTAGAGTCCAAACTAGTAGATTAAAATCCCCATTATGCTGCATAATGGTATGCAAACAGAAGTAGCTATCGAGTATAATATGTGCCTCTTAAACGTGAGAAGTGTAATAAATTTGGCCACAAATCTATTATCCATGAGGTCTCTAAAAAGCCTGCGTGGGTTTCTAAGCAGAATGTTGAAGTTGGATCATCTAGTGGTGGTAATCATCACGAAGCTGAAAATGTTGAAATTAGTGGTGATAGTTCATAGAAGGTCAATGACAATGGTGATTTGGATTTTCTTAACTCAGAATTACCTAGAAACATAATTCCTGAAGACTTAAGCCATTTGGCAGATCATTTAACTGAAGCTCCTCCTGACATTGATCATTAGGATGTTTCATTTAAGGTAACAACTAACACTAATTATCTAATGTGAGAGGTAAGAACAAGGAAACTGAAATTGCTCCTCCTAAAAGACCATTAAGGAGCAACTCATCCATTAAATGATGATTATGACATTGAATGTCAGAGGGATGAATACGCCTTTGAGAATATGTGATTTGTTATTCCTTCTGACAAAATATAAACCAACGCTTGTTGCTTTGGTTAAAAACAAGTAACTAGTGTTAATTTGAATAATTTTAGACGATTAATTCCAAGTAGAAGGGAATTTGTTCCATATGATGACATCCAGTTTTCTGGGAGAATTCTTTTGCTCTGGCTTACTGAAGTTTGGAGGAGTTCTGTTATTTCTTCTTGTTTCCAACATTTATCAGTACAAGCTAGTAATAGGGGAGGGCTTTCAATATTTTCACTATGGTTTTTACGCTAGTAATAGTTATCAGGAGAAGTAAATATTGTGGTAGCATATTGTAAATGAAGCAGAAACTGTTAATGAGGAATTGGCATTAATGGGGATTTCAAACTCATTTAGGCAAAAAGGGGGTCTTCCAGTTACATTTCAACACATTAGAGCTACCAATAATTGTATTACACAATCTGGTTTGATAGAGAAAGGCTTTTGCTTTAACTTTATATGGAGACGTAGTGGAATTGCTAACAACATTGATAAAAAATTTGTGAATCATCCGTGTCTACATAAGTTAACTGGTATGAAAGCTCTGTCTCTATTTCAACTTTTAAGTGACATAATCCTTTACTTCTTGATTTAATTCCTACTTCTATTTTAAAAGGCTTTCTTTTCAGTTATGCAAATGATTGGCAGCTAAATTGGGGTATGCTGAATGTATTTAGAAAGGTCTTCAAGCAGGTGGTTGGAGTTTTCTAAGCTATATATTCCAGTAGAAATTGAATGCTTGCAAATTGGAATTGAAATACTGGAATAAAATTAGGCCTAAGGATAATGATATGCTTATGGAGGATGAAATTCTTTTCAAAGAAAGAGAAGTGGCATCTGATTCATACCCAGAAAATTTGGAACTGTATGAGAGTATGATTGAACCAAAGAAAGCTTTGATAGTTCAAAAACAAATCAAGTTTTGGAGTTTCAAACAGAAGGCAAAGGTTTCATGGTTGCAAGATGCTGATACTAATTCCAAGTTTTTTCACTCCAAAATCTCAACAAGGAAGTATACAAATCACCTCAAAGCTTTGATAAATTCTGAAGGAAATCTTATTTACAAACCTAATGAAGTTGCAAAGGAGGCTGTTGAGTATTAATGTTCATTGTTTGATGGAAATAAGGTTGCTAAGTTCCCTTCATTGCAAGCTATTTCTATTACAAACGTGAAAGGGCAACTGGTATTACTCAAACCCATTGCATTAGATGAAGTAAATTTTACGATCAATTTTGTTCATATTGATACAAGTCCGAGGCCTGATGGTTTCAATTCTAAATTTTATATTTTACACTGGGATGAGATTAAATAAGAGTTACTATCAGCAATGCAAGACATGTTTAAGTCTACCAAATTGCCAAAGAATTTGAATCATACGTTTGTTACTCTTATACCAAAAGTTGATAGGCCTTAAGAAATTTCTCACTGATAGACCAATCTCTTATTGCAAATTATATTACAAAATTTTTAGTAAAATTTTGTGTAGAAGGATAAAATGGTTTCTACCTCATATCATTTCTTCAAATCAGTGCACTTTTGTAACTTCAAGATCAATTGGTGAAAATATTTCTTCTTGCACATGAGTTGCTAAGGGGCTTTAAAAAACAGGGGGTGAGTAAATTTTGTGTTAAGGTCGACCTACATAAGGCATATGACATGATAAGTAGAGAGTTTCTATGTTGTGCAATGCACAAGATAGGTTGCCCTATTCATTTTATTAATATAATTTATGAATGCATATCAACTCCTACCTTCTCAATTATGGTTCAAGGAATCCCCAGTGGCTTTATTACATCGAATAGAGGTATACGTCAAAGCGATCCTCTATCACCGTATCTTTTTACAATTTTTATGGAGCACTTTACTTACTGTATTAATGAAGCCACTTTACAAAAGGTGTTTGTGCATGTTCATAAGTTTGATCATGCTATTTCTCATCTACTGTATGCTGATGATCTAGTTGTTTTAGGTAAGTGTTCTCCTATATGTGCAAACGCTTTGAAAGTTATCTTTGGCAAACTGAAGAGGTACAGTGGTATGACTGTAAGTGTATTAAAGAGAAAGATATATTTCAATCCCTCTGCATATAATACAAGTGAGATACATTTATTTTGGGATTTCAAATTGGTCATTTGCCAGTCAAATACCTCGGAGTTCCTTTGTCTTCGCATTATGTTCATTATAATGATTGCCGGTCCTTGATGAGTAAAATTCAAAGTAAAATATAAGGTTGGGATGCCAAATTCCTCCATTCTGTTGGAAGAGCTGAACTTATTAAATCTATTATCACTCCCTCTATATTATATTGGTTATTTATATACCAATTGCCATAACATGTTTTAGATAAGCTGAATATTACGTGTGTAGATTTTTTTTTGGGGTGGTAACGTTCATAAAGTAAGATGGAAAAGCTTTGTACACCTAAAAGCGAAGGAGGAATTGGTTTGAAATCTCTATCAGACCTTAAGAAAGCTGTTTGTATTAAAATTATGTGGAAGTTTCTTTCAGCTTCTTCATTGTGGAGTACATGAATGTATTCGAAATATTGTACGGGAAAGCAGTTTTGGCATATGAAGATTGATAATAATGCCTCATGCACATGGAAAGCAATTTTAAGGCTAGGAACAGATGGCAAATAGTTATTCAATAAGGTGATTTCTTCTGGTACTTCCACTCTTCTTTGGTTTGAACCATGGGTAAATTGTAAGTATTTGGTAGATTTAATTGCTTTGTCTCGATTTCAAGCAATTGGTAAGCAAGATGAAGTGGTTTCTTCTATCATTGTGGATGTGAAAACTGATGCTAATTTTCATGCCACAACTAGAGAAGCTTATCATTAAGTATGTGGTGTAGTACTTAATAGAAGAACTCAGGAAGATTTTTACGAGTAGTGTGAAGGGGGTTCTTTTGCATTTCATAAAGCTTGGGGTCTTGTTATAGAAAAGCATGAAAGTGAGTTATTGTATAAAGTCACATGGCATAATAGAAATGCAAAGAGGATGCCTTTTATTTCATATTTGGCTGCTAATAGTAGACTTTATATGAAGGATAGAATAAGGAATTTTGGGTTGATAAATGATAATTATTGCATTTTTTGTAGTGAAGAAGAGAAAACGGTGGATCATTTGTTCTTCAAATCTGAATACTCTATATTCGTTTGGTATAATATTGCTGCAAAATTGGAGTTATCAGCTGGAGATGTTCTTTCTTTGAGGAGTGAAGCAGTGAAAATTCTAAATCAGTTTAAAAGTAAGGATCAATTACTGGACGTTACTTGTGGAGTTTATACTACTGATGTGTATCAAATTTGGTTGGAAAGGAATTCTAGGATTTTTAATAATAGATTGGTGGCTTAGGAGATTCAGCTATATGTGATTGAGAAAGAAGTTTGTTTATTAGTTATAGATAATTGAAGCAAAACTGTAAGATCTCAGTAGAAGGTGGATTGCCCGAAGAAATGGGGTATTGACTTGTGTGATACTAGTTAACATTTTGATGTTTGTTATTTATTTTAATGTTAGTGCAGTTGTGAGTGAGTTTGGGAGTGGTTTGATTACTGTATTGTGTGAGGAAGAGAGATGATATGTCTAGCTTGTTATATTTTATAGTTAATATATGGAGTTTATATGTACTCTTTTCCCTTATATCGCACCCATTTAGGTTAGGGGGATAAAAGGTTTTGATGAGGCATATAAATGAAGTATATAACTGGTATAAGTAATAAAGTGTATGAATTTTCTATATATATATACATATATTTATATATATATATACACATATATATATATATATCTAAGAGACTAGAGTGCACATTCGTGTTCGTTCTTGCAAGGTTTTCAGGTTTAATAGGGCAGACATCATCAAATCTGTGTCATTTCCATACAGTTACATCACTATGAGTGGAAATTACCTATGTTGCTATTATTTTATTTAGTAGTATTTATTTGGTTCTATATGCTTTAGAGGATTTGGGATTTATACAAAAATATTAAAAATATCAAACTACCAAAATTCCTCTCTTTTGTGTTTATTGGCGGAAATGTACAATCTGGGTATATTTGTGGTTGTTAATGCAATAAAGAAGGTGACATAGTTGTGTTTTTGTAATTATTATTATGGTCAAATTCGTATTTTATATGTTGTTATTTTCATGTACTATTTATTGTCAAACGTTAAGGATTTGGATTCTTGTTTGAATCAAAATAGGTTTAAATATTTATTTTTATAAACAGATTATTTGAACATATTTGTTAATACAACGTTCGGATATTAATGTTTTACAAATAAACGTATTCAAAAGTGGATATGAACAATAAAATAATTATATATATATATATGTGTGTGTGTGTGTGTTTGTATGTGTTTGGATGCATTTCGCAATTGTTATCTTTTGTTGTTGTTGCAATCAGTAAAGCCAAGCTTTGTATGTTATTATTGTTTTTTTTCCATTAAGATATATGTTTATATACATGTCTATACTTGATTTGTGAAATGTAGGAAATTAACTTGTATACCTTTCTATGGTTTGGGATTGACATTTCAACGGTTTAGAAACATTAAATTCGAATGTTTAGTATATGTTTATCTTAGGATATTTATCATTTCCATATTTATTAAATAACGTAATTAAGTTATAATACCCACATATTAAATATGATCAATTTAGGAAATTAATCATTTGAATTTCAAATAGACGGTTTAATGTGAGAGGCCTGGTGGATATATATTGTATATACTTATGTGTGTATGATTATGCATGCCTGCCTTGAGAAGGTCTTAAGTGGTTGACCAATATAATTTGGGTTAAGTGATTAGGACTAGGCTTATTCCTAAGGTTCACTCCTTGGTTTGGGCCAAAGTCATAAGACTCTCCCTTATTAGGTTCGAAGTAGCTTTTGCGTTCTCCTTCTCGAAAATGGACTAAATATAATGGTAGCGTTGAGGGGGTAGTTCTCTGGAAATTGTCCACTTCCTCTAGGAGCTATGTGAGGGCTAACCAAGGGACATGATAGGTACCCTACGCTACATGCAACTATAACTTACTGCTTGTCTACGGAAAGTCTTAAGTGGCATAGGAGTTCACCTGTGATATCAGTTAAGTAATAACACGAGAGTCTGCCGGAGGGGTTTTAAATGGAAAACTGTGTCTACCCTAAACTTGTATTAAGTGGTGAATTACTACTTCTCAGATCACTGCTGAGAGCACATATATAGCATTATCATGATATAACAGGGTCTTAAGTGGCTAGAATCCTCCATAGGGGCTTAAGTGATATAGGAATCCATCCTAATTTTAATATAGTAGTACGGACATAAGTGACCAAGAATGTCCACCTCGTTGGGTCTTAAGTGATCGGGGATTCGCCCTAAAGTGTTAATGAAGGTCTTAAGTGACTATATAAATGTAACAACCCGTAAAATGCGAGCCAGTTTGAAATTTTTATTTTGGCAATTTTAGCGAATTTTGAATATTTAAAATGAATTATTTTAAATAATATCAAAGAGAAATTTGTTTTGAAAATAATTCGAACGTATATATTATACGCGTCGTCGTTAGGATATAAAAATTTATATATAATTATAAATAGAATTGAAAATGGCGTGGTAGTTCGATAATTCGATTTCAAACTTCAATTGAATGTACCGGGTGCAAAACAATCCGGATTTTAGTGAAACCAAAAATAATGGGATCTAATTGATAATATCTTTCCAACGAATCCGAAAAATCAAGATTTCATAACGGGAATCAAAAGATATGTCCAGTTGAAAATTCTGAATAGTCGCTATGGAATTCAGGCCCTTAAAAGAATGGACATTTTGCAAACGACCTCGGATTTCGACGAAACCAGTTTTGTTGGGTCCGAGATGTCAAATTATTGCTAGATTCCAAGTGGCGTGATTTTTTTTGAATTAATAGGTGACCATGGCACAAGAAAATGTGTTTTGCAATTCGGGTCGACCAGAAATTGGCCATTTTTCAAACGGTCTCAGAATTCGACGAAATTAGTTTTGTTAGGACCGTATCGTCGATACGAAGCTAGAGAATATTTTTCTGGAATTTTTAGAGGCTGTATGTGGCCCCGGTAATTTGAAATGTACGTCTAAATTGAATATATACTAATTTATATTTTAAATTTGGTGAAAACTAATCGAAACAGCCGAATTGGCTTACGATACATATCCCATTGTGTTCGGAACAGAGGTATTACGCTAGGGATGACAGTCGTTGGGTCTGGATTGGAGTCCGAGCAAAAAATCAACCTTAGGGAGGAAATTTAAATTAATTAATTAATTAAAAATTTAAAACACACCCTCCCCCACTCTCTCTCCCACATCATCCTCCCCCTCCCCGTTCAAAATCAAATTAGGTTTCAAAAAAAAAGAGAAAAAAAACGCTGCGCGTCAGATCGCCATCGCCCCCCCTAGCGCCTTCGCCACCCACCTGACGCCGCCCGAGAAGAACCCCTCCCCTTCAACGCCTCCACCTCGCGAACCCCGGTGCTTCGCACCCTTCCTCAGGCGAGCTCGTCGCCTCCAGCAGACGCCAAGGCCCGCCACCACCTGCAGATCAGCACCGCCACCCTCTGATCGCCAGGCCGAGCCTCCTTCCCCCGACTGAGATCGACGTCCTTCCCTCTTCTCCCTTTTCTGATTTGAGTGGACACCCAAACCCTCCACAAAAGCCACCAGCAAACCCTAGTCGCAGCCGTGACCCCACCTTCCCCCACCGCAACCCCACTGCGCCTTCCTCGACCCTCTGAACTGCCTCCTCCACCGCCAATTCATTTGTAAGTATTTTTAATTCCATTTTATTTATTAATTTTGTTGTTAAAATTGAGACTTCTAGATGAATTTTTTTTTGAAATAAAAAGAGTGGATTTTTAGAGAGCAAAGGAATTGATTTGTATAGCGAAAAAGATTCGACCTTTATATAGAAACAGATTTTTTATATATATAATTAGCGATGAAAAAGAAGTGATCTTTGAAAACGAACAGTAGTGATTTTTGAAAACAAAAAGAAGCGATTTTTAAGAAGTTAAAAATATAATTTTTATAATATAAAAAGAGTAAAAATAAGATTTTTATTAAGGTAAAGTAATAAAAATATAGTTTTTATAAGATAGAATATAAAAATACGATTTTTATATATGTTGTAGTGAAAAGATTTGATCTTTATAAGTATAGGGATGATAAAAATGTGATTTTTACTTAAACCGTGTGAAACAGAGTGCGATGGGACCAAGAGAAAGCACGGCGAAGATGCCCTACATAAGAAGAGTCATGGCGTCTGGATTAGCAATATGTGAGAACTTCTCACCTTTCAATTTAATTTTTCTAGTTATATATATATACTAGGATGCAGACGGTGTTTAGTAGCACCCGACACAATCGTCCACAGACCATGGACTTGTTTGTTTGGTTGCATAAATTAATTTGATGATTTGATTTGAAATTAGTTGTTTGAATGGATTGATTGATGTGTGAATGGCGTGGGCCTTCACTAGACCGGGGATAAGGCTAGGCCTCGTCCCGTTTCTAGTATCGTGCCGTTATGCCGCCGAAATTTTCTAAAATATGTTAGAAAATAAAAATATCATTTTATTGTGTAAATGAATAATAGAAATTCATATGTTGGAATAAAATGTTTTATCGTTAAAAATATAATTTTTAACGTGAATATGAATAGAGTGAATGTGAATAAATAAATATTCATTTACAAACCGGACGGTTTGTTTATGTACACCTATTTGAAGGACATTGATTGGGTCGATAAATTTTACACATCGCCCAACTGCACAAATAAAATATTTGTTTGATTGTTTGAAACCCCACACGGGTGTTAGGATGGAACATGCAGTTCACTCATCCTGATTGATTAAATATGTCGATCGATTGATTGACAGGCTGTTATAAGCGTTAGATATCTATATTTGATGCTTATACAGTGTAGTGCACTTTGGTTGATGGTTGATTACTGTTAGCCTGCTTTGTGACCAGGCTACCCAAAGCAAAGATCATGAAGATACACCTCTGGGTAAATGTTGTCTCATATGGAATCTCTGGATAACATCGCTCCCTGGCATTGGAAGCATCGTCAGAAGACACAAGGCAGTTTGGTCAAAATCACAACATCAGTATAAACTGGACCGAAACCCCTATGAAATGACCTCATTTGGATCTACTTACCTCATACACTTGTAGCCCTTTGAATTAGCTTCAGTTTGAGCTTTGGTTCGGCTCAATCGGACTTACGGTTTGAAAGTTATGCCCGTTTCCGTGAACGGGTCCAGATTAGCATCAACTCGTGTCATTCCTGGTCGGATCGCGTACCGTGGATCGTGGATACCGGATCGGATCGCCCCCTCTGTTCGCGGAGCATCCTCAAGCCACGATCCGTCCACTCCAGCTCGCAACCAAGCCTCAGATCGTGAAGCCCATATCACGAACCGAGCCCATATCACGAACCGAGCCCATATCACGAACCGATCGCCGAACCTGCAGATACATGCACTGTTTTGACCTATTCTTAAGGCCATTCGATCTCCTACTTTTCCGGATCGCATGCCACGTACCCCAGCACGAACCAGTCATCCCAGAAGCTCTCCTACAGCTATAAATACACCTCCAGAGGGCATTTTCAGGGGACTTTTGGCATCTCAACTTCCATGGCTGCCATGGCCAACACTTCTCCATGAATAACCACCATCTTCCTCAATAAATTCAATGGATTAAGAGAGAACTATTCATTGAATTCAAGTGATTGAAAGACAACATTCATTGTAATTGCAATCTATGAGTGAAATGAGAAAATATGAAGTGGACGTAGGCTCGTTAACGCCGAACCACTATAAAAATCTTGTTGTCTTGCCTTTTTCTCTATTTTTCGATTATTTCTTCATCTTATGCTCAAAATACGACAATTTAGGTGTTAGAGCCATTTTTTGATCTAACATTTTGGTGCTTTCATTGAGAGATGAATTCTCATTCTATTGGATTGTTGCTATACTATTTGGATTTGAAAGTCCGAAGAAAGCAGTCCGCCTTCCTACCATTTTTAAAGATTTTGGCGATTTCAGAAAATCAGAAGTTTATGGCTCCGAAGAAAGCAGAGGAATCGCATACTTCGCTACCAAATGAAGAACAAACAGATAACGCACAGGAGCAGGTGGTCGGTTCGCGGTTCGCAGTTCGCGGTTCACGGTTCGCGGTTCGCGGCTCGCAGGGGGCATCACGAACCACCCCCAGGTGACCTCCTCGACCCGAACCAAAGATTCAAAAATGGGGACACCGCGTCTCGTAGGGGTGATCACGATCCGGTCTCAGAATGTACCCACGATCCGACCAGAAGCTAGAAATTTGAAGGCCTCCGCATATCAGTTCCTTCCATGCCCCTGAAGGCAACCACGACCCGAAGAGGCCCAGCGATCCGCGACCCGAAGAGGCCCAGCGATCCGCGACACGAAGAGGCCCAGCGATCCGCGACACGAAAAGGCCCAGCGATCCGCGACCCAGAGAGGCCCAGCGATCCACGACCCGGGGAGGTCCAGCGATCCACAACTCAGAAAAAAGATGACGAACAAAGGTCACGACCCGACCCGAGAAAGTGACATTTTTTGGAAAAAATGCGTTTTTCTGATCATTTCAGAAAAGGCTCTGTCGTCCAAAATCGAAAAAATCGTGCGGTGCCCCGCCGGCGCTGCGCCCGGACCCGCTGACGGCCTCGCCTTCGGCTCGGAGCACGGCTCGCCTTCGGCTCGGAGTATGTTTTCCCCTTACAAGTAACAATCAAGATTCAGTAGATAGTCTGAGGATATCAACGGCAAGTTGGTGATGGCTGGAATCCTTCCTAGAACCATAACACCTATTTACTAATGTTGTTCAATGTGAGGAGTTATTGAAAAGACTCAGCATGCTGTCTATGACAATATATAATGATCGTCTCACAGCGACCTCCTCTTCCAGAGCTCCGATGGTGTATAGATTTCGCCAATGCAACTGATAGTGTCCGTGAACGAATAGTGATCACTTAGTTCACATGACTTAAACTTGTCCGACTGGTGAAGTCCCAGATAGCACTAATATGGAGCGGTCCAGGCACTACTCCGAAGACTCGGATGATCATAGCAATGGTGTGTCACGATGACAAGATGCTAGAAATTGGCTACGGATCCTATCTTTACAAATCTACACTTCACTTGTATGGTGTGCTGAAAGATGGCTACGGTCCAGGCACTAATCAAGTCCCAGCTTGATGAGAAATATACGTGAACAGAATATCTGATAAGTGACGTTTTACTGATAGAAAGTGAAGATTCACACTTTCACTCCTCTCATCAACTATCTGCTAAGTAACTAATCCCCCGGATGCTGGGGGCAAATGGAGATTTGAGCATAAATTGCTCGAGATTACATCATCTCATTCAGAGCTGATACATCAAGAATTTTTCTGGCCATTTGACTTAGTCTTGCCTGAAAGTTAGCGAGTTGAAGATCTAGAACGCTTACGCATGAATGTTGGTTGATTGTCGGCGTACCAACCCTTGTCCCCGATATGGGATCGATGGTATATCAGCAAATTTATGTGATATGATTATCCCACCAGCAGTAATATCCTATTTCCTAGCATGGAAAGTGCAAAAATTTCTATAAGCATGAATCCATTGTTTTCATGCTAATTTACAACCTAACACCAATGCAAAGATGTGCTACCGTTAGCAATCCAGTCATGGCTTCCTGACACTCTATCCTTACCTTCAGCACGGGGACAAAAAGGCGATTTGAAGGAGATGCGACCTCATCACTCGCTTATAGTACCTACCTAGCCGCCTTTGCCATCTCAAGACCCCGATCAAGCCCTTTATTTACAGAGATAGGACGAAGCAAAATGGACCTGCAATGAATATGCAACGCCATTTTTCACTCAGAATGATACTCATTCCTTTAACAGGATTATTCTATAACCATGACTCTTATATTTGCATGTTTTATGAGTTATTGATGTAATTAACTCAGATGAATTAATATGTGGATGGTGTAGGTATCCAGGATTTGCTACCGATCAAACTTGTAACACCCGCATATAGAACCATAGAGCAATACTATAACGAGCTCGACTGAACTGCTCGATTACAAAGCCACGCTCTTCGTCTAAAGAATGTTGTATAACTCAAGGTGGATCCGGGATGACCATCCAATCCTTAGCTCACACGTGGCAGACCACAAGACAATTGAACATAAATCATTGAGTTACAAAGTCATAGTCCGACTCCAGATGGACGCGGTGTGACCGCCTACATGGCTCGATCCTATGCTCGACGCCACCAAATTACATGAATTCAAATAAAGGAGGCAACACTGCCTCTTAATTTGCTTACTTTTCAATCATGAAATTTGCTTTCACATGCTTTTCGAGTTATTGACGTGACTAATTCGTGCGGTGTGAATAATGCAGGTACCCGAAGTCTGGTGCCAACCATTCCTCCCGTAAACTGTTCGGAGGAACTCAAAGCCTTAGCAAATGCTCCAACTGCTTGTCCGACGGGTTTTAATCCTCGGAGCTTGGATTAAAATCTAAACCTAGGACGAGTTTGATGAGCGAGCATGATTGCAGACCGCTTGAGTCCCAACTCTAACTCTCCAGAGCCGAGAGAGAGTATAAAAGCGTCCATGATTTGGCGCTGAGAAAGGACTCTTACCCCGCTGAAGGATCGGGGAGCGATGGAACAGCTGAGTCCCAACTCTAACTCTCCAGAGTCGAGAGAGAGTATAAAAGCGTCTATGATTTAGTGCTGAGAACTTCTGCTCCGCTGAAGGATCGTTGAGCAGATCATGAACCGAGCTCGAACTCTAACCCGCTGAAGGATCGGGAGAGTATAAAAGCGCTAGAGATTCAGCGCCCCAGCAACTCTAACCCGCCGAAGGATCGGGAGAGTATAAAAGCGCTAGAGACTTAGCGCCTCGGGAAAATTCCTCACCCGTTAAAGGATCGGGGGGGAAGGATGGAAGCTGATCCCAAATCCTCCATGTCCCGACATGGGGGCAACACAGTTATGGTCCTAATCAATCCTCAACAAGACCTGGCCAGGCACTAAGTTAATGATTGATTGGGGGCATGCCTATACATACATACTACTTTACTGCATTTTCACTTATAAGTTGCACTTATAACTTATAATGTTTCATGACTTGTTTGCTTATTTGCGTTTCAAATGTTTAAATGCATAACTAATTATGGAATGCTCGCAGATACAGGATAATGCGAAAGGACTCTCACCCCGCTGAAGGATCGGGGAGCGACTGAACAGCTGAGTCTGAATTCTAACCTTGGCGAATGCCAGGAGAGTATAAAAGCGTCTCCGACTGAGCGCTGAGAAAGAACTCTTACCCCGCTGAAGGATCGGGGAGCGACAGAACAACTGAGTTCGAACTCTAACCTTGGCGACCGCCAAGAGAGTATAAAACCGTTTATGATTAAGCGCTGAGAAAGGTGTTGGAGACTCAGCACCCCCCATAATTTCTGCTCCGCTGAAGGATCAGGAGAGTATAAATGCATGACGACATATGCCACTCAAGGGATCTATCCCGTCACACGACTGGGACCAAGAATGAAAATGGAGCTCGAACCACTCGTTTCTGGGAATAGGGGGCAGCACACGAACACAGCAGTACAAAAAGAAATGGAATTTCATTCACTAAGTACAGGCTCACAAAACAAAGCTGGACAAAATGCGAGATCCGAACTCGTACAACAACAGCAGATCAGTAGGGAATAACTAAAAGGCCGCGTCCAGAAGGATGACGTAGGCGTATAATTCTAAGCTGCCTGTGCGACTCACGGCGACGACAGAAAAAGAAGCCTGGATAGTGATTTGTTCAGCGACATGTTATACAACTTCATACTCGCAACTGGAAGGACCTGGCGAGGCCCTGAGATTTTTTGATGTCTACCCTACCTTAGCTTCTTGTACCGTCCCAAACACGTCCTACTCCATGCTTGGATAGTATGATCGCTTGAATTCTGAAAGTGACTTCCTCTTCTCATGTATACATGTCTGAATTCGAAAGGGAAGTGATCCGACCGCATGTCTTTCGCACTTACCCTATAACTGGGGCCATGGCTATTGAAAATATTTACAAACGGCATAACTTAAGTGCCTGTGTTTAACTTGTGTTGTGATCCTAACAGGCCCCCTTTGAAGACCAAAAAGCAGATGCAAAGTGAACGTCCATCTGCTGATCCCAACTTACTTCCAGAATGGGAAGCTCAGATAAGGCTGGATATATCCCACGTAATAATTGAACATGATGCAACCATTTCGTCCCCGACCTTTCCCTTGATGCAAAGAGAAAACAGGAGCACTCGAGGCGACTACAATCTGACCCTTTACCGCTTGATTTCTGTCCTTGGAGCTTGGATGGGAGACTAGGGCTTAGCATGGGCTGAATACCAACAATTCATTTTTGCACTCAACTCCGGCTCTTGATGCGAGAAGTGAACATGAATCCAGAGAAGACATGAATTCGAAGTGTACTGCTCAACAAAAACCCCTGTGGATAGGGGGCACATGAATCAAGAAGCCCGAGGCCGACTTTCACCTATTTCAGGAATGAACTGGAAGGCCGAGCAACAATCATCAGTTCGCTGGAAATGATAAAATTGAAGCTCAGGTAGTGACGAACTTGGCACAGTCAGATATCAACCATCAGCTTGGGTAGAACACAAACCAATCAGCAGGCGCACAACATGCGGTTTCGATTCCCTACGTCATGGATGGAAACACGGGCAATGGAGCAGCTACCTGCAACATCCTAGATGAGAATGCAAGAATTGTGATAAACTCAGATCATGCACGATCAGTTTTAACTCCAACTCGAATGAATACTCGAGCGACATTTCATACTCAGCTCTAAGGAAGAACACAACAATTCGAAAAACAGGAACCCGGGCAGGTCGAATGACTCGAACCATGACCCGGGGGCAATATCGACGTGGAAACAAGAAATCAGCAAAGACCCCCTTTGTAATCTCAGATTCGATGCTGGGGGCACCAGCCAGGATCTTGATAATATGCATCAATTCTTTGATGGCAACCAGCTCGCTAGTCTGATTCGGCGCCTCTCGAGAGGCGACACTTCTCGAGATGATATGGATAACAACAATTACAGCCCTCACACGTGGGACGTCAGGATCCCCTGTTATTCCCCCGGACTTTAAATTTTCTCTCTAACGAGAGTTGTTTAGAAGCTTTGATGAATTCAACCCTGAGGTGGACGTACTTCTATGATATGAAGGTGTTAATGTCGAGACAGAAAATCTCAATGCTTTTATGATAAAGGATGGAGCATCATCCGACTCCCGAACTGATAAGGACAAAGGAAAAGCCCTGGAAAACGATGACAAGAATGTGCAATTCCAAAGTGAATCTATATCGCTTATTGAGCCCATGATCTTATTTGTCAAGCACAATTGAACCGAGCATGAGAAAGAGACTCAATAAGACTGTAATAACCATTTCGGACTAGGCTAAAGCATAAACGGTGGGGCCCAACTAACTTCATAACGACATTTATTCACTCGCATTCAACAACCTTACTTGACTCCGCAACCGATCTGATGAGAATAACCGAAGTCGCTGATGCCCGATGTGGCAATCCTCACTATCTAACTAAAGAGAAGAGATGATATCAAAGCAAATGTGGTTCAACCATTCGCATATACAATTCCGATTTTTGCTAAATTGAGAAACAGTACCGAATGATCTGGGTCGGCTAAGATTGCTGAACCTGCAACTCTCACCAGATGCAACGACAGGAAGTATAAAATCTTCAAGATTAAATGCCTTATCGACTCAACTCAACCCCCATCGATACTGGGGGCATAAGTACTGACCTCGCTTATCCTCCGATGGCACTGGGAGCACAAGTGTCGGTTCACAGACTAACTTTGAAGACAATCCTGGCATGAAATGCGATTCAAAACATGTACGTCATGCCTCCGGAGTACAACCTTACTCATCTTTGCCGACCAAGAGAGCTAGCTTGTTGATCGAATGTGAACTTAAAGACTCAAACTACACCAAATGGAAGGTGTGGCAAACCTATTTACTACCTTGCGATGGTGACAATCCTATAGGCACTGGTCCACATAATTTTAACAACATCCCTCACCGACTACTTCATATGTGAATATTGGATTAAGAAATGATCCGTAACAATTGTGGATTTCTCGACTACGATCCAGGGTGATCATGGCTTTTGAATTCCTTACTGTCACGATTCAATGCAATTTTAAGATCCTGGATTGATTCCCAACAGTCCAGTTGTTAGCTTAGAGCCCAAAGATTCTTACATCGCCCCATGATTTGGGTGGCTACTTCATTTATTGACTCATATGTAAAAGAAAGTCCAACCCTACCACGCGCTTGGCTTGCATAAAGCGATGATGTTGTTTGACGACGACCTATGCGTGTAGGATAACGCTCGAGAGCCGACAATTTAGCATGACTTCTGACGGATGAATTAGACGTCTTGATTTGACAAGGTTTAAACAATTTCTTGATCATCTCGAATACTCCTCTTATAGAACTTAGCCTGATTAGCTCCAATGGAAGCAATGCAACAATTGGATAAAGCCTTCTCAAGGATAAACGACGTCTCAGAGAGATTTAGCCCAACATATTCAAAGCACATCTCATCTTCGATAAGATGTACTTTGGGGGGCAAAATGTTAGCCTGCTTTGTGACCAGGCTACCCAAAGCAAAGATCATGAAGATACACCTCTGGGTAAATGTTGTCTCATATGGAATCTCTGGATAACATCGCTCCTTGGCATTGGAAGCATCGTCAGAAGACACAAGGCAGTTTGGTCAAAATCACAACATCAGTATAAACTGGACCGAAACCCCTATGAAATGACCTCATTTGGATCTACTTACCTCATACACTTGTAGCCCTTTGAATTAGCTTCAGTTTGAGCTTTGGTTCGGCTCAATCGGACTTACGGTTTGAAAGTTATGCCCGTTTCCGTGAACGGGTCCAGATTAGCATCAACTCGTGTCATTCCTGGTCGGATCGCGTACCGTGGATCGTGGATACCGGATCGGATCGCCCCCTCTGTTCGCGGAGCGTCCTCAAGCCACGATCCGTCCACTCCAGCTCGCAACCAAGCCTCAGATCGTGAAGCCCATATCACGAACCGAGCCCATATCACGAACCGAGCCCATATCACGAACCGATCGCCGAACCTGCAGATACATGCACTGTTTTGACCTATTCTTAAGGCCATTCGATCTCCTACTTTTCCGGATCGCATGCCACGTACCCCAGCACGAACCAGTCATCCCAGAAGCTCTCCTACAGCTATAAATACACCTCCAGAGGGCATTTTCAGGGGACTTTTGGCATCTCAACTTCCATGGCTGCCATGGCCAACACTTCTCCATGAATAACCACCATCTTCCTCAATAAATTCAATGGATTAAGAGAGAACTATTCATTGAATTCAAGTGATTGAAAGACAACATTCATTGTAATTGCAATCTATGAGTGAAATGAGAAAATATGAAGTGGACGTAGGCTCGTTAACGCCGAACCACTATAAAAATCTTGTTGTCTTGCCTTTTTCTCTATTTTTCGATTATTTCTTCATATCTTATGCTCAAAATACGACAATTTAGGTGTTAGAGCCATTTTTTGATCTAACATTTACTTTTCAATGCTATTATACATGTGTTGTATGAAAATCCATATAATTAACTTTATATGGTAATTGATTGGGCCTCATTCCAGTTTTAAAATAGAAATATTTGAAATAGAAATATCCGAAATGGAATATTTGAAAATAGAAATATATGAAGCCGTGTTGATTAGATTGACGCCATTTTGACGTGAACGATATTTATATTGAATTGAATTGAAAACGATTTCGAAATGAAAAGAATTGAAAACGATTTCGAAATGAAATGAATTGAAAACGATTTCGAAATGAAATGAATTGAAAACGATTTCGAAATGAAATGAATTGAAAACGATTTCGAAATGAAATGAATTGAAAACGATTTCGAAATGAAATGAATTAAAAACGATTTCGAAATAAATTGAATTGAAAACGAATTCAAATTGAATTGAAAGCGAATTGAAATGAATTCAAATTGAATTGAAATTTGAATTGAATAGAAATGAATTTTAAAACGAATCTATAAAGAAGAATTCAATTTTGATTTGAATTGAAATGGAAGTTGAAATTGCTTTTGAAACGAATTTAAAACTATTTATATAATTCGTTTTAAATAGAAATCGACGAAATATATATTATATATATTATATATATAATATAATGGCCTGAATAGAACGCGCCGCGCCGCGGCAGTTCGCGAATTTCGACCATTTATTTCAAACGGACATTACGGGAGATCCGACCGTCGGATTCTCCTAAAACCGGAACCGTTGGGTTCGTATCGAAAAGAGCTTTCTAACGAATATTGGAAATTAGAAATCTAACGGTTGGATTTGGAGATACGTCCAAATCAAATTTGAAAAAGGTCGCTATAAGTGCAGTTCGATGGCCATTGATGGAAATCGACTGTACAGGCCTTGATAAAATTATTAAAAATAGTGATAATTTGTGTAAAATCATAAGAATGATTTGGGAAGAATTGGGATGAAAAACTCCATATTTGAAAAGATAAAAATAGATTTTTATCGAAATGAACTAGTTTTGAACTAGAATTATAATTCTATTTATTTTTAAGTAAATAAATTGAATTTGAAATGGTTTTGAAAATAACCAGAATTTCCAATGATTGCATTGGAATGGATTTGAATCGAAATTGTCTTCGGAATATTTCGATGTTGGATTTCGTGATTATACAGATGTTGTTATTGAAATTTGGAAGATATAGATATATATATATCGTTATTTCCAATACGATATTTGTTGGTCGTAGAATTTGGTATTGAATATAATCCGGGATATTTTCTATTCAGAGCCCTGTATTTAATATCAAATGTGATTTGGGTTTGTCGTGAATGGTGTCTTCACTAACACTGTTCTTGAACCCAGTTGAGAAAAGATTAAATCTTTTTATTTAGATTTAATGAAGTGTACCAATTAAATGATATTTAATTGGAATTGAATTAGTATTGATTTTTGGGTTTATCGTGAACAGTATTTTAAATAACACTTGTTCTTTAACCAGATAATTAATGGAATGTGATTTTGGGTTTATCGTGAACCGTGTTTTAAATGACACTGATTCTTTAACCCAGTCGAAGATTAAAACTAAGTGGAGTTTTAATGAATCTTTAATTAGATTGAAATGATCGAAAATGGAGTATCACAAGTTTTGCTCCAGGCGATAGTTAAATCTTTAATTAGATTTGAACGTGAAATGGTAATTGAATTTACCGATAACACTGTGGTGTTAGATATGAAGTATTACCAGTTTTTACTTCATGGGATGAATAGGTTGGGATGGGGAAATTAAAATAAATGATTACTTCGGTAAGGTTCGCTAATCCCGACTAGTTTGAATTGAGATTCAAAAATAGAATAAAGAATAAATTCAAGAAATTTATCTTGGATAAAATTAATGGGAACCTGTCCCTATGAATGTGAAAATTTAGAAACTAACTGTCGGTTAGCCAAGCAGAATGGTTTTTTGGATATTGATCTGATGTTGGTTTCAGCCTTCGGGGTTAATATTTGGGGAATTATTCTCTTGATTAATTTACGGTTAGTGACTGATGAATTGGAATGAGGCGTATGTTGTGTTTGTGTAACACTTATTTAAATTATACGCGAGTTATTCGGAATGTCCGGGTTTATCCCATTCTGAATAACTGATACGACGATAAGTCGAAGATGAAGACGATGGTCGAAGACCGGAGGTCTTCACGTCGTTTGGGTAATTACTGATGATCTTGATTGGGCTGTACACCCAAGAAGATGGAAACAGTTAGTGATCGTCCAGACGTACTTGGAGATCGATGGATATGCGGGGTACTAGGTGCCTCCGGTTTCGTTCAGACCCAGAACGGACTTGTAAATGGACTGTGTGTATGACATTGGATTTTAGTCCGTGTGATTGATCTCTATTAAATATATATTTGTTTGGCGGCGGAGAATTTATTCTCTTGCTTAACGCCCTTCTCTGAGACGTACGAGCTCAGGGGTTATATATTGATGGATATCAAACGCATGGAGTGAATTGCCTGTGTGGCATGCCTAAGTGGCAATTGATCGAGGCTTCTGTTGAAAAGCAAAGTCTTGTGGTGATGATCAAAGCAAGGCCTTTGTGGCGTAGCTTTGTGTAACGTTGATTCGCGAGCTTCACACCCGGTATGAACCAAAAACGGGAGAGGACGTCAGGGAGGGCATGCGTTTCTTCCTAGCTAGAAGTGGCGTCAGTGGTTTTACACGCCCTGACGAGTTTGACTTATGTGGTTGTTGTTGTTGCGAGGCGCCTCGGATTGATCGGTCGTTCTCGAACCGATGGAGTCATTTAGTTGGCTCGTTTACGCCCCATAGGGCGGGGAAACGCATGTTCAGGGTTTAAGTTTAATCCACATCGGTGGACTGGCCCTGAGGATCCAAGGGTCACCCGAGCTCTGATCCTGAGACTCGGGCTAGGCAGTCTCGAATCGGTTGAGGACTATCTTTTGCCTCGGTTCATAGATGGAAATCCAATTTCCAAATACGTGAATTTGCGACTTTAATTGTATAACCTATATATGGCGACATAGTGGTATGGGGCATTCATGCCGCCTATGATTGATACTTATGATTTGAAGTTGTTTTATACACTATACACTTATAATAGTATCAAATGATTTCTTTTAAACGTATCAAGCATTCTTGGCTATTATAAGGTAAAAACCCTATCCTCCGGCTTGCGTTGCATTGTGTGATGGGAACTGGGTCTTATAATAGCTTCATTTTTCTCTATTTAGCATTGCGCTGTTTGTTTTATGCACTGGTGTTCTTGGGAGGAAACCCATTCCGTGTTATACGGCGTGGTCCCTTGATTTACCTAAATTTAGAAAATAAAGAATATTACACAGAAATATCAGAGATTTAAATTACATTTAAATACATAGCAGCGGAAAATAATACAATACACAACTAGAAGGAGATATACGGATACAAAGCTTTCCGGATATCGTTCCAGCTGTAAACCAGGATCCTATGAATATAAATCTGCAAAACCAAAACTACTAGCTGCCCATATCAAAATAGGGGCACCCAGAGTTTAGGTTAAAACAATAAACTCCAGGTCAGTCTTGTGACTGGTGTGAGAACTAAAACAGTAAATCTTTATTTTTAAAGTTAGGTAAATCAAGGGACCACGCCGTATAACACGGAATGGGTTTCCTCCCAAGAACACCAGTGCATAAAACAAACAGCGCAATGCTAAATAGAGAAAAATGAAGCTATTATAAGACCCAGTTCCCATCACACAATGCAACGCAAGCCGGAGGATAGGGTTTTTACCTTATAATAGCCAAGAATGCTTGATACGTTTAAAAGAAATCATTTGATACTATTATAAGTGTATAGTGTATAAAACAACTTCAAATCATAAGTATCAATCATAGGCGGCATGAATGCCCCATACCACTATGTCGCCATATATAGGTTATACAATTAAAGTCGCAAATTCACGTATTTGGAAATTGGATTTCCATCTATGAACCGAGGCAAAAGATAGTCCTCAACTGATTCGAGACTGCCTAGCCCGAGTCTCAGGATCAGAGCTCGAGTGACCCTTGGATCCTCAGGGCCAGTCCACCGATGTGGATTAAACTTAAACCCTGAACATGCGTTTCCCCGCCCTATGGGGCGTAAACGAGCCAACTAAATGACTCCATCGGTTCGAGAACGACCGATCAATCTGAGGCGCCTCGCAACAGCAACAACCACATAAGTCAAACTCGTCAGGGCGTGTAAAACCACTGACGCCACTTCTAGCTAGGAAGAAACGCATGCCCTCCCTGACGTCCTCTCCCGTTTTTGGTTCATACCGGGTGTGAAGCTCGCGAATCAACGTTACACAAAGCTACGCCACAAAGGCCTTGCTTTGATCATCACCACAAGACTTTGCTTTTCAACAGAAGCCTCGATCAATTGCCACTTAGGCATGCCACACAGGCAATTCACTCCATGCGTTTGATATCCATCAATATATAACCCCTGAGCTCGTACGTCTCAGAGAAGGGCGTTAAGCAAGAGAATAAATTCTCCGCCGCCAAACAGATATATATTTAATAGAGATCAATCACACGGACTAAAATCCAATGTCAGACACCAGTCCATTTACAAGTCCGTTCTGGGTCTGAACGAAACCGGAGGCACCTAGTACCCCGCATATCCATCGATCTCCAAGTACGTCTGGACGATCACTAACTGTTTCCATCTTCTTGGGTGTACAGCCCAATCAAGATCATCAGTAATTACCCAAACGACGTGAAGACCTCCGGTCTTCGACCATCGTCTTCATCTTCGACTTATCGTCGTATCAGTTATTCAGAATGGGATAAACCCGGACTTTCCGAATAACTCGCGTATAATTTAAATAAGTGTTACACAAACACAACATACGCCTCATTCCAATTCATCAGTCACTAACCGTAAATTAATCAAGAGAATAATTCCCCAAATATTAACCCCGAAGGCCGAAACCAACATCAGATCAATATCCAGAAAACCATTCTGCTTGGCTAACCGACAGTTAGTTTCTAAATTTTCACATTCATAGGGACAGGTTCCCATTAATTTTATCCAAGATAAATTTCTTGAATTTATTCTTTATTCTATTTTTGAATCTCAATTCAAACTAGTCGGGATTAGCGAACCTTACCGAAGTAATCATTTATTTTAATTTCCCCATCCCAACCTATTCATCCCATGAAGTAAAAACTGGTAATACTTCATATCTAACACCACAGTGTTATCGGTAAATTCAATTACCATTTCACGTTCAAATCTAATTAAAGATTTAACTATCGCCTGGAGCAAAACTTGTGATACTCCATTTTCGATCATTTCAATCTAATTAAAGATTCATTAAAACTCCACTTAGTTTTAATCTTCGACTGGGTTAAAGAATCAGTGTCATTTAAAACACGGTTCACGATAAACCCAAAATCACATTCCATTAATTATCGGGTTAAAGAACAAGTGTTATTTAAAACACTGTTCACGATAAACCCAAAAATCAATACTAATTCAATTCCAATTAAATATCATTTAATTGGTACACTTCATTAAATCTAAATAAAAAGATTTAATCTTTTCTCAACTGGGTTCAAGAACAGTGTTAGTGAAGACACCATTCACGACAAACCCAAATCACATTTGATATTAAATACAGGGCTCTGAATAGAAAATATCCCGGATTATATTCAATACCAAATTCTACGACCAACAAATATCGTATTGGAAATAACGATATATATATCTATATCTTCCAAATTTCCATAACAACATCTGTATAATCACGAAATCCAACATCGAAATATTCCGAAGACAATTTCGATTCAAATCCATTCCAATGCAATCATTGGAAATTCTGGTTATTTTCAAAACCATTTCAAATTCAATTTATTTACTTAAAAATAAATAGAATTATAATTCTAGTTCAAAACTAGTTCATTTCGATAAAAATCTATTTTTATCTTTTCAAATATGGAGTTTTTCATCCCAATTCTTCCCAAATCATTCTTATGATTTTACACAAATTATCACTATTTTTAATAATTTTATCAAGGCCTGTACAGTCGATTTCCATCAATGGCCATCGAACTGCACTTATAGCGACCTTTTTCAAATTTGATTTGGACGTATCTCCAAATCCAACGGTTAGATTTCTAATTTCCAGTATTCGTTAGAAAGCTCTTTTCGATACGAACCCAACGGTTCCGGTTTTAGGAGAATCCGACGGTCGGATCTCCCGTAATGTCCGTTTGAAATAAATGGTCGAAATTCGCGAACTGCCGCGGCGCGGCGCGTTCTATTCAGGCCATTATATTATATATATAATATATATATAATATATATTTCGTCGATTTCTATTTAAAACGAATTATATAAATAGTTTTAAATTCGTTTCAAAAGCAATTTCAACTTCCATTTCAATTCAAATCAAAATTGAATTCTTCTTTATAGATTCGTTTTAAAATTCATTTCTATTCAATTCAAATTTCAATTCAATTTGAATTCATTTCAATTCGCTTTCAATTCAATTTGAATTCGTTTTCAATTCAATTCATTTCGAAATCGTTTTCAATTTAATTCATTTCGAAATCGTTTTCAATTCATTTCATTTCGAAATCGTTTTCAATTCATTTCATTTCGAAATCATTTTCAATTCATTTCATTTCGAAATCATTTTCAATTCATTTCATTTCGAAATCATTTTCAATTCATTTCATTTCGAAATCATTTTCAATTCATTTCATTTCGAAATCGTTTTCAATTCATTTCATTTTGAAATCGTTTTCAATTCATTTCATTTCGAAATCATTTTCAATTCAATTCAATATAAATATCGTTCACGTCAAAATGGCGTCAATCTAATCAACACGGCTTCATATATTTCTATTTTCAAATATTCCATTTCGGATATTTCTATTTCAAATATTTCTATTTTAAAACTGGAATGAGGCCCAATCAATTACCATATAAAGTTAATTATATGGATTTTCATACAACACACGTATAATAGCATTGAAAAGTAATCAACCATCAACCAAAGTGCACTACACTGTATAAGCATCAAATATAAATATCTAACGCTTATAACAGCCTGTCAATCAATCGATCGACATATTTAATCAATCAGGATGAGTGAACTGCATGTTTCATCCTAACACCCGTGTGGGGTTTCAAACAATCAAACAAATATTTTATTTGTGCAGTTGGGCGATGTGTAAAATTTATCGACCCAATCAATGTCCTTCAAATAGGTGTACATAAACAAACCGTCCGGTTTGTAAATGAATATTTATTTATTCACATTCACTATATTCATATTCACGTTAAAAAATATATTTTTAGCGATAAAACATTTTATTCCAACATACGAATTTCTATTATTCATTTACACAATAAAATGATATTTTTATTTTCTAACATATTTTAGAAAATTTCGGCGGCATAACGGCACGATACTAGAAACGGGACGAGGCCTAGCCTTATCCTCGGTCTAGTGAAGGCCCACGCCATTCACACATCAATCAATCCATTCAAACAACTAATTTCAAATCAAATCATCAAATTAATTTATGCAACCAAACAAACAAGTCCATGGTCTGTGGACGATTGTGTCGGGTGCTACTAAACACCGTCTGCATCCTAGTATATATATATATAACTAGAAAAATTAAATTGAAAGGTGAGAAGTTCTCACATATTGCTAATCCAGACGCCATGACTCTTCTTATGTAGGGCATCTTCGCCATGCTTTCTCTTGGTCCCATCGCACTCTGTTTCACACGGTTTAAGTAAAAATCACATTTTTATCATCCCTATACTTATAAAGATCAAATCTTTTCACTACAACATATATAAAAATCATATTTTTATATTCTCTGTCTTATAAAAACTATATTTTTATTACTTTACCTTAATAAAAATCATATTTTTACTCTTTTTATATTATAAAAATTATATTTTTAACTTCTTAAAAATCGCTTCTTTTTGTTTTCAAATATCACTACTGTTCGTTTTCAAAGATCACTTCTTTTTCATCGCTAATTATATATATAAAAAATCTGTTTCTATATAAAGGTCGAATCTTTTTCGCTATACAAATCAATTCCTTTGCTCTCTAAAAATCCACTCTTTTTATTTCAAAAAAAATTTCATCTAGAAGTCTCAATTTTAACAACAAAATTAATAAATAAAATGGAATTAAAAATACTTACAAATGAATTGGCGGTGGAGGAGGCAGTTCAGAGGGTCGAGGAAGGCGCAGTGGGGTTGCGGTGGGGGAGGGTGGGGTCACGACTGCGACTAGGGTTTGCTGGTGGCTTTTGTGGAGGGTTTGGGTGTCCACTCAAATCAGAAAAGGGAGAAGAGGGAAGGACGTCGATCTCAGTCGGGGGAAGGAGGCTCGGCCTGGCGATCAGAGGGTGGCGGTGCTGATCTGCAGGTGGTGGCGGGCCTTGGCGTCTGCTGGAGGCGACGAGCTCGCCTGAGGAAGGGTGCGAAGCACCGGGGTTCGCGAGGTGGAGGCGTTGAAGGGGAGGGGTTCTTCTCGGGCGGCGTCAGGTGGGTGGCGAAGGCGCTAGGGGGGGCGATGGCGATCTGGCGTGCAGCGTTTTTTTTCTCTTTTTTTTTTTTGAAACCTAATTTGATTTTGAACGGGGAGGGGGAGGATGATGTGGGAGAGAGAGTGGGGGAGGGTGTGTTTTATATTTTTAATTAATTAATTAATTTAAATTTCCTCCCTAAGGTTGACTTTTTGCTCGGACTCCAATCCAGACCCAACGACTGTCATCCCTAGCGTAATACCTCTGTTCCGAACACAATGGGATATGTATCGTAAGCCAATTCGGCTGTTTCGATTAGTTTTCACCAAATTTAAAATATAAATTAGTATATATTCAATTTAGACGTACATTTCAAATTACCAGGGCCACATACAGCCTCTAAAAATTCCAGAAAAATATTCTCTAGCTTCGTATCGACGATACGGTCCTAACAAAACTAATTTCGTCGAATTCTGAGACCGTTTGAAAAATGGCCAATTTCTGGTCGACCCGAATTGCAAAACACATTTTCTTGTGCCATGGTCACCTATTAATTCAAAAAAAATCACGCCACTTGGAATCTAGCAATAATTTGACATCTCGGACCCAACAAAACTGGTTTCGTCGAAATCCGAGGTCGTTTGCAAAATGTCCATTCTTTTAAGGGTCTGAATTCCATAGCGACTATTCAGAATTTTCAACTGGACATATCTTTTGATTCTCGTTATGAAATCTTGATTTTTCGGATTCGTTGGAAAGATATTATCAATTAAATCCCATTATTTTTGGTTTCACTAAAATCCGGATTGTTTTGCACCCGGTACATTCAATTGAAGTTTGAAATCGAATTATCGAACTACCGCGCCATTTTCAATTCTATTTATAATTATATATAAATTTTTATATCCTAACGACGACGCGTATAATATATACGTTCGAATTATTTTCAAAACAAATTTCTCTTTGATATTATTTAAAATAATTCATTTTAAATATTCAAAATTCGCTAAAATTGCCAAAATAAAAATTTCAAACTGGCTCGCATTTTACGGGTTGTTACAATCTCCCCCACTTAAAACTTTTCGTCCCCGGAAAGGAACAAAGTCGAAAGTGGATTGATTAATCAACTCTACGTTCGATCTGGTTTTCATTCTCCAACTTTTTAGTTTCTGAGAATTTTCAAAATTTCAAAAATTTGGCTAACACCCTAAATTTTTGAAAAATTTCGCCATAACCTCCCCTGCAATGGGAGCATCGGGGAATTTCAAATAGCTTCCCCGGTCCTTCAGATCTCAAAAAGAAAAAGAAAAAGCCAAGCGGCTAGCCAATAGGCTCACAAAATCATCATCTTCCAAACAAAACAGGAAATTATGTAGTAAACATGTACCTATTTGTCGGGCAAACAAATTTTATTCTCTGCTCTAGCCTCCTTGCTATGACCTGTTCAATGTAAGTATATGTATATGCAAGCAAATGCGACCAATTTTCAATATAATTCAATATTTGATTCAATTAGGCATAATGGTTCAAAAATTATCAAACAATTAAACAAACAACACAAACATCAATCTATTAGTTGATTAGCTTTTCAAATGCATAACTTTGATATATAGTCAAAAATCTCATTTTTGATGCCAAATCACAACAATAGGCCCTATCTAATTTTGGTTCTCACACCAGTCTATAGGAAATATATAAATATCACACCTTCGACACACGAACTCTAATTCTGATGATGTAGCTACAATCATCAGAATCATCTCCGGGCGACTAGAGTGTGAATCTATATCTATCCAGTATATTAAAACTTCGAATACACGTGGATCAGACGTATACCCAAAATCTTTATATACTGCATTGTCCAAATCAATATAAATAAATAATCAAATACGAATAGTTGATTTAAATTTTCAAAACAAAGAATGTTTTCATTTGAAAAATATACTCTTCACACTCGTTCTAGGATACTACTGATCCTATCTCTAACGAGTCATTCTAATTGGATATTACTAATCCAATATCTGATGAATCCTTTCGTACGGTTCTAATGTGCCTTGTTCTCTGCTTTGTCCACCTCATTAATTAAATTGATTGCCTTGTGTATGCTTGTTCACGTAAACATATACTGAAAAAAATCTATCCTGTAAATTTAAGAATAGTTACCCTCCAAACATATGTGGTTTTCATTCAACGGGACTTTATATTCTGGCCTCCCTCCTCTTAACATACTTACAGGATAGTAGGTTGGACTTCATGCTGAGAGATGAAGTGATGGCATCCCAATGATGGAGAAATTAATCTATTAATGTTCTATTCTTTATTGGCCGTATTATTGTATTTGGGATATAAATTGATATAACTGTATGAAACATGGTTGCAAGCTACATCATTGGTTTTTAATTTAAATGGTACATCTACTTTCTCATTATTATATTTTATCCGTTCCCCGGTGTGAGATTCCATCTCTTTATATTGCTATGTTATTCTATGCAAATGTAATTCCTTATAGGAACCAACGATCCATTTAGAGCGACTCTAAGTTTCGATGGGCCTTTTCTAGGTTAAAATTTAGGTCCACTCTCGGTGGGTTCTTGCATGCACTACTACACTTATCATTCCAAACAAACTCAAATTTTTTCTTAGTTAAACAGGTTAGAGGGACTGCTATGTTTGCGAAGTCGTTAATGAATTTCTTATAATAGACCGCTAACCTCAGAAAAATTCCTACCTCTAATGCATTGCAGGGTACCTTCCATTCTTGAACAATTTATACCTTCGCGGGGTCTACAACCAATCCTGTCCTTGAAACTATGTATCCAAGAAACTTACTTCCCTTCTCCAAAAGTGGAATATTGAAAACTTAGCCTTGAGTTGAATCTCCCTTAAAATCCCTAGGACCTTCCTTGGGTGATTTTCAAGCTCTTTAAAGTCCTTGGAAAATATGATAATTTCATCTTGGAACACCACAACTATCTTATTAAGAATGCCCCTAAATACTCTATTTATCAAATCCACAAAGAAGGCAAGGGTGTTCATTAATCCAAAGGGCATCATTCCAACTAAAATAATCCATTGTGTGTTCTAAACGATGTCTTAGGTTTTCTTTCCTAAGAAATTCTTAACTGATGAAATCCTATCGCTCAGTCCAATTGAGAAAACACTTGGGCATCTCCCAAATGGTCAAATAGGTCATCTATCCTAGGAAAAGGATACCTATTATTCTTGGTCAACTTATTGAGATCTCTATAGTCAAGGTACATTCTAGGTACATTATAAACAATCCATCGGCCTTGGTGGAGTAAACTACGGTGCTCCCCACTTTGCCGTTGGATAATTCTTTTCTACAGTAACTCAGAAATCTAGTTATCCAGTTCTCTACTTTCCTTAGGAGCCATGTGCCTAAACGACAAGCTACTGGTCTAGTTTCCTTCTATAGATCTATCCTGAACAAGGTCTGCCTATAGGGTGGAAGTCTTATAACTTCTTCAAAAACATCCAGAAACTCGCATGCAATAGGCACCAAGGATGGCTGTAAAACCCCTTAATTTTAAAAGGCACAATAATGATAAATTAAAGAATACGTAACTAAATATTGAGAATTATGTAAAACGGGCTACGCCATTGCGTTCGTCTCGGAATTCTTCTTAAGATAGACTCCGAGTTTGCATAAAACGAACACCATATGAAGAAGATAATAAGCTTTACAATTTATAAACTTATAAGCCACTTATATATAAATAAACTAAAATCAAAATTCAAATTAGTTCGAAATTCAAGGCGGCAACCAATGCGGGAATCAGACCCATTGGGGGTCAACACCAGCCAAGGAGTATCGACCCATGGGTCGACACCCAAGTCTACACCCATGTCGACACCCCCAGATCTGGGGCAGATTCAGTTCTGCGTATGTGGACTTGACCAGATTCGTGCACCCTAAGCTATATAAAGGACCTTAATCCCATTGTTTTATTCATCTAAATCAATAGCGTTAACAAGGTGCCACCAATATGATCTAGTACATTCTTCTTCTACAGCAAGTTATACTAATTCAAAGATCTATGCTACATCATCTGCAATCAAATTCTCTGTTCTTTACATACAATCGTAGCGAGTCTATGTTATTTTTAGATATAAACACCTAAAATGTAATCTTGACATGCTTATAAGTTTGGATCTAAGCCTATGCCTACTAGTAATTTGAAATCATAACATATCTACCATTATTGTATATCTAGTTCACTGTTTAGATCTCATCATGCTTGTTCATGATATCCCTATTGTGTTAGTTTGCCTAATCATGTCACTGCATGCCTATTATGTTTTTTAGTCTAATCATGTCACTATGTCTGTTCTGTTAGTATGATCATTTCTGTTATCTTATGCCAGTTTTTATTTGCTATGCCTATTCTTGTTATCTTTTCCCTTTCTTCCCTTTTTGCCAGGCTACCTTCGAGCCTAGGCATATCGATGAAATACGTGAACACATGAAATTGAGAATGATAATTTAGGCATAATTATTATTGTGAAACATGATTGGGAATTTTGGGCATAATTTGCACCTTAAGCTAAAACATGGGATTTGGGGGGCAATATCAATATCTTGATTTAAATCTTAATTTGGGCATAACTTATATCGTAGAACGGACATTGATTTGGGGCATAATAAACATGAAAATTGGTTAATAATGAAAATGCCTAGATTTACAGTAATTAGAAACTGTAACCGCCCTTAGAAACGAGGTTAGATTATAGTTGTGGTAGAAGTCAGCCCGGAACCGCCCGCCAAATCCATCGTCCACAAGTGGTAAATCTAATGTGAGGGGTCTAAGTGCATAAATGTACACGTGATGACGCTAAGACACGAGGTTAAGTCCGACTCATGGAAGAAGTATGCCCCGACCCAATCGGCATATCCAGCATCCACAAGTAGTAGACTTAATGTGGGAAGTCTAGCGCATTATAGCCATAAATGAATGAATGGTGATGAACTTGTAATACTTAACCTATTTGAATTAATAAGGATTACATGAACCTGTTAACTTGAGTAGGGGGTTAAGTAAGGTTGCTTAATCAATGGTTAGGTTAAGTTAGTATTCTTAAATATGTGGGGGCAGGTTATACATATAAACTTGACAAACTTAACCTGATGGGATTATGTGATCTTGTTAAACTAGTAGGCATAACCTGTTGAAATCCTAGTAGTGGGGATGCAAGTCTAGGGGGAAGCTTGTATCATCTGGTATGTGGGGCTTGTACCAGTCAGTAACCTATATCGGTATCAAACGGAGAACCCCGGACTAGGTCGGGGCCAGGGCACGATTACTGAGCTGGTAATAAGAGGTCACTGGGGAGAAAGGTGGTTGACGGCGTGTTCCATCGAGGTTATGTGCATGCATGGGTTTGCCTGCTCGGGAAAATAAGACGTTGTGACATCAGTAGATACAGTTGTGCATCTTGGAAATAACGAGGTTTCCACTTTACGAAGTGATACATCCTACTTTGGGGCTAGCACGGGTATCTACGTGTTAGGGAGCTGATAGATTAGTGTAGTGACCCGTTACTTCCCTATGAAGGAAAGAGCGGATACTTTGAGAACAACACACAAAAGAACGCAGACGGAAGAACATTTCATTGCTTAATACGACAATTCCATCAGAATACAAGAATATACAGAGTATGAATAAATATACCTTCGATAAATATCAGAGATTACAATAAATTACATAGTAGCGGAAAAACAATATAAAACACAACTGAAAGTAATGCACGGATACAGAGCTTTCCGAGCATCGTTCCAGCTGTAAATCAGGATCCTGTGAATATAAATCTGCAAAACCAAAACTACTAGCTGCCCGTGTCAAAATAAGGGCACCCAGAGTTTAGGTTAAAACAATAAACTCCAGGTCAGTCATGTGACTGGTGTGGGAACTAAAACAGTTATTTAAAGCTTTACTTTAAAAGAGAGTAATTCAAGGGACCACGCCGTATAACACGGAACGGGTTTCCTCCCAAGAATACCAGTGCATAGGATAAACAGCGCAATGCTTTTTCGAAAAATGAAGCTATTATAAGACCCAGGTCCCATCACACAATGCAACGCAAGCCGGAGGATAGGGTTTTCCCTTATAATAGCCAAACATGCTTTGTACGTTTAAAACAAATCATTTGATACTATAATAAGTGTATAGTGTCAAAACAATTTCAATCATAAATATCAACCCTAGGCGGCATGGGTACCATCTATCATGTCGCCATACTAGGCTCTACAAATAAAACCGAAATACACGTATTGGAAATTGGATTTCCGTCATGAGTCGAGGCAAGGGGCAAGCTCCTCTCCGCTTCGAGACACTCTAGCAAATGTCCCAGGGCTACGCACTCTGGGCAACCCTTGGATGCTTCAGGGCCGGTCCTCTCTTACGTTTAAGGATTAGTATTCCTGAACACACGTTTCCCGGTCCTTACAGACCTAAAATCGAGGCACCTCATCCAACAACCACATAGGTGAAAAGTATATAAATGCCAGGGCTGGTAAGTCACTAACACCACTAAAGCTAGAAAGAAATGTCGTGCTCTCCCTGCAGTCCTTATCCCGTTTTTAACTCATACCGAGGTGTGAGGGTCGCGAATCCACGCTATACACAAAGCTGCCACGTAGGCCGTGCTTTGATCATCAACCACAAGACTTTGCTTTTCAACAGAAGCCTTGATCCATGCAACTCAGCGTGCCACACAGGCAATTCATGCTATGCGACTGATGTCCATCGATATATCAACCTCTGAGCTCGTACATCTCAGAGAAGGGCGTTAAGCAAGAGAATAAATTCTCCGCTGCCAAACAGATGTATATTTAATAGAGATCAATCAACACAGAATAAAGTCCAATGTCAGACACACAATCCATTTACAATTTCGTTCTGGGTCTGAATGAAACCGGAGGCACTTTCCTCGCATATCCATCGATCTCCAAGTACGTCTGGACGACCACCAACTATTTCCATCCTCTTGGGTGTACAGCCCAATCAGGATCATCAGTAATTATCCAAACGATGTGAAGACTTCCGGTCTTCAACCACCGTCATCATCTTCAACTTATCGTCAAATCGGTTATTCAGAATGGGTATAAACCCGGCCTTTCTGAACAACCCGCGTATATTAAAAACAAATGTTACACAAACACAACATACGCCTCATTCCAATTCATCAGTCACTAACCGTAAATCAGCAAGAGGGCAATTCCCCAAATATTAACCCCGAAGGCCGAAACCAACATCAGATCAATAACCAGGAAACCATTCTTCTTAACTAACCTACAGCTAGTTTCCAAATTTCAATTCTTAGGGAAAGGTTCCCATTAATTTTATCCAAGATAAATTCTTTAAAATTTATTCTTTAATCTTCCTTTGGATGTCATTTCAAACCAAATTATGGTTTTCCAAACTAGTCGAGATTAGCGAATCACATCGGAGTAATTATTTATTTTATTTCCCAATCCCAACCTATTCATCCCATGAAGCAAAACTGGTAATACTCCATATCTAACACCACGGTGTTATCGATAAAATTAATTACCATTTCACGTTCAAATCTAATTAAAGATTTAACTATCGCTTTGGAGCAAAACTGGTGATACTCCATTCTCGCTTATTTTCCAAATTTGATAATTTAGATTATCAATGCACATTTCCATCTAATTGCAGATTCATTAAAACTCCTTTTACAGGGTTAAAGAACTAGTGTCATTTAAAACACAGTTCACGATAAACCGACAAATCAATTCTATTTAAAACCTGTTTCAAATCCAATTTCTTTATTTAAAAATAAACGGATTTAATTTTAGTTCAAAACTAGTTCATTTCGATAAAAATCTATTTTATCTTTTCAAATATGGAGTTTTTCATCCCAATTTTTCCCAAATTATTTCTAATGATTTTACACAAATTATTACTATTTTTAATTATTTTATCAAGGCCCGTACAATCGATTTCCAACAATGGCCATCGAACTGCACTTACAACGACTTTTTCTGAATTTGATTTGGATGTATCTCCAAATCCAACTGTTAGATTTCAAATTTCTAATATTCATTAGAAAGCTCTTTTCGATATGAACCCAACGGTTCCGGTTTTAGGAGAATCAGATCGTCGGATCTCCCGTAATGTCCGTTCGAAATAAATGGTCGAAATTCGCGAACTGCCGCAGCGCAGCGCGTTCTATTCAGGCCATTATATTATATATATAATATATATTTCGTCAATTTCCTTTTAAAACGAATTTTATAAATCGTTTTAATTTCGTTTTCAAATCAAATTCAACTTCCTATTCAATTTCAGATCAAAATTGGATATTCCATATTATTCATTTTAAATTGATTTCAATTCGAATTCATTTCTATTCAATTCAATTCAAATTCGTTTTTCTATTCAATTTAATTCAAATTCGTTTTCTATTCAATTCAATTCGAATTCGTTTTCTATTCAATTTAATTCGAATTCGTTTTCTATTCAATTTAATTCAAATTCGTTTTCTATTCAATTTAATTCGAATTCGTTTTCTATTCAATTCAATTCAAATTCGTTTTCTATTCAATTTAATTCGAATTCGTTTTCTATTCAATTCAATTCAAATTCGTTTTCTATTCATTTTAATTCGAATTTGTTTTCTATTCAATTCAATTCAAATTCTATAAAAACGAATATAATCGATATAAATATCGTTCACGTCAAAATAGCGCATCTCTAATCAACACGGCTTTATATATTTCAATAATTCCGTTATTCTATTCAACAAATGAATATTTATTCTATTCAATACGTGAATCTATATTTTTGTCAACACATGACTAATCTCAACGGATGAGTACTGTCCACGTGTGACTATTTTTGTTATTTAATATATTTTAAAAAAATTATGGTATCTATCGTTTGATTTCAAATCAGACTCCAACTGTAAATTAGTAAGAGAATGATTCCCTGAATATTAACCCCGAAGGCCGAAACCAACATCAGATCAATATCCAGGAGACCACTCATCTCATCTATTTTCCAGTTAATTTCTAATTTTATATATGATAAAGATGTAAAATTTATTGTTAAAATACTTCGTTCAACACATGACTAATCTCAACGGATGAGTACAGTCAACACATGAACCTTTATTTTATAATGATAAAGATGTAAATTTTATTGTTAAAATATTTTGTTCAATACATGACTAATCTCAACGGATGAGTACAGTCAACACATGAACCTTTATTTTATAATGATAAAGATGTAAATTTTATTGTTACGTTCAACACATGACTAATCTCAACGGATGAGTACAGCCAACACATGAACCTTTATTTTCTAATATTCTTTATCTTCTAAATTGGAATGAGGCCCAATCAATCACCATATAGCGTTAACTATATGGATTCCATACAACACATGTATATAATAGCAACGATAAACAATCAACCATCATCCAAAGTGCACTACACTGTATAAGCATCAAATATAGATATCTAACGCTTATAACAGCCTATCAATCAATCGATCGACATACAACTAATTATTGGGATTAGTCTGTGTCAAGTATTTTCCCAATACCCGTGTGGGGTTTCAAACAATCAGACACAGATTTTATTTGTGCAGTTGGGCGATGTGTAAAATTTATCGTCCCAATCAATGTCCTCCAAATAGGTGTACATAAACAAACCGTCCGGTTTGTAAATGAATATTTATTTATTCACATTCACGTTAAAAATTATATTTTTAACGATAAAATATTTTTAACTGTATAAATATTTTATTTCCATTCAATACAAGAATATTTTATTATTCAACCATTCCACAACACAATCAATTTTCACAACATATCAATCAAACAAACAAGCCGTCCATGGTCTGTGGACGACGGGTGTCGGGTGCTACTAAACACCGTCTGCATCCTAGTATATATATAACTAGAAAAAGAAATTGAATAGTGAGAAATTCTCACCAAAGCTAATCCAAGTCCACGGCACTTCTTATATAGAACATCTTCACCGTGCTCGCCTTTTGTCACTTTCGTTGCCCGTAGCCACTACATATATAAAAATCGAATTTTTACTTTGCTGTTCAATATATAAAAATCGAATTTTTACTTCGCTATTCAATATATAAAAATCAAATTTTTACTTCGCTATTCAATATATAAAAATCGAATTTTTACTTCGCTATTCAATATATAAAAATCGAATTTTTACTTTGCTATTCAATATATAAAAATCATATTTTTACTTTGCTATTATATAGATAAAAATTCTCTTTTTACATCGCTATTCTTCATATAAAGATTTCGCCTTTTATATCCTACCATATAAAGATCACATTTTTATATTGCCATTCAATATATAAAAATCGAATTTTCACTTTGCTATTCAATATATAAAAATCATATTTTTACTTTGCTATTATATAGATAAAAATTCTATTTTTACATCGCTATTCTTCATATAAAGATTTCGCCTTTTATATCGTACCATATAAAGATCACATTTTTATTATCTATATAATATGAAAATTATATTTTCAACCTTTACATGCGATAAAAATTATATTTTTAACCTTTCTATATAATAAAAATTATATTTTTCACCTTTATAAATATCCTAGCTTTCTTTTATATAAAAACTTCATCTTTCTCTTTATAAAAATATGGTCTTTCTCTCTATAAAAATCTAGTTTTTATAAACTATGATATATATAAAAACTATATCCTAACCCTATGTTATTTTATATAAAAACAAATTTAAAAATAAATGCTTTTCAATTAAATTAAATTAAAACTTACCGGCTTTCCACGAGGGGGGGGCTGTCGCGCTCGTCAGTGGATGAGGGGGGCTGGTGGCGCGTTGGGGGTCGGTGCAGGCGGTTGCGGTGGCTGCTGTGCTTTGCGGTGGTGGTCAGGGCGTGGGGTTGAGGGCTGCGTCGGGTTCGATCAGGAGAGGGGAAAAGGAAGGAGAAGAGGAGGGGCGGCGGATGGAGGGGGGCGGCGGCGATCGCCAGGGCGCGGCTGCGCCTTCTCCTTTTTTTTTATTTCTTCGATTGAAAAATGAACTGACGGGGGGGGGGGGGGGGGCAAAGGAAATAAAGGAGAGGAGAGAGAGAGGGGTTCTAATTTTAATTATTTAATTTAATTATCTCCCAAAAAGCAACATTTATTTTCAACCTCTAAACGAGGCCCACCGCCTGTCGTCCATAGCTAATTACCCCCATTCCGAACACAATGGGATATGTATCGTAAGCTGATACGATCGTTTCGATCAGTTTCCGCCAAAATCAACATATAACTCTATATATTGAATTTGAACGCGCATTTCAATTTACTGGGGTCACATACTAACTCGAAAAATTCCAAAAAAATAATTTCTAGCTTCGTATTGACGATACGGTCCTAACAAAACTAGTTTCGTCAAATTCTGAGACCGTTTGAAAAATGGCCAATTTCCAGTCGATTAAAATCAACTGAAACTGGTCAAACACGTTTTCCTTTGCCACGCTCACATATTGATTCGAAAAATTATGAAATTTGGAATCTAGCAATAATTTGACATCACGGATCCAACAAAAGTGGTTTCGTCGAAATCCGAGGTCGTTTGCAAAATTTCCATTTTTAAGGGCCGGAATTCCATAGCGACTATTCAGAATTTTCAACTAGACATATCTTTTGATTCCCGCTATGAAATCTCAATTTTTCAGATTCGTTGGAAAGATATTATCAATTAGATCCTATTATTTTTGGTTTCACTAAAATCCGGTTTGTTTTGCACCCGGTACATTCAATTGAAGTTTGAAATCGAATTATCGAACTACCGCGCCATTTTCAATTCTATTTATAATTATTTATAATTATTATATATTCTAACGATGACGTATAAAATATATACGTTCGAATTCTATTCAAAATAAATTTCTTGTCGATTTTATTTAAAATAATTCATTTTAAATATTCAAAATTCGCTAAAATTGCCAAAATAAAATTTTTAAACTGGCTCAGATTTTCTGGGTTATTACAATTAGGGTAGCAATTAGGGTACATCTTGTCTCTCCTATTTAGGAGTCCATTATTATCGTTAGGGGTAAAACCCGTCAGTTCTGTTTGGCTATCTGTTATTGTATGGGGTAAAATCTCTCACCATAAGAACACCTAAGTCTACAATCTTGTACTTGTTGGGATAATCTTGCTTCAGTTATACTAGTATTGGTGTAGAGGGAGAAAAGTATTAAAGAGGCGCCAAGCATGTTCTGTTCTATTTATCATGTTTACCTTGTTATACTTACCTTATGACGCCCGCTATTATCTCTCTCTCCAACTTTATGCCTGTCATGATGCTTTTACTTATTTGTATGCTAAAAGCAACTGGACTCGCCAGACATATGTCTAACCCATTTTGTTTCCTCTTCTTTCTCTTCCGTTTCCCCCTAGGTTCTCAGGGTGGGAATACTCCAGCTTGATCAGGATTCTTTTTTCTGCTTGGAGCTACATAGATGTACTGGTTGATTTCGTATCATCTCTACTATGGAAATATTTTGGGGATTACGCTCTTTTTATGTATCATTGTACTCTGATGATGATTTATGTACAAGGCAAAAGTTTTATGTTCTCAGTATTCTAGACTTATTATGTAATTGGGTTTGAACCACGAAGTTTTTCTATTAAATAAAGGTTTAATTCCATTGTTATTTTATGTCTGTCTTGTAATGTTTCTGTTTCTATTTACCTATAATGCTTCACGAAACTTAATGCATTCTGATTAAGAGTGACATTAACGAACGTGGGTTATCACATTTGGTATCAGAGCTGAAGGTTACCAAATCGGATAAAAGATTTTGAAAATTATTTTCAAAAAGGTTTTAATAGAAAGCATTTTCAAAAGAAGAGTTTATTTCGAAAAACATATTCCCAAAGCCATATAAAATATCTCTCGAATCTCTGTTTGAATTCCTTCTTCCTTTTCATTTCTGCATGTCTGGGGAACCAAATATTCTAAAGGGTACACATATACCGACTTGGTTTCGCAGGTATTTGGAGGCTACGACACCCGTCGAAGGCCAAGATGACGCCCCTCCCCCAACTACAGCCATTGTTCCTCCTCCCCCCGTCCGCCATCAGATAATTTCTCCAAGATATGTAAGAATTTTTGTGCTATGGGCGGAAAGCCATTCCGAGGGACAGAGACTTTTGTAGAAACAAGGAATTGTCTCAAAGAGATGGAGGACTTATTTGGGATTTTGAGTTTTAAGATTGTAGGAAGATTCAGTTGGCCATATGGCAGCTGAAAGATGAGGCCTCGTTCTGGTGGGAAGTGATGCAAGCAGGGCGTCCAGTGGAGACTTGGGATGATTTCCGTCAAAGATTCGAAATGAAGTTTCTTTCTCAAGCCGAGCAAAGTATGCAAATGGAAAGGTTTTAGGCGCTTAAGCAAGGAAGCATGTCTGCGAAAGAGTATTTAGTATAGAATTGAAAATAGAAGCCGCGCCATGTATATATGTATACGAGTACGTCTTTACGTCTTGGAGAAATTATCTACTCAATCCATGTGTATATGTATATGAGTATACTGTAGTTATAGAGTTTTGAGTATAGTATTGAGTATAAAATAGAGTTTCGAGTATAATATAGTTATAGAGTATTGAGTATAGTATTGAGTATAAAATAGAGACATAGAATGGAAAGGTTCTTGGTTTTTGGTGAGATCTACACCCCGTAGAATGAAGACATTGAGACAATCTACCTGGAAACGTGTAACACCCTGCCGTACAAGAAGCCGCGAGTCAGAGAATCAACTGATCGTGAAAAGAACACCGGGAGGTACCGTCGATACCATGATGTGTATGAGAACGACACCGACGAATGCTGCTAACTTAGGGATGCAATCGAGAAACTTATTCGCGAGAAACGGCTCGAGCAATATGTCCAAGAGCCCTTTCTCGCCGAAGCAAACTTGCAGCCTCTAGCGCTAACTCCACAAGTAGCCGCCAAGGGAGCTCCAGGACCATCTAACCCAAGACGAGGAACCGTGGTCAACACCATATGTGGCGGACCTTGCCTCATACATATCATCTTTCGGAAAATGGAGGAATATGTGAGTTTCATAAAACATGCCACTTACGAAGCCTGCTCCGCTCTCCCTGAGTCCATCCCATCCAAGCTTCAAAAAACCATGCGGGACGACATCGTCTTTCGAGAAACGGAATCAACAGGGGTGGAAATCCCGACCACCGACCCATTAGTCATTACTGCCCAGATTGGTGATGCTTCCGTTCAAAAGGTTTTAATTGATTCAGGAAGCTCGGTCAACATCATCTTTAAGACCGCCTACGACCAGATGAAGTTGGAAATGAACGACTTGAAGCCATGTCCCGCTGCAATTCACGGCTTTAATGGGGCCTCTTGTTCCCCCGTAGGGTTGATCGACCTACCCGTAGATCTAGGCGAGGGGGACCGAAGCTGAGTCCGGATTCTCACCTTCATGGTCATAGACATCGACTCCCCCTACAATGCTTTCCTAGGGCATCCTTTTCTCACCGAATTCCAAGTTTGCATGGCACCATGGTCTCTCCTAATGAAATTCCCAACGGAAAATGGGATCGGAACCGTCAAGGGCGACCAAGTAAGTGCCAGGGAATGTTACGCAATAGAATGGAAGAATGCGTGCAATAGGGACAAGGGCAAAGTCATGCCCACTCCTTCTTGCGCCAAGAACGTCTCTGCATAGAAATCAGCGGCATCTGGGCCTTGGCTCAGGCGCCACTCCTATCTTTCCGATGACCTCGACCCACGGAAGGACAAAGAGCCCGAATACAAGAGGGCTACCCTGGTCGAATCCACAGTGGACGTTTCCGTCAACCTCAACGACCCAACAAGGGTGTTGAAGGTAAGGTCACAACTCCACCCAGCAGTTAAAGAAGATCTCGTATGCTTCCTAAAAGCCAATTTAGACATGTTTGCATGGACTCACTCCGACATGAAAGGCATTGGCCCTACAATTGCTTGCCATTCCCTTGGCTTATATCCCAAAATACCTCCAGTTAAACAGAAATGCCGCTTTTTAGGGCCTGAGAGGTCTAAGGCACTCGAAGAAGGGGTGGACCGTCTGTTTCACAATGACTTCATCTATGGAGCTAACTACCCTGAATGGGTTTCCAATCCGGTTATGGTTAAAAAGGCCAATGGTAAGTGGCGAACATGCATCGATTTCTCCGATCTGAACAAGGCATGTCCCAAGGACAGCTTCCCACTCCTGAAGATTGATTGACTAGTCGATTCAACCGCCGGATACCAGCTATTATCCTTCATGGACACCTACTCAGGCTACAACCAGATCCCGAAGAGCCTCTGCAACCAAGATCACACCTCTTTCATAACCGACCTTGGGCTCTACTGCTACCTTATTATGCCCATCGGCCTTAAAAATGCCAGCGCCACCTATCAATGAATGGTTAATCAACTCTTTAAAAATCAAATCAGAAAGTCCATGGAGGTGTACGTGGACGATATGCTGGTGAAATATAAAAAATCAAGCAACCACGTCCACGACCTCTCCGAAATGTTCGATGTCCCTCGCCAGTACGACATCAAACTCAACCCCTTGAAATGCTCCTTTGGAGTCGCCTCCGGAAAATTCTTGGGTTTCATTGTCAATTCACGGGGCATCGAAGCTAACCCAGAAAAATCCAAGCTATTCGGGACATCCGAATCCCCAAGAACATCAGGGATGTTCAATGTCTAAACGGAAAGGTCGCTGCTTTAAGTCGGTTCATCTCTAAGGCCTCCGACAAGTGCATCCCCTTCTTCGATTTACTCCAAAATGGGAAATGCAACTTCGAGTGGACCCCCGAATGTGTCTCCGCATTCAAGGAACTTATGGATCACTTTGAGCGACCACCTATCCTCTCTAAGCCTATAGACCATGAGAACTTATATATTTACATGTCTGTTTCTGCGCAGGCAATCAGCTTGGCACTAATATGCCTCGAAGACCGCACTCAACGGCCTGTCTACTTTATCAGCAAGCGATTAACGGGCGTAAAGAAGAACTACCCGAAGCTAGATAAGCTGACATTTTTCTTATTGATTTCCTCTAGAAAGCTCCGACCATACCTCCAATCGCATCCCATAAAAGTTTTCACTGACCAACGACTGCGTCCGGTCCTACAACGACCCAAGGCGTCAGGGCGATTATTAAAGTGGAGCATCGAGCTAAGCCAGTTCGAGATAACTTTCATCCCTCGACGAGCCGTCCTCGGCCAAGCTCTCGCAGATTTCATCATGGAGTTCACTTCCCTCGAGGAGGATCCCATAGGGAACGCAGGAACTCCTGACGCTAAGTGGAAATTGTTCGTAGACGACTCCTCTAACACAAAATGCTCTGAGGCCGGAGCTGTACTCATCACCCTCGAAGAACACCCAATGTACTATACGTTGAGGCTAAATTTCCCTACTACTAACAACGACGCGGAGTACAACGCCTTAATCACTGGGCTTGGAATCACGAACGAACTCAAGCTAGAGACTGTCCATGTCTTCTCCAATTCATAGCGTATCGTCCAACAAGTACTGGGGAGTATCAAGCGAAAGAGGAATGGCTTGCCCAGTACCTGGCCCAGGTTTAGGGGCTACTCGTCTACATCGAGCGTTTCACCATCAACCATATCCCACACGAACAAAATGAAAAAGCAGGTTCCCTCGCCAGAATGGCAAGCGCCAAAGATCCGCAACTTAACGGATTCTCCCCGGTTAAAGTCCTCAACTCTCCAAGCATCAAGCAAGGGCAAGACGAGACGATTATGAGCACCGAATCCGAGCCCGAGTCCTAGATGACACCAATCAGAAATTACCTACAGCACGGGATTCTACCAAAGCACTACAAGGAAAGTCGCATGCTTACTCACCAATCCGCCCGTTATCTTCTTATGGACAGGGTACTCTACCGCAGAGGTTTTTCCATTACCTTGCTCCAGTGAGTTGCTCGCGGCTACGCCCTCCAAGTACTAAGCAGTGTGCATGAAGGCGAATGTGGCAATCACACTAGGAGGCAGACCCTGGCCAGAAAGATTCTCAGACATGGTTATTACTAGCCCACGCTTGATCAAGTTGCCGCAGACTACGCTTGCAAGTGCGATAAGTGCCAGCGCTTCTCTAAGATTCCATGAGCCCCGCCTACCGAACTGTCTCAAATGGTCAGCCCATGCCCGTTCGTTATGTGAGGAATCCACATCATTGGAACTCTCCCAATGGACAGAGGCGAGGCACGATACACCTTCGTCGTAGTGGACTATTTCACTAAGTGGGCAGAAGCTGAAGCTCTCGCCACCATAACCATGAAGAAGATGATCAACTTTGTCGTCTGCAACATCAATACCCGCTATGGAGTGCCTCAGGCTATCATCTCCGACAACAACACTCAATTCGAGAGCATTGAGTTTAAAGCTTTCTGTTAGCGCCACGGAATCGATAAAAGATTCTCAGCGGTGGCTCATCCCCAATCCAATGGGAAAGTTGAGGCGGTTAATAAGGTCATCAAATCCATCATCAAGAAACATCTGGAAAAGGCTGGGGGCATGTGGGCAGATGAACTCCCTCTAGCTCTATGGGCTTACCGTACCACCCACAAGACAGCAACCGACCATACTCCTGTCGCCCTCGCATATGGATCTGAAGCCATTATTCCCACTGAGCTCAATTTACAATCCCATTGAATCACGTATTTCGATCCAAAGACAAACCAAGATTTACTTCTGGGATCACTCGGCTTGCTGGAAGAAAAAAGAAACGAGGTTGATATCAGAGCCGCCGCTCAACGACAGCGAGTAGCCCGATACTTCAATTCCAGAGTCTGCCACAAGGACCTCAAAGTCGACGAGCTCGTTCTAAAGTGGGTTTTCCCCTGCCAACAGGCCTCGTGCCTCGCTGGCAAGGCCCATACTCCATACATCGAAAACTCAGCGATGGAACCTTCAGGCTCGCCACCATCGACGAAGCTGAACTCCCAAGGGCATGGAACAGCGAACATCTCCGCCGTTACTTTACATAACTCAGCTTACGGTTGTTTTTGCTTTTTGAACAATGTTCTGATTTGTCAGAAATCCAAGGCATTGTGAAGGCTATTACTGCCAAAGTTATTAGTAGAAATGGTGTTCAATTTCCTGTCTCCCAGTTGTTTACTTCTCACGTAGTGCATCTTGTTTTCCAATAACCAACTCAATTCACGCCTGTGAAAACCGCATCGGCACCCAAAGCACGGGAGCCGGCGCGACCATCCCACTTTCTAGGCAACATTGACTCTGAAACACTTGGCTACGCCCAGCACCCCGAGCATGGGAGATGGCAACGCTACTCGAATCACCAGCCCACGACGCAATCGAGTCTAAACAACCACTAACTCGAACCTCGGCCCAGTGCGGAGGCCGAGGATAAATCGTTCCACGTCCTAGTCCAGGCGGCTTGACGCCACTTAGCGACAGACTAAGATCAACACAATTCTCTCTTCGCCAGTTGCGGGTACCGGTCGAATCTTGGCGTAGCACCAAGACCGACCTTAAATTGTTTCTTCCCCTTAGCTCTCAAGGCTAGGGGGCAGCCCATGGCCACGATCAGACCTTATGAGTTGATGATCGGGGCTGGAAACTACGCCGGCGAATAAACGACGTCTGGCGGCTCTCCTCAACCCAATGAACGACACGAGAGCCACCCACCTAGCGTACCGCACAACGCGACACCCTATGCCTTCGCTATACTTGGGTTTAACCCGGGGCCACCCAAAACAGCAGGCACACAGCCTAGCTTCGCAAACTACGGGTTCCTTGAGCTGAGGGGAACTTACTGAAACCAGCGCTCCACTTCACCTCTCTGGAATAATTTACCTAGAGATGGCCCCTAATCGCTTTTGTGACAAGTGTAATGATAAGTAAGTTTTTGCAAGTACAGGACGCTGGAAAACATAAAAAGAACATTCGAACAATTGACATAAACAACGATTTTTACTAATTCATATTTCCTTTTCTCACATACACATGCAAAACAAACTACGTGTCTGATACTTTTACTTTCTAATGATAGGGTGTACATGAGAACCACACCAAAAGCAAAGGCTGTACTCGCGCATACTATCGGCTTACACTACCAAAATAACGGTAACCTCCACTTAGGCCACTAACACTAATCGTGTCTTTTCTTCTTTTGCTTGTACTTTTTTGTAGATTTGGCACTCGATGGTTTATCACCAACACCAGACCTCATCCGACCAGATCCCCTTCTACTCGAACGACCCTTCGGGGGAGTAACCGACTCATGGGTGATGGAGAGGGGGCGACCCCCTGCACCATCCCCGCTAGAAATCTTCGTGAAATTAGCAGCAACGACAAGCGGCGTGAGCACGAGAACATTCCCAACGGCAGGATCTACCACAACCTCGCTCTCATGAGGAATCTCCTTTCCTTCCCGCTCGACCCTCTTCGTCTCCTCCACCTTCTCATGCTGGGCCACTAGCTTAGCCTCTTGGTTCGCCCGCATAGCCGACATCAGGGACACATCAGCGACCACTGAACCTTTGGCCAAGGCATTCTGTCCGTCGACTACCTCTCCTCCTCATTGAGAATGTCCACCATGCTAGGAGTTACTCTTATGTCAGAAAAGGTGTCAAGTTGGTTGCCGCCCTCTCCAGCCTGTATCCCTATGAGGCCCGGCCCAGTTTCAGTCACTTGGGGGATCATAGAGGCGGGATATGCTACCGTCGTAGTCTTAGGAGGAACTTCATAGCAAAGACACAACTTTTTTATTCCACAAATTCGGTAATCACTTCATTCTCAAGGATGTAGGGTAAAAGGAAATTACCTATGGTCAAGGGTGGCATAGGGATAATTGGAAGGGTCCTTGCGGCGATAGGTGAAATGAGGCCAATATCCCCTAGTGCCGAGAAGTTGGGATTGTACTCGATAGCAGTGCGGACTGAAGCCTCAGGACCACTCACTGTGGCAAACCCGGGGGCTAGGAGCTGATAAGAGCTCCCCCCTGCAAATGATTCTGTCACCATTACGCTATCAGTTGACACGAACTTCCCTTTCTCCTGAGCGAGCCTTGCCAACCTTTCATTCTCAGCATCTTCTCGCAATAGCCTCCGTCCTTCCTCCAACTTCTCCTGTTCACTACTGTCCAAAAGAACATTCGCAAGCTGGCACTCATCTAAAGTTCTTACATCCACTTGTCGCATGAAAGCATCGTACGGAACCAACCTCTCCCAAGTTCTAGCAAGCTCGCGAGGGTAGACTTCGACCCACAAAATCCCTCGGAATCTCAAGCCTTGACATTCATACTATGAAAACTTTCCTCGAAGGAGGACCCAACACGAAACTCTGGATCTCTCAGCTACTCCCTTAGCAGCTCTATCTCCCTTAGATATTCGGCCTTTATACCCTCGGACTCGCTCAGCACGTCCCTGTTGCTGGCTTCGGCATCCTTCTTCACCTTTCTCATTACCTCGAGCTGCCTCTTCAACTCAGTAACTTCAGCATTCTTAGCCCGCAATCTCTTATTTTCCTACCTCAAAGCAGCGTTGTTATTCTAGAGTTCTGTGACTCTCGCATTGTCTTTTTCCAAAACATCACACGCTAGCTTTAGATCAGCTTTGTCCTTTTTAAGAGTCGTGGTCTCGGTAGTTAGATCAACCACGATGGCTTTGTAATTCGAGATGGAATGCTCTGACTCTCTCTTCGGTGTATCATAAGCCTGCGTCATTTCAGCTACAACAGCAGAGGTAACAGTAAAGGGTCTGATGTAGTATAAAAGAGAACTTACAATGCGGCGAATGGGCGTACGTATCCTCTTATTCAAGGATTCGGCGGTGGTCTTCTCGGCAGCAAGTTGCCGGTTCTTCTTTCTGAATAGTTCTGAAAGCCCGAAGGAATACCTTCTGAACTCGTTAGTTTGATGATAGAAAGCTTTCACATGCTCCCATACCTCCTCTGACTGTCGGTAGAGAGCTGAACGGAGGTCGGGGACAAACTTTAACTCATTGAAGTAGTGCTTGGGAAAGTGATGCTTCAGGAATGCCCTTCGCTCCTCTATAGATAGCTCTTATAAATGGGGTTCTGTCAAGTCTGGCACTCTATCTTGGTCTCTCTCTCCTGCCTCGGTTGGCCAAGAGATGCTTCCTTTTCCCTAGCAAGATGAACGGGAGCCGGAGGGACGACCGACGGAGAAGCTATCAAAGGCGAAGATTGACAGCCACCTATGTTAAGCCGGGTATCTCCCACGGACACGCGAATAGGAGGAGGTAGAGGTGTCAGAGATCGCCTAGATCGATCCCGGTCTCGATGACTGCTGCCTTGCTCTAACGGGGGTGGAGAACCATACAAGCTGGCGGATCTGCAGAATCTCTCGAAAGAAGAACTCTAGGCAGGCTGGTGATCCCCGCGACCAGGACTTCGACCACTGCGTCCTCCTACCATGACACGTTCCAATGGAACAAGCCGAAGTCAGTCCAGTAACTCGCGTAGGCAAACGCCTATGCTATGCAGTGTTAAGGATGTATGCCCTAAGTGTTCTCTCAACAAACCAGATTGTGGTCCAGTCGAGGGGGTTAACCCCTCAGCAACACAAGAAAGTTCTTCCAGGCTCGTCGTATTTGGCCATGGAGTCACTACTAAAGTAAGTCCCTTTAAGCCATCAAACTGGCCTACGGGTTCAAGCGAGGCAGTGCCCCCTAAGTGAGTCGCAGGAGACCGCGGTCTATCCAACACCCCTTCCCCCTCCCCTGTTGGAGGTGGGACAGGAGTGCTCGGCAACCCCTCATCTCTAGCAACCTCCTTTTGACCATGAACCTCGCCTCCGCGCACATCTCCTTGAGGCGGAGCGATCCATTGCGATTCTCCTCCCGCTGCGGGTATTTTTCTCTTTCGCCCGCTAGGGGTAGGACCCGCCACAGCTCCCTCCTTTGGAACACTAAGGGCATTCGCGGGCCTGATCCCAATCCAGTTGCTCGGCAGCAACCCAATGCAGCGGAGGCGATCCTGACTTATCACGGTGCTGGTATCGGGGAGATTCTCTGGTATCGCCCGCAAAGCATTGAGGCATTACCGGTATTCGTCTCCAGTAGGCGCCGTTGGATTTCCTATCATATTCCATTTAAAACCATGAATAAAGGAAGGAATCCTAAAGTTACGGCAAGGAACGGAGTTAAAGAAACACTTACTTCCCATGATCCACCTTTTGGCAAATCCAGGAGGACAGCTAACAAAGAACCACTCGCACTTAAACACTGACAACCTGGGACACATCCCGATAAAGAATTTTGTGGTGGTTGTCGCCTCCAGAAACCATTGAGAGGGTGACGTAGTGCTCGTTTTCTTTAGGGGGAATAAATATCGAATATCTTCCCCGGTGGGCTCCCTGTGCAGAAACTCGTGGAAGAGAACGTTAAGTCCCCAAGAGAGAAGCATAAGCATTGGGGTGTAGCTGTGATGGCGCGAGACGGAAATAGAACAACATGGCCCGAATGAAGTTGTTAGCCAGGACACGCATCCATCCAGGCAAGCTTGTCGGTTCCAGGCAGTAAGACACTCAGGCGGTATATGAGCTCTACGTCTCTCCCGGGGGCATGGGCATCGCCCACCAGTATGTTAAATCGCACTACCATCTTCCTGACCACGATAGCATCCAGGCACGATGGTACTAAATCGATGGGATTCTCCAAAATCACCGCATCAGGCAACATGTCTGGAGCTACCAGAGGTATGGGCTCATCCTCGCCTATGATGTCTACATTCTCTACCTCTTCAGTCACAACCGAGGAATATTGTCGTTCAGGTTGCTCCCCATGCTCGGACGATTCGGTCGAGTTAGTCGAACGAGAAGAAGTCGATCCTTCGGTTGTGGTCTCAAGCTCGCTGCCAGATGAGTCACCTCTAGGGGTAGGGTTGGATGTGTGCAAAGTGGGCTGGGAAGCTTCAGATTCCGTAGTTTTTCCGGCCCTTGATCTGGTCTGCATCTTTAGCTATACTTTAGTGCATCAGTGTTAGAATGGGCAGTATAGTGACCTGTACCCCTCGTGTTGGTGACAGCTAATATGTGCGTGTAGTGCTATGCAAGGTGAACTACATAAAGAAAGTTCAGAACGATTCGTAACAGTCCAAGTCCCAGTCTAGTTGTATGCTCTACCCTATGTGAACAATCCTAAAACCCCGCTCGTGCAGTTAACAATATATGCATCGACGCAAAGAATGCAAACCCAGAGGCAAAATTTAGAAGTCAAAGTCAATCGGCAGGACAAATTGGGAACCCGACAACGGTCATGTCCCAAACCATGTCGGGCTCAAAATTTCAAGCTCCCGGTTCGAAATTTCGAATCCAGAAGGGATCGAAGTTCCAAACCAGCCTGGGTTCGAAAACTCGAGCCCCTCTAGGATCGAAATCTCGAACCCAGACAGGGCTCGAGAATACGAACCCACGAGGGTTCGATGTTTCGAACCCCCCAGGTTCGAAAATTCGAACCCGTGAGGATTCGAGACTTCGAACTGGTGGGTTCTAAAATCCGAATCCACGAGGTTCGAAAATTCGAACCCCCGGGGATTCGGAAATCCGAACCTAGCTGGGTTCGAAGAATCGAACCCGCAAGGTCTCGAGGTCTCCGCCGTGGCCCGTCGACCTCCTCCCCTTCTCACCACCTCGATTCAAGGTCTCACCTAATTCGATTCGAAATTTTTGGGTTCGAAGTTATCGGGTTCGAAGCATTCGGCAATGGCGGCCAGAGAAAGAAAATTTAGGAGGAAGAAATGTGAGTGGGGGCCTATTTATAAAAGAAAAAAGGGTCCCTTCATATTCCAGTATGGGTTTGAAATTTCTGAATGCACTGGGTTCGAAATTTCAAACCACCAGGGTTCGAAATCCCGAACCCCTGGGCTCAAAATTCCGACCCCACTGGGTTCAAAATTTTGAGCTTACAAGTTCGAATATATATATATACACACACACATATATATATATATACATACATATATATATATATGTATGTATGATGATGGTTGCACCTCCAGGATCGGGAATGCTGTGACGCGCTGCCTCGTGCACACACTCCGCACGCGTGTACGCCAACTCCCGCGCATCCACGGAGACTACGCACTGCGGACACTCAATGATTTGAGCATGGCACATCCCCCAAACGACGGCTCATCTGCACCGCCAGGGGGAATAAGCCCTACAGCTGACACCTATTTACCTTATGAATTACAGGAAAAACTAACAGCTTCGCCATTCCCTCAACCTACAAAAAGCACATCATGTCAAAGAAAAGACGTACTTTGGATGGAAAATGTTAAACGGCTTTTTGGTCCGGTTCCCAGGAGAGCATCAGACATGCTCAGCTCAACATAACTCGTGAAGCTGAGGCCGAAAAGGAGCACACAGGAGTGAAGGAAACAGGATCAAGAAGGGATTACATCGGTTATGGCCTCACGGCATGTAGAAGATGTCCGCAAACAAAGGCCTCAGACCCTGAAGGAGCCATGAGCCACAACCACCCGACCCCTGGAACCTCCCGCCCCTCGGAAGGACCTCACCCAGGCATGGCGCGGGGTTCGCACCCAACCGAGTGCGAAATCTCGCTCCCATGCCTGAGTTCTAAATTTTGAACCCATGCCTCGGTTCGAAATTTCGAACCCAGTGGGTGCGAGGTCTCGAGCCCAGCAGGTGCGAAATCTCGCACCCATGGTTGGGCTCGAGATTCCAAGCCCAGCGGGTGCGAAATTTCGCACCCATGGTTGGGTTCGAGATTCTAAACCCAACGGGGCGAGATTTTGCACCCGTGCTTGGGTTTGAAATTTCAAATCCTTCTGGTTCGAAATTTCAAAGCCAGGGGACACGAAATTTCGAATCCGTGCCCGGGTTCGAAATTTTGAGGTGCACGGGTGGCGAGCTCGAATTTCCTGCATGTGGTCCCTATTCCTACCTAATCCTACCTGCTCCTAGCTACTCCCACTCCTATAAATAGCCCATGGCCTCACACTTCAAAAGGGTTCAATTTTCTTTACTTGAGACCTCCCTAGAGCTTCATGGACTCCATTAATGGCATCTCCTATTTGAGGAAGAAGGAGACTAAATATTCTTTTTTCCAAATACCTAACATATTTCAATTATGAAAGTGAATGTAATGAGCATGGCTCTACCTTGTGATTCTTGAGTGATTAATAAAAGTTCAACATCCTTCCAAAGTGGACGTAGGCCTAATCCGCGGCCGAACCACTATAAATACTTGTGTCATTTACCTCTTTCTCTTACTTAATCTTGCGACCAAATTAACCATTCCTAGTAATAGGAATCTTTGGTGTTTACAACATTTTTTGCCGTCAACAGATGGGGGCAACTTTTGAGAAGCTCGTTGATATGGCATTGATGCACAAGGAAGATAAAGGTGATAAAAGAGAGGCTAAGGTTAGCGAAACACATAATAAGAAAGTGTGGCCAAAGAAAGGACAACAATAACAACAAAAAAAGGGCAGAAAGAATGACAAGGCTAAAGATAAAAGAAAATGTCATAATTGTGGACCCGAGGGTCATTTGGTCAAAGAATGCAAAAGGAGGAAAAATGCTTGTTTCAATTGTGGAGAGGTCAGACACTTTTCTAAGGAGTGCCCAAAGAAGCAAGGATAAGGTCAAAGGGTAGGATCTCGGGAGGGCAGGTGCATGCTCTCGTGGCCAGTACGCTAGACAGAGGTAGGAAGGTTCCCATTGAAGGTTTGATTTCTCTTTCCAATCATCCTATTAGAACTCTTTTTGATAAGGGCACTTCACATTCTTTTATATCTGATTATGTGGTTGAGTATCTGCACCTTAGTGTTGGTATGGTTTTGGATCCCGTTGTTGCCTCAAACCCCATTAGCGGTACGGCTCTTCTGTCTATGATTTGTCGGGGTTTGAGAATATCTGTGTTAGGCGTCATGTTCGAATGCGATGCATATGTGTTTGGTGTCATGGGCTATGGTTTGATTCTAGGGATGGATTGGCTAGCCATTTAAGGTGCCATTCTGGATTATGAGAGGAGGGTCGTTAAGCTTTTGACTCACCATAGGAGGACCCTCGAGATTTCTTGTGACCCTAAAGGGTCTGTCATGCTTAGTTTTCTGGACACACTTGATGAATCTATCGATGTTCTACGATGCGTACCAGTAGTTTGTGAGTATCCAGATGTTTTTAAGGAGATTCGGGGCTTACCTCCGAGGCACGAGATCGATTTTTATATATACTTGGTGGACAATGTAAAACTAGTTGCATTGCCTATGCGCCACATGGATGTAAAAGAAAGGAGGGAGCGTAACAAGCAAGTAGGGGAGCTACTTGAGAAAGGGTTTATTAGGAGAAGCATATCTGAATGGGGTGCTTCGGTAGTGTTCGCCACTAAGGCGGATGGTTCGCTTCACTTATGTGTGGATTATAGTGAGTTGAATAAGCTCACTTAGAAAAAAGGTACACACTTCCGAGGATAGATGATCTATTTGACCAGCTTGTTGGTGCATCTGTTTTCTTTCAGTTAGACTTGGCCATAGGGTTTCATCAATTGAGGGTGGCCGAGGACAGTATAAACAAGACCGCTTTTAGAGTTTCAGATGGTTTCTTCGAGTGGCTCGTCATGCCTTTTGGGTTGACGAATGCACCCGCCTATTTTGTTGATCTGATGAGTAGGGTGTTTCAGGAGTTTCTAAATTAGTTTGTTGTGGTCTTTATTGATGACATCTTGATTTTCTCGAAGTCTGAGGAAAAGCATGCACTACATTTGAGGGAGGTTATGAAGACTCTCCGTGCACATCAGCTTAAGGCAAAGTTCTCCAAATGTCAATTTTGGAGAAAGGAAGTGAGATTTCTAGGTTATGTGGTCTCTAAAGATGGGATAGCAGTAGATCCCACGAACGTAGATGCAGTTCAAGACTAATAGATCCATAAGAATGCAACGGAGGTGAAGGGTTTTATTGGATTAGCGGGCTATTATAGGAAGTTCATTAAGGACTTCGCAAAGATATCAACCCCACTCACCAGACTAACGAAGAAGAATCTGAGATTTTCGTGGGATATAGATTTTGATGATGCTTTCAAACAATTGAAGAGGGCTCTAACAACAACCCTAGTCTTGACCTTGCTTGACGGGAACAAGGTGTTCACAGTATACACTGATGCATGTGGTACAGGGCTTGGTGCGGTTCTAATGCAAGAGGGAAGGGTAGTATGTTATGGAGGTAGACAACTAAGAGTCCATGAGAAGAACTACCTTACCCATGACTTGGAGTTAGATGCCATAGTATTCGCAATTAAGAGTTGGCTCCATTATCTACTAGGAGAGAAGTTCGAGTTGTACACCGATCATAAATCTATCAAGTAATTGTTCTCGCAAAAGGATCTAAATTTAAGACAACAGAAATCGATGGAGTTCCTAACATCCTATGATTTCGGGATTTCTTATACCCCTGGCAAGGGTTATGTTGTGGCAGACGCATTGAGTAGGCAGAGGATGACTTTGAGTCCTCTGTTTGTAGAGAGGAAAAACTTGGAGTTTATATCGACTTTTGATTTTAGACCATCCACCGAGTTTATACCTGGTTTATTGGCATCGTTAGAGGTGCGACCTACTCTGTTGGACCAGATAGGTACTTCGGAACGAGAGGACCCACAACTGGTAGATATCTTGGATAGGCTTAGTAAAGGGGAGACTTCTAGTCACCTCAATAGATATTCCATGGACGATAGAGGGTGGTTGCGACGAGATGGAAGGCTTTGTGTTCCCGAGTTGGGAGTCTGTTGAAGACAGTCCTTGAGGAAGACCTCCATTCTAAAATGACTATTCATCTAGGCGGTGATATGATGTATAGAAATATGAAGAGGGTTTTCTTTTGGGCTGGGATGATGAAAGATGTGGCGGAATTTTTTTTCTAGAGATTTAATTTGCCAGCAAGTTAAAGCTAAGCAAAAGAAGCCCGGTGGTTTACTTCATCCTTTGGGATTCCCACAATGGAAGTGAGAGACCGTCCCTATGGATTTCATTGATGGTTTGCCTAGATCAAGGAAAGGCAACACCAGTATTTGGGTCATAGTTGATAGACTTACTATGAGCACTCATTTTATTTCTGTCAAGAGTAAGATGACAGCAGCATGGTTGGCAGCTGTTTATCTTCGAGAGATTGTCCGTCTACATGGAGTACCTTCCAGTATGTAAGTGATCGTGACCCCGTTTTCATCAGTGAATTTTGGAGGAGCTTGCAAGAAGCATTAGATACACAGATGTTTTTTAGCACTGAAACACACCACCTCCGTTAAGGTCACTCACAAATGGAATGAATTAACTTTGGTGAAACATTTTAGGTAAAAGACACAGATAATTTACAAGACAGACATATAAACAGCGGAAAACTGAAATCATTTCATAAATAGCGTGGTTCAGTCAAAACATTAGAAGCATTATCTCAAAACCCAACTTCTGAATTATTACAATGAAACATCTGTCTTGATTTAAAACTCCAAGTACATAAAGAAGCATAAAATAGTAGTAAAGCAGCATAAATCCCCAATAAAAGTGTAACCACAACCAAAGCCCAAGAAGAGAGAATCCAAGAAATACATCTACTCTCGTCAAACTGGAAAAGGTCTGCACTAAGCTGAAGTATTCCCTCTCTGCATACCTGGAGGGGGGGAGGATTGAAGAAAAGAAGGCGAAAGAAAATAGGTCAGACATAAGTCTGGTAAGTCCAGTGATTATTCAGCACGTAAAAAAGTAAAAGGATCATGACATGAATAAACTGAACATAGGACAATAACATAGAAATAAGATAACATAAGATAAGGCAAGATAAACTGAATATACTTATCGCACTCATTTCCATTTCTCTGCACCTGCTACGATTGTTTCAACTACCATCATGTGTTCGTAACAAAGTGATCCCTTTCCCGATTAGCTTCTACTCGCATGCGTTTCTTACTTGTGTCATTTGGCCCCGTTCGAATGTAGATACCTGTGATGGTCCCACCATGGGGTGTATCAATTCCTACGGTGGCAACCCGACACAAAGTCAAAATGCACAGTGTATACTACTGATGCCCAGTGCCTTCTTTTCCTCTTCGGAGTATGTGCACGCCCATACTCTGTCGGAACTACACTGCTGCACCCCCTGCCGCTATTTTGACCGCTTATAATCAGCCCAGTAATCATGCCCCACCCTTCCTAGTTCAGGGTAACGTGATACATCTATGTGGGTTACTACTGAAATGGGTCTCCGTTACCAGGGTTTCCTAATCAACATGTTATAACGGTTAAGTGTTCTCAAAATTTACCTAACCTCACCCATCTGTTTTGCTAACATGTTGTATTGGTTAAGTGTTGCCTTAATTAACTTAGCCCTACCATTCTTAGCCTCTCTGTTCCTTAGCTTTAATTCATTCATTAAAGCACCAACCTCTCACATTAGATCTATACTATTGCGGTCGCTGGTTGTGCCGAGCGGTTTCGGGCAGTCTTACACCGCAACTCAATCTAACCTCCGGTTTTTGAGGCATAATGCGCTAACCTCTCACATTAGATTTATATTTTGCAGTAGCTGGATGTGTCGGGCGGTTCTGGGAAGTCTTACACCGCAACTCAATCTAACCTCGGGTAAGGCATGTTCATCTTTAGCCAATTTACATATTTGTCATATGTGTCCAAATCTATGTGTCAAATTTTCCACAAGTCTAGTAAATACAAGTTTATGCCACATTCCCAAGCTATGCCCAAAATTTACTAAATTAAATTATAACCAATTTTCCCCGCATTATAATCGCACGTACAACGAGATTCAATCTAAGTTCCGAATGAACTTAGTATTCACAAAAGCAAGTAAAAAGGAAAAAAAATAGAGAAATAGCATAAGAATTGACATAAGGAAAAATAGGCATGTAAAGATGTACCAAACTCAAGAATCATGTTTCAATGTTGTACATTAACACTGTGTGTAGACAAGCTAAGCAATTCACACCATAGGTATAAAGATTAGATAGAATTGGACTTAAGATAATTTCTAATTTAATGTACAACATGATAAGTCCCATTTGATAAATCACAATAATCTCATATGCATAGGTTCCACAACATGAAAAGTTCCATCCTGTCAATCACAACAGTCTCACAGGCACGATAGGTTCGTTTGTGTCATTCCAACAGTCTCATAGGCATGATAGGTTCTATTATGTCAGTCCAATAGTCTCATAGGCATGATAGGTGCCATTACACCAATCACAATAGTCTCATAGGCATAAGCAATTTAGATTAGACAAAAGGATAGGCACGAATCAGAATTAGGCATCGATCTAGATCCGAATATTACAGTCATGATTTCTATTAGATGTTTAAATCTAAATAATAACCGAACTTACAGAAAAAGGATGGATCTTATATTCTGGGATCTGATTTCTGAATTTGAAAAGCTATCCTTTGATTTAAACGCTTGATTTGAAGTTCTTCTAATTGATTACTAGTTTGGATTTATTTTTCTAGTTAGGAGAAGATGAAGGAGGCTAGGCTAGCTTGTAGACGAATAGCATGACGACACCATAGTCTTAGGGTTATGAGGTTAGGGTCTAGGTTTGGCTACGTATATATAGATGCCTAGGATTAATTCTAGCCTTTAGATTAGTCTAGGAGAAATCAGAGCCATCAAACCAAAGAGATGTGTCATCCAGCCAATCATAGCATGACACATAAGCCCTAACACCTCAGAAATTAGTCATTGGCCAATCAAGGAAGGCCACATCAGCTCATAGCTATTAAAATTCATCACAGGAAGCAGATCTCAAAGGGGTCGACTCCCTACAGGGGGGTCGACACCTATGTCAACTCCCCTATAGGAGTGTTGACACCTATGTCGACTCCCCCTAGGGGGTCGACATCCTGAGCGGGAATTTTCCTGCTCAGCCTGTTCTGTTTGAATTTTGAATTATGAACTGGATTTATTATTTAGTTATTATTTTCTGTTTATTCTTGAAATCTTCTGAACTCCATAACTTCTACATACGGAGTCCGATTCACGCAAATTCGGACTCTATCTCAAGCAGAATTCCAGGACGAACACAATGGCATAACCCGTTTCCCTTAATTCTTCTTCTAAAAATTAAGTGTTATTAGATTTGTTAATTTTGATATTCACAGAAAATACGGGGTATTACATTCTCCCCTCCTTAAAGGATTTCGTTCCCGAAATCTCTAAGTTAAGAAGAATGTATCCTAACATCCAACATCCATCTACTTAACATCAATCACAGGCATCCATTGTCCTTAAAAGACTTCTAATGCTTTCATGATCATATGCATAGTGTGTATATGTCCTTATCTAATGCAAAATCAGGCGGTCTACTGATTCAGTTGACCTCCTTGATGCGAATCATGTCAGTGCTATGAGTCCATCATGTATGCAATTATTCCTAATTGTATTTTGTAACTTCTACATGAGCGCACAATCATTCGTACAAATGCAACATCCATATGATAACACATCAATTTTCAATCCATATATAAATTGATATATGCATATGCAATATGAAAGTGAGTGAGCCGATCTAGTACCTAGTGTGTGTGTGTGTATATGCATCCACGAGCAACCACTAGCAACCACTTGCAACCATCAATCATAACATGTTTAAAATACATGTTTGCATCCATTGGTTTCTACCTAAGGATCAAGAATAGGACCGAGGAGATATACTTAAGAGATAGATACAAGCATGCATAAACTTTTGGAAAAAGAGATCAAAAATTTACCCTAAAAAAGATAAGGGTAGCCTGCGTGTATCTTGTCCTCAGTCTCCCACATCGCATCTTCCTCAGCATCACTCCATTGTACTTTAACTAGCTTGACCTCATGATTACATAACTTTTTAACTTTTGTACCCAAAATATGAGTTGGAACTCTTCTCATCATTGCTTCTCGTTCTACTTCTATTTCCTCTAGTATGCTTGGCTGCACAACTTCCGTAGACTCATGTAAGCACTTTCGTAGATGAGAGACATGAAAGACATTATGTACTCCAGCCAATCTTTCGGGCAGCTCTACTTTATAAGCAATCTTCCCAATCCTCTCAATGATAGGAAACGACCCTACAAATCTTGGTGCCAATTTTCCTATGGACCCAAAGCAAACAACATTCTTCAAAGAGATACTTTAAGAAAAACTTTGTCCCCAACCTCAAACTCAAGGTCGGTCCTTCTTTTATCAGCGTAGGACTTCTGTCTATCTTGTGTGGTTTTCATTCGTCTTCGTATCAAGTCCACCTTCTCTTAAGTTTCTATGATCAAGTCAGGTCCAAGTACGATCTTGTCTGTAGACTCCTACCAATAAGTTGGTGATTGGCATGATCTTCCATATAAAGCCTCAAAGGGTGCCATGCCTATGGTGGCTTGGTAGCTATTGTTGTAGGTGAACTCCACCAAAGGAAGGTGATCCTCCCATGTTCCCCCAAAATCAAGAACACACAATCTCAAGAGATCTTCTACTACTCTGTTCACCCTTTCCGTCTGACCATCGGTTTGAGGGTGATAAGCAGTGCTTAAGCATAGTTGTGTGCCTACAGCCTCTTGCAAACTCTTCCAAAACTCGCTCGTAAAGATAGGGTCTCGATCACTTACTATGTTAGAGGGTATTCCATGCAGTCGAACAACCACTTTAAGATAAATGGATACTAACGATGAGGCAGTCCTCCTGCTCTTAATAGGAATAAAGTGAGCGTTTTTAGTGAGCCTGTCCACTATTACCCAAATTCTGGTATTGCCCCTTCTTGATCTAGACAAATCATCAATAAAGTCCATCGAAATGCTATCCCATTTCCACTATGGGACCTCCAGAGGATGAAGCAGACCACCAGGCTTCTTCTGCTCTGCTTTGACTTGCAAGCATATCAAGCATTTAGAGACAAACTCAGCTACATCCTTCTTCATGCCATTCTGGAAGAAATCCCTTTTTATTTCTTTATACATCTTGTCCCCACCTGGGCATATGGTCAACTTAGAATGGTGTGCCTCTTCGAGAACGGTCTTCACCAAATCACTTGCTTGTGGGGCGCATAGTCTTCCATCCCGTCTCAACCAACCCTTGTCATCGATGGAATATCTATTGAGGTGACTAGAAGTCTCACCTCTAATTAGCTTATCCATCATATCAACTAGCTGAGGGTCTTCACGTTGCGTGGTTCCTATTGAGTCCAAAAGAGTAGGCCACACCTCTAGTGATGCTAAAAAACCAGGTACAAATTCAAAGGAGGGTCTAAAGTCAAAGTTTGATATGTACTCCAAGCTTTGCCTTTCTACAAAGAGAGGACTTAAGGTCACCTTTTTCCTACTTAAGGCGTCTGCTACCACATTGCCCTTACCAGGGGTATAAGAAATCTCAAAATCGTATGAGGAAAGAAATTCCATCCACCTTTGTTGCCTTAAGTTAAGATCTTTCTGTGAGAAAAGGTACTTTAACGATTTATGGTCAGTAAACAATTCAAACCTTTCTCCTAGCAGGTAATGACGCCATGACTTAAGAACGAAAACAATGGCAGCTAGTTCTAAATCATGAGTTGGGTAGTTTTTCTCATGTATCTTCAACTGCCTTCCTCCATAGCAAACTACTCTGCCCTCTTGCATCAAGACATCGCCCAATCCTGTACTGCATGCGTCTGTGTATACAATAAACATCATACTCCCATCAGGCAATGTCAGAACCAGGGTTGTTGTTAGAGCCCTTTTCAGTTGTTGGAAAGCAACATCGCAATCCAAATCCAAAGCAAAAGTTAGGTTCTTCTTTGTCAACCTAGTAAGTGGGGCTGAGATCTTCGTAAAGTCCTTAATGAACTTTCTGTAAAAGCCTGCTAGCCCAAGAAAACTTCGTACTTCGGTTGCATTCCGTGGGATCTTCCATTCTTGCTCCGCAACTACTTTTGCGGGATCCACGGCTATCCCCTCTTTGGACACTACATGTCCAAGAAACCTTACTTTATCTCTCCAAAAATAGCATTTGGAGAATTTCGCTTTCAGCTGATGTGCACGAAGAGTATCCATGACCTCCCTTAAATGCAAAGCATGTTCTTCCTTACTTTTTGAGAAAATCAAAATGTCATCCACGAAGACCACTACAAATTTATTAAGGAACTCTATGAATACCCTACTCATCAAGTCTACGAAGTAAGCAGGTGCATTTGTCAAGCCAAAAGCATGACAAGCCATTCAAAGAAACCATCCGGGGTCCTGAACGCAGTCTTATCCATGCTGTCCTCAGCCACTCTTAGCTGATGAAATCCAGTGGCCAGATCTAGTTGGGAGAAAACTGAGGCACCTACGAGCTGGTCGAACAAGTTGTCTATTCTAGGAAGTGGGTGCCTATTCTTCTTGGTCAATTTGTTTAGCTCCATACAGTCCGCGCACAGGCGAAGTGAACCATCTACTTTGGTAGCAAACACCACTGGAGTACCCCATTCAGAAATACTCTGCCTTATGAACCCCTTTTCAAGCAACTCTTTAACTTGTTTGCTGAGCTCTTTCCTTTCCCTTGGAGCCATGTGTTTAACAGTAAAGCAACAGGTTTTGCGTTATCAACAAGGTATATGCAGAAGTCTATCTCTCGCTTCGGAGGTAAACCCTTCACCTCTTTATAGACATCCGAGTATTCACGGACCACTCTAACAGATTGCAAGTTTTCAACAGACGCATCAAGAGATTCTAGGTAACTAAGCATAACAGAATTCATGGGATTACAAGAGATTTTTAGAGTGTTACCGAGGAGAGTCATAAGTCTAACCACTCTCTTTTCACAATCGAGGATGGCATCGTTATTGGATAACCAATCCATGCCTAGAATCAACCCATAGCCCGTGAAACCCAAAACATAAGCATTACATCTAAACCCAATGCATAGTATAGAAATTTCCAAATCCAAACAAATCATGGACAAATAAGCTAAGCCCCTAATTGGATTTGAAACAACCATGGGACCCTCTACTATATTGGTATCTAGGTGCAGAGATTCAACTAAAGCAGTAGATATAAAAGAGTGTGATGCGCCAGAATCAAAAAGAGTACGAACTGGATGATCAGAAAGATAAACTAAACTCTCAACAGAAATATTTCTACCGCTTTCTTGCGTAGGTGCCATAAGAGCATGAATTTGTCCTCCAGAACTGGGTCCAGTCCTCTGCTCTTGCCCTTGCCTTTTTGGGCAATCCTTAGCCATATGCCCTGTCTCGCCGCATTGAAAGCAACCACCCATATTCCTTTTCTTCTTTCTACAGTCCTTAATCAGATGTCCAGGTATGCCACAAAATTTACACTTCCTCCTGTTACGGGGCTTGTTGTTCTTCCGGCCTTTCTTGGAATCCGTCTTCTTATTTTGCGATCCCTCCACTTTCTTGTCTAGAGGTTCATCCACCTTTGCCTCTTCTTGCCACCCTTGTCTTCCTCCTATAACAGTGCCATGTCCACCAGTCTCTCAAAAGTCGCACCCATAGGTATATGGGACATAGCTAAGCTACGCAGCGGTTCTTTCAAACCTTTCAAGAAACGGAGAGCCTTTTTATGTGGTGTGTTTACCAACTCCAGTCCGAATCTAGCAAACTGGTTGAATTGGTTGACGTATTCCTTAACCGATAGGTTTCCCTGTTCGAGTGCTAAGTACTTCTCCATCTGTAGGCTTTGTTCAGCTTGTGAGAGGAACTTCATTTCAAATCTCCTTCTGAAATCCTCCCAAGTTTCAAATGGTCTCTCAGCATTAATAACTTCCTATCAATATGAGGCTTCTTCCTTAAGTAACCATAAAACCAATTGTATCTTCTGCCTATCGTCCACTTCGAAGATAGCAAACAAATCTTCTGTTTCCTTGAACCAGTTTCTTGCTTCCACAAATGACTCAGTCCCATTAGAGTTCTTTCCACTCATAGCTCGTATGTCCCTACATATCTTCGAGAAAGCATTCACCCGCGGAGGAGGAGGAGGAGGAACGGTTGCAGATGGGGAAGGAGGAACGTCTGCTGGGCCTGCGTCATTAGCCCTAGCCTCCAGATACCTTCTGAACCAGCTAGGTATCGGTATGCCCTCGGGAAGATTATGATCCCCAGACATGCTGAAACGAAAAGAAAAGATTCAAAGGATAGAAAGATAATACAAATGGCTTTGGGGATTATGCCTTTAAAATAAAACAACACTTTTCTTGAAAATGCTTCTTTAAAATTCTTTTTCAAAAATAGTTTTCAAAAACTTTTATCTGATCTGGTAAACCATCAATCTGAAACACCCCACCTCCGTTAAGGTCACTCACAAAGGGAATGCGTTAACTTTGGTGAAGCATTTTAGGTAAAAGACACAGATAATTTACAAGACAGACATATAAACAGCGAAAAACTGAAATCATTTCATAAATAGCGTGGTTCAGGCAAAACATTACAAGCATTTTCTCAAAACCCAACTTCTAAATTATTACAATGAAACATCTATCTTGATTTGAAACTCCAAGTACATAAGGAAGCATAAAACAGTAGTAAAGCAGCATAAATCCCCAATAAAGGTGTAACCACAGCCATAGCCCAAGAAGAGAGAATCCAAGCAATACATCTACTCTCTTCAAATTGGAAAAGGTCTGCACTAAGCTGAAGTATACCCTCCTTGCGAACCTGGGGGGTAACAGAAGAAAAGAAAGCGAAAGAAAATAGGTCACATATAAGTCTGGTAAGTCCAGTGATTATTCAGCACGTAAACAAGTAAAAGATCTTAACATGAATAAACTGAACATAGGACAATACCATAGAAATAAGATAACGTAAGATAAGGCAAGATAAACTGAATATACTTATTGCACTCATTTCCAATTCTCTGCACCTACTACGAATGTATCAACTACCATCATGTATTAATAACAAAGTGATCCCTTTCCCGATCGGCTTCTACTCGCATGCATTTCTTACTTGTGTCATTCAGCCCCGCTCGATTGTAGATACCTGTGTTGGTCCCACCATGGGGTGTATCAATTCCTATGGTGGCAACCCGATACAAATTCGAGATGCACAGTGTATACTACTGATGCTCAGTGCCTGCTTTTCCACTCTGGAGTACGTGCACGCCCATACTCCGTCGGAACTACACTGTTGCACCCCCGTCACTATTTTGACCGCTTATAATCAGCCCAGTAATCGTTCCCCACCCTGCCTAGTTAAGGGTACCGTGATACATCTATGTGGGTTACTGCTGAAATGGGTCCCCATTACTAGGGTTTCCTAATCAACATGTTAGAACGGTTAAGTGTTCTCAAAATTTATCTAACCTCACCCATCTATTTTGCTAACATGTTTTATTGGTTAAGTGTTGTCTTAATTAACTTAACCCTACCATTCTTAGCCTGTCTGTTCCTTAGCTTTAATTAATTCATTAAAGCACCAACCTATCACATTAGATCTATATTGCTGCGATCGCTGGATGTGCCGGGCGGTTCCAGGCAGTCTTACACCGCAACTCAACCTAACCTCAGGTTTTTGGGGCTTAATGCGCTAACCTCTCACATTAGATTTTTATTGTTGCGGTAGTTGGATGTGCCGGGCGGTTCCGGGCAGTCTTACACCATAACTCAATCTAACCTCGAGTTAGGCATGTTCATCTTTAGCCAATTTACATATTTGTCCAAATCTATGTCAAATTTTCCACAAGTCTAGTAAATACAACTTTATGCCACATTCCCAAGCTATGCCCAAAATTTACTAAATTAAATTATACCTAATTTTCCCCGCGTTATAATCACATGTACAACGATATTCAATCTAAGTTCCAAACGAACTTAGTATTCACAAAAGCAAGTAAAAAGGAAAAAAAATAGAGAATGAGCATAAGAATTGACATAGGGAAAAATAGGCATGTAAAGATGTACCAAATTCAAGAATCATGTTTCAATGTTGTACATTAACACTATGTGTAGATAAGCTAAGCAATTCACACCATAGGTATAAAGATTAAATAGAATTGGACTTAAGAGAATTACTAATTTAATGTACAACATGATAAGTCCCATTTGATAAATCACAATAGTCTCATAGGCATAGGTTGTACAACATTTAAAGTTCCATCCTATCAATCACAACAGTCTCACAGGCATGATAGGTTCATTTATGTCAGTCCAACAGTCTCATAGGCATGATAGGTTCTATTATGTCATTCCAACAGTCTCATAGGCATGATAGGTTCTAGTATGTCAGTCCAACAGTCTCATAGGAATGATAGGTGCCATTACATCAATCACAATAGTCTCATAGGCATAAGCAATTTAAATTAGACAAAAGGATAGGCATGAATCAGAATTAGGCATCGTTCTAGATCCGATTATTAAAGTTATTATTTCTATTAAATGTTTAAATCTAAATAATAAATGAACTTACATAAACGGGTCTTGTATTATGGGATCTAATTTCTGAATTTGAAAAGCTATCCTTTGATGTAGAAGCTTGATTTGAAGTTCTTCTAATCGATTACTAGTTTGGATTTATTTTTCTAGTTAGGAGAAGATAATGGAGGCTAGGCTAGCTTGTAAACGAACAGCATGACGACACCATAGTCTAAGGGTTACGAGGTTAGGGTCTAGTTTTGGCTACGTGTATATAGATGTCTAGGATTAATTATAGCCTTTAGACTAGTCTAGGAGAAATCAGATCCATCAAATCAAAGAGATGTGTCATCCAGCCAATCATAGCATGACACATAAGCCCTAACACCTCAGAAATTAGTCACTGGCCAATCAGGGAAGGCCACATCAGCTCAGAGCTACTAAAATTCATCACAGGAAGCAGATATCAAAGGGGTCGACTCCCTACAGGGGGGTCGACACCTATGTCGACTCCCTTATAGGTGGGTCGGCACCTATTTCGACTCCCCTTGGGGTGGTCGACACCCTGAGCGGGAATTTTCCCGCTCAGCCTTTTCTGTTTGAATTTTGAATTTTGAACTGGATTTGTTATTTAATTATTATTTTCTGTTTATTCTTGAAATCTTCTGAACTCCATAAATTCTACATACGGAGTCCGATTCACGCAAACTCGGACTCTATCTCAAGCAGAATTCCGAGGCGAACTCAATGGCATAACCCGTTTCCCTTAATTCTTCTTCTAAAAATTAAGTGTTCTTAGATTTGTTAATTTTAATATTCACAGAAAATACGGGGTGTTACAAGCACTGTTATCACCCTCAGACCAATGGACAAACGGAAAAGGTGAATAGAATTCTTGAGGATCTTTAAAGGCTATGTATCCTAGACTTTGGAGAGACTTGGGAAGAGCATCCTCCTTTAGCAGAGTTCACCTACAATAATAGTTATCAGGCTAGTATGGGCGTGGCACCTTTCGAAGCATTGTATGGGCGACCCTGTAGGTCGCCGACTTATTGGTGGGAGACTACAGAAAGACTTCTACTTGGACCTGAGATGATTAGAGAAACTTTAGAAAAGATGATCTTATTCGCAGGTGCATGATGATAGCTCAGGACAGGAAAAAGTCCTACGCAGACAGGAGAAGGACTGACATTGAGTTTGAGGTAAGAGACATAGTTTTCATCAAGTCATCACCATTGAGGAATGTAGTTCGCTTTGGGTCTGTAGGGAAATTGGCACCAAGATTTTTAGGGCCATTTCCCATAACAGAAAGGATTGGCCCAATGGTCTATAGAGTAAAGCTTCCAGAGAGACTGTCTGGCGTTCATGATGTTTTCCATGTTTCTCGTTTAAGGAAATGTTTGCATGATACCGCAGAAGTAGTTAAGCCAATTATGCTTGAGGAAGTAAAAGTGGAATGGGAGGCGACATTTAGACGAGTTCCTACCCATATTCTTGGATCAGAGATTAAGAAGCTACAAAACCGAGAGGTTAAGTTGACGAAAGTTCAGTGGAAAGATAACCAAGAGGATGCAACTTGGGAAACCGAAGAAAAGTTTTGCGCTTCGTACCCTTTTCTTTTCAAGGTATGTTCTTAACTTCTTTTTCCAAATTTTTTATTTATGCATGTTTCTGTCATTTAAGTATATCATTTCGATCGAATCTTCAAGCTTTAGGTAGAAGTCCCATGGATGTAAACATGTGTTTGAGACATGTTATGTTTGATGGATGCAAGTGGTTGCTTCTGGATGCATATACACACACATTAGGCACTAGACCGGCTCAATCACTCTCATACTGCATATGGATGTGTATGCATTTTTTCTTATTTATGGATGAGAATGGGTGAATCATCATATGGATGTTGCATTTGGATGGATGATTGTGCACACATATAGAACTTACATGTTATATTAGGATTATTTGCATACATATTGGATTCACGACACTAACATACATTGCATTAAGGAGGTCGATTGAATCAACAGACCGCCTGATAATTCGCATTAGTATAGGGACATATACACACACCTTTGCATATGTTCATATAAGCACTAGAAATCTTTTAAGGATAATGGATGCCTGTGATTGGTGTATGAGCAGATGGATGATGGATGTTAGGATATATGTCTTCTTAACTTGGAGATTTCGGGGACGAAATCCTTCAAGTAGGGGAGAATGTAAAACCATGTAATTTTAAATGACACTATAATGATAAATTAAAGAATACTAAATTAAATATTGAGAATTAGGTAAAACGGGTTGCGCCATTGCATTTGTCTTGGAATTCTTCTTAAGATAGACTACGAGTTTGTGTAAAACGGACATCGTATGAAGAATATATTAAGGTTTGAAGTTTATAAACACATAAGCCACTTATATATAAATAAAATAAAATCCAGAATTCAAATCATTTCGAAATTCAAGGTGGAAACCAACACGGGAATCAAACTCGTTGGGGGTCGACCCCAGCTAAGCGGTGTCGACCCATGGGTCAACACCCCCTAATCCGGGGCAGATTCAGTTCTGCGTATGTGGAATTTTTTCTGACTAGATTAGTGAACCCTAGGCTATATAAAGGACCTTAATCCCATTGTTTTATTCATCTAAATCAATGGCGACAACGAGGTGCTGCCCCAACTCAGTCTGATCTAGACTATTCTTCTTCAACAACAAGTTATACGAATTCAAAGATCTATGCTACATCGTCTGCAATCAAATTCTCTGTTCTTTAGATCCAATCACACTGATTCTATGTTATTTTTAGATATAAACACCTAAAATGTAATCTGGACTTGCCTATAAGTTTTGATCTAAGCCTATGCTTATTAGTAATCTGAAATCATAACAGATCTGCCATTACTATACATCTAGTTCACTGTTTAGATCTCATCATGCTTGTTTATGATACCCTTTTGTGTTAGTTTGCCTAATCATGTCACCGTATGCCCATTATGTTAGTTAGCCTAACCATGTCACTATGCCTTTTCTGTTAGTATGATCAATTCTATTATCTTATGCCGGTTTTTATTTGCTATGCCTATTCTTGTTCTCTTTTTCCTCTTCGTACCTTTTTGTTTTTATAGCCAGGCTACCTTCGAACCTAGGAATATCGCTGAAATACGCGAACGCACAAAATTGGGAATGATAATTTTGGGCATAATTCTTATTGTAAAACATAATTGGGAATTTTGGGCATAATTTGTACCTTGAGCCAAAACTTGGGATTGGGGGCAATATCTATATCTTGATCTAAATCTTAATTTGGGCATAACTTGTATCATAGAACGGACAGGGATTTGGGGCATAATAAACATGAAAATTGATTAATAATAAAAATGCCTAGATTTGCAGTAATTAGAAATTGTAACTGCACATAGACGCGAGGTCAGATTACACTTGTGGCAGAAGTCTGCCCGGAACTGCCCGACAAATCCAACGTCCACAAGTGCTAAATCTAATGTGAGGGGTCTAAGTGCAAAAATGTACACGTGATGACGCTAAGACATGAGGTTAAGTCCGACTTATCGAAGATATCTACCCGGACCCAACCGACATATCCAACATCCACAAGTGGTAGACTTAATGTGGGAGGTCTAGTGCATTATTACCATAAATGAATGAATGGTGATGAACTTGTAATACTTAACCTATTTAAATTCATAAGGATTACATGAACCTGTTAACTTGAGTAGGGGGTTAAGTAAGATTTCTTAATCAGTGGGTGAGTTAAGTTGATATTGTTAAATATGTGGGGGCGGGTTATACATATAAACCCGACAAAATTAACCTGTTGGGGTTATGCGATCTTGTTAAACTAGTAGGCATAACCTGTTGAAATCCTAGTAGTGGGGATGCAAGCCTAGGGGGAAGCTTGTATCATTTGGTGTGTGGGACCCATATCAGTCAGTAACCTATATCGGTATCAAACGCAGAACCCCGAACTAGGTCGGGGTCAGGGCACACTTACTGAGCTGGTTATAAGAAGTCACTTGGGAGAACGGTGTTTAACGGCACGTTCCGTCAGGGATATGTGCGTGCATGGGTCCGCCTCCCCGGGAAAATAAGACATTATGGCATCAGTAGATATAGCTTCTATAACACCCCGCACCCGTTAAGGTCACTCACAAAGGGAATGCCTAAACTTCGGTGGAGAGTTATAGGTAAAAGATACAGATAAATTATAAGATAGACAAAATTAAAATAGCGGAAAATAGGACTTTACTTTATTGATAAAATAGTTTGTACAACAATTGTTTTCCAATACCAGAATATCTGTCTTATAAAATAAAGAAGCATAAAATAACATTTATATTCCCCAATGTAGCGTGAGCCAGCCATAACAATGGAAAAGAGAATCTCAGCAAAACTTCGACTAATCTTCAGCTTGGAAAGAAAACTGGAATAAGTAGTAATATTCCCTCCCTGCGAACCGGGGGGGGGGGGGGAACGGAAGACAAGAAAGCGAAAGAAAACAGAGTCAGACATAAAGTCTGGTAAGTTCATTAACTTTCAGCATGTGAATAGGTAAAAGCAACATGACATGAATTTAACTGAATACAAGACAACACCATGATGACGGGAATCATAAGGTTAGCACAAGATATGATAAGGTAAGATAAACTGGATGCACTTCTATACTTTCTCTGCTTCGCTACTACCTTGTTATTCTAATTTCTATATCTCTGCACCACCTAACTAGTAATCAATATAAACTGATAAGAATAGATATGTGGTCCCAATTCCCGCAATTGTGGTTGTTTCACGTGTACATCTATTATTAATTACCTAAATCTAATTTAGGGTTTTCTATCGAGCGCATTCTAGATCCAACCAGGGTTTACGCTACCAAGGGCTACTGGGGTTCATGCTACCTAGTGAACGTTTCTCGGATTTTAGGGTTTACGCGACGTAGGTCCAACTAGGGATTATGTTACCTATCGAATGACGCCCCTAATCAAGGATACACTGCCCAGAGTATTATATGTTCCTAGACTTTCCCCACTTATGTGTCGTGGATCGTTATCGCTGTCTAGATGCACATGTCCTCTATATGTGAGACCCGAGTCTCGTGGCAGGGCAAATCAAGAAACACGGAACTCGGTCGGGAGCTTTCAGATGTCTTCCAATGCAGATGCTAAGGTCTGTTTTTCCAATGGCTATGGTCCCACTTGACCCCTCCCTCAACTAATGAAAGGCCACCCTTGAAAGAAAATGAGAACTATATGCAGGTCCTCTATGCCCCGCTAACCTATGGCCATCCGCACCGATAACGAAATAGCAAGTATATGGTCTTTTGGAGTTCTCCGACTTTTCGCTGTACGTATCTCGACTGACTCAAGATGGTAGGTAGACGACGAGTTGCTATCACAGGGCTACTGGTCTCGCCGAATCACGTTGGTCCATCCTAGTCTTTAGGTTGCCTTATATTGCAACCAAGGCATACCCTTGGTTCTTCTAACGCAGACCTTAACCTCTGTGAGCCCAGGAGGATCATTTACAGCCTCACTGAGGGATACCAAGAGTACCCTCACGTCCCCTCGAAGCCGCATGCTTCGTAACCCAAATTCGTTGGAGCCTTCTTCATGATCAGGTGGACGTTCACTCCTTCTCGTGTTCTAATTGGTATTCTTGACTAAGGTTTACTACTTAGTCCTCTTAACTAAGGTATACCACTTAGTTTCCTGAATCTTTAACTTTCTTAACTAAGGTTTACAACTTAGTCTTCTTAACTAAGGTTTATCACTTTGGTTAAGTGTTGGCTTTCTTGTGTTTAACTTAACCCTACCCATTCAACATGCTACACTGGTTAAGTGCTTTCTATTAACTTAACCATAGCCATTCATCTTGTTATATTGGTTAAGTGTTCCTCATTAAACTTGTTCATTTATCATGTTATAACGGCTAAGTGTTCTAAGTTTACTTAACTACACCTTCTAGTCCAGTTAACATGTAAAATTGGCTAAGTGTATTTTGCTTAACCCCACCTTCTAGTCTAGTTTACATGTTAAATTAGCTAATTGTATTTACTTAACCCCACCTTCTAGTCTAGTTAACATGTTAAATTGGCTAAGTGTATTTTACTTAACCCCACCTTCTAGTCTAGTCAACCAGTTATAACGGTTAAACCTTTTCTTAACCTCACCCACTTGTCTAGTCAACATGTTATAATAGTTATTTATCCCTTACAAGTCTTGTCTTGTTAACAAGTTAAGTTGGTTAAGTGTTCCTATGGACTTAACCCTCCCATTCTAGCTTAACTGTTTCTTTAAATTATTCATTTAAAGCGCCAAACACTCACATTAGACAGATATTGTTGCGGTCACTGGATGTGCCTGTCAGTTCCGGGAAGATTTACACCGCAACTCAGTCTAACCTCGGGTCCTTTTGGTCTCAATGCTCGAACCACCCACATTAGATAGGTATGTTTACGGTTGCTGGATTTGTCGGGCGGTTCCGGGCAGTCTTATACCGTAACTCAATCTAACCTCGGGTTAGGCATATTCGTCTTTCCTAGATTTACATATTTATCCTTTTTTGTCTATATGTAAATTGCTAACAACTCTTTTAAACAAATTTGGCCTATATCATATTCATTTTTCATGCCCACTAACATACCTGTATTCTAGGCCCAAATCTTGATTTACCTATCATTTAACCCAACCTGCAGTTTTATGCCAATTTAGATCTAGTATTCCCATTTACAGTTCATGTCAAAACTAGATTTGATACTCTAGTTTACAAATTATGCCTAAAGCTTAGGTTACTAGCCAATACTAGATTCAATATATCAAATTACATCTTCTATAATTCACGTCAAATTACCCCAATTTGCATCTAATTGTCATGTTATAATACATGCTCTAAATTATGCCAAATAATATAGATTTCATGTTATACCCAAATAACCCCGCATTCATAACGTATGTATACCACGATTTCACAAGTTTTTCTAAATACTCATGAAATGAAACTAAAAAGGGAATAGAGGATAAACATGAGAATTGACATAAAAGAATAGGCATGCAAAACGAGCCAAATAGAAGGATAATGGATCCAATGGTTTTGGTGTACATAATAGCGAATAGGAATAAACTAAGCAAGTCACACCCTAGGTATGAGATCCAACAAAATGCCAGTTCAGTGTACAACATGGTTTGTAACTATAGTGTTATGGCCATAAACAATTAACCATAATAGTCTTAGGCAATTAACCACAATATTCATAGTCATGATCATAGGTAGAAATCTCATAGTTATGAATCATAGGCGATTAACCACAATATTCATGGATAATTAACCAAAATAGTCTAGGCAATTATCCTAAATAGTCATAGGCAATTAACTGTAATAATTTCAAAGTCATGGTCATAGACAATAGTCTTTTGTTCATAATGATAGGCAATAATCTCATAGTCATGAATCATGGTCGTAGGCAATGGTCTTATGTTCATAGTCATAGGCAACAGTCTTATGTTCACAGTCATAGGCAGAGGCATAGTCTTATGTTCACGGTCATAGTCTTTGGCTATTAACAATAGTTTCAACGTCATAGGCATAGGCACAGTCTTAAGTTCACAGTCATAGTCTTAGGCCATTATCAATAGTTTCAACGTCATAGGCATAGGCACAGTCTCATCGGTAATTAATCACAATAGTTCTTAATTAGATCCAAAGGCATATTCAAGCACAGATTCAAATGAAAGGATAAGGCATATTCTTATATCCATTTAACTACATGCCACAAATAGATCTAGACGTTAAAATGTAAAAAGTAACTGACTTACATTGATCGGTTTCAGAAAAGGAAAATCAAATAGCATTGGTGATTTCCTTTGATTTGCATGACTTTGCTTGCAACCATTGAATTAGCCTTTGATTCTTTCCTTAAAGCTTTAATCTTGATTTGTATTCAAGCACAGATTCAAATGAAAGGATAAGGAATATTCTTATATCCATTTAATTACATGCCACAAATAGATCTAGACGTTCAAATCTAAAAATAACTGACTTACATTGATCGGTTTTAGAAAAGGAAAATCAGATAGCGTTGGTGATTTCCTTTGATTTGCATGACTTTGCTCGCAACCGTTGAATTAGCCTTTGATTCTTTTCTTAAAGCTTTAATCTTGATTTGAATCTCCAATTTGAAGAAGAACTATAACTTATTTTAGTGGAGAATTGGATTTATTTTAATGGTGGAGGTTAGAATAGAGAGAAGCAGCATGTTGATGCCTAAGAGAATTTGTGTGAATTTAGGTTGAGTACTAGGTTGTATATATAGGATTTCAATTTGATTAGAGCCGCTAGAAGAACCCTAAAATTACCCACAACCATCACATCAGTTCAGAGCTATCTAGAAGGCCCAGGCGACTCAGCACGAACCAGAAAATGGTCCAGACCTGACAAGGTCGACCGGGTAGATCGACCCCCTGGTCGACCTGGGTCCTGGGCGGGAATTTTCCCGCCCAGCCCAGTTTGGGTCTGTTTTCAAATTTTGAAATGAAATTTGAGCTGTTTGAATTTTAAATTGAATTCTACAACTTCTGGAGGTCATAACTTCTTCATACGGAGTCCGATTTACGCAAACTCGGACTTTATCTCAAGCAGAGTTTCGAGACGCACGCATTGGCGTAACCCATTTCCCTTAGTTCTTATTCTAAAATTTAATTATACTTTAATTTGTGAAACTTAATGTTATAGATTTACAGGGTGTTACATTCTCCCCCGCTTAAAAGGATTTCGTCCCCGAAATCTTCAAGTTAGGAAGAATGTGTCCTACCATCCAATCACCCATCTACTCAACCATTCAATCGCAGGCATTCATTGTCCTTAAAAAGATTTCTAATGCTTTCATGTTCATATGCATAGTGTTTGTATATGTCTTTATCTAATGCAAAATCAGGCGGTGTACTGATTCAGTTGACCTCCTTAATGCGAATTATGTCAGTGCCATGCGTCCAATAATGTATGCAAGCATCCCTAGTTATGTAAATACTACATGTGTGCATAGCCATTCATCCATATGCAACATCCATTTGATAACATATCAAGTTAAATCCGTTAAGCAAATACATATATGCGAATGCAATATGAAAGTGACTGAGTCGTTCTAGCGCTTATGGTGTGTATATGCATCCATGAGCAACCATTTGCAACCATCAATCATAAAATGTTTCAAATACATGTTTACATCCATTGGCTTCTACCTAAGGATCGATGATACGCCCTAGAGGATATACCTTAAAAGCTAGAAAGTATGCATAGAATTCCTAGAAAAAGAGATCAAGGATGTACCCTTAAGAAAAAGGGTATAATGCGTGTATCTAGTCTTCAGTCTTCTAAGTCGCATCTTCTTGAGCTTCACTATTCTGTACCTTATCTAATTAATCTTCATGATTACGAAGCTTCTTGACCTCCGCTTCCAAAACTGTCGTTGATCGGATAGTTGGCTTTTCATTGTCAACTGGATACATGCGGAAGTCTATCCCGCATTTTAGGGGTAAACTCCTAACCTAATCACAAACATCTGCGTACTCATGGACTACCCTAACGGATTGCAAATCGTTGATAAATGCATTAAGCGATTCTAGCTAGCTAAGCCTAACTGATTTTTTACACGGAATCTCGAGGGTATTTCTGAGGCGAATCAAAATTTTAACTACCCTCCTAGAATCAACCCATAGCCCATGAAACCCAAAAACATAAGCATTACGCTTAAACCCAATACTTAATTATAGCTATTCTCAAATCCGTACAAACCAAAGATAAACGGCTCGAAGCACCAATTGGATTTGAGACTAAAATGGGATCTTCTACTATACAAGTACTAGGGTGCAGAGACTCAACTATGGAAGTAGATATAAACAAATGCGAAGTGCTAAGATCAAAAGAGTACTAACTGGTTAATCAAAACGAAAAGCTAAACTTTTCCAACAGAGACTTTTACTATCTCTCTCTCAGGTATTCTGGTGGTGAAAGCATGTACTCGCCCTTCTGAAAATCCTGTCCCTCATCCTTGCCCTTGTCCTTAATTATATGCCCTATTATACCATGGAAAAAATACTTCCTCTCGTCTTAGGTTTTATAATTCCTTCTTTCTTCGTGAGTCGAGTTTATATCAATGAATTTCTCATCCTTGCGTTGAGCTCCCTAGCCAAACTCCCTCATCCTCATCTTTACCATCCCTATGTAATCATATTGACAAGTTTCTCAAAAGCTGCCTCCATCGCACAGAAAACCCTTCAAAGCTTGAAAGAAAACTAGCTGCAGGTGAAACTACTATGGCTATAGATGGGAGTCGGGCACTATACTTTGCCCTTCGATAGGTATCGTAGTCTTATCAAGCCTATGGAACCATGCTGCAATGAGGTTTCCCCCCAGAAAGCCAGGAGCCCCGAAGACTCAAGAAAGAAGGGGACAAGAATTCAAACAGAGGATCAGAAGATAATGCATATGGCTTTTGGGGAATATGCCTTTAAAACAAAACTTTTCTTTTGAAAAATGCTTCTTTAAAAACCTTTTTGAAAATAATTTTTTTTCTCAAATCTTTTATCTGATCTGGTAGCCTCGCTTTGATACCACGTGTAACACCCCACACCTGTTAAGGTCACTCACAAAGGGAATGCCTTAACTTCGGTGGAGTTATAGGTAAAAGATACAGATAAATTACAAGACAGAAAAAATTAAAATAGCGAAAAATAGGACTTTACTTTATTGATAAAATAGTTTGTACAACAATTGTTTCCCAATACCAGAATATTTGTCTTATAAAATAAAGAAGCATAAAATAAAATTTATATTCCCCAATGTAGCATGAGCCAGCCATAGCAATGGAAAAGAGAATCTTAGCAAAACTTCGACTAATCTTCAGCTTGGAAAGAAAACTGGACTAAGTAGTAATATCCCCTCCCTGCGAACTTGGGAGGAGGGGGGAGTGAATGGAAGACAAGAAAGCGAAAGAAAATAGAGTCAGACAAAAAGTTTGGTAAGTTCAGTAACTTTCAGCATGTGAACAGGTAAAAGCTACATGACATGAATTTAACTGAATATAAGACAACACCATGATGACGGGAATCATAAGGTTAGCACAAGATATGATAAGGTAAGATAAACTGGATGCACTTCTATAATTTCTCTACTTTGCTACTACCTTGTTATTCTAATTTCTATATCTCTGCACCACCTAACTAGTAATCTTTATAAACTGATAAGAATAGATACGTGGTCCCAATTCCCGCAATTGTGGTTGTTTCAGGTGTACATCTATTTTTTGTTACCTAGATCTAATTTAGGTTTTTCTATCGAGCGCATTCTAGATCCAACTAGGGTTTACGCTACCCAGGGCTACTGGGGTTTATGCTACCTGTTGAACGTTTCTCGGATTTTAGGGTTTACACGACCTAGGTCCAACTAGGGATTATGCTACCTATCGAACGACGCCCCTAATCCAGGACACACTACCTAGAGTGGTATATGTTCCTAAACTTTCCCCACGTATGTGTCGTGGATCGTTATCGCTGTCTAGATGCACATGTCCTCTATATGTGCGACCCGAGTCTCTTGGTAGGGCAAATCAAGAAACACGGAACTCAGTCGGGAGCTTTCAGATATCTACCGATGTAGATGCTAAGGTCTGTTTTTCCAGTGGCTATGGTCCCACTTGACCCCTCCCTCAACTAATGAAAGGCCACCCTTGAAAAAAAATGAGAACTATACATAGGCCCTCTATGCCCCCACTAACCTATGGCCATCCGCACCCATAACTAGATAGCAAGTATATGGTCTTTTTGAGTTCTCCGCCTTTCCGCTATATGTATCTCGACTGACTCAAGATGGTAGGTAGACGACGAGTTGCTGTCACAGGGCTACTGGTCTCGCTGAATCACGCTGGTCCATCCTAGTCTTTAGGTTGCCTTATATTGCAACCAAGGCATACCCTTGGTTCTTCTAATGCAGACCTTAACCTCTGTGAGCCCAGGAGGATCATCTACAGCCTCAGAGAGGGATACCAAGAGTACACGCACGTCCCCTCGAAGCCGCGTGCTTCGTAACCCAAATTCTTTGGAGCCTTCTTCATGATTAGGTGGACGTTCGCTCCTTCTCGTGTTCTACTTGGTTTTCTTGACTAAGGTTTACTACTTAGTCCTCTTAACTAAGGTTTACCACTTAGTTTCCTGAATCGTTAACTTTCTTAACTAAGGTTTACAACTTAGTCTTCTTAACTAAGGTTTATCACTCTAGTTAAGTGTTGGCTTTCTTGTGTTTAACTTAACCCTACCCATTCATCATGCAACACTGGTTAAGTGCTTTCTATTAACTTATCCTTAGCCATTCATCTTGTTATATTGGTTAAGTGTTCCTCATTAACCTTGTTCATTTATCATGTTATAACGGCTAAGTGTTCTAAGTTTACTTAACTCCACCTTCTAGTCTAGTTAACATGTTAAATTGGCTAAGTGTATTTTCCTTAACCCTACCTTCTAGTCTAGTTAACATGTTAAATTGGCTAAGTGTATTTTACTTAACCCCACCTTCTAGTCTAGTTAACATGTTAAATTGGCTAAGTGTATTTTACTTAACCCCACCTTCTAGTCTAGTTAACATGTTATAACGGTTAAACCTTTTCTTAACCTCACTCACTTGTCTAGTCAACATGTTATAACGGTTATTTAACCCCTGCAAATCTTGTCTTGTTAACATGTTAAGTTGGTTAAGTGTTCCTATGGACTTAACCCCTCCCATTCTAGCTTAAATGTTTCTTTAAATTATTCATTTAAAGCACCAACCACTCACATTAGACAGATATTGTTGCTATCACTGGATGTGCCGGTCGGTTCTGGGAAGGTTTACACCGTAACTCAGTCTAACCTCGGGCCTTTTGGGCTCCATGCTCTAACCACCCACTTTAGATAGGTATTGTTACGGTAGCTGGATTTGCTGGGCGGTTCCGGGCAGTCTTATACCGTAACTCAATCTAACCTTCGGTTAGGCATATTCGTCTTTCCTAGATTTACATATTTATCCTTTTTTGTCTATATGTAAATTGCTAACAACTCTTTTAAATAAATTTGGCCTATATCATATTCATTTGTCATCCCCACTAACATACCTGTATTCTAGGCCCAAATCTTGATTTACCTATCATTTAACCCAACCTATAGTTTTATGCCAATTTAGATCTAGTATTCCCATTTACAGTTTATGTCAAAACTAGATTTGATACTCTAGTTTACAATTTATGCTTAAAGCTTAGGTTACTAGCCAATACTAGATTCAATATATCAAATTACATCTTCTATAATTCACGCCAAATTACCCCAATTTGCATCTAATAGTCATGTTATAATACATGCTCTAAATTATGCCAAATAATATAGATTTCATGTTATACCCAAATAACCCCGCATTCATAACGTACGTGTACCATGATTTCACAAGTTTTCTAAATACTCATGAAATGACACTAAAAAGGGAATAGAGGATAAATATGAGAATTGACATAAAAGAATAAGCATGCAAAATCGAGCCAAATACAAGGATAATGGATCCAATGGTTTTGGTGTACATAATAGCGAATAGGAATAAACTAAGAAAGTCACACCCTAGGTATGAGATCCAACAAAATGCCAGTTCGGTGTACAACATGGTTTGTAACTATAGTGTTATGGCCATAAACAATTAACCATAATAGTCTTAGTCAATTAACCACAATAGTCATAGTCATAGTCATAGGTAGAAATCTATAGTTATGAATCATAAGCGATTAACCATAATAGTCATGGATAATTAACCAAAATAGTCCTAGGAAATTATCCTAAATAGTCATAGGCAATTAACTGTAATAATTTCAAAGACATGGACATAGACAATTGTCTTATGTTCATAATCATAGGCAATAATCTAATAGTCATGAATCATGGTCGTAGGCAATGGTCTTATGTCCATAGTCATAGGCAACAGTCTTATGTTCACAGTCATAGGCATAGTCTTATGTTCACAGTCATAGTCTTAGGCCATTAACAATAGTTTCAACGTCATAGGCATAGGCACAGTCTTATGTTCACAGTCATAGTCTTAGGCCATTAACAATAGTTTCAACGTCATAGGCATAGGCACAGTCTCATTGGTAATTAGTCACAATAGTTCTTAATTAGATCCAAAGGCATATTCAAGCACATATTCAAATGAAAGGATCAGGCATATTCTTATATCCATTTAATTACATGCCATAAATAGATCTGGACGTTCAATTCTAAAAAGTAACTGACTTACATTGATCAGTTTCAGAAAAGGAAAATCAGATAGCGTTGGTGATTTGCTATGATTTGTATGGCGTTGCTCGCAACCGTTGAATTAGCCTTTGATTCTTTTCATAAAGCTTTAATCTTGATTTGAATCTCCAATTTGAAGAAGAACTATAACTTATTTTAATGGAGAATTGGATTTATTTTAATGGTGGAGGTTAGAATAGAGAGAAGCAGCATGTAGATGCCTAAGAGATTTTATGTGAATTTAGGTTGAGTACTAGGTTGTATATATAGGATTTCAATTTGATTAGAGCCGCTAGATGAACCCTAGAATTACCCACAACCATCAGACCAGTTCAGAGCTATCCAGAAGGCCCAGGTGACTTAGTACGAACCAGAAAATGGTCCAGACCTGACAAGGTCGACCGGGTAGGTCGACCCCAGGTCGACCCCCAGGTCGATCTGGGTACCCAGGTCGACCCCTAGGTCGACCCCCGGTTGACCTGGGTCCTAGACGGGAATTTTCCCGCCCAGCCCAGTTTCGGCCTTTTTTCGAATTTTGAACTGAATTTTGAGCTGTTTGAATTTTAAATTGAATTCTGTAACTTCCGGAGGTCATAACTTCTTCATACGGAGTCCGATTTATGCAAATTCGGACTCTATCTCAAGCAGAATTTCAAGACGAACGCAATGGCGTAACCCGTTTCCCTTAATTCTTCTTCTAAAATTTAATTATACTTTAATTTGTGAAACTTAATGTTGGGTGTTACAGCTGCGCATCCTGTAAATAACGGGGTTGCCACTTTAGGAAGTTATACATCCAGCTATGGGGCCAACACGGGTATCTACGGGTTAAGGAGCCAATCAATTAGGGTAGTAATTAGGGTACATCTTGTCTCGCTTGTTTAGGAGCCCATTATTATCGTTGGGGGTAAAACCCGTCATTTCTGTTAGGCAACCTGTTATTGTATGGGGTAAAACCTCTCACTAGAAGTACACCTAAGTCTGCCATCTTGTACTTGTTGGGATCATCTTGCTCTGGTTATACTAATATTGGTGCGGAGGGAGAAAAGTATTAAAGAAGCGCAAAGCATGCTTTGTTCTGTTTATCCTATTTACCTTGTTATTCTTACCTTATGACACTGTTATCTCTCTCTCCAACTTTATCCCTGTCATGATGCTTTTACTTATTTATATGCTAAAACTGACTGGACTCGCCAAACTTATGTCTGACCCATTTTGTTTCCTCTTCTTTCACTTCCATTTCCCTCCAGGTTCTCAGGGTGGGAATAGTCCAGCTTGATCACGATTCTTCTTTTCTGCTTGGAGCTACTTAGATGTACTGCTTGATTTCGTATCTTCTTTACTATGGCTATATTTTAGGGATTATGCTCTTTTTATGTATCATTGTACTCTGATGATTATTGATGTACAAGGCAAAAGTATTAAGTTTTCAATATTCTAGACTTATTATGTAATTGGGTTTGAACCACGAAGTTTTCTATTAAATAAAGATTTAATTCCGCTGTTATTTTATGTCTATCTTGTAATATTTCTGTTTTTGTCTACCTATAATACTTCACGAAACTTAATGCATTTTGATAAAGAGTGACATTAACGGACGTGGGGTGTCACAATGGCCCTTCAAAGTCAGGCGATATAGAACGCAATAAAGTCGAATCCCTTACATTACCAATATCAAAATGGATCTCTAAAGCGATGACGTCTACAACTCAGCAAGCAATCGATTATCCTATCACAGTTAAGGATGACTCCATAATAAGATATTAAATCCATCCTTAGATAAAGACCACATCGCTCGAAATTCAATACATATGCATTACATGAGAAATCAACATCGTCAATATCTAGTACTAGATCTTTACAAATCATCAACAGTTGCTTAGCTCCTACAATAGGATCAGACACCACTACTGGAATGTTAGCAAAGGATGTAGGAATTCTCAAGAAATCATCAGTGCTCCTAGCTATGAAAGAATGTGATGCTCCAGAGTCAAACAAGGTAGGAATAAAATACCTAAAATAGAAATTATACCTTCTAAAGTTAGTTGTCTATGGTCCTTTGGTGGTTGACACTGAAGAGGTGTTATCTCTAAAGCATAATTTTACCCACTCGATCCTCCTTTAATCTTGGGGTAGTTCCTACCATGGTGTCATTCCTCATGACAATTGTAACACTTTCCCTTGAATTTCATTTTTGCTAGATTGACCCTACAATCTTTGGTCTCATGGCCCTTCTTATGACATCTCCCTCATACTTTAGTTTCTTTCTTAAAAAATTCACTCTTCATCTTCTTTAGCCAATTGCTCTTCTTTTTGTTCTTTCTAAATCCAGAAGTACTCTCACCTTTCTCACTCTTAGTCTCCTTCTTCTCTATTGTATATAAGATAGAGGTCTCCACAAGCGCCTCAAAAGTTTTTCCAAAAGTCACTTGAGCTAACAACATCACTCTAAAAGGGGAGTTTAGCCCCTTCACAAATTTTAATACCTTATTCATAGGCTATGTACAAGCCCTCTTCCAAATTTAGACAACTCTGTAAATTTTGCAATATGCTCCCTCAAACTTAACTCTTTTGTCTAAGTTGGATAAACTTCTCCGTTTGTAGACTCACTTCACCAGTGGGTAAAAAGTTAATTTCAAATTGGACCTTAAACTCATTACTAGTAAATAACTTTCCCACATTATGCTCGAAAACCATATTCCACCATTCCAATGCTTTACCTTTAAGATGACAAGCGGCTACCCTATGTTTCAACAAGTCCTCCCATCCGATAGCCTAAAAAATACAATCACACTCATATATCCATGCCTTAATTCTAAGAAAGCCTTCCGTTCCAAGAAAGGGCTTGCCGCAGAGATTAATAAAGTCATAAAAAATATGACTAAAGTTGAGAGTCACATCAAAGGGTCGAGCAGATGGTTCCGGTGGGGCTGGAGGGGCAATGAGAACTTGTTCCACAACCCTTAAGCGCTGTTGGAACCACTCGGGCAAGTTCCGAGGCCTTGCCTGATTCCGTTGCTCTGGTGGATTTTCGGCCATTTCTACTATCTAAAAAAGGAAAAATCCAGTTAAAATTCCTAAGATAGTATTTAAGCCAAAAGCTAAAAGGAAGAAAGGTAGAGATTGGCTAGTATGGTTGTGTGTGTATTTGAGGGTATAATGTATATATATTTATGTATAATTTGAAAACTTTCCAAAAATAACAAGTACGTCTCACATACATAGATTGCTCCATAATCTGGTAACCTAGGCTCTGATATCAAATGTAACAACCCAACTAGAATGGGCCTAAATCTCGGCCTAGAAAAGGGCCATCGGAACTTAAAGCTGTTCTAAATGGGTCATTAGTTCCAATAAGGAATGCATAAATTGAGTCAGACTAAAAACAAAATCATAATCTCATAGTGGAAGGGATAAAATATTGTAACGTCCCGTATTCTACGCATCATGGGATCGTAGAATATTTATTTCTTTCACATATAAAGTCGTATGGTCATGTAACTTTGGGAGACGACTACTGGGGTCATTTCCCATGTTCATGATTTTTGTCGATTTTTAAATGACCTTTTTCCCCTAGTTGGTACTGTTTTGGCCATAACTTTTGACTGGAAAGGAATTTTGACCTGAAACCACTTCCATTGGATTCGAATGATGGTTTCTCTTTCCGTAGAGTGGTCATAATAGCCAAACGGACTTACCGTTTGGGAGATATGGCTGAATTAAGGTATAAAGGGTTATTTTCGGCTAATTGGGCTTAACCGGGTGATTAGCAGCTAGGCCCATTGGGTAATTTCGGGTTTGGGGGTATTTAAGGGCTGCTAGGGTTTGGATTTCGGTTTTAGACTCATTTTTTCAGCCGCCACTTAGTTTCTTCAACCCTAGTCATGACCTCCATCCTCTAAAACTCTCCAAAACACCTCCAAATCATTAGCAACTTGAAGAAAGAGATTAGCAATATCAAATCAAGTCAAATCTTCACCAAATCAAGTGTAGAGCTGCTGGAGTACATTGGGATCCTAATTTTATTGTCCAAAAGTTTCAGATCTATAGTTTATTAATGGCTAAGGTGAGTGATTTGCATTGTTCTTCACTAATTATGGCTAATTAGGGTAATTAGCGAAGATTAGCGAAATTATGGCTCAGAAAAATCTAGAAAAATTTCTAAATTTCTAAAACATCATTTTATGCCTCTGATATGAATTTGGGTTAATTTCGACTAATTTTGTTAATCCCGGATTTTGGGGGATTAAGGGGTGATTAGTGATAATTAGCGAAATTATGCATGTTAAAAATCTGAAAAAAATGTTCAGAAATTCTGAAATATTGTTTTAGACCTCTGTTAGAAGTTTGGTTCAATTTGGTTAAGATTTGCTAACCTTATTGTTAGAATTGCTTAAGTATGCTTAAGGGAAAATATGGGGTATTGGCTATGTTTGATCCATTTTACATGCTATGATTTATGTTTTGGTGTTTGTGGTCGATACTATATGTTGCTATGACTGTATGGTATGCTTTGTGATTGTTTAGAAGTGTTAGTTTGGTCAAAAACGCCGTCGAATGGTGAAAAACAGTCGTTGGAATGAAGTGCAGGAAGTACCCCGGACCGGATCGCCCCTACCCCATGCGAACCGATCCGATTGAAGCTCGCGCCACGAGACGACCCGATCCACCCCATCTTCCACGATCCGAACCGATGGCACGACTCGATCCGTCGATGCTTGAAGACCACGATCCGTTCCAGCTTGGGTGTCACGATCCGATGATGGCGATCCGACCATTCGCGAAGGAGGACTGCGAACCGAACCGAAGGGGGATGGTGACCACGAGTGCATCGCGACCCGACCCGATGCAGCAGGCGCGATCCGAATGAGCTGACGAATGGTGCGATTCGACCCGAGTTGACGTAACAGGCACGACCCGATCCGAGCGAAGGCAATGACCACGATCCGCGAGTCGAGCTGAAGCGAGGGGGCGAGTCACGAACCGATCCAGGAGGTCGCGAACTGAATGAAGACTGATCCGGAGGAGATGCTGACCAAAACCCGAGATGCAAAGGTAGTCCAAATGGAAGTTAGAGCTCAGGATCCCGGACCCAGTTGAGAACCAATGAGTTCACTTCATGGTTGGGCTTTGCTGCGGGACGTGTGCAAAGGGGTTATCGGTATTCATAACTTTGGTCCACCACTGAGAGATGGATAGTGGGCTTGTAGTGATAGTTACACGGGATTGGATTCCGTCATGGCCCAAAGTATTGGGTGACCAAAGTAGTGGATATCGTATGCTTTACGCACTGAGTGAGAGATGTGAGGATGCTTGCTATGTTTGATTGTTTGACATCATTATGACATGCACACCCCCACCCCCGTTATCTTTACACCATTTGAAAGGGGCACCTTAGAGTGTTGTACAGTATGTAGTGCTAACTCTTTGGTTGCAGGTCCAGGTTCAGGTATGATTGGATTATACCTATTTTTGTTATGTTTTGATGCTTATCGCTCATACCAGGCTTTATGTCTGACCCAGAGTTTTATGTCTCTTCTTATTACTCTGGGTGCTCACACGAGCAGACTAGAGACAGGTTATGGTTAGCCGGTGATGCGCGAGTAGCTGATTCGGAGGCGAGCAGGAGGCTTCCACGTATGATATATATATATTCTCCCTGTGTCGTTGGTGGTCACTACTTGGGCATTAGTAGTGTACCTCCTTTATCTTGCTTTTGTTTTGAGACAGTTTGAAAAGTTGTAATAAGCTATATTTTGGATTTCCGCTGCTATGATGCTCAGTTCTGGTTTTTAGCTTATGCACTGTCTCTTCTGTTTTATGTCAAGTATGTTATTATTATATTTTGTTCTATGCGCTGTGAGACATATTACAGGTTCCTTGATTAGTCCATTCTCTTCTTTCTTTTTCTTCTGGCGACCGTCCCGTGCTAAATGGACATGTGTACAGCGCACCTTTGGAGGAAATGTCGGTTGGTGCGGGGCGGGCCGTCACACTTGGTATCAGAGCTCTAGGTTGCGTAGTTAACCTAGGGAAAGACACTAGGGAGAGATAGTACGTATATGAGAGCGCGTATTTGTGATTACTTTGGTTTTCAAAAGCTATATATATATATACTATTGGTAGTATAAGAATGAAGTCGTACTGCACTAGTACCACTATGGGGTCGTTAATCGTTTCCCTTTTTCAGATTGACGATGAGCCGATATGTTAGAGGTACCGGTAGAGGGGCCAATAATGGGAATGCCGCTGACATGAGGGCGATGTTTACCAACCTCATGAGAGACATGCTTAGAGAAGTGCAAGGGGCAGTTCCCAATCCCGGAAATGGTGGTGGTCCAGTAGTGCAGGCGCCTAGGGTCGATTTCGCCAAGTTGTGTAAGGATTACACTAACCTTGGTGGGAAGCCGTTCCACGGAATGGAGTCGGCCACAGATGTTCAGGATTGGTTGGATAGCTGTGATCGTATCTTCGACGACTTGGGTCTTGAGGATGCGATGAAGAGAAGGCTAGCGTCTCGTCAGCTGCAAGGGCGAGCGATGAATTGGTGGAATGCCATTAGAACAGCTATTCCAGAAGATCAAGTTACTTGGAATCAGTTTAAGACTCGCTTTTGTGATAAGTTTATTCCAGCTGCTCATAAATCAGAATTGTTCAAGAAGTTCTTGGAGCTTAAGCAGAATGGTAGAGCAGTCTCGGAGTATATTGCTGAATTCGACACTTTATCGAAATATGGATGGTCCCTTATCGATACAGTCGAAAAGAAGAACGAGAAGTTCATAACTGGCTTGGATGGGTACTTGGGGGAAAGACTTATAAACCATATCGATGAGACGTTCGAGTCTATTGTAGGAAAGGCATTAAGGTCAGAGAGCCTTTTCCCTAAGTCGAAGGCCGAAGTTGCTACGGCATCTGCAGAGGAGCCAAAGCTGCAAGCAGGCGGTGAAGGCAAGAAGAATTCTCAGAATAAGAGGAAGCAGAACCTGACCAAGGATGGTCAGAATAAGAAAAATAAGAAAGATGGCGAATGCTTTAGTTGTGGCAAGAAGGGCCATTACGCCAGAGATTGTCGAGAAAAGCCTGGGGAAAGGAAGTGCTTTAACTGCGGCCAGGTGGGACATCACAAGGATGATTGCCCACAACCTCCTAGGGAGAAGCAGATTGTGAAAGCGTATGCTATCAACGCTGTTCCTTCTTCGTCAAATGCCCCAACTGCGGCGCAGAAGGAAAAAGGTGTCGTTATTCGAGGTATGCTTTCTATTTAAGAAATTTTGATCGGGTTTTGTTTGACAAACCTGAGTTAGTCGATAGACCTTTAGTAGTGACGAACCCGATTGGTGGTTCGACTAGTTTTGGCATGATTTGTTAATGTGGTCTTATCGAGTCATGGATGTATGTTTCCTTGTGATTGCTTTGTTTTAGGCTTTACTGGGTTTAGCATTATTTGGGGAGTTGATCTACTCCAAAGGAATAGGGTGGTATTAGGTACCTACCTAGTGATGGCAAGGGTAACTGGAGTTAAGGAAGCTAAGAGGTTATCGTTGCAGTAAGTTTTAGTTGTCTCTAGGAGGCAAATGAGTACTCCAGTACTAGATTGTTTTGCTAGTATCACCTCATGTGGATTGTCTGAACTCGGAGGAGATGTTCCTTGGGCGCTTGTCTGATATTGGTTTAGGCCTTTGGGGCTTGTGCTTGGGGAATGTCGATTTCGACTAGGATGGGTTGCGTGAGGGGTAAATAGTTGTTGCGATTTTCATTGGATGGTATCTTGGTTCACTCGAGGAGTGATGGGCGGACGGAACATGATAAGACTGTTCAACGGTATAGACTGCCTAGAGTTAGACTCGATAGGGTTATGAGCTTGCTCGAGTGGGACTCGGGAAAGATGCAGAGTAATGGATTGGTTAGGACCCTATGTTGATGTTCTTTTTGAAAGAATAGGATGTGTTCGTTGATCATGGAAGATGCAACGAAGATTAGGACGATTCAAGTTAGACTTGAACTCGTAAAAGAAAAATGGGGCGAGTTCGTTAGTCATGGTGATATAACGAATATGGAAATACTTCACATTAGATTTGAAGTATGTTTGGAACATTGTGGGAAGCTCGTTGATCTTGGAGATTCAGCGAACATAGGAGAGTTTCACGTTGGACTTGGACTCGTAGGTAGAGTACCTAGATTCACTAGGTGGGTCTAGTTTACCTTTGGAAGGTGAATGTACGTTGGACGTGCAGTACGAGATTCATTGGATGAGTCTAGTTTATCTCTGGGAGATTGACTCGAGTTAGACTCGAGAAGGCTGCAAGGAATTGGATTCAGCTCGAGTTGGACTCGAGAGGGCAGCAAGATAATGGATAGACTAGGGTTGGACTCAAGTATTTTAGGAGGACTAAAAGCAGGGGTATCTGGGGACGCCCGTTACCATGGATCCGTTGGACGTGATCTAGTTATCCTTGGAGGATAAACGTACGTTGGACGTACGGTAGTCCGATTGGAGGCTGGGCTTCCATTAGTTTAATTATCCTTGGAGGATAAACGTACGTTGGACGTACGGTAGACCGAAGGGAGGCGGGGCTTCCATTAGCCTGGGATTGGTTGGACCAGTCAAGTAGGCATCGGTGTATGTATGGGGGCTGGGCTTCCATTAGTTATTGATGTTGGTTGGACCAGACAGATTGGAATCGACATATTGGGATTGGTTAGACCAATCATGTAGGTGTCGATGTGTTTATGACTTTAGCAGGTGATAGATAGGATTTGTTTGATGGATGTTATGGTTGCTATGTTTGTTCCTATCTTTCTTCTCTTGAGTAGACTATCACCTGTAGGGTTCCAGCGATGGGGAACAAAGTGATTATAGTAGGACTATGAGCCAGTGCAGTAGAGTCATCATGACCCGAGGGGCAAAGTGGACATAGTAAATGATTTGTAAGACTATGAGCCAGTGCAGTGGAGTTGTTATGACTCCATGGGGCAGAGTGATCATAGTAAAGGATTTGGGTGTAGTACTAGTTGCATTGAGTAGGAGACATGCCAGGTTAGGGGTTTTGTTTCTAGGATGGAAGCAACTAGAGTATGTCACAGGATATGATTTCAGACCCAAGACTGAATTGGATTCAGAAACGCTAGTAAGCTTGACGATTAGATCGATTTTGATTGAGTGGATTGTTTCCAGTTAGAAGGACGATCCTAATCTATTGGAAACCATCTCTAGGGTAGAGATGGGTATGGATGGGAAGAGAATGATTAGGTAAGGATTTGATCGAGAAGGGTGGCTTCGAAAGAATAAGGGACTAGTTGTACCCAACGTAGATGGACTGAGAGGTGAAGTGCTTAGAGCATATCATCACTCGAGACTGACTATACGTCCCAGTGGTAACAAGATGTATTGAGACATAGAGTAGATATACTACTGGGAAGGGATAAAGATAGGCAGAAGGCTTATCTCGATAAGAGATGAAGAGATTTGGAATCCTTCGTTAATGACTGGGTGTTCGTCGAGATCTCTCCATAGAGAATGTGATTCGGATTGGTTGGAGAGGTAGGTTAGCACCAAGATTTGTTGGCCCATTCCCAGTCCTCGAGCAAGTTGGGAATTTGGCGTATGAAGTAGAGCTACCTAACAAGATGGCGGGAGTTCACAACGTATTTCATGTTTCCCAGTTAAGGAAGTTTGTGCAAGACCCTAATGTGGCTATTTCACCAGATCAGTTGGACGATATCGAGGTTGAACCCGAGGCGGTTGAGAACCGCAAGTCTATGCGTATTGTTGGGAACGATACGAAGCAGCTTCGAAGGAAGGCGGTGAAACTAGTCAAAGTCCAGTGGGGGTAAGAATGAAAAAGACTGTACTTGGGAAACAAAGGACGATATAAGGAAGAAGTATCCAGAACTCTTTGCCTAGTAGGGTTTTGGTAGTGATAGTTTCTTCCCTTGTTAGTAAACCGCATGCTAGGATAGACTTGCTTTGCATGTTGATTGTTGTTTTATGGTTGATAGGCATGTGGGACCCTTTGTGTGTTTTGGTTAGGGAATTTCGGGGGCGAAATTTCTTAAGGGGGGAAGAGTGTAACGACCCGTATTCTACGCATCATGGGATCGTAGAATATTTATTTCTTTCACATATAAAGTCGTATGGTCATGTAACTTTGGGAGACGACTACTGGGGTCATTTCCCATGTTCATGATTTTTGTCGATTTTTAAATGACCTTTTTCCCCTAGTTGGTACTGTTTTGGCCATAACTTTTGACTGGAAAGGAATTTTGACCTGAAACCACTTCCATTGGATTCGAATGATGGTTTCTCTTTCCGTAGAGTGGTCATAATAGCCAAACGGACTTACCGTTTGGGAGATATGGCTGAATTAAGGTATAAAGGGTTATTTTCGGCTAATTGGGCTTAACCGGGTGATTAGCAGCTAGGCCCATTGGGTAATTTCGGGTTTGGGGGTATTTAAGGGCTGCTAGGGTTTGGATTTCGGTTTTAGACTCATTTTTCCAGCCGCCACTTAGTTTCTTCAACCCTAGTCATGGCCTCCATCCTCTAAAACTCTCCAAAACACCTCCAAATCATTAGCAACTTGAAGAAAGAGATTAGCAATATCAAATCAAGTCAAATCTTCACCAAATCAAGTGTAGAGCTGCTGGAGTACATTGGGATCCTAATTTTATTGTCCAAAAGTTTCAGATCTATAGTTTATTAATGGCTAAGGTGAGTGATTTGCATTGTTCTTCACTAATTATGGCTAATTAGGGTAATTAGCGAAGATTAGCGAAATTATGGCTCAGAAAAATCTAGAAAAATTTCTAAAATTCTAAAACATCATTTTATGCCTCTGATATGAATTTGGGTTAATTTCGACTAATTTTGTTAATCCCGGATTTTGGGGGATTAAGGGGTGATTAGTGATAATTAGCGAAATTATGCATGTTAAAAATCTGAAAAAAATGTTCAGAAATTCTGAAATATTGTTTTAGACCTCTGTTAGAAGTTTGGTTCACTTTGGTTCACTTTGGTTAAGATTTGCTAACCTTATTGTTAGAATTGCTTAAGTATGCTTAAGGGAAAATATGGGGTATTGGCTATGTTTGATCCATTTTACATGCTATGATTTATGTTTTGGTGTTTGTGGTCGATACTATATGTTGCTATGACTGTATGGTATGCTTTGTGATTGTTTAGAAGTGTTAGTTTGGTTAAAAACGCCGTCGAATGGTGAAAAACAGTCGTTGGAATGAAGTGCAGGAAGTACCCCGGACCGGATCGCCCCTACCCCATGCGAACCGATCCGATTGAAGCTCGCGCCACGAGACGACCCGATCTGCCCCATCTTCCACGATCCGAACCGATGGCACGACTCGATCCGTCGATGCTTGAAGACCACGATCCGTTCCAGCTTGGGTGTCACGATCCGATGATGGCGATCCGACCATTCGCGAAGGAGGACTGCGAACCGAACCGAAGGGGGATGGTGACCACGAGTGCATCGCGACCCGACCCGATGCAGCAGGCGCGATCCGAATGAGCTGACGAATGGTGCGATTCGACCCGAGTTGACGTAACAGGCACGACCCGATCCGAGCGAAGGCAATGACCACGATCCGCGAGTCGAGCTGAAGCGAGGGGGCGAGTCACGAACCGATCCAGGAGGTCGCGAACTGAATGAAGACTGATCCGGAGGAGATGCTGACCAAAACCCGAGATGCAAAGGTAGTCCAAATGGAAGTTAGAGCTCAGGATCCCGGACCCAGTTGAGAACCAATGAGTTCACTTCATGGTTGGGCTTTGCTGCGGGACGTGTGCAAAGGGGTTATCGGTATTCATAACTTTGGTCCACCACTGAGAGATGGATAGTGGGCTTGTAGTGATAGTTACACGGGATTGGATTCCGTCATGGCCCAAAGTATTGGGTGACCAAAGTAGTGGATATCGTATGCTTTACGCACTGAGTGAGAGATGTGAGGATGCTTGCTATGTTTGATTGTTTGACATCATTATGACATGCACACCCCCACCCCCGTTATCTTTACACCATTTGAAAGGGGCACCTTAGAGTGTTGTACAGTATGTAGTGCTAACTCTTTGGTTGCAGGTCCAGGTTCAGGTATGATTGGATTATACCTATTTTTGTTATGTTTTGATGCTTATCGCTCATACCAGGCTTTATGTCTGACCCAGAGTTTTATGTCTCTTCTTATTACTCTGGGTGCTCACACGAGCAGACTAGAGACAGGTTATGGTTAGCCGGTGATGCGCGAGTAGCTGATTCGGAGGCGAGCAGGAGGCTTCCACGTATGATATATATATATTCTCCCTGTGTCGTTGGTGGTCACTACTTGGGCATTAGTAGTGTACCTCCTTTATCTTGCTTTTGTTTTGAGACAGTTTGAAAAGTTGTAATAAGCTATATTTTGGATTTCCGCTGCTATGATGCTCAGTTCTGGTTTTTAGCTTATGCACTGTCTCTTCTGTTTTATGTCAAGTATGTTATTATTATATTTTGTTCTATGCGCTGTGAGACATATTACAGGTTCCTTGATTAGTCCATTCTCTTCTTTCTTTTTCTTCTGGCGACCGTCCCGTGCTAACTGGACATGTGTACAACGCACCTTTGGAGGAAATGTCGGTTGGTGCGGGGCGGGCCGTCACAAATATTGTAGTTGAAAATAGATGTACCATTAAATAAGCCCACAATAATGTTGATTACATTAAATTCCATGTGTCACATCAGGTACACCAATAATAATATACCGCAATTACAATAAACTGAGAAACATGATGATGATGATAATAAACTATAACAGCTCCTTTTCCAGGCCCCAGTCTCCATGACTTCATCAAACAAGCGTTCCCACCTACAAACTTGTTTAATTGTTATGAGGAGGGTGGTCAGAACAATTAGTTATGATGAATGAAAATCATATAAGTTTAAGGAATGTCTATTTCCTATACTTTTTAGTATGAATTCAACAAATTCTATCTTTGCAAATTTAACGCGCAATATGTCATACATGTATTCATTTGACAGACTACCCTACAGTCAATTAATACCAACATGTTTATATAAGGGCGGATTTCTATTATCACTTAATACCTATGAGGCGGACTACGATTTGGTCACTTAAGGCCATTATCTATATTCATTTATTGGTGGATTCCCACTATTACTTAATACCCTATGGTGTACCGTAGTCACTTAGGAACTCGTCTTTGAGTCTTCATTTCTATTAAATATACTCTCAAGGTAATGCAAGAGGTAGTAATGTGCCACTTATTACCAGGATTTAAGTAGACACTCATCGCTATTTATTACCCTCCTGGCAGACCCATGCATTACTATCTATCTGTTATTACAGGTGAACTCCTAGCCAATTAATACTTCCCTTAGACTGGCGGTCCCATTACATGTTCATTAGGACTCTTATTTGTCTATCCCCAGATATGCCCTCACATAGCCCCTAGATATGAAGTAGATAACTTTTGGAGAACTGCCTTACCCTTACGTTTAGCATTTAATTAGGACCATTTAATACCTTATAAAAAAGGAGGACCAAGTGACCACTTAAAATCCTAATAAAGGGCAGGTCCTATGACTTAGGTCCAAAACTAAGGAGTGAACCTTAGGAACGGACCTAGTCCTAACCACTTAATACTCAAACAAGGTTGGTTAGTCACTTAATACCTTCTCGAGGAAGATCTTCTTAATATGAACATATGTATACACATAAAATACATCCCACATTAAACCGATCACTTGTAGATGTCAGATTTGCTGGACAGTTCCTGGCATACTTCTACTACAAGTTGGGCTTAAACTCACTTCTTTATTTACCAATTATAATGGCCTATATCATCTAGATCTCTGACATTAAAACAAATTCCTTGTACATACTGGATATGCCGATCGGTTTTTTGCAGAATTCTACTACAAGTAGGCGTTAACCTCGTGTATATGTGTCATTAATATTAATTAATAGCCCATAGTACTCCCATGCACACAAATTTCCTATGGTGGTATTTAAAATTCTAATTTCCTAATTTAACGTACTTGGTGCACATTAATAATATGTTAATTATGCAATAGTAATAAATAAAATGTAAATCTAGTGCACGTAAAGAACACTACATGAAAAATACCCTACTGCAACTAGTTATTTGCAACTGGAATTGTATTACAGTTGCATTAAATGATATTTAACAATAACCATTTTATAGCAGTTGCAATTAGCAACTGGTACTTCCAACTAGTTGCAAAAACATATTTACGGGAATTGCCATAAATGCCAGTTCTGAAAAATAAACTTTTAACAACTACACTTCCATGTCAGTTGCAAAAAAGTGTCTTTAGCAACTATATTTTTATGCCAGTTGCAATAAATATACTTTTAGCAACACCGCTTTCATATCAATTGCAAAAAAGGTATCTTTTGCAATTGTATTTTTTTGCCAGTTGCGATAAATATACTTATAACAATTGACATATCATGCCACTTGCAAAAACTCATTTTTAACAATTGAATTTTCCCTCTAGTTGTAGTAAATATATTTTTAACAACTTTCAATAATTAATATTAAATATGTAGCAATTGATTATTATTATTATTAATCAATAAACATACATAATGATTAACATTTAATAACTAATATGGCTATGTAGTAATAATTAATAAATAAGAAGTTACATTTTAATAATAAATAATTACTGTTAAACAATAAAGAACTAATATTTATTAAATAATACTTAGTATATTCAATAACTAATAGTTTATGATTACTTTAATAACTATTAGTATGGTATAATCAATTAATAATAATAATGCATAAATAACAATTTAGATAATAATCTCTAAATTTTAATTTATAGTTAATAATTATAAATAGCATCTCATATATGTCATTATTTATAATTTATTATGGTTGAGTGTTAAATAATTTAGGCTTACTAATTATTACAATAATTATTTTTTATTTAATAATTTGTTGTAGTTAATATTTAAAATTTAATTAATAACCAATTTTTTGTATTTAATTCTTTATTATAGTTAATAGTTAAATTTTTACTTTATAATAAATAATTATATTATTAATTATATACTTAGTAATTAATGTTATATAATTAATATTATATAATTAGCCATTAATAATTATATACTTAATTTTTAACGACTAATAAATACAATTACATAATAAATCAATAAATTTTAATAACTAATATTTAATAATTAAAATTCAATGATACATATTTAATTTTCAAGTAGTATGTAATAACTAAGAAATAATATGATAGTAGCAATAAATTACAAATTATTTACTTAGCAAGCAATGTGCTTAATAATTATATTTATATTACTTTGTTAATTTTTTTTTAAATTTTCTCAAATACATTTTAAAAGTATTTATAAAAAAATAGGTTCACAATTGTTTTTCATTATTTAAAATTATAACTAATAAATATACTAGTAATACTAAGACAGAAGCAATGATTGGTAATTAACGAGGCTAGTACGGCTGTGACTAAAGTATTAAATGTGCCACTTGTTTCCATCGCAAATTTCACTTCTCGCTGAAATTTTCGCCAACCCCAAAATTTCAAATCACCTGCCTCTTCTTTGAACTCCATTTCAGTTCTTGAACCCCAGAATACCCTGGCTCTCCTTACTATCCCAAACCCATAAATAATCCCAAAACTAACGAGATCCCTTCTTCCAAATTCATAACCCTAAATCAAAAATCCAACCATCATGTGAAAAAATAAACACCAGCACGAAGAGTGGTGACCTTCTAAAAATCACACCTCTACTCCATCCTTTGGAATACATCTAGCCACAACATGAGCAGGCCTACCTAAGCGGGATACTAGAACCAGTTCACAATTCCGGTTCTAGCCCATAAATTTCAACAACGGGACAAAAATCACCTGAATGTATGTGGAAACTGGCAAAAACAACCAAAGAACAGGGAGTTATGCAGACCACATTTTCTGCCATAGTGACGGTGGTTGTTGGGTACAAGGGCAATGTGGTGGGTGATGAGGTCCAGGGACGAGATTCCGAAATTAAGCCTTAGGAATAAGGTGGTGATGTTGGTTAGATTGGTTGGTATCAAGTATGTTCTACTCATTGTGATGTACAAATGTTGGTAATGTAAGAGTTTGAGAAGACATTTGGTTTTGATTCACTTGGGTTCAGGATGGTTCTTATGATATCAAGACTTTTATTATCTATTTTATTAGTGTTGTACAATGCTAATAAATCAAGTTGGTATTTGACATAATGTCCTCAGTTGATCAAGTGGATGTGCAATTGAAAGCAATTCATTTAGTAGGAAAGTTCTTTGCTTATCTAAGTTTGGCTTCAGCCAAGGATATGGAGCACTCTTTGTTGGGTTGTTGAAAAGATTTTTGGACAAGTCACCAAATGTTTGACCGACTGTAATTGAATGTGCTAGAGAGTGCTACACTGCTAATCCTTCTGGGAGAAACAAATGAAATTTGGTTGAGAACATATAGCATTTTCATGTTAATCACTCCATAAAATGATAAAATGTACTTAGTTCAATATGTTTCATAATTGGCGACAACTACTTTTGAGGTGAGGCTACTGAATTTTGATGATATAGTAAGAATGCCCTTAAGCAATGTCATTTTTATTTTTAACTAATCTACTCATTGCATAAGCTTGCATGATATAAAAATATGTAATAGTTATTTCTATATTTGTCTTGCAATGTAAGGGAAAAAATGGCGGCTTCTTCATTAAACCAGCTGTTTGTACACGTTAGTATAGGAAATAAACCTATTATTTTCATTTTGTTTTATTTTCTGTTTTCACATTCAAAGTTGGTACATTAAAATATTTTGGTTGGATGCGTATTAGCTCAGAACTGAATGGTTAAACTAGGAGAAACAATTATGTTTTTTGGAGGAGGCACTCATTTCCATTATGGTGCTGGTATGTACATACTATTAGTTGCAAATATAGGTCCATTGATGTTAAATTTAAGCATTTTCGTACATCTATTTTTCAACATCTTTGGAGCTAATAGAGTCAATAAAAATTTATAGACCACAAATACAATGTCTGATTAAGAAGGAAAGACTATAATAAAAATGTCTGATTTCAACCAATCCTCTAAGTTGCTCTACTAATCAAATTCATGTCCTTATTTACACTTCTTTTAGTATTTAGGTGAACATATGTCTAATGAATTATCTGTTGGAGAATGGAGTTTTGATGACAACAAACTTATTTCAATTATCATTGATTATAAAATATATACTAACATTTTTTGTACAGAATATATATATACACATATGCAGGAATTATTTACAGGAAATATTACTGAAGACTATATAGTTTAAAGATGATAGAGATTCAGAATTCAGAGAAATATCAAGACTCAGGAGTATTCAGGATTTCAAGAGTTCAAGAATAATATAGTTATAGAGTCTAGATTTTGTAAGACTCTAAATAGCACTCCAGGTTCAATATTCAAATTCTGATTTTTAAATTCTATTTTCTATCCACAATTTTCTCTATTTTATTTTTTATCTTTTCTATTTTTTTCAAACCTAAGTTTTTTATATTTATGTTCTTATAATGTATATAGTTTAAGACCTTATAATTTTATAAATATGTTTATATAGTTTAAATTTATGTTTTCATATGTTTTCTACTTTATAATATTAATTTACCACATTATATTTTTATTCAAGAATTTCTAGAATCATATATACATCAAAACACTTGAATTTTTTTTTAAAATTCAATTTTACACTAGAGTATGTCAACATACATAAAACGCTTTGTCAACATACAACCGTCAGAAATTCAAATTTGAAAGGAAGTGTCTTTTCATTATTTGAAACATTTCAGAAACGTTACGACCTTTCACACACTATAAAAAGGGCTTGAATTCGAATTTTTAATCATATCTTCTTCTCCACTTTCACTCTCTTTCGTTATATAATTATTCTTAGTCATTTTTGTGATTTCTACACTTATACTCTGCCGAATTCAATTCCGTTTTGATCAAACTTACTCTCTCTACAATCTCTTCTCATTTCCCTTTGAATCAAGTGCTATTGAAGAGTTATAGGGCTGTTTGTAATTGTTTGGGTTGAGTAAAGTAGGAATCGGTGTGTTCCTTGTAGCCGTGAAACCAAGGAAGTCAGAATCAGTGGTTTCCTTGTAGCCGTGAAACCAAGGAAGTAGGAATCGATGGTATTCCTTGTAGCCGTGAAATCAAGGAGGTTATACGTGACTATTAGAATAGTAGTAAAACTCTGCACAATCCAGCATTGTGCGTGTAACGACCCAGAAAATCTGAGCCAATTTAAATTTTTTAAATTGGCTAAAATAATGGATTTTAAATATTTAAAATAAATATTTTAAATAATGGCAATGAAAACTGAGTTTGAATCGACAATTGAAAACGAATATAATTAATTGTAATTATAAACAAGGCCTGAAATGGCGCTGTAGTTTCAAAAATTGAATTCAAACTTTGTCGGACTATACCGGGTGCAAAACAAAACGGATTTTAGTGAAACCAAAAATATTTAAATATGTTAGTGAATACCTTTCTAACGAATCTGAAAAATTGAATTTTCATAGCGAAAAGCAAAAGTTATGGCCGAATGAATTTTCAGAAAGGTCGCTATGGAATTTATATAGCCCTTGAAATTGGCCATTTTGCATACGACCTCGGAATTCGACGAAACCACTTTTGTTGGATCCGGGATGTGAAGTTATCGCTAGGTTTCAAATTTCATAATTTTTGAAGCTAGTATGTGAACGTGGCAAAGGAAAATGTGTTTTGGTCGATTATAGTTAAATTAGATCGACCAAAAATGGGCCTTTGCGCAAACGACCTCAGAATTCGACGAAACTGGTTTTTTTGGGACCGTATCGTCAAAACATAGCTAGATTTATTTTTCTGGAATTTTTCGAATCAGTTTGTGGCCCTGGCAAATTGAAATGTACGTTCAAATTAAATATTGAATGTTTTATATTTTGATTTGAATGGAAACTGACTGAAACAGTCGAATGGGCCTGCGAAACATATCCCATTGTGTTCGGAAAGGGGGTAAAACGCTAGGAACGACAGTCGTTGGGTTTGAATTGGTGTTCGTCTGTATAAGGGGTATTTTAGAGATTTTAAAAATTATATAAAAAAAATCCTATTGGCCCATAAAAATTTCTCTCTCCCCGTTTTCTCTTTCTTCCTCTGCCGATCGACGGTGGAACCGTGCGCTCTCCTTCTCTCCTCCTTTTCTCCGCAACCACTCAACTAAATCGAGCGCCACCACCACCATTTGAAAGCTCTCGCCACCCTCTTCAAATCCATACCCGATTCACCCCGTCATGTCGCCCCTGCCACGAGAACCAGGCCCACGAACGTCGGCCATTCGAACCGCCGCCCTGCCCTATTCCGACCACCGGACCTGGCGCGACCACCACGCGCTGGAAGCTGCTTCGTAGCTCTTCGACGCTGCGTGACCAGATCTGAACGAAGTACAACGGATTGGCGGCAAGATCAAAACCTAGTTTTGAACGAAATAGAGAGGCATACGGCTTGTAAATTTTGAACTGAAATTAACGGTTTAAAAGCGTTGCAAACTTTGAAAAATCATATCTTTTTGCTATGTGAACGAAATTCGATGAAACAGGAAACATCGTGACTGTGTGGACGCCTTCTACATTTTAGAAGAGACCGCATATTTTTCTGAGCCTTCTGCTATTTTTGGTGGAGTGGAACCCAATGTGAGATTTCTAATTTATAAACGAAATGGAAAATGACGATGTATAAATTATATAGTCGATGTATGAGTTATATAAGCATTGTACACCCCTTGTATAAGCGTTGTATAAGTTGTACGTTCGATGTATAAGTTATATATGCGTTGTAAAATTTATATATGTGTTGAAATAAAAGTGAATTGCTATATATATATATATATATATATATATATATATATATATATGCCCCTCGTCCACAAACCATGGACGATATTTATTGATTGTGATTGGAGTGAAAATTGATTGATAGCGAATGGTTGTTTGGGATTGTTTGTGGTTGATATTGATTGATTGTGGTTGAAAAATACCCATTTGTGGTTGAGAAATATTTGGTTGAAACCACATAGGAATAGTTTTGTGGAAATGAAATAAAAATATACATGTCGCCTGCGTGCGAATTAGATGCATGATTCCCATTGTCAAAAACCGCGAGGTTTTAAGGTAGAGCAAGGAGCCGTACTAGGGACGGTCCCGGTTTTAACTACCCTGCCGTTATGCTGCCGAAATTTTGAATAATATTCGTGTGTTTGAATTATTTTCATCTGCTTAAACTATATTTATTCATTGAATAGAAAACCTTCATGTGTTGAATTGATATTCATTCGTTGATTAGAAATTCATGTGTTGAATGGTATTCGCGTTTTAAATATAAAAATCACATTTTTATCTATATATAGAAACTATAGAAAACCTTCATGTGTTGAATCGATATTCATTCGTTGATTTGAAATTCATGTGTTGAATGGTATTCATTTTTTGAAATAGATTGTTTGATGATAAAAATCACCTTTTATCGACTATATGAACTGTGTAAAATAATCTTGTTTTGAAAGAAATTGTTTTATAAGAAAAATCCTATTTTTATCACCAACATGAAATATATAAAATAGTAGTGTTTTGAAATGAGTTGTTTTACAATAAAAGTCACATTTTTATTATATCCGTGAATCGTTGAAATGTGAAGTGTTAAAAATAGCCACTTGTTCAAATATATATATATATGAGTTGAAATATTCATTAATTAGCTAATGATATGATTTGTACCTATGGATGTAACATTAGAATGAACGGTGTTTTTAAACCAAATAGAAATCAAATATGAAGTTGAATAGAAAATGATAAATGATAAGAACTATATATATGTACATGCATATTCATTGAACATGTTATAGCAAAGGGGCTAGAGAAGAGGAATAAAATTTTGTGCCCGACAAATAGGTACACATTTACTGTTTTGTTTGGGTGATGATTTTATGAGCCTGTTGGCTAGCCGCTTGGCTTTTCCTTTTTCTTTTTGAGATTAGAAGGACCGGGGAAGCTATTTGAGATTTCCCGATGCTCCCGGTGCAGGGGAGGTTATGGCGAAATTTTCCAAAATTTTAAGGCGTTAGTGAAATATTTGAAGTGAAAACGATATTGAAAAATTAAATGAACTATATTTATATAAATATAAATAAAATTAAAACGAAACGTAGTCGTGAAGTTCGCATTTTGAAACCATGATTTCAAACAACTAGTGCGGGAAATCCGACAATTGGATTTTCCCGAAACCTCAACCGTCGAGTTCGCCTTGGAAATATCTTCCCAACGGCACCAACCTTGTAAAAATCCAACGGTTGGATTATCTGGAATGTTTAATTCAAATCTGATGAAAAACAGCGCCAAAAGCGAGTATATTTATATATATATAAATATAATTATATATTTAATCGAATAACGATGCTGCAGTTCGTATTTTGAAATCGAAAATTCAAACGATTGTACCGGGAGATCCGACCGTCGGATTTTCCCGAAACTGGAACCGTTGGATTCCTTTTGAAAAGACCTTTCTAATGATGTAAATTTTGTGAAGATCCAACGGTTAGATTTTCAGATATGTGTAAATTAATTCTGAAGAAAAACAGCGCCACGACCGCGTTATGGCCCGAAGCGTCGTTTGGAATAAATTGGCTATTTTAAAATAAATGAAAATAGCGATAAATCGTTATAAAATATCATAAACGATATGGAATATAAATAAACTAAATTAGCTCGATTTATGTAGTATTTGATGGTTGAATGTGTTTGGTGTGAAAATTGCATTAAAGAACAAAATTGCTGTTGTCGAATGATTTAACCATTAAAGTAAATTGATTTGAAATTCTAAATGTACGTGAATTATTTGAGAAGGCCGAGTTAATTCTCATTTCAAATAATTGACCGACGATTGAAAGTCGAAGATGAAGACGGTGGTCGAAGACCGGAGATCTTCACCTCGTTTGGATGGTAACTGAGGTCCTGATTGGGAGGCATCCCGAAAAATGGATAATGAGTGGTGATCGTCCAGACGTACGTGGTGATCGATGGGTTTGCGAGGTATTTAGTGCCTCCGGATTCGTTCAGACCTAGAACAGACTTGTAGATGGACTGTGTGTCTGACATTGGATTTTATTCTGTGTTGATTGATCTCTGTTAAATATACATCTGTTTGGCGACGAAGAATTTATTCTTTTGCTTAACACCCTTCTTTGAGACGCACGAGCTCAGAGGTTGTATATCGATGGACATCAGTCGCATGGCATGAATTGCCTGTGTGGCATGCTAAGATGCAGTGATCAGGGCTTCTGTTGAAAAGCAAAGTCTTGTGGTGATGATCAAAGCACCGCCTGTGTGGCGTAGCTTTGTGTATAACGTAAATTCGCGAGCCTCACACCCCGGTAAGGACCAGAAACGGGAGAAGGACCTCAGGGAGGGCATGCGTTTCTTTCTAGCTAGGGTGGTGTCAGTGACCTACCAGCCCTGACATTTATATACTTTTCACCTATGTGGTTGTTGCTGTTGCGAGGCGCCTCGGTTTGATCGGGCAATTCGGGTCCGATGGAGTCATTCGTTGGCTCATTTATACCCCAAAGGGTGGGGAAACGCAGTGTTCAGGAATTTTAATCCACATCGGTGGACCGGCCCTGACGATCCAAGGGTCACTCAAGCTCTGATCCTGAGGGGCAGGCTAGAGCGTCTCGAATTCGGTAAGGACTATCTTTTGCCTTGGTTCATGACGGAAGTCCAATTTCCAAATACGTGACTGTGCAGTTTCGATTGTATATATACATTTGGCGACATAGTGGCATGGGACGCTTATGTCGTCTATGATTGATAGTTATGATTTGAAATTGTTTTCAAAACATATAAACACTAGCAATAATATCAAATGCCTTTGTTTTATTCGTATCAAGCATATTTTGGCCGTTATAAGGTAAAAACTCTATCCTCCGGTTTGCGTTGCATTGTGTGATGGGAACTGAGTCTTATAACGGCTTCATTTTTATAAAAAGCATAGCGATGTTAAAAAGAAAGATTTGTTTTAAAGCACTAGCAATCCAATGGAGTAAACCCGTTCCACGAAAGTGGCGTGGTCCTGTGATTAGCCAAATTATATATGTGTTGAGTAGATTTCTCATACCAGTCCCATGACTGACTCGTAGTTTGTTTCACTTTCAAACTCGGGTGCCCATTTTTCTCCACGGGCAGCCTTGTATTCAGGTTTAGCTGGTTCTTTCTGGATAGCTGGAGCTGAAGATGGATTCTATCATTTATCTCTTTTTATGCTGTTCAACTCCTATTGTACATATTTTGTTTGTTTTCCGCTGTAGACATTTATGTATAGCTGAACTGTATTTGTACTAAGTAAGATCCTGTATACTGTGTAACTCTGGTGATTACTTTTATCCAGTATATTCTATTGTACATTATTTAGTGTATTTTATTTTATTCTGTTCTACTATTATCTGTTTCTGTGTTATATTCCAAAGATAACCCTTGTCTCCGTTTGAACGGGATATCGGGTCGTCATAACGCGGGACTAGACATAGGAGTAATCCAAACCTGTAACAACCTGGGAAATCAGAACCAATTTAAAACTTTTATTTTGGCAATTTTAATAAATTTTGAAAATTTAAAATGATTTATTTTAAATAATAACGACTAGAAATTTATTTTGAATTGAATTAGAACGTAAAAATTTATTGAAATCGAAGTTAGAATATAAATATTTAATTTAATTATAAAAGGAATTGGAAATGGCGCGGTAGTTTGAAAATTCGATTTCAAATTTCAAATGAATGTACAGGATTCAAGATAAACCGGATTTTGGTAAAACCAAAAATATTTGAATCTATTTAAAAATATCTTTCCAAAGAATGTGAAAAATATAGATTTCACAGTGGTAATAAAAAATTATGTCCAATTGAAAATTCAAAATAGTCGCTATGGAATTTATATAAAATATAGCCCTTAAAAATAGCGATTTTGCAAACGACCTCCGTTTTCGACGAGACCACTTTTGTTGGATCCGGAATGTCAAATTATTTCTAAATTCCAATTTTCATAATTTTTGGAATCAATATGTGGTCGTGGTGAATTTAAACGTGTTGGGTAATTTTAGTTTGAATTTAATCGACTTGGAAAATGACCATTTTTCAAACGGTCTCCAAATTCGATGAAATTAGTTTTGTTAGGACTGTATCGTCAAAACATAGCTAGATTTATTTTTATGGAATTTTTGGAGTCAATATGTGGCCCTTGTAAATTAAAATGTACATTAAAATTCAATATATTAATTCATATTTTAAATTTGACGAAAAGTCATCGTAACAGTCGAATTGGCTTGTGAAACATATTCCATTGTGTTCGAAATGGGAGTAATTAGCTGGGGGCGACAGGCGTTGGGCTCAATTTGGAGTTCATATTAAAAAGTAACTTTTTGAATATAAAATTAAAATTAAATATATATATATATATATATATTAATATACCTTGGTCAACCCTTTTCTCTCTCTCTCCCTCAACACTCTCGTTCAAACCCGAATTGAAAAAAAAGGAAAAAAACAAATGACGACGACGAAGATTGCCGCCTGCGCCACCGCGGATGGCGCGTCCCCTCCCCTTTCGATGAGCCCTTGCCGCAGCAACCCTTTCCCCCTTTCTTCTCCGATCCAACAAAGCCATAACCCCCTCCAATCCCCTTTCAGTGCCACCGCCAGCCCAGGGAGGCCATCCGCCACCACCTCCGACGCCGACCCCACCTGTGTGCCCCTCAACTTCCACCACCTCTGAAAAATGTGAGCTTTTCTCTTTTTTTATTTAGTTAATTATTTATTTATTTTGTAGTTAGTTTAATTTCCAATGAAAGGAGCATTGTTTTAGGATGTGTTTTATTTTAAATAAAATATCATCGATGGAAAAATTATTATAGTTTTCACAATTAAAAGGATTGGATATTTCTAAATGAAAAGATTGGATTTTTCTATATAAAAAGATTGGATTTTTATATGCAAAAAGAGTTGATTTTTATTTAGAAGAAGAAGTGATTTTTAAAAATATAAAGTATGAGTTTTTTAAAATTGAAAGTATGATTTTTAAAAATAGAAAAGTACGATTTTTAAAAATAGAAAGGTATGATTTTTAAAAATGAAATGGTAAGAAATAACATATAAAAATTGGATTTTTATTTATTTGAATGGTATATAAAAACATGATTTTATTGTTTCAATGGTAAGATAAAAATATGATTATATATATATATATATATATATATATATATATATGAATTAGCAGTATAAAAATGTAACTTTTATATATGAGTAGCAAAACAAAAATATGATTTTTATTATATATATACGGCGATATAAAAATGCGATTTTAAAATATATAAACATCATATTAAAAATGTGATTTTTACTATGAACAACGTGAAAAGGATTGCGTTGGAATTTCGGGAAAATTCAAACGGTTTAAAATTCAGCAATAAAACTGGTAGAGTGGATCCCAAAGGTGAGAACTTCTCACTTTAATTTATTTTCTATTTAAATATATACTAGGATGCGGACGGTGCTTAGTAGCACCCGACACCTTTGTTTGAAACCATGCTTGTTTGATTGATTGGATTATTTGTTTGAATTTGGTTGCTTGGTTAAATGAATTGATTAGAATTTGGTTTGTACATGGCGAGAGCCATTATTAGGCGAGGGATAAGGTTAGACCTTATTCCGGTTCTAATATCGCGCCATTATGCTGTCGAAATTTTCGAAAAATGTTGAAGCAATAAAGATATCATTTGTATTGTATAAATGAACTGTATAAAATATTCATGAGTTGAAATAAATATTTTATAGTTAAAAATATAATTTTTAACGTGTATATGAATAAAATAAATATTCATTTACAAATCAGACGATTTGTTTATGTTTACAGATTTAACTGATATGGATTTGAATGACATATTTTACACATCACCCAACTGCATAAATAATAATCAGTGTTTGTTGTTTGAAAACCCCACACGGGTATTGGGATAATATTGGACATACACTAATCCTAATATTTTGTTGTATGTCAATCGACTGGTTGACAGGTTGTTGTAAGCATTATTTAACGCTTATGCAGTTGTGTAACGCACTCTGGATGATGGTTGACTGTGTTTGATTATTGTTGTGTACATGTGTGTATGAAATACATATAAATAAAATTATATGGTAATTGACTGTGTCTGATTCCAATTCAGAAAGAATGAATATTTTTAAATAAATAACGAATATCTTAAAATGGTGAATAATGAATATTTTAAAATAACTAATATTTTAAAATAATATTCAGTAATGGATCAAAATATGATTTTGATGTCCAATTTGGGATGGACACGGAAATATTAAAATTTATGAAGCCATGTTAATTAGAGATGCGCCATTTTGACGCAAACGATATTTATATAATGTTTTGAAAATTTTATCATTTATAAATTAATGATATGGAATATTCAATTTTGATTTGAAACTGAGTATGAAGTTGAAATCGTTTTGAAAATGAATTTAAAATGATTTATAAAATACGTTTTAAATGGAAATCGACGAAATATATATAATATATATTATATATATTTAATGGAAAGAATAGAACGCACCACGCTGCGGTAGTTTGTGAATTTTGACCATTGACTTTGAATTGAAATTACAAGAGATCCGACCGTCGGATTCTCCTAAAACCAGAACCATTAAGTTCGTATCGAAAAGAGCTTTCCAATGGATATAAGATATTTGAAATCTAATGGTTGGATTGGGAATTATTTCCAAATCAAAATTGGAAAAGGTCGATGTAAGTGCAGTTCGATGACCGTTTATGGAAATCGACTATACGGGCATTGATAAAATTATTAAAAATATTAAGAATTTGTGTAAAATCATAATAAATGATTTGGAAATAATCTGGACGATAAATTCCACATTTGTAAAGATAAAAATATATTTTTATCAGAATGAACTAGTTATGAACTAGAATTATAATCCAATATTTAAAAAATAATAATTTTGAAATGGTTTTAAAAATAACAAGAATTTCCAATGTATGAATTGTAATGGATTTGAATCGAAATTATGTTTGGAATATTTCAATATTAGATTCCGTGATTATACGGATATTGTGGAGGAATTTGGAAGATATATATATATATATATCGTTATTCCCAATACAATATTTGTTGATTTCAGAATTTGATATTGAATATAAGCCGATATAATTTCTATTAAGAGCCTTGTATTTAATATTGAATTGGATTTTGGGTTCATCGTGAATGGTGTCTTTATTAACACTGTTCTTAAACCCAATTGAGAAAAGAATTAATCTTTCAATAAGATTATTAGAGTTTCCAGTTACATTTGGTAATTGGAATAAAATGGAATGTGAATCAAATTTATCATGATCTGTGTTTTTAACGACATTCGTTCTTTAACCCAATTTACAGTGAAATGTGATTTGGAATTTATAAATCTTTTATAATGATTTAAAGGAAATTTTCCAAAGTAAAGTTTTCCAATTTAATACAATAAATTGAAATGGAATGGAATTTGATTGGATAATAATCGAAGTGAGCTTCTGTGGAGGAAGACTATTAATATATATGAAATTTAAAAGGCTTTGTCGTTATTCCATTTATATTATTAGTCAGACACGGAAATTGATATCGATTATTTATTGATCTTTTATCCATGAAGATTCCACAAATAATGGAATGTGATATGGGTTTATCATGAACTGTGTTTTAAATGACATTAGTTCTTTAACCCAGTTAAAGATAAGATTAATTTCTTAACTTTGAATAATCATTAAGTAATGATTTTTGAGATTAAAAATGAATTAGAGTTTTAATGAATCTTTGATTAGATTGTAATGTGAATGAGATAATTAAATTTATCGAATTCATGAAATGATTGAGAATGGTGTATCACCAGTTTTGCTCCGAGCGATAGTTAAATCTTTAGTTAGATTTGAATGTGAAACGGTAAATTTACTGATAACAACGTGGTGCTAGATATGAAGTATTAACAGTTTTGCTTCATGGGATGAATAGGTTGGGATTGGGAAATTTAACAAATGATTACTTCGGTAAGGTGCGTTAATCCTGACTAGTTTGAATAAACATAAATTTGGTTTGAATTGATATCCAAAGTAAGATTAAAGAATAAATTTAAAGGATTTATCTTTGATAAAATTAATGGGAACCTTTCCCAAAGGATATGAATATTTAAATAAAAGAATTTTCAAAATTGGGATAAGGCATATGTTGTGTTTTATAGCGCTTGTTTATTATGTACGCGAGTTATTCGGAAAGGCCGGGTATATATCCATTTTGAATAAATGATTCGATGACATGTCGACAATGAAGACGGTGGTTGAAGACCGGAGGACTTCACATCATTTGGATGATTACTGATGTCTTGATTGGGATGTATACCCAAGACGAGGTAATAAGTGGTGATCGTCCAGACATACTTGGAGATCGACCGGATATGTGAGGACCTCTCTCCTGTATTGGACATATGGGACGAGGAATAAGGTGCCTCCGGTTTCGTTCAGACCCAAAACGGACTGGTAAATGGATGTGTGTCTGACATTGGATTTTATTCTGTGTTGATTGATCTCTATTAAATATATATCTGTTTGGTGGTGGAGAATTTATTCTCTTGCTTAACACCCTTCTCTGAGATGTACGAGCTAAGTGGTTATATATCGATAAACATCGGTCGCATGGTGTGAATTGTCAGTGTGGCATGCTGAGATGCAAATGATCAAGGCTTCTATTGAAAAGCAGAGTCTTGTGGATGATGATCAAAGCATGACTTTAATATAGCATAGCTTTGTGTATAGCGTTAATTCGCTAGCCTCACACCCCGGTGTGAAACAAAAACCGGAGGGGACCTCAGGGAGGCCATGCGTTTCTTTCTAGCTAGGAGTGGTGTCAGGGTTTTGCAAGCTTGGACGTTTTACTAATGTGGATGATGGATAGCGAGGCGCCTCAGATATATCAGTTATTACAGAGCCGATGGATATTGAGTCGTCCGGCTCATTTACGCCCCATAGGGTGGGGAGACATATTGTTCATGCATTTTAATCCACTTCGTATGGACCGACCCTGACGATCCATGTTGTATTTGCGGCTGTTCCTGAGACAAGGTAGACTAGATTGTCCCGAAGCAATAAGGACGATCCCTTGCCTTGGTTCACAGATGAAAATCCAACTTCCAATACGTGATGCAGTTTTAATTGTAGTACTTGTACGGCGACATGATAGATGGTACCCATGCCATCTAGGATTGATACATTTATATTTGAATACACTATGCACTTATAATAGTATCCAATGATTTGTTTTAAACGTACCAAGCATGTTTGGCTATTATAAGAGAAAACCCTATCCTCCGGCTTGCTTTGCATTGTGTGATGGGACCTGGGTCTTATAATAGCTTCATATTTCCAAAAAGCATTGCACTGTTTTGTTATATGCACTGGTATTCTTAGGAGGAAACCCGTTCCGTGTTATATGGAGTGGTCCCTTGATTTACTCCATTTTAAAGAAAAAATTTAATAACTGTTTCAGTTCTCACACCAGTCACATGACTGACTTGGAGTTTATTGTTTTAACCTAAACTCTAGGTGCCACTATTTTCGAAACGGGCAACTAGTAGTTTTGGTTTTGTAGATTTATTTTCATTGGATCCTGGTTTACAGCTGGAGCTATATTCGGAATGCTCTGTATACATGTATTTCCTTCAGTTGTGTTTTGTATTATTTTCCGCTGCATTGTAATTTGTAAATCTATAATATTTATCAAATGTATAATATTCGTTCATACTCTATGTATTCTTATACTCTAATGTGAATTGTTGTAATAAGCAATGAAATGTTCTTCTGTTTATCTTCTGATTTGTCATGTTCTCAGACTATCCGTTCTTTCTCTTCTGTTTGGAGACCGGGGAAGTTCGGGTCATTACACGTGGTATCAGAGCTTTGCTTTACAGAGCTCGAGAACAAGACACGTTAGAGCCAAACGAAAAAATTCATCAGAGAATGGATTAGTAATATCCAATGAGAATGACTCGTTAGAGATAAGATTAGTTGTATCCTAGAACGAGTGTGAAGAGTAGTGTGTTTAGAATAAAAATGAAAATAAATTTTATTTTTAAAATTTAATCAAATTATACATATTCGAGTATATTATTTTATTTTATTTTGGACAATCGAGTACATGAGATTTTGCATATACGCGTCATGATCGTATATTCGAAGTTTTAATATATTGGATAGACATAAGATCACACTTTAGCCACCCGGGCAAAATTCTGATGATTGACGCGTCATCATCAGAATTTATGTTCGAATTTCGAAGGTGGGATATCTATATAGTTCCAATTGACTGGTGTGAGAACCAAAACTAGCTAGAATTATTGTTGTGACTTGGCATCAAAAATGGATTTATATATATATATATATATATATATATATATATAAGTTACATGTTTGAAACGATAATCAACTAAATGATTGTTGATTGTGTTGTTCGATTATTGGTTTGATTAATTAAAATTTTGAACCGTTAAGCGAAATTGTGTCAAATATTGAACTGAGTTGATACATGTACATGCATATACATTGAACAGGTCATAGTAAGGAGGCTAGAGAAGAGGAATAAAATTGTATGCCTGACAAATAGGTACATGTTTACTAATTTATTGGGTTTGGATGATTTTATGAGCCGATTGACGAGCCGCTTGGCTTTTTCTTTTTCTTTTTGGATGATGGGGGCCCTGCATGGCTAGTTGAGGTTTTAAATGTCTCCCCATACAAAGGAGGCTATGGCGAAATTATTCAAAAATTTAGGGTGTTAGCCAAATTTTTGAAGAATTTGAAAATTCTCAGAAACTGGAAAGTTGAAGAATGAAAGCCAGAATTAAAGTTGAGTTGAGTAGTTAAACAACTTTCAGCTCCGTTCCTTTAACAACCCGAAAAATCAGAACCAATTTAAATTTTTTATTTTGGCAATTTTAATGAATTTTGAAAATTTGAAATGATTTATTTTAAATAATAACGAGCAGAAATTTATTTTGAATAGTATTAGAATGTATAAATTTATTTAAATTGAAGTTAGAATATAAATATTTATTTTAATTATAAAAGGAATTGGAAATGGCGTGGTAGTTTGAAAATTCGATTTCAAATTTTAAATGAATGTACATGATTCAAAATAAACCGGATTTTGGTAAAACCAGAAATATTTGAATCTGTTTGAAAATATCTTTCCAACAAATGTGAAAAATCTAGATTTCATAGCGGGAATAAAAAGTTATGTCCAGTTGAAAATTCATAATAGTCGCTATGTAATTTATATAAAATATAACCCTTAAAAAGAGCGAGACCTCCGTTTTCGACGAGACCACCTTTTTGGATCCAGAATGTCAAATTATTGCTAGATTCCAATTTTCATAATTTTTGGAATCAATATGTGGGCGTGGTGAATTTAAACGTGTTTGGTAATTTCAGTTTGAATTTAATCAACTGGAAAATGACCTTTTTCAAACGGTCTCCAAATTTTACGAAATTACTTTTGTCAGGACCGTATCGTCAAAACATAGCTAGATTTAGTTTTATGAAATTTTTGGAGTCAATATGTGGCCCCAGTAAATTAAAATGTACGTTAAAATTCAATATATTATTTTATATTTTAAATTTGATGAAAACTGATCATAACAGTCAAATTGGCTTGTGAAACATATCCCATTGTATTTGAAATGGGGGTAATTAGCTAGGGGTGACAGTCGTTGGGCTGGATTTGGAGTTCGGATTAAAAAGTAACTTTTTGAATTTAAAATTAAAATTATATATATATATATATATATATATATATTAATATACCTTGGTCAACCCTTTTCTCTCTCTCTCGCTCAACACTCTTGTTCAAACCCGAATTGAAAAAAATAAAGGAAAAAAATGAACGATGACGACGAGGACCGCCGCCCTCCTCCGCCTGCGCCACCGCGGATGGCACACCCCACTCCCCCTTCGACGAGCCCTTGCCGCAGCAACCCTTTCCCCCATTCTTCTATGATCCAACCAAGTCCTAACCCCCTCCAATCCCCTTTCAGCACCGCCGCCAGCCCATGGAGGCCGTCCGCCACCACCTCCGACGCCCGACCCTACCTGTGCGCCCCTCAACTTCCATCACCTCTGAAAAATGTGAGCTTTTCTCTTTTTTTATTTAGTTACTTATTTATTTTGTAGTTAGTTTAATTTCCAATGAAAGGAGCATTGTTTTAGGATGTGTTTTATTTTAAATAAAATATCATTGATGGAAAAATTACTATTGTTTTCATAAATAAAAAGGTTGGATTTTTCTAAATAAAAAAGATTGGATTTTTCTAAATAAAAAGATTACATTTTTCTAAATAAAAAGATTGGATTTTCCTAAATAAAAAGATTGGATTTTCCTAAATAAAAAGATTGGATTTTTATTTAGAAAAAGAAGTGATTTAAAAAATAGAAAGTATGATTTTTAAAAATAGAAAGTATGATTTTTAAGAATAGAAAATTATGATTTTTTAAAATAGAATAGTATGATTTCTAAAAATAGAAAAGTACGATTTTTAAAAATAGAAAGGGATGATTTTTAAAAATGGAATGGTAAGAAATAACATATAAAATTGTATTTTTATTTATTTGAATGGGATATAAAAATATAATTTTTATTATTTCATTGGTAAGATAAAAATATGATTTTTTATATACGAAGTAGTAGTGTAAAAATATAATTTTTATATATGAGTAGCAAAATAAAATTATGATTTTTATTATATATATAGCAATATAAAAATGCGATTTTTAAATATATAAACATTATATATAAAATGTTATTTTTATTGCGAACAACATGAAAAGGATTGCGTTGGAATTTCGGGCAAATTCAAATGGTTTAGAAATTCAGAAATAAAACTGCCGAAGTGGATCCCAAAGGTGAGAACTTCTCACTTTAATTTATTTTCTAGTTAAATATATACTATGATGCAGACGGTGCTTAGTAGCACCCGACACTTTTGTTTGAAACCATGTTTGTTTGGTTGATTGGATTATTTGTTTGAATTTGGTTGCATGGTTGAACAAATTGATTAGAATTTGGTTTGTACATAGCGCGAGCCATTATTAGGCGAGGGATAAGGCTAGACCTTATTCCGGTTCTAGTATCGCGCCGTTATGCTGCCGAAATTTTCTAAAAATAAAAATATCGTTTTTATTGTATGAATGAACTGTATAAAATATTCATGAGTTGAAATAAAAAATTTATAGTTAAAAATATAATTTTTAAGTATACGAATAAAATAAATATAAAATTACAAATCGGGCGATTTGTTTATGTACACAGATGTTGACACACTTTTTGGTAAAAGCTTTCACACTGAATATCTGGATAGCATCGCGTTCAGGCACTCAGAATCTCATCAACAAACATGAAGCGATTTGGTCAAAATCACATCCTTAACATAAACAGGCCCGAAACTCCTATCAGACGACCATTTTTGGGCCCGAAAACAGCAAATACAAAGCTGAGCTCTGTAACTCTTGTAGATCTTTGAATCAGCTTCAGTTTGAGATTCGGTTTGGCTCAATCGGACTTACGGTTTGAAAGTTATGCCCGTTTCCGTAAACTGGTGTAATCTGGCAATTTCCTGGATAAAGCGACGAAGCAACACACCATCGGATCGCCCCCCTCGATTCGCTCTCATGCACCACGATCTGATCCGCTCTGCACCACCACTTCACATCTCAACACCGCTCACAACCAGACCTCGGTTCGTGAAGGTCTCATCACGATCCGATCCGCCATCGCGATCCGACCTTCCGACCTGCAGATACACGCACTGTTTTGACCTGTTCTCAAGGTTATTTATGCTCTTACTTTCTTGGATCGCCTGCCACGTGCCCTACCACGAACCGGTCATCCCAGAAGCTCTCATACAGCTATAAATACACCATTTGAAGGCATTTTCAGGGTTCTTTTGGCCATACTTCTTCATTGCTTCCACCATTACTAAAGTGCAAGGACTTTGCACCTTCATACACTCGAATTCTTCTCTTTTCAATAAAATTAACACGCGGATTGTGTGCTTGCATGTAACTGATTCTTGTAATCTGTCAGTATAACAATAAGATTATAAAGTGGATGTAGGCTACATCTACAGCCGAACCACTATAAAAACTTCGTGTGTCTCCTCTTATTTATCATTTTCTGCAATTTTTCTGATCTGTGATCTACATTTGGGTGTTAGTGCGAATTTTTGGTCTAACAATAGATTTAACTGATATGGATTAGGACGACATATTTTACACATCACCCAACCGAAAAAATAATAATTAGTGTTTGTTGTTTGAAAACCCCACACGGGTATTGGGATGATATTGGACATACACTAATCCCAATATTTAGTTTCATGTCAATTGATTGCTTGACAGGCTGTTGTAAGCTTTAATTATTTATATTTAACGCTTATGCAGTTGTGTAATGCACTCTGGATGATGGTTGATTGTGTTTGATTATTGTTGTGTACATGTGCGTACGAAATCCATATAAATAAAATTATATGGTAATTGATTGTGTCTGATTCCAATTCGGAAAAAACGAATATTTTTATATAAATAACGAATATTTTAAAATGGAGAATAATCAATATTTTAAAATAACTAATATTTTAAAATAATATTCAGTAATGGATCAAAATATGATTTTGACATCCGATTTGGGTTGGAGACGGAAATATTAAAATTTATGATGCCGTGTTGATTAGAGATGCGTCGTTTTGACGCAAACAATATTTATATTGATTTTATTCATTTTTATAATGGGTATCGAAAAAGAAGTAATTTCAAAATCTAATGTTTTAAAATATTATCATTTATACATTAATGATATGGAATATTCAATTTTGATTTGAAATTGAATATGAAGTTGAAATCGTTTTGAAAACGAATTTAAAACGATTTATAAAATACGTTTTAAATGAAAATCAATGAATTATATATAATATATATATTACATATATTTAATGGCCTAAATAGAACGCGCTGTGCTGCGGCATTTCGCGAATTTCAACCATTGATTTCGAACTGATATTACTGGAGATCCAACTATCGGTTTCTCCTAAAACCGGAACCGTTGGGTTCATATCGAAAAGAGCTTTCCAATGGATACAAGAGATTTGAAATCTAATGGTTGGATATGGAATTATGTCCAAATCAATTTTGGAAAAGGTCGTTGTAAGTGCAGTTCGATGACCGTTTATGAAAATCGATTGTACAGGCCTTGATAAAATTATTAAAAATATTAATAATTTGTGTAAAATCATAATAAATGATTTGGATGAAAAATTCCACATTTGTAAAGATAAAAATATATTTTTATCAGAATGAACTAGTTATGAACAAGAATTATAATCCAATATTTTTAAATAAATAAATTGGATTTAAAATGGTTTTAAAAATAATCAGAATTTCCAATATATGAGTTGAAATGGATTTGAATCAAAATTATCTTTGGAATGTTTCGATATTGGATTTCGTGATTATATGGATATTGTGGAGGAATTTAGAAGATATATATATCGTTATTCCCAATACGATATTTGTTGATTTCAGAATTTGATATTGAATGTAAGCCGATATAATTTCTATTCAGATCCTTGTATTTAATTTTGAATTGGATTTTGGGTTTGTCGTGAATGGTGTTTTCATTAACACTGTTCTTAAACCCGGTTGAGAAATGAAGTTACATTCGGTAATTGGAATAAAATGGAATGTGAAACAGGTTTATCGTGAACTGTGTTTTCAAGGACATTTATTCTTTAACCCGATTTACAGTGAAATGTGATTTGGAATTTATATATCTTTTATTAAGATTTAAAGGAAAATTTCCAAAGTAAAGTTTTCCAATTTAATATAATAAATTGAATGGAATGGAATTCGATTGGATAATAATCGAATTGAGCTTCTGTGGAGGAAAACTGTTAATATATATGGAATTTAAAATGCTTTGTCGTTATTCCATTTATATTATTAGTCGGACACAGAAATTGATATCGATTATATATTGATCTGTTTTCCGTGAAGATTCCATAAATAATGGAATGTGATATGGGTTTATCGTGAACTGTGTTTTAAATGACATTAGTTCTTTAACCCAGTTAAAGATAAGATTAATTTCTTAACTTTGAATAATCAATAAGTAATGATTTTTGAGATTAAAACTGAATCAGAGTTTTAATGAATCTTTGATTAGATTGTGTGAATGAGATAGTTAAATTTATCGAATTCATGAAACGATTGAGAATGGAGTATCACCAGTTTTGCTCTGAGCGATAGTTAAATCTTTAATTAGATTTGAAAGTGAAACGGTAATTAATTTTGCCGATAACACCGTGGAGTTAGATATGAAGTATTACTAGTTTTGCTTCATGGGATGAATAGGTTGGGATTGGAAAATTTAACAAATGATTACATTGGTAAGGTGTGTTAATCCCGACTAGTTTGGATAAACCTTTATTTGGTTTGAATTGGTATCCAAGGGAAGATTAAAGAATAAATTTATAGAATTTATCTTTGATAAAATTAATGGGAACCTTTCCCAAAGGATATGAATATTTAAACAAAAGAATATTCAGAATTGGAATGAGGCGTATGCTGTGTTTTTATAGCACTTGTTTATTATATACGCGAGTTATTCGGAAAGGTAGGGTTTATACCCATTCTGAATAACTGATTCGATGATACGTCGACGATGAAGACGGTGGTTGAAGATCGGAGGTCTTCACATCATTTGGATGATTGCTGATGTCTTGATTGGGCTGCACACCCAAGACGAGGTAATAAGTGTTGATCGTCCAGACGTACTTGGAGATCGACCGGATACGCGAGGACCTCTCTCCTGTATTGGATATATGGGATGAGGAATAAGGTGCCTCTGATTTCGTTCAGACCCAGAACAGACTTGTAAATGAATGTGTGTCTGACATTGGATTTTATTCTGTGTTGATTGATTTCTATTAAATATATATCTATTTGGTGGCGGGGAATTTATTCTCTTGCTTAACATCCTTCTCTGAGACGTACGAGCTCAGAGGTTATATATCCATAGACATCAGTCGCACGGCGTGAATTGTCAATGTGGCATGCTGAGATGCCAATGATCAAGGCTTCTGTTGAAAAGCAAAGTCTTGTGGTTGATGATCAAAGCATGACTTTAATATAGCATAGCTTTGTGTATAGCGTTAATTCACGAGGCTCACACGCCGGTGTGAACCAGAAACGGGAGAGGACCTTAGGGAGGGCATACGTTTCTTTCTAGCTAGGAGTGGTGTTAGGGTTTTGCAAGCCTAGACGTTTTACTTATGTGGATGATGGATAGCGACGTACCTCAAATATATCTGTTACTACAGAGCCGATGGATATTGAGTCATCTGGCTCATTTACACCCCATTGGCGGGGAGACGTATTATTCAGGCATTTTAATCAATTTCGTGTGGACCGGTCCTGACGATCCAAGGTGAAGTTGCGGCTGTTCCTGAGACATGGTAGGCTAGATTGTCTCGAAGCGATAAGGAAGATCCCTTGCCTTGGTTCACAGACGGAAATCCAACTTCCAATACGTGATTCTGCGGTTTTAATTGTAGTACTTGCATGGCGACATGATAGATGGTACCCATGGTGTCTAGGATTTATACACTTATATTTGAAGCTGTTTCATACATTATGCACTTATAATAGTATCCAATGATTTGTTTTAAACGTACCAAGCATGGGCTATTATAAGGGAAAACCCTATCCTCCGGCTTGCGTTTCATTGTGCGTTGGGACCTGGGTCTTATAATAGCTTCATTTTTCCAAAAAGCATTGCGTTGTTTTGTTATATGCACTGGTATTCTTGGGAGGAAACCCGTTCCGTGTTATACGGTGTGTTCCCTTGATTTACTCCATTTTAAAGTAAAGATTTAACAACTGTTTTAGTTCTTACACCAGTCACATGACTGACTTAGAGTTTATTGATTTAACCTAAACTCTGGGTGCCCCTATTTTCCACATGGGCAGCTAGTAGTTTTGCTTTTGCATATTTATTTTCACAACATCCTGGTTTACAGCTGGAGCTATATTTGGAACGCTCTGTATCCGTGTATTTCCTTCAGTTGTGTTTTGTATTATTTTCCACTGCATTGTAATTTGTAAATCTATGATATTTACCAAATGTATAATATTTATTCATACTCTGTATGTTTTTGTACTCTGATGTAAATTGTTGTAATAAGCAATGAATTGTTCTCCTATTTGTGTTCTGATTTGTCATGTTCTCAGAAAATCCGTTCTTTCTCTTCTCTTCAGAGACCGGCGAAGTTCGGGTCGTTACAAAACTCGTATAAAATCTAGTGTGTTCTTTCCTTTTCTGCATTTTATTTCTGTTTATTTAGCATCTGTGTTTGAATCTGTGCCTGTAATAGTGTTTGTAGCATTTTATCCATTCGGTTATTCATATAAGCTTTAGATTTTGTTTAAATTCTCAGAAACACTATTCATCCCCTACCCTAGTTTTTGTTTTTCCTTAATGATCCATTTAACAATTGGTATCAGAGCAAAGATTTTCACAAAGTCTTTAATCTTATTTTGGAAATGTTAAACAGCAAAATTTGAACACTAGTTTAAATTCATGTATTGCATCAATTATTGTATGAGTTTGCATTCAATTTTATAGAAAATCAAGTTACTATTGTTTAATTTTTGAAATTTGAAATTTTGATCTATGGATGTGTTATATAACTATCATGATATTATTCATTAAAATTGCAGTTAATTACTTGAAAAGTCACTTGTTTATTTGAAGAGTCGTTTATTTTTTGAAAATTCATTCGAATCTTTTAAAAGTTGTATTGTTTTGTAGGAAAAGATGTGCTATATGACTTTTGAAAATTCAAAAGTTGAAAAGATAGGTAAATTGGCTATTGGTGATTCAAATTCCGAAACGGTGGCTATTGAAAATTCAAATTCTAAAAAGGTGGCTGTTGGAAATTCAAGTTCCGAACTGGTGTGTTACATGGGTGTTGAGGATTCAAATTCTAAAGGATAATTGAAGAAGAGTAATGACGATTGGTGAAAAGACATCAAGAGGAAAAAAATGGAAATACACAATGTAAATCAACAAAGAAATGGGTACCAGATAAATAGAAACCTTTTGATTCTCATCTACAAGTAGATCCGATACTGTACTTCTCATGATTTGCTTCGTAATTGAGCTGGTTTCATGAAAATTCTTCAAGAATTGATCAAGTAATGATCAAACGAAGTTTTGGTGAATAAAGAGAGAAAGTAATCAAATCTATCGACGGTTATCTTCAAATTTCATCCACATGTTAGACTATTTTGTCTCAAATCCTTTTTCAGATTGAAGTTCTCGTGGTTGATTTGATGGGTAGATCATCAAACTCCGATCAAAATTGAGTGAGATATCACTGTTTAAAGTTGGCTATGCAAAACGGAAAAACTGTTACGTGATTTCATACGTATCTCTCATTGTTTCGACTTGATGCACCACAGTACCATCCAATTCATCCCCAAACTGTCACTATATCATAATTTTTGAATTCCTCTTTGATTTATCATTGATTTCATCTAATTCCATCAAGAAACGAAGAAGTTATGCCTCCTGAAAGTTTGATAGAAAATGAAAAACGAGAAGAAGAAGAAGAGAAGTGGTTATGAAGAGACATGACTTTTGGGACTTTATATAGTGATAGAAGTGTCCATTCATTCAAAAATCAAAATTCAAATTTTGGCGCCAAATTGGTTGAACAACTAAATCTTCAATATCTTTCTCATATAATCTTCAAATTCAGCAAATGAGTATACTATCATGATCAGAAAAGCGAGCCCATCGCAATAAAGTAGATCTCATCATCAAATTCTGAAGATCAATTCAGAATTCAGAGGATGTCGAAGAAATGGATCTAAAAATCGGGTACGCCTTAATTAATTTTTATAAACTTTTTGGTTGAATGGATGTTTTTTTTCTTTGCTTTGAATTTGAAATTTAAAACTTTTAAATTCAAACTTGAAATTTAAAATCCAAATTTGAAATTTGAATTTTGAAATTATAAATTTTAATAAAATAAATAATAAATATAATAAAATAAATTTTGGATGTTTATTAGGATTAATATTATTTTAGGAAATAGTTAAACCTAAAATATTATTTCAAGTAACATAACAGCTACACAAGTCACAACCATGAAAAAAAACGTCACGTGAAAATAATTCGGCTGAGGTTGAGGCTAAGCAAGATAGTTATCGGAGTGTTACTATTACTTGAAAATACACATGACCCCTCTTATATTTAAGCTTGACTTGTGAACCATGGCCATAAACGAAACAGAGCTTTGAAGTGTAGTGATAATGGCGATGGTTGGCTTCATGTAATACGAAACCCAAAAAGGAAATGAAAGCTAGCAAAGAAGAGAGAAAAAAGGGAAAAGAAAAGCAGCAACAGAAACCCAAAAAAGCAATAAAACTGCATAGACGGATAACCATTGCAAGAGTTTTTGACACTACTTAGTTTCATTTCTAAGAAAGATAGTATGCGAAGGAAAAACATGGACAACTATCATGTATTATACTATATAAAGCTTGTAATAAAGCTTCGAACATAGCATTCTGATAACTACTCATTTTCATCTTTTCTATTATTTCAGTTAAATTTCTCATTAAGCATCAGTTTAAGTTGCATTCTTAGTCAACTATAACATACACTTTAAGAATTGGGTTACAATGTTGCAGTATTGGGAAATCATGATTACAGAGGAAATATCCTTGCACAGTTAGACCCGACCCTTCAAAAAATGGATAAAAGATAGATTTGGGTGAGGTTTTTTTTTTGGGCATAGCCGACCAGTTTTTAAGGTAGTCGCAAACACCTTTTATTATAACTAATAATAAAATATAATATTGTACACATGACTGTAAGTTAACAGTCAGCTACATTCAGTTTTTAAGGTGGACCGTCCATCACATACGGAGTTTATAGTGTTCCGTTCACCACATACAGAGTTTATAGTTTGCATGAGGTCATTTATTGTCAATACAGGTGAATAAACATGTTTGATCTTATTACAAAGTACACGTTTTCGTTACTTCTGTGCTATGACTTGATAAAATTTTGTATGTATTTTATTATATGTAGATGTAGGAGTGAGAAATATTCGGCTCAAATCGAATTAACCAACCAGACCAGTTCATTTCGGTTGGTTCGTTTCGGTTTTAAAACTAAATCGATTTGAATTCTGTCTGCAAATTATTATTTTTGGTTATATGTAGATGTTGTAAAAAAATTCTATGTGGGCATAACTCTCTTTGTAAAGAAGTATTGGGAACTCCAAAGATGACATTTTTCTTTGTGCAAAATATTTCAGACTGTGGTTCTCAGAATGAGTTGTATGAGAGTAAAAAGTGATAAGAAAATGCTCTGTTTGAGAAAAATTGTTGTTTGAGAGTAAAAATTTGTATACGAATACTGTATAAAAACTATGAGAACTTCTATTGTAATTGTCTATACAATTAAATTTTTATTAGAATAAATTATTGAAATATTTTTTTTTTTACTTTTTTTATTCTATGATGATAATCCTGATGTAAAGGCATTTAAATATAATATTTTATATGTCGCAGCTAATTTTTTTTCTCTTTTTAGTTTTACTAACCTACTACATATAGTAATTTATTGCAATTAGCTTTTGTAGTTGCAAAAAAGTTATAGCAACTGACATTTAAAGTTGTGCTCGAGCTTATTGCAATTGGCAAGAATAGTTGCAGTATCTTGTTTGTGGAATGCCTATCATAGGTTTACAACTATTGGTTGTTGTTGCAAAAGGATATGTTGCAACAGCAAAAGCGAGATGCAAAAAAGTATACCGCAACTTCTTACTGCAAGTGGTAATAAATATTACAAAAAGCAACCTATTGCAACTTCGGAAATCTAAACGGGAGCGGGTCTGTTGCAATTGGCCTACTACAACAGAAATTATCTGTTGCGAAAAGGATTTTTGTTGTAGTGGAAACGTTCTAAAATGTAGAAATGTCAATCATAACCGCAAAATTAAAGTTTACAAGTTTATTTCCCTAACTTCATCAACATGGCATAAAATGTTTATATTCATATTCAAATCAAACATAGGGAAATAGCAACATACACAGAATAACTTGTAACATAGGTATAAAAGATTACTTCCATAATGAAAGGAGGACATGGTGTGATATGAAAAATAAATATATAATCCCTTTTTGGTACTACTTCACTTTTCATATGCTTTTATATGAAAACAAAGACTTTGGTGCTTATGTCATGATACGTTTAAACTATCAATTTCAAAAATAGATGCTAAAACCTTTTAAATTTCAACACTGAAATCATGTGCTTTTACATATGCATATATATATATATATATATGAGATTTACGAGAAAGTAAATCAAGCCATTATCAAAACTATATAATACCCAAAAATCTAACTTTTATTACATTCTTAGCCAAAACCCTGTATACATCAAAAGATTGACCATTTCTGCCATTTACAAGGGATGTGGAGGATTTGTTTATATTATTTTGCCTTGCAAATCCAAACCCCTTTAGGCATAACAATCCAAATCTACACTATCAAGATATAGAAAATAATAAATTCATAAGATTTCCACTCACAATAATACAAGGAGAAGAATGAAGATGTTTTGTAGAATTAGCTTCTGGATTGTTTCCTCACGCCTACCATTTTCCAAGCTTCCTCCTAAACCAATGTTCAAATATAAGAATTCAATTAAAGTATTGTGCATATATATACAAATATATTCTAATTCTAGATTATTCTAAGAAAATTAGATTAGAAGAAGTAGAAAAATAGGCTAGAGAAGAAGAGGAATCCTAACCTGTATATCATCTATAATTTAGAATATTGGTGGAGAAGAAATGTGGAGACATAGAAGAGAATGAATATAGGGTTTAAGGGAGAGGTTGAGGTATATTAATATTTGCTAGAGTATGTATGACCATATGATTATTTATATCAAATATGGATAGACCGTTCGAGAAAAACTAAATAAAAATCCTTAATAATAGCTACCTCCCTCCCACCCTCGACTAGAAAGGCAGTGACGTCCTCTACAAAAGTGCGGTCGACTCCCCCTTTCTTAGGGAGCGGTCGAACCCACTCTTGTTTTAACGCAGGGAGATTTGTTTCCATGACATTCCAATTTTATTTAATACGTTAATTATTTTTATTGATTCTTTTCGTTATTCCTTTATTCTTGTCCCATATTATGTACTTATATATACACACAAATTCAAATTCCCAAGGAATATTCCTTTGTGTCGAAAGTAAATATTCTATTCATGTTTTATACTCTTACAATTTTAATTTCAAATCCTATGCGTATACAATTCTCGTATAACTTATATATTTATAATTTTTTCACACGGACTCCATTTTCGATGAATAAAATGTGAAAATGTACTAGAATCCCACCACAAATACAATGTTTATAATTTCATGGTACTTTATTATCCAAAATTCTTATTTTTCGATCCGTTAACATTTACTAATATAATTATCTATGTCTAATTGGGGTATATTTTATGGGGTGTTACATTGTCCTTAGGGTAAATTTCAGGGGGTGTTACATTGTCCTTAGAACCATCATACCTTGTTACATCCTCTAGAGTAGCTAATGCAATTGGAGTTTACGTGAAACTTAGGATGAGATGCGATAACATAGAAATTCCGTTGCTAGGTTATGTTTTTAATGTAGCTTGGATGTGTTTAATTTGATGGTTTCAGAATTATTTTGCAGCTAAATTGGTTCAGTCGTTATGATGCAAGAATACTTTATCAAAGAAGAGATGTATCATTGAAACATCCCAAAAGCAAAGATAGGGTTGTGTTCTTTGTAGGGAGAAGATCGGCTGGAATTTCCATTGTTAAGTATTTTGGAATCAGAGGAAGAGGTAAGTAGTGTTCCTACCGTGAATGGTTTCCTTAATGTCTTTGAATATGTAACAGGTTTGCCATCATAGAGGGCTATTGAGTTCCACATTGATCAAGTGCCGGGAGTGGAATGAGCTAAAAACATAACTTGCTGATTTGGAAGGAAGGGGCTTTATTCGTCTAAGTAGCTCACCTTGCGGAGCTGCTGCTGTATTGGTAAAAAATCCTGATGGAACATTGGGAATATGTATTGTCTATTGGAAGCTCAACGAAAGGTGGTGAAGAAGAAATATCCTCTGCCTCGTATTGATGATTTATTCGATAAGCTAAGTAGGGAAAATGTGTTTTTCAGTTGGACTTAACTACCGAGTTTAACCAACAAAGGATAATGGAAGAAAGCATTCCATTAATAACCTTTCGCACGACATATGGATCATATGAATGAATGGTTATGTGTAACAACTTGAAATCGGATGGAACAATTTTTTTTTTTAATTTTAATCCATCGAAACCCTTGTTGGTTGCTCTGGTATCCTGCAAAAAAGAAAGAGATATAAAATATATCAAAGCTCAGAAAATATCTCACAACGAAATGGATAAAGTATAATATAATCAAAGTATAGCCTTATGGTAGTAATAATACTGCCTAATCAGTATCCAAAGCTATCATATCTTTGCCACAAATCTAACATGCGTGTATGTTATGAGGAGGGGGTCAGAACACAAGTTCTGGTGACTGGATTTAAACTATACACTTTGGATAAACCTACATATACCGTTCAATCACAATTTCTTATTTATTAGGTTACTTGGGGTTAACAGCACTCAAGGCTTATACACACGTCGTACCCATTTAATTCCCAGTGAGTTAACCTAATATAGTATATATGTTAATACACCCCAATATTAAGTTACACCCCATGGTACCCCACTCGCATGGTCTCCACCGAAATGCCACAGAAATGAACACAGTCTCTCATCCAATTCCGGAGTGATGTACGGATCCCTATATTACCATGTTTCGTTCTGCATATATCTGTCATTACTATGCTACATAAGCGTACAGACTGCCATCTTCTATTGAATCAGATTCCATCACAGAGTAATACCCTCAAGTCTATGATACACTACCCAGAGAAGACATGCATGTATCTAGATTTCCCCACGTACGTATTGTCAATCATATTCGATGCCTTAACCGCCAATAACCTCTAATATGCACCGAGTTCCGTGACAGGGCTATACAAGAAACACGTTACTCAGTCGGGAGCTTTTCCATTTCTGTATAGGCTCGTCTTTAAGAGCCTCAAAATATAGATATCCCTCGTGTTTATTTTCATGGTGGCTATGGCCCTACCTCGGCCCCTCTTTCAACTAGTAAAGACTACAAGAGCTAAGTGACTTGCCTCTGACAAACAATCTAAACATCCAGTTGGTGTCCCCTCTCAACAACCATGCCTTGATAGTGAAAGGTTTATGGTATCTTGGGTTTAGCTCTAGTATTTTTGCATCCCACTAGCTGCCGATGTTGGGCACCCGACGATCTACTATCCTTGTTTGTCCTGACCTCGCACCCTAGTGTCACCTCATCATAGCATTCTGAATGCGAAGCTACTTTTGCAGTCAAGGACCACCCACTTGGTAGTAACGCGCAGACCCAAGCTCTGCGAGCATAGCCTAAACATCTGCTACCGCACAGAGGACTACCAGGAGCACCTTACGTATATTAGGAAGTCGCATGCTTCACCTTACAGTCCTTTGGAGCTGACAGAATAATCATATGAACGTGTGCTCCCCACGTGCCTGATGACAGATCAACCTCGTTGGGTTATTTACCCTCGAACGTGAGGACTGGTCTAAGCGCCTCACTTTAATATGTTATTAGACCCTATGTCTAAACATTCTTTTATGCGCTTGCTTTACCTCATCAGGTTTCCTTTTAACTCATTTATTCCCATTCACATTGACTTCTTATTCAAGTTACCAAGCTCCTCTTGCTTATTAATTTCGGTCTTATAACTTAACCCATTTAAGCCTATTAATAAGCCCACAACATGTTACTCTCTAGATTGTGATCCAAGGTCTGTAATCCACATTCCCTTTTGTATTCTTGTTTGATTTCATAGTTACCATAACATGTTTTACTTAATATGTAATTAAGTATATCACAATTCACATGTTTTCTGTTTAACATGTTAGTCATTATTTATGATTAAATATAACTTATTTCATTTCATAAGTTTTCCTCATACCTTCATATTTAATCATAATTCTATCTTACACTTTCACTACAACTTATCCTTTTTTACTTATTAACTTAGTTCTCTTAACTAAGTTTTACTAATAAGTTCCCTTTTCATAAATATAACTTATGTTGTCCTTATCACCATATTTCAGATTCTCATTCTCACAGATAGCTTAATTTATAATTAAGTACAACTTATCTTATTTCATATGTTATTCCAATTTCCTTATTATTTATTATAAAATAAGTTTTAATCCCCACCTATCCCTAAGACTAGCCTACCTATTATATAACATTCTCACTAATGTAATTTATTTATAATAGGTTATTATCGTTCCCCGTTCATTCCATTTCTTTTACTGTTGTAATTATCTTTCTTCAATTTACATTAATCACAGTTAGTGCCATTTAATTCTATCCTTATATATATATATATATATATATACATACATACATATATGCTTATGTACTAGACCTCTCACATTAAGCCTACCACTTGTGGGTGCTGGATTTGCCGGGCGGTTCCAGGTAAACTTCTTCCACAAGTTGGCTTAACCTCATGTCTTATCACCATTACATGTTTTATTTACGCACTAGACCTCTCACATTAAATTAACAACTTGTGGACGCTGGATTTGTCAGGCGGTTACGGGCAGACTTCTACCATAAGTTGAATTTATCCTCGTGTCTAGGTGCGTTACAGTTTTCTATTTACTATAAATTTAGGCATATTATTCTTTCCATATTTTTATTGCAACCTATTTTACATGTCATCATATTAAGACCATTTTATGTCATATGTTCTTCCTAACATATAATTAATTTCATCTCAAAATAACATGTGATCGTCAAATCATGTAATTATTCTAATTTAACATGTAATCATTTAATCGTGTAACTGTTCAAATCTAATAATTTAACATGTCATTTTCCCAATTCTACAGCTAATAATTCAAGTACATAATATGCCACAAGTGAATCATGTAATTACAACAGTAATCGTTACACATGTTTTAACAAGTATGCATTTCAACAGATGAACATTTCAGCATATTTAATGTTTCAACATATGAATTTTCCAGTATATTAATATTTTAACATATTAATATTTCAACATGTCATATTAGCATTTCATCACTTTACCTTACACAATAACGGGGAATGTTAAATGATAATATATCATTACCAAAAATGATACAACTTAAATCCACTCACCTAAATTTCTTTCTAATTCCTGAACCCAGTCCAGATCTAGCATTCCATGGTTTTCCCTAACTGATTGTAACACTCCACCTCCGCTAGGGTCACTCACAAAGGGAATGCACTAGTTTTGGTGGAGTATTATCTAGGTAAACATACATAGAGACATCACAAGGCAGAACATAAATAAAGCAGCGGTAGAAATTAAAAACCAAATTTATTACTTTTAAGAAAAGAGACAAAACCCCATATATCCAAGGTACAAATTATTCTTTACCTAGAGACATCACAAGGCATAACATAAATAAAGAAGCGGTAGAAATTAAAAACCAAATTTATTACTTTTAAGAAAAGAGTCAAAACCCCATATATCCAAGGTACAAATTATTCCATTAAATCAAGTTCCAAATAAAGAAGCATAAACTTAAGATAACAAAAGTAAATTATTCCCCATAAATAGCAGAAGCAGCCATAGCATAGCCCAAGACCAAATCGTACATGAGTTGTCAGAAAGCAAGCTAAATCCAAGCTAAGAGCTAGTGTTTCCTCCCTGAGAACCTGGGGGGGGGAACGAAAGAAAAAGAGGCGAAAGAAAAAGGGTCAGTCATAAAGACTGGTAAGCCCTAGTGACTTTCAGTATAAAAACTAGTAAAGGTAACATGATATGCGAAAATTGGAATTAAACATAAGGATGATAACAGAACTGGTAGGATAATTAAGATAACAGGTTAAGTCAAGTCTAGCATCGCATATTCGAGATTCGTTGCACCAACTGTACTAGTGTTCTAACCCATGTCAAGTATTAATCATGAAATGATCCCTTGGCGCAATATCATGAAGTGACCCATTACGGGGTCTTACGGTACGATCTACTAATCGATCGGCTCTCTACAAGTTCTAGCTCGTCATGTGTCTGTGTCATATGGACATATCCTGAAATGTAGTTACCTGTGCTAGGTCCACCGTAGGGTGTATCAAGCCTTATGGTGCCAACCATCGACATGAATCAAGCACACACAGTGTAAACCTACAGGTGCCCAATGCCTTCTTTTTCAACTCCGGACTACATGCACGACCATAGTCCGTCTGAACCTACAATGGCGCACCTACTCAGCCGTCGTTCTAGTCGCCTACAATCAGCCCAGTAATCGTGCCCCACCCTGCCTAGTCCCAGGGTATCGTGATACATCTAAGTGGGTTACTGCTGAAAAGGATCGCGTAACTAGGGTTTCTAATGGGTTAAGTGTTGTCATTCAAATTCGTGACTTAACCCTATCCAAATCATGTATCAAGTTGGTTAAGTGTGTTCAAGCGGTTCATGACTTAACCCTATCAAACCATCGTGTCGAGTTGGTTAAGTATATTCAAGTGGTCCATGACTTAACCCTATCATGTGGCATTAATTCATTAACGCACCCCAACCTCTCACATTAGACTAACTATTGTGGTCACTGGATTTGCCGGGCGGTTCTGGGCATATTTACACCATAACATAGTCTAACCTCGGGTTTTTCGTGCGATATGACCAACTACCCACATTAGATCCTATTGTATGCAGTCACTGGATTTGTCGGGCGATTCCGACCAGAATTACACTGCAAACTCAACCCAACTTTGAGTTGGCCATTTTCAAGTTTATCTAATTGTCATGCCCACGTTCAAGTTTTCATGTCAAAATTCATGGCAAGTTTTCATGTCATGTTTCATGTCAAATCATGTCAAGTTCATGTCCATATCCAAGTTCAAGTTATAATAACGTTCATGTTTAAAGCCAATTCATGTTTTATCTAACCTACCCAAATCGTATTCCCATCGCACATAAGCTCGAATCGATACAAATAAATCTAATTAGGGAATAACATAAAAAGGGACGGGTATAAGGTGGCAAAAGTGATTACTAGCATAGCATGGTATGACTTGAGATAAATGATTATAACATTACTGGAATATGGAATATTGGCCTCAAACATAAAGATTCCAAATCTAGCAAAATAAGGTACTAGTCAAGATAACAGTTGTCATAAGGTGATAGTATAGTCATGGTAACGATTGACATAAGGTAATAGTATAGTCATGGTAACGATTGACATAAGGTGATAGTCATAAACTTGTGACTAATAGCAGATTCAACATGATAATATGAGGGGTTTTTCTTTTTGATTTACAACATGAATAGGCCCCAAATCAATGTCATAGTAATATATCCAAAAGTCAAGATCCAAGATGAAAAAGAATGGATGTAAAACAGTCACCATACATAGGTCCAATTTCAATTTACAACATATTCGTATTACATTTACAGTTTAAATCTAAAAATAACCGGGGCTTACAGATCGTGGTTCGAGAATTAGAAAAAGAGAGTCGATGTTGAATCTTTATATGCTTAGTCAAGTCCTAAGAGAAATCCCCAAATCAACAACGTAGTTTCGACATAGAAGAAGTAGCCCCTTTCTCTAACTTTTCAACCAGAATTACAACAACATAAGGTCAGAAAGAATTTTGTGTAGAGAGACTAGTGTTAGGGGCTGTATATATAGGGTCAGGTCAAAGAATGTAGACAGAAACGAGGCCAGAAACATCAAAGTGAATCAAGCTTCAATAGTGGGCTCGGCCACCAGGTCGACCCCCAGGTCAACACTATGGTCGACCTGGTCCTGGGCAGGTCGACTACATAGTCGACCCCCCGGTCGACTTGGTCCTGGGCGGGAAATTTCCCGCCCAGTCCATTTTGGGGTTTGAATTCGAAATTCGAATTCGAATCCTGAGCTGTTTTGAACTTGAAAACTTCTGAAAACTTCGAAAGGTCATAACTTGATCATACGGACTCTAATTTTCGAAAACTCGGACTTGTTTCCAAGAAGAATTTCAAGACGAACGCAATGGTGTAACCCATTTCCCTTGATTCTTATTTTAAAAATTAATTATGCCTTGATTTATGGTTATTACACATTATAAAAATACGGGTTGTTACATTCTCCCCTCCTTAAAGGATTTCGTCCCCGAAATCTCTGAGTTAGGGAGGATGTGTCCTACCATCCATCATCCATCTACTCAAAGCATCATCCACAGGCAACCATTGTCCTTAAAAGATTTCTAGTGCTGTATGAACATATGCAGAAAGTGTGTGTATATGTACTTATATAATGCAAAAGATCAGGCGGTTACTGATTCAGTAAACCTCCTTAATGCAAAATATGTTAGTGTAATGAATCCAACATGTATGCAAATTCCTAACATTGTTTATAATCTCTACATGAGTGCACAAACATTCATTCATATGCAACATCCAAGTGGTAGCATAACAAGTTCCATCCATGTACAAGTATAAGCACTCATGCATATGCAACATGAAAATGTGACTGAGCCGATCTAGTGCCTAATGTGTGTCATGCATCCACTAGCAACCACTTGCAACCACTTGCAACCATTTGCAAACATCAACCATAACATGTTTTAATCACATGTTTACATCCATATGATTCTACCTAAGATTCTCAGAATAAGATCGAGAAGATAACAGGACAAACGTAGGTAGTAGAAGCATGATACGAAAAGGTTTTCAAGTTTATAGGAAAAAGAGATCGAGAATGTACCCTCAAAAAGAAATGGGTAAAGCGCGCGTATCTTCTCTTCGGTTTCCCAAGTTGCGTCTTCTTGGGCTTCACTCCACTGCACTTTAACTAGCTTGACTTCTCGATTCCTTAGCTTCTTAATCTCCGTTCCTAAGATACGAATCGGAACTCGCCTCAATGTTGCTTCTTTTTCCACTTCTACGTCTTCAAGGATGCTTGGCTCAACCACTTCGGCCGACTCATGCAAGCACTTTCGGAGATGCGAGACATGAAAGATATTGTGCACCCCAGCCAGCTTCTCGGGTAATTCTACCTTATAGGCCATTCGTCCAATCCTCTCAGTGATAGGGAGCGGTCCTACGAGCCTTGGTGCTAGCTTTCCAACTGCTCCAAAACGAACTACATTGCGTAACGGAGAAACTTTTATAAAGACCATATCTCCAACTTCGAATTCTAGGTCTGTCCTTCTCTTGTCCGCATAAGATTTCTGTCTATCTTGGGCCGTTTTCATTCGTCTTCGTATCAACTCAATCTTCTCAGAAGTGTCTCTTATCATGTCGGGCCCAAGTATAAGTCCGTCTGTCGTCTCCCACCAACAAGTTGGCGATTTGCACGGTCTTCCATTCAGGGCTTAGAACGGTGCCATTTTGATGCTACCTTGATAACTATTGTTATATGCAAACTCCACGAGAGGAAGATGGTCTTCCCAAGTACCACCAAAGTCAAGAATGCATAGCCTCAGGAGATCTTCTAGTACCATATTTACCCTTTCGGTTTGTCCATCCGTCTGTGGATGATAGGCCGTGCTTAAACTCAGTCGTGTACCCATTGCTTCTTGCAGACTATTCCAAAACTGGCTAGTAAAAATCGGGTCACGATCACTAACTATACTAGAAGGAACTCCATGCAACCGAACTATCTTTCGAAGGTAGATAGACGCTAGCCATGATGCGGTCCTCTTACTTTTCACTGGAATGAAGTGAGCACTTTTCGTGAGTCTATCAACTATGACCCATATGCTAGTATTTCCCTTCCTTGACCTAGGCAGTCCATCCACGAAATCCATCGAGATATTCTCCCATTTCCATTGCAGAACCTCCAAAGGATGTAATAGCCCACCAGGCTTCTTCGACTCGGCCTTTACTTGTTGGCACACTATGCACTTCGAAACGAACTCTACCACGTCCTTTTTCATTCCAGCCCAAAAGAAAATGCGTTTCATATCCCTGTACATCTTATCCCCTCCGGGATGTATAGTCATCTTCGAGTGGTGCGCCTCTTCGAGAACTTTCCTTACTAGGTCTCCCACTTGTGGGACACATAGCCTTCCATCGCGCCTTAGCCATCCCTTGTCATCTATGGCATACCTACTAAGGTGACTTGACATCTCACCACTAATCAACTTATCCATGATTTCGACTATCTGTGGGTCTTCCTTCTGTGAAGTCCCTACTTGATCTAGAAGTGTAGGTATTAACTTAAGAAATGCTAACGTAGCAGTCAATGACTCAACAGCAGGTGTAAAATCAAAGGTTGCTATAAACTCAAGGCTTTTCCTTTCAACAAACAAGGGGCTCAAAGTCAACCTTTTTCTACTTAGCGCGTCCGCCACCACATTACCCTTGCCAGGGGTATAAGCTATATCGAAGTAATATGATGCCAAGAACTCCATCCACCGCTGTTGTCTCAGATTCAAATCTTTCTATGAGAAGAGGTACTTAAGCGATTTGTGGTCGGTATACAGCTCGAACCTCTCCCCTAGAAGATAATGGCGCCAAGCTTTAAGTGCAAAAACAATTGCGGCCAACTCCAAGTCATGCGTGGGATAGTTTTTCTCATGAAATTTAAGTTGTCTGCCCCCGTAGCATATTACTCTTCCTTCTTGATTAGGACAACGCCTAATCCCGTGCCGCATGCATCTGTGTACACCGTAAACACCTTGCCTCCGTCGGGTAATGCCAAAACTGGAGCTGTGGTGAGGGCTCTCTTGAGTCTCTGAAAAGCAACGTCACACTCTACGTCCCATACAAAAGCTAGGTTCTTCTTTGTTAACTTAGTAAGAGGGGCTGAAATCTTAGCGAAGTCCTTAATGAACTTCCTGTAGTAGCCCGCCAAACCGAGAAAGCTCCTCAACTCCGTCGCATTCTTAGGAATTTTCTAGTCTTGTACCGCGACTACCTTTGCGGGGTCCACGGCTATGCCTTGCTTAGAAACTACATGTCCAAGGAACCGAACTTCCTTCCTCCAAAAATGGCATTTGGAGAACTTAGCCTTTAAATGGTGTGCTCTAAGTGTTTCCATGACTTCCTTGAGATGTCTAGCATGCTCTTCTTCATCTTTTGAGAAGATCGAAATATCATCCACGAAAACTACCACAAACTTGTTAAGGAACTCCCGAAACAGCCTACTCATCAAATCTACAAAGTACGCGGGTGCATTCGTTAACCCAAACGGCATGACAAGCCATTCGAAGAACCCATCTGGAGTCCTAAACGCAGTTTTGTCAATCCTATCCTCAGCCACTCTAAGCTGATGGAATCCTGTGGCTAGATCGAGTTGAGAGAAAACAGGTGCTCCCACAAGCTGGTCAAACAAATCGTCGATTCTTGGTAGTGGGTGCCTATTCTTCTTTGTTAGGTTGTTTAATTCACGATAATCTACGCACAGACGAAGCGATCCGTCCGCCTTACTAGCGAATACCACCGGAGCACCCCACTCAGAAATGCTTCGCCTTAAGAAATTTTTCTCAAGCAACTCATAGCTTGTTTACTGAGCTCTCTTCTTTCTCGCGGGGCCATGTGCCTAACGGGCAATGAAACTGGCATGGCATTATCAACCAGATAAATTCGTAAGTCTATCTCGCGTTTAGGAGGTAACCCCCTCACTTCATCAAAGACATATGTATATTCTCAGACCACTCTTAAAGATAGCAAATTATCGTCGGACGAGTCAAGGGATTCAAGATAACACAACATGACCGGACCCTTAGGGTTACAAGAAATTTCAAGGGTATTACCAAGGCGAGTCATGAGCCTCACTACCCTTTGTTCACAATCAAGAATGGCTCCAAAATCGGATAGCCAATCCATACCTAGGATCAAACCGTATCCCATAAATCCTAGAACATAAGCATTACACGTGAATTCTACGCTTAAGATAGAGATCCTCAAATCCACACACATCATAGATAAATGGGCGGAGCCCCCAATTGGATTTGAAACTATAACGGGATCCTCAACCAGACTAGTACTTAGGTGTAGATATTCAACAATATAAGAAGAAATAAAAGTATGCGATGCGCCAGAGTCAAATAAAGTTCGAACAGGAAAGTCAGAAATGTAAACAAGACTTTGTAAGGAAATATTACTACCTCGGTCAAGAGCTGGAGTGGTGTTGAGAGCATGCAACTGCCCTCCTGAAGTTCCTGCTCGCTGGGTCTGCCCTTGCCCCTGACCTTGCTTCTTAGGGCAATCCTTGCTGATGTGTCCAGTATCTCCACAATGAAAGCATTCACCCAACTTCCTCTTCTTCTTTCTACAGTTTTTAGCTAGATGTCCAGTAATACCACAGAAGTTGCACTTCCTCGTCTCACGTGGTTTGTTGTTGCTCTTGTTATTCTTGTTATCCTTGTTGCCCCCTTCTTGAAGTCAGCTTTCTTATTTTGAGTCTCATTAGGCTTAACCTACTTCTTGCTATTCTTGTCTTCCTCATAAAGTAGAGCCATATCCACCAAGCTTTCAAAGGTCGCCCCCTTGGGTATATGAGTTATGGCCAAACTGTGCAGTGGCTCGTTCAATCCTCGAGCAAAGCATACAACCTTTTTCTGGGCTGTGTTGACCAAATCCAAACCGAACCGAGCAAGCTGATTAAAATTATTCACGTACACCCTAACAGACATGTCCCCTTGCTTGAGTGCTAGGAACCTCTCCATCTGAAGGTTCTCTTCTGCTGACGACAAGAATTTAAGCCCAAACCTCTCTCTAAAGTCTGCCCAAGTCTCAACTGACCTGGTAGCATTGGTGACTTCCCACCAAAATGCAGCTTCCTCTTTCAACAACCATGCTTCCAACTGAACTTTCCTATGGTCCTCCATATCAAGATATTAAATAAGTCTTCAGTCTCCTTTTTCCAGTTTCATGCCTCAACAAAGGTTTCAGTTCCAACGAAGTTCTTGCCGCCCATTGCTTTAAAGTCTTTACATATTTTGGAAAAGGCAGTACCAGGAGGAGGAGGAACCGCGGCCACTGGGGGAGGAGGAGGAGTGATGTCTGCCGTGCCCGCGTCGTTGTCCCTGGCTTCTAAGTACCTTCAGAACCATCCAGGCACGGGTATTCCCTTCAGCAGGTTAAGATAAACCATGCTGAAAAACGAAAATAAAAAGATTCAAACGAGGAAACAAAGGAAAGTGATAATGGCTTTTTGGGGAATAGCCTTTTTAAACATAAAACTTTTCTTGAAAAATGCTTCTTTATAAATGGTTTTGAAAATAGTTTCAAAAGGTTTTTAAAACTTTTTGCCCAGCCTGGTAACCTTCTGCTCTGATACCAAATGTAACACCCCACCTCCGCTAGGGTCACTCACAAAGGGAATGTACTAGTTTTGGTGGAGTATTATCTAGGTAAACATACACAGAGATATCACAAGGCAGAACATAAATAAAGCAGCGGTAGAAATTAAAAACCAAATTTATTACTTTTAAGAAAAGAATCAAAACCCCATATATCCAAGGTACAAATTATTCCATTACATCAAGTTCCAAATAAAGAAGCATAAACATAAGATAACAAAAGTAAATTATTCCCCATAAATAGCAGAAGCAGCCATAACATAGCCCAAGACCAAACCATACATGAGCTGTCAGAAAGCAAGCTAAATCCAAGCTAAGAGCTAGTGTTTCCTTCCTGAGAACCTGAGGGGGGGAACGAAAGAAAAAGAGGCGAAAGAAAAAGGGTCAGTCATAAAGACTGGTAAGCCCTAGTGACTTTCAGTATGAAAACTAGTAAAGGTAACATGATATGTGAAAACTGGAATTAAACATAAGGATGATAACAGAACTGGTAGGATAATTAAGATAACAGGTTAAGTCAAGTCTAGCATCGCATATTAGAGATTCGCTGCACCAACTGTACTAGTGTTCTAACCCATGTCAAGTATTAATCATGAAATGATCCCTTGGCCCAATATCATGAAGTGACCCATTACGGGGTCCTATGGTACGATCTACTAATCGATCGGCTCCCTACAAGTTCTAGCTCGTCATGTGTCTGTGTCATACGGCCCTATCCTGAAATGTAGTTACTTGTGCTAGGTCCACATAGGGTGTATCAAGCCCTATGGTGCCAACCATCGACACGAATCGAGCACGCACAGTGTAAACCTACAGGTGCCCAATGCCTGCTTTTTCAACTTCGGACTACGTGCACAACCATAGTCCGCCTGAACCTACAATGGCGCACCTACTCAACCGTCGTTCTGGTCACTTACAATCAGCCCAGTAATCGTGCCCCACCCTGCCTAGTCCCAGGGTATCGTGATACATCTAAGTGGGTTACTGCTGAAAAGGACCGCGTAACTAGGGTTTCTAATGGGTTAAGTGTTGTCATTCAAATTCGTGACTTAACTCTATCCAAATCATGTATCAAGTTGGTTAAGTGTGTTCAAGCGGTTCATGACTTAGCCGTATCAAACCATCGTGTCAAGTTGGTTAAGTATATTCAAGTGGTTCATGACTTAACCCTATCATGTGGCATTAATTCATTAATGCACCCCAACCTCTCACATTAGACTAACTGTTGTGGTCACTGGATTTGCCGGGCGGTTCCGGGCAGATTTACACCACAACATAGTCTAACCTCGGGTTTTTCGTGCGATATGACCAACTACCCACATTGGATCCTATGTTTGCAGTCACTGGATTTGCCGGGCGTTTCCGGCAGATTTACACTGCAAACTCAACCCAACCTCGAGTTGGCCATTTTCAAGTTTATCTAATTGTCATGCCCACGTTTAAGTTTTCATGTCAAAATTAATGTCGAGTTTTCATGTCATGTTTCATTTCAAATCGTGTCAAGTTCATGTCCATATCTAGGTTCAAGTTATAATAACGTTCATGTTTAAAGCCAATTCATGTTTTACCTAACCTAACCAAATCGTATTCCCATCACACATAAGCTCGAATCGATACAAATAAATCTAATTATGGAATAACATACAAAAGGGACGGGTATAAGGTGGCAAAAGTGATTATTAGCATAGCATGGTATGACTTGAGATAAATGATTATAACATTACTGGCATATGGAATATTGGCCTCAAACATAAAGATTACAAATCTAGCAAAATAAGGTACTAGTCAAGATAACAGTTGTCATAAGGAGATAGTATAGTCATGGTAACGATTGGCATAAGGTAATAGTATAGTTATGGTAACGATTGACATAAGGTGATAGTCATAAACTTGTGACTAATAGCAGATTCAACATGTTAATATGAGGGGGTTTTCTTTTTGATTTACAACATGAATAGGCCCCAAATCAATGTCATAGTAATATATCCAAAAGTCAAGATCCAAGATGAACAAGAATGGATGTAAAACAGTCACCATACATAGGTCCAATTTCAATTTACAACATATTTGTGTTACATTTACAGTTTAAATCTAAAAATAACTGGGGCTTATAGATCGTGGTTCGAGAATTAGAAAAAGAGAGTCGATGTTGAATCTTTGTATGCATAGTCAAGTCCTAACAGAAATCCCCAAATCAGCAACATAGTTTCGACGTAGAAGAAGTTGCCCCTTTCTCTAACTTTTCAACCAGAATTACAGCAGCATAAGGTCAGAAAGAATTTTGTGTCGAGAGACTAGTGTTAGGGGCAGTATATATAGGGTCAGGTCAACGAATGTAGACAGAAACGAGGCCAGAAACATCAAAGTGAATCAAGCTTCAAAAGTGGGCTCGGCCACCTGGTCGACCCCAGGTCGACACTATGGTCGACCTGGTCCTGGGCAGGTCGACTACATAGTCGACCCCCAGGTCGACCTAGTCCTGGGTGGGAAATTTCCCGCCCAGTCCATTCTGAGGTTTGAATTCGAAATTCGAATTCGAACCCTGAGCTGTTTTGAACTTGAAAACTTCTGAAAACTTCGAAAGGTCATAACTTGGTCATACGGAATCCGATTTTCGAAAACTCGGACTCGTTTCCAAGCAGAATTTCGAGAAGAACGCAATGGCGTAACCCGTTTCCGTTGATTCTTATTTTAGAAATTAATTCTTGCTTGATTTATGGTTATTACACGTTATAAAAATACGGGTTGTTACACTGATTAAAACCTAACAACCATGGATCCACAATTCTTACTAACATAAAAAGGGAAGAAAGAGTAAGAAAATTGAATTGACCAGATCTCAGAATTTACCTTACATCGCATATGATTCTGAAACACCTTCTTGTTGATTTTCATTCTTTTCCTCCAGATCTCGATTCAGAATTTTCCTAAACTAATTATCTTATATTTTTGAATAGATTTGAGGAGGAGGAAGAATGGCAGAGCTTAGACATTGTCACAGAGAATGTGAGATTTAGGCTAGGCTCTACTAGCCTATTTATAGTTGTTCAAGATCTTATCGTACATGCAGCGCTGAGTTAGTAATGAACGTCGTTAAGAAAACAGTCCAGATTCATCGATGAATCTGGCTGGATCTAGGGGGTGTCGACCCCGATGTCGATACCTCTACAGGGGTGTCGACCCCCCTATGGGTCCTATGAGTTGCTTTGGCACAGAAATTTGATTTTCGAATGTTTGAATTTCTGGAATTTATTTAATTGTTATATTCATATGTAATCTTCTTATACGTATACAAGTCTTCTAATGACCATTTTACATGTATATATATACGCACAACTTTTGTTTCATTTTCAAAATTCAAACAGTGTTGCACTGTTATTTGACTCTTTGCCATATTTCTTTGATTGCAGCCTTATCTTGAACTTTATCTCTTGTATATATATATATATATATATATTTGCACACATATACATATATATATTCTCATATATATACACTATTTTCTTTACTTCCTTATATATGCATTTATACATATTTTCTCTTTAGAACATGTGTTATTTTAGCGTTCCCTTAAAACAAGAATATGCACTGGCGGAGATCGAACTCTGTACCTCTTGTATGCAAGCCACATGCTCTAACAACTAGACTACTAAGGCTATTGTTAACATGGATTAGAACAATGGTAGTTATTTTTCCCTTTTTATTCCTCTTTTTCATGTTTGCTACAATATCTCATTTAAACCATTACATGAATCTTTTTCCTTTATTTCTCTTTTATTATTAATGCATAATATTTGTAAATCAGTGCATGCAACATATTTACGTTGCATGCAACCAATTGTTTTTTTCCGTTTAGTGCATGCATTACATTTTTATTTGCATTAATATTTTCTTCTTTTTCTGTGGATGTATTTAATTATTAAATTGTAATAAACTGTGGGGTGTTACATTCTACCACTTGGATGGATGAGTGCACCTGCTTACTTCATGGATCCGATAAACCATGTGTTTTGGGAGCACTAATACAAAAAAATTGGTTTTATCGATGACATATTGGTATATTCAAAAGATGCGAAGGAGTACAAATGCCACCTCTGGATTGTACTTGAGACTTTGCGAAAGCATCGCTTAAAGTCTAGGTTTTCTAAGCATTGGTTTCGAGAGAAGAAGTGATGTTTCTTCGTCATATGGTTTCGAATGAAGGACTTTCGGTGGATCCTATGAAGGTGGATGTGGTCGTTAGTTGGAAAAGGCATGCAAGTGTTACAGAAGTCCGGAACTATCTAGGATTGGCCGGATATTATTGAAGATTAATAAAATATTTCTTAAGGATTGCATCATCGTTTACTAAGTTGACCTTGAAGGATGTTAAGTTTGTATAGTCAGATAAGTGTGAAGAAGCCTTTTAAAATTTGAAGCAGACATTGACTAATTTTCTGGTGTTAGTGGTGTCAAATGGAAACAAGGATTAGTTGTTTATACGGATGCTTGTGGAATAAGTTTAAGAGCTGCTCTTATGCAGAAGGGAAGGGTTGTTGCATACGCTTCCCAACAGCTAAGTCCACATGAAGTACGATACTCAACTCATGATCTTAAGTTAATTGCTGTCGTTTTTGACTTGAAAATTTAGGGGCATAACTTATTGGGTAAGAGGTTCAATTTTGTTATGGATCACAAGTCTTTGAGATACTTTTTTTTCATAATGAACTAAATATGTGATAGCGGAGATAGTCCGAGTTTTTAGTTACTTTTTATTTCAGTATTGAGTATATTCCAGGGAAAGGAAATAAAATTGCCGACGCCCTTAGTAGAAAGTACCAAGGCATGATGTTAGCTTTGTTGAGAGAATTGAAGGAATTAGTGCAATAATCCGGAATTTCAGAACCAATTTAAAATTTTAGTTTTAGCTATTTTAATGGGTTTTGAATGTTTAAAATGATTTATTTTAAACAATAACGACTAAAAAATTATTAAATCGAAGTTACAACATATAAATTTAAATTTAATTATAAAACGGGCCTGAAATGGCGTAATAGCTTGAAAATTCGGTTTTAAATTTCAAATGAATGTACAGAATTCAATACAAATCGGATTTCAGTAAAATAAGAAATGTTGGAATATTTTGAACTGTAATTTTCTAACGAATGTAAGAACTAAGATTTCACTTTATAAATTATAAGTTATGTCCAGTTTAATATTTAAAATAGTCCCTATAGGATTTAATTAAATTTTAATATATATAGCCCTTAAAAATAGCCATTTTATAGACGACCTCCGATTTCAATGAAATCATTTTTGTCGGATCCAGAATGTCAAATTATTGTTAGGTTTAAATTTTCATAATTTTTGGGATTAATATGTGAGCATTGTGAATTTAAACGTGATTTTCCAATTTCAGTTTAAATATAATCAACCAGTTAAAAAGACCATTTTACTAGCGGTCTCCAAATCCGATGAAATTAATTTTGTTAGGACTGTATCGTCAAGTCATAGCTAGATTTCAATTTTCGTAATTTTTGGTGTCAGCATGTGGCCCGATAAATTAAAATGAACGTTCAAATTCAATACTGACCGTAATTTATATTTGTATTTTAATAAATATTGATCGAAACAATCGAATTGGCTTACGAAACATATCTCATTGTGTTCGGAATGGGGGTAATTGGCTAGGGGCAATAGTCGTTGGGTTTGATTTGGAGTTCGAATTGATAAAAATGTATTTTTGGAATTAATTAATATTAAAAATATATATAAATAAAAAATAAAAACCCAAGTTCCCTCATTTTATCCGAGTCGCCGTTCTCTTTCGTGGATGGCCCTAAAGCTCCGATTTTTATCCTAAAAAAATCTCCAAATCCTGATCGAATTAATCCATACTCCCAAAGCAAAAATCAAAGAGCAATTCAATATCTTCGAATCCATGCGAGGATGGTTTGATTTCGTGATGTATTTTGGGAGAAATCGTGTCATGAAGTGGCGCTGTTTAGACGCGTTTTCTGGCGTTAAGGGGGGACCGAGCTCGACCATGCTGGAGGTGGGTGAAAGCGACGGAGGCAGCAACATCGGGGTGGGATTTGATCGGCGGCGGAGGGTCTGGACTGGCGTCGATGGCAAGGTTTTCAAATCGAGGATGGGTTACGGGTTTGAATGATGGAAGGAAGAAGAAAAGTAATTGGGGGGGGGTTAATTATTAACTAATTATCTCGAATGAAATTAACGTATAGAAATTCATATCCTTTTCATACGAGGTCCAAATCCAACGATTTCAGTCGAGTTGGAATCGTGTCGAAGAGTATTACAACATGCAACTGACTTGAACGAAAACGGAAGCTGTTGTAGTTTTTGATAAAATTAAATGCACGTTTAATTTTATTAAAACAATCCTTCAATAAAGACTGACAGAGTGGAAACAAAAGTGATAATTCTCTCACTAACATATTTGTAGAGTTATTTATTTTATAACTTGAATATATGAACTATCAACGATGATTTTTTATTAGTTTTAATTATCATAAACCGTTATACAGTGCCTGTTAGCTCTCTTTGTTGTTTTTTGAAAACCATGGATGATTTAATTTTTTTTGAAAAAACAAAAATGTGTGGTCTTCTAAGAAGAAGAGAGCACACATATATATCATAAAGTAAAAAAAATACAGAGTCCCAATACAACTCCCTAGGAGTAAAAGAACCAACAACACTCAAAATATCCACTCAACTCTAGAAAAGTATTGGATAGTAGATAGATGAGCTCCGGATAAACCACCGCCCATCTACTCTTATACGGAATTCCGGCAAAGCCACCACCCGATATAGAAGTATATCTACTCCAATACTATAAACAAAACCTCCCAGGAAGAATAATAAGAAGTACAACCCACAATAACTCTCAAAGTACAGTCACAATAAGAGCTCCACCAAAAAAGCCAAGCATCAAAACCATATAGCTATCCATATATTTCTCCAATATGCTCTTCCACCTAAAAAACCTGAATAATAACTTGAACACCTTCTATTAGTAACCATCACATATATGTATGAATGTATATAGCTATATATAATTATAAATATATATATCTAAATATATATATATGTGTATATATATAAAAACCATTATATATCCATACATATACGTGACATAAGAAGAAATAAATGCTGAAAGGAAATAAATTATGAATAACACCGAATTTGAAGCAATCCATGCAATTCTTCAATATTCCTTCCACCTGAAAAACATGAATAATAACCACAACACTCCTCGTTAGTTACCATCATATATATGTAAGGATATATTTTGTATATATAAATGTATAGAAATATATTTATATATACCATTGTGTGTCCATACATATATATGATAAAAAGAAAATAAACTAACATATCCAAAATTAAAATTAAAATTCTATGCACTAATACGAAACCTATTGTTTCCAAAATATCTACTGATACTCTTAAATAATTCCAAATTAAACCTAACTTTTTGCAACAAGTTTCCAGCACTCAAGTCTCTAAAAAACTTATAATATGGGGTGGTCATCCATTCCAAACAGAAATAAACTATCTTAATGATTAAATTATCAGGGGACACTGAAATAAAATGAAAAAATCTCAGATTCCTTTCCAACCAAATGAACCAACTAATAATAATTAACGAATCCATTACATATCTCTGTTTTGATTTATAAGTAAGTCTAAGGTGGTTCCAATATTTCTCACAGTTATTAAATATATTCACACTAGACATAACAAAAATCCTTAGTACCATAGTTAAAATATAATTGGAAAAATTACAAGAAAAGAATATATGATCAGCATCTTCCTCTGAATGACTACAAAAACAACATTTAACATCAAACACAACATTCTTCTTCTTTAAAAGCTCCACTGTGTTAAGCTTCTTATGGATAATCAACCACATAAGAAACTTAGCTTTAGGAGGAGAATTAGATTTCCATATAAACTTAAAAGGAAGCAATAACATACCAGGGAAATTAATAAGTTTGTACATTGAATTGACTGAGTAGACTAAACTCTTATCCAATCCCCAACTAATGGTATCCCTGTACTCATCCAGATGGTATAAGGTTAATTTTGCTTTCAATAGGGTCAATTGTCTTAGCAAATCTCCATCTAAAATATTGACAAATGAAAACTCCCATGGGGGATCTCAATTCCTTCTATAGACATTCGCAATTAATGAATTCTTGAAGTCACAAACATTAAAAAGTTCAGCAAAATCTATTTTAAGAGGAATACAGGAAATCCAAGCATCATGCCAAAAAAGGTAGTATTACCAGAATGAACTGTCATCTTGCATCCTAACTTGAAAAAGTCAAAACAGTTTAATACTTCCTTCTAGAAATGAGATAATCTATTAGACCTACTAACACCCGATCCCCCAAGGAACCCCCCCCCCCCCCCGGAGTAATAAGATTTTAAAACTAAATTCTTCCAAGTAGCCACTGATTTAATTGACTGTATTGTGTTGTGATTGTAATGATTAACATATTAAAAATATTGTTAATGTTATTGTGGTAGTTAAAATTAAATTATAAATATCCATTTATAATTTAAACAGTGAAAATTGGTTAAATAGAAAAATAAGTCGAATCTAATTAGAATTGGTTAAATTCATTACCGGTGGTTAATTTGAATCGACTGTTGTTGTTTGAAAACCCCACACGGTTATTGGGAAGATATTTGACACACACTAATCCCAATATTTAGTTGTATGTCAATCGATGGGTTGACAGACTATGTTGAGCGTTGTTTATTTATTTTAATACTTATACATTTGCAGAATGCACTCTGGATGATGTTTGAACGTTTAATGATTATTTATCATTATTGTTGAATACATGCGATGTATGAAATCCATATAACGGAAATTATATGGTGACTGATTGAGTCAGATTCCAATTTAAAATATAAAAGAATATTTTAAAATAATATTCAATGGAAAATCAAAATATGATTTTGATGTCCGATTTTGGACGGACACAAAAATATTCATAACTGAAATGAATATGAGTCGAGTTAAGCAGATTTACGCCATCTGTACTCGAATGGATTTTTTTGTTGATTTTACTCATTTTAGAAAGAATATCGAAAAGGAAATGGATTTCAAAATCAGATATTTTGAAAATATTATCATTTTAATATTATAATGATATGGAATATTCAATTTTTATTTAAATTTGAAAATGAAGTTGAAATCATTTTAAAATGATTTTACAAACTTCTTATAAAATATGTTCTAAATGTAAATCAACGATATATATATATATATTATATATATTTAATGGCTCGAATAAAACGCACCGCGCATCGACCGTTCAAGAATTGTAAGCATTAACTTCAAATTGATGTAACGGGAGATCCGACCATCGGATTCCCCTAAACCCAGAACCGTTGGGTTCGTATCAAAAAGATCTTTCAAACGAATATATGAGATTAAAATTTGAATGGTTGGATTTCAAATTATATCCAAATCAATTTCAGAAAAGGTCGCTATGGATGCAGTTCGGTGGCCGTTATTGAAAACCGACTGTATAGGCCTTAATAAAATTTCTAAAAATATGGAAAAATTATGTAAAATCATAATAAATTATTTGGAAAGAATTTGGATGAAATATTCCACGTCTGCAAAGATAAAATATATTCTTATATAAATGAGTTGTTTATCAACTAGAATAAAGAACAAAAAAGGAATTATAATGATTTTGATATAACCAGAATTTTCCAACGTATGAATTGTATAGGATTTAAATGGAAATAATCTTCGAAATATTTCAATATTGGATTCTGTGATTATACGGATATGGTTATGGGAATTTGAAAGATATAAATATCGCTATTCCCAATACGATATTTGTTGGTTTCAGAAGTTGATATTGAATATAAGCCGATATGATTTTTATTCAGAGCCTTGTATTTAATATCAAATTGGGTTTTGGGTTTGTCGTGAAAGGTGTCTTCAATAACACTATTCTTTTTTTTTGGACCTAGACGGTTATGTAGAGTGGATCTACACAATTGATTAATAATATATATAAGATTAATAATTAAGCGATCAACAAGCCTGATCGCTGGCCAAGATATGACAAAATATGCATGCAAACTGCATGCAGCTGGAGTACGTAGTGCCTAGCGCAACTGCACCAAAGACCATCTACAAGTTCAAATAGTAATACACAAATAGTAACAAACAAACTACCAAACTGAAACGACCACCTAACTAGCCAAAAGGAACACCCAAACGCAACATCAAATGGAGCGACCCAAAAAACAACTGGTAAAATGAGGGAGCTGAAATAGTAACCTGAGAATGAAGACATTACCATGGCCTTGTGAACTGTAACTACTGGTGCAAACAGTCTAACGAACGCTGCCAACAGATTCGTTCCAAAGATGTTCGACGTCCATAATCATTGGTAGAAAAGGTTGCATCTGGGTACCAGATGATGATGCGTTTAGTCTGGCACTGCGTCGAACTGTTGAAGAGGATAAGGCTGTGCAATCAAGGGAGTATCTCCGCTGCTAGATGGAGGTGGCGGTGTTGAAGCCGAAGGAACAAGCTGCGAGTTTGAGGGGTTGGGAAAGGTTAATATGGGAAAGGCGCCGATAGATCCAAGTCTGAAAAAGGGTCACACTTGGGTTCAGAAGAAGGCCAAGGATCCCGGCCCATGGGTCCAATGACCTCGAAGGAGTTGTCGGGTGTGGTAGACGGGTTAAGGTTGGCAGGAACAGGGACTAAGGGTTCAGGAATCTAGGTCTCAACAATCATAGCATCAAAATGGCTATCAGGTTCAAAGAAGTTGGAGGGGACGGGGAAGGGAAACTGGAATGGTTCCATCATGAACTCTGCGCTATTCTCCCAGTGATTTCCAAGTAGTAGATCATTGGGGTTAAGAGCAGGATGAAAATTGTCCAATCCTCCACCGTGATAACATAGTGAATACCACTAAGGAAAGTGGAGTAAGTACACGGTAGATAACGGCTTTAAGCAGCCTAACCCTAGCAAACACGAACCTAAAATCAACCTAAGCCTAGTTGCAGTCATCAGCGCGAAGGAAGAGCCCAACCGGTTAAACAGCGGTGGTAAGATAGTCGTGAAGATGATGGAGATGGATAGGGAAAACCCCAATTCTAACCCAAGTAGTAGGCCAGAATTCTCTGTCGACGATGACTGAAGCTGGATTCCAAGCTTTAAGGAGTAGAACGGCGCTTTGCTTTTTGAGGGTGCGGCGGCTGAGGGCATCGTGATAAAGCTCCACTGATGGAAATTGTATGTGGTAGTTTTTGTCCCCGATGATGAACATGTCCCAGCCATAATGGCAGTAGAGGTCAACGAGGATGGAGCATATGGAGGTAAGGGTCCAATATCCGATGAGGATAGAGGCTTTGGTGAGGTGAGCAGCATCAGCAGGAAGCGCCACTTCAAAGGAAAAAAGTGGAAAAATGGAATTTTCTGGGTTGGAGTAGAGAGATGGGGAAGGAACGGTCTCTTTAATGCAAGTGGCTGATGGGATGGAGAGAGAGTGTTGCTCTTCAATTGCTGGCACGTGGCTGGAGAGAGGTTGAGATGGGATATATGAAGGATTTGCTTCAAAGGTATGCGCAGGGGCTTTTGCAGAGAATGAAGCTGTCTTCGTTAGTTTGCTATTAACCATTCATGTGCAGTTTTTATTGTCATGACCGAAAAATCCACACCTGTAGTATATCCTTGCGTTCCTACAATTTTTTGACATGTGTCCTTTTAAAGAAAAGTGATAGCATTAGCGGTTAATTTTCAAAATTTGAACAGTGCCTGCAAAAGATTAAAAAGACGGAAGGGGTCCTCTTTTGAAAGCCGACGCCAGTGGAGGGCTCCTAAGGGACGATGTAACACCCTGTGTTTTCTATGTTTATTAAAGTAAAGAATTAAATAATAATTAATTTTAAAATTTAGAATTAGCGAAATGGGTTACGCCATTGCGTTCGTCTTGGAATTCTGCTTGAGATAGATTTCGAGTTTGCATGAATCGGACTCCATATGAAGAAGTTATGGAGTTTAGAAGATTTCATGTTTAAATAGAAAATTATATAACTAAATAATTTAATAAAAAAACAGTTTGAATTTCGAAAAATCACGTGGCTCAGCTGGGCGGGAAAATTCCCTCCCATAGGGGTCGACTCGCTCCGGGGGGGTGACATAAGTGTCGACCCCCTAAGAGGGGTGTCGACACCCCTATAGGGGTCGACCCCCTGGCCTAGATCCAAACAGTGATGATTTTTGAGTTGTTACTGAGTCACTAGGGCATAGGTGGAAATTTCTAGATAGCTCTATCTTGTCTGGATGGTTGTGATCACTACTAGGATGATCTAACGGCTCACATAAGTTTAAACCTCTATAAAAACAACCCTAGTCCTTAACCCTAAATCATACAATTTCATCCTAAGGAGCCACCATGCTGTCCATGATCGACCTTGCCTAGCCACCATTTCTTCTCAAGCTAGAAAGCAAGTTAGAAGCTACGAATCAAATCTAATTTAGAGAATTGATAGTCTACATCAAGGGATTGCTTTTCAGTTTCAGAAAACAGATCCCTGAAAACAAGACTTTCTTTGGTTTGTAAGTCTTGTTACTATTTAGATGTGAACAGTTAAAAGTTATGATTTGTAATAAAGTGAAAACTAGAGTTGTGACTAAGTTGTAAGATAATGGTGATGCTGATTCATGTCTATTCTTGTAACGATTCTATCATATATGCCTATGAGACTATTGTGGTTTATTGGACCAATTATGTTGTATGTTAAACCAATCGTGTATTAAGTAAATTTGGTGACTCTTTCATGTTATGTTACATGTAAGTTTTTAGGCTAAGTCATATATATGTTTAGATCTACATTCTCACCTGTTAGATCTATGATTATTGGATCCAAAATACAAGTTCGCATCTACATGCCTAATTGGATTTGTGTAATTCTACGTAAGTACCCGTTTATATGCTTAAGGTTCATATTAATTGGATCCAAATTACAAGTTTACATTTACATGCCTAGTTGGATTAGCGTAATTTCATATGCTTAAGATTCATATTAATTGGATCCAAACTGCAAGTTTACATTTACATGTCTAGTTGGGTTTGTGTAATTTCATATGCTTAAGATTTATGTTAATTGGATCCAAAAATGCAAGTTCATTGTTTTATGCCAAAATTATATGACACATGTTTAGTTAGATCCTTATTATTTTATGTTGTAGGAATGGTAAATGCTCCTTTTCCCCCTTTTGTATATATGTTAGGCTAAGTTGCGGGCCTAACATTCTATGTGAATTTTGCAAACGTATAACGGGGGTAACGTTGGGAAAAACCTTAAATTTCAAATTATTGGCATAGTTTGGCCCATAATCATATAAATGATTAGTGGCATAAATTGATATAATTTATATACCTAAAAATTATGAATATGATCGAGTGGGTAAATGGGGCATGACCCGAATTGTAATAATTGTGGATAATTTATATATATATATATATAAAGAGTAAATATGTAAATTAAGTAAAAGACAAATATGCCTAGCCCGAGGTTGGATTGAGTTACGGCGTAAGACTGCCCGGAATCGCACGGCACATCCAGCAACCATAACAATATAGATCTAATGTGAGAGGTTAGCGCATCAAGCCCAAAAATAACCCGAGGTTAGATTGAGTTGCGGTGTAAGACTGTCCGAAACCAACCAGTACATCCTGCGACCGCAACAATACATATCTTATGTGAGTGGTTGGTGCTTTAATGAATAAATTAAAGCTAAGACAGGTATGGTAGGGTTAAGTTAATTAAGGCAACACTTAACCAATATAACATGTTAACTAAACTAATGGGTGGGATTAGGTTAATTTGAGAACACTTAGCCATTTTAACATGTTGATTAGGAAACCCTAGTAACGGGGACCCATTTCAGTAGTAACCCACATAGATGTATTATGGTACCCTAAACTAGGCAGGGTGGGGCACGATTACTGGGATGATTATAAGCGGTCAAAACAACGGTGGGTGGTGCGTTAGTGTAGGTTCCGACGGAGTGCGGGCGTGCACGTACTCCATAGTGGAAAAAGAAGGCACTGGGCATCAGTTGTTATACACTGTGCATCTTGAATTGTGTCGGGTTGCCACCATAGGATTTGATACACCCCATGGTGGGACCAGCACAAGTATATACAATCAAGCGGGGCTGAATGACACAAGTGGTAAACGTATGCGAGTAGGAGCCGATCGATAAAAGGGATCATTTATCTTGAACATATGGTGCTGGTTAAAACACCTGTAAGTGGGAGCAGAGAAATAGAAATGAGTGTGATTGCATATTCAGTTTTATTACCTTATTTCTAGGGTACTGTCCTAGGTTCAGTTTATTCATGTCATGATCCTTTTTCTTGTTTACATGCTAAATAATCACTGGACTTACCAGACTCATGTCTGACCCATTTTCTTTCATCTTCTTTTCTTCCAGTTCCCCCTCAGGTCCGCAGGGAGGGAATACTTAAGCTTAGTTCAGACCATTTCCACTTGAAGAGAGTAGATGTATTGCTTGGATTCTCTTTCCTTGGGCTATGGCTTTGGATACTCTCTTATTGGGGATTTATGCTGCCTTACTGTTATTTTAATTCTTCTTTATGTTTTAATTCAAGACAGAGATTTTGTTGTAATAATTTGGAAGTTGGTTTAAGACAGTTGTTGTAATGTTTTAACTTAACCATGTATTTATGATATAAATTTAGTTTTTCCACTGTTTATATGTCTGTCTTGTAAATTATCTGTATCTTTTACCTACAATGCTCCACCGAAGTTAAAGCATTCCCTTTGTGAGTGACTTTAACGAAGGTGGGGTGTTTCACTTGGTATCAGAGCTAATGGCTGCCAGATCAGTTAAAAATTTCGAAAAATAATTTTCAAAAATAAGTTTAAAGAAGCATTTTCAAGAAAAAGTGTTGTTTTTATTTTAAAAGGCATAATCACCCAAAGCCATATGCACTATCTTTCTATCATTTGTTTTGAATCTTTTCTTTTTTGTTTCAGCATGTCTGGGGATCTTAACAATCCAAAGGGCATACCAGTACCTGGCTGGTTCACAAGGTACCTAGAGGATAGGGCTAATGATGCAGGCCTAGCAGACGTTCCTCCTCCCCCAGTTGCAGCTGTTTCTCCTCCTCCTCCTCCTCCTCCTCCTCGTGCAAACGCTTTCTCAAAGATATGTAGATACATTCGAGCTATGGGTGGAAAGAACTTTAATGGGACTGAGTCATTTGTAGAAGCAAGGAACTGGCTCAAAGAAACCTAGGACTTGTTTGTTATCTTCGAAGTAGCCGATAGGCAGAAGATACAGTTGATCGTATGGTTGCTTAAAGACGAAGCCTCTTATTGGTGGGAAACTAATGCTGAGAGACCAGATGAAACTTGGGAGGATTTCAGAATGAGGTTTGAAATGAAATTCCTCCCACAAGCTGAACGTAGTTTATAGATGGAGAAGTTCTTAGCTCTCCAACAGGGAAGTATGTCGGTCAAGGAATAAGTCAACCAATTCAACCAACTGGCTATATTCGAACTGGAGTTAGTGAACACTCCCCATAAGAAGGCTCTCCATTTTGTTAAAGGTTTGAATGAGCCACTGCACAACCTAGCTATGTCCTATATACCTATGGGTGCGAGTTATGCGGGACTGGTGGACATGGCACTGTTACAAGAGGAAGACAAGGATGGCAAGAAAGAGGTAAAGATGGAAGTACCTAAAGATAAGAAAGTGGAGGGATCGCAGAATCAAAAGACAGATTCAAAGAAGAGAGGGAAGAACAACAAACCCCATGACAAGAGGAAGTGTAATTTTTGTGGCATTTTTGGACATCTGATTAAGGACTGCAGAAAGAAAACGAGGAAGATGGGTGGTTGTTTTCACTACGACGAGACAGGACACATAGCTAAGGACTACCCAAGAAAGCAAGGGCAAGGGCATAGGACTGGATCTACATCTAGAGGACAGGACTACGCTCTCATAGCACCTCCGCAAGAACGAGGTAGAAATATTTCTGTTGAGAGTTTAGTTAATCTTTTTGATCATCCTGTTCATAAACTCTTTGATTCTGGCACATCGCACTTTTTTATATCTACTACTTTAGTTGAATCTCTACACCTAGACACCAGTATAGTAGAGGATCCCTTGGCTGTTTCAAATCCAATTGGGGGCTCGGCTTATTTGTCAGTGATTTGTTTGGATTTGTAAATTTCTATACTAGGCGTTGGGATTAGATGTAATGCCTATGTTTTGGGCTTCACGGGCTATGGGTTGATTCTTGGCATGGATTGGTTATCCAGTAATGGTGCTATCCTCGATTGTGAAAACAGAGTGGTTAGACTTGACTCGCCTCTGCAACACCCTCGAAATCTCTTGTAATCCAATGCATTCTGTTATGCTTAGCTACCTAGAATCTCTTGATGCGTTTGTTGAAAACTTGTAGTTTGTTAGAGTAGTGTATTTGAAGCGGCGAAGGGCTTACCTCCGAAGTGGGAGATAGACTTCTGCATATACCTTGTTGATAATGCAAAACCCGTAGCTCTACCTGTTGGACACATGGCTCCAAGTGAGAGGAAAGAGCTTAGCAAGCAAGTTAAAGAGCTACTCGAAAAGGGGTTTATAAGGCAGAGTATTTCTGAATGGGGTGCTCCAGTAGTGTTCGCAACCAAAGCGGATGGTTCACTTCGCCTATGCATTGGCTATAGGGAGCTAAACAAGATGACCAAGAAGAATAGGCACCCACTTCCAAGAATAGACGACTTATTTGATCAGCTTGTAGGCGCATCGTCCCAACTAGATCTGGCTACTGATTTCATCAGCTAAGAGTGGCTGAATACAGCATTGATAAGACCGCATTCAGAACCCCGGATGGTTTCTTCGAATGGCTTGTCATGCCTTTCGGCCTGATAAACGCACCCGCTTATTTCGTTGACTTGATGAGCGGGGTGTTCAAGGAGTTCCTTAATAAGTTTGTGGTGATCTTCGTGGGCGACATTTCGATATTCTCGAAGAATGAAGAAGAGCATGCTTTGTATTTAAGGGAAGTCATGGTTACTCTTCGTGCACATCAGCTGAAAGCCAAATTCTCCAATTATCATTTCTGGAGAGAAGAAATGAGGTTTCTTGGACATGTGGTGTCTAAAGAGGGGATAGCTGTGGACCCCGCAAAAGCAGTTGTGGTGCAAGATTGGAAGGTTCCACGGAATGTAACCGAAGTCCAAAGCTTTCTTGGGCTAGCGGGCTTTTACCTAAAATTTATTAAAGACTTTGCGAAAATCTCAGCCCCACTTTCGTTTGGGATTTGGATTGCAATGTTGCATTCCAACGCTTTAAAAGGGCTCTAACAACAATCCCAGTTCTGACATTGCCTGATGGGAGCAAAATGTTTACTGTATACACATACGCATGCGGTACAGGATTAGGCGATGTCTTGATGCAAGAAGGCAAGGTGGTTTGTTATGGGGGAAGGCATTTGAAGGTACATGAGAAAAACTACCCAACTCAAGATTTGGAGCTAGCTGCCATTGTTTTCGCTCTTAAGTCATGGCGTCATTATCTACTAGGAGAAAAGTTTGAATTGTTTAATGACCATAAATCATTAAAGTACCTTTTCTTATAGAAAGATCTTAACTTAAGACAACAAAGGTGGATGGAATTTATGGCCTCATATGATTTTGAGATTTCCTATACCCCCAGCAAGCGCAATGTAGTAGCAGACGCCTTAAGTAGAAAGAAGCTGACCTTAAGTCCTCTCTTTGTAGAAAGGCAAAACTTGGAGTACATAGCAAACTTTGACTTTGTACCCTCCTTTGAATTTGTACCTGGTTTGTGAGCATCGCTAGAGGTGCGGCCTACTCTTTTTGACTCAATAGGAACCGCGCAACGTGAAGACACTGAGCTAGTTGATAGGATGGATAAGCTAATTAAGGGTGATATTTCTAGTCACCTAAATAGATACTCCATCGATGATAAGGGTTGGTTGAGACGGGATGGAAGACTATGCGTCCCACAAGAAAGGGATTTGGTGAAGATGGTTCTCGAAGAAGCACACAATTCTAAGCTGACCATACACCCAGGTGGAGACAAGATGTATAAAGACATAAAAAGGGTTTTCTTTTGGAATGGCATGAAGAGGGATGTAGCTGAGTTCATTGCTAAGTGCTTGATATGCCAATAAGTCAAAGCGGAGCAGAAGAAGCCTGGTGGTCTGCTTCATCCTCTAAAGGTCCCGCAATGGAAATGGGATAGCATTTCGATGGACTTGTTGATGGGATGCCTAGGTCAAGAAGGGGCTATACCAGTATTTGGGTAATAGTGGACAGGCTCACTAAAAGCACTCACTTTATACATGTTAAGAGTAGAAGGACTGCCTTATCCTTAGCATCCATTTATCTTAAAGAGATAGTTCGACTCCATGGGATACCCTCCAACATAGTGAGTGATCGTGATCCTATCTTTAGGAGAGAGTTTTGGAAGAGTTTGAAAGAGGCTGTAGGCACACAACTATGCTTAAGCACAACCTGTCACCCCCAAACCGATGGTCAGATGGAAAGGGTGAACAGAGTATTGGAAGTCCTCTTGAGATTGTGCACACTTGACTTTGGAGGAACATGGGAGGATCATCTTCCTTTGGTGGAATTCGCTTACAACAATAGCTACCAAGCAACCATAGGCATGGCACCCTTCGAGGCTTTATATGGAAGACCATGCCAATCACCGACTTGTTGTTGGGAGTCTACAGACAAGCTCGTACTTAGGCTAGACATGATTAGAGAAACTTCAGAAAATGTGGACTTGATAAGAAGATGGATGAAGACTGCACAAGATAGATAAAAATCCTACGTAGACAAAAGAAGGACCGACCTTGAGTTTAGAGATAGGGTGTTCCTTAAAGTATCTCCTTTTAGGAATATCATACGCTTTGGGTCCGTAGGAAAGTTGGCACCAAGATTTGTAGGACCATTTCCAATCATTGAAAGGATTGGGACGATGGCTTACAGAGTAGAGCTACCCGAAAGAATGGTTGGAGTTCATAATGTTTTTCATGTTTCTCAACTACGAAAGAGCTTACATGAGTCTGCGGAAATTGTGGAGCTGAGTATACTAGAGGAAGTAAAAGTGGAACGAGAAGCAACTGTGAGAAGAGTTCCAACTCATATCTTAGGTATGGAAGTCAAAAGCTACACAACCACAAAGTCAATCTTGTTAAAGTTCAATGGAGTGGCATTGAGGAAGATGCGACTTGGGAAACTGAGAGAAAAATACATGCAGCCTACCCTTTTCATTTTGATGGTATCTCCTTGATCTCTTTTTTCATAAGTTTAAACATGCTTATATCTATCTTTTTAAGTATACCTCCTTGGTCCTATTCTTTATCCTTAGGTAGAAACCAATGGATGTAAACATGTATTTGAAACATGTTATGATTGATGGTTACAAGTGGTTGCTCGTAGATGTATACACACACACACACATTAGGTGTTAAATCGACTCAGTCACTTTCATTGCATATGCATATATGTATTTGTATATGGATTGAAACTTGGAATGTTATCATATGGATTTTGCATTTGTATGGATGATTGTGCACTCATGTATAAAGTATGATTAGGAATAATTGCACGCATAATGGACTCATGGCACTGACATAATCTACATTAAGGAGGTCAACTGAATCAGTAGACCGCCTGATTTTTCATTAGATAAGGACATATACACACACTATGCATACAATTATGAAAGCATTAGAAATCTTTTAAGGACAATGGATGCTGGTGTTTGATGGTTGAGTAGATGGATGATTGGATGGTAGGATATACATTCTTCGAGACTTGAAGATTTCGGGGACGAAATCCTTTAAGGAGGGGAGAATGTAACACCCTGTATTTTCTATGTTTATTAAAGTAACGAATTAAATAATACTTAATTTTAAAAGTGAGAATTAAGGGAAATGGGTTACGCCATTACGTTCATCTCGGAATTCTGCTTGAGATAGAGTCCGATTTTGCGTGAATCGGACTCCGTATGAAGAAGTTATGGAGTTCAGAAGATTTCATGTTTAAACAGAAAATTATATAATTAAATAATTTAATAAACAAAACAGTTTGAATTTTAGAAAATCACGTGGCTCAGCTGGAAGGGAAAATTCCCACCCATAGGGGTCGACCCCCCCGGGAGGGAGGGGGGTCGACATAAGTGTCGACCCCAAAGAGTGGTGTCGACCCCCCTATAGGGGTCGACCCCCTCGCCCAGATCCAAACAATGATGATTTATAAGTTGTTGATGAGTCACTAGGGCATAGGTGGCAATTTCTGGATAGCTCTATCTTGTATGGATGGTTGTGATCGCTCCTAGGATGATCTAACAGCTCACATAAGTTTAAACCTGTATAAAAGCAATCCCAGTCCTTAACCCTAAATCACACAATTTCATTCCTAGCATTTGGTGCTTATATGACGAGGTTTGGATTTCCAATTGGGAGAGATGCTTGTATGGCGAGGACTGAATTACATGTTGAACAAAAGACAAATTATGGACTTAATAAAATAAATATAACGGTGCTTGGGGCAGGATTTAATAAAAACCCTACATAGGTCTGGAGATGATGAAAATTCACGTGTCTCTGATTTTTAATTACGGCACATGGATTATTTTATTTCCAACACTGGGGAACGGTATGAGATTTCGACTTTTTACACGTCTACCTTGGGCATGGATAGGTCACAAAAATTGTATATGCTTTTCATTGATTTATTGGGTGCCTAATGTGACCCAATAAAATTTTCTAACCCTTCCCGTACAAAGGAGGTTATGGAGAAATTTTTCAAAAATTTAGGGTGTTAGCCAAGTTTTTGAGGACTTAGAAAGTCTTAGAAACTGAAAAGTTGAAGAACTCAAGCCAGAATGAAAGTTGAGTTGGTTAGTTAACACCTTTCAGCTCCGTTCCTTTTTGAGGACGAAAAGATTTTAAATGGGGGAGATTGTAACGATCTGCAATTTCAGAACCAATTTAAAATTTTAATTTCAGCTATTTTAATGGTTTTTGAATATTTAAAATGATTTATTTTAAATAATAGTGACTAAAAATTTATTTAAATCGAAGTTAGAATGTATAAATTTAAATTTAATTATAAAACGGGCCTGAAATGGCGTTGTAGTTTGAAAATTCGATTTTAAATTTCAAATGAATGTACAGTATTCAATGTAAATGGGATTTCAGTAAAACAAGAAACATTGGAATATTTTGAACTGTAATTTTCTAATGAATGTAAGAAACCGAGATTTAACTTTATAAATTATAAGTTATATCCGGTTTAAATTTAAAATAGTCGCTATGGGATTTAATTAAATTTTAATATATATAGCCCTTAAAAATAACCATTTTGCAAACGACCTCCGTTGTTGATGAAACCATTTTTGTTGGATCTGAAATGTCTAATTACTATTAGGTTTAAAATTTCATAATTTTTGGAATTAATATGTGAGCGTGGTGAATTTAAACGTGTTTCCAATTTTAGTTTAAATATAATCGACCAGTTAAAAAGGTCATTTTACAAACGGTCTCCAAATTCATCGAAATAAATTTTGTTAGGACCATATCATCAAAACATAGATAGATTTTCGTATTCGTAATTTTTGGAGTCAGTATGTGGCCCAGGTAAATTAAAATGTACGTTCAACTTCAATATTGACCGTTATATTAATTTATATTTTAATTTTGATAAAAACTGATCGAAACAATCAAATTGGTTTACGAAATTTATCCCATTGTGTTCGGAATGGGGGTATTTGGCTGGGGGCGATAGTCGTTGGGTTTGATTTGGAGTTCGGATTGATAAACATGTTTTTTTGGAATTAATTAATATTAAAAATATATAAAAGTAGAAAATAAAAACCCTAATTCCCTCATTTTATCTGACCCGCCGTTCTCTTTCGTGGATGGCCCACTCAAAAATTTCCATATCCTGATCGAATTAATCCATACTCCTAAAGCAAAAATCAAAGAGCAATTCAAGATCTTCTAATCTATAGTAGGATGGTTTGATTTCGTGATGTGTTTTGGGAGAAATCGTGTAATAACCCAGAAAATGCGAGCCAATTTAAAATTTTTAAATTGGTTATTTCAAAGGAATTTGAACAATTGAAATAGAATATTTCAATAAAATAGTGAATTAGAAATAGTGAGTCAGTTTGAAAATTCAAATTCAAACTTTGACCGACTATGCAGGATGGAAAATATAACGGATTTTAGCGAAACCAAAAATATTTAAATCTGTTAGTCAATAACTTTCTAACGAATCTGAAAAAACGAAGTTTCATAACCGGAATCAAAAGTTATGGCCGAATGAATTTTCAGAAGAGTCGGTATATAGAATATAGCCCTGGAAAATTGATATTTTGCATACGACCTCGGAATTCGACGAAACCACTTTTGTTGGGTCCGGGACGTCAAACTATTGCTAGGTTTCAAGTTTCATAATTTTTGAAGCTAGTATGTGAGTGTGGCAGAAGAAAATGTGTTTGGTCGATTTCTGTTAAATTGGATCGACCAGAAAATGGCCATTTTTCAAACGACCTCAGAATTCGACGAAACTAGTTTTGTTGGGACTGTAGCATCAAAACATAGCTAGATTTATTTTTCTGGGATTTTTCGAATCAGTTTGTGGCCCTGGCAAATTGAAATGTGCGTTCAGAGTTAAAAATTAAATGTTTTATACTTTAATTTGAAAGATAACTGACATTAACAATCGAATTGGCCTACGAAACATATCCCATTGTGTCCGGAATGGGGGTATTTAGCTGGGGGCGCAGTCGTTGGGTTTAAAAGGGAGTTCGTTTGAGAAAACACTATTTAAAAATTTAATATAGTCCTCGGCCAATCATATTTTTCCATTCATAATTTTAAAAATAATAAAAAAAAACCCCCCGATCAATGGCGAAACCCGTTCACCACCTTCTCTCCTCCGCCGCCGCCGCTACCGCCACCTACAGCCTTCGCCGCCGCCACCATTCGACGCGCCTCAGCCTCCTCTTCAAATCCGACCCCACCGCTGCCACCCTCGTCGCCTCCTCCGCCTGTATCGACGCCAGGAAGTCGAACACTTCCCGCCGCCGCCTTGAACGCCACCGACCACCGAACGCCACCAAACCACCACCGATTTAAAGCCCTCTCTTCCCTCTTCCACGTCCAACTCCCCGATCGTCCCCACGTGCCACGGATTTCGCGAAAACTGTAAAACTAGTTTTGAAGCTTCGTGAAAGTGAGTTTTCTTTGATCTTTACACTTTGAAAAATCATATCTTTTTGGTGTGTTGACGAAATTCGATGAAACAGGAAACATCGAGACCGCAAGGAAGCTCTCTACCCAATAGAAGAAGCTGCGGATTTTTCTGACATCGTATCGATTTTTAGCGCTCAGAAAACCAAAGTGAGAAATCTAAATTAACGTGAAATTGAATGGAAAATGTCGGGTATAATTTATATAAGCCAAATATAAATTACATACGTGTTGTATACCTCATGTACATGCGTAGTGTAAGCTATATAAGCGAAGTATGAATTTTACATGCATTGAATAATTGACATATGTGTTGAAATGCTAGTGAAATATAGCAAATATATATTATATTATATATATATACTCCCCTCGTCCACAAACCATGGACGATATTTATTGTGGTGAATTGGTGTGAAATATTGGATGAAAAATACGAATGGTTGAATAATTGTTTGTGGTTGATATTGTTTGGTTGTGGTTGAAAAATACCCATTGGTGATTGAAATGAATTGGAAATATTTGTGGAAATAAAAATAAACATGCCGCCTGCGTGCGAATTAGATGCATGAATCCCCATTGTCAAAAACCGCGAGGTTTTAAGGTAGAGCGAAGAGTCGTACTAGGGACGGTGCCGGTTTTAACTACCCTGCCGTTATGCTGTCGAAATTTTGAATAATCTTTGTGTGTTAGAATTATTTTCATATGTTGAAATTATTTTCATGCGTTGAAATTAAAGCCATATGTTGAAACTATATTCATGTGTGGAAATATTCATGTGTTGAAAAGTGTTGTGTGAAAATTAAATTCATTTGTGAATGAGTGAAGAGTTTAAACAATAAAAATCACATTTTTATTATATATAAAGTATGAAAAATATTCGCTTATATAAATAGTTTCAACAATCAAAATTTCATCTTTCTAATATGAACAACATAAATAAAATATCCATGTGTGGAAATGCTCATTTGTTGAGAAGTGTGTGTAGTGGAAAAGTTCATGTGTTGAATAAAAAGATCGAACAATAAAAATTACATTTTTATTGAAACTATGAAGTGTTGAAACCATCCATTGGTTGAATAAATATTTTGAACGATAAAAATATCATTTTTATCATATTTGTGATGTGCTAAAGATATGCGGACGTTGAAATAAATGTTTGTGAAAGAAATATTATTTTTAACATGCATAGGAACTAAATAAAATAGTCATGTGTTGAAATCTATTTTAGTTCGCCAAAATTATCATCTTTGAAATGTGAAGTGTTAAAAATAGCCACTTGTTCAAATAAACGTGCATGAGTTGAAACATACATTAACTAGCTAATGATATGATTTTAGCCTATGCATGCAACATTAGAACGAATGGTGTTTTTAAACCAAAGCAAATCAAATATGAAATTGAATGGAAAATGATAAATGTTAGAAATTGTATATATGTACATGCATATCTATTGAACAGGTTAAAGCAAAAGGGGCTAGAGAAGAGAAATAGAATTTTGTGCCCGACAAATAGGTACACATTTACCGCTTTGTTTGGGTGATGATTTTATGAGCCTGTTGGCTAGCCGCTTGGCTTTTTCTTTTTCGTTTTGATATGAGACGCCCGTGTGGCTATTTGGGAATTTTCCCAGACCCTCCCGTACAAAGGAGGTTATGGCGAAATTTTCCAAAATTTAAAGGCGTTAGTGAAATAATTGAAGTGGAAACGATATAGGAATTTTTGAATGAACTATATTTATATAAATATATAAATATAAATGGAATTAAAACGAAACGTGGCCGTGCAGTTCATGTTTTGAAACCGTGATTTCAAACGACTAGTGCGGGAAATCCGACCATTGGATTTTCCCGAAACCGCAACCGTTGGGTTCGCCTTGGAAATATCTTTCCAACGGCACCAACTTTGTGAAGATCCGACGGTTGGATTGTCTGGAATGTTTAATTCAAAACTGAAGAAAAACAGCGCCAGAAACGATTATATATATATATATAATTTAATTAAATCGAATAACGACGCTGTAGTTCGTAAATTGAAATCGTAACTTCAAATGGTTAGTGTGGAAGATCCGACCGTCGGATTTTCCCAAAACTGAGACCGTTGGATTCGTTTTGAAATGACCTTCCTAATGATGTAAAATTTGTGAAGATCCAACGGTTAGATTTTCATATATGTGTAAAACAAAATTAGTGAAAAGCAGCGCCAGTGCATCGATACGACCTGAATCGTCGTTTAATTAGATTTGGTCGTTTTTAATTAAATAAAAATGGCGACATATCGTTATAAAGTACTATAGACGATATAGAGTGAAAATAAACCAATTTTGTTGTGTTTGCTTGATATGTGATGGTTGAATGTATTTGACATGAAAATTATAACTAAATAACTGAAATGTGAACGTTGAATAGTCCAACCATGTGATTAATTGATTTGAAAATCTAAATATACGTGGGTTATTTGAAAAGGCCGAGTTTAGCTCATTTCAAATAATCGATCGACGTTGAGAAGTCGAAGAGTCGAAGACGGCTGAAGACCGACGATCTCCACATTGGATGGATGGGCGCTACTGATGCTCGTGATTGGAGTAGCTACCATGAAGGAATTGAAGTAGTAGCCGTCCAAACATACTGTTGATTGTACGGATATGCGAGGAATTGGTGCCTCCGGTTTCGTTCAGACCCAGAACGGACTTGTAAATGGACTGTGTGTCTGACAATGGATTTTGTTCTGTGTTGATTGATCTCTGTTAAATATATATCTGTTTGGCGGCGGAGAATTTATTCTCTTGCTTAACGCCCTTCTCTGAGACGTACGAGCTCAGAGCTTATGTATTGACAGAAATCAGTCGCATGGAGTGGATTTCCTGTGTGGCACGCCTAAGTGGCATATGATCAAGGCTTCTGTTGCAAAGCAAAGTCTTGTGGTTGATGATCAAAGCATGGTCTGTGTGACGTTGCTTTGTGTATAATGTGAATTCGCGAGCCTCACACCCCGGTATGAGTCAAAAACGGGAGAAGGACCCAAGGAGTGCATGACGTTTCTTTCTAGCTATGGTGGTGTCAGTGACCTCCCAGCCCTGACATTTATATCTACTTTTCACCTGTGTGGTTGTTGGAATGCGAGGCGCCTCAATTATAGGTCTGTAAGGACCGGGAAACGTGTGTACAGGAATTGCCAATCCTCAAAAGTAAGAGAGGACCGGCCTTGGAGGATCCAGGGGATTGCTGTGTGCGGTCCCGAGGCATTTGCTAGAGTGTCTCGAATCGGAGAGGAGCTTGCCCCTTGCCTCGACTCATGAAGGAATCCAATTTCCAATACGATATATGCGGATGTGATTGTATTACTAGTATGGCGACATGATATATGGTACCCATCCCGTCTAGGATTAATATTTATGATTGAATTTGCTTTTGAAACATATATGCACTAGTAATAATATCAAACACTTTTGTTTTATTCGTATGAAGCATCTTTGGCCATTATAAGGGAAAACTCTATCCTCCGGCTTGCGTTGCATTGTGTGATGGGACCTGAGTCTTATAATGGCTTCATTTTATAAAAAGCATTGCGTTGATTTAACTATTTATTTTATTTCATGCACTAGCACTCATTGGAGTAAACCCATTCCACGAAAGTGGCGTGGTCCTTTGATTTGCCTTATTATTGTTGTTAATAAGTTGAATAGATTTCTCATACCAGTCCCATGACTGACTCGTAGTTTGTTTCACCTTGCAAACTCGGGTGCCCTCATTTTCACACGGGCAGCCTAGTTACAGGTTTCTGACGCACCTTTTGGCTCATGGCGAGGCTTGACTACACTGTGCTGACTTGGATTTTCTCCGCCATTATTGTATCTATATTATGATTCCGCCACTGGCGATGTAGACTGATATACCTTTTGTGTACTCTTTATGTATGATTCCGCCTCTGGCGATGGTGACTGATTATGTATCATTATGCACTAAGTTGTATCCTGTACTGTGCTTCTCTGATGTGATGATATCTATATGATTCCGCTGTCATATGTGTGTAAATTATTCTATTTTCTGTTTATGCTATTATCTGTGATCTGCTAATGATGATTAATGTGTTATATTCCAATGATTATCCTTAACACCGTGTCACGGAGTTTTGGGATCGTCACAGCTGGTATCAGAGCTTTGGTTAACCTTAGTTCTGGAGTCTAACACATTAAACACTTCGTCAAAATAGGATCAGTAGTATTCTAAGGCGAGTCGCTCATTAGAGATAGGACTAGTAAAGTCCTAGAATGAGCTGAGCAGAATAGAAAAAACAATTGATCAGTCCATCGTTATCTTTCTGTAAAGTTTTCTGCTTAACTATGCAATAGACTATCATTTCTGTTAGCTGACTTTTTTCGTTGCTTATACAGAATTTGACAAATGGCTACCAGAGCAGCCGCCGCTAGAGGAGGCCGTGCCGGCCGAGGCCGAGGAAGGGGAGAAATCCCAGCTTAAGAAGGACCTTTGATACAACCTCCGGCAGCTCAATACTTCGAGCTTGACCGTGTAGCTAAGAGATATAAGAACTTAGGAGGCAAGACCTTCTCGGGAACTGGCACCGTAATAGAGGCCCTTGCATGGCTCAAAACATGCGAGAAAATTCTTGAAGGCCTAAGGCTTGGAGACGAAGACAAAGCTATTATGGGCGCCTGGCTTATGCAGGAGCAAGCTGAATTATGGTGGGAATCTCTTACCGCCGGGAATAGAGAAGCTGGAAGAACATGGGATGGATTTAAAGAACTCTTCAAGGAGAAATATGTCCCAGAACAAGCTCTAGAAAGAATGCACGATGACTTCACCAATCTCCAGCAAGAGAATCTTTCCGTGCAAGATTATCTGAACAAATTTACAATGTTGTCGCCCTATGCTCCAGAACTCGTCGCCACCGCAAAGTCCAAAAATAAGAGGTTTATCCTTGGGCTAAGACGACAATATCATGATAGAGCAATGGCCCATGTCAAGATGGAATTCAACGAGCTGGTGGAAATGACATGCAACTATGAAGACCTTGAGCAAAGGCATCTGGATCAGGATCGCGCTAGAAGCCAAGCCGGAAACAAGCGCAAGCCTGCTGTAAATCAAGGCGAGTCAAGCCAAGCAGCATCTTCAAAACCTCAGACTGGCAAGCCGCCAAGAGGAAATTGCTTTAACTGTGGTAAGCCGGGGCACTACTCAAACGTCTACACGGCTCCGAAGAGACAGAAGACGAATTCTCAAGGCTCGAGCCAAGGCTCTCAGAACCCTCGCTCGTGCTTCAATTGTATGCAAGACCGATCATCTGGTCAAAGACTGTCCTTTGCTGAAGAAAGCTACAGTAGCTCATGTCTATGACGGGTCTTGCCCGCCAGCTGCTTCCGATGGAGCAGGTAAACCCGATGTTTTGGGAGGTACCCTTACAATTAAAAATATTCCTGTTTCTGTATTATTTGACACAGGTGCATCGCGTAGTTTTATTGCTAGAAACACAGTGCACAAATTAAAATTAAAACAGCGAAAGCTCAAAGAATCGGTGGAAGTTCATAACCCGATAGGGGGTCCTGTTACTCTCGGTTCATATTGTAGAGTGCCAATCTCTTATTCTTTCTACAAGTTTCCTTTTGATTTAATCGTTATGGATTTTCCCGAATTCGATATTATTCTCGGGCTGGATTGGTTAACGAAGTATGAAGCTGAAGTGAAATGTGCAGAAAGAATCGTTAAAATTCGAACGGAGCTTGGATATATATATATACCCTGTCATGGTTCGAATCCGAATAGAGAAGAATTTTGGTCGGCATTAGAACTTATCCCCACTTCCATGGAAAAGATTCCGATTGTTGGAAACTATGCGGATGTGTTTGAAGAAGTTGAAAACTTACCTCCGCAAAGAGAAATAGAATTCCGAATCGATCTAATTCCCAATGCCAGACCAGTGGTGCATCCAATTTGTAGAATGACTCCGAAAGAAAAAGAAGAATTAGGCGATCAAACTCGTCAACTGTTGTGGAAGGGTCTAATCAGACCTAGTTTTTTTAATTGGGGTGCAGCTGTTGTGTTTGTCCCAAAGTCAGACGGTACTCTTAGATTATGTGTTGATTACCGAGACCTTAACAAACAGACGCTTAAAAACAAATATCCATTACCCCGCATTGATGATTTGCTAGACCAATTGAATGGGGCGAAAGTATTTTCCCGAATGGACCTAGCTACAGGTTTTCATCAATTGAGAATAGCAGAAGAGTGTGTTCCTTTGACCGCTTTCAGAGGTCCAGATATATTTTATGAATGGTTAGTAATGTCGTTTGGCCTATGCAACGCTCCAGCATACTTTGTCGATCTAATGAATAGAGTGTTCAGGGGAGTTCTGAATAAATTTGTCCTCGTATTTATCGATGATATTTTTATCTACTCCAAATCAAAACCCGAGCATGAAAAACACTTATAGCAAGTATTTGAGATTCTAAGGAAGAACGTCTTCAAAGCCAAATTCTCTAAATGTGTCTTCTGGCAAGAAGAGGTCAAATTTCTTGGCCATGTCGTGTCAGAGAAAGGAATTTATGTTGACCCAAGCAAAATAACAGCGATTCAAGACTGGAAACAACCCACTACTCCCACAGAAGTTAGAAGTTTTATGGGGTTGGCTAGTTATTATCGAAAGTTCGTTAAGGATTTTTCGAAGATATCCGGTCCGTTAACGAAGCTCACAAAGAAACATGAGAAATTTAAGTGGACTTCCGACTGTGAAGAAGCTTTCCAGGAATTGAAATCGAAGCTGACCACCGCACCAGTGTTAACTATTATTGATGGAAATCAGGATTTAACGGTTTGGACAGATGCTTCTATTAGAGGTCTTGGTGCAGTGTTAATGCAGAGAGGCCAAGTAGTCGCTTATGCAAGCCGCCAACTGAAACCGCATGAGAAGAATTATGTAACTCATGATCTTGAGCTGCTAGCTATCGTTTTTGCCTTGAAAATCTGGAGGCATTATTTATTGGGCGAGAAATTTATACTGTACACAGATCATCAATCATTGAAGTATTTATATACCCAGAAAGATCTGAATCTGAGACAGCAGCGTTGGCTAGAATTTCTTGCAGCGTATGATCTTGATATCCTGTATACCCCGGGGAAAGCTAACGTAGTAGCGGAGGCGCTTAGTAGAAAAACCGCAATAGTTGCCCATCTTATAATTACACCTAGCTTGATCGATAAGATATGTGCTCTCCAGAAGAATGATTATTTCATTCAAAAGATCAAAGAAAGAATCCAGAAAGGAGAACCCTCGAGCTTTCAAGTAAATAAAGAAGGAGTTCTGAGGCTGAATGGGAGAATTTGTGTTCCCAACCTTCCTGAGCTCAAAAGAGAAGTGCTAGGTGAATGCCATAAATCCAAATTTTGCATCCATCCTGGGGTGAGTAAAATGTACAACGATATCAAACGCACTTTCTGGTGGAAGGCAATGAAAAGAGATATTTCTTTGTATGTTAGCAGATGCCCTACTTGTCAATTGGTCAAGAGTGACCAACAGAAGCTAGCTGGACTGTTGCAACCGTTGGAAGTCCCAGGCTGGAAATGGGAACAGATTTCCATGGATTTCATAGATGGTTTGCCGCGAACCAAGAAAGGTAATGACAGCATTTGGGTAATCGTAGATCGCTTCACGAAGACTGCCCATTTTATACTTGTCAGATCCAATAGAACCGCTCAAAGTCTAGCACAGATATATTTCAAAGAAATTGTTAAGCTGCATGGAATTCCCATCAGCATAGTCAGTGATAGAGATCCCCTATTTACTAGCAAGTTCTGGGAGGCTTTCCAGACAGAATTGGGAACAAAACTGAATATGAGCACCGCTTATCACCCTCAAACAGATGGCCAAACTGAGCGGGTGAATAGAATTCTAGAAGATTTATTGCGGGCTTGTATAATCGATTTTGGTAGGTCATGGGAAGATCATTTGCATTTGGCAGAATTCTCCTATAACAATAGCTATCAAGCAAGTTTGAGAATGTCACCATTTGAAGCATTATATGGCAGACCCTGCAGATCTCCTGCATGTAGGGTAGAACCTGGCAACAGACTTGTACTAGGACCCGATATGATTAGGGAAGCATCTGATAAAGTGGACTTCATCAAGAAGCGATTGAAAACCGCCCAAAGCCGACAGAAAAGTTATGCAGACTCCAGAAGGAGAGATTTGACATTTACCGTTGGTGATTATGTTTATTTGAAGGTTTCTCCGATGAGAGGAGTAATCAGGTTTGGAAAGACTGGGAAGTTGGCACCGAGATTTATTGGTCCCTTTCCTATACTTGAGCGAATTGGAACTCTTGCTTATAGGGTTCAATTACCAGATTGGTTGCCTGGAGTGCACAATGTATTTCACGTATCTCAACTTAGGAGACATGTGCATGATCCAGATCTTGTTGTAGAAGAAGCATCCGCAACGGGATGTCGAGATAACTCCAGAACTAGCACTCAGGAGAGAGCCATTAAAGATTGTTGGCAAAGAAACTAGAGAACTAAGAAGCAAAAAGGTTCATTTAGTTAAAGTGCAGTGGAGCAGTGATCCTAGAGACTGTACTTGGGAGACGGAGGAAAGCATTAAGCAAGCTTACCCCAAATGCAGAGTGGATATCTCTGACTAACTCCAGTGCAAGGTACCTTTACAATACTTTGCATTTACATTTTATTTCCTACTTTACTGTTGTTTCCTTTTCGAGGACGAAAAGTTTTAAGTAGGGGAGATTGTAATAACCCGGAAAATGCGAGCCAATTTAAATTTTTAAATTGGTTATTTCAAAGGAATTTGAATAATTGAAATAGAATATTTCAATAAAATAGTGAATTAGAAATAGTGAGTCAGTTTGAAAATTCAAATTCAAACTTTGACCGACTATGCAGGATGGAAAATATAACGAATTTTAGCGAAACCAAAAATATTTAAATCTGTTAGTCAATACCTTTCTAACGAATCTGAAAAATCGAAGTTTCATAACGGGAATCAAAAGTTATGGCCGAATGAATTTTCAGAAGAGTCGGTATATAGAATATAGCCCTGGAAAATTGATATTTTGCATACGACCTCGGAATTCGACGAAACCACTTTTGTTGGGTCCGGGACGTCAAACTATTGCTAGGTTTCAAGTTTCATAATTTTTGAAGCTAGTATGTGAGTGTGGCAAAAGAAAATGTGTTTGGTCGATTTCTGTTAAATTGGATCGACCAGAAAATGGCCATTTTTCAAACGACCTCATAATTCGACGAAACTAGTTTTGTTGGGACCATAGCATCAAAACATAGCTAGATTTATTTTTCTGGGATTTTTCGAATCAGTTTGTGGCCCTGGCAAATTGAAATGTGCGTTCAGAGTTAAAAATTAAATGTTTTATACTTTAATTTGAAAGATAACTGACATTAACAATCGAATTGGCCTACGAAACATATCCCATTGTGTCCGTAATGGGGGTATTTAGCTAGGGGCGACAGTCGTTGGGTTTAAAAGGGAGTTCGTTTGAGAAAACACTATTTAAAAATTTAATATAGTCCTCGGCCATCATATTTTTCCATTCATAATTTAAAAAAAAAAAAAAGAAACCCCCCCGATCAACGGCGAAACCCGTTCACCACCTTCTCTCCTCCGCAGCCGCCGCTACCGCCACCTACAGCCTTCGCCGCCGCCACCATTCGACGCGCCTCAGCCTCCTCTTCAAATCCGACCCCACCGCTGCCACCCTCGTCGCCTCCTCCGCCTGTATCGACGCCAGGAAGTCGAACACTTCCCGCCGCCGCCCTGAACGCCACCGACCACCGAACGCCACCAAACCACCACCGATTTAAAGCCCTCTCTTCCCTCTTCCACGTCCAACTCCCCGATCGTCCCCACGTGCCACGGATTTCGCGAAAACTGTAAACCTAGTTTTGAAGCTTCGTGAAAGTGAGTTTTCTTTGATCTTTACACTTTGAAAAATCATATCTTTTTGGTGTGTTGACAAAATTCGATGAAACAGGAAACATCGAGACCGCAAGGAAGCTCTCTACCCAATAGAAGAAGCTGCGGATTTTTCTGACATCGTATCGATTTTTAGCGCTTAGAAAACCAAAGTGAGAAATCTAAATTAACGTGAAATTGAATGGAAAATGTCGGGTATAATTTATATAAGCCAAATATAAATTACATACGTGTTGTATACCTCATGTACATGCGCAGTGTAAGCTATATAAGCGAAGTATGAATTTTACATGCATTGAATAATTGACATATGTGTTGAAATGCTAGTGAAATATAGCAAATATATATTATATATATATATATATATACTCCCCTCGTCCACAAACCATGGACGATATTTATTGTGGTGAATTGGTGTGAAATATTGGATGAAAAATACGAATGGTTGAATAATTGTTTGTGGTTGATAATGTTTGGTTGTGGTTGAAAAATACCCATTGGTGATTGAAATGAATTGGAAATATTTGTGGAAATAAAAATAAACATGCCGCCTGCGTGCGAATTAGATGCATGAATCCCCATTGTCAAAAACCGTGAGGTTTTAAGGTAGAGCGAGGAGCCGTACTAGGGACGGTGCCGGTTTTAACTACCCTGCCGTTATGCTGCCGAAATTTTGAATAATCTTTGTGTGTTAGAATTATTTTCATATGTTGAAATTATTTTCATGCGTTGAAATTAAAGCCATATGTTGAAACTATATCCATGTATGGAAATATTCATGTGTTGAAAAGTGTTGTGTGAAAATTAAATTCATTTGTGAATGAGTGAAGAGTTTAAACAATAAAAATCACATTTTTATTATATATGAAGTATGAAAAATATTCGCTTATATAAATAGTTTCAACAATCAAAATTTTATCTTTCTAATATGAACAACATAAATAAAATATCCACGTGTGGAAATGCTCATTTGTTGAGAAGTGTGTGTAGTGGAAAAGTTCATGTGTTGAATAAAAAGATCGAACAATAAAAATTACATTTTTATTGAAACTATGAAGTGTTGAAACCATCCATTGGTTGAATAAATATTTTGAACGATAAAAATATCATTTTTATCATATTTGTGATGTGCTAAAGATATGCGGACGTTGAAATAAATATTTGTGAAAGAAATATTATTTTTAACATGCATAGGAACTAAATAAAATAGTCATGTGTTGAAATCTATTTTAGTTCGCCAAAATTATCATCTTTGAAATGTGAAGTGTTAAAAATAGCCACTTGTTCAAATAAACGTGCATGAGTTGAAACATACATTATCTAGCTAATGATATGATTTTAGCCTATGCATGCAACATTAGAACGAATGGTGTTTTTAAACCAAAGCAAATCAAATATGAAATTGAATGGAAAATGATAAATGTTAGAAATTGTATATATGTACATGCATATCTATTGAACAGGTTAAAGCAAAAGGGGCTAGAGAAGAGAAATAGAATTTTGTGCCCGACAAATAGGTACACATTTACTGCTTTGTTTGGGTGATGATTTTATGAGCCTGTTGGCTAGCCGCTTGGCTTTTTCTTTTTCTTTTTGATATGAGACGCCCGTGTGGCTATTTGGGAATTTTCCCATACCCTCCCGTACAAAGGAGGTTATGGCGAAATTTTCCAAAATTTAAAGGCGTTAGTGAAATAATTGAAGTGGAAACGATATAGGAATTTTTGAATGAACTATATTTATATAAATATATAAATATAAATGGAATTAAAACGAAACGTGGCCGTGCAGTTCATGTTTTGAAACCGTGATTTCAAACGACTAGTGCGGGAAATCCGACCATTGGATTTTCCCGAAACCGCAACCGTTGGGTTCGCCTTGGAAATATCTTTCCAACGGCACCAACTTTGTGAAGATCCGACGGTTGGATTGTCTGGAATGTTTAATTCAAAACTGAAGAAAAACACCGCCAGAAACGATTATATTTATATATATATAAATATAATTTAATTAAATCGAATAACGACGCTGTAGTTCGTAAATTGAAATCGTAACTTCAAATGGTTAGTGTGGAAGATCCGACCGTCGGATTTTCCCAAACTTGAGACCGTTGGATTCGTTTTGAAATGACCTTAATAATGATGTAAAATTTGTGAAGATCCAACGGTTAGATTTTCATATATGTGTAAAACAAAATTAGTGAAAAGCAGTGCCAGTGCATCGATACGACCTGAATCGTCGTTTAATTAGATTTGGTCGTTTTTAATTAAATAAAAATGGCGACATATCGTTATAAAGTACTGTAGACGATATAGAGTGAAAATAAACCAATTTTGTTGTGTTTGCTTGATATGTGATGGTTGAATGTATTTGACATGAAAATTATAACTAAATAACTGAAATGTGAACGTTGAATAGTCCTACCATGTGATTAATTGATTTGAAAATCTAAATATACGTGGATTATTTGAAAAGGCCGAGTTTAGCTCATTTCAAAAAATCGATCGACGTTGAGAAGTCGAAGACGGCTGAAGACCGACGATCTCCACATTGGATGGATGGGCGCTACTGATGCTCGTGATTGGAGTAGCTACCATGAAGGAATTGAAGTAGTAGCCGTCCAAACATACTGTTGATTGTACGGATATGCGAGGAATTGGTGCCTCCGGTTTCGTTCAGACCCAGAACGGACTTGTAAATGGACTGTGTGTCTGACATTGGATTTTGTTCTGTGTTGATTGATCTCTGTTAAATATATATCTGTTTGGCGGCGGAGAATTTATTCTCTTGCTTAACGCCCTTCTCTGAGACGTACGAGCTCAGAGGTTATGTATTGACAGAAATCAGTCGCATGGAGTGGATTGCCTGTGTGGCACGCCTAAGTGGCATATGATCAAGGCTTCTGTTGCAAAGCAAAGTCTTGTGGTTGATGATCAAAGCATGGTCTGTGTGACGTAGCTTTGTGTATAACGTGAATTCGCGAGCCTCACACCCCGGTATGAGTCAAAAACGGGAGAAGGACCCAAGGAGTGCATGACGTTTCTTTCTAGCTATGGTGGTGTCAGTGACCTCCCAGCCCTGACATTTATATCTACTTTTCACCTGTGTGGTTGTTGGAATGCGAGGCGCCTCGATTATAGGTCTGTAAGGACCGGGAAACGTGTGTACAGGAATTGCCAATCCTCAAAAGTAAGAGAGGACCGGCCTTGGAGGATCCAGGGGATTGCTGTGTGCGGTCCCGAGGCATTTGCTAGAGTGTCTCGAATCGGAGAGGAGCTTGCCCCTTGCCTCGACTCATGAAGGAATCCAATTTCCAATACGATATATGCGGATGTGATTGTATTACTAGTATGGCGACATGATATATGGTACCCATGCCGTCTAGGATTAATATTTATGATTGAATTTGCTTTTGAAACATATATGCACTAGTAATAATATCAAACAATTTTGTTTTATTCGTATGAAGCATCTTTGGCCATTATAAGGGAAAACTCTATCCTCCGGCTTGCGTTGCATTGTGTGATGGGACCTGAGTCTTATAATGGCTTCATTTTATAAAAAGCATTGCGTTGATTTAACTATTTATTTTATTTCATGCACTAGCACTCATTGGAGTAAACCCGTTCCGCGAAAGTGGCGTGGTCCTTTGATTTGCCTTATTATTGTTGTTAATAAGTTGAATAGATTTCTCATACCAGTCCCATGACTGACTCGTAGTTTGTTTCACCTTGCAAACTCGGGTGCCCTCATTTTCACACGGGAAGCCTAGTTACAGGTTTCTGACGCACCTTTTGGCTCATGGCGAGGCTTGACTACACTGTGCTGACTTGGATTTTCTCCGCCATTATTGTATCTATATTATGATTCCGCCACTGGCGATGTAGACTGATATACCTTTTGTGTACTCTTTATGTATGATTCCGCCTCTGGCGATGGTGACTGATTATGTATCGTTATGCACTAAGTTGTATCCTGTATTGTGCTTCTCTGATGTGATGATATCTATATGATTCCGCTGTCATATGTATGTAAATTATTCTATTTTCTGTTTATGCTATTATCTGTGATCTGCTAATGATGATTAATGTGTTATATTCCAATGATTATCCTTAACACCGTGTCACGGGGTTTTGGTATCGTCACAAATCGTGCCACAAAGTGGCGCTGTTCAGACGCGTTGAAATGATCCAAATTCGCCCTTACGGGAAAGCCCGGATTGAGTTGAGAACACAAAAATTAGAAAACCAACAAAAGAACATTTCATTGTATTACCACAATTTACATCAGAGTAAAAGAATCTACAGAGTATGAACAAATAATATACATTTGATAAATAACAGATATTTAGAAATTATTATGCAGTGGAAAATAATACAAAACACAACTAAAAGAATATACGGATACAGAGCGATTCAAATATAGCTCCAGTTGTAAACTAGGATCCTGTGAATATAATATCTGCAAAACCAAAACTACTAGCTGCCTGTGTGGAAATAGGGACATCCAGAGTTTAGGTTAAACCAATAAACTCCAGGTTAGTCATGTGACTGGTGTTAGAACTAAAACAGTTATTTAAAACTTTACTTTATAAATAAAGTAAATCAAGGGACCACGCTGTATAACACGGAACGGGTTTTCTCCCAAGAATACCAGTGCATAAAATAATTTATAAATAGTGCAATACTTTTTAAAAAATGAAGCTATTATAAGACTCAGGTTCCATCACATAATGCAACGCAAACCGGAGGATAGAGTTATACCTTATAATAGCCAAACATGCTTGGTACATTTAAAATAAATCATTTGATACTATAATAAGTGTATAGTGTCGAAACAGCTTCAAATATAAATGTATCAATCATATACGACATAGTATCCTATGCTACTATGTTGCCATATAGGTTTACAACTAAAACCGAAATGTTATGTATTGGAAATTGGATTTCCGTCATGAGTCGAGGCAAGGGATCATCCTCACCGGCTTCGATACACTCTAGAAAATGCCACAGGATTCCTTGCAAGGAAACCTGGATCTTGCAGGGTCGGTCCTCCCTTACGTTTGAGGATTAGTTATTCCTGAACACACGTTTCTCGGTCCTATCGGACCTATATCCATCGGATCCGTAGTAATCGATATATCCGAGGTGCCTCGCTATCCATCATCCACATAGGTAAAAATATAATAAATGTCTGAGCTCCATACCATGACACTACCGAAGGAAACGTCATGTCCTCCCTGCGTCCCTAATCCCGTTTTTTGACTCATACCGAGGTGTGAGACTCGCGAACTAAAGCTATACACAAAGCTATGCCCTTTAAGGCCGTGCTTTGATTTTCAACCACAAGACTCTGCTTTTCAACAGAAGCCTTGATCATGTAATGACCCGCATTTGCAGAGGTATTATAATTAATTTATTTAATTATATCAATAGTGATATAGTGAATAAAATGGTCGTTTAATTAAATTATAAGGAATATTTAATTAATAATAAATTAAATAATATATTTAATTCTGAAATAATCAAAATTGGCTGAAATGGCGATATGGTGTGAACTGGATCATCTGTGATATTTAATTCAGTTTAGAATTGAATTAGAATAACGAATATATTATTTGAATGACAGTTTGAACGTATAATTATATTATAATTAAAATCGAGTTTGAAATGGCGCTGTAGTTCGCGATTTGGCGGTTTGAACTACAACTGAATATACATGATTCGTTTTAAGCCGGATTTCTGTGAAATAAGAAACGTTCGGAGCTAGTGAAGTATATCTTTCTAGTGGAAGAGAAAAATCGGGATTTCATCAGGTAGATTTTGATTTCCGTCCAAATCAAATTCTAGAAAAGTCGCTGTGGAATTCCTTTATAATTTATAAAGGAATTATTTATATTTTTAAAAGGGGTTTCAATATAAATCGAATATCGGGTTGACCCAGATTGAAATATCAAGTTAGAAATTCATATAGGAATATTCTAAAGCTGTATCGTATTCTACTGTGAATATATACGATAATATAAATATATAAATATTTAATTTAATTATATTTAAATATATTTATATATTTAAATGGGTCTTTCAGAGCTTTAAAAATAGCCAGTTTTACAAACGACCTCAGAATTCGACAAAACTAATTTTGTTGGATCCGCAATGTCAAATTATTGTTAGATTCCAAGTTTGGTGATTTTTAGAGTCACTGTGTGGCCGTACGGATTTTTAGAGTGAGAAATAGTCAGTATTTCGACGGTTAAAAATACGCTGTGTGAGCATACGAAGTCGGAATTCGACGAAACCAGTTTCGTTGGGACCGTAATGTCGAACTGAAGGTGTATATCCAGTTTGGTAATTTTTGGGTATCGTATGTGGTCGCAGGGATTTTTAAGGACTGAAGACAAATAGAAAATCGTTAAATTAAAATATAAAAATTCAAAATAAAAATATCCCACCATTTTCTATGATCCAACAGAGGCCACGCGACCTCTCTCCTCAGCCACAAAGCTTACCAAACCAAAACAGTGTATAAATACCGCCTAAAACCCAAATCAGAAAAGCTTGGAAAATAGAAAACAATCCATAGAAAATATAAAAATCGAACTACATATATATATGGATTCGCTGCGGGAAGATCTTCGCATTGATGTGTGTTTTGTTGAGTGCGATCCGAGTTCTGGAGCTCGGAAAATGTATAGCGAATGAGGGTTCATTGTCGAGCCGTGGTGGGGATGCCAGGGACTGTTCTGAGGGCGTCAGTGCGTTCGGTGTAGCAACTAGCTCCTGTTGACGAAGTTGGGTGGAAATCTAGGCATAATGGTGTCGCGAATTGTCAGTACTCCGTGGGTTTGAGCCGTCGACGAAAACATGAAGGAGGAACTCGAGTTCCTCAATGTGGGTACGGGATTGAGAGGGGATGAAGTGAAGGATTTTGGTGGTGGTCTTGCAAAGTTCGGTAGAGTGAAGAGGTCGATGGAAGGAGCTGAAGTTCGGAAATGGTGGGTGGCCTTCCTGTAGCCGCGCATGTTATTTTGGGGAAGAAATAGGGAGGACGGGTTCGGGTTATGGGTTGGAGACGAGTAATTTGTCCGACGGTTTATGGGGTGAGCCCAAATTCAAATAGAAGGATAATTAATAATTTATTTTTGTTAAGTTATTTATCTTTAAATTTTGTCCTAACTTGTAAAACCCGCATCTAGTTCATTCGGAGTCCGATTGATGAACCATAAGTTGCGTTTTGACCATATGGACGAGAGCTTCACAATGAAGATGACTGGAAGTGGATTGGGACTCGTATGAATTTATGGAGAAAAAACTGTTTGATTCAAATCAAACAACAGTTTATCGTTCTTTAACGATGAACTGCCAAAGTGAGTAAATCTCACTAACTCTAAACAGTTTATAATTTCATGTTGTATTTTTAGAACTGTTAAATATTAGCTGATTGACTGTGTGTTGACTGTTTGATTGAACTGCCAGTCAGGTAGTTGAATTTCTATATTGATTCTGTTTAACAGAATATATCATATGGAACTGAAAGTGATGTTGATTTTATTATATAACATCTGTGGATGTAGGGAAACAGGTTGGAGGAATCTGAATCGATTCCTCAACAGTTATTTATTGTTTACATATATTTTGATATATGATCTGAATTATAACCTGTTGTTGATTGTGTGTGTATGAACGATATTGGACATCGTAATTTGATATGTTAAACACCATAACATACCGGGATTCGGAGAAAAGGGGAATTTGTCAAAGTGAATACTGGAAAGAGAATATTTATAAAATCAAAGGATTTTATAAAAGAGAATATTTATGAATAGAATATTTATAAATAGAAATTTATTTATAAATGGATTATTTATAAATAGAAAATACTTAGAAATAAAACCCTAAAGGAATTATTTGCAAACCATTTACAAATAAAATTAAAAAGGGAATATTTAGAAAATGAATAGACTTAACCAGTTAGAGTTAATGAAATAGAGTTAACCAGTTAGAGTTAATCAAATAGAGTTAACCAGTTAGAGTTAATCAGTTAGAGTAAATCGATAGAGTTAAATCGAACTAGAGTTATTCAAATGGAGTTTATCGAATATAGTTTATTCGGCTAGAGTTAAAGGAGCTATCGAATATAGTTTATTCGAAAGGAGTTAAGTGAAATGAGTAAATCAATAGCGTTAGTCCGATAGAATTAATCCAATCGCGTTAGTCCAATAGAGTTAATTGATAAGGGTTAATCGAATAGAGTTAATTGAATAGAGTTATCGAACATACCTTATTCAAAGGAAAGAATTATCGAATATACCTTATTCGAAGGAAAGAGTTATCGAATAGAGTCGAAGGAGAGTTACGTAAGGAAGTTTGTTAAAGAATTAAAAGGGTGAACTTTATCTATTTCAAGGTTAGAAACGTTGTTCAGTTAAGGTCTGAGAGGTAGTATTACCCCCAACTTGATTGACTCCATTTTTAACTAAGGAATGGTTAAGGTTTGATAGTGAAGACGGGTTAAAGGAATTTAGTTAATAAGCGTAATGGTTTGAGTTGGCATCGCGATGGTTTGTTTAAACATCTGTCTAAGTCCAATGAAGGAGTTTTGGAAATGTTTTCCAACTAAGAACCAGAAATGTTTTCTGATAAAGAAAACAAGAAATGGAAATGTTTTCCAATGGTAATAACATATATTTTCTAAATTTAGAAAATAAGAAATGTTGAATATAGGGAAACAGGAGATGAAAAATGAACTAAGGAGATAAATGTTAAATGATGTTTGATCTATATAAATTTCCATCTGGAAATAATATCGTTGTTTGCACACGTATTTTTCTTTGATAGTTAACTCACCGACTATCAAAGTTTTTGACCATTTTAACTTTGCTAATATGGAGAGACCGGTTGGATTATTATCCAAAGAACCACTCTGTATTGGCGTAAGCGTTGCGAATCATATATGCCAAAGAAAATTGAAGACGGGGTAAAGTGCAAGGGCTGTTGTATAAATCTTAGATAACAGTGCCTAAGATGGATATACTGAATAGTGCCTTCGGTTCATCCTATTCCTGGATGACTTGTATGGATGAATGTCTGATAGAGTATTTCCAGAAAGGTCACGTACATTGATTTCTTCAACCGTACCAAGAGTGGAAGCGGAGAAGGAAACTTCTTTAGCTAACACGTAATGTACTGTTGTAGACGTCAATTAGTGATTTTCGATGGATCTGACAATGTGGCATTCGAAGTGAATCTGATGTGATGATAAAGCGTAACCTGAAGCCTCATCAACCGGTAAATGATAGAAATCTGGCAGGCAGCATGGCTAAGTCGGTCGCTCCGAAGTAGGGTGTATAATCACCTGATCTAGAGTTTCATTTACTTCTAAAAATCTATTATTGATGTTGTCCCATTCGGGAAACGGTTGCTGATCCCAACCGTTGGTGATATACATTCGATACACTCAAGCGAAATGAGTGGTCGGTCATGTGTGGCCGGGTTGCAAGATGTTCTTGTTGAACCCAGTGTATTCCTTTCTAGAGGTACACTAGTGAAAGGTGGTTCCATACCTTGTCATAGTTGGAAATCCATTACCCAATACGTGCTTGCAATTTTGATTGTATACTATATATGTAGAACGTGAGATGAAAGCATTTCTGCTAGATGAATATTATATTGTGGTTGATAGACATTATTATAATATCAAAAGATTTTTGATATAAAGATAATTTGGATTCTCATAAGGGAAAAACCCGTTCCGTTATACCGCGTGGTCTAATGAGATATCGTTTAATGGCTTAAACTGTTTTACTCATACCAGTCCCATGACTGACCCGGAGTTATTTTGTTTTGTTTTCCCTAAACTCTTGGTTGCCCAATTTTGTACGGGCAGTCAAGTAGTCAGGATTTACAGATATACTGGAAGAGCTTGGAGCAGGAGGCTTCAGGATCATATAGCTATAGTTTATTTCCGCTGTGTTGTAAGTGTTGTACTTTGATAATGATGTATATTAAAGTACAGATATATATATTTTAAGTTATGTTATATATATATATTATATGTTATTCGTTCCGCTGTTAGGTTCCTGTTACTCTGATGTTGTGTTCTTCTTCTTCTTCTTCTATTCTAAGTATCTATCTAATCTTTTCTCACCCTCTAATTTCTTTTATTAACTTTCTGGTATTTTTCGATGTTTGGTTAGTAATCATTGAGTTAATGGCGATAACCAAAGTCGACAAAATCCGGGTCGTTACAGATCATTTGCATCTCCGCATGCCACACAGGCAATTCACGCCATGCGACTGATGTCTATCGATATATAACCTCTAAGCTCGTACGTCTTAGAGAAGGGCGTTAAGCACGAGAATAAACTCTCCGCCGCCAAATAGATATATATTTAATAGAGATCAATCAACAAAGTGTAAAATCCAATGTTAGATACACAACCATTTACAAGTTTGTTCTGGGTCTGAACGAAACTGTAGGAACCTTATTCCTCGTCCCATATGTCCAATACAGGAGAGAGGTCCTCGCATATCCGATCGATCTCCAAGTACGTCTGGATGATCACCACTTATTACCTCGTCTTAGGTGTACAGTCCAATCAAGACATCGGTAATCATCCAAGCGATGTGAAGACCTCTGGTCTTCAACCACCATGTTCATCGTCGACTTATCATCGAATCAGTTATTCAGAATGGGCATAAAACCGGCCTTCCCGAATAACTCGCGTATATAATAAACAAGTGCTATAAAAACACAACATACGCCTATTCCAATCCTCAATATTATTTTATTTAAATATTCATATCCTTTGGGAAAGGATCCCATTAATTTTATCAAAGACAAATTCTTTATATTTAATCTTTAATCTTCCTTTGGATATTAATTCTAACCAAATTAAGGTTTATCCAAACTAGTCGGGATTAGCGATCATTAACGAAGTAATCATTTATTTTATTTCCCAATCCCAACCTATTCATCCCATGAAGCAAAACTGGTAATACTTCATATCTAACACCACAGTGTTATCGGTAAAATTAATTACCATTTCCTGTTCAAATCTAATTAAAGATTTAACTATCGCTTGGAGCAAAACTGGTGATACTCCACTCTCGATCATTTCCCAAATTGATAATTTAAATTATCACATTCGCATGTCAATCTAATTAAATATTCATTAAAACTCCATTTTGTTTTAATCTTCCCAAAAATCAATATTAATGATTATTTAACTTTGGAAAATCAAACATGCCGCATTGACAATCCACAACCATACTATTGATTTCTTCCTATATATAACCTCTAAGCTCGTACGTCTTAGAGAAGGGTGTTAAGCAGAGAACAAATTCTCCGCCACCAAGCAGATATATAATTAGCAAAGATCAACCATACAGTTAAAAATACAATGATCAACATGTAATCCTATCTTTAAATAGGTTAAAGAACCAATGTCATTTAAAACACAGTTCACGATAAACCCAAAATCACATTCCTTTAATTATGGAATCTTCACGGAAAATAGATCAATATATAATTGATATCAATTTCCGTATCCGGTTAATAATATAAATGGAATAACGTAAAGCCTTTTAAATTCCATATATATTAACAGTCTTCCTCCACAAAAACTCACTTCGATTATTACCAAATCGAATTCCAATTTAATATATTAATTTGGAAAAACTTTACTTTGGAAATTTTCCACTAAATATTAATTAAAGATTTATAAATTCCAAATCACATTTCACTGTAAATCGGGTTAAAGAACGAAAGTCGTTAAAAACACAGTTCACAATAAACCCAATTCACATCCCATTTTATTCCAATTAAATGTTAATTAACTGGAAACTCTAATAATCTTAATTAAAAGATTTATTCTTTTCAAACGGGGCTTAAGAACGGTGTTATTTAAGACACCATTCACGACAAACCCAAAATCCAATTCAATATTAAACACAAAGCTCTGAATAGAAATTATATTGGCTTATATTCAATATCAAATTCTGAAATCAACAAATATCGTATTGGTAATAACGATATGTATCTTCCAAATTCCTCCACAATATCCGTATAATCACGGAATCCAATATCGAAATATTCTGAAGATAATTTCGATTCATATCCATTTCAATTCATATGTTGGAAATTCTAGTTATATTAAAACCAATTCTCAATCCAATTTATTTATTTGAAAATAATTTTATTAAAATTCTAGTTGATAACTAGTTCGTTTCGATAAAAATATATTTTTATCTTTTCAAATATGGAATTTTTCATCCCAATTCGTTCCAAATCATTTATTATGGTTTTACACAAATTATTAATATTTTTAATAATTTTATAAAGGCCCTTTCAGTCGATTTCCATAAACGGTCATCGAACTGCACTTACAGCAACCTCTTCCAAATTTGATTTGCATATAATTCCAAATCCAACCATTAGATTTCAAATCTCTTGTATTCGTTGGAAAGCTCTTTTCGATACGAACCGAACAATTCTGTTTTTAGGAGAATTCGATGGTCGGATCTCCCGCAATATCAGTTTGAAGTCAATGGTCGAAATTCGCGAACGACTGCGGCGCGTTCTATTCAGCCATTTAATACATATAATACATATATTATATATTTTATCAATTTCCATTTAAAACGTATTTTATACATCATTTTAAATTCATTTAAAAACGATTTCAACTTCATATTTAATTTTAAATCAAAATTGAATATTCCATAGCAATAATATATAAATGATAATATTATCAAAACATTAGATTTTGAAATCACTTCGTTTTCGATATTCATTATAAAAATGAATAAAATCGATATAAATATCATTCGTGTCAAAATGGCGCATCTCTAATCAACACGGTTTCATATATTTTAATATTTCCATGTCCATCCAAAATCGGACATCAAAATCATATTTTGATCCATTGTCGAATATTATTTTAAAATATTAGTTATTTTAAAATATTCATCATTTGTCATTTAAAAATACTCGTCAATTTAAAATATTCGTTGTTTCCGAATTGGAATCAAACACACTCAATTACCATATAATTTATTTATAAGGATTTCATACAACACATGTATACAACACCGATCAAAATCAATCATCCGTCATCTAGAGTGCATCACACAACTGCATAAGCATTAAATAAAAATAATTAACGCTTACAACAGCCTGTCAACCAATCGATTGACATACAACTAAACAATTGGGATTAGTGTATGTCAAATATCATCCCAATACCCCGTGTGGGGTTTCAATCAACAAACACCGATTTTATTTGTGCAGTTGGGCGATGTGTAAAATATATCGTCCCAATCCATATCAGTCAAATGTGTGCAGATAAACAAATCGTCCTATTTGTAAATGATGTTTATTTTATTTAAATCCACGTTAAAAATTATATTTTTAACTATAAAATATTTATTTCAACACTTGAATATTTTATACAGTTCATTTATACAATAAAAATGATATTTTTATTGTTCTAAAATTTTTAGAAAATTTCGGCAACATAACGGCGCGATACTAGAGCCGGAATAAGGTCTAGCCTTATCCCTCGCCTAATACTGGCTCACGCCATACACATACCAATTCTAATCAATCCATTTCACATCTCAAACCAAATTCAACCAAACAAAACAATCAAAGCAAACAACCAAACAAACATGGTTTCAAACAAAGGTGTCGGTTGCTACTAAGCACCGTCTGCGTCCTAGTATATATATTTAACTAGAAAATAAAGTTAAAGTGAGAAGTTCTCACCTTTGGGATCCACTCCTCCATTCTTTATTTCTGAACGGTTAAGATTTGTATTTGTTTCCAACCAGTTCCATCGCAATCTGTTTCACGCAGTTTATATTAAAAATCACATTTTTAATAATGCTATATTATGTAAAAATCCCATCTTTACAATGTCGTGTATACATTAAAAATCGTATTTTTGCAATGCTAATATATATATATATATAAATCGTATTTTTACAATGTTATATATATATATATAAATCGTACTTTTATATTGTTATTCATGTAATAAAAACCATATTTTTAAACCGCTATTATATTATAAAAATCATATTTTTATAATGCTACTTCCTATATAAAAATTATATTTTTATTTCGCTTCATATATAATAAGAATCAAAATTTTATTTTGCATCATATATAATAAAAATTGAATTTTTATTTCTACTACATATGTAAAAAATCACATTTTTATATTATAAAAAATCATATCTTTATTAATGCTACATATATATAAATCACATTTTTATTTCAATTCTAAATTATAGAAATCATATTTTTCTAATGCTTAACTTACATAAAAATCATATTTTTATACACTACTTTCATAAATAAAAATCATATTTTTATTTACTAAAAATCATAACTTTATTTCATAAACATCTCAACTTTATTTTATCTTTTTAAATATATTACATTAAGTAAATAAAGGTAAATAAATAAATTAAAACTCACAAATTATCGGAGAATCGGAGGAGAGTTGGGGATGTGGCGGGATAAGGCGGCGCTAAGTGTTTAAGGAGGCGGTGAGGGTGTGCGGTGGTCGGGGTGTAGCCCACAATGGTGGTGGCGGAGGGTTTTCAGGGTTTGGCGGGTTTCTGAATGGAGAGAGCGATGGAGCAAGGGGAGGGTGGCCGGAGGGGTGTGGCGTCGCCTAGGGGAGGGGGTGCAACAGGTGAGGGGGCGGCGGTGGCCGCCCCAGAGGCACGACGGCGTGATTTGTTTCTAGGTTTTTTCAGTTTCTATTAGACGTCGGGGAGAGAAAAATGTGGAGAGGGAGGGTTATTATATTATATATATATAATTATTTAAATTCCAATAAGTTATTATTTTTTCTTCGAACCCCAAATTGGACCCAACGACTATCGCCCCTAGCTAATTACCCCTATTTCGAACACAATGGGATATGTCCCATAAGACAATTTGACTGTTACGATTAGTTTTCGTCAAAATTAAAATATAAATTAATTTAATGTTCTGAATTGATTTCAACGTACATTTTAATTTATCGAGGCCATATACTGACTCCATAAATTAAAAAAAATTATTTCTAGCTTTCTATTGACAATACGGCCTTAACAAAACTAATTTCGTTGAATTTGGAGTCCGTTTGAAAAACAATCATTTTCCAGTTGGTTAAATTTAAACTGAAATTGCCAAACACGTTTAATGTTGCCACGCTCACAAATTAATTCCAAAAATTATGAAAATTGGAATCAAACAATAATTTGACATTCCGGATCCAACAAAAGTGGTTTCATCGAAAATGGAGGTCGTTCGCAAAATGACTATTTTTAAGGGCTTTATATATATATTAAAGTATATTTAAATTCCACAACTACTATTCCGAATTTTCAACTGGACCTAACTATTTATTCCTATGATGAAATTTGGTTTTTTCACATTCGTTGGAAAGATATTTTCAAATAGATTCGAATATTTCTGGTTTTACCAAAATCCTGTTTATTTTGAATCCTATACAGTCATTTGAAATTTGAAATCAAATTTTCAAACTACCACGTCGTTTCATGCTTGTAATATATTTAAAATAAATTTATTCATTCTAACTTTTATTAAACTAAATTTTTAGTCGTTGTTATTTAAAATAAATCATTTTAAATATTCAAAATCCATTAAAATTTCTAAAATAAGATTTTTGAATTGGTTCCGATTTTCCGGGTTGTTATAATCTCCACCACTTAAAATCATTTCGTCCTCGAAAAGGAACGGAGCTGAAAGTCGTTTAATTAACTAACTTAACTTTCATTCTAGCTTTCATTCTTCAACTTTTTAGTTTCTAAGAATTTCTAATTTTTCCAAAATTTGGCTAACACCCTAAATTTTCGAAAAATTTCTCCATAACCTCCTTTGTACGGGGAGACATTTAAAACTGCAACTAGCCACGCAGGGCACTCATCATCCAAAAAGAAAAGGAAAAAGCCATGTGGCTAGCCAATCGGCTCATAAAATCATCCAAACCAAATAAATTAGTAAACACGTTCCTATTTGTCGGGCATACAATTTTATTCCTCTTCTCTAGCCTCCTTGCTATGACCTGTTCACACACACACACACACACACACACACACACATATATATATATATATATATATATATATGTGTGTGTGTGTGTGTTTGTGTGTGTGTGTACATGCATGCCATTTCAATCAACTTTCAATTTAATATAACCATTAAATTTTTATTTGGCCTAATGGTTCAAAATTTAATTAATCAAACCCATAATCAAACGACACAATCAGCAATCAATTAGTTGGTTATCGTTTCAAACACATAAATTGTTACATATACTAAAAATCCATTTTTGATGCCAAATCACAACAAATAATTTCTATCTAATTTTGGTTCTCACACCAGTCAATTGGAAATATATAGAAATCCCACTTTCGAACCTCGAACATAAACTCTGATGATGATGCACCAATCATTAGAATCATCTCCGAGTGACTAGAGTGTGATTCTATATCTATCCATTATATTTGAGGCTTCGAATACACATGTAACACCCCACATCCATTAATGTCACTCTCAAAGGGAATGCATTAACTTTCATGGAGTATTATTGGTGAATAGAACAGAATATAACAAGACAGATACTAATATTGGTACTTGAAAATTTTCAAAACAACATTTATTGCAGCGGAGAAATAGTTTGATTACAACAACATCATAAACCAACGGAAAAATCAAGTACACTTAGTAGCTATCATGAAAATTGTTTTCTAAGTAAATAAAATAAAAAGCATAACCCCAACATAACTTACCATAAAAGAGATGAGCTGAACTATACTTTCAGCAATCCAAGCACTTCCAAAAGAGAGAGAAAGATCCAGATCAAGCTCCACTAGTTCTAGTCCCACCCTGAGAACCTGAGGGGGAGGGGGAAGGAAGAAAAGAGGCGAAAACAAATGGGGTCAGACATAAAGTCTGGCGAGTACCATAACTTTAGCGATATAATTATTAAAGTAATTAGGATAAGGCATAAACTGGTAAAATAAGGAATGACTGTGAAATAAGTGGGCAAGGAAAAACTAACAGGAGGACTATTCTGGCGATAATCTCGCTCGTAATCACTATAGGATAATTACTATACTGCACCACTACTAGCCACCCTAAAAGTTGATCCCGCCTACTGAACACAATAATCATAATGGTAGTTTCGTGTAACACTAGCTGTCTTCATAGGTGCCGCCTGCCCCTCTCTCCACTAGTTATACCCACTACCCCCATGCGATCCGCTCCCTAACTTATAGATACGCTTGCTGGTCCCACAGTGGGGTGTATCACTCCCCAAAGTGGCAACCTGATACCACTAAAGATGCACGGCTTATATCTACACGATGCAACAACGTCTTACCTACCAACTCGGGCCCACACACGCACATGACCCCGTTGGACTTGCGTTGCCACCGTTGACCCGTTTTGACCTCTTATAATCAAACCCAGTAAGCGTGTACCGTCCTCGATCTAACTCGAGCTCACAAAGATACTTAATGGGATACTGGTTTGAAATGGGTCCCCTATGCTTGACACAAGCTTTCCACCTATGCTTAGTCCCCACTAGAATTTTACACTTAACCCCCTCTTATTCATGTCTTCTTTACATGTTTCAATTTGGTTAAGTGTTTCAAATCGTATTTCACATTCCACCCATGTCACCCACTTAACCCCCATGTCCCACCACATGTTTATCTTGGTTAAGTGTTACTTATATCATTATAACCGTAACCTTGTAAGACCTCCCACATTAGACTCTCGTTTGCGGTTTCTACATTCGACGGGCGGGTCCGGGCAGTCTTATACCGCAAACGTGTCTTACATCGTGTCATTACAACTGTTACACATTTAATTTATGCCTTCGACCTCTCACATTAGACTACCGTTTGTGGTTGCTAGATTTTCCGGGCGGGTCCAGGCACTCTTACACCACAAACGAGTCTAAACTTGTGTCCTAGGCGTTTATTATTACACATTATTTCACCCCAATATGAATTAATTATCCCTCTTCAAATTTCCAATAATTTCCAAATTAATTATGTCCATAATTGTCACCTAAATTATGTCCATACTTTTTTGGTATAAAAATTATACCAATTAAGTCTCAATTAATTCTATGCTTATAAAGCCATTTTATGTCAATTCACAATTTACATAATTAGTATTTTCCCATTTGTCCCCACGCTATTTGTACGTTCAAATATGAAATATGTTAGACTCGCAAATAGTCTAACTTATATAAAAAAAGGAACATCACAACTTGCATAACACATAAAAATAGATCTAACTTGCAAATAGGAATTCTAACATAAAATTTCATAGCCAACAATTTGCATAGACAATGTCATATAGAATCATATACTTGCATAAACTACCATGGATCTAAATATAGATCTAAACATGAAATTCTGAACTTGCATATATAAATTATGGGTCTCGCTTAACTTGCATATGTGAATATAATTTTCACCTAAAAATGTGAATATAGTTTTTCACCTAAACTGGCATATGGATTTCTACAACTTGCATATGAATTTATCACATGATTTTGCATATAAACTACCATAGGTATATACTTGATTCACATATGAACTTGTATACAATTCACATATAGACTTGTATTAGATTCATATTCAAACTAACATACAATTTAACATCCCAAACTTGCATAAATTTCACATACGAATTAGCATATGATTTAACATCCAAACTTTCATAAGATTCACATATGAATTAACATATGATTTAACAACTTAAACTTGCATAAGATTCACATATGAATTAACATGTGGTTTAACAACCCAAACTTGCATAAAATTCACATATGAATTAACATATGATTTAACAACCCAAACTTGCATAAGATTCACATATGAATTAACATATGGTTTAACAACCCAAACTTGCATAAAATGAATCAAGTTAAATATGCAATAGATCTACAAAGTTAAACAACAACATGTGATTCAACAGACATGTTCTCATAATCCAATTAGAACCCATCATAATTAATTTAATAATTACATTGTGAAAGAAATAGTACTCACAAAGACAGGTTAGAGAAGAGAATTATTTGTTCGTCTTTTGAATTGGAATTCTGACTTGTTAAATCCTAAGCTTTAGGAAGGAGACTATCCTGCGAGCAGCATGGTGGCCATGAGACAAATTTTGTTTTGATTTAGCGTTTGAGTCTAGGCACTCTTTTATAGAAGTTTGAATCAACCCAAGCCGTTAGATTATCATAGGAACAATCCCAACCATCCATGACTAAATAGAGTTATCTAGGACAGCCACATCAGCCCTAACGACTCAGCACAGAGTCAGAAATCGTCACATTTCAGATTTGCCCGGGGGGGGGTAGGTCGACCCCCTGGTCGACCTGCATGGGTAGGACGACCCCCAGGTCGACCCCCTCGTCGACCTGGCCCTTGGGCTGGAGAATTCCCTCCCAACCTGCTCCCCTGTTTCAATTTGAATTTCAAATTTATTATTCTGAACTATTTTTAATTTATTTGAATTCTGAAACTTCAGAAGGCCATAACTTCTTCATACGGAGTCCAATTCACGCAAATTCGGACTCTATCTCAAGCAGAATTCCGAGACGAACGCAATGGCGTAAACCATTTCCCTTAATTCCCATTTTAATAATTAAGTATTCTTAAATTTGTAAATTTTTATATTCACTGAAAATTCAGGGTGTTACATTCTCCCCTCTTAAAGGATTTTGCCCCCGAAATCTTTAAGTTAAGGAGAATGTATACCCTAACATCCAATCATCCATCTACTCAATCATCAAACACAAGCATCCATTGTCCTTACAAGATTTTCTAATGTCGTATGAACATATGCAAAAAGTGTGTGTATATGTTCCTTATCTAATGCAAAATCAGGCGGTCCACTGATTCAGTTGACCTCCTTAATGTAAATCATGATAGTGCCATGCGTCCATTATGCATGCAAAAGAATCCTAACGATACATATTACTTCTACATGTGTGCACAACCATTCATCAGAATGCAGCATCCATATGATAACATAATCATTATACATCCATTAATTTAAATATGCACACACATTTATATGCAATATGAAAGTGATTGAGCTGATCTAGTGCCTAAAGTGTGTGTACATGCATCCACGAGCAACCATCAATCATAACATGTTTCAAATACATGTTTACATCCATCGATTTCTACCTAAGGCAAAAGAATAGGACTGAGGAGATATACTTGAAAGATAGATATAAGCATGAATAAACTTAGGGAAAAAGAGATCAAGGAGGTACCCTCAGAGAGAAAAGGGTAGGCTGTGCGTATTTTCCTCTCAGTTACCCAAGTCGCGTTTTCCTCAACATCACTCCATTGAACTTTAACAAGCTTAACTTCAGGGTTGCGTAGCTTTTTGACTTCCGTACCCAAGATACGAGTTGGAACTCTTCTCACAATCGCTTCTCACTCAACTTCTACTTCCTCTAGTATACTTGGCTCCACCACTTCCACAGATTCATGTATGCATTTTCGTAGTTGAGAAACGTGAAAAACATTATGAATTGCAGCCAGTCTCTTCGGTAGCTCTACTCTGTAAGCCATCGTCCCAATCCTTTCAATGATAGGAAATGGACCTACAAATCTTGGTGCTAGCTTTCCTACTGACCCAAAGCGAATGACATTCCTTAAAGGAGATACTTTAAGGAACACTCTATCTCCACCCTTAAACTCAAGGTCAGTCCTTCCTTTGTCTGCGTAGGACTTCTGTCTATCTTATGCAACCTTCATCCGTCTTCTTATCAAGTCCACCTTTTCTGAGGTTTCTCTAATCATGTCCGTCCCAAGTACGAGTTTGTCTGTAGACTCCCACCAACAAGTTGGTGATCGGGTCTTCCATATAAAGCTTCGAAGGGCGCCATGGCTATGGTGGCTTGATAGCTATTGTTGTAGGCGAATTCCACCAAAGGAAGATGATCTTCCCATGTCCCTCCAAAGTCAAGAATGCACAATCTCAAGAGGTCTTCTAATACTCTATTCACCCTTTCCGTCTGACCTTCAGTTTGGGGGTGATAGGCCGTGCTTAAGCATAATTGTGTGCCTACTGCCTCTTGCAAACTCTTCCAAAACTCCCTCATAAATATAGGATGTCGATCACTCACTATGCTAGAGGGTATCCCCTGGAGTCGAAATATTTCTTTAAGATAAATGGATGCTAGGGACGTGGCAGTCCTTCTACTTCTAACAGGTATAAAGTGAGCGCTTTTAGTGAGCCTGTCCACTATTACCCAAATACTGGTATTGCCCCTTCTTGACCTAGGCAACCGATCAACAAAGACCATCGAAATGCTATCCCACTTCCACTGTGGGACCTTGAGAGGATGAAGCAGACCACCGGGCTTCTTCTGCTCCGCTTTGACTTGCTGGCATATCAAACACTTAGCGACAAACTCAACTACATCACTCTTCATGCCCTTCCAAAAGAAAACCCTTTTTATATCTTTATACATATTGTCTCCGCCTGGGTGTATGATCAGTTTAGAATGTTGTGCTTCTTCGAGAACCGTCTTCACTAAATCCCTTACTTGTGGGACGCATAGCCTTCCATCCCATCTCAACCAACCCTTATCATCGATGGAGTATCTAGTGAGGTGACTAGGAGTCTCACCCCTAACTAGCTTATCCATCTTGTCAACCAGCTGAGGGTCTTCTCATTGCGCAGTTCCTATTGAGTCCAAAAGAGTAGGCCGCACCTCTAGCGATGCTAACAGACCAAGCACAATTTCAGAGGAGGATCTAAAATTAAAGTTTGCTATATATTCCAAGCTTTGCCTTTCTACAAAGAGAGGACTCAAGGTTAGCTTCTTCCTACTTAAGGCATCTGCTACCACATTGCCCTTGCCTGGGGTATAGGAAATCTCAAAATCATATAAGACCAGAAATTCTATCAACCTTTGTTGTCTTAAGTTAAGATCTTTCTACAAGAAAAGGTATTTCAACGATTTATGGTCAGTATACAATTTTAATTTCTCACCTAGGAGATAATGGCGCCAAGACTTAAGTGCAAAGACGATGGCAGCCAACTCTAGATTGTGGGTTGGGTAGTTTATCTCATGTACTTTCATCTATCTGCCTCCATAAGCTACTACCTTCCCTTCTTGCATTAAGACAGCACCTAGTCCCGTACCACATGCATCCGTGTAGACGTTAAACATCTTGCTCTCGTCCGGCAATGTCATAACTGGGGTTGTTGACAGAGCCCTTTTCAAACGTTGGAAAGCACTATCGCAATCCAAATCCCAAGCGAAAGTTAGGTTCTTCTTCGTTAATCTTGTAAGTGGGCTAAGATTTTAGCAAAGTCTTTAATGAATTTTCGGTAAAAGCCAGCTAGCCCGAGAAAGCTTCGGACTTCGGTTGCATTCCGTGGAACCTTCTGATCTTGCACCGCAACTACTTTTGCGGGGTCCACAGCTAACCCTTCTTTGGACACCACATGTCCAAGAAACCTCACTTCTTCTCTCTAGAAATGTCATTTGGAAAATTTGGCTCTCAGCTGATGTGCACGAAGAGTATCCATGACTTCCCTTAAATGTAAAGCATGCTCTTCTTCATTCTTTGAGAAGATCAAAATGTCGTCTACGTAGACAACCACAAACTTATTAAGGAATTCTCTAAACACCCTACTCATCAAGTCAATAAAGTAAGCAGGTGCTTTTGTTAAGCCGGAAGGCATGATAAGCGATTCGAAGAAACCATCCGGGGTTCTGAACGCGGTCTTATCAATGCTATCTTCAGATACTCTTAGCTGATGGAACCTAGTAGACAAATCTAGTTGGAAGAAAACAAACGCACCTACAAGCTAATCAAACAATTTATCTATTCTAGGGAGTGGGTGCCTATTCTTCTTGATCAGCTTGTTTAGCTCCCTATAATCAAAGTATAGGCGAAGTGAACCATCTGCTTTGGTTGTGAATACTACTGGAGAACCTTATTCAAAAATACTCCGCCTTATAAACCCCTTTTCGTGTAGCTCTTTGACTTGCTTACTGATCTCTTTTCTCTCCCTTGGAGCCATGTGTCTAACGGGTAGAGCTACGGGTTTTGCATTATCAACAAGGTATATGCGGAACTCTATCTGGTTTGGAGGTAAGCCCTTTACCTCTTTAAATACATCTAAGTATTCACGGACTACTCTAACAGACTGCAAGTTTTCAACAGACGCATCTAGGTAACCAAGCATAACAGAATGTATGGGGTTACAAGAGATTTCGAGAGTGTGGCCAAGGCGTGTCATAAGTCTAACCACTCTCTTTTCACAATCGAGGATGGCACCATTACTGGATAACCAATCCATGCCTAGAATCAATCCATAGCCCATGAAGCCAAGGACGAGGGCGTTGCATTCAAACTCAACGCTCAAAATAGACACTCTCAAATCCCAACAAATCATTGAAAGATGAGCCAAACGACCAATAGGATTTGAGATTACTCTGGGATCCGTAACTAGACTAGTATTTAGGTGCAGTTTTTCAACTAATGAAGCAAAAAAAACGAATGTGAAGCGCCAGAATCAAATAAAGTACGAACAGGATGATCCAACAGAAAAACCAAACTTTCAACAGAAATGTTTCTACCTCTCTCCTGTCCTGGTGCCATGAGAGCATGAACCTGCCCTCTTGCCTGCCCTGGTGCCATGAGAGCCTGAATCTATCCTCCAGAAGTAGACCCTGTTCTTTGCCCTTGTCCCTGTTTCCTCAGACAGGCTTTAATTAGATGTCCTGCCTCTCCACAGTGGAAACAGTCAGTCTTCTTCTTCCTATAGTCCTTGCTCAAATGGCCTCGTGTTCCACAATTAAAGCACTTTTTCTTTCCTTTGCTATTGCTGTCCTTTCCACCTTTCTTAGGTTGCTGTTGTGACTTCTTTTGATCCCCTTTCTTTTCTGGTGCCTTATTAGCATTAGCGCCTTTCTCCGCTTCATGCATAAGCGCCATGTCAACTAGTTTCTCAAAGGTGGCCCCCATAGGAATGTGGGTCATAGCTAACCCATGTAGGGGCTCATTCAAACCTTTAACGAACCTCAGGGCCTTCTTTTCAGGTGTGTTCACCAAGTCTAAGCCAAACCTTGCCAATTGATTGAACTTATTGACATACTCCTTTATTGATAAATTCCCCTGCTTCAATGCCAAGAATCTTTCTATGTATAAATTCTCTTCTGCTCGTGATAGAAATTTCATCTCGAACCTATGTCTGAAATCCATCCACGTCTTTATTGGACGCTCTCCATTCGTGACCTCCCACCAAAACGAGGCTTCGTCCTTCATTAACCAAGCGGCCAATTGGACCTTCCTTTGGTCTTCTACCTCGAAGATACCAAACAAGTCTTCTACCTCCTTAAGCCAATTTCGAGCTTCAACAAATGTCTCTGATCCGTGAAAAGATTTTCCGCCCGTTGCTCGAAAGTCTTTGCATATCTTTGAAAAAGTATCAACATGGGGAGGGGGAGGAGGAGGAGCGACTGCAGCTGGGGGAGGAGGGATGTCTGCTGGGCCTGTAGCGGTGGCCCTAGCCTCCAAATACCTTTTGAACCAGGTTGTTATCGGTATTCCCTCGTGTATCTCGTGTAACCCAGACATGTCGAAATGTAAATGAAGAGATTCCAAATGGAGAATTCGAAAGAAAGATATATGGCTCTTGGGGGTTATGTTTTTAAAACAAACTTTTCCCTTGAAAATACTCTCCTTAAAACATACTTTTGAAAGTATTTCTTTATAAAACGCTTTTGAAAAACAATTTTTCAAAATCATTAATATGTTTTGTTAACCTTCAGCTCAGATACCATGTGTAACACCCCACGTCCATTAATGTCGCTCTCAAAGGGAATGCATTAACTTTCATGGGGTATTATTGGTGAATAGAACATAATATAACAAGACAGATACATATATTGGTACTTGAAAATTTTCAAAACAACATTTATTGCAGCGGAGAAATAGTTTGATTACAACAATATCATAAACCAATGGAAAAACCAAGTACACTTAGTAGCTATCTTGACAAATTGTTTTCTGAGTACATAAAATAAAAAGCATAACCCCAACATAAGTAGCCATAAAAGAGATGAGCTGAACTTTACTTTCAGCAATCCAAACACTTCCAAAAAAGAGAGAAAGATCCAGATCAAGCTCCACTAGTACTAGTCCCACCTTGAGAACCTTGGGGGGGGGGGGGGAGGGGAAGGAAGGAAGAAAAGAGGCGAAAACAAAGTGGGTCAGACATAAAGTCTGGAGAGTACCATAACTTTAACGATATAATTATTAAAGTGATTAGGATAAGGCATAAACTAGTAAAATAAGAAATGACTATGAAACAAGTGGGCAAGGCAAAACAAACAAGAGGAATATTCTGGCGATAATCTCATTCCTAATCACTATAGGATAATTACTATACTGCACCACTACTAGCCACCCTAAAAGTTGATCCCGCCTACTGAACACAATAATCAATATGATAGTTTCTTGTACCCCTAGCTGTCTTCATAGGTGTCGCCTGCCCCTATCTCCACTAGTTGTACCCACTACACCCATGTGATCGGCTCCCTAACTCGTAGATACCCGTGCTGGTCTCACAATGGGGTGTATCACTCCGCAAAGTGGCAACCCGATACCACTAAAGATGCACGACTTACATCTACACGATGCAACAATGTCTTACCTACCAGCCCGGGCCCACACACGCACATGACCCCGTTGGACTTGCGTTGCCACCGTTAACCCGTTTTGACCTCTTACAATCAAACCCACTAAGTGTGTCCCGTCCTCGATCTAACTCGAGCTCATAAAGATACTTAATGGATTACTGGTTTGAAATGGGTCCCCCATGCTTGATACAAGCTTTCCACCTATGATTGGTCCCCACTAGAATTTTCCACTTAACTCCCTCTTATTCATGTCTTCTTTACATATTTCAATTTGGTTAAGTGTTTCTAATCTTATTTCACATGCCACCCATGTCACCCACTTAACCCTCATGTCCTACCACATGTTCATCTTGGTTAAGTGTTACTTAGTTCATTATAACCGTAACCTCGTAAGACCTCCCACATTAGACTCCCGTTGCGGTTGCTGGATTTGCCGGGCGGGTACGGGAAATCTTACAACGCAAATGTGTCTAACCTCGTGTCATTACAACTGTTACGCATTTAATTTATGCCTTTGACCCCTCACATTAGACTACCGCTTGTGGTTGCTGGATTTGCCCGGCGGGTCCGGGCAGTCTTACACCACAAATGAGTCTAACCTCGTGTCTTAAGCGTTTATTATTACACATTATTTCACCCAATTAATTATCCCTATTCAAATTTCCAAATTAATTATGTAATAATTGTCACCTAAATTATGCCTATATATTTTTGGTATAAAAATTATACCAATAAAGTCTCAATTTAATTATATGCTTATAAAGCCATTTTATGCCAATTCATAATTTACATAATTAGTATTTTCCCATTTGTCCCCATGCTATTCGTACGTTCAAATATGAAATATATTAGACTCGCAAATAGTCTAACTTATATAAAAAAAATGAATATCACAACTTGAATAACACATAAAAATAGATCTAACTTGCAAATAGGAATTCTGACAAAATTTCATAGCCAACAATTTGCATAGACAATGTCATATAGAATCATATATTTGCATAAACTACCATGGATCTAAATATAGATCTAAACATGAAATTGTGAACTTGCATATATAAATTATGGGTCTTGCTTAACTTGCACATGTGAATATAATTTTCACCCAAAAATGTGAATATAGTTTTTCACCTAAACATGCATATGGATTTCTACAACTTGCATATGAATTTCTACAACTTGCATATGAATTTATCACATGATTTTGCATATAAACTAGCATAGGTATATACTTGATTCACATATGAACTTGTGTACAATTCACATATAGACCTGCGTAAGATTCATATTCAAACTAACATACAATTTAACATCTCAAACTTGCATAAAATTCACATACGAATTAGCATATGATTTAACAACCAAACTTGCATAAAATTCACATATGAATTAACATATGATTTAACAACCCAAACTTGCATAAGATTCACATATTAATTAACATATGGTTTAACAACCCAAACTTGCATAAAATGAATCATGTTAAATATGAAATAGATATACAAAGTTATATAACATCAAGTGATTCAACAGACATGTTCTCATAATCCAATTACAACTCATCATAATTAATTTAATAATTATATTGTGAAAGAAATAGTACTCACAAAGATAGGTTAGAGAAGAGAATGATTTGTTCATCTTTTGAATTGGAATTCTGACTTGTTAAATCCTAAGCTTTAAGAAGGAGACTATCCTAGGAGTAGCATGGTGGTCATGAGACAAATTTTGTTTTGATTTAGGGTTTGAGTCTAGGCACTCTTTTATAGAAGTTTGAATCAACCTAAGCCATTAGATTATCATAGGAACAATCCCAACCATCCATGACTAGATAGAGTTATCTAGAACAGCCACATCAGCCCTAATGACTTAGCACAGAGTCATAAATCGTCACATTTTAGATATACCCGAGGGGGGTGTAGGTCGGCCCCCTGTTCGACCTGTATAGGTAGGTCGACCCCCTAGTCGACCTAGCCCTTGGGCGGGAGAATTCCCGCCCAACCTGCTCTCTGTTTGAATTTGAATTTGAATTTCAAATTTATTATTCTGAACTGTTTTTAATTCTTTTGAATTCTGAAACTTCGGAAGGCCATGACTTCTTCATACGGAGTATAATTCACACAAACTCGGACTCTATCTCAAGCAAAATTCCTAGACGAACGCAATGGCGTAACCCATTTCCCTTAATTCTCACTTTAATAATTAAGTATTCTTAAATTTATAAATTTTTATATTCACAGAAAATTCAGGGTGTTACAGCACGTTAATTACGCGTATATTCAAAATCATCATATACTCGATTGTCCAAATTCAATATAAAATAAATATTCAAATACGAATAATAAACTTTAAATTTTCAAAACAAAACTTTGTTTTCATTTTTATTTTAAAAACACTACTCTTCACACTCGTTCTAGGAAACTACTGATCCTATCTCTAACGACTCATTCTTATTGGATATTACTAATCCAATCTCTGATGAATTTTTTTGTTTGGTCTAATGTGTCTTGTTCTCTAGCTCTGTAAACCAAAGCTCTGATACCACGATGAAACGACCCAAACTCGCCCTTACGGGGAAGCCCGGATTGAGTTGAGAACATGACAAATCAGAACACCAATAGAAGAAAATTTCTTTGCTATTACAACAATTGACATCAGATTACAAGAATCTATAAAGTATGAACAAATAATATACATTTGATAAATAACAGAAATTTACAAATTATTATGTAGCGGAATATAATACAAAACACAACTGAAAGAAATACATGGATACAGAGCGTTCCGAATATAGCTCCAGCTGTAAATTAGGATCCTGTGAATATAATATCTGCAAAACCAAAACTACTAGCTTCCCGTGTGGAAATAGAGGCACCAGAGTTTAGGTTAAAACAATAAACTCCAGGTCAGACATGTGACTAGTGTGAGAACTAAAACAGTTATTTAAAACTTTACTTTAGAAATAAAGTAAATCAAGGGACCACACCATATAACACAGAACGGGTTTTCTCCCAAGAGGACCAGTGCATAAAACAGTTTATAAACAGCGCAATGCTTTTCGAAAAATGAGGCTATTATAAGACTCAGGTCCCATCACACAATGCAACGCAAGCCGAAGGATAGAGTTATACCTTATAATAGCCAAACATGCTTGGTACGTTTAAAACAAATCATTTGATACTATAATAAGTGTATAGTGTCAAAACAGCTTCAAATATAAATGTATCAATCATAGACGACATAGTATCCCATGCTACTATGTCGCCATATAGATTTACAACTAAAACCGAAATGTCACGTATTGGAAATTGGATTTCCGTCATGAGTCGAGGCAAGGGATCGTCCTCACCGGCTTCAGGACACTGTAGCAAATGCCTCAGGATTCCTCGCAAGGAACCCTGGATCCTGCAGGGTCGGTCCTCCCTTACGTTTGAGGATTAGTTATTCCTGAACACACGTTTCCCAGTCCTGTCGGACCTATATCCATCGGCTCCGTAGTAACCGATATTTCCGAGGAGCCTCGCTATCCATCATCCATATTGGTAAAAAAAATGTCTGGGCTCCATAACATGACACCACCCATAGCTAGAAGGAAATGTCATGTCCTCCCTGCGTCCCTGATCCCTTTTTTGACTATACCGAGGTGTGAGGCTTGCGAATTAACGCTATACACAAATCATGGCCCTTTAAAGCCGTGCTTTGATCATCAACCACACGACTCTGCTTTTCAACAGAAGCCTTGATCATTTGCATCTCAGCATGCCACATAGGTAATTCACACCATGTGACTGATGTCTATCGATATATAACCTCTGAGCTCGTACGTCTTAGAGAAGGGCGTTAAGCACGAGAATAAATTCTCCACCGCCAAACAGATATATATTTAATAGAGATCAATCAACACAATATAAAATCCAATGTCAGACACACATCCATTTACAAATTCGTTCTGGATCTGAACGAAACTGGAGGCACCTTATTCCTCGTCCCATATGTCCAATACAGGAGAGAGGTCCTTGCATATCCGATCGATCTCCAAGTACATCTGGACGATCACCACTTATTACCTCGTCTTGGGTGTACAGCCCAATCAAGATATCAATAATCATCCAAACGATGTGAAGACCTCCGGTGTTCAACCACCGTTTTCATCATTGACTTATCGTCGAATCAATTATTCAGAATGGGTATAAACCCCGCCTTTTCGAATAACTCGAGTTTATAATAAACAAGTGCTATAAAAACACAACATACGCCTGTTCCAATCCTGAATATTCTCTTATTTAATTATTCATATACTTTGGGGAAGGTTCTCATTAATTTTATCAAAGATAAATTCTTTAAATTTATTCTTTAATCTTCCTTTGGATATTAATTCAAACCAAATTAAGGTTTATTCAAACTAGTCGGATTAGCGATCCTTACCGGAGTAATCATTTATTTTATTTCCCAATCCCAACCTATTCATCCCATTAAGCAAAACTGGTAATACATCAAATCTAACACCACGGTGTTATCGGTAAAATTAATTACCATTTCCCGTTCAAATCTAATTAAAGATTTAACTATCGCTTGGAGCAAAACTGTTGATACTCCACTCTCGATTATTTCCCAGATTGATAATTTAAATTATCACATTCGCATTTCAATGTAATTAAATATTTATTAAAACACCACTTGGTTTTAATCTTCCCAAAAAATTAATGATTATTTAACTTTGGGAAATCAAACAGGCCGCATCAACAATCTACACCGTACTATTGATTTCTGCCTATATATAACCTCTAAGCTCGTACGTCTTAAAGAAGGGTATTAAGCAAGAGAATAAATTCTCTGCCACCAAACAGATATATATTTAGCAAAGATCAGCCATATAGTTCGAAATACAACGATCGACATGTAATTCTGTCTTTAATTGGGTTAATGAACCAACGTCATTTAAAACACAATTCAAGATAAACACAAAATCACATTCCTTTAGTTATGGAATCTTCATGGAAAATAGATCAATATATAATAGATATCAATTTCTGTACCCGACTAATAGTATAAATGGAATAACGGCAAAGATTTTTAAATTCCATATATATTAACAGGCTTCCTCCATAGAAGCTCACTTCGATTATTACCAAATCGAATTCCATTCGATTCCAATTTAATATATTAAATTGGAAAACTTTACTTTGGAAAATTTACATTAAATCTTAATAAAAGATTTATAAATTCCAAATCACATTTCACTGTAAATCGGGTTAAAGAACGAATGTCTTTAAAAACACAGTTCACAATAAACCCAATTCACACCCCATTTTATTCCAGTTAAATGTTAATTAACTGGAAACTCTAACAATCTTAATTAAAAGATTTATTCTTTTCACACGGGGATTAAGAATAGTCTTATTTAAGACACCATTCATGACAAACCCAAAATCCAATTCAGTATTAAATACAAGGTACTGAATAAAAATTATATTGGCTTATGTTCAATATCAAATTCTGAAATCAAAATATATCATATTGGGAACAACAATATATATCTTCCAAATTCCTCCACAATATCCGTATGATAATGGAATCCAATATCGAAATATTCTGAAGATAATTTCGATTCATATCCATTCCAATTCATATATTGGAAATTCTGGTTATAATAAAACCCATTCTCAATCCAATTTATTTATTTGAAAATAATTATATTATAATTCTAGATGATAACTAGTTCATTTCGATAAAAATATATTTTTATCTTTTCAAATATGGAATTTTGCATCCAATTCTTTTCAAATCATTTATCATGATTTACACAAATTATTAATATTTTTAATAATTTTATTAAGGCCCTTTCAGTCGATTTCCATAAACGGTCATCGAACTGCACTTACAACGACCTTTTCCAAATTTAATTTGGACATATTTCCAAATCCAACCATTAGATTTCAAATCTCTTGTATTCGTTGGAAATCCCTTTTCGATACGAACCCAATGGTTCCGATTTTAGAGAATCCGACGGTCGGGTTTCCTGTTATATTAGTTTGAAGTCAATGGTCGAAATTCTCGAATGGCCGCGGCTCGGCGCATTCTATTCAGGCCATTTAATATATAATATATATATTATATATATTTTGTCGATTTCCATTTAAAATGTATTTTATAAATCATTTTAAATTCGTTTTAAAAACGATTTCAACTTCATATTCAATTTTAAATCAAAATTGAATATTCCATATCATTAATACATAAATGATAATATTTTGAAAACATTAGATTTTGAAATCACTTCCTTTTCGATATTCATTATAAAAATGAATAAAGTCGATATAAATATTATTCGCGTCAAAATGGCGCATCTCTAATCAACACGGTTTCATATATTTTAATATTTCCGTGTCCATCCCAAATCGGACATCAAAATCATATTTTGATCCATTGCCAAATATTATTTTAAAATATTAGTTATTTTAAAATATTAATTATTCATCATTTAAAAATATTCGTTAATTTAAAATTTTCATTCTTTTCGAATTGGAATTTGACATAGCCAATTACCATATTATTTATTTATATGGATTTCATACAACACATGTATACAACACCAATCAAAATCAATCATCCATCATCCAGAGTGCATTACACAACTGCATAAGCATTAAATATAAATAATTAACGCTTACAACAGTCTGTCAACCAATCGATTGACATACAGCTAAACAATTGGGATTAGTGTATGTCAAATATCATCCCAATACCCATATGGGGTTTCAGTCAACACACACCAATTTTATTTGTGCAGTTGGGCAATGTGTAAAATATATCGTCTCAATCCATATAAGTCAAATGAGTGCACATGAGCAAATCATTCGATTTGTAAATGATGTTTATTTTATTTATATCCACTTAAAAATTATATTTTTAACTATAAAATATTTATTTCAATGCATAAATATTTTATATAGTTCATTTATACAATAAAAATGATATTTTTTTGTTCTAACATTTTTAGAATATTTCGGCAGCATAACGGCACGATACTAGAACCGGAATAAGGTCTAGCCTTATCCCTCGCCTGATACTAGCTCGCGCTATACACATACCAATTCTAATCAATCCATTTCACATCCTAAACCAAATTCAACCAAACAAAACAATCAAAGCAAACAACCAAACAACCATGGTATCAAACAAAGGTGTTGGGTGCTACTAAGCAACGTCTACATCCTATTACATGTATTTAACTAGAAAATAAAGTTAGAGTGAGAAGTTCTCACCTTTGGGATCCATTCCTCCATTCATTATTTCTAAACGGTTTAGATTTGAATTTGTTTCCAACCAGCTCCATCGTAATTTATTTCACGTGGTTTATATTAAAAATCACATTTTTAATAACGCTACATTATGTAAAAATCACATCTTTACAATGTCATGTATACATTAAAAATCATATTTTTACAATGCTATTATATATAAAAATTGTATTTTTACAATGCTATTATATATATATATATATATAAATTGTATTTTTATATTGTTATTCATATAATAAAAACCATATTTTAAACCGCTATTATATTATAAAAATCATATTTTTATAATGCTACTTCCTATATAAAAATTATATTTTTATTTCGCTTCATATATAATAAGAATCAAATTTTTATTTCGCTTCATATATAATAAAAAACAAATTTTTTTTCTACTACATATTTAAAAATCATATTTTTATATTATAAAAAATCATATCTTTATTAATGCTACATATATATATATCACATTTTTATTTCAGATCTAAATTATAAAAATCATATTTTTCTAACGCTTAACTTATATAAAAATCATATTTTTATACGCTACTTATATAAATAAAAATCATATTTTATTTTATTAAAAATCATAACTTTATTTACAAAAAAATCTCAGCTTTATTTTATCTTTTTAAACATATTACATTAAGTAAATAAAGGAAAATGAATAAATAAAAACTCCCAAATTATCGGAGAATCGGAGGAGGGTTGGGTATGTTGCGGGGTAGGGCGGCGCTGGTGGTTTGAGGAGGCGGTGGTGGTGTGCGGTGGTTGGGGTGTGGCCTACAATGGCGGCGGTGGCGGGTTTTCAGGGTTTGGGGGGTTTCTGAATGGAGAGAGCGACGGGGCAGGGGGAGGGTGGCCGGAGGGGTGCAGCGTCGCATAGGGGAGGGGGCGTGACAGGTGAGGCGGCGGTGGCCCCCCCGAAGGCGCGACTGCGTGATTTGTTTCTAGTTTTTTTTTTAATTTCTTTCAGACGTCGACGAGAGAGAAATGTGGAAAGGGAGGGTTGCTATATTATATTATATATAATTATTTAAATTCCAAAAAGTTGTTTTTTTTTCTTCAAACCCCAAATCGAACCCAACGACTGTCGCCCCTAGCTAATTACCCCCATTTCGAACACAATAGGAAATGTCTCGTAAGCCAATTTGACTATAACGCTACATTATAAATTGATTTCAAGGTACAATTTAATTTACTGAGGCCGCATATTGACTCCAAAAATTACAGAAAAATTATTTCTAGCTTTGTATTGACGATAAGGTCTTAATGTAACAACCCGCATTCTACACATCAGAGGATCGTAGAATATTTATTTCATTTTCATACGAAGTTGTATGGTCATGTAACTTTGAGGAACGACTATTGGGGTCATTTCCCATGTTCACGATTTTTGCCAATTTTTAAATGATCGTTTTGCCATTAGACGATCTTGTTTCGGCCATAACTTTTGATTAGTAAGGTGTTTTGACCTGAAACCACTTCCACTGAATTCGGATGATGGTTTACAATTTCGTAGAGTGGTCACATTAGCCAAACGGACTCATCGTTTGGGATATATGGCTAAAACAAGGTTCAGAAGGTGAAAAACAGCTTAACCGGGCCTAATTAGGCTGATTAGCAAGATGGCCCATAACCCATTTCAGGATTAGGGTTATGAGAGGGCTGAGATGAGTTAGTAAATCAGTTTTTATTTCATTTCTTAGCCGCCACTTACAACCTTTGAACCCTAGCAATGGCCTCCACTTGCTAAAACACCCCAAATCACCTTCTAATCGCTAATCAAGCCAAATTTACATCAAATCAAAGCAGATTAGCACAAAAATCGAGGTAGAGCTGCTGGTGTGTATTGGAATCGGAACCATTTTGTCCAAAAGTTTCAGATTTGAGTTTATTTGTGGCTAAGGTGAGTGATTTGCATAGTTTCTCATTAATTACGGTTGATTATGGGTGATTAGTGATAATTAGTGAAATTTTTACTCAGAAAAATCTGGAAAAATTTGTAAAATTCTAAAACATCATTTTATGTCTTTGTTATAAATTTGGGTTAATTAGGTTAAGGTTTGTTAATCCTATCATTAGTTATGCTTGAACATGATTGAGGGAAAAACATGGGTTTTTGGGTATGTTTGATATGTATAAACATGTTAAATTGTTATTTTGCTATTTGTGGTCAATTCTATATGTTGCTATGACTGTATGGTATGCTTTGTGATTGATTAGAACAGTTAAAATGGTCGAAAATGCCGTCGTGTGGCATAAAACAGTCGCTGGAAAAGTTGCAGGAAAATATGCAGGAATCGGATTGGATCGCTTATATCCAAACCGAACCGATCGTGCTCACCTTCTCCGACCCGACCCGCTCGTGAAGTATCCCCTCCCAACGAACCGCTGGTGGAACCACGAAGCCTGGAGGCATGAACCGACCCGACGCTCCGAGAAGGCACCACGAGTAGGACACTCATGAGCAGAGGAACTTGAACCGAACCGCAGTGGAGTGGATCACAAACCGACTTGGATGGAGAAGCTCGACCCGAATTGGTGAGGATGGAACGATCTGAACCCATATGATGGGGTACCATGATCCTAACTAGTGTTGCACCATGACCCCAGCCTAGAGTATCCCGACCCGACCCACTCGACTGAAGGAGCATGATCAGACCCACCATGAGAGGGAGCTAACGACTCGACCGCTCGGGTGAAGACATCACGAACCGAACCGATGATAACTGGGGTACTACGCACATTCAAACTTATCCGAAGGAGACCAAAACCTGAGATGCAAAGGTAGTCCAAATAGGAAGTAGAAAACTCAGGATCTAGTTGGGAACCAACTAGTTAACTTCATGATTGGGCTTTACTGTGGGACGTGTGCAAAGGGTTATCGATATACATAACTTTAGTTCACCACTTAGAGACGAATTAGTGGCTATGAATCATTGCAATGGGGTCATAGTGACTCTATGGAGCAAAGTGATCGTAGCAAAGGATTGGGTGATCGACTGGTGGATATTGTATGCTTTACGCACTGAGTAAGAGATGTGAGGATGATTTCTATGTTTGATGTTTGTTATCATTATGACATGCACACCCCCACCCCCATATCTCATACCATGTGTTAGTGTCACCTTAGAGTATTGTACATCCTGTTGTGCTAACTCTTTGGTTGCAGGTTGCAGGTCCAGGTTCAGGTATGATTGGATTATACCTGTTGTTGTTCTGTTTTGTTGCTTATCGCTCATACCAGACTTTTTTCTGACCCAAAGTTTTATGTCTCCTCTTATTACTCTAGGTGCTCCTAAATGAGCAGACTAGAGACCGATCAGGTGGATATGCACGAGTAGATGTCCGGAGACAAGCAAGAGGCTTACACATACCATTTATACATATATTCTCCCTGTGTTGCTGCTGGTCACTACTTTGGGCATTAGTAGTGCACCTTTCGTATTTTGCTTTAGAGACAGTTTTTAAAAGTTGTAATAATGATGATGTGGAACATAAGCTGTATTTTGGATTTTCCGCTGCTATGATGGTTTAGTTTTCAGCTTATGCACTGTCTCACCTGTTTTATGCCAAAGTTATGTTGTTATTATATTTTTATCCCATCCGCTGTGAGACATTCTATAGGTTCCTAGTTAGTTTAAATTCCTTTTTTCCTTTCTTTGGTGACCGTCCTGTGCTAGTCGGGCATTGGCACAATGCACTTTCATTGGAAATATCAGCTGGTGCGGGGCGGGCCGTCACATTTGGTATCAGAGCTCTAGGTTGCGTAGTTAACCTAGGGAAAGACACCAGGGAGAGATAGTACAAGTGTATGAGAGCGCGTATTTGTGATATTTGGTTTTCAAAAGCTATATATATATACTATTAGTATATTTAAGGATGAAGTCACACTGCACTAGCACCACTGAAGAGAAGGTTAATCGTTTTCTCCTTATAGATTGAACGATGAGCTGATATACTAGGGGTACTGGTAGAGGAGCTAATAATGGGAATGCTCCTGATATGAGGACGATGTTTACTACCTTCATGCGAGAGATGCTTAGGGATGCTCGGGGAGCAGTTCCTAATGTTGCTAACGGTGGTGGTGCAGTAGTGCAGGCGCCTAGGGCCGATTTTGCCAAGATAAACAAGGATTATACTAGCTTTGGCGGGAAGCCATTCCATGGAACAGAGCCGGCTACGGATGTTCAAGATTGGCTAGATAATTGTGAGCGCATCTCCGAGGACTTGGGAATTGATGATGCCATGAAGAGAAAGTTAGCATCACGTCAGCTTCAAGGACGAGCTATGAATTGGTGGAATGCTATTAATGCAACTACTCCTGAAGATCAATTTACTTGGAATCAGTTTATGTTAGCGAAAAGTTCATTTTAGCTGCTCACAAATCTGAATTGTTTAGGAAATTTTTGGAGCTTAAACAGAATTGTAGAGAAGTATCAGAATATATTTCTGAGTTCGATACTTTATCGAAGTATGGATTATCGACACTGCCGAGAAGAACAACAAGAAGTTCATAACCGGCTTAGATGAGTACTTAGGGGAAAGGATGATAAACCACATCGGCGAGACGTTCGAGTCTATAGTGGGGAAAGCATTGAGATCAGAGAGTCTTTACCCTAAGTCAAAGGAAGTTGTTGCTATTGCATCTGTAGAGGAACCAAAGCTGCAAGCAAGTGGTGGAGTTAAGAAGGAGTCTCAGAATAAGAGAAAACAAGATCAGACCAAGGGTGGTCAGAAAAAGAAGGACAAGAACGATAAAGAGTGCTTTAGTTATGGCAAGAAGGGCCATTATGCTAGAGATTGTCAGGAAAAGCCTGGGGAAAGGAAGTGCTTCAATTGCGGCCAAGTGGGACATCATAAGGATAATTGCGCACAACCCCCTAAAGAGAAGCAGATTGTGGAAGCATATGCTATCAACGTTGTTCCTTCTTCGTCGAATGCCCCGACTGCGGCGGAGAGGGGAAAGGGCGTCATTATTCGAGGTATGCTTTCTATTTATGTTGTTTCTATTCTAGTTTTGTTGATAGCAAGGCATCCCATTCCTTCATATCTAGTGACCTGGTAGATAAGTTGGGATTGGAACCTGAGGTAGTCGATAGACCTTTAGTTGTGACGAACCCGATAGGTGGTTCGATAGTCTTTGCATGATTTGTTGTAATATGGTCTTATCGAGTTATGGATGTATGTTTTCTTGTGATTGCTTAGTTGTTTTGCTAGTATCATCTCACGTAGATTGTCTGAATTCGGAGGAGATGTTCCTTGAGTGCTTGTCGAATATTGGTTTAGGCCTTTGGGGCTTGTGCTTAGGGAATGTCGAGTTCGACTAGGATGGTTTGCGTGAGATATAAGTACTTGTTGTGATTTCCATTGAATGATATCTCGGCTTACTCGAGGAGTGATGTGTAGCTGTGACATGATAAGACTGTTCAATGCTATGGGCTGATGCGAGTTAGACTCGATAGGGTTATGCGATGACTCGAGTGGGACTCGAGAAAGATGCAAAGTAATAGATTGTTTAGGACCCTATGTTGATGTTCTTTTTTGAAGGAATAACATGTGTTCGTTGATCATGGAAGATGCAACGAAGGTTAGGACGATTCAAGTTGGACTTGAACTCGTAAAAGAAAATAGGTGTTCGTTGATCTTGGAGATGCAACGAATAGGGAGACGACTCACGCTGGATTAGAGTTTGTCCGTAATGGATACTCAAGATTGGGTCTGAGTTTATGGGTAATAGATTGACTCGAGTTGGACTCGAGAAGGCTGCAAGGAAATGGATTGGCTCGAGTTGGACTCGAGAGGGCAGCAAGATAATGGATAGACTTGGGTGGGACTTGAATGTTTTAGGTGGACTAGAAGCAGGGGTATCTGGGGACGCCCGTTACCTTGGATCCGTTGGACGTGATCTAGTTATCCTCGGAGGATAAACGTACGTTGGACGTACTGTAGTCCGTATGGAGGCGAGGCTTCCATTAGCCTTGGGATTGGTTGGATCAGTCAAGTAGGCATCGACATATGTATGGAGGTGGGGCTCCCATTAGCCTTGAGATTGGTTGGACCAGTCAAGTAGGTATCGACGTGTGTATGGCTTTAGCAGGTGATAGATAGGACATGTTTGATGGATGCTACGGTTGCTATGTTTTTTCCTGTTTTATTCCCTTGAGTAGACTATCACCTGTAGTATTCTGGTAATAGAGAATGAAGAGATGACAGTATACACAGATGCATGTGGTACCAGAATAAGTGCTGTACTGATGCATTCAGTAGGAGACATGCCAGTTTAGGTGCTATGTTTCTTGAATGAAAGTTACTGGAGTATATCGTGGGATATGATTTCAGACATAATTATGGATTGGATCAAGAAATGTTAACAAGTTTGACGATCAAACCGACTTTGATTGAGAGGATTGGTTCCAGTTAGAGGGACGATCCTAATATATTGGAAATCATTTCCAAGGTAGAGATGGGCATCGACAGTGAGAAGATGAACAAGTATGGACTTGACCGAGGAAGATGGCTTCGAAAGAATGATAGACTAGTTGTACCCAGTGTCAACGGATTGAGAGATGAAGTTCTTAGAAAAACGTCATCACTCAAAACTGATTATGCAGCCCCGGTGGTAACAAAATGTATCGAGACATGAAGCAGACCTACTACTGGAAAGGGATGAAGAGAGACATTGGGAAGTTTATATCCAATAGTATAAATTGCTAGTTAGTTAAAGCTGAGTAAAGGAAGCCTAGTGGTTTGTTACAACCATTGAAAATTCCTGAATGGAATTGGGAATAAGTCTTGATGGATTTCATATATAGTTTACCAAGGATTAGATCGGGCCGTGATAGTATTTGGGTGATTGTGGATCGATTAACCAAGAGCGTAAGGTTTATACCTATCAAATCGAATAGAATGACAACTAAGTAAGTAAAACTGTATATGAAGTGGGTAGTGAGATTTCACGGAGTACCCAAAGGCATTGTGAGTGACCGAAATCCATTATTTACTAGTGGGTTTTGGAAGAGCTTACAAGAGGGTTTAGGATCAAAATTACATCTCAGTACCACGTATCATCCTCGAGACGATGGTCAAACAGAGAGGGTGAATCGAGTATTAGAAGTTCTCTTGAGAGCTTGTATATTGGATTTTGGTGGATCATGGGATGACCATTTGCATCTAGTTGGATTCACATATGATAATAGTTATCAGTCTAGTATTGGAGTAGCTCCATTTGAAGCTTTGTACGCAAGACCGTGCAACTCACCGTCATGTTGGTTAGAAACTGGTGAGAAGTTTGTGCTTGGGCCAGATGTGATAAGAGAAAACTCAGATAAGATCAAGGTTATCCAACAACAAATGAAGGTTGCCCATGATAGGCAGAAGAGTTATGCTGATAAGAGGAGAAGAGATTTAAAATTCTCCGTTGGCGACTTGGTGTTGGTCAAGATTTCTCCACTAAAGAGCGTGATACGATTTGGTAGGAGAGGCAAGTTAACACCAAGATTTGTTGGTCCATTCTCAGTTCTCAAGCAAGTTGGGAATTTGGAATATAAAGTTGAATTACCAGAGAAGATGGCAGGAGTTCATAACATATATCATGTTTCCCAGTTAAGGAAATTCGTGCACGACCCCGATATGACTATTTCACCTTATCAGTTGGATGATATCGAAGTAGAACCCAAGGCGGTTGGGAACCGCAAGCCAATTCATATTGCCGAGCACGATACAAAGCAACTTCGAAGGAAGACGATGAAACTGGTCAAGGTTCGGTGGGGCGAGAATGAAAACGACTGTACTTGGGAAACAGAGGAGAGCATAAGGAAGTCGTACCCAGAACTCTTTGCCTGATAAGATTTTAATAGCAATAGTTATTTCGTCATTAGAAACCCGCATGCTAGGATAGGCTTGTTGTGCTTGTTATGTATTTTTGATTGATTGCAAATAATTGATAGGAATGCGGGAACCTTTGTATGATTTGGTTAAGGAATTTCGAGGGCGAAATTTCTTGGAGGGTGGGGGGGAGGAGTGTAACGACCCGCATTCTACGCATCGGAGGATTGTATAATATTTAATTCATTTTCATACGAAGTCGTATGGTATATAACTTTGGGGAACGGCTATTGGGGTAATTTCCCATGTTCACGATTTTTTTCGATTTTTAAATGACTGTTTTGCCCTTAGATGATCTTGTTTCGGCCATAACTTTTGATTAGTAAGGAGTTTTGACCTGAAACCCCTTCCATTGAATTCAGATGATGGTTTACAATCTCGTAGAGTGGTCACATTTGCCAAACGGACTCACCGTTTGGGAGATATGGTTGAAACAAGGTTCAAAAGGTGAAAAACAGCTTAACCGGGCCTAACTAGGGTGATTAGCAAGAGGGCCCGTAACCCATTTCGGGATTAGGGTTATGGGAAGGATGAGATGAGTTAGTAAATCAGTTTTTATTTTATTTCTTAGCTGCCACTTACAACCTTTGAACCCTAGCAATGGCCTCCACTTGCTAAAACACCCCAAATCACCTTCTAATCGCTAATTAAGCCAAATCTATATCAAATCAAAGAGGATAAGCACAAAAATCGAGGTAAAGCTGCTGGGGTGTATTGGAATCCGAACTATTTTGTCCAAAAGTTTCGGATCTGAGTTTATTTGTGGCTAAGGTGAGTCAATTGCATAGTTTCTCAACAATTACGGTTGATTAGGGGTAATTAGTGATAATTAGCGAAATTTTAACTCAGAAAAATTTGGAAAATTTTGTAAAATTCTTAAACATCATTTTATGTCTCTGTTATAAATTTGGGTTTATTTGGTTAAGTTTTGTTGATCCTATCATTAGTTATGCTTGTACATGATTAAGGGAAAAACATGGGTTTTTGGGTATGTTTGATCCGTATAAACATGTTAAATTGTTGTTTTATTGTTTGTGGTCAATTCTATATGTTGCTATGACTGTATGGTATGCTTTGTGATTGAATAGAACAGTTAGAATGGTCGAAAACGCCGTCCTGTGGCGTAAAACAGTCGCTGGAAAAGTTGCAGGAAAATATGCAGGAACCGGATCAGATCGCCTATATCCGAACCGAAACGATCGTGATCACCTTCTCCGACCCGACTCGCTCGTGAAGTATCCCCTCCCTATGAACTGCTGGTGGAACCACGAAGCCTGGTGGAACGAACCGACCCGACGCTCCGAGAAGGCACCACGAGTAGAACACCCATGAGCTGAGGAACTTAAGCCGAACCGCAATGGAGTGGATCATGAACCGACCCGGATGGAGAAGCTCAACCAGACCTTGTGAGGATGGCACGATCCAAACCCATATAATAGGTTACCAAGATCCGAACCAGTGTGGCACCACGACCCCAGCCTGGAGTATCATGACCCGACCCGCTCGAGTGAAGGAGCACAATCCGACCCACCATGAGATGGAGCTAATGACTCGACCGCTCGGGTGAAGACATCACGAACCGAACCGATGATAACTGGGGTACTACGCACATTCAAACTGATCCGAAGGAGACCAACACCCAAGATGCAAAGGTAATCCAAATAGGAAGTAGAACTCAGGATCCAGTTGGGAACCAACGAGTTAACTTCATGATTGGGCTTTGCTGCGGGACGTGTGCAAAGGGGTTATCGATATCCATAACTTTAGTTCACCACTTAGAGACGGATTAGCGGCTATGGATCAGTGCAGTGGGGTCATAGTGACTCTATGATGCAAAGTGATCGTAGAAAAGGATTGGGTGATCGAGTGGTGAATATCGTATGCTTTACGCATTGAGTGAGAGATGCGAGGATGATTGCTATGTTTGATGTTTGCTATCATTGTGACATGCACACCTCCACCCCCATATCTTATACCATGTGTTAATGTCACCTTAGAGTATTGTACATCCTGTTGTGTTAACTCTTTGGTTGCAGGTCCAGGTTCAGGTATGATTGGATTATACCTGTTATTGTTCTATTTTTTTGCTTATCGCTCATACCAGACTTTTGTTTGATCCAGAGTTTTATGTCTCTTCTTATTACTCTGGGTGGTCCTAAACGAGAAGACTAGAGACAGATCAGGTGGATATGCATGAGCAGATGTCCAGAGACGAGCAGGAGGCTTACACGTACCATTTATACATATGTTCTCTCTATGTCGTTGCTGGTCACTACTTTGGACATTAGTAGTGCACCTTTCTTATTTTGCTTTAGAGACAGTTTTTAAAAGTTGTAATAATGATGATGTGGAACATAAGTTGTATTTTGGATTTTCCGTTGCTATGATGGTTTAGTTTTCAGCTTATGCACTGTCTCACATGTTTTATGTCAAAGTTATGTTATTATTATATTTTATCCAATGCGCTGTGAGACAATCTACAGGTTCTTTGTTAGTTTAAATTCCTTTCTTTTCCTTTCTTTGGCGACCGTCCTGTGCTAGTCGGGCATTGGCATAGCGCACTTTCATTGGAAATGTTGGCTGGTGCGGGGCAGGCCGTCACACTTAGCAAAACTAGCTTTGTCGAATTTGGAGATCGTTTGAAAAACGGTCATTTACCAGTCGATTAAATTCAAATAAAAATTTCCAAACATGTTTTCATTTTCCACGCTCACATATTTATTCCAAAAAAATATGAAAATTGGAATTTAACAATAATTTGACGTTCTGGATCCAAAAAAAGTGGTTTCGTCGAAAATGGAGGTCATTTGCAAAATGGCTTTTTTTAAGGGCTTTACACATATATATATATATATATATATATATATATATATATATATATATATATAAATTCCACAGCGACCATTCCGAATATTCAACTGAACATAACTTTTTATTCCCATTATGAAATCCGGATTTCTTGCATTCGTTGGAAACATATTTTCAAATAGATTAGAACATTTCTAGTTTTATTTTGAATCCTGTACATTCATTTGAAATTTGAAATCGAATTTTCAAACTAACGTGCCATTTCAGGCTCGTTATATAATTAAAATAAATTTATTCGTTCTAACTTCGATTAAACTAAATTTTTAGTCATTATTATTTAAAATAAATCATTTTAAATATTTAAAATCCATTAAAATTGCTAAAATAAAAATTTAGAATTGGTTCCGATTTTCTGGGTTGTTACAGGCCTTTTTCGGCGTTAAGGGGGGACCGAGCTGGACCATGCTGGAGGTAGGGGAAAGCGATGGAGGCGGCGACGATAGGTCTGGACTGGAGGCGCGACAAGGTTTTCAAATCGAGGATGGGTTACGGGATTGAACGATGGAAGGAAGAAGAAAAAGTAATTGGGGGGGTTTAATTATTAAGTAATTGTCTCGAATGAAATTAACGTATAGAAATTCATATCTTTTTCATACAAGGTCCAAATCCGATGATTTCAGTCGCGTTGGAATCGTGTCGAAGAGTACTACAACATGGAACTGACCAAAACGGAAACGGAAGCTATTGCAATTTTTGATAAAATTAAACACATGTTTAATTTTATTAAAACAATCCTTCAATAAAGACTGACGGAGTGGAAACGAAAGTGAGAATTCTCTCCCTTAAATATTTGTATAGTTATTTATTTTATAACTGAATGTATGAACTGCCAATGATGATTTTTATCTGTTTTAATTATCATAAATTGTTATACGGTGCCTGTTAGCTCACTTTATTATTGTTTGAAAACCATGGATGATTTAATTGACCGTGTTGTGCTGTGAATGTGATGATTAACATATTAAAAATAATGTTAATGCTATTGTGGTTGTTGAAATTAAATTATAAATATCCATTTATAATTTAAACAGTGAAAATTGGTTAAATAGAAAATAATTTGAATCTAATTAGAATTGGTTAAATTCATTAACCAGCGATAAATTTGAATCGACTGTTATTGTTTGAAAACCCCACACGGGTATTATGACGATATTTGCCATACACTAATCCCAATATTTAGTTGTTTGTCAATCGAAGGGTTGACAGACTGTGATGAGCGTTATTCATTCATTTTAATGTTTATATAGTTGCAGAATGCACTCTGGATGATGTTTGAATATTTAATGATTACTTATCATTATTGTTGAATACATGCGATGTATGAAATCCATATAACGGAAATTAAATGTTAATTGATTGAGTCTGACTCCAGTTCAGAATATAAACGAATATTTTAAAATAATATTCAGTGGAAAATCAAAATATGGTTTTGATGTTTGATTTTGGGTGGACACAAAAATATTAATAACTGAAATGAGTATGAGGCCAAGTTAAGCAAATTTACGCCATTTTTACTTGAATTGATTTTTCTGTCGATTTTATTCATTTTAAAAAGAATATCGAAAAGGAAATGGATTTCAAAATCAGATATTTTTAAAATATTATCATTTTAATATTATAGTGATATTCAATTTTGATTTAAATTTGAAAACGAAGTTGAATTTTTTTTAAATGAATTTATAAATGATTTATAAAATACATTTTAAATGGAAATCGATGATGTATATATTATATATATTTAATGGCTTGAATAAAACGCGCCGCACAGCGACCGTTCGTGAATTTCAACCATTAACTTCAAATTGATGTAACGGGAGGTCCGACCGTCGGATTCTCCTAAAACCTAAATCATTGGGTTCATATCGAAAAGATCTTTCAAATGAATATATCAGATTTAAATTCAAACTGTTGGGTTTCAAATAATGTCCAAATCAATTTTAGAAATGGTTGTTATGGATGCAGTTCCATGGCTGTTATTGAAAATAGACTGTATGGGCCTTAATAAAATTTCTAAAAATATGGAAAAATTGCGTAAAATCATAATAAATGATTTAGAAAGAATTCAGATGAAATATTCCATATCTGCAAAGATAAATTATATTTTTATCTGAATGAATCGTTTTTCAACTAGAATAAAGAACTGAAAAAGGAATTATATTGGTTTTGGTATAACCAGAATTTTCCAACCTATGAATTGGAAAGGATTTAAATGGAAATAATCTTCGAAATATTTCAATATTGGATTTCATGATTATACGGATGTGGTTATGTGTAACCCCCCAGCCTCCGCTAGGTTCACTCGCAAAGGAATGCACTAGCTTTAGAGGGGCATTATTGGTAAACATGCACAGAAATATCACAAGACAGAACATATAAAATAGCGGAAGTAAAACCGAACTTTCATAAACATCAATAATTAAGGTCTAAAGCCTTTTACATCAGAGTACATCAAAAGCCTGTCTTGCAATAATAAAGAAGCATAAAGACTTTTTCATAAATTATTCCCCAAATAAAATAGTAAAGTAGCCATAGCCAAGAAAAGTCCAAGCCATCCATGATGTCCTTCAAGCAGAAGAAGTCCGAACTAAACAACAGTATTTCCTCCCTGTAACCTGGGGGGGAAACGGAAGAAAAGAGGCGAAACAAAACGGGTCAGTCAAAAAGGCTGAGTAAGCCCTATCTACTATCAGCATAAAAACTAGTAAAGTTAACTGTCATGAGAAACTGAGATGAACATAAGCATGATGACAAGATAGATAAGCTAAATCAAAATAACAGGATGAACTACTAAACTCAGATAAACTAAGGTGTCAAGATAAATTACGATGTCATGATAAATCAAAGTATCACATCGTCAGATTTCTATCAAGTATACTATCCCAAGGTATCTACCCCGTCTAACATCCCACGGTACCTGTTTCGTATATTCTTCCTGGTTCTAACATGTATATTTGCTCTGCACCTCTCGTACTAGTATCCCTACCCGCGTTATGTGTTAACCATGAATGTCCCTTGCCTAATGTCATGTAATGGTCCATATCAACCTAATATATATAGCATATGTAGGTTTTCCCAACTCGTATGTTTCTTTCCATGTATAAGTTCAGTCCTTTGCCGTAGGCCGTACGGGCTTTCCCATGTAAACGTTTTATCCTTGAAGTTGTTTTGGACTGCAACCCTTGATCTAGTTGTGTTTCCTTACCATGAACTATCGCGCGTCCACTTAGGATTTATGCCACCTAGGACCGCTAGGGATTATGCTACCTAATGAACGTTTCCGTGTCTCGGTTTGGGTTTTGGCCACCTAGGACCACTAGGGATTACGCCACCCATCAACCGCGCCCTTGATCCCACGTATGTATCGTGAATCGTTTTCCATGTCTAGATGCACATGTTTCTCAATGTGCCATCCGAGTTCCGTGCCAGGGCAAACTAAGAAATATGGAACTCGGTCGGGAGCTTTAAGTCATCTGCTGATGCAGATATCAAGGTCTGTTTTTGTACCCGTGGCTATGGTCCCACGTGACCCCTCCCTCAACTACTGAAAGGCAATCCAAGAAAAATCATGTATAAGAACCACTCCATGGCCCCACTATAGCCCCACTTTCCTACGGGCCAACCTCACCCATGACTCGATAGCAAGCACATGGTCTGTTGGGGGTTCCCTGCCTTTCCGCACGTACACGATTGACTAAAGATGGTAGGTAGTCGGCGATGTGCTATCTAGGGAAAAAACCAAGAATCGTCGACTCCACGCTAATCCATCCCAGTCTTTAGGTCGCTCGCATAGCAACCAAGGCATACTCTTGGTCCTTCTAACGCAGACCTTAACCTCTCATGGGCCTAGTATAATTACCTGGCAGCCCACAGAGGGATCCCAAGAATATCCTCACGTCCCCGAAGCTTCCACTTCGGCACCCAGTGCGCTGGAGCTTTTATCCAAGTCAGATAACTTGCTCCTCCTCGTATACTAAGCGATGACCTACCGTATCAGGTTACTCATCGCTTTGCGAATTAGTCCTATGTGCTTAGCTAAGAATTATTACTTAGTTACCCTTAACTAAGGTTTACCACTTAGCTTCCTTTCCCGTTATCCTTGATTAACCAAGATTCTCTACCTAGTTCCTCTAACTAGGGTTTGTCCTATTGGGTTAAGTATTATCATTCAAGTCCATGACTTAACCCGCCCACGAATCACGTCAAAGATTGGCTAAGTATTTAAGTTCAAGACTTAGTCCTACAAGTTGGTTAAGTGTACCTAGAGGCTCATGACTTAAACCTACCAAGTCAAATTGGTCAAGTACTAGCTTACCTTAATCCTATCGGATTATCTTGCTAGATCGATTAAGCATAGATTATCTTAATCCCCTCAAATTATCGAGTCGGATTGGTTAAGCATAGGTTGGCTTAACCCCATCCTCTAATCGTGCTACAATGGTTAAGTATATCCTAAAAAGGTCTTGTGACTTAACCTTATCAGGTCCGCGTATTAGATTGGTTAAGTGTAGGTTACTTAACCTCATCAAATCATCATGTATATTTGGTTAAGTATAAGTTGCTTAACCCCATTAAATTACCACGTTAAGTTGGTTGAGTATTGGTTACTTAACCTCATTGAATTACCAAGTTTAAATTGGTTAAGTGTTTAACTTAACCCCATCGAATTACCGTGTTTAGATTAGTTAAGTGTGGGTTACTTAACCCCATCTACTTACCGTGGTTAGATTAGTTAAGTATCAATTACTCAACCCCATCTAATTACCATGTTTAGATTAGTTAAGTCTTAATTACTTAACCCCATCTAATTACCAAGTCGGATTAGTTAAGTGTAAATTACTTAACCCCATCCCCTAATCATCTTGCATGGTTAAGTGTCATTAAGAAATCAAGTCCGGTCCTACTTAACCTACCCATTCATGTCATATCGGTTAAGTGTCATTAGGCAAATCAAATTACTTAACCTACCCAACCTTGTCATGTTTTGTTAAGTATCATTAGCCCAATCAATTTACTTAACCCATTTGTCCATGTCATATTTGGTTAAGAGTCATTAATCAAATTAACTTAACCCTATCATGTGGCATTAATTACTTAATGCACCTTCACCTCTCACATTAGACTTTGTTGTGGTTACTAGTTAAGCCGGGCGGGTCCGGGTAGTTTTACACCACAACTTGGTCTAACCTCGGGTTCAAGCACAACATGACCAACTTCTCACATTGGGTCCTATTGTTTGCAACTACTAGTTAGGCCGGTCGGTTCCGGGTAGTTTTACGTTGCAAACTCAACCCAACCTCGAGTTGGCCACTTTCATGTTTAGCCTAGTGTCATGTTCATATTCAAGTTTTCAAGCAATTGGGTAGACCTAACTTAATAGGTAAATTCCCAATGGGTAGACCTAACTTAATAGGTAAATTCCCAAGCTTATATTTTTGTGCATACTTACATGTCAACTTCCATGTTATATTTCAAGTCATGTTTTCAAGTATAAACACATGTCATATTTAACGTTACATGTTGTCATGTTTATACCCATTTACCCAAATCATGTTCTTATCATTATGTTTTCCCATAATGTGACCCCAACGTTTTTTTAAACTCGCATATACGTTCGCAACAACGTAATGGATTAAAAGAAGAGACTTGGCAAAGGCATGACAAAAATGGATATTAAGTCACAAGTTAATCATGGTGACAAATGAGGCACAAATGTGTTCATTAGCTTGCATGTTACATTCTTAAGTCTCAAACACATGCATAAACCCAAACTTGGCACATAAGCGAATCATGGTGAAAAAAGACATGGAATGATGACTAGAAACTCGCATATATCATCATATAAGGGTTATGACTTCATATGCAAGTTGACATAAAGGTATGAAGGTTCTCATGTTGCATAATGCAACATCTCAACATAAAGGTTGTAGCTTTTAGCTCACAAGATCAAGATAATGACTTCATAAACTTGCATAACATGATAGCATGCATCATTCTCAATGATCAAACCCAAACTTGCAACATGAACATTTAACTTCATAGTTAATATCTAAGAGTAGGGAAGGGCTTACATTGCTACGAAGGCCTAAATCGATTAAACTAAAGCTTGAGATGAAGCCTATGCATGCCATCATCCAAAAACCCAAGGATGGATGCTCCAAATCAACAAAAACACCATCTTTATGAACAAAGATCAAAGCTTTTGCCTTGAAATCAACTTGAGAAGCTCTCATACTAACATAGGGACTCTCTAACACTCTCATGATCATGAAACCTCTCATAGAAATGAAGTTGAGGCTAGGATAGTTGAGTGGAGGCCATGAGAGTAGAAATTTGGCCATAGTTTAGTTACATGAGTGAATAATGAGGGTTTAGGGGTAGGTTAGGGGCTTATTTATAGAAGATTAGGCTAGTTAGGACCCTTAGATTAACCCTAGGGCCAACCTGAACCGTCAGATTCGAACCAGGCCCAAAAACATGACCAGGTCACAAAATGGTGCACCAGGCAAAACTGCCCGGCCACCTTGTGTCGACACCCGTGTCGACACGCAAGTCGACACGGTTCTGGTGGTGTCGACACCCGTGTCGACATGCAAGTCGACATGGTCCTGGTGGTGTCGACATGCAAGTCGACGCCCCAGCCGAATTCGGGCCTGGCGGGAAATTTTCCCGCCCATGCTTTCTGGCTCCAGATTTGATTTTCGAACTCGAATTTGAACTTTGAATTTTCTGAAAACTTCGTCGGGCCATAACTTGGTCATACGGACTCCGATTCTCGAAAACTCGGACTCTATTTCGCGTATTTTTCCGAGACGAACGCAATGGCATAACCCGTTTTACCTAATTCAGAATTTAAAATTAAATTCTGCCTTGATTCTCGTCTTAATCATGTTATCGAAATACGGGTTGTTACATTATGGGAATTTGAAAGATATAAACATCGTTATTCGCAATACGATATTTGTTGGTTTCAGAATTTGATAATAAATATAAGCCGATATGATTTTTATTCAAAGCCTTATGTTCGATATCAAATTAGGTTTTGGGTTTTCGTGAATGGTGTCTTCAATAACACTGTTCTTGAACCCAGTTGAGGATAGAATAAGTCTTTTAACTAAGATTAATGAAGTTTTCCAATTAATAAATGTAATTGGAATTATATTGAAGATGATTATGGGTTCATTGTGAACGATGTGTTAAATAACATTTGTTCTTGGAACCCAAATAATAGTGAAGATAGGATTTGTAATTTATAAGTCTTTTTATTAAGATTTAATGGAAAATTTCAAAAGTAAAGTTTCCCAATTTAATACATTAAATTGGAATTGAATGAAATTAGATTTGGTAATAATCGAGATGAGCATCTATGCAGGAAGACCGTTATTATTTATGGAACTTAAAAGGATTTGTCATTATTCCATTTATATTATTAGCCTGACACGGAAATTTATATCTATTATATATTGATTTGTTTTCCGTGAAGATTCCATATTAAATGGAAGATGATTTGGGTTTATCGTGAACTGTTTTTTAAATGACATTGGTTCTTTAACCCAGCTAAAGGCAAGATTGAATAATCAATAAATAATGATTTTTGGAAGATTAAAACAAAATGAAGTTGTAATGAATCTTTAATTAGATATGAGATGGGAATGAGATAATTTAATTTATCAAATTCGAGAAATGTTTCAAAATGGAGTACTACTAGTTTTACTCGAAGCGATAGTTAAATCTTTAATTAGATTTGAATGTGAAATGGTAATTGAATTTAACAATAAAATGATTGACATTGAATATGGGGTACTACCATTTCTGCTCCATGGGATGAATAGGTTGGGACTGGGAATAATAATTAATGATTACTTCGGTAAGGCTCGATAATCCCAACTAGTTCTTTAAACCTTAATTCAGTTTAAGATTGTTAAAGGATAATATAAAATGTTTTGCAATGATTTTTAAAGGAGGATTAAACAATAAGTTTAAAGGAATTTATCTTTGATAAAATTAATGGGAAACTTTCCCCAAAGATAAGAACACTTGAAATAAAGAATATTACGGATTGGAATGAGGTGTATGATGTGTTTATAGATCACTTGATTATAAAATACGCGAGTTATTCTAAAAGATCGGGTTTAACCCATTCTTATTAACTGTTACGATGATTAAAAGTCGACGATGAAGACAGTGGTTGAAGATCGGAGATCTTCACATCGAATGAATGATTACCGATGTCTTGATTGGGAGGCATCCCAAGGCAAGATAATAAGTGGTGATTGTCCAAACGTACTTTGAGATCGACCGGATTTGCGAGGGTCTCTCTCCTGTATTGGACATATGTGACGAGGAATAAGGTGCCTCTGGTTTCGTTCAGACCCAGAACGGACTTGTAAATGGATTGTATGTCTGACATTGTATTGTGTGCTATATTCATTGATCTCTACTAAATATATATCTGTTTGGTGGCGGAGAATTTATTCTCTTTCTTAACACCCTTCTCTGGGACGTACGAACTCAGAGGTTATATATCGGTGGGCATTAATGGTATGGTATGGATTGACAATGTAGCATATTTAAATGCAATTATCAAGGCTTTTATTGAAAATCAGAGTCTTGTAGATGATGATCAATGCACGACTTTAGTAAGCGTAGCTTTGTGTATAGCGTTAATTCGCGAGCTTCACATCCCGGTATGAACCAGAAATGGGATAAGGGACCACAGGAAGGGCATGTCTTTCTTTCTAGCTAGGAGTGATGTTATCGTATGGAGCCCAGACATTTTACTTATGCGGATGTTGGAAATCGAGGTACCTCAGATTTGAGTCCCTAGTAGCTCTTGATATGGTTGACATATTGACCAGATTTTATGCCTTATGGGGCAGGGAAACGATTGTTCAGGAATTGCCAATCCACTAAAGTAAGTGTGGACCGGCCCTGTCAGATCCTAGGTGCAATTGCGGCTGAATCCTAAGGCACGGGCTAGAGTGTATCGAATCGGATAGGGAAGATCCCTTGCCTTGGTTCATGATGGAAATTCAATTTCCAATACAACATCATGCAGTTTTAATTGTAAACCTATGTATGGCGGCATAATATGTGGTACCTATGTCGACTATGATTGATACATTTAGATTTGAAGTTGAATTTGGCACTATGCACTTATAGTAATATCAAAATGATTTGTTTAAAACGTACCAAGCATATTTGGATATTATAAGTTAAAACTTTATTCTTCGGCTTGCGTTGCATTGTGTGATGGGACCTGAGTCTTATAATAGCTTCATTTTTCCAAAAAGCATTTCGTTCTGTATAAATTGTTTTGCTTCAAGCTTCGGTTTTCGTGGGAGTAAACCCGTTCCGTGTCATACGGCATGGTCCCATGAATTACCTAATTTTAAAGTAAAAGTTTAATAACTGTTTTAAGTTCTCACACCAGTCCCATGACTGACCTGGAGTTTATTGTTTTCGCCTAAACTCAGGGTGCCCATATTTTCTACACGGGCAGCTAGTAGTTTTGGTTTTTCGTAGATATTTCTTTTCCCAGGATCCTGGATTACAGTTGGGGCAATATTCAGAAAGCTTTGTATCCATGTATTTGTTTCAGTTGTGGTAGTTGTTGTTTTCCGCTGCACATTATAATTATGTATATGTTTTCCGCTGTATTGTAATTTAATTCTCTAGTATTATTTTTCCGTTGTATATTATTTATTTGAACTCTGATATTTTCTTGTACTCTGATGTAAATTGTTGTAATAACAATGAAATGTTCTATTGTTGTGTTCTGGTGCGTCATGTTATCAGCACAATCTGGGCTCCTCCGCCTCTTCGAGGATCGGGGAAGTCTGGGTCGTTTCACATAGAAGTTTTGGTTGCGTGTAATGTATAGAGTCGGTCGACAACAAGTTTCTACAGAAGTGCACCTACAATGTCGTGTTTGGTGGTTCACCTATTTTTATTGAGAAGATTGCTTCTAGGAAGAAAGAGAATCCTTTGTTGATCAGAAGGATCATAAAGCTCAGTGTTGTAGCTAAAGGCAATGACTCAGAAGGTTATACCGTTGACCGAAGAAATGGTTAAGAAAGAAAGGAAAGCTATGTGTTCTGGATGTTTGTGATTTAAGGAAAGAAGTGTTTGTGTAATGCCATCATTCTAAGTTTACGATACACCTTGGTGGTACCAAGATGTACCAGGACATGAAGAGACATTTTCATTGTGAAAGAACAAAGAAGGATGTAGGCTTTAAGGTGAAGCAGTGCTAGAAATGCAAGCAGGTGAAATTTGAACATCAGAACCACGGTGTTTTGCTATAGTCGTTAGATATTCTAATTTGAAAGAGGGATTAAATATCCATGGACTTTGCATATGGGTCGATGAAAATGAGAAAATGGAACAAAAGTATATGGGTTGTCGTGCACAAACTAACTAAGAATATCCATTTTTATCCCTGTAATGACTAATAAGAAAACACCGATTTTGGTTCAGTTATTCATAATGAATTAAGTAAGACTTCATGGAATACCTAGTAGTGTTGTAAGCGATAGGGATCCACTATTTACTAGTGAATTTTGGAAGAGAATGTAGAAGGCATTGGAAACGAAACTTAAGACAAGTATTACGTATCTTCCATAGACTGATGGTCAGACTGAAAGGGTAACTAAGATACTAGAGGATTTGTTAAGAGCTCGCGTATTGGATTTTGGAAACTCATGGGAAGACCATTTGCATTTAGTATAATTTTCCTATAATAATAGTTTTCAAACTACTATAGGGTTAATGCCTTTCGAAGCTTTTTACAGAAGACTGTGTAAATCACCATCATTTTGGTTAGAGATATGCGACAAATTGTTTTCTGGCCCCAAACTTGAAGGGAAGTTATGGAGAAAACTGAGATCATCCGAAAGCAAATAAAGCAAGATCGGTCCAAGCAGAAGAGTTATGCTGATATCATGCATAAGTATTTGGAATTTTCAATTAAAGATAGAGTTTACATTAAAGTATCACCAATGAAATGTGTGTTTTGATTTGGGAAATATTAAAATCTTGCCCCAAGTTATGTTAGACCTTTCCCTATGTCAGAAAGGAATGGAAAGCTTGCCTATAAGGTGGTGCTACCGGATAATTTTGCAGGAGTATATAACGTGTTTCACATGTCACAGTTGTGAAAGTATTTGAAGGATCCTGATGCTGCCATGGATCCGAAAGCATTAGAAGAGTTGGTGGTGGAACCTAATCTAACTATAGTAAGATAACTAGTGAGAATTGTAGAAAGTGACGAAAGGAAGCTGTGGAACAAGAGGTTATACTAGCGAAAGTCCAATGAAGTGTTGACGAAAAGGATTGCACTTAGGAAAACGAAAAAAGAATTAGAGAAGCTTATTAGATTTTTTCATAGCATGACCCTTATTGCTTCGTAGGTAGTATTGTTGCTTGATTTCTTGTTGTTATGATTGTTTAGTCCTTGTCTAAATTTCGAGGACGAAATTCGATAACGGGGAGGAAGTAACATTGCTGGTTTTAGTAAGACATTATTCAATAATTTAATTTTGTGATTAGAATTGAATAATGTGATGGATGAGGTAATGGGATTTGTGATTAATAAATTAATTAAAAGGTCAGCCTTGGTAATCAAATAAACTAAATAAAACATGTATAAGGAAGGGAGACAAGAGGACGGACGAATTGGAACTTTCGGCCCATGTATATATATGTCATGTTCTCCAACATTTCATTCAGAATCCTAATTCTAAAGCATGAACTAGAATTAAATGGAACCAGGGAAAGGTCGGCCATTACAAGATAAGGTAAGAAAAAGAAGATAAAACTAGGAAACTTAAAAGCTTGTAATAGTTCATCAAAAAATCTCTTCATTTTACCCAACCTAGGTGAATAATATACTTTACCCTCATGGTATCAGTTATCATAGCATACCCGAAAGTAATGTTAATAGTTTAATTTTGATTTCATGTTTTTCTTGATGATTAAATGTTACTTACATTAAAATGAATAAATCATAGGGAGAAACCCTTAGATAGAGATCTCCAATAATTTAAAACTTTTGTATGATGTGTTGTAACACCCCACCTCCGCCAGGGTAACTCTTGCAAGCACTCTGACTTTGGAGGGGCGTTTGAATCAGGTAAACATGCATAATGATATATCAAGGCAGAAAAAGAACATATGTATATATGTAAACAGAGTACATAACATAGATAAAACAGCGGAAGATTTTAAACCATTTCAAAACAAGTCTGGTACAACATATTATCAACTTTCCAAATAAACAAGTCTAGATAAAACAACATCATCTGAAAACTGAAATACATAAGTGCTATCCCCAAAATAAATGATAACCACAGCTAGCTTCATGTCAAGACTGTACATGAGCTAATCCCACAAGCAAGCGATCAAAAATCCAGCTAAGCTCCAATATTCCCTCCCTGAGAACCTGGGGGAGGGGGAACGGAAGAAAAGAGGCGAAAGAAAACAGGTCAGTCAAAAAGACTGAGTAAGCCCTACTACAATCAAGGTAAACTGATAAAGTTAACTGGCATGAGCAGCAGGGATGAACATAAGGATAACAACATACTAGCATGATGATTAACTAACAAGGTAGATAAAGGTGTCATCGCATAATCAGGTTTAAGGTTCTGCACCACAGGTGTATCAGCATTCTAACATGTCATGTATAATCAAGAATTTATCACTTGGCCTAAACTTGGCCCAGTATCAGGTGTTTGACTCAAATCAAGATCCAACTTCTTGGTACCAATCCTAGTATAACAGGATTAGGTGTTACCCCAATGTTCACATCGAAACAGGACGGAACAGAATGGTCCATACAGAAATAGAGCTTGGGAAAAATGGTCTCTTACCATCCCAACAGATAAAGTACAGGAATGGAATGCTAACAATAATGGGCCTTAACCACCCTAACAGATAAAGTACAGAAACGGAATACTAACTATAATGGGCCTTTACCACCCTAACAGAACGGTACCACGCAGAAACAGACGGGTGTTGCCACCCAACAGAACAGACGGTACCAACAGAATCAGACAGAACTAAGTGTACCCTAAATCCTACCCAAGCGATCGGCTCCGTAATACATAAATACCCTGTGTCGGCCCCACGATAGGGTGTATCACCCCCTAAAGTGGCAACCAATTGGCACAGGCATATTTATAGATGTCACGGCGTCTTACATCCTCAGAGGCAGACCGGGATCCATGCACGCACATGACCCGGTTGGAACGCACCATCAACACCCATCGCCATTATCAGAATGAACCACTTATAATTAGTTCAGTAAGCGTGCCCGGACCCTACCTACAGTTGGGTCAAAGTTTTGATACCAGAAAGGGTTACTGACTAATATGGGTCCCAAACAACAGATGACACAAGTATTCCCCCTTGTGTCCCCAGACTATCAGATTCAGATTAACTTATTAACAGAGTTCAGACATACAAAGTTCAGACGATTAGTTTTCAGACTAACAGATCAGATAACAGATTTACAAACTTGCCTAACTTAGTGTGGGTCCTACAGATCCGCAAAGCAGGTTCGTTTAACTTATCAATCAAGTTAGTTTATCCAGACCAGGTATCAAATCGGTTCTCAGCCTTATCAAATTACTGAGTTGGATTGGTATAGTTCAACTTAACCCCATGAAATTACCGAGTTCAGATTGGTTAAGTGTAGGTTAACTCAACCCCGTTAATCTACCAAGCCCAAATTGGTTAAGTATTAAATGGACCATGACTTAACCCTAATCATGAGGCATTAATTAATTAATGCGCCTTAACCTCTCACATTAGACTTTGTTGTGGTTACTAGTTAGGCCGGGCGGGTCCGGGTAGCTTTACACCACAACTTGGTCTAACCTCGGGTCCAAGGTACAACATGACCAACTTCTCACATTGGATCCTATCGTTTGTAGCAACTAGTTAGGCCGGTCGGTTCCGGGTAGGTTTACGCTACAAACTCAACCCAACCTCGAGTTGGCCACACTTATCTTTTCTAAGTGTCATGTCCACCATGTTTCCAAAACATGTTACAAATTTTCAAGCAATTGGGTAGACCTAACTTAATAGGTAAATTCCCAATGGGTAGACCTATCTTAATAGGTAAATTCCCAAGCTTATGTTTTTATGTCTTTTAAGTTTACCCAACCCCAAACGCAATCCCATCGCTTACATATCGCAATAGCGCATAAAGGATAGAAAGAGGGAACTTGGCATAATCATGACATAAAAGTGTTGAAGCCACAAGTTCAACATGGTGGCATATGAAATGTACATATGTTCAAATACTTGCATTAGGCCTCAAAAAGCATGCATAACTTGCATATCATATGACAACTTGCATATCAAACTTGCATAGCATAACTTGCATATCATGTGACAACTTGCATATCAAACTTGCATAGCATAACTTGCATATCATGTGACAACTTACATATCAAACTTGCATAGCATAACTTGCATATCATGTGACAACTTGCATATCAAACTTGCATAGCATAACTTGCATATCATGTGACAACTTACATATCAAACTTGCATAACACAACTTGCTTATCACATGACAACTTACATATCAAACTTGCATAACACAACTTGCTTATCATATGACAACTTACATATCAAACTTGCATAACACAACTTGCATATCATACATTTAACTTTAAAGTTTAAGTATGAGAGTAGAATAGGGCTTACAATGCTTATGCGGACTCAAATGAGTATAGCAAATGTAAGAAAACCCTTATGCAACCAATTAAACCCCAAAATGCAAGCAAAATAGATCAAAACCCTCTCTTTATGATGCAAAGATAGAAACTTGACTTGAATGCAAGCTAATGATGATCATACAAGTCTAAAAACACTTGTATGCATGGAAAATCTCGTAAGAATTTGTTTAGGAATTTATGAAGAGAGTGGAGGCCATGAGAGGATTGATTTTGCCATAGTTTAGTTGCTAGAATGAATAATGATGATTTAGGGTAGGTTAGGGTCTTATTTATAGATTAGGCAAGTGTTTTAGGCCATAGGATTAACCCTAGATTCAATCCAAGCCATCAAAGCATGTCTTGGGGAAGAAGTCAAGTGTAGGAACCATCTAGGGCCTTTAGATTAAAGATGGACCATGAGAACCATTCAAATGCAAAATCTGCATTTGAGCGAATCGGCCCACGGGTTGACAGCCAAACACCCTGGATTAACCCCTAGTCGACCCAGCGAGCTCGGGTCGACCTCAAAAATCGGTCGGTTCGGTTATTCCCCTCTCCCAATTCGCTGTTTTGAACATTTTTGCATATTTATTTAATTTTCAATTATATATATATATATATCAATATATATATATTTCTCTGCGCAACCCATTTCACTTAATTAAGTATACTTTAATTTGGGAATTTTTCGTGAAACTTCGCGAGGCCATAGCTTGGTCATACGGACTCCGATTTTCGAAAACTCAGACTCTATTTCGCGTATTTTTCCGAGACGAACGCAATGGCATAGCCCGTTTCCCTTGATTCAAATTTTACAGTTTAATTCTGCCTCCATTTATGTTATAACATGTTATTCAAAAATACGGGTTGTTACATTCTTCCCTCCTTAAAGGATTTCGTCCCCGAAATCTCCAAGTTAGGAAGAACGTATCCTACCATCCAACATCCATCTACTCAAAACACCATCCACGAGCAATCATTGTCCTTACTAGATTTTAAATGTTGTATGAACATATGCAAAGGTGTGTGTGTATATGTACTTATCTAATGCAAATATCATCAATGCAAATTATGTTAGTGAAATGAATCCATATGTATGCAATTCCTAATATAATGTATAGCATCTATATGTGTGCACATAACATACATCCATATGCAACATCCATGTGCCGAATCAACCATCTTGCAACCATAAGAATTGAAAATGTACATACGTCCATATGCAATATTAGAGTGTATTTCAAGCCGATCTAGTGCCTAGTGTGTGTTTATGCATCCACGAGCAACCACTAGCAACCACTTGCATCCACTTGCAACCATCAAACATAACATGTCTTAAACACATGTTTACATCCATAGGATTCCTATCTCAACAAGATACAGTCGAGTGATGGAAGCGAGTACAGATAAAACAAAAACTTGGTATATATACTTACAGACTACTAGTACAGATCAGATCTTCCCAAATGATTCTTAGGAAACTAAGCATGGTAGGAACCCAGAATGTATTTGTCATAGTCACAGATACTCTCAAATCCCAATTTATCACAAACAGATGAGTTATAACTCTCAGGGAGTTTGAGACTATTACCAGATCATAAGCAAGACTAGCATTAAAGTACTGAGTTGCCATTACAGAATCAAGATACCAGAAAAAGAGTTTCAAACTGAAAATCAGACAAGGAAAATTAAACATCCTACAGACAAATTATTCTAGCCCTAATCTATTCACCCGCCACGCGAGTATTCACCGCTCCTTCCGATGTAGTCCCTTTCTTCTTCGGGCAGTCCCTAGTGAAGTGTCCCATCTCTCCACAGTTAAAGCAAGTGCCCTTCCTCTTTCTGCAATCCTTGTTTAGATGAGTTGAGCTTCCACAAGTAAAGCACTTCTTTTCCTTCTTATCTTCAGACTTCTCCTCCTTCTTTTGCATTTCCTTTTTTGGCCCCGTTTTCTTGTTTTGAGACTCATTCACCTTGACCTCCTTCTTTGCACTCTTGTTCTCTTCATTGAGTAGGGCCATATCTACCAAACTCTCAAACGTGGCCCCCATGGGCACATGAGACATAGCTAACTCCTGTAACGGCTCATTCAATCCTCTAGCAAAACGAAGAGCCTTCTTCTGAGTAGTACTCACCATATCCAAGCCAAAACGAGCTAACTGATTGAACTTGTTCACATATTCTTTAACAGACATGTCTCCTTGCTTCAAAGCAATAAACCTTTCCATTTGCAAATTCTCTTCAGTAGAAGACAGAAACTTAAGCCTGAATCTTGTCTTGAAATCGGCCCAAGTCTCCACAGGCCTAGTACCATTGGTGACTTCCCACCAATAAGCGGCTTCATCCTTCATAAGCCAAACCGCCAACAAGAGCTTCCTCTGATCGTCTAACCCAAAGATAGCAAACAAATCCTCGGTCTCTTTCAACCAATTTCTGGCCTCCACAAAAGTCTCAGTGCCTTGAAAGTTCTTGCCACCCATTGCTTTGAAATCTTTGCAATTCTTTGTGAAGTCCACTTGAGGATGCTGAGGGGGAGGAGGAAGAGGAACCTCAGCGACAGGAGGAGGAGGAACATTAACTACAGGAGGAGGAACATTAACTACTGGAGGAGGAGGAGGAGGGACATCTGCGGGGCCGACTTCGGTCGCCCTAGCCTCCAAAAGTCTCCTATACCAAACAGGTACGTGCACTCCCTCCGGGATAACAAAGTTATCAGCCATACTGAAAAAGAAAAAGACAGATTCAGAATGGAGAAAAACGAAGGAATTTTGCTAATGGCTTTTTGGGGAATAGCCTTTAAAATAAACTAGACTTTTCTTTGGAAAATACTTTACACTTGGTTTTGAAAATAGTTTTCCAAAAGTTTTCTAAAAGTTTTTTTTTTGTTCCTTCTCGTACCATATGCTCTGATACCAAATGTAACACCCCACCTCCGCCAGGGTAACTCTTGCAAGCACTCTGACTTTGGAGGGGCGTTTGAATCAGGTAAACATGCATAATGATATATCAAGGCAGAAAAAGAACATATGTATATATGTAAACAGAGTACATAACATAGATAAAACAGCGGAAGATTTTAAACCATTTCAAAACAAGTCTGGTACAACATAATATAAACTTTCCAAATAAACAAGTCTAGATAAAACAACATCATCTGAAAACTGAAATACATAAGTGCTATCCCCAAAATAAATGATAACCATAGCTAGCTTCATGTCAAGACTGTACATGAGCTAATCCCACAAGCAAGCGATCAGAAATCCAGCTAAGCTCCAATATTCCCTCCCTGAGAACCTGGGGGGGGGGGAACGGAAGAAAAGAGGCGAAAGAAAACAGGTCAGTCAAAAAGACTGAGTAAGCCCTACTACAATCAATGTAAACTGATAAAGTTAAATGGCATGAGCAGCATGGATGAACATAAGGATAACAACATACTAGCATGATGATTAACTAACAAGGTAGATAAAGGTGTCATCGCATAATCAGGTTTAAGGTTTTGCACCACAGGTGTATCAGCATTCTAACATGTCATGTATAATCAAGAATTTATCACTTGGCCTAAACTTGGCCCAGTATCAGGTGTTTGACTCAAATCAAGATCCAACTTCTTGGTACCAATCCTAGTATAACAGGATTAGGTGTTACCCCAATGTTCACATTGAAACAGGACGGAACAGAATGGTCCATACAGAAATAGAGCTTGGGAAAAATGGTCTCTTACCATCCCAACAGATAAAGTACAGGAACGGAATGCTAACAATAATGGGCCTTAACCACCCTAACAGATAAAGTATATAAACAGAATACTAACTATAATGGGCCTTTACCACCCTAACAGAACGGTACCACGCAGAAACAGACGGGTGTTGCCACCCAACAGAACAGACGGTACCAACAGAATCAGACAGAACTAAGTGTACCCTAAATCCTACCCAAGCGATCGGCTCCGTAATACATAAATACCCTGTGTCGGCCCCACGATAGGGTGTATCACCCCCTAAAGTGGCAACCAATTGGCACAGGCATATTTATAGATGTCACGGCGTCTTACATCCTCAGAGGCAGACCGGGATCCATGCACGCACATGACCCGGTTGGAACGCACCATCAACACCCATCGCCATTATCAGAATGAACCACTTATAATTAGTTCAGTAAGCGTGCCCGGACCCTACCTACAGTTGGGTCAAAGTTTTGATACCAGAAAGGGTTACTGACTAATATGGGTCCCAAACAACAGATGACACAAGTATTCCCCCTTGTGTCCCCAGACTATCAGATTCAGATTAACTTATTAACAAAGTTCAGACATACAAAGTTCAGACGATTAGTTTTCAGACTAACGGATCAGATAACAGATTTACAAACCTGCCTAACTTAGTGTGGGTCCTACAGATCCGCAAAGCAGGTTCGTTTAACTTATCAATCAAGTTAGTTTATCCAGACCAGGTATCAAATCGGTTCTCAGCCTTATCAAATTACTGAGTTGGATTGGTATAGTTCAACTTAACCCCATGAAATTACCGAGTTCAGATTGGTTAAGTGTAGGTTAACTCAACCCCGTTAATCTACCAAGCCCTAATTGGTTAAGTATTAAATGGACCATGACTTAACCCTAATCATGAGGCATTAATTAATTAATGCGCCTTAACCTCTCACATTAGACTTTGTTGTGGTTACTAGTTAGGCCGGGCGGGTCCGGGTAGCTTTACACCACAACTTGGTCTAACCTCGGGTCCAAGGTACAACATGACCAACTTCTCACATTGGGTCCTATCGTTTGTAGCAACTAGTTAGGCCGGTCGGTTCCGGGTAGGTTTACGCTACAAACTCAACCCAACCTCGAGTTGGCCACACTTATCTTTTCTAAGTGTCATGTCCACCATGTTTCCAAAACATGTTACAAATTTTCAAGCAATTGGGTAGACCTAACTTAATAGGTAAATTCCCAATGGGTAGACCTAACTTAATAGGTAAATTCCCAAGCTTATGTTTTTATGTCTTTTAAGTTTACCCAACCCCAAACGCAATCCCATCGCTTACATATCGCAATAGCGCATAAAGGATAGAAAGAGGGAACTTGGCATAATCATGACATAAAAGTGTTGAAGCCACAAGTTCAACATGGTGGCATATGAAATGTACATATGTTCAAATACTTGCATTAGGCCTCAAAAAGCATGCATAACTTGCATATCATATGACAACTTGCATATCAAACTTGCATATCATGTGACAACTTGCATATCAAACTTGCATAGCATAACTTGCATATCATGTGACAACTTACATATCAAACTTGCATAGCATAACTTGCATATCATGTGACAACTTGCATATCAAACTTGCATAGCATAACTTGCATATCATGTGACAACTTACATATCAAACTTGCATAACACAACTTGCTTATCACATGACAACTTACATATCAAACTTGCATAACACAACTTGCTTATCATATGACAACTTACATATCAAACTTGCATAACACAACTTGCATATCATACATTTAACTTTAAATTTTAAGTATGAGAGTAGAATAGGGCTTACAATGCTTATGCGGACTCAAATGAGTATAGCAAATGTAAGAAAACCCTTATGCAACCAATTAAACCCCAAAATGCAAGCAAAATAGATCAAAACCCTCTCTTTATGATGCAAAGATAGAAACTTGACTTGAATGCAAGCTAATGATGATCATACAAGTCTAAAAACACTTGTATGCATGGAAAATCTCGTAAGAATTTGTTTAGGAATTTATGAAGAGAGTGGAGGCCATGAGAGGATTGATTTTGCCATAGTTTAGTTGCTAGAATGAATAATGATGATTTAGGGTAGGTTAGTGTCTTATTTATAGATTAGGCAAGTGTTTTAGGCCATAGGATTAACCCTAGATTCAATCCAAGCCATCAAAGCATGTCTTGGGGAAGAAGTCAAGTGTAGGAACCATCTAGGGCCTTTAGATTAAAGATGGACCATGAGAACCATTCAAATGCAAAATCTGCATTTGAGCGAATCGGCCCACGGGTTAACAGCCAAACACCCTGGATTAACCCCTAGTCGACCCAGCGTGCTCGGGTCGACCTCAAAAATCGGCCGGTTCGGTTATTCCCCTCTCCCAATTCGCTGTTTTGAACATTTTTGCATATTTATTTAATTTTCAATTATATATATATATATATCAATATATATATATATATATTTCTCTGCGCAACCCATTTCACTTAATTAAGTACACTTTAATTTGGGAATTTTTCGTGAAACTTCGCAAGGCCATAGCTTGGTCATACGGACTCCGATTTTCGAAAACTCGGACTCTATTTCGCGTATTTTTCCGAGACGAACGCAATGGCATAGCCCGTTTCCCTTGATTCAAATTTTACAATTTAATTCTGCCTCCATTTATGTTATAACATGTTATTCAAAAATACGGGTTGTTACATGTGTGTTGAATGATTATGTAGATGCGATTCATATTTTATGAATTGTTATGACGATATGAGTTTGTTGTAAATTTCCTCCCGGTGCATGCTTTAAGGAACGACATACGTTAACTTTAATATTAGCGTGTGTGATGAGATGCCTATATTTTGTTTTTGATGTAGCACAAAATATTGGAAAATAATGTATAATTTATTTTTTATACTTTTTATAAACTTATATAATTTCAAAAAATAGTGTGGAGTGGATAAAAAGATATACTTTATGCAGTAATAGAACTGTTTTACCTACTACTACTATTAGTGCCATTTCTAAACTCGGAAGCATTTGCAACAATGGTAGGAACCACCCTTTGGTAGTGTTGTATGCTTGAAATGCCACAAGTATGGTATATAAAGATTCATCGCCTCTGCCACTTACCTTTCGGTCTTGGGAGCAGGTCCTGATACTTATAATAAATTCTGGTTTTAAAAGGTGGTCGCTCCGTAGGAGGCTTCTTTCTCGGCTAGGCCGGAGGGGGTATTTTTTACTAGAACTATTTCATAAATAAAGAATTTAAGATTGACTTCGAAGGGAACTCAAGCTATACATCTCTGGGTCTTTATTTGGAACCAGTAGGGGATTCACACCGAAGCTTATGCTTCCGAAACTAAGGAAATCCTTGAATTCGCTGCATACGCAGACATGTCTTAGTAAAGCCATTTTCTTAAACTACTTCCTCTGGCACTGAAAAGGCCATTAAGGAACTTTTCCTAAACAAATGTATTGAGTCTCTTCCTTTATGGCTATCTGCATTGGAAATGATGACAACGATACTTTTATTTAAATGTTTTCTAAATTAAGGAATAGAGGCTCTGCCTCTATTGCTTGTTGCCATTGCGAGAAGACAAGTATTTTTAGTTGGAATGTTGAAAGGGTTCCCTCTTAGAGTAGCTTGAATGTAGAATTTCGGTTTCATTGCGAAAGTCGAAGTAGATTGGAAACGGCACAGTGTCATATCCAATGTAGTGCATGTTGGACTATGCCTAGAATCCCTTGAAATGTTATGTGTTTGGTTGTTTTCATTGTTTGGACGTTACATTTATGCAGGGAATAATGGAAAATCCTAGAGGTTGGAATTGGTACTCACCAATTAAAAATAAAATTAATCTTAAGATTTGTTGCTTCGCGCATTATGGAGGATATAGGAATGATACTTAATTTCATGTTAATGGAGAGGAACTCTACGAAACACCAAGCGAATTGAAGGGGATGTTGGTCCCTTATAGGTGGAATACGATACCATGAAAAAATAGAAGGGAACCAATAGTAGAATAAGATTTTTGGCTTCGTTACCTAGCAGAGCAGCTCTTTACGGAAGCACAAAATGGAGAAACATAGAAGGAGGGGATCCCTTATGTGTTGTATGATAAGTATGATATATGTTATTGGCATATGTATATATGTGTTGTTGTGCTAATTGAACTAACTATTATGGTGCAGGGGTGCAAGGTTATTATGGTATCATATATGGTACTAATAAGATGGAAACCTGTACTGCTATGCAGCATGGTCTCGTTAGATATCGTTGTTGCCGGGTTATCAAGTTATTATTCATAACAGTCTTTTTGACTGATCTGTAGTTTTTATCTTTCTCCTCAAGCTCCCGGGTACTCAATTGAGCAGACTGAGGGTTTGGGTATTTTAGGTATTGTCTATGAATAAGCTTTCGAAGGTCAGAAAAAGATGATAACTATTTAGATTTCGTTGTTTTATGTTTTGCTCAATCTGTTGTATGATTGATGGATATATCAGCATGTTTTATTAATGCCATTTTATTTATATACTTTGATCATCCAAGGGGGCATCTTCATATGTTGCTCTCTGTGTTATTTTGTAATAAATTATATTTCTTTGAATGGGTAATATGCCAAGGGACGTATGAATGAATTGTCATTATCAATTGAATGTTTTGTTAAATTTTTTATACTTCTGTGTTATTTGATGTTGGGGTTGCATAACATTTTATTGTTTATCATCAAAAGCTAATACTAAAGATGAATGCAACATAAATAGCGTTAGCTTCTGGGCTCTGAGAACGGGGTGTTACTATAATAATCTCCATTTGCAACTATTTTTAGGCATTCCCTTCTTCCCATTACACTCTCTTATACGTTATTGCTCTCCTCTCCCTCTAATTTTAGGTAGCGACCAAGAATTTTATCATTTTAATTAGTCAATATTTAATTTACTTTAAGTATTTGATTATGTTTTTAGGCATCTAATTTCCTTTAAGATTAATAGGAAATGCATTTTTGGAGAATTATCTATAGAAATGTTCATAAATACGTACATTTAGATTTTCGATATTATATTTATATTCTAAAGGGAGTTTTTTTAGAAATGTGTATATATATACTTATATATTATTTGATGTTAATATATATAGTAATTAGATTATTAAAGTTATATTTAATATCATAAAAAGGGATGGTTTTATATTCAATTATCAAATGATTAAGGAATATACATAATTTATATTTTTATAATTTAAGTTCCATGAGTTGATGTTTAACTAAGTTTATATTCAATATTAAAAATATTATATTTTATAATGTGTAAATGGAGATTTGACGTATAACAAAAACAAGAAAAAAGAGATAAGAAACATGATTATTAACTTAAGTACATTAACTTTTTCTACGCTTACCATCCCGTCAAATTGTATTGTATTAGATGGTGACTCTGGTTCGGCGGGTAGGGTCATTAGGTGAGGACATTTTGGTCATTTCGCTTTTAAATTTTGATTCAAGTTCAATTTTTTCCATTCCATATATGTGTGTGTGTATATGCACATGACTAAAAGATGAGAAAAATACATAGAGCAGAAAGGAAAAAAGATTGGATAAAAGCCTAAGGAAAGATAACAGCAAACTCAGGGACTTAAAAAAATCCAAATCAAGGTGCACTTATTATGAAATCATTTATTATTCTTGACTGAGTTTTTAGTGGTGCGTTCTTCATTCTAGAGCGGTTTGAAGGTGTTCAAGTTGGTTCAAGGGAGGTTTTGATTTAGGACTGACAACCATAACCGAAGTAGGAGCTATTAGGCATTGTAGTTACTTGGTGATGGGAAGGTATTGGTTTGATCAGAGAGTAGCTTGAAGTTCATAGGAAGGAAACACAGTTTTGATCGAAGTTTGAATAGATGTGGTGCACAACACTGGGATGCGACGTATTATTCTTATTTGCGGTGGCTAGTGGTCGCAAATGGCAGGAAGGATTAAGGAGCGGTGCCGAGTGTGGAAGAAGGTGAAGACAACGCCGATGAGTGAGGCTATAGTGCCAGATTGAAGTTTCATGGTACGAGGAGAATGTGCATGTGTAGGAATAGTGGTAGGGGAATTTTAAATTGAAGAAGAAAAAGTGAAGAAAAGAGGAGGATCTACTGTTGAAATGGGTTGGGTAGGTTTATTTGTGGTTGGACTGAAGTTTAGAGTATAGTGAGAAGTGATTAACCTTTATATAAAGTTACTTGTTAATTTTGTGTTAGATTCAAAATCCATAGTTTCTTGTTTTAACTCTGATTGCTGAACGGATTTTTGTGTTGGGTACGTAATTGCCAACACAACATTGTGATGTAGTTGATTTTCAAGTTTGGATAAGTGAAAATTCATAACCTATAAAAACAAACATATTTTAAGTTAAGTTATTTCAAATAATAACTTCATTTAAATCACATATCATTAATATGTGTGGTTTATTTGGCACAACAAAATATTGCCAAGTTAATTCAAATTATATAAATCATTTTGGGCATCTATTGAGCAAAATAAAACCTCATTCTATGTTTGCTAAGTGATAGTTTAAATTGTGAAATTAATTGTGATTAGTATTGATTATATGGGTTAAATAGTTAATTGACTATTGAGTGTCGATTATTAAGTACTAGAATTTATTGCCTGACCATATGATATATGATATTGACATGTGAACTACTTTGGATATGAAACTAGTGGTAACTTAGATAAGTATCATTATGATTGCTAAGCCTTAAATTTCAAACTAAAATTAGTTTTCTATATTCCTTAATGAAATTTGTTTTAATAGCTGAATATTCCATCTTAAATGATTTAAATGTATGCATTAAACATTTTAAGAGATAATTAAGTATTTATAAAGAAGTTTTGAGTTAATTAATTTATATAAGATTAGTTTTATCTATTTAGTCTTAGAGTTATTAATTATTTAGTAATAATGTTTTTAAGTTAAAATTTTTTTACTAATGTTATTTTAATTTGCTAACTACTTTGTAAATAATGTTTAAAGGGAAATTTCGTATTTAAGTTTTAACTCAAGAAGTTAATTAAAATTGTTATAATTAAATAATGTTTAATGAATTATTTAAGGATTGATTTTTCATTTAAGATTAAATATAAATTATTATATAAAAGGTTTTTTATTTACAATTTAACTATTTGCTTAAGATTAAATACTAATTATTTATTTAAAAAGGGTATTCAAATATCTATGTAATTATTTATAAGGGTTTATGATTATTACTTAATTCATAATTGAAAACTGTTTAGGTTTTCAATTATTTATTTGAACATTAACTATTACTTAAATATATTTCTTGGCAAAGCCGACCAGTTTTTATAGTGATCCGTAACACTTTTTATTATAACAGATAATAATACAATGATTATAGGAGATAAACAGACTTCTTATCTAATAAATTCGTTTTTGAAGTGGATTGACTACTATACAATCATGCTAAAAGAACAGGAGCTAGACAATGTGTGTAGACTGGTAACAACATATAATTACTTACTCCACGAAGGGAGTCAAATTACAGAAGCTACCAAAAGGCAGACAAATAACATAAAAAAATGACATAAACAAAAGAATCACTTCGCAGTTACATAGGAGAGCACCACTTTACATGCCACAAGCCAATACCACCCTACAGCTGCTTTAACGCCTAACATTGTACATCACCTACCATATAAGATGGCTAGTGTAGTGTTTCCAAAATGAAACGTCACTTCATAGAATTTCATTGAAACGGCCTTGCATACCATAAACAAGAATAAATTAGCACCAAGATTCATGAGTAGCAAAAAGGAAAGCACCTAAGCAAACAGCTTACCGCCTCCGTTGCCAAGGCAATCGTCAAGGCGACAAACGGGGCAAGACAGGCAAGACAGGGCGATTACTTAAATATTCATTTAAAGGTTAAATAAATATTTAGTTATTTATTTTAAGGCTAATAATTTTTTAAATACTATTTAATAATCAATCATTATTTAATTAATTTTTGTTTAAGACAATTATTTTCTTGACTTAAAAATGACTAAGTTGATTCGATTTTTATAAGTGGTTATTTTAAGTCAATTAAATTATTAATTAATGCCATTTTAAGTTGCTTAATTATTTTAAAAAAGTTATTTAAACTGCTTAATTGTTTGAATAATAAGATTCAGACTTCTTCATTACTTTTTAAATGAATATTAAAGATTGATTAATTTATCTTAAAATGATTTTTGAATTCTAATTATTCACTTTTATTAATTGTGTTTAAGATAATTGAATTATTAAATTAGTTAAATTTAAATAAGTAATGATGTTAAATTAGTATAATTAGTTAGAGAATATGCCTTAAATTTCACATTGGGTCATGAAAATGGAATTAAAACTAATAAACTGATTAAGTTAAGGAAATTACTTAGCTAAAGGAATTAGGTAAAAAATGTTTAAGAGTCTGAAAGACATTTTGGAGGGAAAATGGGTTATAGTGCTTGTTTTAGAATGAATTTCGTATGTAACTCGAAAAACTAAAGTTGGACAGCTGAAAATTTGAGATAGCAAACTCCTGTTATTCCAAAGGTCAAAGTGTTGTTGAGTCAATGTCCATGAGCAAAGTAAGTACCACTACTTGTATGACTTCATTCTTATCCGAGGGATAGTAATAGTTTGAGATTGGGAACTAATATTGTAGTTTAAATAATTATTTTCCATAAATGAATTATTACTTCAAGATGAAAATTATTAGAAATTATTTGGGTTATAGTAACCTATTGAAAAATTGATTTTGAAATGGGACTAAATCTCAAACAATTTGAAAATATGTATTTCTACTTGTGGGTCAGGTATTTGAATGTTTTGGAACAAGAGGTAAGAAATTTAATTAGTAAGAGAACATTTAAAAGAGGCTTAGTGATTACTAAAGACAATAAATCGTTGAATTTATTATGTTTTCTAATAGTTAGACAATTGGCTACCAAATTTAGACCAATTCTACTTTTGAAATATTTATGACAAATTATGAGGAGATCTTTCCACTTAAACGACAAGGGGAAGAACCTGTCTCTTGTATATTATCTTGTATCTCTTGAGAACTACAGATTGTCATTCTTGAAGGGATGAGATCAGGATCAAGTCATTTGATACCTACTTCAAACTGGTCAGCAAAGACCATGGAAGACATATTGACAATGATGAAATCGAGGACATCATAAAGACTAGACTTCGAAGGAGAATACATTCAGATTGTAAAGGACTACTTGTGGAACATCTCTGGTTAGTTACTAAGTTATAAATTGTAGTAGTGGTCTCTATGTTTTGGAATCTTCGTATTGAAACGACTACTTGTTACTAGCCATAGGGTTGGTTCTCGACAAGATATGGTAGAAAAGTGTCTTTAGTTTGTACGATTCCTGGACAACTTATATCGATGAGTTTTGACATTGCATTTCTTTGACCTCGTACATTAGCTTTTGTAAGTGTACATCTGTTGGTGGTATATGAGGTTGCACGTCTTGTACTTAACACCTCTCCTTGAGATGCATGAAACTAAAAGCTGTATTATTATAAAAATCAATTATTGAATTATTGGAAAGAGTGATATGACATTCTAAGTGAAATATGCTTAAGGAAGGTAAAAACATAACCTTTCACCTCATTAACCAAGAAATTAAAAAAACAAAGATAGTTGCCCCAAAGTTATGTGGTAGGCTACTTTTAGGAGCGTCATCCCAATTCTAGGTGTATTCTTCGGCTTGGTTGCACACATGCATCATGTGGAAGTGTTAACACCCTGATGTTAAAAGATAACCTAATCAAGGCTGTCATATTGAGGGGAAACTTGGATCTATGTATAAATCTGAATTTCAACAAACCCGATTTTTTTTCAAAAATCCAAATCTATCGAAGCTCGAGTTGCTTTGTATGGTATCCTGTATAAAGTCAAAGATAAATATATGTGAGCTCATAATAGATATCTCACAGTGGAAAGGAATAAAAATATAATAGTAGGTAAACACTTTCCAAAATAATGATACTATCTAACAAGTGTCTTTAAGATGCAGGATCTCAGTCACATGTCTAACCTGCGGGTTTGTTATGAGGAGGAGTTCAGAACAAAATTTCCAGTGAATAGACAAATTATACATTCTCTGAATAACACTACATATACTGTTCTATCACTGATTCATATTTATTAAGTTATTCAAGTTTATCCCACAAGATACTTTCGATTTTTGCGCATAAATCGTACCCATCTACTTCTTAGTAGATTAACCTAATAAATACTATATATGGCTACATTCCCAATATATCAAGGTACTTCCCATAGTACCCTCCTTGAGTGGTCCCCATCGCCGTACTATGAAAACGTAATGGACCTCCAACACTACGCCATGAAAGCGTACTAGGTACGCTGCGAAAGCGAGTAAGTCTCTATAATTGCGTCATAATGGAGCCCTAATCCCTGCGTTCCTCCACAGAACTCAGTCAGGGGCTTTCTATATATCTGTAACGGACAACCTTGTTAGGCCTATAATACAGATATCCAAAGATAGGTTTATCTCTTTCCATGGCTTCCAAAGATCTACCCAACCTACCCCATACTAATGAAAGATTAATCAAAGATTTAAATAACCTCTCTACCATCCAATCTAAACAAATATGGGCTCCCTTATCCAATGACCCGATAGTAAAAGATCATTGGTCTCTTGGCTTAGCTCCAATCATTCCCACACACGCTACGACTGGCGATGACATGTATTCGACGACCTACTATCCTTCATTGGGTCCTGACAACGAAGCCTACCTCCTTAAGGAAGCCACCGAATTAACCTAAGATCATCCCAGTCAATCTTTAAGCTGCCCACCATCAAAGATGCAGCCAAGGCATACTCATTTGATTAAATCATATAGACCATCCCTCTGTGGGTACAGCTTCATTAGGTCTACCATAGAGGGCCATCTCACAGTATCCTCGCATCCCGTAGAAGTCCTGCATTTCCTTCCAGCCCTGTTGAATAATAAGATAGACGTGCTCCTCTCGTGCTCCAGACATCGACGATGATCTGCTATGTTGAGCTCTTCATCCTAAATACGTACAGACTTGTCCTACCGCATTTCATCATTTTGTTATTAGTTCCTATGTCTAATCTTCAACTACATGCTTGTTTTAATTACTTACCACATTTCTAGTTAACTTAAACATTAAATTGTTTATTCTGCATTCGATTTATTTGTTTATTGTCTTTAGTTGGTCGCTTATTTTCCCGAATTAGATTTCGAAGCCAGAACGAACCACTGCTTATTATTATATTCGTTAAATTTAATTCCTCAATTATAAGTTTATTTATAATAAGACTGCTCTAGTATTTTCCATACAATTATAACCTCGTATTATAATATTACCATAGCTATAATCATGAGTTTGCTTATTAAAATTATTTCCCATAATTTAAGTTCATTTCATCTTTTAATTATAACCTATATGTTATAATCCTACTTGTAACACCCCGAATTTTCTGAGAATATTAAAATTAACAAATTCAAGAATACTTCATTTTTAGAAGAAGAATTAAGTGAAATGGGTTGCGCTATTACGCTCATCTCAAAATTTTGGTCAAGATAGACATTTGGTTTGCATAAAACGGATACCTTATGAAGAAGTTATTAATCCTTGAATTTTGTATGCATATGAGAAATATATATGTAAATATATATAAAAATTACATAAATAAATATGCAAAAAGTTCAAAACAGCGAATCGGGAGGGGGAATAACCGAACCGGCCCATTTTTGAGGTCGACTTGAGCCCTGCTGGGTCGACTAGGGGTTGACTCAGGGTTTTCGGCTGTCAACCCGTGGGTCGATTCACTCTAAGGCAGATGTGGCATCTGATTGGTTCTGATGGACTCCTTGCTGAGTCATTAGGGATGATGTGGCTATTCTATCTTGTATGAATGGCTTTGATTTGCTCTAGGTTAATCGGACGGTTCCTATTAAATCAAACTTCTATATAAGCAACCTAATACCTTAACCCTAAATCATATTAAAAATGAAACCAAGACACGTCATGCTGCCATCGGACAACCTCGAGTAGCCGCCATTCAAATTGAAGCAAAATAAAAGAGACAAACCAAATCAAATCAAAATTAAACTAAAACAACGATTGTCTACATCAAAGGCAAGCATTTCAACTTCAGAATACAGATTCCAGAAATCAAGATTGTCTTTTGCAAGTGTAGTTATCTTTTAGATGTAAATAAATTTAAGGCATGATTTGATATAAAGTGAAAAATAGAATTATACCATGTTGTATAATATTGACGATGCTAATTCATATTTGTTTCTTGTGATGATTTTATCATGAATTGTCTTGGAATGTTTGTGGCTTATTGGACTTGGTGTTGGATCTATTAAAGATTAACATTGAAACTATCAATATCATATGCAAGTTATATGTTTCATGTTAAGATCTACATATATATGTTTATATGATTAATGCAAGTTGTATGTATTATGTTAGATCCAAGTCAAGGTCTACATATATATATTCATATGCTTTATGTTAGATCCATATGCCTATATATATGTTCATATGTTCATTTGCAAGTTACAAGTTTTATGTTGGATCCATGTCAAGATCTATCTAGGTTCATATGATTAATGCAAGTTATATGTTTTATGATAGATCCAAGTCACGATCTAATTATACATATGTTCATATGCAAGTTACATGTTAGATCCAAAGCTAGATCTATATTTATATGCATGTTTGTAAAGTGGACTTATGCAAGTTCACCTTGTTAGATCTAGTTCACACCTATACGTTAATGTTAAAACTATACATGCCTTGGGATTGGACATGTCATGATTATGTCATATGCTAGTTTATAATTGAGATTATGTTCGCACATGCCTAGATCTTCATATTAACATGTTTTAGGCTTATGATTATCTAAGTCTAAATAATATGCAAGTTCATGTGACATGTTAAATTATATGAATAAATTTTTATGCAAAATTTACATATTTGGTTGAATCTATATTATGCATGTTCCCCTCTTTACCTCTTGTTTATAAATTGGGCTAATATGCAGGCCCAGTGACTTTATGTGATTAATACGAACGAACAAACGGGGGTAACGTTGGGACAGTTATTAAATCAAAGCATGTTAATAATGTAGGTGGGCCCAAGACCATGTAAATGGTTAAGGCCATGAATGGTATAATTTATACCATTAACCTTGAACATAATTAAAATATGTGACATGAAACACTTGTAGAAAATTCACATGTATAAAATGTAAAAGATGAATATTCCTAACCCGAGGTTAGACTGAGTTGTGGTGTAAACCTTCCCGGAACCGACCGACACATCCAGTAACCACAACAATACCTGTCTAATGTGAGAGGTTAGTGCATCAAGCCCAGAAAGACCCGAGGTTAGACTGAGTTATGGTGTAAAACTACCCGAAACCGACCGACACATCCAGTAACCACAACAGTACCTATCTAATGTAAGTGGTTGGTGCTTTAATTAATTAATTAATTAAAGCTCATAAACAATAAAGCTAAAAATGGTGAGGTTAAGTAATTAAGGGAAGACTTAACCAACTTAACATTTTAACAAGACAAGATTGGTGGGGTTAAGTAATTAAGGAAACACTTAACCAACTTAACATTATAACTAGACAAGATTGATAAGGGTTAAGTCAAACCAAGGACACTTAACCAATTTAGCATGTTGACTAGAAAAACCCTAGTAAGGGGGACCCGTTTCAACAGTAACCCACATGGATGTATCAAGGTAACCTGAACTAGGCAGGGTTGGGCACGATTACTGGGCTGAATATAAGCGATCAAAAGGGCGGCGGTTAGGTGCGCCAGTGTAGGTTCCGACGGAGTACGGGCGTGCATGGGCTCCGTAGTGGAAAAAGTAGGCACTGGGCACCAGGCGTACACTTGTGCATCTTTGAATCGTGTCAGGGTTGCCATTATAGGACTTGATACACCCTATACTGGAACCAACACAAGTACTTAAAAATCACGTGGCGCCGCATGACACCGAAAATACATGAATGCGAGTAGGAGACGATCAATACATGAATGGGATCACTTTATTATGTACATACATTGCTAGTTAAACAACACTTAGTGGGTGCAGAAAAGTGAAAGTGGGTGCGATAGCCAAATCTAGTTAAATCTTACTTTACCTTGTTTTAGGACTACCCTATCCTTGTGGTATCATTCTAAGTTCAGTTTATTCATGTCATAGTCTTTTACTTGTTTACATGCTATTAAATAACTGGGCTTACCAGACTTATGTCTGACCCATTTTCCTTTCGCTTCTTTTCTTCCGTTCCTCCCCAAGGTTCGCAGGGAGGAAACACTTCTGCTTAGTCTTGGTTAGCCAAAGCTTGAAGACCGTAGATGTAAGGCTTGGACTTTCTTTTTGAGTTATGGCTATGGTCAAGCACTTATTGGGGATTTATATCATTTTATTTTCAGTACTGCTTCTTTATGTTTTCAAGACAGATGAAAAGTTGTAATAATTTGGAAGGTTGAAACAGTTGTTGAATTGTTGTATTGAACAAGTATTTATGAAATGATATTGATCTTTTTCCGCTGCATAAATTTTTTGTCTTGTAATTTATTAGTATCTTGTACCTTAAAACGCTCCACCGAAGTTAAGGCATTCCCTTTGAGAGTGACCTTAACAGAGGTGGGGTGTTACACTTGGTATTAGAGCTAAAGGTTACCAGATCGGATAAAAATTTTGAAACTATTTTTCAGATAGAAGTCATAAAAAAGCATTTTCAAGAAAAAAGTGTTAATTTAAAAAGGCATAATCCCCAAAGCCATACGCACTATCTCTCTATCCTTCATTTTGAATCTTTCCATTTTGTTTCAGCATGTCTGGGGATCTTAACCTTCCAGAGGGTGTACCGATACCTGGCTGGTTCAGGAGATACCTAGAAGCTAGGGCCAATGACGCGGGCCCAGCAGACATTCCTCCTCCCCCAGCTGCTGCTCGTCCTCCTCCTCCTTCGAGAGGAAATGCTTTCTCAAAGATCTGTACAGACTTTAGATCCATGGGTAGAAAAGACTTTAAGGGGTGCGAATCATTCGTGGAAGCCAGAAACTGGCTCAATGAGACTGAGGACTTATTCATTATCTTTGAAGTAGATGAGAGGCAGAAACTACAGTTGGTGGTGTGGTTGCTCAAAGACGAGGCCTCCTTCTGGTGGGAAGTCACTAATGCTGAAAGGCCGATAGAGACTTGGGAGGACTTCAGGGCGAGATTTGAAATGAAGTTCCTCTCACAAGCTGAGCAGAGTCTGCAAATGGAGAAGTTCCTATCACTTAAACAGGGCAGCTTGTCGATCAAAGAATACGTCAATAAATTCAACCATCTTGCTCGATTTGGACTGGAGTTAGTAAACACTCCACACAAGATGGCTCTCCGCTTTGCCAAAGGACTAAATGAGCCACTGCAAGGTTTGGCAATGTCCCATATACCTATGGGAGCGACTTACGAGAGACTGGTGGACATGGCTCAGTTGCAAGAGGAGAACAAAGATGTCAAGAAGGAGGTGAAGAAGGAAGAGCCTCAAAACAAGAAAGGAGATGGATCTCAGAACAAGAAGACGGACCCCAAGAAAGGCGGGAAGGATAATAAATCCCGTAAGAAGATGAAGTGCAATTTCTGTGGGATACCTGGACACTTGGCTAGGGACTATAGAAAGAAAAGGAGGAAATTGGGCGCTTGTTTCCAGTGCGGGGATACCGGACACATGTCTAAGGACTGCCTAAAAAGGCAAGGGCAGGGACAGAGGACCGGATCATCTTCTGGAAGGTAGGTTCATGCTCTCGTTGCACCTCTGCAGGAACGAGGTAGATCTATTTATGTTGAGAGTTTAGTTTATCTGTTTGATAATCCTGTTCGTACGCTCTTTGATTCTGGTGCATCGCACTTTTTATATCTACTGCTTTAGTTGAATCTCTTCACCTAGACACCCATGTAGTAGAGGATCCCTTGGTTGTTTCAAATCCAATTGGGGGCTCAGTTTATTTGTCAATGATTTGTTTGGATTTGAAAATCTCTATTTTAAGCATTGGGTTTAAATGTAATGCTTATGTTTTGGGCTTCACGGGCTATGGGCTGATTCTAGGTATGGACTGGCCATCCAGTAATGGTGCCGTCCTCAATTGTGAAAAGAGAGTGGTTAGACTCATGACTCGCCTTGATAACACTCTCGAAATCTCTTGTAATCCCATGAATTCTGTTATGCTAAGTTATCTAGAATCTCTTAATGTGTCTGTTGAAACACCCCACCTCCGTTAAGGTCACTTACAAAGGGAATGCCTTAATTTCGGTGGTGCATTATAGGTAAAAGATGCAGATAAATTACAAGACAGACAATTAAAGCAGCGGCAAATAAATAAACTTTATTTCATTGATAAACAGCTTGTACAAAGATTGTTTTACAATACCAAAGTATACTGTCTTGTTTACAAAAATAAAGAAGCATAAAATGATTTCCCCAAATAAAGCATGAGCCAGCCATAGCAGTAGAAGAGAGAGTCCAAGGCAACACGTTAAAGAGTATTCAAGCTTGGAAAGAGTAACGATCCAAACAAACCTGAGCTATTCCCTCCCTAACTACGGGGGGGGGGGGGGGGGGAGGGGGGATGGAAGAAAAGAGGCGAAAGCAAACTAGGTCAGACATAAAGTCTGGTAAGTCCAGTGATTCTTAGTATTTAAACGAGGAAAAAGGTCATGACATGAATAAACTAAATATAAGACTAAACCATAGTAACAAGATAATATGGGATAAGCATGGGATATGGCAAGATAAACTGAATGTACCGATAAACTGAATGTGCTTCTACTCCTTCTCTACTTCGCAACTACCCTGTTTATACTGACCAGTACGTTAGGCACGTCCGTTGGACGTGTGCAAAGAAAACCATGACCAAATTTATTTACTGTTAAACAATGGTCATGTGCATAAATGAAAACATTATCGTTATCATACACACATTGTCCTACTTCAGTAACATAAAACATTATTTGTCCAACAAAGTGTCTATAACTTGTACATGTAATTTGGCGCATGCAATGCACGCATGTATGAGATCGAAAAATATGTTGTGTTATTAGTATATGAATCATACGAAATGACTTTGATGCATACGTAATATCTTTTTTTATGTGCGTGGGTGCACAAATTAAACCACTTATCGAAAAGTGAATGAGAATCGATTATTATAGAAAACGATTTATAATATTGAACACTCATCTTTCAACATGCGTAACGCATATGCAAACAATTAAGTGAGAAAATATCAGGTATGGTGGTAATGTAGTTGTGTTTCTTATTGCTTTTGCATTTTAAGCTAAAGTTTCTGAATTATCATCATATATTAATGACATCTAATATGTAATAAGTGGCAAATCAAACCACAAACACGTAATCAATTAAAGCTAAAGAAATTGATATTAAGGCAATATGACATCGACAACTTCACGAATAAAGTAGCAGATGATTGAGTCAAAAATGTTTTTATTTGTTAAGTGGGTAGTTAAAAAGGCTAAAAGGAGTCAACCAAGTATAATACCAAAGGTTCAATCTGAGTAGAATAAGTGAAGGTGAGAATATCATGCTGATTGAGTTGTAGGGAATTATGTTATGATGAATGAATTATGATTTTTGAAATAATAACATATTTGATAAGTGGAAAGCAAATCATCAACCTAAGTGCAGCTAGAGTAAATTCACGGTTGTCTATTAATAAGCACTTAGAACATCTATGACAACCCATACGCACTAAGGAAACCGTGAAAAGAAACAAAGATGATGCATAGACATATGAAAAAAGACTTCACATAAAAATTAATTTTAAAATGAAACCACCCAGACATTCAAGTGAAACATTAACAAAAGCAACTCTCATACTATGTTCATAAAGAATAGAAGGCCCCCAGATATTACAAAATTACCTGAACGGCATGGTTCGAAGCCGAATCAGCATTAATTTTTGAAGGTGTAAGGCCTAGGTCCTTACATGATAGAGTAGCAGGAAGGGTATTTTAAACTGCAATAGGCAGACAATCAACGCATAGACTTTCCAAAGTAGCATTTATTTTATATCAGTTGCAATAAATTCATCTCTTTATGAAATGATTTAGAATAATCATAGCTAAAAATAAGAAATGCCTTTAGAATTGCATATTTATGACACAAAGCTTAAGAGAATTAAAATCATACCTTCGACTCTATATGTAGGTAGCAGAACGATGTACTTTATCACATGACATAAAATACCACATCCAACTTAAAAATTGAATATTAGGGGGAAAAAACTTGATCACGATAATTAGCCATATATCTGGATAAACTATTAAACTCGGGTTTCTCCACTTCCACTTTTGGCACAGCGGATGTTAGCTCCATAATTGTCTTCACCCCATTCCTCTTTGCATTTTCAGGCAGTATAAACCTTAGTAAACACTTACCGCTACTCCTTCCAGCCCCTATTCTATTTTTCTTCTTCTCTTCCTACTCCCTATTCTTGTTGCCACTTACATGTAGCACGTTTTCTTTCTCCACCTCAACCTTCACATCTTTGTTTAGTCCTGACATGTATGCATTAAATATACGAGCCTCTGGAGTATAATACACCCATGGATCTATGATTAAATCGTAAAAAATGTAGTAGAAAAAAATTAGAATTATATAGATATTTTAGGTAGCCCACAACAATAACACTTTAGATATTGTGTGAATGTGTGGAAACTACACCAAATCACAGTTGACCAAATTTATGGGGAATCTATTACTGTAATATATACATGGATACACATTCTTTAATATTATTTCGTAAACACCATATATTTCAATATTCATTTTATAATACCATTATCATAGTTTACTGACATAATTAGTTGTGGAACCCCTGTAGCCATACTTGTACATCACTAAAGTAACTAAAAGTTAATTTAAAAATGGTATACCTGAAAGCAACCATTTCCTCCCTTGATGCATTGAAGTTGATTTCCATCATCGATTAATTGTAAAATTTCATACTCATCTCTTCCCTTGATGCATATAAGTCGATTTCCATCATCGATTACAGTGTCATACTCATCTTTTCACTCAGTGCAGAATTTCAGGAGAAACGACTTAAAGAAGGAAATTGAAGAAAAAAATTGCGTTATTTATATGGTAGATTCCTATGAAAAAGATGGATCTTTAATGTTAACTGATATACAGATGGACTTATATCAGAAGTATGTTAGCACAACCATTCAGAAAAGAGAGTAAATCTCGATAAAATATTTAAGGAAGATATATGTAGTAATAAATTTGCAATACCCATACCTATAGCAGTTAATATATCCAAATCGCTGAAAGTATAAAAATTATAGTTGTAATAAAACATGGCATTCCTTATGTAGAAATGATGCTTTTTTAAGATCAAGTTCTTCATAGTTCATCCTCAAATTCAATTTTATTTATCAGAACTGCAAATAACACCACGTAATTCTATCAAAGATTTGTTAATAAAGAAGAGAACTTAAAAAGAAAAAGTATGGAATATCAAAGTATATCTTTCGTTCGGATATTTTACCCACTAAGAACATCATGAATGGTTTAGGAAACAAATAAATACTTTGCCAGTAATGAAATGCTTTGCCAATAGAGATACATTTATGCACAAAAAGATATAATTATACTTACAATTTATTCCTTTACTAATATACTAACACATATAGGCTTGATAAAAGCCTATAAATATAACCCAATATCACAATACCATATTATGGCTTGCGAGTGTACTTGTGCTAATTTCACATTTATTGTTATACCAAAAAGGCTAAACGCTACATAAAAGTTATTTTGATATATATATATATATATATATATTGTTGATATGATTTGTAGTATTACTATTTGCCCATTACTATATCTAATTATAAAAAGCATAAACCAAGGCTCAAACTAAACATACATGCATTTAACATTGAATAAATTAATGTATACGCGTTTGCTAATACAATAAAAGTTAATGGCAAACGATTGTAGTAGCATATAACTACCATAACATTATCGGGATGCAAACAAAAATGCATTTTGGTAAATCAACATTCAGTCCAAATAAGCAGTTGCTTGCATAGTATAGACTTTCACAAAGAAAAAATGATTCTTGATAGAAATATATTTATGTAGGTTAAATATACTAACATATATGTATTCTTACTATTATAGTAATAGGCAATAACTTACTATATAATATTTAGTTCTATTCAAAACCAATATCTTATTTTTTTAACAATTCGTTATTCATGCACACCGAATATACTAATGAACATATATAAATATGCATTATATAATCTATCAGCAAAACTTACAATTAACAAAATCCTATTATAGACTGATATGATACTATTGGCAGCTTTACCTAAGACTGTAATTGTGCTGTAGAATAAATTTTGGTACTTATATCCTGCAGTTATGATTTTTAATGCAAATTCTGAAGGAAATGTGAACTGTAACTATCAGGATCATTTGACTTTAGCAAGTAAAAAAAAATTGATTTGTTATTGGGGATTTAATTATGTAAATTGAATGTATAAACACAAGGTATATTTTTCTAATATAATAATGGCTAACATCTGGGTAACAAATTGATATGTTTCCATGTACACTGAATATACTAACATGTAAACAGTTACTAATATAGTGTAGACTAACTAAGAAAAAAGGTTTTGTTGAAAGAAACAGATTTGTACACATAAAATATAATAATAGGTAACAGCTTAGTCAATTCTTATCAATACCAATACTTATTTTATAACAATTATACATTGAATATACTGACATATAAATGTACATTTGCTAATAAAATAATAGGTAATAAATAATTAGTAGAAGAAATTGTAATAGCCTATACCTACTATGAATTGATAACGCTATTTTGATGTAGCTATGTATTGTTGGAAAGCAATATTTTAATTGAATGCATATAATTGTATTTGTGCTAAATGGGAAAGCAATATTTTAATTGAATGCATATAATTGTATTTGTGCTAAATGGGAAAGCAATATTTTAATTGAATGCATATAATTGTATTTGTGCTAAATGCTAATTGTTTCCTACTATTCCGTTGGATTTCATGTGTGCGCCATAGATAACCAAGCATGTCATATTTGCTATATCACTATGTGTAAAGAACACTATCTATATATATATGAATAAATCATAACAAAAGAATATATATTTTGTTTTTGATTCTTAATCAATAAATGATGATTAACGACAATATCTGTAACTATTTAATATTGAAGCTTTCGAAAAAATAATGAAAAACCAATTTTTACACAAATCAAAATAGAAAAAAGGTCATCCAATGACTTCAAAAGTTCATCTAAAAGATATTAAGCTTCATTGGGAAAATTTAGCATTATTAACTAAAAGTGAGATTATTAATTCATGTCACCGATTAAACAAAAACATACCCTAACTTGACAATTAATGGATGTACTATGTTATTATGTATCTTTGTAGATGTGACACTAATAACAATAATAGTCTAAAAAGAATACAATTAATTAACGTAGGATGTCTTTTAACGCGTTGGTTAGCACTGAAGACATAGATCTATTCAAATGTCAAATACCTATAATAAAAGCAAAGAGTACAAAACGGTCAAGCAGAAAACATGTGTACATATTGCATGATAAGCACAAAAACTTTATTTGTTCTTTTTGCATTATATTTATGAATTTTAATTGGAGCAAAATGTGTACATGGCTGAAAAAATGACCACCATCAAGCAGAAAATGTTACCTGATGCAATAGCCATTTTATCAAAGTCTCATCTATGAACCATCGACAAATACAATCACCAATAAACTATAGATACTCCAAAAGCCTGGTAAATATAAGTAATCGCATTAAATCAAAATAAAATAAATTTGTTAATTTGATTTAATAAGTGCTTAGTTGAAAATTTGTAACGACCCGGAAAATCTGAACCAATTTAAAATTGGCTAAAATAGTGAATTTAAAATATTTAAAATAAATATAATGAATAATAACGATGAAAAGTAAGTTTGAATCGACAATTGAAAATAAATAAAATTACTTTGAAATATAAACAAGGCCTGAAATGGCGCGGCAGTTTCAAAATTTGATCTCAAACTTTGCCTAACTATACCGGGTGCAAAACAAAACGAATTTGAGTGAAACCAAAAATAGTTAAATCTGTTAATGAATATCTTTCTAACGAATCTGAAAAATAGAAGTTTCATAGCAGGAAGCAAAAGTTATGGCCAAATGAATTTTCAGAAAGGTCGCTATGGAATTTATATAGCCCGTGAAAATGTCCATTTTGCAAACGACCTCGAAATTCGACGAAACCACTTTTGTTGGATCCGGGATATTAAACTATTGCTGGGTTTCAAATTTCATAATTTTTGAAGCTAGTATGTAAGTGTGGCAAAGGAAAATGTGTTTGGTCGATTTCTATTAAATTGGATCGACCAGAAAATGTCCATTTTGCGAACGACCACAGAATTCGACAAAACCACTTTTGTTGGATCCGGGATGTGAAGTTATTGCTAGGTTTCAAATTTCATAATTTTTGAAGCTAGTATGTGAGCGTGACAAAGGAAAATGTGTTTTGGTCAATTACAGTTAAATTGGATCGACCAGAAAAGGGCCATTTTGCAAACGGTCTCAGAATTCGACGAAACTAGTTTTGTTGGGACCGTATCGTCAAAACATAGCCCGATTTATTTTTCTTGAATTTTTCAAATCAGTTTGTGGCCCTGGAAAATTGAAATTTACGTTCAAATCGAATATTGAATGTTATATATTTTAAATTGAAGGAAAACCGACTGAAACAATCGAATGGGCCCTCGAAACATGTCCCATTGTGTTCAGAATGGGGGTAAAACGCTAGGGACGACAATCGTTGGGTTTGGATTGGTGCTCGTGTGTGAAAGAGGGTATTTTAGAGATTTTAAAATATATAAATAAATAAAAATATTCATTGGTCAATAAACTTTCTCTCTCCCCGTAAGCTTCAGCGCGTAAGGCGGAAAGGCCTTCCATCCTTCCTCCTCCGATTCCTCCTCCTACACTCAATAAAAACCCATGCCCCTTTGGAGAATTTTGTAGTGCTCCTCACGATCTTCACATCCATAGGAAGTTTGGATTTTTTTCGTGCCCTATAGAGCCAGAATCGAGCTCGAGAAGGTCGGAACTTCCAGCCGTCGCCGCAACCTGGTGGCGCCGTCGCACCTGACCCCCCTGCCACCGATCTGCGCGCCTATCGGGGCTAGACGATGTGGTGAAAGCTGATCGGCTTCACGTGTAACGGATTTGAAGATAAGTCGAAACCTAGTTTTGAAGATCGAGCTGAGGGTAACGACCTATTTAATTTTAAACTATATTATAGCATTTTAAAGTGCTATGGTTTTTGATTTCACTATAAAAATCATATCTTTTTCGTTTCTTGATGAAATTCAGTGAAACAAGAGACAGTGGACTCGTGTTGATGTCTTCTACATTCTAGAAGAGACCGCATATTTTTCTGAGCCTTCTGCTATTTTTGGTGGAGTGGAACCCAAGGTGAGATTTCTAAATTTTAAACGATATGGAAAACGACGATGTATAAATTATATAGTCTATGTATGAGTTATATAAGCGTTGTACACCTCTTGTATAAGCGTTGTATAAGTTGTACGTTCGATGTATAAGTTGTATATGCGTTGTAAAAATTATATATGTGTTCAAATAGAAGTGAAATGCTATATATATATATATATATGCCCCTCGTCCACAAACCATGGACGGTATTTATTGGTTGTGATTGGTGTGAAAATTGACTGATAGCGAATGGTTGATTGAAATTGTTTGTGGTTGAAATTGATTGATTGTGGTTGAAAAATACCCGTTTGTGGAAGAGAAATATTTGGTTGAAACCACATAGGATTAGTTTGGGGAAATGAAAAAAATATGCATGCTGCCTGCGTGCGAACTAGATGCATGTTTCCCTATTGTCAAAAGCTGCGAGGCTTTAAGGTAGAGCGAGGAGCCGTACTAGGGACGGTCCCGGTTTTAACTACCCTGCCGTTATGCTGCCGAAATTTTGAATAATATTCATGTGTTAGAATTATTTTCCTGTGTTGAAATTATATTCGTCTGTTGAATAGAAAACCTTCATTTGTTGAATAGAAATTCACTCGTTAAATTGAAATTCATGTGTTGAATGGTATTCGTGTTTTAAATATAAAAATCACCTTTTTATCTATATATATATAAACTATAGAAAACCTTCATGTGTTGAATTGAAATTCATTCGTTGAATAGAAATTAATGTGTTGAATGGTATTCGTGTTATAAATATAAAAATCACCTTTTTACCTATATATATAAACTATAGAAAACCTTCATGTGTTGAATTGAAATTCATTCGATGAATTGAAATTCATGTGTTGAATGGTATTCATATTTTGAAATAAATTATTTTATAATAAAAAACATATTTTTATCATCTATATGAACTATATAAAATAGTCGTGTTTTGAAAGAAATTGTTTTATAATAAAAATCATATTTTTATCATCTATATGAACTATATAAAATAGTCGTGTTTTGAAAGAAATTGTTTTATAATAAAAATCATATTTATATCATCTATATGAACTATATAAAATAGTCGTGTTTTGAAAGAAATTGTTTTATAATAAAAATCATATTTTTATCATCTATATGAACTATATAAAATAGTCGTGTTTTGAAAGAAATTGTTTTATAATAAAAATCATATTTTTATCATCTTATGAACTATATAAAATAGTCGTGTTTTGAAATAAATTATTTTACATTAAAAATCACATTTTTATTATATACATGAATTGTTAAAAATAGTGAAGTGTTGAAATAGAAGACAGTTAGATAAAAATATCATTTTTTATCAAAAGTATGAATATTATATAGTTTTGAAATCGAAGAATCTAAATATATATATATATATAAATAGAATTGAAATATATCGAATAACGAAGCTGCAGTTCGTATTTTGAAACCATGATTTCAAACGATTAGTGCGGGAGATCCGACCATCGGATCTTCCCGAAATCGCAACCGTTGGGTTCGCTTTGGAAATATCTTTCCAACGGCACCAACTTTGTAAAAATCCAACGATTGGATTGTCTGGAATGTTTAATTCAAATATGAAGAAAAACAGCGCCAGAATCGATTATATTTTTATATATATATATAAATATAATTATATTAAATCGAATAACGACGCTGCAGTTCGTATTTTGAAATCGAAACTTCATACGATTGTACCGGGAGATCCGACCGTCGGATTTTCCCGAAACTGGAACCGTTGGATTCGTTTTGAAAAGACTTTCTAATGAAGTAAATTTTGTGAAGGTCCAACGGTTAGATTTTCATATATGTGTAAATCAAATTTGAGGAAAAACAGCACCACAACCGCGTTATGGCCCGAAGCGTCGTTTTGAATAAATTGGCTATTTTAAAATAAATAAAAATAGCGATAAATCGTTATAAAATATTATAAACGATATGGTTGTGAAATTTAGAAATTGACTGAAGGTTTGCTAAGTCGAATGGTTTCCTAGATTTTGATCTGATGCTGGTTTCGGCCTTCGGGGTTAATATTTGGGAAATCTTTCTCTTACTGATTGACGGTTAGTGACTAATGAATTGAAATGATGCGTATGTAGTGTTTGTGTGGCACATGTTTATTATATACGCGAGTTGCTCAGAAAGACCGGGTTTATCCCATTCTGAATAACTGAATCGACGATAAGAAGTCGAAGATGAAGACGGTGGTTGAAGACCGATCTTCACCTCGTTTGGATGTAACTAATGTCCTGATTGGGAGGCATCCTGAAATATGGATAATGAGTGGTGATCGTCCAGACGTATGTGGGGATCGATGGATATGCAAGGTATTTAGTGCCTCCGGTTTCGTTCAGACCCAGAACGGACTTGCAAATGGACTGTGTCTGACATTGGAATTCATTCTGTGCGATCAATAACCATCAGTTGCATGGTGTGAATTGCCGGTGTGGCATGCTAAGATGCAGTGATCAGGGCTTCTGTTGAAAAACAAAGTCTTGTGATTGATGATCAAAGCACCGCCTCTGTGGTGTAGCTTTGTGTATAACGTGAATTCGCGAGCCTCACACCTCGGTATGAACCAGAAATGGGAGAAGGACCTCAGGGAGGGCATGCGTTTCCTTCTAGCTAGGAGTTGTGTCAGTGTTTTTACACAGCCTAACATTTTACTTATGTGGATGATGGATTGCGAGGCGCCTCGGTTATATCAGTCGATCCGAGACCGATGGAGTCATTCGTTAGCTCATTGACGCCCCATACGATGGGGAAACGTAGTGTTCAGGAATTTTAATCCACATCGGTGGACCGGCCCTATCGCTCCAAGGGCCCACCTGTGTCTGGGTCCTGAGACACAGGCTAGAGCGTCTCGAATTCGGTAAGGACTATCTTTTGCCTTGGTTCATGACGGAAATCCAATTTCCAAATACGTGACTGCGGTTTTGATTGTATACCTATATATGGCGACATAGTGGTATGGGGCATTAATGTCGTCTATGATTGATAGTTATGATTCGAAATTGTTTTCAAAACTTATAAACACTAGCAATAATACCAAATGCTTTTGTTTTATTCGTATCAAGCATATTTTGGCCGTTATAAGGTAAAAACTCTATCCTCCGGTTTGCGTTGCATTGTGTGATGGGAACTGAGTCTTATAATGGCTTCATTTTTATAAAAAGCATTGCGATGTTTAAAAGAATAATTTGTTTTAAAGCACTGGCAATCCAATGGAGTAAACCCGTTTCACGAAAGTGGCGTGGTCCTGTGATTAGCCATATTTTGAATGTGTTGAGTAGATTTCTCATACCAGTCCCATGACTGACTCGTAGTTTGTTTCACTTTCAAAATCGGGTGCCCCTTTTTCTACACGGGTAGCCTTGTATTCAGGTTTTAGCTGGCTTTCTCTGGATAGCTGGAGCTGAAGATGGATTCTATCATTTATCTCTTTTTACGCTGTTCAACTCCTATTGTACATATTATGTTTGTTTCCGCTGTAGATATTTATGTATAGATGAACTGTATTTGTTCTAAGTATGATCCTATATACTGTGTAACTCTGATGATTATGTTTATCCAGTGGATTATTTGTTCATTATCTGGTGTATTTATTTAATTCTGTTCTGCTGTTATCTGTTTATGTGTTATATTCCAAAGATTACCCTTGTCACCATCAGTACGGGGTTTGGGGTCGTCACAATGTGGTATCAGAGCTTTGGTTAAGCTTAGTTCTAGAATATAACATATGAACGAACTCGTCAGAAATAGAACCAGTAGTGTTCTAGGGCGGGTAACTCTATACAGATAGGATCAGTAATATCCTAGTATGAGTAAAGAAGAATGAAATACACCCCACTAGACAAATTTACATTTGGAGTATATGTTTCTATGTTTTAAAATACCTTTTTTATGACCTGACACTTGATCTGCTATTTGCAGAAGTACTAGAAAAATGAGTGTTAGAAACAGAAGAAATGCAGAACCCGATCTAGAGGCTCTATTAAAGAGATATCGAAATCTGGGCGGAGCACAATTCTCGGGCAATGAATCTATAATTCAGACTCAAGCTTGGATGAGTTCTGTCGAAAGAATTTTTGAGTGTATCCAATTGAGAGATGATCAGAAAAGATTAGTAGCATCTTGGGCGCTTAAAGAAGAAGCTTTAATCTGGTGGCAAACAATCTCCAAGGATAATCCAGAAGGTGATATCACCTGGGATAGATTCAAAGAGATTTTCCTAGAAAGATTTACTCCTCCTAAAGTGACGGAGCGATTATGTGATGAATTCTCTTATCTGATACAAGGAGATATGACCATTCCAGAATATCATAAGAGATTCAACGAACTTTCTCACTTTGCTCCTCATCTGATTCAAGATCCAAAGAGGAAGAATCTGAGATTTATTCATGGCCTGCAAAGAAGATACCAAAATAGTGTAATGAGGAATGTGAAGCTTCCTTTTTCAGAAATGTTTTATATGGCTTATCAGTATGAAGATCTCCATAAGAAGGGTATGTTGCGCGACGAAGAAGAAGTCAGTTCGAGTAACAAAGTGGAGTCTGTGACTGATAGTCCTGAGGTCAATAAGTAGCCCAGTGCCAAGGGGAAAAGGGCCAGATCTGAGAAAGAACCCGTAACGACCGCCGTATGCAATAACTGCCATCAAAAAGGGCATTTGTCGATAAATTGCGGGCCCTTAAAGAAACGAAGCAAGGGTGGATTCAAACCCGGTAGGAAGTCTCGAGAAGTTAGGAAATGCCGGAAGTGCCATCACGCTGGTCATATTGAGAAGAATTGCCAGCTATTAAAGAAAGAATCTGAAGCAGTACATATAAATGAAGTAGTAGAAACTTCTGAGCACTCAACTAGTCAAGAAAGGACTGATGTTTTGGAAGGCACGCTTAATGTCAAAAATATTCCAGTTAAAGTACTGTTTGATACAGGCACGTCGCGAAGCTTCATTGCAAAGAATGCAATTAAGAAGTTGAATTCGAAATTAAAGAAGCTCAAAGAACCAATGACTATCCAAAATCCAGTCGGGGGTTCCATCGATCTCAGTTTGGTTTGTGGGGTGCCTGTCCCTTTTTCCTGTTATAAATTCCCTACTATTTCTATCGTCATGAATTTTACTGAATTCGATCTTATTCTGGGATTGGATTGGCTAACCAAATATGAAGCTGAGGTTAGGTATGCTGAGAGAGTTGTTAAGGCAAAGGCCCAATCAGGGAATTATATAACCATACCATGTGAAGGTCCGAATTCCAATAGAAAAGACTTTTGGTCAACTCTAGATGTTTCTCCTGCTTGAATAGAAAATATCCCTGAAGTCACAGAGAATATTCCTGATCTAGTAAAATATATTCCTGTCGTCAAGAATTATACGGATGTGTTTGAAGAAGTTGTTCGCTTACCTCTGCAGAGAGAAATAGATTTCAAAATTGCTTTAATTTCGAATGCAAGGCCGGTAATTCACGCTATTCGAAGAATGTCCTTGAAAGAGAAAGAGGAATTAAACAATCAAACACGACAACTCGTATGGATGGGTCTGATCAGGCCTAGTTTCTCTGATTGGGGAGCAGCAGTTGTGTTTGTCCCAAAATCTGATGGTACTCTACGGCTATGTGTGGATTATCGTGATTTGAACAAACAGACAATAAAGAATAAATATCCATTGTCGCGAATCGATGACTTAATGGATCGTCTGAATGGAGCACATGTATTTTCAATGATGGACCTAGCTACAGGCTTCCATCAGCTTCGTATTGCCGAAGAATGTGTTCCTATGACAGCATTCAGAGGTCCAGACTTATTCTAGGAGTGGTTAGTAATGCCATTCGGCTTATGTAACGCTCCATCATACTTCGTCGATTTGATGAATAGAGTGTTCAGAGGAGTCCTGAATAAATTTGTTCTGGTTTTTATTGACGATATTCTAATCTTCTCTAAATCAAAGGCCGAACATGAAAAGCATTTGGAACAGGTTCTGGTAATCCTCAGAAGGAATGTATTAAAAGCCAAACTATCCAAATGTATATTCTGGAAAGATGAAGTGAAATTTCTGGGCCACGTTGTATCGAAAGAAGGAATTGTTGTGGATCCAAGTAAAATCACAGCTATTCAAAACTGGAAACAGCCTAGTACTCCTACAGAGGTTCACAGTTTTCTTGGATTGGCTAGTTATTACCGGAAGTTTGTTAAGAACTTTTCGAAGATATCTGGTCACTTAACGAAGCTTACAAAGAAGCACTCAAAATTCAAATGGACTCCAGAGTGTGAGGAGGCTTTTGAGGAGTTAAAGTTAAGATTAACGACCGCTCCAGTGTTAACCATTATCAACGGCAATCAGGATTTAAAGGTCTGGACAGATGCCTCTAGAGAGGGCCTTGGCGCAGTGTTAATGCAAAGAGGCCAAGTGATTGCTTATGCTAGCCGCCAGCTGAAGCCGCACGAGAAAAACTATGTAACTCATGATCTTGAGTTATTGGCTATCGTATTCTCTTTGAAAATCTGGAGAAACTATCTTCTGGGTGAGAAATTCGAACTGTATACAGACCATCAGTCATTGAAGTATTTGTTCACCCAGAAAGACCTGAATCTGAGGCAGCAACGTTGGCTAGAGTTCCTTGCAGCATATGATTTTGAGATTCTATACACTCCAGGGAAAGCCAATGTCGTGGCCAATGCGCTGAGTCGAAAGAATGTAATGATCGCCAGCTTTATTATTACGAGTTCCTTGATTGACAAAATATCTGTTCTTCAGAAGGAGGATAACTTTATTAAGGATATGATCAAAACGATTCAGAAAGGCGAACCCTCGTGTTTTCAAATAGATAACGATGGAATCCTGAGATTGAAAGGAAGGATTTGTGTTCCCGACATCCCAGAGTTAAAAAGGGAAGTGTTAGACGAGTGTCACAAATCCAAGTTGAGTATCCATCCCGGTGTGGCCAAAATGTACAACGATCTCAAGCAAACATTCTGGTGGAAGGCTATGAAAAGAGACATTTCAATATATGTTAGCCGATGCCCTACATGCTAGCTAGTCAAAAGCGACCAACAGAAACTGTCTGGATTGTTACAACCGCTAGACGTTCCAGGTTGGAAGTGGGAACATATTTCCATGGACTTCATAGATGGTTTGCCCAGAACCAGAAAAGGAAATGACAGTATTTGGGTGATTGTAGATCGCTTCACGAAGACCGCCCATTTCATACCTGTCAGATCAAACAGAACTGCTCAGAGTCTGACGCAGATTTACTTCAAGGAAACTGTTAGACTACACGGAGTGTCGATCAGTATAGTTAGTGATAGAGATACAATATTTACTAGCAAATTCTGGGAGGCATTTCAGGTAGAGCTGGGAACAAAACTGAACTTGAGCACCGCTTATCATCCTCAGACAGATGGTCAGACTGAGAGAATGAATCGTATTTCAGAAGATCTATTACGGGCTTGTGTTCTAGATTTCAGTGGATCATGGGAAGACCATCTGCATTTGGCTGAATTCTCATATAATAACAGCTACCAGGCGAGCCTGACAATGTCGCCATTCGAAGCATTGTATGGTAGATCGTGCCGATCCCCTGCTTGTTGGGTCGAACCAGGTAATAGACTTGTGTTGGGGCCATATATGATCCGAGAAGCTGCCGACAAAGTCGATTTTATTAAGAAACGATTGCTCGCCGCTCAAAGCCGACAAAAGAGCTATGCCGATAGGAGAAGAAGAGATATATCATTTGTTGTTGGCGACTATGTATATTTGAAAGTATCGCCGATGAGAGGAGTTATCCGGTTTGGTAAAACTGGGAAGTTGACACCCAAATTCATTGGCCCGTTTCCTATTCTGGAACGGATCGGAACTCTCGCTTATAGGGTTAAATTGCCTGATTGGTTGCCTGGAGTGCATGATGTATTTCACATATCTCAACTTCGAAAGCACGTTCATGATCCAGACTTGATCGTGGAAGAAACAGCTCAACAAGATATTGAAATTACTCCAGAATTAGCTGTGAGAAGAGAGCCGCTAAAGATTATCGGCAAAGAAACCAAAGAGCTGAGGAACAAGAAGGTTCACTTAGTCAAAGTGCAATGGAGTGGAGATCCGCGAGATTATACTTGGGAAACTGAGGAGAGCATTCAGAAAGCCTATCCTAAGTGTCGAGTAGATATCTCTGATTGACTCCGGTGCAAGGTACATTTACCATACTTTGCATTACCAATTAGTTCTCTACTCTGTTTTTATTTTCTTTCCATGGATGTGCACTTTTGATTCTATAGTCTAAATGATTTTAAAAGAATATAGAAATTGATCAGTATATTTTTGAAGAGTTAAAAACAAATTGCTTGTTGTTTGCATTGTGTGATAGTAAATTGGATTAATTAAATTATTGAAACGATAGTTAATTTAATTAATAAGAGAATGAATGGTAGGATTTATTCGATTAACTCACACATTGAAATGATTTAAAAATAGATAGAAATATATACATGTGCATTATATATGTTTGAACAGGTAAATGGATAGCTGTTGAGTAAAGATTTTATTTGCGTGCCCGACAAATAGGTAAACCTTAATGAGTTGGATGCGAAATATTATTATATCAACTCCTGTGAGTGCCATTGGATGCGGAGTGCTGGTTGTTCTGTATGTAATAATAAACGTCGCCACAGGATAGTAACAATAAATTTTGAACTACACTACATGGCATACTTCTGGAAGATAGGCATACTTCATCATATACCACATAAGCATTTGGAGCTTGTGTGACGAGGTGGAAGATTTACCATACGAGTGAGAGGCTTGTATGGCGATGAATATATTTTATAGGTTGAGCTGATGACTGATATGGACTGTTTAAAATGTAACGATAAATTGCCAGATTAATAAAAAAACCCACACGGGTCTGGATTTGACAATAATCACATCTCTCTAGTCATTAGATACGGCACATGGATTATTTATTTCCCACACGGGACGAGGTGACGAGGATTTATCCTCTGGAGCAATTAAAATACACACTCCCTCAGGCTTTGACAGGGTGACGAGAATTTATTCTCTGGAGTTATTATCTATACACGCTCCCTTGTAAACACCAGATTATATCACTATAAATATGTGTATGCTTTATAGGATTTATTGGGTACCTAATACGGCCCAATAAATTTCCAAACCTCTCCCCGTACAAAGGAGGTTATGGCAGAAAAATTCGAAAATTCCGGGTGTTAGCCAAATTTTTGAAGAATTTGAAAATTATCAGAAACTGAAAAGTTGGAGAATGGAAGCCAGATCGAACGTAGAGTTGATTAATCAAACCACTTTCGACTTTGTTCCTTTTCGAGGACGAAAAGTTTTAAGTGGGGGAGATTGTAATGACCCGGAAAATCTGAACCAATTTAAAAATTTTAAATTGGATAAAATAGTGAATTTAAAATATTCAAAATAAATATTTTGAATAATAATGATGAAAAGTAAGTTTGAATCGAAAATTGAAAATAAATAAAATTACTTTGAAATATAAACAAGGCCTGAAATGGCGCGGCAGTTTAAAAATTTGAACTCAAACTTTGACTGACTGTACCGGGTGCAAAACAAAACGGATTTGAGTGATACCAAAAATATTTAAATCTGTTAATGAATATCTTTCTAACGAATCTGAAAAATCGAAGTTTCATACCAGGAAGCAAAAGTTATGGCCAAATGAATTTTCAGAAAGGTCGCTATGGAATTTATATAGCCCGTGAAAATGTCCATTTTGCAAACGACCTCGGAATTCGACGAAACCGCTTTTGTTGGATCTGGGATGTTAAACTATTTCTAGGTTTCAAATTTCATAATATTTGAAGCTAGTACGTAAGCGTGGCAAAGGAAAATTTGTTTGGTCGATTTCTATTAAATTGGATCGACCAGAAAATGACCATTTTGCAAACGACCTCGGAATTCGACGAAACCACTTTTGTTGGATCCGACATGTGAAGTTATTTCTAGGTTTCAAATTTCATAATTTTTGAAGCTAGTATATGAGCGTGGCAAAGGAAAATGTGTTTTGGTCAATTACAGTTAAATTGGATCGACCAGAAAAGGGCCATTTTGTAAACGGTCTCAGAATTCGACGAAACTAGTTTTGTTGGGACCGTATCATCAAAACATAGCCCGATTTATTTTTCTGGAATTTTTCGAATCAGTTTGTGGCCCTGGCAAATTGAAATGTACGTTCAAATCGAATATTGAATGTTATATATTTTAAATTGAAGGAAAACCGACTGAAACAATCGAACGGGCCCTCGAAACATGTCCCATTGTGTTCGGAATGGGGGCAATACGTTAGGGACGACAATCGTTGGGTTTGGATTGGTGTTCGTGTGTGAAAGAGGGTATTTTAGAGATTTCAAAATATATAAATAAATAAATAAAATTCATTTGTCAATAAACTTTCTCTCTCCCTGTAAGCTACAGCGCGTAAGGCGGAAAGGCCTTCCATCCTTCCTCCTCCGATTCCTCCTCCTGCACTCAATAAAAACCCATGCCTCTTTGGAGAATTTTGTAGTGCTCCTCACGATCTTCACATCCATAGGAAGTTTGGATTTTTTCATGCCCTGTAGAGCCAGAATCGAGCTCGAGAAGGTCGGAACTTCCAGCCGCCGCCGTACCCTGGTGGCGCCATCACACCTGACCCCCCGCCACTGATCTGCGCGCCCCTCGGAGCTAGACGATGTGGTGAAAGCTGATCGGCTTCACGTGTAATGGATTTGAAGATAAGTCGAACCCTAGTTTTGAAGATCGAGCTGAGGGTAACAGCCTATTTAATTTTAAACTATATTATAGCATTTTTAAGCGCTACGGTTTTTGATTTCACTATAAAAATCATATCTTTTTCGTTTCTTGACGAAATTCAGTGAAACAAGAGACAGTGGACTCGTGTGGACGTCTTCTACATTCTAGAAGAGACCGCATATTTTTCTGAGCCTTCTGCTATTTTTGGTGGAGTGGAACCCAAGGTGAGATTTCTATATTATAAACGATATGGAAAACGACGATGTATAAATTATATAGTCGATGTATGAGTTATATAAGCATTGTACACCTCTTGTATAAGCGTTGTATAAGTTGTACATTCGATGTATAACTTGTATATGCGTTGTAAAAATTATATATGTGTTGAAATAGAAGTGAAATGCTATATATATACACACGCCCCTCGTCTACAAACCATGGACGATATTTATTGGTTGTGATTGGTGTGAAAATTGATTGATAGCGAATGGTTGATTGAAATTGTTTGTGGTTGAAATTGATTGATTGTGGTTGAAAAATACCCGTTTGTAGTAGAGAAATATTTGGTTGAAACCACATAGGATTAGTTTGTGGAAATGAAAAAAATATACATGCCGCCTGCGTGCGAACTAGATGCATGATTCCCCATTGTCAAAAGCTGCGAGGCTTTAAGGTAGAGCGAGGAGCCGTACTAGGGACGGTCCCGGTTTTAACTACCCTGCCGTTATGCTGCCGAAATTTTGAATAATATTCATGTGTCAGAATTATTTTCCTGTGTTGAAATTATATTCGTCTGTTGAATAGAAAACCTTCATGTGTTGAATAGAAATTCATTCGTTAAATTGAAATTCGTGTGTTGAATGGTATTCGTGTTTTAAATATAAAAATCACCTTTTTATCTATATATATAAACTATAGAAAACTTTCATGTGTTGAATTAAAATTCATTCGTTGAATAGAAATTCATGTGTTGAATGGTATTCGTGTTTTAAATATAAAAATCACCTTTTTACCTATATATATAAACTATAGAAAACCTACATGTGTTGAATCGAAATTCGTTCGTTGAATTGAAATTCGTGTGTTGAATGTTATTCATATTTTGAAATAAATTGTTTTATAATAAAAATCATATTTTTATCATCTATATGAACTATATAAAATAGTCGTGTTTTGAAAGAAATTGTTTTATAATAAAAATCATATTTTTATCATCTATATGAACTATATAAAATAGTCGTGTTTTGAAAGAAATTGTTTTATAATAAAAATCATATTTTTATCATCTATATGAACTATATAAAATAGTCGTGTTTTGAAATAATGTTTTACATTAAAAATCACATTTTTATTATATACATGAATTGTTAAAAATAGTGAAGTGTTGAAATAGAAGACAGTTAGATAAAAATATCATTTTTATCAAAAGTATGAATATCATATAGTTTTGAAATCGAAGAATCGAAATATATTCATATAAATAGAATTGAAATATATCGAATAACAAAGCTGCAGTTCGTATTTTGAAACCGTGATTTCAAACGATTAGTGCGGGAGATCCGACCATCGGATCTTCCCGAAATCGCAATCGTTGGGTTCGCTTTGGAAATATCTTTCCAACGGCACCAACTTTGTAAAAATCCAACGGTTGGATTGTCTGGAATGTTTAATTCAAATATGAAGAATAACAGCGCTAGAATCGATTATATATATATATAAATATAATTATATTAAATCGAATAACGACGCTGCAGTTCGTATTTTGAAATCGAAACTTCAAACGATTGTACCGGGAGATCCGACCGTCGGATTTTCCCGAAACTGGAACCGTTGGATTCGTTTTGAAAAGATCTTTGTAATGAAGTAAATTTTGTGAAGATCCAACGGTTAGATTTTCATATATGTGTAAATCAAATCTGAAGAAAAACAGCGCCACGGCCGCGTTATGGCCCGAAGCGTCGTTTTGAATAAATTGGCTATTTTAAAATAAATAAAAATAGCGATAAATCGTTATAAAATATTATAAACGATATGGTTGTGAAATTTAGAAATTAACTGAAGGTTTGCTAAGTTGAATGGTTTCCTTGATTTTGATCTGATGTTGGTTTCGGCCTTCGGGGTTAATATTTGGGAAATCGTTCTCTTACTGATTGACGGTTAGTGACTAATGAATTGAAATGATGCGTATATAGTGTTTGTGTGGCACTTGTTTATTATATATGTGAGTTGCTCAGAAAAACCGGGTTTATCCCATTCTGAATAACTGAATCGACGATAAGAAGTCGAAGATGAAGACGGCGGTTGAAGACCGATCTTCACCTCGTTTGGATGGTAACTGATGTCCTGATTGGGAGGCATCCCGAAATATGGATAATGAGTGGTGATCGTCCAGATGTATGTGGGGATCGATGGATATGCGAGGTATTTAGTGCCTCCGGTTTCGTTCAGACCTAGAACGGACTTGCAAATGGACTGTGTGTCTGACATTGGAATTCATTCTGTGCGATTGATAACCATCAGTTGCATGGTGTGAATTTCCGGTGTGGCATGCTAATATGAAGTGATCAGGGCTTCTGTTGAAAAGCAAAGTCTTGTGATTGATGATCAAAGCACCGCCTGTGTGGCGTAGCTTTGTGTATAACGTGAATTCGCGAGCCTCACACCCCGGTATGAACCAGAAACGGGAGAAGGACCTCAGGGAGGGCATGCGTTCCTTCTAGCTAGGATTTGTGTCAGTGTTTTTACACGTCCTGACATTTTACTTATGTGGATGATGGATTGTGATGCGCCTCGGTTATATCGGTCGATCCAGGACCGATGGAGTCATTCGTTGGCTCATTGACGCCCCATAGGGCGGGGAAAAGTAGTGTTCAGGAATTTTAATCCACATCGGTGGACCGGCCCTGTCGCTCCAAGGGCCCACCTGTGTCTGGGTCCTGAGACACGGGCTAGAGCGTCTCGAATTCGGTAAGGACTATCTTTTGCCTTGGTTCATGACGGAAATCCAATTTCCGAATACGTGAGTGTGCGGTTTTGATTGTATACCTATATATGGCGACATAGTGGTATAGGGCATTAATGCCGTCTATGATTGATAGTTATGATTCGAAATTGTTTTAAAAACTTATAAACACTAGCAATAATACCAAATGCTTTTGTTTTATTCATATCAAGCATATTTTGGCCGTTATAAGGTAAAAACTCTATCCTCCGGTTTGTGTTGCATTATGTGATGGGAACTGAGTCTTATAATGGCTTCATTTTTATAAAAAGCATTGCGATGTTTAAAAGAATGATTTGTTTTAAAGCACTGGCAATCCAATGGAGTAAACCCGTTCCACGAAAGTGGTGTGGTCCCGTGATTAGCCATATTTTGAATGTGTTGAGTAGATTTCTCATACCAGTCCCATGACTGACTCGTAGTTTGTTTCACTTTCAAACTCGGGTGCCCCTTTTTCTACACAGGCAGCCTTGTATTCAGGTTTTAGCTGGCTTTCTCTGGATAGCTGGAGCTGAAGATGGATTCTATCATTTATCTCTTTTTATGCTGTTCAGCTCCTATTGTACATATTATGTTTGTTTCCACTGTAGACATTTATGTATAGCTGAACTGTATTTGTTCTAAGTATGATCTTGTATACTGTGTAACTCTGATGATTATGTCTATCCGGTGGATTATTTGTTCATTATCTGGTGTATTTATTTAATTCTGTTCTGTTATTATCTGTTTATGTGTTATATTCTAAAGATTACCCTTGCCACCGTCAGTACGGGGTTTGAGGTCGTCACAAGAAAATAAACATTCTCATGGATGAAGATGTGAAGAAAACCGCAGTCTAAACACAGTGATAAAAGAAGATTTGTTTATCATGTCCAAGAATCTATGTTTCATAGTCACAACCAATGCATTTCTTAAAGTACTCATATAAAAAAATATTTTTTTCTTTAGTTTACAGCAGGTGCATAGGAATAATTGATATAGAAAACCATTGTTCATAAGGTTTTCTGGATCGTGCAACATGACGTTGAAGTATACATATTATTATTCGTTTTTACATATTCACAAATTAACCATTTAATTGGTTCATAGTTCATATATAGGTTTGTGTACACTTTGTTAGGTAAGTGTGTATGTGTACGTATACACACGTGTATATGTGTCTCTCTGTGTGTGTGTACACACACACATCACATGTGTCTATGTGTGTACACACACATCTATAATATATATATACACACACATATTATATATACACATGCACACACACACACACACACACATATATATATATATATATATATATATATATATATATATATATATATATATATATATATATACAGAAATGTTATGAATAGATTTTGTTTGCATAGTTATTGCCTAATTCTATGTAAAGAATAGTGTTCGTGTATGAAAATGAATCATATCTTTAATGGATATATATTCAGTTATATTATTAATTCATATCACACGATATATGATACAAACATTGAATACGAATAAAAAGTTTGTGCCAAAAGCGGGTGCTGACTACATAGTTTACTCATTTTACGTAATTTAATTAATTTGTTTGTGTTTACTCCTCTGATCCGATAATATATAAATTACATATGTTCTCTTCAATCCAAAGTTAACTAACTTCATGCAAAGGATTAAATATGTGTACAAAAAGGGAATGCTCCAAACGTATATATGCTGAACATTTAAAATTAAATAAACACTGATCTGCATGTACATTATTGGCATGCATGAGACAACCTATGAATGCTGTTATCGTAGTTTGTTATAGAATTGGATTTTGGCAATCTGAATTATATCAAAAATATTTCAATGAAACTTATAAACAACGTTATCTTATCTTATATATATAATAGTGTAACTAAAATGTTAGCGCATGTTAATATTAGTAGCCTAACAATATAAGTATATTAAAAAAATAAGCACAACATAAAAGTTAACAATATATCATAAAAATTAGAAACCTAAAATAATCAAACAGAAAGAGCAAAGTCGGAATATGAACTAACCATAAGCCGTAAGTGGCTTATTCTATCACTGCGGTAATAATTGTTCTTCCTTCCTACCTTCCAATGTTTTGTCCATTTGTAAGGCATCACCATAGTTTTCACAAACTGATCCGCTGTAGCTATTACTCCCCTACACATGTAAAAAGTAAAATGGAATCATAATATATGTCTCAATGGAATCATGGGAAACAGAACGAAAATGGTGAAAATTCAGATAGAATATAATTTTCCGTCAAATAAAGAAATTATAATTATAATAATAATTTACATAAAGGAAATGGAAAAATGAGAGGAAACCTTACCCAAATGTGCTGCCACCATATGACGATTAACTGTTGTTAACAAAAATAGATCTAATATTTGTCCACCAATATCTCATAGAAACAGAAGAAAGATTCAAGCAATCTTCATCAGTATCTCATGGAAACATAAGACTACAGGAAATGAAAAACACAAACTCAAGCCCGCAATAAGTTTGTAATACAAAATGGATTGAGTAGTGAGAGCAGAAATTCTATCAGGTGCTTTGCCGTTCTTCAATTAAAAGTATTGTAAAACCTGTAGAGAAAATACTCTTCTCCAAACCTGGATGAGTTTTCATCATATTATTTTTCAGTTTAATGAAAAAGGTAAAACATAAAAAACATATAATTAGGATCAAAATTAAAAAAAACACGTTTTTCGCTATATGCCTGACCACCGTAGAAACAATATCCAATGAAGGAATAGCGACTTTGATAGCGCAAAGACGTCCCTTGAATCTTAACGTTCAACTGCTAGTTATTGAGTATGGATGAGAAGGCGAACGCATTTATCTCCACTATCCAATTCCTAAATGACAAAAACTACACCGAAATGAATTTTTCTTCAACATAAACTACAGTAAACCTTCAAAGAGCTAATAAAATAACAAATTAAAACAACTGACTTACATATCAACTGAAAGATGAAATGTACCGAATTGGAAACTGCCCTTCTTCAATTTCAGATCCCGCGAGATTTCATGTTGGAGTGAGGCATTAGAGGTCCGTGAAATTAAAACCAATGCGTTGCCTCTGTGTATTGCCGTTAGGGATTGGAAGACGTTTTAGTAATCAAGTACTGGGATGGAGGAGGTTAGAAATTTAAGGAAATAGGGAAGGAGGGTGAGAACAAACTTCTGCTGTAGAGGTAATGAGAAAATGAGGAAGGAGACACGAAATGGAGAAAATGAGGAAGTGGGATGAGCGAGAAATGGGTCGGCGGTATCATTGAAGAAGAACGTGGGGGGAGTATGACCATTATAACCACATGGCATGGCAGAAAGTTGGAGTGTTATTTTAGACATTTCAAAAGCTTCATTTGAAGGTATTCTCATTATAATATAGATAGATAGATTTCTACATCTCTACACTACCTAACTGGTGTCCAAACTAGTAATCTATGATCATATGATAACGTGAACCCAATCCCCGTATTTGCGGTTGCCTTCAGGTGTGCATCTATCATGGGGATTCCGTTTATTACCTAGATCTAATCTAGGGTTTACTATTGAGTGCTTACTAGATTCAACCAGGGTTTACGCTACCCAGGGCCACTGGGGTTCATGCTACCTATTGAACGCTTCTCAGATTCAGGGTTTACGCAATCTAGGTACAACTAGGGATTATGCTACCTACTTGTATTAATTTTCCATGTGTTTGTGTCAGTTGGCCCTCTCTTGTGTGTAGATACTCTGTGTTGGCCCCACCATACGGTGTATCAAGCCTTACGATAGCGACCCGACACGATTCAAGATGCATAGTGTATAACTACTGGTACCCAGTGCCTGCTTTTTCCACTCCGGAGTACGTGCACGTAGGTAAACCATCGGAACCTACACTAACGTACCCTCTGCCGCTATTTTTGACCTCTTATAATCAGCCCAGTAATCGTGCCCCACCTTGCCTAGTTTCAGGGTACCATGATACATCTATGTGGGTTACTGCTGAAATGGGTCCCCGTTACTAGGGTTTCCTGCTGGTTAAGTTTGTGGGCTTATATGTACAAATATTACCCACCTATACGAGATGTACTTAACCCTCCCACCGATTCTAGCATGTTTTCTTAACGGTTAAGTTTGTGGGCCTATATGTACTAAAATTACCCACATACACGAGATGTACTTCACCCTCCCATCGATCCAAGCATGTTTATATATGTTTAAGTTTTGTGGCCCTATATTTACTAATATTACCGACTAACCCAATGTGCACTTAACCTTCCCACGGATTCAAGCATGTTTATGTAATGGCTAAGTTTTGTGGGCCTATATTTACTAATATTACCCACCTACCCGACGTGTACTTAACCTCCTACTCGTCAAGTCGTATTGGTTAAGTGGTTCTTATTAACTTAACCTCTTTTGCTTATCATGTTGGATTGGTTAAGTGTGATTTATTAACTTAACCCTATTCATTCATCAGGTTATATTGGTTAAATATTTCCCATTTAACTTAACCCCATTCGCTCATCAAGTTATATTGGTCAAGTGTCATTAATCAATTCAAGTTAACTTAACCCATCCACCCGTCATGTCATGTTGGTTAAGTGTTTCCTTCTGGCGTTGACTTGACCCTACCTCAAATCATGTTTTATTGGTTAGGTGTTGTTCTCGTGTTTACTTAACCCTTCCCATGCGCCATATTATATAATTGGTTAAGTGTTTTCCTCTTGTATTACTTAACCCCACCACATGTCATTATATATTTTGGTTAAGTGTTACCATAGTTAACTTAAACCTATCATCTGCTTAATTAACATGTTACAACGGTTAAGTGTTCTAAATTTACTTAACCTCACCCACTTGTCTAATTAACATGTTGTAACGGTTAAGTGTTCTAATTTTACTTAACCTCGCCCACATGCCTAGTTAACATGTTATTACGGTTAAGTGTTTCCCTAATTACTTAACCTCATCATTTCTAGCTTGATTTATTCATGAGCCTTAATTAATTAATTAATTAAAGCACCAACCACTCACATTAGACATATATTGTTGTGGTTACTGGATGTGCCTGACGGTTCCGGGCAGGTTTACACCACAACTCAGTCTAGCCTCGGGTTTATCTGGGCTTGATGCACTAACCATCCACATTAGACAGGTTTGTTGTGGTCACTGGATGTACCGGTCGGTTCCGGACAGTTTTACACCACAACTCAGTCTAACCTCGGGTTAGGCATATTTGTCTTTTACTAAATTTACATATTTACTACTTCTGTAAATTTTCTGTAAATCAATTTAGCCTAGATCATATTCATTTCTCATGCAAATTAGCATATTTATATTTTATGCCCAAAACTTGATTTACCTATCAATCAGCTCAACTTGTAGTTTATACCGATTTAGATTTAATATTCCCCTTTTACAATTCATGCCCAATCTAGATTAATATTCCAATTTACGGTTCATGTCAAAACTAGATTTAATGTTCTAGTTTACCGTTTATGTCCAAAACTTGGTTTACACGCCAATTACACACTTTGTGGCCAATTAAATTTATCAACTTATGCCCAAGTCTAATATGCATGTAAATCATTCACTATTATAGTAAATTTAGATTATGTCAACATATTCATTATGCCAAATTAACTTAATTAAGCTACGCCCAATCCCCGCATTATAATCGTACGTATAACATGATTTCACAAGTTTTCTATGTACTCATGAAATGGCACTAATCAAAAGGAATAGGGGATAAGCACAAGAATTGATATAAAATATTAGGCATTACAAAAATAATGGCTCCAACAGGTTCGATGTACATAATAGTGAATAGGAATAAACTAGCCAAGTTGCACACTAAATATGAGATCCACATGATCAAGGGAATAAGCATAGGTGATTTGGTCCAACATAATGCCAGTTCAAGGTACAACATGATCGGTTATTTGTAACAATGGGAATAGTCATAAGCAACTAACTACAATATTCGTAGGCAATTAACCACAATAGTCATAGGCGAATAATCACAATAATTTCTTAACCAGTGTCATAGGCAGTAGTCTCATAGTTATGATTCATAGTCGTAGGCAATAATTTCATAGGCGATAATTCATGGCCATAGTCTTAGACAAAGGTCTCATAGTCATAGTCATAGGCAAAAACTTCATAGGCAATAGTTTCATAGTCACCGTCATAGTCATAGGCAATAGGTTCATAGGCAATAGTTTCATAGTCATGGTCTTTGGCAAAAGTCCCATAATCATAGTCATTGGCAATTAGCGACAATAAGTTCTAGGCCACAATCGAGAATCAGATCCAAAGGCACAGATAACGTTAGATTTGACATAAGAACGAATCAAAGATAATTAATTTGCAAATTTGTATAGTTCTATATTTTGATTCATTACATTCACAATTCCAATTGCACGTTCAAATCTAAGGAATAACCGAACTTATAGTGATTGGTTTAGAAAAGGCGATTTGCTATGATTCGAGTGACATTGCTTGAAGCGGAATGCCTATGGTCCAAATTGAAGCTTTATCTTGATTTGAATCTTCAGTTTGAAGAAGAACTATAACTTGTTTTAATGGAGAATAAGATTTATTTTAATTAGGATTGAGGCAGAGTATAGGCGTAATGAAGTTGTGTGGAGAAATTGAAGTTTGGAGGCGTTTATATAGCGTAGAACTCATGAATTTGGTCCAGAAATCAACCCGGATACATAAAAATGAATTTTGCCTCGGATCTGGAAAAACAGGGCAGGTCGACCCCTAGGTCGACCTATAGGGGGGAGGTCGACCCCCTGGTCGACCTGGGTCCTGGGCGGGAAATTTCCCGCCCATCCCGCCTCTGGGTTCTGTTTTGAATTTTGAATTCAGTTTCGAGCTGTTTTTAAATTTGAGCTGAAACTTCCGAAGGCCATAACTTCTTCATACGAAGTCCGATTCACGCAAACTCGGACTCTATCTCAAGCAGAATTCCGAGATGAACGCAATGGCATAACCCGTTTTCCTTGATTATTCTCTTAAAAATTAAGTATATTTTGATTTGTTACATTAATGTTTACAATAAATACAGGGTGTTACATTCTCTCCTCCTTAAAGGATTTCATCCTTGAAATCTTCAAGTTAAGAAGAATGTATCCTAACATCCAGCATCCATCTACTCAACCATTCAATCACAGGCATCCATTGTCCCTAAAAAGGATTTCTAATGCTTTCATGATTCTATGCATAGTGTGTGTACATGTCCTTATCTAATGTAAAATCAGGCGGTCTACTGATTAAGTTGACCTCCTTAATGCGAATTATGTCAGTGCCATGAGTCCATCATGTATGCAATTATCCCTAGTCATGTAAGTACTATATGCATGCATATTCATTCATCCATATGATAACACATCAAGTATTAATCTATATACAAATATATATATATATATGTGCATATGCAAACATGAAAGTGACTGAGCCGATCTAGTGCCTAATGTGTGTATATGCATCCACGAGCAACCACTAGCAACCACTGGCAACCACTTGCAACCATCAATCATAACATGTTTCAATTACATGTTTACATCCAAATGGGTTCCTACCTAAGGATCGAAGATAGGACCTAGAGGATATACTTAAAAAGATGGAAACAAGAATGCCTAAAATTCCTAGCAAAAGAGATCAGGGATATACCCACAAGAAAGAGGGTATGATGCGCGTATCTAGTCTTCCGTCTTCGAAGTCGCATCTTCTTGAGCTTCACTCCACTGTACCTTAACTAATTTAACTCCACGATTGCGAAGCTTCTTGACCTCCATTTATTTCTCATGCAAACCATCCTAGTCGAACTCGACATCCCTCAAGTACAAGCCCCAAAGGCCTAAAACAATATCAGACAAGCACCCAAGGGATACCTCCTCCAAATTTGGACGATCTATGTGAGATGATACTAACAAAACAACCAAACAATTGAGCACTTTACCAACTCTGGCTATCCTCGCCAATCTTGCTCCAAAATTATCGTTGATCGCATAACTGGCTTTAAAGTGTCATCGAGTTACATGCGGAAGTCTGTCTTGAGATCTTAGGGGGAAAACCCCTGCCCTAGTCAAAACATCTTGCGTACTCATGGACTACACCAACGGATCGAAGATCATTGATAGATAAGTAAAGTGATTCTAGGTAGCTAAGACAAACTGATCCCTTACGATCGTACGAAATCTCAAGGGTATTCTCGAGGCAAGTCGAAAGTCTAACTACCCTTGTTTCACAATTACTGGCTAACCAATCAATGCCTAGAATCAACCCATAGTCCAAAAACATAAGCATAAATATAACTATTCTCAAATCCTTACAAGTCAAAGATAAATGGGTTGAACCAGCAATTGGCTTTGAGACTATAATGGGATCCTCTACTACACAATATCTAGGGTGCAGAGACTCAACTATGGAAGCAGATATATATACGGATGTAAAGCGCTAAAATCAGAAGGAGTACTAACAGGATAATCAAAAAGGAAAAACTCTTTCAACCAAAATCTTACTGCCTCTATCTCTCAGGTATGCTGGCAGTGAGAGCATGCACTTGCCTTCCGGAAAATCCTGTCCCTTGTTCTTTCCCTTGCCCTTAATTATACGACCCGTTATACCAAAATAAAGATACTTCCTCTTGTTTAAGGTTTTACTATTTTTTTTCCTCCCCTCCTTTGTGAACCAATTCCATATCCATGGGTTCTTCATCCTTGTGTAACTTGTTGACATGTCTCTCGAAAGCTGCTTCCATCGCACGAAGAATCCTACAAAGCTCGAAAGAAAATTAGCCGTAGGTGAAACTGCTACGGCTACAGATGGAAGTTGGCACTTGTTTGCCCTTTGACAAGTGTCGTAGTCTTGTCGAGCCTACGGAACCATGCCGCGATGAGGTTACCACCCAGAAAGCCAGGAGCCCCGGAGACTCAAGAAAGAAGGAAACAAGGATTCAAACAGAGGATCAAAAGATAGTGCATATAGCTTTGGGGAATATGCCTTTAAAACAAAACTTTTCTTTTTAAAATGCTTCTTTTAAAACCATTTTGAAAATAATTTTTCAAATCTTTTATCTGATCCGGTAACCTTTATCTCTGATACCAAGTGAAACACCCCACCTCCGTTAAGGTCACTCACAAAGGGAATGCCTTAATTTCGTTAGAGCATTATAGGTAAAAGATGCAGATAAATTACAAGACAGACAATTAAAGTAGCGGCAAATAAATAAACCTTTATTTCATTGATAAACAGCTTGTACAAAGATTGTTTTACAATACCAAAGTATCCTGTCTTGTTTACAAAAATAAAGAAGCATAAAATGATTTCCCCAAATAAAGCATGAGCCAGCCATAGCAGTGGAAGAGAGAGTCTAAGGCAACACGTCAAAGAGTCTTCAAGCTTGGAAAGAGTGACGGTACAAACAAACCTGAGCTATTCCCTCCCTGACTACCGGGGGGAACGGAAGAAAAGAGGCGAAAGCAAACTAGGTCAGACATAAAGTCTGGTAAGTCCGGTGATTCTTAGTATTTAAAAGAGGAAAAGGGTCATGCTAAACCATAGTAACAAGATAATATGGGATAAGCATGGGATATGGCAAGATAAACTGAATGTACCGATAAACTGAATGTACTGATAAACTGAATGCGCTTCTACTCATCTTCTTTGTAACTACCCTATTTATACTAATTTCTATATCTCTGCACTACCTAACTGGTGTCCAAACTAGTAATCTATGATCATATGATAACGTGATCCCAATCCCCGTATTTGCGGTTGCCTTCGGGTGTGCATCTATCATGGGGATTCCGTTTATTACGTAGATCTAATCTAGGGTTTACTATCGAGTGCTTACTAGATTCAACCAGGGTTTACGCTACCAAGGGCCACTGGGGTTTATGCTACCTATTGAACGCTTCTCGGATTCAGGGTTTATGTGACCTAGGTCCAACTAGGGATTATGCTACCTACTTGTATTAATTTTCCATGTGTCTGTGTCAGTCGGCCCTCTCTTACGTGTAGATACTCTGTGCTGGCCCCACCATAACGTGTATCAAGCCTTACGATAGCGACCCGACACCATTCAAGATGCACAGTGTATAACTATTGGTACCCGGTGCCTGCTTTTTCCACTCTGGGGTATGTGCACGCCCATAAACCGTCGGAACCTACACTGATGTACCCCTTGCCGCTATTTTTGATTGCTTATAATCATCCCAGTAATCGTGCCCCACACTGCCTAGTTTCAGGGTACCATGATACATCTATGTGGGTTACTGTTGAAATGGGTCCCCGTTACTAGGGTTTCCTGCTGGTTAAGTTTGTGGGCCTATATGTACAAATATTACCCACCTATACGAGATGTACTTATCCCTCCCACCGATTCTAGCATGTTTTCTTAACGGTTATGTTTGTGGGCCTATATGTACTAATATTACCCACCTACACGAGATGTACTTAACCCTCCCATCGATCCAAGCATGTTTATATAATGGTTAAGTTTTATGGGCCTATATTTACTAATATTACCTACTAACCTGACGTGCACTTAACCTTCCCACAGATTCAAGCATGTTTATTTAATGGTTAAGTTTTGTGGGCCTATATTTACTAATATTACCCACCTACCCGACGTGTACTTAACCTTCTTCTCGTCAAGTCGTGTTGGTTAAGTGGTTCTTATTAACTTAACCTCTCTTTCTTATCATGTTGGATTGGTTAAGTGTGATTTATAAACTTAACCCTGTTCATTCATCAGGTTATATTGGTTAAGTATTTCCCATTTAACTTAACCCCATTCGCTCATCAAGTTATATTGGTCAAATGTCATTAATCAATTCAAGTAAACTTAACCCATCCACCCGTCACGTCATGTTGGCTAAGTGTTTCCTTCTGGTGTCGACTTGACCCTACCTCAAATCATGTTATATTGGTTAGGTGTTGTTCTCGTGTTAACTTAACCCTTCCCATACATCATGTTATATAATTGGTTAAGTGTTTTCCTCTTGTGTTACTTAACCCTACCATATGTCATTATATATTTTGGTTAAGTGTTAACTTAGTTAACTTAACCCTATCATCTGCTTAATTAACATGTTACAATGGTTAAGTGTTCTAAATTTACTTAACCTCACCCACTTGTCTAATTAACATGTTTAACGTTTAAGTGTTCTAATTTTACTTAACCTCACCCACTTGCCTAGTTAACATGTTATTACGGTTAAGTGTTTCCCTAATTACTTAAACTCACCATTTCTAGCTTGATTTATTCATGAGCCTTAATTAATTAATTAAAGCACCAACCACCCACATTAGACAGATATTGTTGTGGTTACTGGATGTGCCGGTCGGTTCTGGGCAGGTTTACACCATAACTCAGTCTATCCTCGGGTCTTTCTAGGCTTGATGCACTAACCACCCACATTAGACAGGTATTGTTGTGGTCACTGGATGTGCGGTCGGTTCCGGGCAGTTTTACACCACAACTCAGTCAAATCTTGGATTAGGCATATTCGTCTTTTACTAAATTTACATATTTACTATTTATGTAAATTTTCCGTAAATCAATTCAGCCTAGATCATATTCATTTGTCATGCAAATTAGCTATTTATATTCTATGCCCAAAACTTGATTTACCTATCAATCAGCCCGACTTGCAGTTTATACCAATTTAGATTTGATATTCCCCTTTTACAATTCATGCCTAATCTAGATTAATATTCCAATTTACGGTTCATGTCAAAACTAGATTTAATGTTCTATTTTACCGTTTATGTACAAAACTTGGTTTACACACTAATTACACACTTTGCGCCCAGTTAAATTTATCAACTTATGCCCATGTCTAATATGCATGTAAATCATTCACTATTATAGTAAATTTAGATTATGCCAACATATTTATTATGCCAAATTAACTTAATTAAGCTACGTCCAATACCCGCATCATAATCATATGTATAACAAGATTTCACAAGTTTTCTATGTACTCATGAATTGGCACTAATCAAAAGGAATAGGGAATAAGCATAAGAATTGATATAAAAGATTAGGCAGTACAAAAATAATGGCTCCAACAGGTTCGATGTACATAATAGTGAATAGGAACAAACTAGCCAAGTTACCACTAAATATGAGATCCAAATGATCAAGGGAATAGGCATAGGTGATTTGGTCCAACATAATGCTAGTTCAAGGTACAATATGATCGGTTATTTGTAACAATGGGAATAGTCATAAGCAACTAACTACAATAGTCATAGGCAATTAACCACAATAGTCATCGGGCGACTAATCATAATAATTTCTTAACCAATGTCATAGGAAATAGTCTCATAGTTATGATTCATAGTCGTAGGCAATAATTTCATAAGCGACAGTTCATGGCCATAGTCTTAGACCAAGGTCTCATAGTCATAGTCATTGGCAATAGCTTCGTAGGCAATAGTTTCATAGTCACAGTCATAGTCATAGGCAATAGCTTCATAGGCAATAGTTTCATAGTCATAGTCTTAGGCAAAAGTCCCATAATCATAGTCATTGGCAATTAGCCACAATAATTTGTAGGCCACAATCGAGAATCAGATCTAAAGGCATAGATAACGTTAGATTTGACATAAGCATGAATCAAAGATAATTAACTTGCAAATTGGTATAGTTCAATATTTTGATTCATTACATTCACAATTCCAATTACACGTTCAAATCTAAGGAATAACCGAACTTACAGTGATCGGTTTAGAAAAGGCGATTTGCTATGATTCGAGTGACGTTGCTCAAAGAGGAATGCGTATGGTCCAACTTGAAGCTTTATCTTGATTTGTATGTCCAGTTTGAAGAAGAACTATAACTTGTTTTAATGGAGAATAAGATTTATTTTAATTAGGATTGAGGCAGAGTATAGGCGTAATGAATTTGTGTTGAGAAAGTGAACTTTAGGGCGTTTATAAAGCGTAGAACTCATGAATTTGGTCCAGAAATAAGCCGGGATACATAAAAATGAATTCTGCCTCGGATCTGGAAAAACAGGGCAGGTCGACCCCTAGATCGACCTATAGGGGAGAGGTCGACCCCCTGGTCGACCTCGGTCCTGGGCGGGAAATTTCCCGCCCAGCCTGCCTCTGGGTTCTATTTTGAATTTTGAATTCAGTTTCGAGCTGTTTTTAAATTTGAGCTGAAACTTCCGAAGGCCGTAACTTCTTCATACAAAGTCCGATTCACGCAAATTCGGACTCTATCTCAAGCAGAATTCCGAGACGAACGCAATGGCATAACCCTTTTCCTTAATTCTTCTCTTAAAAATTAAGTATACTTTGATTAGTTACATTAACGTTTACAGAAAATACGGGGTGTTACATCTATTGAGAATTTGCAGTCTGTTAGAGTGGTCTGTGAATACTCTGATGTGTTTTAAGAGGTAAAGGGCTTACCTCCGAAGCAGGAGATAGACTACCGCATATACCTCGTTGACAATGCAAAACCCGTTGCTTTACCCATAAGACACATGGCTCCAAGGGAGAGAAAAGAACTCAGCAATCAAGTTAAAGAGCTACTTGAAAAGGGGTTCATAAGACGGAATATTTCTGAATGGGGTGCTCCATGAGTGCTCACAACCAAAGCCAATGGTTCACTCCGCCTATGCGTGGATTATAGGGAGCTGAACAAGCTGACCAAGAAGAATTGGCACCCACTCCCAAGAATTGACGATCTGTTTGATCAGCTCTTAGGTGCATCTGTTTTCTCCCAACTTGATCTGGCTACCAGGTTTCATCAGCTAAGAGTGGCTGAGGATAGCATTGACAAGACCGCATTTAGGACCCCGGATGGTTCCTTCGAGTGGCTTGTCATGCTTTTCGGCTTGACAAATGCACCTGCCTTTTTCGTGGACTAGATAAGCAGGGTGTTTCGGGAATTCCTCAATAAGTTTGTGGTGGTCTTCGTGGACGATATTTTGATCTTCTCGAAGAGTGAGGAAGAGCATGCTCAGCACTTAAGGGAAGTCATGGATACTCTCCGTGCACATCAGTTGAAAGCCAAATTCTCCAAATGCCATTTCTGGAGAGAAGAAGCTAGATTCCTTGGACATGTGGTGTCCAAAGAGGGGTTGGCCGTGGACCCTGCAAAAATGGTTGTTGTGCAAGATTGGAAGATTCCACGAAACGCAACTGTAGCTCGAAGCTTTCTCGGGCTAGTAGGATTTTACCGGAAGTTCATCAAAGACTTTGCAAAAATCTCAGCTGCACTTACAAGGTTGACGAAGAAGAACCTAGTTTTCGCTCGGGGTTTGGATTGCGATATTGCTTTCCAACGCTTGAAAAGGGATCTAACAACAGCCCCAATTATGACATTGCCTGATGGGAGCAAGATGTTTAACGTATACACGGATGCATGCGGTACAAGATTAGGCGCTGTCTTGATGAAAGAAGGGAAGGTAGTAGCTTATGGTGGAAGGCAGTTGAAAGTACATGAGAAAAACTACCCAACCCACGACCTAGAATTGGCGGCCATCGTTTTCGCTCTTAAGTCTTGGCGCAATTATCTCCTAGGTGAGAAGTGTGAATTGTTTACTGACCATAAATCGTTTAAGTACCTTTTCTCGCAGAAAGATCTCAACTTGAGGTAGTAAAGATGGATGGAGTTTCTTGCCTCATATGATTTTCAGATTTCCTATACTACTGGCAAGGGCAAAGTGGTAGCAGACGCTCTAAGTAGAAAGAAGCCGACCTTAAGCCCTCTCTTTGTAGAAAGGCAAAGCTTGGAGTACATAGCCAACTTTGACTTTAGACCCTCCTCTGAATTTGTACCTGGCTTGTTAGCAACACTAGAAGTGCGGCCTACAGTTTTTGACTCAATAGGAACCGCACAACGTGAAGACCCTCAGCTAGCAGATGTGATAGATAAGCTGATTAGGGGTGAGACTTCGAGTCACCTCAATAGATACTCCATCGATGATAAGGGATGGTTGAGACGGAATGGAAGGCTATGCGTCCCACAAGTAAGAGATTTAGTGAAAACGGTTCTAGAAGAAGCACACCATTCAAAGCTGACCATACACCCAGGCGGAGACAAAATGTATAAAGACATCAAAAGAGTTTTATTTTGGAATGGCATGAAGAGGGACATAGCTGAATTCGTTTCCAACTGCATGATATGCCAACAGGTCAAGGCGGAGCAAAAGAAGCCTGGTGGTTTGCTTCATCCTCTAGAGGTCCCACAGTGGAAATGGGATAGCATTTCGATGGACTTTATTGATGGGTTGCCTAGGTCAAGAAGGGGCAATACCAGTATTTGGGTAATAGTGGACCGGCTCACAAAAAGCGCTCAATTTATACCTATCAAATGTAGAAGGACTGCCTCATCTCTAGCATCTCTATATCTTAAAGAGATAGTTCGACTGCATGGGATACCTTCTAGCATAGTAAGCGATCGAGACCCTATCTTTACAAGCGAGTTCTGGAAGAGTTTGCAAGAGGTTGTAGGCGCACAACTATGTTTAAGGACGGCCTACCACCCCCAAACCGATGGACAGACGGAAAGGGTGAACAGAGTCTTAGAAGACCTCTTGACATTGTGTGTTCTTGACTTTGGATTGACATGGGAAGATCATCTTCCTCTTGTGGAGTTCTCCTACAACAATAGCGACCAAACTACAATAGGCATGGCACCCTTCGAAGCCTTATATGGGAGACCGTGTCGATCACCAACCTTTTGGTGGGAATCCACATATAAGCTTATACATGGGCCAGACATGATTAGGGAAACCTCAGAAATGGTGGACCTAATAAGAAGACTAATGTAGACTGCTCAAGATAGACAGAAGTCCTATGCAGATAAAAGAAGGACCGACCTTGAGTTTGAAGTTGGAGACAGAGTGTTCCTTAAAGTATCTCCTTTGAGCAATGTTGTTGCTTTGGATCCAAAGGGAAATTGGCACCTAGATTCATAGGACCATTTCCTATCTTTGAAAGAATTGGGACGATGGCCTACAGATTAGAGCTACCTGAAAAGTTGGCAGGAGTTCACAATGTCTTTCATGGTTCTCACCTACGGAAGTGCATACATGAGTCTGCGGAAGTTGTGGAACCAAAGATACTAGAAGAGGTAGAAGTGGAACGAGAAGCAACAGTGAGAAGAATCCCAACTCGTATCTTGGGAACGGAAGTCAAAAAGCTATGCAACCATGAATTCAAGCTTGTTAAAGTACAATGGAGTGACAATGAAGAAGACACGACTTGGGAGACCGAAAGCAAGATACGCGCAGCCTACCCTTATCTTTTTGAGGGTACATCTTTGATCTCTCCTTTATAATAAGTTTATTCATGCTTAGTTATCTTCTTGGTCCTATTTCTTGATCCTTAGTGGAAATCAATGGATGTAAACATGTATTTGAAACATGTTATTGTTGATGGTTGCAAAGTGGTTGCAAGTGGTTGCTAGTGATTGCTCGTGGATGCATATGCACATACACATTAGGTTCTAAATTGGATCAATCACTTTCATATTGCATTTGCATATGAATGCATGAAATTGTATGTGGATTTAAACTTGATGTGTTATCATATGGACGTTGCATTTGTATGAATGATTTTGCACTCATGTAGAATTAAGAATAGGAAAAATTGCATACATAATAGACTCATGGCACTCTCATGATTTGCATTAAGGAGGTCAACTGGATCAGTAGACTTCCTGATTTTGCACTAGATAAGAGACATATACAGAAACTCTGCATATGTTCATATGACATTAGAAGTCTTTTAAGGACAGTGGATGCTTATGGATGATGGATGAGTAGATGGAAGATTGGATGTTAAGATGTATTCTTCTTAACTTGAAGATTTCGGGGATGAAATCCTTTAAGGAGGGGCAAATGCAACTCCTCGAGTTTTCTGAGAATATTAAAATTACCAAATTCAAGAACACTAAATTTTTAGAAGAAGAATTAAGTGAAATGGGTTGCGCTATTACGTTCGTCTCAAAATTTTGGTCAAGATAGACATTTGGTTTGCATAAAACGGATACCTTATGAAGAAGTTATTAAGCCTTGAAGTTTGTATACATATGAGAAAAATATATATCCAGATACATATATAAAAATTAAATAAATAAATATGCAAAAAGGTTCAAAATAGCGAATCGGGAGGGGGGAAAATTGAACCGACCCATTTTTGAGGTCGACCCGAGCGTTGCTGGGTCGACTAGGAGTTGATTCAGGGTTTTCGACTGTCAACCCACGGGCCGATTCGCTCTAAGGCAGATGTGGTATCTGATTGGTTCTGATGGACTCCTTAATGAGTCATTAGGGATGATGCGGCTATTCTATCTTGTCTGAATGGCTTTGATTTGCTCTAGGTTAATCTGACGGTTCCTATTAAATCGAACTTCTATATAAGCAACCTAATACCTCAACCCTAAATCATATTAAAAATCAGACCAAGAGCCGTCATGCTGCCATTAGACAACCTTGAGTAGCCGCCGTTCAACTTGAAGCAAATTAAAAGAGACAGACCAAATCAAATCAAAATTAAACTAAAACAATGATTGTCTACATCAAAGGCGAGCATTTCAACTTCAGAATACAAATTCCAGAAATCAAGATTGTCTTTTGTAAGTTTAGTTATCTTTTAGATGTAAATAAATTTACGACGTGATTTGATATAAAGTGAAAAATAGAATTATAACATGTTGTATAATATTGATGATGATAATTCATGTTTGTTTCTTGTGATGATTTTATCATGAATTGTCTTGGAATGTTTGTGGCTTATTGGACTTGGTGTTGGATCTATTAAAGAATGAGAATGAAACTATCAATATCATATGCAAGTTATATGTTTCATGTTAAGATCTACATATATATGTTTATATGATTAATGCAAGTTGTATGTATTATGTTAGATCCAAGTCAAGATCTACATAAATATATTCATATGCTTTATGTTAGATCAATATGCCTATATATATGTTCATATGTTCATTTGCAAGTTATGAGTTTTATGTTGGATCCATGTCAAGATCTATCTAGGTTCATATGATTAATGCAAGTTATATGTTTTATGATAGATCCAAGTCATGATCTAATTATACATATGTTCATATGCAAGTTACATGTTAGATCCAAAACTAGATCTATATTTATATGCATGTTTGTAAAGTGGACTTATGCAAGTTCACCTTGTTAGATCTAGTTCACACCTATATGTTAATGTTAAAATTATACATGCCTTGGGATTGGACATGTCATGATTATGTCATATGCTAGTTTATAACTGAGGTTATGTTCACACATGCCTAGATCTACATATTAACATGTTTTAGGCTTATGATTATCTAAGTCTAAATTATATGCAAGGTCATGTGACATGTTAAATTATATGAATAAAGTTTTATGCAAAATTTACATGTTTGGTTGAATCTATATTATGCATGTTCCCTTCTTTACCTCTTGTTTATAAATTGGGCTAATATGCAGGCCCAACGGCTTTATGTGATTAATACGAACGAACAAACGGGGGTAATGTTGGGATAGTTATTAAATCAAAACATGTTAATAATGTAGGTGGGCCCAAAACCATGTAAATGGTTAAGGCCATGAATGGTATAATTTATACCATAGTTTTGAACATAATTAAAATATGTGACATGAAACACTTGTAGAAAATTCACATATATAAAATGTAAAAGTTGAATATGCCTAACCCGAGGTTAGACTGAGTTGTGGTGTAAACCTGCCCGGAACCGACCGGCACATCCAGTAACCACAACAATACCTAACTAATGTGAGAGGTTAGTGCATCAAGCCCAGAAAGACCCGAGGTTAGACTGAGTTATGGTGTAAAACTGCCCGGAACCGATTGACACATCCAGTAACCACAACAATACATGTCTAACATGAGTGGTTGGTGCTTTAATTAATTAATTAATTAAAGCTCACGAACAATCAAGCTAGAAATGGTGAGGTTAAGTAATTAATTGAACACTTAACCAACTTAACATGTTAACAAGACAAGATTGGTGGGGTCAGGTAATTGAGGAAACACTTAACCAACTTAACATGTTATCTAGACAAGATTGATAGCGGTTAAGTAAAACCAAGGACACTTAACCAATTTTGAATGTTGACTAGATAAACCCTAGTAACGGGGACCCATTTTAGCAGTAACCCACATGGATGTATCAAGGTACCCTGAACTAGGCAGGGTGGAGCATGATTTCTGGGCTGAATATAAGTTGTCATAAGGGCGGCAGTTAGGCGCATCAGTGTAGGTTCCGATGGAGTACGGGTGTGCACGGGCTCCGGAGTGGAAAAAGCAGGCACTGGGCACTAGGCGTACACTTTTGCATCTTTGAATCGTGTCAGGGTTGCCATTATAGGACTTGATGCACCCTATACTGGAACCAACACAAGTACTTAAAAATCACGTGGGGCTGCATGACACCGGGAATACATGAATGCGAGTAAGAGCCGATCAATACATGAATGGGATCAGTTTATCATGAACATACATTGCTAGTTAAACAACTCTTAGTGGGTGCAAAGAAGTGAAAGTGGGTGCGATAGCCAAATCTAGTTAAATCTTACTTTACCTCGTTTTAGGACTACCCTATCCTTGTGGTATCATTTTAAGTTTATCTTATTCATTCATAGTCTTTTACTTGTTTACATGCTATTAAATATCTGGTCTTACCAGACTTATGTCTAACCCATTTTCCTTTCGCTTCTTTTCTTCCGTCCCCCCTCCTCCTCCCTCCCCACCCCCGCCGCCGCCCCCCAGGTCCGCAGGGAGGAAACTCTTCTGCTTAGTCCAGGTTAGAAAAAGCTTGAAGACCGTAGATGTAAGGCTTGGACTTTCCTTTTTGAGCTATGGCTATGGTCAAGAACTTATTGGGGATTTATGTCATTTTATTTTCAGTACTGCTTCTTTATGTTTTCAAGACAGATGAAAAGTTGTAATAATTTGGAAGGTTGAAATAGTGGTTGAATTGTTGTGTTGAATAAGTATTTATGAAATAATATTGATCTTTTTCCGCTGCATAATTTTTTTGTCTTGTAATTTATTAGTATCTTTTACCTTAAAACGCTCCACCGAAGTTAAGGCATTCCCTTTGAGAGTGACCTTAACAGAGGTGGGGTGTTACACTACTTGTCCCTAAGATATGCCTACCTATTATATTACATCCCCGTCTTATATAATTTATTGTAATTGGTTACATTCTCCATTCATTACATACTTCATAGGTTTCTTATTCCTTTTCTCTACATAATACCTTTCACTAATGTTATCTCTTTTTATTTCCGTCTTTAAAGTTTATTCTTTAGGAAATTATACTTATTCCTAATTGATTGGTTATTAAAACTGTACAGAATCTATTTTCATAGTTTAAGGTAATTACCGCAATGGAAATCCATAATTGCAAGACATTTTAATTATTTTTAGGCTATCGAATAGTGTGCAATCCCAAAAAAAATCCTTACTTCACACTAATACACATCTTTATTTTTTTTTAAACTCGCAATTATGTTATCCACTTCTTTTAAAAACCAAATCATGGAAATATATCCCCTTTGATCTAACCAATCAATCTAGGTTATCATTAACTTTCTAATTTAATCGATATACATTAATTCCTGTTTCTAACTTATTTTCCCTTTTTGTTCTGGATAAATAAAGTAAAATTGAACATAATTGGGTTTGTACCCCTTTTTCTTTCAGTCCCTACAATTCCTGCATTATTCCATTCAAATCTGAAAAGTGATTTTTTTTACAAATAACATGAAAATTTCCCAATCTTATCCTTTTTGCTAGTAATTTACTATATATAAATTTGTTTATGTCATATCAGTCTTTGTCATATTAATTTAGTAAGCCTTACCAAGTTTGTCTACTTTCAAATTTCCTATTTATTACGGTTTTGGCATAGTACATCCAATTAGCTCCAAATCATCAAGTTTTCCCCTTTTTATTACAATTCTCATTAATTTGCGTAGAACCACAATTTTATCCATTTTGCGCATAACCAAAAATTTTATTTATTTTGCGCATAACCAAAATTTTATTCATTCTGTGCATAACAACAATTTTATTTATTTTGCGCATAACCAAATTATATTCATTCTACTATCATTATCTTTCGTTTTTAATATACATTCAAATTTCTAATTTAAATCTGCAAGTATATATTTACGTACAAATCCATAAAATTTCAACTACTAATAGCTGCGTCATTTTGGCTTCTTAAACATTATTATTCCCTGACCATTTCATTGATTCTTTCCATCTTTTTTCCCCATCTATTTCAAAATTCAAGAAATATTATCTTGGAATTTATTTCTTACTTGTTTGAATTTCATGTTATATATATACACACACATGCGTATATATACTCACACACTCAACTATATTTTATCTTTCCTTATATGTACATACACATACTTTTATCTTAGAACATGCATCTTTTTGGTTAGCGATGATAAAATTTTAGAAACATGACGTTGGTACGATTCGAACTCACGTGCTACAACTTGGAAGGCAAGTGCTCAACCAATGAACTACATTTCATTTTTGTTCATAAAATTAGAACGTTGGAAACTCTTAGTCTTATGTATGTTCCTTTTTTTGTTTTTGTTCTGAAAGTTCATTTAATGATATCTTCTTTGTTTTAAGTCTGTTTTCTGCAAACCATAGGTCTAGTTGATCAGAAAATGGTCACGAACGCAATAACGCGAGTTCGTGAACCAAATTCAAAAAAAAATTATGAATTTTATTTTATTATTTAATTACAAATATGGGGTGTTACACTCTAGTTCACAGGGATGCAAAAGGTTCATGTAAGACCTTGGTGCATTTTCTAGGGTTCATCGCGGAAGGTAGTCCCTTACCTTATCATAATTTGGATCTACCCTAAAATGTGTGCCTGAGCAATTTTAGTTGTATACCTATTATGTTGGAATTTATTTCGTGTTACAATTTCGGCTAAGATTCTTAAGTATTTGTATCCTTGGCATTATTATAATTTTAATGGATTTTAATTTTTGGTTATTGTACCACAAAATCCGTCCGTTTTTATGTGTTGCGTGCTCTTACGAGATACTTTTATTCTGCAAGGTCTTATATGTTAAAGGAACTAAATTCCTCATGATTAAAATTTTCTCACGTTGGTTTTCCCGGCTAACCTAGGCATTATTTAGTGATAATGTTCAGGTCGGTTCGAGAATATTTGATAGGTTAGTTTAAATGCTTGGAGCTTAGAAAAAGAAATAAAGATCAAGACTTACTCCTATAGATTATTTAGTTTTCATTATGTGACCGTTCTTTTGTAGTTATTTGGATTGGTTTGGATAAGTTATTGTAGCTGTACAGGCTACATTAGTTGAATACTAGTTATTATATGTGTATTCAGGGGCGGCCCGACACTGTTTGATGCCCCAAACGAATATAATTTTTTTCCATTTTTGTTGCCCCATTTTGTAAAATAACAATACTTTCATATGAATAATATTACATGAAAAGTAAAATTATTAAATGCAACATTGATTACAAAATATTGTTATACTAAATCACTAGTGTACAAGCCAAAATATTATAATGTCAATATAGTACCAACCCCAAAAAACTAACGAAAACAACTTTTTCTTGCATTCTTTGAAGCGAACTCCTCTACAATCTCTTCATAGTTAAACTTATCCAAGTACTTGTTTTCAATTGAAATAATAGCTAATCCACTTAATCTCTCCTGTGACATAGTGCTTTGAAGATATGTTTTTATCAACTTTAATTTTGAGAAATTTCTTTCCGCCGTAGCAACGGTTACCGAAACAGTCAACAAAATTTGATAAGCAACCCAAACATTAAGAAATCCACTTACATCCCTATATAACCTCAAGAAATTTAGAATATCGATTGATTTAGTTACTTCCGATGGGAGGATTCATTTTAGTTGTCAAAGCTCGAAGAATAATTCTTTGCCACAAATATCTTGCTCTTCATCATTTTTCCAAAAACTTTCTAATCTCATACAATGCTTCTGCAATTCCTCATCATCAATATTTTTAAACCTCAAATTTAACAAAAAGCCAAAAGTTCCTTCATAAAGATTAAATTGATCAAATCGATCTTTAAGTGAAGTTAAAGCCTGATCGATTATATGAAGAAAATAAGTGATTCTAAAATTATCCTCAGGGGATTGTCTGTCGTCATTCTGCATGATATCTTCATCAAATTGTTTTTTTCTACATACAATTCTTTTTTCATTAAACTTTGGATCAGTACCGACATCATTTGCAAGCTCTGCAGCTTCCTTCATCATTGTTTCAAATCCATCTTCTCTAAATTTTTCAAAAAATAGCACCAGCTTTTTGATTTTTGTAATTGCATCTTCAATATCCAATTCCTCTCGTTGAAGTATTTTACTTGATTAATATTTCCCAATATCGTGTACTAAATGTACAAACTAATTAAGAACTCAAAATTTTCCAAAGCATTTTGACACAATCCTTTACCCTCCATCATCACAGCATTATCTTTAGAATTATTTGCAATGTCAATTAAAGCATCTCTTAGCTCCGGTGTTTGAGTTCTTATTGCTTTGACACTTTCAATGTGGCTTTCCCAACGTGTTGCTGATAATGGTTTCGGAGTCAATCCCTTTACATAAATCTGAAGTATTTCCCGTCGCTGAATTGAGCCAAAAAATAAAGTATAATTTTTTTTGCACAAATGCGGAAAAAAATTCTTGCTTTCATACATGATTTTGCCATATCACATAAAGCAAGATTTAGGCAATGACATCCACACGAAATGTAGAAAGCTCTAGGATTTATATCAAGTAATCTTTTTTGCATGGCTTGATGTTTGCCTATAATTAATTAAATAAAATATTTAATGTCATAGTCTAGCATAAGGTAAAATTTAATTCAACCTCATACCTTTCATATTTGAACCATTATCGTAGCCTTGTCCTCTCACGTCATTGATATCAAGTTTGAGATTAATCAATGTATTTTGAAGTTCTCTAAAAAGATCAAGTCTAGATGTATCACCAACAGTTATAAATCCCTGAAAATATTCCTCCACTTTAATATCATTTGCATCGTCAACATTCACACATCTTACAACAATAGACAATTTCTCCTTGTGGCTCAAATCCGGAGTGCAATCAAGGATAATGGAGAAGTACTTTGCTTTCTTTATTTTTGTAAGTATTATTGATTTGATTTTATTAGCCAACAAATCTATCAATTCATTTTGAATTTTGTAGCTAAGATAATGATTATTGATCTCATTATTCACTACATTGGATCAAACTCCGCAACAAATTCAATAAGTTGGCAAAAAATTCCATTATTTTTCTCATAAATTCTCTCATTTGATCCTCGAAATAGCAAATTATTTCAAGAGAGTGTCTTGACAATTATCAATTGTCGTTTTTGTTGAAGCGCTCTATGTAAATCGACCCATTTGATCAGATTTGCATTATGCAATGGATTACTTTCATGCTTTCTTAACTTGGTAGGTAAATTATGCTAATCATTGATTCCTTCGTTTGCTAAGTTGGAGGCTATATGTGCATTTTTAAATAGTTTGCAACAAAAGAAAAATACTTTATCACATGCATTTGAATACACAAGCCATTTTCTTTCATGCTTTTCTCCACGTTGATAGCTGCCAATGTACTGCTTAGAAGTAAAGTGTCTACCAGTTATTGTATACCTTGGAAATGCATCATTAACTTTTAAAATTTTGATGGGACCACGTTGAATTAACATAATTCTTTTAGCATCGGTAATTGCTTCCCATAATCCCGGATCATAGTTGACCTCATCATTTCTTTCAAGATCAAGCGTCGATACATTACCAACATTTTCTTCATGAGCATTAGCTTCAAGATTTATATTATCCTCCTCCATTGCAACCTTAACAATATGATCTCCTACTTCAATACTTTCGTTTATAGGTTCGTGATCTTCGTCGATATCAACATTAAAACCAATATTCTCATGCTCCAAATTGGTTTCTTCAACTTGATTAGAATTTGAAGTTCGAATTTTTAATTTCTTGCTTGAAATAAATTTGAAATTGAGCCGACCAATGATTTTGCTTCTTCATTTTTTTGCCGTTTTCTTTTCCTACTTTAATATCCAGAATTCTATTTCCGTTTCCTATCTCAAAGATATAATATAATATTATAAATATAGAAATATTAGCATTTTAGTCACCTTATAAATAACAAACAAAAATTATGCCTAATCTGACAAATTCATTCTGTAAAAAAAACCGAGATAGGCAAGACAAATTCATACATATTTCATTAACCAATAAAATCACTAGTTTAGAAGGTCAATTTGACAAATTAAATAATTAACCAGTCAAATAATTATTTAAAAGAAACAAAGTAACCACAAATACAAAAAATTAAAATGAACATTAAACTTACATGTTTATTCCAGTTGAAATAGGTGAATAAACAGAATTCCTCTTGCCAAATTGACTAACTGAGCTAATGAAGTCCTCCTCTCGCTGCAAGTTTCAACTAAACAAAGGCTGCAAATTTCAACTCCTGCTTCAAATAGAATGATACAAATAGGTTAGTCCACAACTGTCCAGGAAAAATCATTAAATCAACAAATTAAATCTTGTTGCCTATGCTTTGAGTTGAAAATTTATAAATTGAAATTACCTAGGTTAATTTCGAACAACAACTTGAGGGGTTGGATAATCAAAATCGAACAGATATTGTAATTGGCAGTCGGGGAAGTTGGCTGTTGCGATTAGCGGTGAAGGCTGATGGCTGAAAACTATCGCGGTGATCTAACATCGGCAACCACGATGAAGATGAAGCACTGCGGTTTTGAATTGTGAGCCTGCAACGAAGAAGTCAGTAATGATGGTAGAAATTTGGGATTTTGTTGCCTCTATCGTGTTTGATGCCCTAGACATTAGGCTTGCTAGGCTTGGGTATGGCCCAGGCTTGTGTGTATTAAGGAAGAATTCAATGTCTTTTGTGAAGTCTTGTAATATAGTATATGTTATCCATCGAGGCAATGACCCGTATTTTCAGCAATATAATAATTAATTCATTTAATTATTTAAATAGTGATTTAGGGAAATGTAACACCCCACCTCTATTATGATCACTCATAAAGGGAATGCCTTAACTTTGATGGAGCGTTTTAGTAGACAGAACAGAAATTTACAAGACAGATAAAGTAGTACTTGAAAAATTTATAACTTTATTACAACAAAAACAGAAATAAGTTTGGTCACTTCTTTTCAAATCACAAAATCAGAATTCAAGTACAAAATATCGGTCTTGTACAAAAGCCTTCAGAATGCATAGTTTTTAAAGTCATAATCCCCAACGTAAACTGCCATGGAAAGATAGAGCCAAAGCCAAGCAATACTTCAAGTAGAGAGAATCTGAATCAAGCTCTTATGTTTCCACCCTGAAAACCTAGGGGGAGGGGGAAACGGAAAGAAAAGAGGTGAAACAAACTAGGTCAGACATAAGTCTGGTGAGTCCAGTGACTTTCAACATATAAAAAGATAATAATATCATGACATGTAAATAAAACTGGATGAGAGATAACCGTAACAGGAATAGCAAATTAACAGAATGATATTGTGACGGCCCGAAAGTTCGTTCGATCCGAATCAGTCGTTAAACCGATCTAGACCATTCAAAACCCCTGATCGTTTTGAGAACAGGACAAATCAGAACACAAACAGAAGGACATTTCATTGTTATTACAACAATACCATCAGATACAAGAATATACAGAGTATAAATGAATAAATTACATTCGACAAATATCAGAGATTTAAAAACAGTATTGCAGCGGAAAAATAATACAAAACACAACTAGAAGTAAAACACGGATACAGAGCTTTCCGAGCATCGTTCCAGCTATAAATCAGGATCCTGTGAATATAAATCTGCAAAACCAAAACTACTAGCTGCCCGTGCGGAAAATAGGGGCACCCAGAGTTTAGGTTAAAACAATAAACTCCAGGTCAGTCATGTGACTGGTGTGAGAACTAAAACAGTTATTTAAAACTTCACTTTAAAAGAGAGTAATTCAAGGGACCACGCCGTATAACACGGAGCGGGTTTCCTCCCAAGAATACCAGTGCATAGAATAAACAATGCAATGCTTTTTCGAAAAATGAAGCTATTATAAGACCCAGGTCCCATCACACAATGCAACGCAAGCCGGAGGATAGGGTTTTACCTTATAACAGCCAAACATGCTTGGTACGTTTAAAACAAATCATTGGTTACTATAATAAGTGTATAGTGTCAAAACAATTTCAATCATAAATATAAATCATAGGCGGCATGAATGTCCCATACCACTATGTTGCCATACTAGTTCTACAATTAAAACCGAAATGCACGTATTGGAAATTGGATTTCCGTCATGAGTCGAGGCAAGGGGCAAGCTCCTCTCCGCTTTCGAGACACTCTAGCAAATGTCTCAGGACTACACACTCTGGGCAATCCTGGATGCTTCAGGGCCGGTCCTCACTTACGTTAGAGGATTAGTTATGCCTGAACACACGTTTCCCGGTCCTTACAGACCTAAAATCGAGGCGCCTCATCCAACAACCACAAAGGTGAAAAGTATATAAATGTCAGGGCTGGTAAGTCACTGACACCACCAAAGCTAGAAAGAAACGTCGTGTTCTCCCTGCAGTCCGTATCCCGTTTTTAACTCATACCGAGGTGTGAGGCTCGCGAATTCACGTTATACACAAAGCTACGCCACAAAGTCCGTGCTTTGATCATAAACCACAAGACTTTGCTTTTCAACAGAAGCCTTGATCTATGCAACTCAGCATGCCACACAGGAAATTCATGCCATGCGATTGATATATATCGATATATAACCTCTAAGCTCGTACGTCTCAGAGAAGGGCGTTAAGCAAGAGAATAAATTCTCCGCCGCCAAACAGATATATATTTAATAGAAATCAATCAACACAGAATAAAATCCAATGTCAGACACACAATCCATTTACAAGTTCGTTCTGGGTCTGAACGAAACCGGAGGCACTTTCCTCGCATATCCATCCATCTCCAAGTACGTCTGGACGACCACCAACTATTTCCATCCTTTTGGGTGTACAGCCCAATCAGGATCGTCAGTAATTATCCAAACGATGTGAAGACTTCCGGTCTTGAACCACCATTTTCATCTCCGACATATCGTCGAACCGGTCATTCAGAATGGGTATAAACCCGGCCTTTCCGAACAACCCGCGTATGTTAAAAACAAATGTTACACAAACACAACATACGCCTCATTCCAATTCATTAGCCACTAACCGTAAATCAGTAAGAGAGCAATCTCCCAAATATTAACCCCGAAGGCCGAAACCAACATCAGATCAATACCCAGGAAACCATTCTTCTTAACTAACCTACAACAAGTTTCTAAATTTCAATTCTTAGGGAAAGGTTCCCATTAATTTTATCCAAGGTAAATTCTTTAAAATTTATCCTTTAATCTTCCTTTGGATGTCATTTCAAACCAAATTATGGTTTTCCAAACTAGTCGAGATTAGCGAACCACACTGAAGTAATTATTTATTTTATTTCCCAATCCCAACCTATTCATCCCATGAAGCAAAACTGGTAATACTCCATATCTAACACCACGGTGTTATCGGTAAAATTAATTACCATTTCACGTTCAAATCTAATTAAAGATTTAACTATCGCTTTGGAGCAAAACTGGTGATACTCCATTCTCGCTTATTTTCCAAATTTGATAATTTAGATTATCAATCCACATTTCAATCTAATTGCAGATTCATTAAAACTCCTTTTACTGGGTTAAAGAACTAGTGTCATTTAAAACACAGTTCACGACAAACCCAAATTACATTTCCATTTATTATCGGGTTAAAGAACAAGTGTTATTTAAAACACTGTTCACGATAAACCCACAAATCAATTCCAATTAAAAATCATTTCAAATCCAATTTATTTATTTATTTATTAATAGTTGGGTTTTAATTTTAGCTCAAAACTAGTTCATTTCGATAAAAATCTATTTTTATCTTTTCAAACCTGGAGTTTTTCATCCGAATTTTTCCCAAATCATTTCTTATGATTTTACACAAATTATTACTATTTTTAATAATTTTATCAAGGCCCGTATAGTCGATTTCCATCAATGGCCATCGAACTGCACTTACAGCGACCTTTTCCAAAATTGATTTGGACGTATCTCCAAATCCAACCGTTAGATTTCAAATTTCTAATATTCGTTAGAAAGCTCTTTTCGATACGAACCCAACGGTTCTGGTTTTAGGAGGATCCGACGGTCGTATCTCCCGTAATGTCCGTTTGAAATAAATGGTCGAAATTCACGAACTGCCGCGGCGCGTTCTATTCAGGCCATTATTTTATATATATAATAAATATTTCGTCGATTTCTATTTAAAACGAATTTTATAAATAGTTTTGAATTTGTTTCAAAAACATTTTCAACTTCCATTTCAATTCAAATCAAAATTAAATTTTTTTCCTATAAATTCGTTTTAAAATTCATTTCTATTCAATTCAAATTTGAATTCAATTTGAATTCATTTCAAATTGATTTTATATTCAATTCATTTCGAAATCGTTTTATATTCAATTCATTTCGAAATCGTTTCATATTCAATTCATTTCGAAATCGTTTTATATTCAATTCATTTCGAAATCGTTTTATATTCAATTCATTTCGAAATCCATTTCAAAATATTCGATTTCGAAATCACTTTTCAATATTCATTTTAAAATGAATAAAATCGATATAAATATTGTTCACGTCAAAATGGCGTCAATCTAATCAACACGGCTTCATATATTTCTATTTTCAAACATTCTATTTCAAATATTTCTTATTATCAAAATATTTCTATTTCAAATATTTCTATTATCAAAATATTTCGTTCAACACATGACACATCTCAACGGATGAGTACTGTCAACACATGAACCTTTATTTTATATTGATAAAGATGTAAATTTTATTATTAAAATATTTCGTTCAACACATGACTAATCTCAACGGATGAGTACGGTCAACACATGAACCTTTATTTTATAATATTCTTTATTTTCTAAATTGGAATGAGGCCCAATCAATTACCATATAAAGTTAATTATATGGATTCCATACATCACACGTATATAATAGCATTGAAAAATAAACAACCATCAACCAAAGTGCACTACACTGTATAAGCATCAAATGTAGATATCTAACGCTTATAACAGCCTGTCAATCAATCGATCGACATATTTAATCAATCAGGATGAGTGAACTTCAAATTTCATCCCAACACCCGTGTGGGGTTTCAAACAATCAAACACAGATTTTAGTTGTGCAGTTGGGCGATGTGTAAAATTTATCGACCCAATCAATGTCATTCAAATAGGTGTACATAAACAAACTGTCCGGTTTGTAAATGAATATTTATTTATTCACATTCACGTTAAAAATTATATTTTTAACGATAAAACATTTTATTTTAACACATGAATTTTTATTCAGTTCATTTACAAAATAAAAATGATATTTTTATTTTTCTAACATATTTTAGAAAATTTCGGCGGTATAACGACACGATACTAGAAACGGGACGAGGCCTAGCCTTATCCCCGGTCTAGTGAAGGCCCACGCCATTCACACATCAATCAAATCAATTTCAATTCACCCAACAGTCAAATTTCAATCAAATAATCTAACTAATTTTTGCAATCAAACAAACAAGTCCATGGTCTGTGGACGATTGTGTCGGGTGCTACTAAACACCGTCTGCATCCTAGTATATATATAACTAGAAAAGAAATTGAAGAGTGAGAAATTCTCAGCAATAGCTATCCCAATCATCTCGACACTTCATTTAGAGAAATCATCGCCATTCTCGCCTTTTGTCGCTTTCGTTGCCCGTAGCCACTACATATATAAAAATCACATTTTTCTATACTGATGTCTTTAAAATAAAAATCCCATTTTTATTTGTTCACTTTCAATTTTAAAATCATATTTTTATAATCACTTCATATATTTAAAAATCGAATTTTTTACATCGCTACTCAATATATAAAAATCGAATTTTTACTTCGCTATTCAATATATAAAAATCGAATTTTTACTTCGCTATTCAATATATAAAAATCGAATTTTTTATAATCATGCTATATAGATAAAAATTCTATTTTTACAACGGTGCTATATAGATAAAAATCCTATTTTTACTTCGTTACCATATAGATAAAAATTCTATTTTTACTTCGTTATCATATAGATAAAAATCAAAACTTTCTCTATATAAAAAAAACGCATCTTTCTTCTACATAAAAATCCGATCTTTGTCAGACTAAAAATTCGATCTTTCTAGTTTAAAATTTCTATTTTTTCTAGTATATTTTCTCTAAACAAAACTGATTTATACAACTAAAAATATAAATTTTATACTGGAAAAAAAATCATAAATCTTATACTGTTAAAAATCAGAAATCTTACTGTGTTACTCGGGGAAGGAGGCTGTCGGACTTGCTGAGGAGTCGGGGTCGACTGGGCGGAAAAAAGGGGGGTGGGGCTACGGTGAAGTCGGGGGGGTAAGGGTTGCGCGTCGGTTTTAGTGGCGGGGGGGGGGGGGTCTAGGCGGAGAGCGGCGGCGCGATTAGAGGGGGGCGCCTGGATGATCGATGGTGGCAGCGGCGGTGGAGGAAGCCGCTCCACCCTTCCGTCCTGTTCTTTCTTTTTTTTTTTCCTTTAATCTGAATCGGGTTTGAAAATAAAAGGTGGGGCCAGATGAGTAAAAGGGGGAGAGAGAGATTTATTTATTTTTTTTCAAAAAGTTGACTTTTACATACGACCTCTAAACGAGGCCCACCGCCTGTCGCCCATATCTAATTACCCCCATTCCGAACGCAATGGGATATGCATCTTAAGCTGATTCGATTGTTTCGATCAGTTTTCGTCAAAATCAACGTATAACTCTATATATTGAATTTGAACGCGCATTTCAATTTATCGCGGGCACATACTAACTCTAAAAATTGCAGAAAAATATTTTCTAGCTTCGTATTGACGATATGGTCCGAACAAAACTAGTTTCGTCGAATTCAGAGACCGTTGGAAAAATGGCCAATTTCCAGTCGATTAAAATCAACTGAAACTGGTCAAACGCGTTTTCCTTTGCCACGCTCACATATTGAATCGAAAAATTATGAAATTTGGAATCTAGCAATAATCTGACACTACGGATCCAACAAAAGTGGTTTCGTCGAAATCCGAGGTCGTTTGCAAAATTCCCATTTTTAAGGGCCTGAATTCCATAGCGACTATTCAGAATTTTCAACTGGACGTATCTTTTGATTCCCGCTATGAAATTTCAATTTTTCGGATTCGTTGGAAAGATATTATCAAATAGATCCTATTGTTTCTGGTTTCACTAAAATCCGGATTGTTTTGCACCCGGTACGTTCAATTGAAGTTTGAAATCGAATTATCAAACAACCGCGCCATTTTCAATTCCTATTTATAATTATATATAATTAATTATATTCTAACGACGACGTATATAATATATACGTTCGAATTATATTCAAAATTAATTTATCGTCTATATTATTTAAAATAATTCATTCTAAATGTTCAAAATTCGCTAAAATTGCCAAAATAAAAATTTTAAACTGGCTCAGATTTTCCGGGTTATTACAGATATAGACTAATCTAAGTTTCTTACTTAGTCTTCACTTCTCTGCACTAATACTAGTATAACAGGATTAAGTGTTACCCTAATGTGTAAACTGAAATAGAAACGGAAACAGAATAATCTCTACAGAAACAGAATGTTAGTAATGGGCCTTTGCCACCCGAACAGACAGAAGGTACAAAAGCATAATACTAATAATGGGCCTTTACCACCCAACTAATGGGCCTTTACCACCCCAATAGATAGAAGGTACGGAAATAGAATCGAAAACGGAATCAGAGACGGAAACAGAATAATCCTACGGAAACAGAATGTTAGAATTCGATGTACACTAGTAATGGGCCTTTACTACCCTAACAGACGGTACCACGTAGAAACAGACAGGTGTTGCCACCCAACAGAAACAGACGGTACCAACAGAAATAGACAGAACTAAGTGTACCCTAATTCCTACCCCCAAGCGATCGGCTCCCTAATACATAAATACCCTGTGTCGGCCCCACAGTATGGTGTATCACTCCCTAAAGTGACAACCTATTGGCACAGACCTATTTACAGACGTCACGGTGTCTTACATCCTCAGAGAAGACCGGATCCATGCACGCATATGACCCGGTTGGAACGCACCATCAACACCCCTCGCCATTATCAGAATGAACCGCTTATAATTAGTTCAGTAAGCGTTCTCGGACCCCTACATAGTGTAGGGTCAAAGTATTGATAACAGAAAGGGTTAATTACTAATATGGGTCCCAAACAACAGATGACACAAGTATTTCCCCTCCTAACCTTGTGTCTCTAGACTAACAGATTTCAGATTAACTTGTTTACAAATTTCAGACAGAGTTCAGGTAACTAGTTCACAGATCAGACAATCGAGTTAACAAGTTTTCAACTAACGGATCAGATATAAAGATTACCAAGTTCTCAAACTAACGGATCAGATTTACAGACTAACAGGCTTACAGATTGTTTTACCTAACTTTGTACTAGGTCTACAGATTTACGAAACGGGTTTATAAGATTCATCAGACCAATTTCTTTAACCCTATCCACCCAACACGTTTTAGGTATCATATTTATCTTAGATTTGCATTAATTAATTATTAATGCACAGACCTCTCACATTAGGTCGGTAGCTTGTGGACGCTGGATATGCCGGGTGGTTCCGGGCAGACTTCTGCCACAAGCCGGGCCTAACCTCGTGACTAAGCATATTTTAGTTATGCCTACGACCTCTCACATTAGACTGACAGTTTGCGGTCGCTGGTTAAGCCGGTTGGTTCCGGGCAGGCTTCTACCGCAAACGGAGTCTAACCTCGTGTCATAGCCAATTTATTCCAATACAGATATCAGACTAATTATGTCTATTTAGCAGATTTAACTTCTTTACAAGTTACAGCAGATTATCCAAAGTTTTATTAACATGTTTTGCTCAATTTTAGATCGAGCCTCCAATTTATAATTATTCAGCTTTCAACAGATTAAGCAATTCAATAGATTTGGCAGATAACAATTTTAGCAGATTAGGCAATTTAGCAGATTTAGCAGATAAGGCAATTCAACGGATTAAGCAGATAACAGATTTAGCAGATTAGGCAATTCAACAGATTAAGTAGATAACAGATTTAGCATATTAGGCAATTCAACAAATTTAGTAGATAACTGATTTAGCAGATTAGGCAATTCAACAGATTTAGCAGATAACAGATTAGCAGATTAGGCAAATCAACATATTTAGCAGATAACAGATTAGCAGATTTAACAGATTATATATTTCTTAAAGTTCTATTTACATATCTTGCCTAAATTTACATGCCTAAATCATGGTCATAATTCATAATACGACATATGCCCCAAATTTTAATCAAACTTTGCACAGTACAGAATATTCTCTAAAAAGTCCCAAACAATATGAATTATGCCAAATTATAGCCTATGATGCCAAATATCCTCAAATCCATATTTAGGCGCATTCACATTAATAGTTTACCTATTTTATAGATCTTTACGCCTAAGTCACATATATCTTTTTTTTTCTCTTTTCAAGTCATAGATCGTGATATAAAATATGCCCCAAAATCAGATCTTGCATTATAATATGCATTATATTCCAAATCCCAAGTCATGTGCTATCATATAATAATTCTTCTTCCAAATCACAGTCTTTTATACATAGTATGCACTGATTCTAGATCTTAATTTACATCCTATGTTCTTTTCTCAAATCAGTCACAGATCAGTCATGTCCAATTATGCAATATTCATTATTTGTCCCAAAATTATCGTTCAGGCGTTAATCTCTTATGAGATTTGGCGCAGGCTCGTAGTAGCCTAGCTATAGAACAGAAAGAAAAAGGAGATACAGAAAAATCACAGAAAAACAGGTCTGACAAATAAGAATATGCATAACCTCATATTCAGATTTATAACCATGCCAAGATCATAATAAAAGTTTATATCTGAAAATAACTATACTCACAAAAAGGGAACGATTCTTGTATTCTGGAATCTGTGTTCTGACACTGAATAGCGCTCTAGTTGTTCTTTTAATCCTAATCAGTTTGGAAGAAGATGCACTAGTTCTAGTTTAGATTCTAGCAGAGTAGCGACGACGCCATTTTTATTTTTAATTAGAATAGAGGCAGAGTATAGGCAAAATGAAATTGTGTGGAGAGAAAGCTGGGTTTGGGGGTGTTTAAATAGGTTAGAGCTCATGAATCCGGTCAGAAAGGTGTCCAGGTGCAGAAAAATGGATCTGTCTACAGATCTAGAAAAAAGGGGGGAGGTCGACCCTAGGGTCGACCGTAGTGTCGACCTGTTTACCCAGGTCAACCCCCAGGTCGACCTTAGTGTCGACCTGGGCCCTAGGCGGGAATTTTCCCGCCCAGCCCGGGTGTCTGTTTTGAATTTCGAATCTGAATTTTGAATTTCGGGCTGATTTTTAATGAAACTTCTAAAGGCCATATCTTCTTCATACGGAGTCCAATTTACGCAAACATGGACTCTATTCCAAGAAATTTTTTGAGATGAATGCAATAGCGCAACCCTTTCCCTTAATTATTTTGTTATAATTTAATTATTATCTGATTTGTTATTCTTATGTTCACAGAAAATACGGGGTGTTACATTCTCCCCTCCTTAAAGGATTTCGTCCCTGAAATCTTCAAGTTAGGAAGAATGTGTCCTACCATACAATTACCCATCTACTTAACCATCATCCACAAGCATCCATTGTCCTTAGAAAAATTCTAATGTTGTACGAACATATGCAAAAGTGTGTGTATATGTTCCTTATCTAATGCAAAGATCAGGTGGTCCACTGATTTAGCTGACCTCCTTAATGCGAATTATGTCAGTGACATGAGTCCAACATGTATGCAATTTTCCTATTTGATACATATCATTTCTATATGAGCGCACAACCGTACATTCATATGCAACATCCATGTGCTGAGTCAACCATTTTGCATCCATAAAAATTAAAAAAAAAATGCACACACATCCATATGCAGTATGAGAGTGTTTTTGAGCCGATCTAGTGCCTAGTGTGTGTATATGCATCCATGAGCAACAACTTGCATCCACTTGCAACCATCAAACATAACATGTCTCAAACACATGTTTACACCCATTAGTTTCTGCCTAAAGGTCGAAGACTAGATCGATAGGATACAGCTGAGTGATAGAAGCAAGTACAATTAAAACAAAAGCTTTTTCCTATTAGACATCGATTTAAGAGAATAACCCCCTAAGTATCAACCTCGAAGACCGAAATCAACATCAGATTAACACTCAGAGAATCACTCCCATTAAACAAATGTCCAACTTGAAATCTACTTCACGCTTTGAGTAAAAACCCCATCCTTTTCAGAAATATTCAAATACCCACAGACTACTGATACAGATCAGATTACCAAATGATTCTTAGGAAACTAAGCATGATAAAAACCCAGAATATATGCGTCATAGTCAACTTGACGCCCAACACAGATACCCTCAAACCCCAACTTATCACAAACAGATGAGTCGTAACCCTCATGGGGTTTGAGACTATAGCGGAATCAGAAACAAGACTAGTATTAAAGTGCAGAGTTTCAGTTACAGAATCAAAATGCCAGAATCAGAAAGAGTTTTTAATTCCACAATCAGATAAGGAGATTAATCCATCTACATAAAGTTTTCCTATTTCTATCCTATCCACGAGCCTCGACGGTATTCACCTGTCCTCCAGAAGTTGGTCCTGCCCTCTGCCCTTTCCTCGTTTCTTTGGGAAATCCCTAGTGAAGTGTCCCATCTCTCCACAGTTGAAGCAAGTGCCCTTCCTTTTTTTGCAATCCTTGTTCGGATGGGTCGAGCTTCCACAAGTAAAGCACTTCTTCTCCTTTTTATCTTCAGACTTCTCATCCTTCTTTTGTGTTTCCTTTTTGGGCCCCGCCCTCTTGTTCTGTGGTCCTTCAAGCTTTTCTTCTTCCTTCTCACTTTTGGTTTCCTCTTCATGCATCAATGCCATGTCAACTAATTTCTCGAAGGTATCCCCCATAGGAATGTGGGACATTGCCAATCCGTGTAGCGGCTCATTCGAACCTTTAGCAAACCTTAGTGCCTTCTTATGCGGTGTATTTACCAAATATAAGCCGAATCTTGCCAACTGATTAAACTTGTTGGCGTACTCTCTCATTGATAAATTCCCCTGCTTCAACGCCAAGAACCTCTCTACGTATAGACTCTCTTCCGCTCGTGAGAGAAATTTTATCTCGAACCTATGCCTGAAATCCATCCATCTCTCTACCGGACGCTCTCCATTTGTGACCTCCCACCAAAAATAAGCTTCATCCTTAAGCAACCATACCGCCAATTGTATCTTCTGCCAATCGTCCACCTCGAAGATAACGAACAAATCCTCAATTTCTTTGAGCCAGTTCCTTGCCCCCACAAAGGATTCAGTTCCATTAAAGTTCTTCCCACCCATGGCTCAAAAGTCTCTACATATCTTCGGGAAAGTATTCACACGCGGAGGAGGAGGAAGAGGAACCGCTGCAGCTGGGGGAGGAGGGACGTTTGTTGGGCCCGCATCATTAGCCCTAGCTTCTAGGTACCTCCTGAACCAGCCAGTTATCGGTACGCCCTCCGGAAGGTTAAGATCCACAGACATGCTGAAACGAAAGAAAAGAAAAGTTTCAAAACAAAGGATAGAAAGATAGGGTATGGCTTTGTGGATTATGTTTTTCAAAATAAACTCTACTTTTGAAAATACTTCCTTTTTAAACCTTTTTGAAAATAGTTTTCAAAACTTTTTATCAAATATGGTAACCTTCAGCTCTGATACCAAGTGTAACACCCCACCTCCGTTAAGGTCACTCACAAAGGGAATGCCTTAACTTTGATGGAGCGTTTTAGTAGACAGAACAAAATTTTACAAGATAGATAAAGTAGTACTTGAAAAATTTTTAACTTTATTACAATAGAAACAGAAATAAGTCTGGTTACATCTTTTCAAATCACAATATCAGAATTCAAGTACAAAATATCGGTCTTGTACAAAAGCCTTCAGAATGCATAGTTTTTAAAGTCATAATCCCCAACGTAAACTGCCATGGAAAGATAGAGCAAAAGCCAAGCAATACTTCAAGCAGAGAAAATCCGAATCAAGCTCCTATGTCTCCACCCTGAAAACCTTAGAGGGGGAACGGAAAGAAAACAGGCGAAACAAACTAGGTCAGACATAAGTCTGGTGAGTCCAGTGACTTTCAGCATATAAACCGATAATAGTATCATGACATGTAAATAAAACTGGATGAGAGATAACCATAATAGGAATAGCAGATTAACAGAATGATATAGACTAAGCTAAGCTTCTTACTTAGTCTTCACTTCTCTGCACTAATACTAGTATAACAGGATTAGGTGTTACCCTAATGTGTAAACTGAAACAGAAACGGAAACAGAATAATCTCTATAGAAACAGAATGCTAGTAATGGGTCTTTACCACCCGAACGGACAGAAGGCACAGAAGCAAAATACTAATAATGGGCCTTTACCACCTAAATAATGGGCCTTTACCACCCCAATAGACAGAAGGTACGGAAATAGAATCGGAAACGGAATCAGAGACGGAAACAGAATAATCCTACGGAAACAGAATGTTAGAATTAGGTGCACACTAGTAATGGGCCTTTACCACCCCAACAAACGATACCACGCAGAAACAGACAGGTGCTGCCACCCAATAGAAACAGATGGTACCAACAGAAATAGCAGAACTAAGTGTACCCTAATTCCTACCCCCAAGCGATCGGCTCCCTATTGCATAAATACCCTGTGTCGGCCCCATAGTAGGGTATATCACTCCCTAAAGTGGCAACCTATTGGCACAGACCTATTTACAGATGTCACGGTGTCTTACATTCTCAGAGCAGACCAGATCCATGCACGCACATGACCCGGTTGGAACGCACCATCAACACCCCTCGCCATTATCAGAATGAACCGCTTATAATTAGTTCAGTAAGCATGCCCGGACCCCTACATAGTGTGGGGTCAAAGTTTTGATACCAGAAAGGTTTACTGACTAATATGGGTCCCAAACAACAGATGACACAAGTATTTCCCCTCCTAACCTTGTGTCTCCAGACTAACAGATTTCATATTAACTTGTTTACAGATTTCAGACAGAGTTCAGGTTACTAGTTCACGGATCAGACAATCAAGTTAACAAATTTTCAGACTACCGGATCAGATATATAGACTAACAGGCTTACAGATTGTTTTACCTAATTTTTATTGGGCCTACAGATTTACGAAACGGGTTTATTAGATTCATCAGACCAATTGCTTTAACCCTATCCACCCAACACTTTTTAGGTATCATATTTATCTTAGATTTGCATTAATTGATTATTAATGCACAGACCACTCACATTAGGTCAGTAGCTTGTGACCGCTGGATATGTCGGGCGGTTCCTGGCAGATTCTGCCACAAGCCAGACCTAACCTCGTGTCTAAGCATATTTTAGTTATGCCTACGACCTCTCACATTAGACTGACAGTTTGTGGTCGTTGGTTAAGCCGGTTGGTTCCGGGCAGGCTTCTACCGCAAACGGAGTCTAACCTTGTGTCATAGCCAATTTATTCCAATACATATATCAGACTAATTATATCTATTTAGAAGATTTAACTTCTTTACAAGTTACAACAGATTATCCAAAGTTTTATTAACTTGTTTTGCTCAATTTTAGATCGAACCTCCAATTTATAATTATTCATCTTTCAACAGATTAAGAAATTCAACAGATTTGGCAGATAACAATTTTAGCAGATTAGGCAATTCAGCAGATTTAGCATATAAGGCAATTCAACAGATTTAGCAGATAACAGATTTAGCAGATTAGGCAATTCAACAGATTAAGAAGATAACAGATTTAGCAGATTAGGCAATTCAACAGATTTAGCAAATTAGGCAATTCAACGGATTTAGCAGATAACAGATTAACAGATTAGGCAATTCAACAGATTTAGCAGATAAAAGAATAAAATATTTAACGGATTAAATATTTCTTAAAGTTCTATTTACATATCTTGCCTAAATTTACATGCCTAAATCATGGTCATAATTCATAATACGACATATGCCCCAAATTTTAATTAAACTTTGCACAGTACAGAATATTCTCTAAAAAGTCCCAAACAATATGAATTATGCCAAATTATAGCCTATGATGCCAAATATCCTAAAATCCATATTTAGGCGCATTCACATTTATAGATAACCTATTTTAATATAGGTCTTTACGCCTAAGTCACATATATCTTTTTTTCTCTCTTTTCAAGTCATAGATCGTGATATAAAATATGCCCCAAAATCAGATCTTGCATTATAATATGCATTATATTCCAAATCCCAAGTCATATGCTATCATATAATAATTCTTCTTCCAAATCATAGTCTTTTATACATAGTATGCACTGATTCTAGATCTTAATTTACAACCTATGTTCTTTTCTCAAATCAATCACAGATCAGTCATGTCCAATTATGCAATATTCATTACTTGTCCCAAAATTAGCGTTCATGCGTTAATCTCTTATGAGATTTGGCGCAGGCTCGTAGTAGCCTGGCTATAGAACAGAAAGAAAAAGGAGATACAGAATAGTCACAGAAAAACAGATCTGACAGATAAGAATATGCATAAACTCAGATTCAGATTTATAACCATGCCAGGATCAAAATAAAAGTTTATATCTGAAAATAATTGTACTCACAAAAAGGGGACAATTCTTTTATTCTGGAATCTGTGTTCTGACACTGAATAGCTCTCCTTTGATGTAGACTAGTTGTTCTTTTAATCCTATTCAGTTGGGAAGAAGATGCACTAGTTCTAGTTTCGATTCTTGCAGAGTAGCGACGCCATTTTTATTTTTAATTAGAATAGAGGCAGAGTATAGGCAGAATGAAATTGTGTGGAGAGAAAGCTGGGTTTGGGGGTGTTTAAATAGGTTATAGCTCATGAATCCAGTCAAAAAGGCGTCCAGGTGCAGAAAGTTGGATCTGTCTACAGATCTGGAAAGGGGGGGGGGAGGTCGACCCTAGTGTCGACCTATTTACCCAGGTCGACCCTAGTGCCGACCTGGGCCCTGGGCGGGAATTTTCCCGCCCAGCCCAGGTGTTTGTTTTGAATTTTCAATTCTGGGCTGATTTTTACTTCTAAAGGCTATATCTTCTTCATACGGAGTCCGATTTATGCAAACTTGGACTATATTCCAAACAGAATTTCGAGACGAACATAATGGCGCAACCCGTTTCCCTTAATTATTTTATTATAATTTAATTATTATCTGATTTGTTACGCTTATGTTCATAGAAAATACGGGGTGTTAGAGGAAATAAATCGTTGTTTAATTAAATAATAGTGAATATTTAATTAAATTAAATAATATAATTAATTTCTGAAATAGCCGAAAATAGTAGAATTCACGATATTATGTGAATTGTGCGATTCAAAATATATATATATTAGTTCGGAAGTGAATTTGAATAATGAATATGTTATTTAAACGACAGTTGAACGTATATTTTATATTATAATTATAATCGAGCTCGAAATGGCGCGGCAGTTCGCTATTTGGCGATTTGAACTTCAACTGAATGTACAGGGTCCGTTTTAAATCGGATTTCTGTGAAACAAGAAATGTTAGGAGCTGGTGAAGTATATTTTTCTAGTGGAAGAGAAAAATCGGGATTTCATTGTATAGATTTTGAGTTATGTCCAAAACAAAATTTAGAAAAGTCGATATGGAATTCCTTTATAATTTATATCGATTTATTTATATTTTAAAATGGATTTTTAAATATAAATCGAATACCGATGTAACACTAGATTCGAAATATCGAGTTATAAATCCCAGTGTAGCAGTATGATATTCTATGGTGAACATATACGATAATATTTATTTTTAAATATTAAATTTAATTGTTTTTAAATATATTTATATATTTAAATGGGTTATTTAGAGCTCTAAAAATAGCCAGTTTTTCAAACGAACTCAGAATTTGACGAAACTAATTTTATTGGATCCGCAATATCAAATTATTGCTAGATTTCAATTTCCGTGAGTTTAGAAGTCAGTGTGTGGCCGTGCGGGATTTTAATGTGAAAAACAGTCGATAATTTGAGTTTAAAGATACGTTGTGTGAGCAAACGAAGTCGGAATTCGATGAAACCAGTTTCATTGGGATCGTAATGTCGAATTGTAGCTGCATGTCCAGTTTCATGATTTTTGGGTATCGTATGTGATCACAGGAATTTTAGAGGACAAATACAATTAGAATTTGCTTAAAAATAAATAAATTATTTGAATATAAAAATATATATCCTCCCTATAAATACAACCTAACCCTTAGTAACCCTAAATCTTTGGCCATCCTTCTGAGAAAATCCGTGCCACTCTTCATTTCTTTTTTTCAGCAAATGCAAGCTTTGAAAATCAAAAGAAAATGGAAATAAAATTCAATAAATGGTAAAGCAATTAGGGTTGGAATCATAAGGGGTCGATCTTCATTTCTGGAGGGGTTTTATTGGGTTCGACATTTTCTTTTTGGAGCTGTATTTTTCCAACGAGGTCTAGGGTTCCACATTTCGAGAAGATGAAGGCTTCAGGTGGATTTTTGAGTTCGTATTTGGACTAAGGAGACCGAGTAGATTCGATTTTGATTTTGTGGGATTTTTGAAAATAAAAAGATGTCGCTCGAGCTACTGTGTGCTCGAGATGGAGCTGTCGATCGCAAGTGAAATGGCAAGGACGGGCTTGGCAAAATGGTGATCAAGAGGGGGAGGTTGAGGAGAGAAGCCGCACGGTGGCTCCAGATTGTTGAACGGCAAAGAAACGAATGGGAGCGGATGGTTTAAAGTTTGGCAATGGCTTGGGAAATGCGTTCGAACCAAATACTGGAGTTGGGAAGAAGAAGATAGCAGGGTGGGCTTGAGTGTGGTGATGGGTCGGTTTGGTTTCAAGGGGTGAGGCCCAACATTTTAAAATCTATGTTGTATTTTATTTTAAATTGTACCTTAACTTGTAACCTTTATATCTCAGTCATACGAAATTAGAAATTGATAAAACTAGATCCATTGGGATCGTAGGGACGGTAGCTACACCATGGAACTGACCGGAAGTTAATTGGGGCTCGTTTGGATTTATGGTGAAATTGAAGCCTAAATCGGATCAATGACCAATTATCGTTATTTAACGATAACCGTCCAACGTGAGTAAAACTCACTAACTCTACTCAGTTTATATTTTTATAACGTACTTTTATAACTGATAGATAATGGTTATTTGTTGTGTGTTGGCTATTTGGTTGAACTGCTAGTCAATTGAATGAAAATATAGATAACGATATAAATATAAATCGTTAATTAGATATTGATTCTGTTTAGTAGAATATTTCATAGTGAAAACGAAATTGATGTTAATTTTATTGTTTAAAATATGTGGATGTAGGGAAATAGGTCGGAGGGACCCAAGTGGGTTCCTCAACATTTATTTTTCTGTTTTTTTCATATATTGTGTTATATGATGTGATATGAAATCTGTTGTTGATTTTGTATGTTGGAATGATACTGACCATTGTTATATGGTACGTTAAATACCATAAGGAATACTGGAATGTTAAAAAGGAAATTTTCAATGACATATTGAAAACGAAATATTTATAAAATCAAAAGATGTTATAAAAAAGAAAATATTTATTTATAAAATAAATAGATTAAAAAGGAATATTTATTTGTTAATCAAATAGATAGAACGGATGGGAAATATTTGTAGAACATTTACAGATAGAATTAAAAAAGAAATATTTGTAACTATTCACAAATAGAATTGAAAAAGGATATTTATTTGAAAATAAATAGAATAGAAAGAGGAAATATGTGTAAAATAAATAGAAAAAGGAATAGTTAGATTATCAAAGGAATGACTTATAAAATCAATAGATTTTATAAATAGAAAATATTTAATAAAATAAATAGAATTATCAAAAAGGGATTTATTTTGTAAATAAATAGATTATAAAAGGAAATACTTGAAAAGTGACTAGAATTGTATAAAAGGAGAATTTTACATTTGGAAGGTTTAGACCCATGCTTCGCACACGGGTACAACATGATATGGATTTAAAGCAAAGATTTTAAATAGAATCTATTCTGACCGATAGATTGAGAAGTTAAATTTATAAATAATATTTTATAAATCAAATGAAATGTTTATCATTAATTAAATAGAATATAAAAGTCAGGACTTATATAGAGAAGTAAAAGTCGATTTCAACATCGATATTTGAAACTGGATATGGACGAAGAGTTAGTCGATTGAGAGTTAATCAGTTAGAGTTAATCAGTTAGAGTAAATCAATTAGAGTTAGAATTAATCGAATTAGAGTTAACTGAACATAGTTAATCGAATTAGAATTAATTGAACATTAGTTATTCAATTAGAGTTGATCGAATATAATTATTTGAGATAGAGGTAGTTATACATAGTATTCAGGATGATTCGCCATTTCGTACGACTGCTAGCAAAATTCGCAGGGCTGCAGATAGCCTACGGCGGTCGGATGTTTCCTAAGGGAATAAAGCGTAACCATTGTGATCCCTACGATCTTGAGTCAAGAGAATGGAGTTAAACTAAATATTAGCCTCTCGAAATAAAGTTAAAACAGACATAGTTTATTCGAATAAAATTAAAGGAGTTAATCGAATATAGTTTATTTGAAAGGAAATTAATCGAATGTAAATCATTCGTAGAAAGTTAATCGAATGTAAATCATTCAAAGAGAGATTATCGAATATAGTTATTCGAAGAAAGAGTTATCAAATATAGTTATTCGAAGAAAGAGTTATCGAATATAGTTTATTCGAAAAGGAGTTATTGAACAGAGATTATTCGAAAAGAGAATTATACATTGAATTCGATTATATCGAGTTTGGGAAAGTAATATTTACTTTCCGTTTTTAATCAAGGTTTACTTATTTATTAATAAATTAGCGGTTTAGTTATTTAGTTAAATTAAGGAATAAAAGTTATATTTTGAAGTTAGATATTTAAGAAGAAGGGATTATAACGCTATAGTTATAATCAATATTTCAAAATAAAGAAGTGGATTCATAAACAGAATCCGAGTTACGTAAGGAAGTTGTTAAAGATTTAAGAAAGTGAACCTTGTCTATTTCGAGGTTAGAAATGTTGTGCAGCTAAGGTCTGAGAGGTAATTATACCCCAACTCGATTGACTTCATTTTTAACTAAGGGATGGGTAAGGTTCGATAGTGAAGTTTGATTAAGTGAATTTAGTTAATGAGTGTAATGGTTTGAATTGACTTAGTGATGTTTTATTTAAACATATGTTTAAATCAAATGAAGGGGTTTTGGAAATGTTTTCCAAATAAGAATCAGAAATGTTTTCTAATCTAAAAAATAAGGAATGGAGCAAATACGGAAATGTGTCCGATGATCAATAAAGTATATTTTCTAAATCTAGAAATAAGAATTTACAAATAGATAGAAATGGGAAATGAATAAATTAATGATAAATTAACTTAAAGAGATAAATGTTGATTGATGATTGATCGATCAAATTTCTATCCGGAAATAAGATCGTTGGTTGTATACCTAATTTTTTTCGATAGTTAAACCATCGACTATCGAAGTTTTTGACCATTTTTCCATCGTCAATACGGAGAGACCGGGGTCAGAGTCATTATCTGAAAACCACTCTGTATGGACGTTATCCATGCGATCAAATATGATGAAAATAATTGAAGGCGGAGTTATGCAAGGGTTATCCTGTTTATAGAATAGTGCCTTCGGTTTGTCTAGTCCCAGGACAAACGTGAATGGACGAATATCTGACAAAGTATATCTAACGGATCACGTAAGTTGATCTCTTCAAATGTACTTATGTTTGTGGTGGAGGAATTCGTTTCTCTTAGCTTTATACCCATGGTATTTTTTGGGAAATCAATTTGTGATTTGGCGGGTATGATGATATGGCATTCAAAGTAAATGGTGGTCAGGTGTTCCAAAAGATACGTTATGACCTCAAGCCGCATTAACTGGGAAATGACAGAAATCGGACAGGCAGCATGGCTTGGTTGGTCGCTCCCATTAGGGTGTATATCACCTATCTAGAGAAAATCCATTTCATTCTTTTATCTATTATCGATGTTGTCCCTTTTCGGGAATCGGTGGGTAGCTCCCCATCGTTGGTGGTATACATTCGATACACTCAAGCGAAATGAGTGTTCGGTCATGTGTGGGCTGGATTGCAAGACGTTCTTGTTGAACCCAGTGTATTCGCCTCTAGAGATACACTATCGGCAAGTGGTCCCATACCTTGTCATAGTTGGAATCAAATCTCCAATAAGCGCCCGCGGTTTTGTTTGTATACTAGAGATGCAAGCGTTCTGCTAGATTGTTATTTACTTGTGATTAGACATTATTATAATATCAGAGAAGTATTGATTTCCAAAACTGTTTTGGGTTATCGTAAGGTAAAAACCGTCCATGTTTATGTGTGGATCGGTCTTACGATCATCTTTTCTCTTTGAAAAGGGTTTTGAAAAGTCAAATCAAATGATTTGAGTTTACTCAAACCAGTCCCATGACTGACCCAAAGTTTATTTTGTTTTATTTTCCCTAAACTCTTAGGTGCCCAAATTTTTACGGACAATCAAGTAGTTCAGGTCTTTACAGATATACATAGAGGAGCTTGAAGCAGTAGGCTTCACGATTATATAGCTATTTTTATTTCCGCTGTGTGTAAGTGTTGTACTCTGATAATGTTATTGTATACTATTTTATTTCAAAGCTATGTTATATATTATATATTATTTGTTCCGCTGTGAGATTCGTATTACTCTGATTTTGTTCTGTGGTGATCTTCTCCTTCTTTTATTCTAATTTTCTATCTTATCTATTCTCACCCTCTAACTTCTTTCTATTAATGATCAGGTATTTCCGTTATCTGAATAGTCAACATGGTGGTTTTGTGTTGATTTTCGGAGTCGAAAATCCCAGTTCGTTACAGTGGTATCAGAGTTAAAGGATAAGTGATTACCTTGGCTCTGTGGTGTGACTCAGTAGAGATAGGGTTAGTAATACCCTAGATTGAGTTTAAGTGTATATATACAAGTGAATATATTTGTCATTTGATATAAAAATTGTTTTATATTGTGGAGATTTATTGGTTGAGTTGTTTATGGGTTCTGATCGATCCGTTTGATCCACTGTATCGGTAGGAGTTTCTAGACACTCTAATACGATGAACCGACATAGTATGTTTTGAAAAGAGGGTAATTGGAATAATTTTACTCAAAATATATTTTGATATAAAAGAAAGGTATATCTTGGAATTTTTGTCATATATTGGAAGTGTTGGTTGATTATAATTGAAATGGTTAACCAATTTGAGTTCGTATAATATAAAAGCAGATTAATTAAATCTGGATTAAATCAGAATTGGAATTAAAATTCTGAAAACTGGGTAAAAAGTGATTTTAAGTGGATTTGAGTTAAGTTTAAGAAAATTTTAAAATCCTGGAAGATTTTAAATTGTATACAAGTATCGTGAATGATATTTTGAAAAGATTTCAAAATGAAAGTGTTTAAATATGGTTTTGATAAGTGATATAGTATTGAACTCACTTCGATAGCTGGGAAATAACTTTATGATACTGGCCACATCATCAATGTTCATTTTCAAGTTATAAGTGATGGATTACTTCCAAAGATTTTGTTTTCAAATTATTTTGAGAAAAGGAAGTTGTTTTGAATCCCAAAAGGGAATAATTTATTTTAGAAAAACTAAACTGTTTATAAACCCTAGGAAGATAGTATGAATTAAAAACGAATTAAGGTAGAAATTTATTAAAGCAAGTTGGAATTGAATTGGAACCAATTAACTGTAAATTGAATTGATAGAACGATATTGAATAAAGTTTGATTTGTGAGTTATGAATTAGTTTACGTATATTGGACGGTTAAGTAAGAGTTGAAATTGGTAATGGAATTTGAGATTGAGTATGAGATTTGGTTTGAAAATAGGATGATTGGATTTGAGAACAGATGATTGGAGATTGATTGGGAAGGCATTTGTGTATGCTAACAGGGTAGCAGATGGAAAGAATATAATGATATGCCTGACAAAAAGGTACACGTTTATTTTTATGGATTTGGTGATTTATGGGCCGATTTGGCAAGCTGCTTGGCTGTTTGATTTTCTTTTGGATTGGAGAAGGCCTAGAGAGGTGAGTTGGGGTTTGAACTTTTGACCGGTATAAAGGAGGTGTTGGAGGAATTTTTCGAAAAATTCAGGTGTTAGAAAATTTTTAGAATTTTTGAAAATTTTCGTTAATAAAATAAATAAATAATTTAGTTGAAATTAATATTTTATTGGAATAAATTAATTCAATTGAAACTGAAGCTAAGAAGTAAATAAATAATTTTTCCCCAGTCAATAGGGTTTGTTTTCTACCTTAGCAATTTCGAGGATGAAATTATTTTAAGGGAGGAAGAATGTAACGACCCGTATCTTCAGCAATATAATAATTAATTCATTTATTTATTTAAATAGTGATTTAGAGAAATAAATCATTATTTAATTAAATAATAGTGAATATTTAATTAAATTAAATAATAAACTAATATATTTAATTTCTGAAATAATCGGAAATAGTAGAATACACGATATTGTGTGAATTGGGCGATTCAAAATATATATTTCAGTTCGGAATTGAATTTGAATATTGAATATATTATTTACACGATAGTTGAACATATATTTTATATTATAATTACAATCGAGCTCGAAATGGCGCGGTAGTTTGCTATTTGGCGATTTGAACTTCAACTGAATGTACAGGGTCCGTTTTAAATCGGATTTCTGTAAAACAAGAAACGTTGGGAGCTGGTGAAGTATATTTTTCTAGTGGAAAAGAAAAATCGGGATTTCATTGTATAGATTTTGAGTTATGTCCAAAACAAAATTTAGAAAAAGTCGCTATAGAATTCCTTTATAATTTATATCGATTTATTTATATTTTAAAATGGATTTTTAAATATAAATCGAATATCGATGTAACACTGGATTTGAAATATCGAGTTATAAATCCCAGTGTAGCAGTATGATACTCTATTGTTAATATATACGATAATATTTATTTTTAAATATTAAATTTATTTGTTTTTAAAAATATTTATGTATTTAAATGGGTTATTTAGAGCTCTTAAAATAGCCATTTTTTCAAACGAACTCAGAATTTGACAAAACTAATTTTGTTGGATCTGCAATATCAAATTATAGCTAGATTTCAATTTCCATGATTTTTGAAGTCTGTATGTGGCCATATAGAATTTTAATGTGAAAAACAGTCGATAATTTGACTTTAAAGATAAGCTGTGTGAGCAAACGGAGTCGGAATTCGTCGAAACCATTTTCGTTGGGACCGTAATATCGAACTGTAGCTACATGTCCAGTTTCGTGATTTTTGGGTACCGTATGTGATCACAGGAATTTTAGAGGACAAATACAATTAGCGTTTGCTTAAAAATAAATAAATTATTCAAATATAAAAATATATATCCTCCTTATAAATACAACCTTACCCGTAGTAACCCTAAATCTTTGGCCATCCTTCTGAGAAAATCCGCCGCCACTCTTCATTTCTTTTTTCAGCAAATGCAAGCTTTAAAAATCAAAAGAAAATGGAAGTAAAATTCAATAAATGGTAAAGCAATTAGGGTTGGAATCATAAGGGGTCGATCTTCATTCCTGGAGGGGTTTTATTGGGTTTGACGTTTTCTTTTTGGAGCTGTATTTTTCAAGTGAGGTCAAGGGTTCCACATTTCGAGAAGATGAAGGCATCAGGTGGATTTTCGAGTTCGTATTTGGACTAAGGAGAACGAGTAGATTCGATTTTGATTTTGTGGTATTTTTGCAAATAAAAAGATGTCGGTCGAGCTACTGTGTGCTCGAGATGAAGCTGTCGATCGCAAGTGAAATGGCGAGGTTGGGCTTGGCAAAATGGTTATCGAGAGGGGGAGGTTGATAAGAGAAGTAGCACGGTGTCTCAAGATTGTTGAACGACAAAGAAACGAATGGGAGTGGATGGTTTAAAGTTTGGCAATGGCTTGGGAAATGCGTTCGAACCAAATACTGTAGTTGGGAAGAAGAAGATAGCAGGGTGGGCTTGAGTGTGGTGATGGGCCGGTTTGGTTTCAAGGGGTGAGGCCCAACATTTTAAAATCCATGTTTTATTTTATATTAAAATGTACCTTAACTTGTAACCATTATATCTCGGTCATACGAAATTAGAATTTGACAAAACTGTATCTGTTAGGATCGTAGGGACAATGGCTACACCATGGAACTGACCGGGAGTGAATTGGGGCTCGTTTGGATTTATGGTGAAATTAAACGCCTGAATCGAATCAATGACCAATTATTGTTACTTAACGATAACCGTCCAATGTGAGTAAAACTCACTAACTCTACTCAGTTTATATTTTTATAACGTACTTTTATAACTGATAGATAATGGTTGTTTGCTATGTGTTGGCTGTTTGGTTGAACGGCTAGTCAGTTGACTGAAAATACAGATAATGATATAAATAAAAATCGTTAATCAAATATTGATTCTGTTTAGCAGAATATTTCATAGTGAAATGAAATTGATGTCAATTTTATTGTTTAACACCTGTGGATGCAAGGAAACAGGTCGGAGGGACCAAACTAGGTTCCTCAATATTTATTTTTCTGTTTTTTTTCATATATTGTGTTATATGATGTGATATGAAATCGGTTGTTGATTTTGTATGTTGGAATGATACTGATCATTGTTATATGGTATGCTAAATACCATAAGGAATATTGGAATGTTAAAAAGGAAATTTTCAATGACATATTGAAAAAGAAATATTTATAAAATCAAAAAAATTTATAAAAAAGAAAATATTTATTTATAAAATAAATAGATTAAAAAGGAATATTTATTTGTTAATCAAATAGATAGAACTGAAGGGAAATATTTGTAGAACATTTATAGATAGAATTGAAAAAAAAAAAAATAACTATTCACAAATAGAATTGAAAAGGGGTATTTATTTGAAAATAAATAGAATAGAAAGAGGAAATAGGTGTAAAATAAATAGAAAGGGAATAGTTATATTATCAAAGGAATTACTTATAAAATCAGTAGATTTTATAAATAGAAAATATTTTATAAAATAAATAGAATTATCAAAAAGGGATTTATTTTGTAGATAAATAGATTATAAAAGGAAATACTTGAAAAGTGACTAGAATTATATAAAAGGAGAATTTTACATTTGGAAGGTTTAGACCCGTGCTTCGCACACGGGTACAATATGATATGGATTTAAGGCAAAGATTTTAAATAAAATCTATTCTGACCGATAGATTGAGAAGTTAAATTTATAAATAATATTTTATAAATCAAATGAAATGTTTATCATTGGATAAATAGAATATATAAGTCATGACTTATATAGAGAAGTAAAAGTCGATTTCAACATCGATATTTGAAACTGGATATGGACGAAAAGTTAGTCGATTGAGAGTTAATCAGTTAGAGTTAATCAGTTAGAGTAAATCGATTAGAGTTAGAATTATTCGAATTAGAGTTAACTGAACATAGTTAATCGAATTAGAATTAATTGATTATTAGTTATTCAATTAGAGTTGATCGAACATAGTTATTTGAGATAGAGTTAGTCGAACATAGTATTCAGGATGAGTCGCCATTTCGTAGGATGCTAGCGAATTTCACAGGGCTGCAGATTGCCTACGGCGGTCGGATGTTTCCTGAGGGAATCAGGCGTAACCATTGTGATCGCTGCGATCTAGAGTCAAGCGAATGGAGTTAAACTGAATATTAGCCATTCGAAATAAAGTTAAAACAGACATAGTTTATTCGAATAACATTAAAGGAGATAATCAAATATAGTTTATTCGAAGGGAAATTAATCGAATGTAAATCATTCGTAGAAAGTTAATCGAATATAAATCATTCAAAGAGAGATTATCGAATATAGTTATTCAAAGAAAGAGTTATGGAATATAGTTATTCCAAGAAAGAGTTATCGAATATAGTTTATTCGAAAAGGATTTATTGAATAGAGATTATTCAAAAAAGAAAATTATACATTGAATTCGATTATATCGAATTTGGGAAAGTAATATTTACTTTCTGTTTTTAATCAAGGTTTAATTATTTTTTAATAAATTAGTGGTTTAGTTACTTAGTTAAATTAAAGAATAAAAGTTATATTTTGAAGTTAGATATTTAAGAAGAAGGGATTATAACGCTATAGTTATAATCAATGTTTTAAAATAAAGAAGTGGATTCATAAATAGAATCCGAGTTACGTAAGGAAGTTGTTAAAGATTTAAGAAAGTGAACCTTGTCTATTTCGAGGTTAGAAATGTTGTGCAGCTATGGTCTGAGAGGTAACTATACCACAACTTGATTGACTTCGTTTTTAACTAAGGGATGGGTAAGGTTCGATAGTGAAGGTTAATTAAGTGAATTTAGTTAATGAGTGTAATGGTTTGAATTGGCTTAGTGATGTTTTATTTAAACATCTGTTTAAATCAAATGAAGGAGTTTTGGAAATGTTTTCCAAATAAGAATCAGAAATGTTTTCTAATATAGAAAATAAGGAATGGAGCAAATACGGAAATGTGTCCGATGATCAATAAAGTATATTTTCTAAATCTAGAAATAAGAATTTACAAATAGATAGAAATGGGAAATGAATAAATTAATGATAAATTAAATTAAAAGAGATAAATGTTGATTGATGATTGATCGATCGAATTTTTATCTGGAAATAAGACCGTTGGTTGTACACCTATTTTTCTTCGATAGTTAAATCACCGACTATCGAATTTTTTGACCATTTTTCCATCGTCAATACAGAGAGACCGGGGTCAGATTCATTATCTGAAAACCACTCTGTATGAACATTATCTTTGCGGTCCAATATGATGAAAATAATTGAAGGCGGAGTTATGCAAGGGTTATCATGTTTACAGAATAGTGCCTTCGGTTTGTCCAGTCTCAGGACAAATGTGAATGGACGAATGTATGACAAATTATATCTAACGGATTGCTTAAGTTGATCTCTTCAAACGTACTTACGTTGGTGGTGGAGGAATTCGTTTCTCTTAGCTTTATACCTTTGGTATTTTTAGGGAAATCAATTTGTGATTTGGCAGGTATGACGATGTGGAATTCAAAGTAAATGGTGATCAGGTGTTCCAAAAGATACGTTATGACCTCAAGCCTCATTAACCGGGAAATGAATGAAATCGGGCAGGCAGCATGGCTAGGTGGGTCGCTCCCATTAGGGTGTATATCACCTATCTAGAGAAAATCCATTTCATTCTTTTATCTATTATCGATGTTGTCCCTTTTCGGGAAACGGTGGGTAGCTCAAAACCGTTGGTGGTGTACATTCAATACACTCAAGTGAAATGAGTAGTCGGTTATGTGTGGGCCGGGTTGCAAGACGTTCTTGTTGAACCCAGTGTATTCGCCTCTAGAGATACACTATCGGCAGGTGGTCCCATACCTTGTCATAGTTGGAATCCTAAGCGCCTGTGGTTTTGTTTGTATACTATATATGTAGAACGTGGGACGTAAGTGTTCTGCTAGATTGTTATTTACTTGTGATTAGACATTATTATAATATCAGAGAAGTATTGATTTCCAAAACTGTTTTGGGTTATAGTAAGGTAAAAACCGTCCATGTTTATGTGTGGATCGGTCTTACGATCATCTTTTCTTTTTGAAAAGGGTTTTGAAAAGTCAAATCAAATGATTTGATTTTACTCAAACCAGTCCCATGACTAACCCAAAGTTTATTTTGTTTTGTTTTTCCCTAAACTCTTAGGTGCCAAAATTTTGACGGACAGTCAAGTAGTTCAGGTCTTTACTGATATACATAGAGGAGCTTGAAGCAGTAGGCTTCACGATTATATAGCTATTGTTATTTCCGCTGTGTGTAAGTGTTGTACTCTGATAATGTTATTGTATACTATTTTATTTCAAAGCTATGTTATATATTATATATTATTCGTTCCGCTGTGAGATTCGTATTACTCTGATTTTGTTCTGTGGTGATCTTCTCCTTCTTCTATTCTAATTTTCTATCTTATCTATTCTCACCCTCTAACTTCTTTCTATTAATGATCAGGTATTTCCGATGTCTGAATAGTCAACATGGTGGTTTTGTGTTGAATTTCGGAGTTGAAAATCCCCAGTTCGTTACAATCGCGATTATGATATTTTGTTCTACCTCTTGTTTCTTTAACATGTTATGATTTGATTTTCCGACACCTGGATATTTTGCATGTGAATATCGCAGATGTATTAGTATCGGCTTTAAAAATCGAAAAACTGTGTTGTTACAATTTAGTATTAGTACTAAAGGAGTGAGAATCTTGCCTCTGTGGGGGTAAACTCGGTAAGAGATAAGGTAACAAAATGCCTTATTATGCGTTTATAGTGTGTGTGTGTATATATATATATACACAAGTACGTATATGTTAGCGTATAAAAATGTCATATTTTTTGTTTGTTTATTTTTTTAGTGGCTTGTAAATATTAGTTGATGCATATGATGAAATTAAATTACATATGTAAAGAAATAATTTCTAAATATTATACATATTTAAGAAGTTTTGTTTCTTATAAAATGATAATATTCAATTATTATCATTATTTGATTGATTATTTTTGCTCAACCAGTTTATAAGCAAAATTTCCCTTTAAATGCCTGGGCTCGGTAGTTACTGATTTTAGGTAACATTGAAATTGTAACACCCCAAAATTAGATACACTATACTGTAAAGATAATTAATTAAAGGGTTAATTAATTAATGAAGAAAATTTAAAATTATATATATATATATATATATATATATATGAATGTATGCAATTATGTTAAGAAGGTGCAAGTTTAAAAATGGGCATTGAATAGAAGAAAACGTGCATGCGAATTAATTAGGCTACAGTAAAAGAAAAATTAATGCAATTAATACAAAAAGGGGAAGGAAATGTGTGGATGCATGCATTAAAAAAAAGATAAATTGTAACACCCCGAATTTCGGTTAATGCTAAAATTCACTAATTACAGAATAAATAATCTCAGATGTGAGAATTGGGAGAAACGGGTTGCGTCATTGCGTTCGTCTCGGAAAAATACGCGAAATAGAGTCCGAGTTTTCGAGAATCGGAGTCCGTATGGCCCGGTTATGGCCCAATGAAGTTTACAGAAAATTTAAAGTTTAAAACAGATTTAAAAATTCAGATTCAAATTTAGAAATTGGGCCATTGGGCGCAGGCGGGAAAATTCCCGCCTGGCTACCCAAGTCGACAACCCTGTCGACTGGGCAGTCGACATGGCTAGGACCAAGTCTACAGCCCTGTCGACTTGGGTGTCGACAGGGGGTGCTCGGCAGGTCTAACCTGGTGCACCATTTTAGGGTTTGGCTGTGTTTTGGGCTATTCTCTAGAAGCTTCCGAGATCTGATGGTCCTAACCTAACCTAGGGTTTATCTAAGGGCCTAAAACACAACCTAATCCTATAAATAAGACCCTAAACTAGCCCTAAATGATCATAATCCTATCTCCTAACTAAACTATGCCAAAATTTTCTATGATCATGGCCTCCACCCAAAACCCTAGCCTCCATCCTATTTCTAAGCTATTTCTATGAAGGTTTTCATGTGCATACAAGCATCTTTGAGTTGTATAAGTGATCATTAGCTTGCATTCATCATCAAGTTGCAAGCTTTATGTTCAAGGCTAGAGTTTTTGGGTAATTTGTGGCAAGGGTTTGCTTATGGGAGCTTAGTGGTGGGTTTCTATACTCTTAATAATCAATTGTTAAATTGATTATGATAGGATATGATAAGATATGGCTATGTTTGTGGATCCATGTGTTTATGCAAGTTTAGTATGGTGTATGTTGTGTGTTTTGCTAGTTTTATGCTATATGATATGCAAGTTTAATGCTATGCTTTATGATGCTCATTATGCAAAACACTATGTTGAACATGGATTTATATGTAACATGTTATGCAAGTTATGTGCATGATTATATGCAAGTTTATATGTAACATGTTATGCAAGTTATGTGTTTGGTTATATGCAAGTTATGTGCATGATTATATGCAAGTTTATATGTAACATGTTATGCAAGTTATGTGTTTGGTTATATGCAAGTTATGAGCATGATTATATGCAAGTTTATATGTAACATGTTATGCAAGTTATGTGTTTGGCTATATGCAAGTTATGATGCAAGTTCATATGCAAGTTATGATGCAAGTTCATATGCAAGTTATGTGCAAGTTCATATGCAAGTTTGTCTCTTTTTATGATATGCATAACATGTGCAAGTTTGCCTCTATGTATGACATGTTATGGAAGTTCATATACAAGTTTATGTGCAAGTTCATATGTAAGCTCATATGCAAGTTCATGTGCAAGTTTGCCTCTTTGTATGACATATATGTATATGCAAGCTTGGGTTAAATACTAGTTGGGTTTAATGTATGCTCATATACGCAAGTTGACACCTTTTGAACCCATGATAAGGTTATATGCTATGTTGGTTAAACCCATGACATTTGTGATGAATCTTCCCTTTATTATGTCATGTTATGAGAACGAATTACGTGGGGAACGATGGGGTTAATACGCATGTTAATAAAATGATGTGAGATGGGTATGCTTAAGCATAACATAAATTAAATGGACATAATTGGGAATTTACCTATTAAGTTAGGCCTACCCATATTATGGAGTTGGGAATTTACCTATTGAGTTAGGTCTACCCATACTATGGAGTTGGGAATTTACCTATTGAGTTAGGACTACCCATGTTCTTGAAAACATGATTAATTAATTAGGGATAATTAATATAAATTATGAGGGTGATTAATTAGGTGTAATTAATCGACTAAGACACGAGGTTGGACTCAGTTGTAGCGTAAAACTGCCCGGACCCAACCGGCTTAACCAGTTGCTACAAATGTTAGCCCAATGTGAGAGGTCTTAGGCACAAACTAAATACGTGATTAATGTAAAGACACGAGGTTAGACTCGGTTATGACATAAGGCTGCCCGGACCCAACCGGCTTAACCAACGGTCATAAAAGATAGTCTAATGTGAGAGGTCTTTATGAGGATCACGGTCTTAATTAATTAAGAAACACTTAACCATATTAGCATGTAGATGGACATGAGTGGTTAAGTGGGTGCCTTGGGTGGCATGAGGAAACTAGTGGGTTGCCTTGGGTGGCAATAGAAAATACGATTAGAATACTTAACCAAAGTGGAACATGTAATTAAAACATGGTTAAAGGGTTAAGTAAGTGCTTTGGGTGGCATGTGGAAATCTAGTGGGTGCCTTGAATGGCAACTAAAAATATGATTAATGACTTAACCAAAATTTATAACATGTAAGTGGGCATGGTTAAAGGGTTAAGTGGGATTCACTAGAAATAACAAGCTCGGGTGAGTAGCTTGTGGGGGCCCATTTCAACCAATATCCCAAACGTATCTTAGTGGGCTCGACTCTAGTCGAGTGACGGGACACGCATATTGGGCTTGACTATAAGAGGCCAAAACGGATTAGCGGTGGCAATGCAAGTCCAACGGGTTTCATCTGCGTGTTTGGACCCGGGATGGTAGGTAAGACGTTGTTGCATCATGTAGATATAACCCGTGCACCATTTGTTGTATCGGGTTGCCACTTTGGGGAATGATACACCCCACTGTGGGACCAGCACGGATATCTACGTAGGGAGCCGATCGCTTGGGAGTAGTAGGGACACCTAGTGGGGATAGGGGTAGACGGTACCTATGTAGTTAGCTAGGGGTACACGAAACTACTGTGTAAATTTTCTAAGTCCTTGGGAGGGATCAACCTTTAAGTAGGAATGACTGGTGTAGTGCAGTGTAGTAATTATCCTTGGGTGGGTAAATGCGTCTTTTCGGTTATCTTAGTACATCCAGTGTTTAGTTGGCTACTTAGGGTAGTCATTATCCCCAGAGGTACCGTACCTTGTTTATATCATACCCTAATTACTTTAATGATTGTATTGTTAAGGTTATAGGACTCGCTCAGACTAATGTCTGACCCCGTTGTTTTTATCTTTTTCCCAACCCTTAGGTTATCAGAGTGGACCTAGCACTATTGGGCTTTGATCAGACTGCTTTATCTATCTTTTGGGGCTTGGACCGTGGATGTAAAGCTCAGTTTATCTTTTCTATTTTGGCTATTAAGTTATGTAGTGGGATTATGTACATTTGTTTTATCAGGATGGATATTATGTACTAGACTCTTGTTTATGGTTTTGGTGTAACCAAACATGTTTTACTTTCCGTTGCAATAAAATGATGTTTTAAATTCTCAAGCATTACTTATATCTGTCTTATTGTAATTTTTCTGTTCTATATTCAATTAAAATACTCCACCGATGTTATGGCATTCCCTTAGTGAGTGACCGTAGCGGGCGTGGGGTGTTACACGTGGTATCAGAGCTTAAGGTTACCAGAACAGATAAAATTTTTAGAAAAACTATTTTCTAAGAATATTTTTGAAAGGAGTATTTTCAAAAACATGTCTTTTAAGGGAAAAGTTTTTTAAAGAAAAGCATAATCCCCAATAGCCATATCTATATCTTTCAAATTCTCCGTTTTGAATCTCTTCCTCTCTCTCATTTTGAGTTTCCCCTCCGCGTATAGATGATCTTTCTAAGTTAGATAAGAATGGAAAGCCACTTCAAGGGACTTAGACATTAGTCGGACTAGAAGTTGGTTCAAGAAGGAGGAGGACTTGTAGGTACCTATTGGATAGACGATGGGAGGAAGGCTAAAATAGTTGTTGGGTTAATGAAAGATGGAACCTCATTGGTGGGAGTTTACGAGTGGAGAATGGGAAGAAGAAGGCGAGTAGTTATCCTTTTGGAGGAATAGGACACCTTATTAGGATTGTCCAAAGAGGCAAGGGCAAGGTACGGAATCCTTTGGAGGGTAGTTGTATTCCTTCACGGCTAGTGTACCAGATGGGGATAGGACTATCTAGGTTGGAATTTGGATTTCTTTATCATCCGGTTCGAACTTTATTTGATTCTAACGCATCGAGTTCGTTTATCTCATCATTGTTAGTTGAGTCACTGCACTTAGACACCAGTTTAGTAGATGATCCCTTAGTTGTTTCAAACCCAATTAGGGCTCCATGATGTGTTTGGGTTTGAAAGTTGCTATACTTAGCGCTGAGTTTAGATGTGATGCTTTTTGGGCTTCACGGACTATGGGTTAGTTTTGGGCATGGACTGGTTATCCAGTAGGGGTGCCGTTTTTGATTTTGAAGGGAGAGTTGTTAGACTTATGACCCGCTTGGGTAACACTCTCGAGATCTCTTGTAATCCCATAGAAACTGTTATGCTAGGTTATCTAGAATCGCTTGACACGTCGTTCGAGAGTTTGCGATCTGTTAGAGTGGTCCGGGAATACTCGGATGTGTTTGAGGGGGGGTGAAGGGCTTACCTCCGGAGCGGGAGATTGACTTCCGAATACATCTGGTAGACAATGCCAAACCAGTATCTTGGCCAGTGTGCCACATGGTTCCTCGTGAAAGGAGGGAACTCCATAAGCAAGTAGGCGGTTTGCTTGAGAAGGGGTTCATAAGACGAAGTATACCGGAGTGGGGTGCTCCAGTAGTTTTTGCCACGAAGGTGGATGGGTCCCTCAGACTTTGTGTAGGCTAAAGAGAACTAAATAAACTCACAAAGAAGGATAGACACCCATTGCCGAGGATTGATGATCTCTTTGATCAGTTAGTTGGCGCCTCAGTATTTTCGCAGTTGGACTTAGCCACGGGGTTTCATCAGTTGAGAGTGGCTGAGGATAGTATAAAGAAGACTGCCTTTAGGACTCCGGATGGTTTTTATGAGTGGCTGGTGATGCCATTTGGTTTGACGAACGCCCCCGCATGCTTTGTTGATTTGATGAGAAGGGTGTTCAGGGAGTACCTAAATAAGTTCGTGATGGTCTTTGTAAATGACACCTTGATCTTTTCTGGGAGCGAAACAAGTTCTCGTATGTGCTCAATAGGTTGAGCAAAGCCAGTTATGGAATAAACGGTGGATTTGGGGCGAGACTGGCAAGGACATCCAGAGTTGGACAAGGGCTTAATTATTTAGCCGTTTTTACTAGTATCATCTCTGAATTCGAAGGAGGTATCCCTTGGGTGTTGGTCTGATATTGGTTTAGGCCTTTGGGGCTTGCATTTGGGGGATGTCAAGTTCGACTAGGGTGGTCTGCGTGAGAGATGGACAGTTGTGATGATTTTGGATGGGATTCTTAGCATCCTATGAGTTTGAGATAGCATATACCCATGGCAAGGGTAACGTGGTAGCAGACGCCTTAAGTAGAAAAAGGTTGTCCTTGAGTTCATTGTTCGTTGAACGACGGAGCTTAGAGTTTATTTCTATGTTTGACTTTAGACCTTCCGTTGACTTTGTACCCGGTGTGCTAGCCTCCTTGGAGGTTAGGCCTACTCTTTTAGGGCGTATTGGCGGAGCACAGCGGGACGACCCACAGTTGGTTGAGTTAGTAGAGAAGCTCATAAGGGGGGAGTCGTCCAGCCATTTGAGTAGATACACCCTAGATGGTAAGGGGTGGTTGCGTAGAGATGGTAGACTTTGTGTACCGCAAGACGAGGGTTTGAGGAAGGCTATACTTGATGATGCACATCGTTCGAAGATGACCATTCATCCCGGTAGGGACAAGATGTACCAAGACATGAAGCGAGTTTTCTTTTTGGGCCGGTATGAAGAAAGATGTGGCCGAGTATGTCGCTAGATGCTTGGTGTGATAGCAAGTGAAAGCGGAGCAGAAGAAACCCGGCGGGTTGCTTCACCCATTGGAGGTTCCGCTACGGAAGTGGGATAGTGTCTCGATGGATTACCAAGATCGAGGAAGGGTAATACGGGAATTTGGGTGGTAGTAGACAGACTTACTAAGAGCGCCCATTGTATACCCGTGAAGAGTAAGAGAACTGCTCCATGGCTAGCTTCAGTTTGCATTCGAGAGATTGTTAGATTGCATGGTGTACCTTCTTCACTAGCAAGTTATGGAAAAGTTTGCAAGAAGCAGTGGGGACTCAATTATGTCTGAACACCGCATATCATCCTCAAACGGACAGCCAGACTGAGAGGGTGAATCGTGTCCTAGAAGACCTTTTGAGGCTATGTATCTTAGATTTTGGAGGTACATGAGAAGAGCCTCTTCCATTGGTGGAGTTCACATAAAATAACAGCTTTCAGTCTAGTATTGGTATGGCTCCTTTCGAAGCTCTTTATGGAAGGCCTTGTCGATCACCTACATGTTGGTGGGAATCTACGGATAAGATCTTGGTTGGGCCGATATGGTTAGAGAGACTTCGGGAAAAGGTTGATTTGATTCGAAGAAGGATGAAAGCGGCGCAAGACAGACAGAAATATTACGCGGATAAGAGGAGAACGGATCTTGAGTTTGGTATTGGGGACATGGTCTTTATCAAAGTGTCTCCGTTACGAAATGTGGTTCGCTTTGGATCTGTTGGGAAGTTAGCACCAAGGTTCGTAGGGCCGTTTCCTATTAAGGAAAGGATTGGACGGATGGCATATAGAGTGGAGTTGCCCGACAGACTTAGTGGTGTACATGATGTATTCCATGTGTCACATTTGAGGAAGTGCCTCCATGAGACCGCAGAGGCGGTAGAGCCGAGCTTGCTTAAAGATAGAGCGTGATGTGATTATTCGACGAGCTCCTACCCGCATCCTTGGGTCAGAGATTAGGAAGTTGAGAAACAAGAGAGGTTCGACTAGTCAAAGTGAAAAGGGGGAGAAGGTGAGAGCAATGCTACTTGGGAGACAGAAGCGAAGATGCGTTCGTTATACCCATTCCTTTTTGAGAGTATGTCCTTTAAACGTCTCCTTTATCGTTTGTCTAGTGCTTATCTTATCTTTAGTATGTCCTCTCATTAGTACCTTTGACCTTTAGATAAGGTAAACCTATGGTTGAAACATGTGTTTGAGACATGTTATGATTGATGGATGCATGTGGATGCAAGTGGTTGCTAGTGGTTGCTCGTGGATGCATATATACACACTCTAGGCACTAGATCGGCTCAATCACTTCATATTGCATATTGCATATAATTGTGTGTAGGTAGCTATATTAATGGATGTATAATGGTTGTGTTATCACATGGATGATGCATTTCGGTGAATAATTGTGCACTCATGTAGATATTGTATGTGTCGATAGGGTTCTCTCGCATACATAATGGATGCATGGCACTATCATGGTTTGCATATGTTCATACATTAGATAGGGAACATATACACACACTTTTTGCATATGCTCATACATCATTAGAAATTGTTTTAAGGACAATGGATGCCCGTGTTTGATGGATTGAGTAGATGGTTGTTTGGATGGTAGGATATGCATTCTCCTTAGCTTAGAGATTTCGGGGACGAAATCCTTTAAGGAGGGGAGAATGTAACACCCCGAATTTCGGTTAATGCTAAAATTCACTAATTACAGAATAAATAATCTCAGATGTGAGAATTGGGGGAAAAGGGCTGCGTCATTGCGTTCGTCTCGGAAAAATACGCGAAATAGAGTTCGAGTTTTCGAGAATCGGAGTCCGTATGGCCCGGTTATGGCCCAATGAAGTTTACAGAAAATTTAAAGTTTAAAACAGATTTAAAAATTCAGATTCAAATTTAGAAATTGGTCCATTGGGCGCAGGCGGGAAAATTCCCGCCTGGCTACCCAAGTCGACAGCCCTGTCGACTGGGCAGTCGACTTGGCTAGGACCAAGTCGACAGCCCTGTCGACTTGGGTGTCGACAGGGGGTGCTCGGCAGGTCTAACCTGGTGCACCATTTTAGGGTTTGGCTGTGTTTTGGGCTATTCTCTAGAAGCTTCCGAGATCTGATGGTCCTAACCTAACCTAGGGTTAATCTAAGGGCCTAAAACACAACCTAATCCTATAAATAAGACCCTAAACTAGCCCTAAATGATCATAATCCTATCTCCTAACTAAACTATGCCAAAATTTTCTATGATCATGGCCTCCACCCAAAACCCTAGCCTCCATCCTATTTCTAAGCTATTTCTATGAAGGTTTTCATGTGCATACAAGCATCTTTGAGTTGTATAAGTGATCATTAGCTTGCATTCATCATCAAGTTGCAAGCTTTATGTTCAAGGCTAGAGTTTTTGGGTAATTTGTGGCAAGGGTTTGCTTATGGGAGCTTAGTGGTGGGTTTCTATACTCTTAATAATCAATTGTTAAATTGATTATGATAGGATATGATAAGATATGGCTATGTTTGTGGATCCATGTGTTTATGCAAGTTTAGTATGGTGTATGTTGTGTGTTTTGCTAGTTTTATGCTATACGATATGCAAGTTTAATGCTATGCTTTATGATGCTCATTATGCAAAACACTATGTTGAACATGGATTTATATGTAACATGTTATGCAAGTTATGTGCATGATTATATGCAAGTTTATATGTAACATGTTATGCAAGTTATTTGTTTGGTTATATGCAAGTTATGTGCATGATTATATGCAAGTTTATATGTAACATGTTATGCAAGTTATGTGTTTGGTTATATGCAAGTTATATGCATGATTATATGCAAGTTTATATGTAACATGTTATGCAAGTTATGTATTTGGCTATATGCAAGTTATGATGCAAGTTCATATGCAAGTTATGATGCAAGTTCATATGCAAGTTCATATGCAAGTTATGTGCAAGTTCATATGCAAGTTTGTCTCTTTTTATGATATGCATAACATGTGCAAGTTTGCCTCTATGTATAACATGTTATGGAAGTTCATATGCAAGTTTATGTGCAAGTTCATATGTAAGCTCATATGCAAGTTCATATGCAAGTTTGCCTCTTTGTATGACATATATGTATATGCAAGCTTGGGTTAAATACTAGTTGGGTTTAATGTATGCTCATATACGCAAGTTGACACCTTTTGAACCCATGATAAGGTTATATGCTATGTTGGTTAAACCCATGACATTTGTGATGAATCTTCCCTTTATTATGTCATGTTATGAGAACGAATTACGTGGGGAACGATGGGGTTAATACGCATGTTAATAAAATGATGTGAGATGGGTATGCTTAAGCATAACATAAATTAAATGGACATAATTGGGAATTTACCTATTAAGTTAGGTCTACCCATATTATGGAGTTGGGAATTTACCTATCGAGTTAGGTCTACCCATGCTATGGAGTTGGGAATTTACCTATTGAGTTAGGTCTACCCATATTCTTGAAAACATGATTAATTAATTAGGGATAATTAATATAAATTATGAGGGTGATTAATTAGGTGTAATTAATCGACTAAGACACGAGGTTGGACTCAGTTGTAGCGTAAAACTGCCCGGACCCAACCGGCTTAACCAGTTGCTACAAATGTTAGCCCAATGTGAGAGGTCTTAGGCACAAACTAAATACGTGATTAATGTAAAGACACGAGGTTAGACACGGTTATGACATAAGGCTGCCCGGACCAAACCGGCTTAACCAGCGGTCATAAAAGATAGTCTAATGTGAGAGGTCTTTATGAGGATCACGGTCTTAATTAATTAAGAAACACTTAACCATATTAGCATGTAGATGGACATGAGGGGTTAAGTGGGTGCCTTGGGTGGCATGAGGAAACTAGTGGGTTGCCTTGGGTGGCAATAGAAAATACGATTAGAATACTTAACCAAAGTGGAACATGTAATTAAAACATGGTTAAAGGGTTAAGTAAGTGCTTTGGGTGGCATGTGGAAATCTAGTGGGTGCCTTGAATGGCAACTAAAAATATGATTAATGACTTAACCAAAATTTATAACATGTAAGTGGGCATGGTTAAAGGGTTAAGTGGGATTCACTAGAAATAACAGGCTCGGGTGAGTAGCTTGTGGGGGCCCATTTCAACCAATATCCCAAACGTATCTTAGTGGGCTCAACTCTAGTCGAGTGACGGGACACGCATATTGGGCTTGACTATAAGAGGCCAAAACGGATTAGCGGTGGCAACGCAAGTCCAACGGGTTTCATCTGCGTGTGTGGACCCGGGATGGTAGGTAAGACGTTGTTGCATCGTGTAGATATAACCCGTGCACCATTTGTTTTATCGGGTTGCCACTTTGGGGAATGATACACCCCACTGTGGGACCAGCACGGATATCTACGTAGGGAGCCGATCGCTTGGGAGTAGTAGGGACACCTAGTGGGGATAGGGGCAGACGGCACCTATGTAGTTAGCTAGGGGTACACGAAACTACTGGGTAAATTTTCTAAGTCCTTGGGAGGGATCAACCTTTAAGTAGGAATGACTGGTGTAGTGCAGTGTAGTAATTATCCTTGGGTGGGTAAATGCGTCTTTTCGGTTATCTTAGTACATCCAGTGTTTAGTTGGCTACTTAGGGTAGTCATTATCCCCAGAGGTACCGTACCTTGTTTATATCATACCCTAATTACTTTAATGATTGTATTGTTAAGGTTATAGGACTCGCTCAGACTTATGTCTGACCCTGTTGTTTTTATCTTTTTCCCAACCCTCAGGTTATCAGAGTGGACCTAGCACTATTGGGCTTTGATCAGACTGCTTTATCTATCTTTTGGGGCTTGGACCGTGGATGTAAAGCTCAGTTTATCTTTTCTATTTTGGCTATTAAGTTATGTAGTGGGATTATGTACATTTGTTTTATCAGGATGGATATTATGTACTAGACTCTTGTTTATGGTTTTGGTGTAACCAAACATGTTTTACTTTCCGTTGCAATAAAATGATGTTTTAAATTCTCAAGCATTACTTATATCTGTCTTGTTGTAATTTTTCTGTTCTATATTCAATTAAAATACTCCACCGATGTTATGGCATTCCCTTAGTGAGTGACCATAGCGGGCGTGGGGTGTTACATAAATGCAGTCAATTTATTTTGGAGGAAAAGATTTATGCGAGTATAAATAGAGGTATTCATAAATTGATTATGCATAGAATTTGCACGTTATGGGAAAATTAGTGAAAATAAAAGAGTAGGATTTAAAGTTATACACTTAATTTACACTTTTGAAAATATGTTAGCAATCAATTTTCCTCAATTGAAAAATATATCTTAATTATGGATGGTTGTGAGGTTTATGCATATTTTACAGCAATTAGAGATTAGTTGCCATGACTATGCATGTTTGTAAATGTTGGTTAGTTGTGCATATGAGAATTAATTAGGCACTGATTGACATACATGTTGATTGATTTAATTTTATGGATTTATTTCTAAAAGACTAGTAATTTATTCTCTTATAGGTGGTAATTTCTTAATAAGTTTTAAAACATATTCATTGGTTACCCATTATAAATGGTATATTCAAATCTCTCTTTTTGTCAAGGATTGGATGAAGATAAGAATGGACATATAAATGTATTTTAATATCTTACTTAATTACAAAGTAAATAAGAGAGTGGCTATGATTTAATTAGGGAATTGCTAAGGTTAATCAAATGGACAAAATCAATTTTTAGCTCCCATATAAACAAGCCAAATCTCACATAACCTTCGTCCTCTTCTTTAGTTTTCTTCTTCCTCTTTTGAAAATTGCATGGCGCATCTTATTTTCTTCTCCAAATTTTCCTTAATATAAATGGTGAGAAGATTACTTGCTAAATAAAAAGAATGGAAAGAGGATCAAAACAAAAAGCTAAAAGCGGGCTTTAGAAGATTTTTCTAAATCTGCAAATATGGTGAGTCTACTGTGACTATTCAAATTTCTTCTAAGTTATAGTTAAATAGATACAATAGTTGTTGTAATGATCTAAATAAAAAGAATTCAGTTGACAATAGATATGTATTGGATCTAAAAAGCACCAATGTTTATAAGTTTATTTTCACTGTCATTTGCCTATTCATTTTCATGTTTTCTACTTGTACGTACTCCTCTTCCTTATCCCCTTTCCATTGTTCATTTTATTTACCGTGTTATATTCCTTTTTGAATTGCACAGAGTTAAAAAGGATGGAATAACAATAAAGAGGAAAAAATGAGGCATATTAGAATTTATGCTATAAATTGAGGTTTATCAAAAGGAAGAACATGTAGGCATTGAATAGGATGGAATTTTGGTGCTGATGTGTGAACACAAATTTAATATTAATCGTGAACATGTTAATATGACATAAAAAGGAATATGTAGAATATGTCATTAGCATTTAAAAAGGGCAGGGTATTTGAGGGATATGGTAGCCACCTATTGACATTAAATTTGTAGACATGATTATTTGTATTGATGTTTGAAAACATGTTCTTTTGGCGTCAAATTGATGTAAATATGCATAGTTGCTATCATTTATTACATGTAATCATGCAATTAACATTAATCTATACATGTTAATATGAGAAATATGTGGACACTAAAATGGATATGTTAGACATAGTAACAAGGCATCAAGGATGGGGGGGGGGTGTGTGTGTGTGTGTGTGTGTATATATATATATATATATTAGAAACATGGTAATTAGTCATTCATGATAATTGACAATAAAAGAGAATATTTTCAATTGAGGAATAGGTAAAATTGTCATTCATGTTAATTAACATTAATGAGGATGTGTTAATTTGAGGAATATGGAAATTTATCACCTGTTGACATTAATTAGGGAAAATATGTTAATTGAGGAACATATCAGTTTGACGGTTGTGAGCATTAATGTTAATTTGAGAAAACATATGATTATATGTTATGTTCATTTCATGATATGTGAACAAGTTATTTTTGATGATAGTTTCGGGAAAATGTTAATTAAAAAATTTATGTTAGTTGGATGTTTATGTTCATTTGATAATGCTAATTTAATTAGGTAAACATGGCATGGTATTGGAATCATATGTTAATTGACATTGATTTGTAAACATGACAATTTAGCATCTATTTCGGAGACATGTAATTTGTCATTTAACATCAAAGTGAGAGACATGTTCACTCAACTTTGGCTTGGAAAGTACGTTAATTTAACGTCAAGATGGAAAAGACATTAATTGCACTTAATAATGACATTATGTAATTAATATGGGAAACATGTTAATTGAAATGAATGGTATTGGAAATTAACATTCAAATAGAGGACGTATGAATTATACTTAATTTAATATTAAGTAAATATGCCCAGGATTACAATTAGAAACTATAACTGCACCTATGGCGCGAGGTTAGGTTGCATTAGTGGCGGAAGTCTGCCCGGACCTGACCAGCATATCCAGCAGCCACTAGTGTTGAACCTAACGTGAGAGGCCTAAGTGCACAAATTTGAATCGGGCTAAGACACGAGGTTAGGCCCAACTTGTGGAAGAAGTGTGCCTGGACCCAATTGGCATATCCAGCATCCACAAGTTGTAGGCCTAATGTGGGAGGTCTAGCCCATTATAACCATAATTGGACATGGTAATGAAATGAAACGCTTAACCTAGTTGAATCCATAGGGATAATGTGAACATGTTAACATAGTTAGGGGTTAATTGGGAAAGTTATGTAATTCTTGGGTAGGTGGGTAATATTAGTATATATAGGCCCACAAACTTAACCGTTAAATAAACATGCTTGAATCAGTGGGAGGGTTAAGTACATCTTGGGTTGGTGGGTAATATTTATATATATAGGTCCATAAACCTAACCTATTGGGGTTATGTAATTAAAGACAACTAGTGGTATACATAACCGATGAAAATAACAAAGTTTTGTAATTAAAGACACCTTTTAGGGTAGGCATAACTTGTAGAAATAATAGGTTATGTATTAAAGACACCTATAGTTAAGAATAACTGGTTGAAAGATATGGGGTTATGTATTAAAGACACCTATAGGTAAGCATATCCGGTAGAAAGATTGGGGTTATAAAATTAAAGACACCTTTTAGGGTAAATATAACCTTTGGTAAACCTAGTGGGGAATACAAGACAAGGGGGAGAGCTTGTATCATATTGTGTGGGACCCATTTCAGTCAGTAACCCGGAGTAGGTATCAAACAAAGTACTTCGTACTAGGCGGAGAAAGGGGCACGCTTACTGACTGATTATAAGATATCTAAACGTGACGGACGGTGTGGGCGGCGAGAACCGACCAGGCCTTGTGCATGCATGGGCCAGGCAGAAGGGGATAAGACGACCGTGACATCAGTAGATATGGTTGTGCACATCCGGAAAATGAAGGGTTGCCACTTTAAGGAGTGATATACCCTATTGTGGGGCCAGCACAGGGTATCTATAGAGTAGGGAGCCGATCGATTAGGGTAATGGTTAGGGTACATTGGACATATGCCTAAGTCTACCAACTTACTGTGGAAGGGATCATCTCATTCAGTTATACTAGTATGTTATAGTAGAAGTGCAAAACAGTCAATCTACGTAACCTGATTTCTAGTATTATCATCTATGTCTATGTGTATAAGAATTTACAGTTCTTGTTATCAGTTTATATCAGCTATTGTACCCTTAGAAATGTATAGACATCTACCCTTATATGTTGCTAGAACAACTGTTTACCTGTTTCACTTAACGTAGTAAATCGGGCTGATAATCCCAGCAACTCGCTAGGCTTTATGTTTGACCCATTTCCTTTCTTCCTTTATCTTTTTTCCCCCAAGTTTACAGGGAGGAAGTGTATAGATCTTTATTAGCTTTATCATATTGGGTTTCTTCATGTTGGATTTCTTCCTGCTCTCTTTCCAAGGTAAGGTTGTATCTTTTGACTATATTTGGGGATAACCTTATTTTACTCTGAAATTGTTTTTGACTGAGATTTTGAGACATGGCATCCTATAACTATTAAATAAATGAAAGTTTTCTTCTGTTGTAAAATTGCTTTATGTCTTGTGAAATATTAGTCTTTCTGATGTCTATCTGTCTTTATACCTATAATGCTCCATACTTTCTTAATGAAATCCTCATGCGGGTGACGTTAAGGAATGTGGGGTGTTACACTTGGTATCAGAGCCTAAGATTACCAAGATCACTAAAAATTTGTTTTTAAAAAAGAAAGAATTTTCAAAAGAAATTGCATTTCTCAAAAATCAAAGTTCTTTTGAAAATAAAGTATCCTCAGTAGTCAGTTACAACCTTCCTTTGACTCTTTCTAAATCTTTATCTTTTAGTTGAGTTGTCAATATCCCATAATGGACAAACCTGTTTAGCTTGGTAGTTGGAAAGAGTCGATGTTAAAAAGGAACACGTGACTAGATGTATAATAAAAGAAAATTTAATCATGGATGAGACTATCTTATTAGTTTAGTGATACAAAAGGGTAGTTTGGAAGATAAGAACAACCAAGATTAATTTGTTAAAGAAAAGGGGGTGTATTTCCATATTTTGGTTTAAAGTAGAAAACGTTATTGCAAGAATGAAAAGGGTTGGTGCAGAGTAAGAGGATTTATCATGTTACGCACAAACCGCCAAAAAGAGAGAGAGAGAGAGAGAGAGAGAACTTGCAATCACGGGGTTCTATAAAATATATTTTTAGATGATATGGAAATAGATTTTTATACATTTTCATTAACCAATTAATTAGGGAACTTCTAAAAAGGGGAATTTAAGGATGGCAAGTAAAAGATTAACATGAGTATACTAATATCTAAAGGATTATGAGGAAGGGTTTTGATCAAGAATGATTAAGGAAAGGGCAACGGTTAGTGAGAGAAAGATTTTTCTTTATTGTCATTGGTTTTCCTTATTGGTTTAGGAATATTTTGTCCTCTTCTCTTTTGATAGCATTAGTGACTGTTTTGCACTTAGGCCCAGTGGTAGTTTCTGAACCCCATAGGGATCGGCTTGATTATCTGTGGTAAGTCAAGGTTGAAACTAAGATCTTGTTTTTTGGGCATAGATAAGGTTACCATGTTTAGGCCTCATATGACATATGGACCTGGAAAGGAGAGACTGGTTTTCAGATCTGTTTTGTGAGAATGCTAAATTTGTAGCATTTTTGGATAAAGCAAATGGTGTAAAGGAAAAAGTGTGACTTTACTTGTAAGATTAGGGTAAGTTTTTGGATTATTTAACTAAAGAGTTTTTCGTTAAAGTAATTAAGACAAGTATTTTTTTTTCTTTTCTCTTTGATAATCTATATATCACTTCTTCCTTTGATAAGGGGCTTTCCTTTTGTATATTGTTGGCGAACAAATCAAACAATTGTAAACAACTATAAGATCCGTTCGGCTTTCCTAAACAACAAGGATTGTTGTAGAGGATGTCAAACTCTGGGACCAAAAATTATTTTACTAATAAATCCAGTCAAGTTATTCCAGGATTTTGGTTGATTGAAAACACAGAAAATAACAGCAATTAAATAAAAAGAGAGATTTATATAATAAGATAAAGCAATTAGGGGATAATGACATAGATTGGATTCACACTCATCAGTAGACAACAAATAAATATAGATCTAATTCATGTTTCTTTCACACACATGAATCAACGATAATTAGGTTCTTAGAAACAAATAAGTAAATAACAACAAGCATAGCCTATGCAGGAGCTGAGCTCTTAAACAACCATACACTATCTGGACAGATTCACTAATTAATTTCTAAAACCCTAAAATTAGATCTAAATCTGATAATCATTAGATCGAACACGAATATACCCTGTGAAGGAGCATAGCTCTTAAACGACACAGAATATGAAGGTTCAGATCTAACCCTTGATTCAGATCCAGATCTACATGTATAAATCCTCATCTATTGGCTATGTGGTTCATGTTGAATCATATCTATTAGCATCATCACCCCCTAATCAAAGGGGATTAGCTAGACATAGCTAAAGAAGAAGAGAAACAGAAACTAAATAACGTGAACATAAATAAAATAAAATAACAACTTTGAGAAAGGGAGAAAAAGAGTTTTATTCCAAGAAGAGAATTACAGAATAAAACTAAGTGTGTTTTTACATGAAGATGCAAGGTATTTATAGTTTTATTGGCCAAGGCTAAGAGGCTCATTACACAATGTGGAACAAAATCCCTTTTCCAAAATAACACATAAACCAAATAGCTAAATGTGAACGCATGTAAATGGAAGGCCTTTCAAATGAGCTAATGAGAACACATATGAATGGATTTGCAAATGTCATAGCTTGCGGGCATAAAATGGTATCAATTCCAACTGTTTTGAGCATGAATAGGAACTCCATAATTCTCTGTGGCCATCTATCATTATGAAAAGTCATTGAACCCTTAAAATATGCTGAAGAAGGTGGTTGAACTGCAACATTTCTTCAAACTTTAATCAAGCTATCAAAATCAACACTCTTCTTACACTAATTCTTCAAGATTTTCAACAATTAAGTGCATTGATTCATTCATCATAAATAATCTGGAAACACAACTATAAATACACAATATCAATTATTTAAAAGATAAAACAAGATAAATAAGCGGATAAAATGTACACATTTACATGTATATCAAATACCCCCACACTTTTCTTTTTATTCATCCTCTAATAAACTAAACTAAGATATGTCACATTTTCGTAGGAAACACGATTGCATTTAGCGTACGCAACAAGCCGTTAAACCCCTAGGTGTCCCTAGTAGGATGCATGTTGTCTCGTGAGGGTTTTTAGCGGATACTACCCACAAAATCCAAAGCGTCTTAAGTACACGGATTAATCAAATGATATTTTTAAGGTCTTTCAAATTCCAAGGATTTCACCTTACTTCAATAATAACAGTTTAGTCCCAAATTGTCCATCCAATAATTGGTGCAAAAATGAATAAAAAAATTCAAGCTGAATCGTAATTCCTTGATAACACTGTAATTGTCTTGAAGGTTAAGAGCGTGGTGTCAACCAAAGTTCTACACATCGACAATGTGCACCCAATCATTTATTTATTTATTTTTTGAATAATTTTGCACCAGTGTAACTATAATGTGTTGGATGTGAGTTATGCATAGATGAAGGAGAATTTTTGTAAGTTCTAAAAATATTCTAGATAAGAGGGCAAGTGTATTGGTTAAACTTCAGGCTACGAAAGATAAAGTAATACTAAGGCACATATAAACATTTTTATTTCCTTTCATCTCCTCTACTACAATCCTCGCTTCCAAGTACGGTATGATGGATGTGGATGGAATGGAAATGAATGCTTTATAGTCAAGAATGATGAATGACAATTTTATTCTGAGAGGCTCTCTCTTTATTTCATTTTTCTTCTTTTTTGTTCCTTTTTTTTTTTTGGCATGATGAATGATGAATGGAGATGGAATGGAATGATACCATACATTATTTCATTTGATTCCTCCTCTACTAAACGAATCATAACCAACACTTCGTGAAAGGAAAGGTTTGTGCCCTAGTTACTCTACTTATATAACCTTAATTCAACACATAATTCTGGATTGATGTTATACAAAAAGAAAAAAGGAATGATAAACAATGTTTCGTGAGATAGATAACCCATATAAAATAAGATATGGTATATGGTTATCCTACATTAAAACAAGTACGGAGTGGGTAGTGTAATACTGGTATAAAAAGTGGCGTTTCTGAACCTTTGAAAATAAATCAGTACAAGGTTCTTAAGTATACCAATATAAGAAAAACTTGTCGAAACATGGATGTAATTAAACTAAAACTTGGGTTTGAGTAATGTGGGGTATCGAAGAAGAATGCTACAATGAGTCATTTCTCCTTAATTGGACCAAGTGGATTTTAGAACTTACGATTTTGAAATTTTGAGTGGAAAAGAAAATATTATGCATGAAAACGAACTCAGAAAATCCAACAAATGTAAGTGCAAAATCATTATTATTTAATTTTTTTTACTTGCACATTCTAACATGTATAATAAGGGTTGACATGCTTACTCCAGAACACGACTAACGTCTGCACAGTCTCAAGCTAGCATCTTAAAAAGACACATTACGACTCAATGAATAAATAATGTTCATTCCCAACACCCAACATTGAACTTATCAAACAAGAACCAAGGTGTTATTTATGAATTTAAGTTAATCCTTGTTTAATGAGTGACCTAGTTCATAAAATTTGATTGTTGATGTAATGTAAATCCCCCTCCCCCACACTTGAGTGTGACTGTGTCCTCATAGTCGTTAATTCAGACATATCTTAGTGAAAGGGAAAAACAAATAAGATACTATTTACATATGTACAAAAGAGGGTTAGTGCATCTTACCAAATGTAATGTGGCTCATGGAGGACCATGAGCTCTTCCTCTTGGTTAGGTATTGGTTCCAAGTAAGGTTTAAGGCGTTGACCATTAACCTTATAGGATGATCCATCGGTTGGATTCTCAATTTCTACCGCACCATACGGAAAAACGGTTCATACAGTGTAAGGTCCTGTCCATCTAGACTTTAACTTACCCGGAAATAAATGCAGTTTTGAGTCATACAACAGAACTTTTTGACCTGACATGAAAGTTTTACGTAAAACTGATTTATTATGAAAAACTTTCGTTCTGTCCTTGTAAATTCGTTCATTTTCATATGCATCATTTCGAATTTCATCATGTTCATTAAGTCGAAGCTTCCTATGCTCACCTGCTTGCTCTAAATCAAGATTCAAAGCTTTTATTGCCCATAATGCCCTATGTTCTAGTTCAACTGGCAAGTGACATGGCTTACCAAAAATCAACCGATAAGGGGACATACCTAAGTTTGTTTTGAAAGCAGTGCGGTAAGCCCAAAGAGCGTCGGTTAAATTTTGGGACCAGTCTTTGCGATTTCGATTTACAGTTTTCTCAGGGATTTGCTTAATCTGCCTATTCGATACTTCAACCTGCCCACGAGTTTGAGGATGGTAAGGAGTGGATAACTTGTGGGTTATCGAATACTTTCTCATGAGGGCTTCAAAAGAACGATTACAGAAGTGTGTCCCGTTATAACTGATTATTGTGCAAGGTGTGCCAAACCTAGAGAAGATATTTTTTTTTCAAGAAGCGCATAACAACCTTGTTATCGTTTGTTTTGCATGGAACAGCTTCGACCCATTTACAGAAGTGTGTCCCCGGCAACGACGCCAAAATTTGTTTGTGAACAAATCAAAAAATTGAAAAAAACTGTAAAATCCGTTCGACTTTCCTAAACAACAAGGATTGTTGTAGAGGGTGTTGAACTCTGGGACCAAAAATTATTTTACTAATAAATCTAGTCAAGTTATTTCAGGATTTTGGTTGATTGAAAACACAGAAAATAACAGCAATTAAATAAAAAGAGAGATTTATATAATAAGAGAAAGCAATTAGGGGATAATGACATATATTGGATTCACTCTCATCAATAGCCAACAAATAAATATAGATCTAATTCATGTTTCTACCACACACATGAATCAACGATAATTAGGTTCTTAGAAACAAATAAGTAAATAACAACAAGCATAACCTATGCAGGAGTTGAGCTCTTAAACAACCTTAGACTATCAGGACAGATTCACTAATTAATTTCTAAAACCCTAAAATTAGATCTAAATCTGATAATTGTTAGATCGAACACGAATATACCATGTAAAGGAGCATAGCTCTTAAACGACACAGAATATGAAGGTTCAGATCTAACCCTTGATTCAGATCCAGATCTACATGTATAAAGTCCTCATCTATTGGATATGTGATTCATGTTGAATCATATCTATTAGCGTCATCATCCCCTAATTAAACTGGATTAGCTAGACATAGCTAAAGAAGAAGAGAAACAGAAACTAAATAACGTGAACATAAATAAAATAAAATAACAACTGAGAGAAAGGGAGAAAAAGAGTTTTATTCCAAGAAGAGAATTACAGAATAAAACTAAGTGTGTTTTTACATGAATAAGAAACAAGGTATTTATAGTTGTATTGGCCAAGGCTAAGAGGCTCATTACACAATGTAGGACAAAATCCCTCTTCCAAAATAACACATAAACCAAATAGCTAGGTGTGAACGCATGTGAATGGAAGGCCTTTCAAATGAGCTAATGAGAACACATATGATTGGATTTGCAAATGTCGTAGCTTGCGGGCATCAAATGACATCAATTTCAACTATTTTGAGCATGAATAGGAACTCCATAATTCTCTATGGCCAGCTATCATTATGAAAAGGCATTGAACCTTTAAAATATGCTGAAGAAGGTGGTTGAACTGCAACATTTCTTCAAGCTTTAATCAAGCTCTCAAAATCAACACTCTTCTTACACTAATTCTTCAAGCTTTTCAACAATTAAGTGCATTAATTCATTCATCATAAATAATCTAGAAACACAACTGTAAATACACACTATCAATTATTTAAAAGATAAAACAAGATAAAAAGTGGATAAAATATACACATTTATGTGTATATCAAATATCCTTGGAATGTGTAGATCTTTGGAGTTGAGCATATAGAAAATAGGATATGGTTGAAACATGTGTTTGAGACATGTTATGTTTGATGCTTGCAAGTGGATGCAAGTGGTTGCTAGTGGTTGTCAGTGGACGCATATACACACACGTTAGGCACTAGATCTGCTCAATCACTTACATATTGCATATGGATGTACGCATTTTAATTTTTTTTATATGGATGCAAAATGGTTGACTCATCACATGGACGTTGCATATTGATGGTGGTTGTGCACAAGTGTAGAATTTATATGTATCATTAGGATTCTTTTGCATACATATTAGATACATGGCACAGACATATATTGCATTAAGGATGTCTACTGAATCAGTAGACCGCCTGATTTCTTCACTAAAATATAGGAACGTATACTCACACACTTATGCATACGTTCATACAAGCACTAGGATTCTTCTTAAGGACTACGTATGCATGTGGATGATGGATGAGTAGATGGTTGTGATTGTTAGGATAGTAACATTCTTGTTAAACTTGGAGATTTCGAGGACGAAATCCTTTAAGTAGAGGAGAATGTAACACCCCGAAATTAGATACACTATATTATAAAGATAATTAATTAAAGGGTTAATTAATTAATGAATAAAAATTAAAAATGAATATATATATATATATATATGAATGTATGCAATTATGTTAAGAAGGTACAAGTTTAAAAATGTGCATTGAAAAGAAGAAAATGTGCATGCGAATTATATAGGCTACAGTAAAAGAAAAATCAATGCAATTAATACCAAATGGGGAAGGAAATTTATGGATCCATGCATTAAAAAAATTCAATCAATTTATTTTGGTAGGAAAGATTTATGCATGTATAAATAGAGGTATTCATAATTTGATTTTGCATTGACTTTGCATGTTATGGAGAAATTAGAGAAAAGAAAAGAGTAGGATTTAAAGTTATACACTTAATTTTCACTTCTGAAAATATGTTAGCAATCAATTTGCATCAATTGAAAAATATATCTTAATCATGGATGTTTGTGAGGTTTATGCATATTTTGTAGTTATTAGAGATTAGTTGTCATGACTTTGTATGTTTGTAAATGTTGGTTAGTTGTGCATATGAGAATTAATTAGGCACTGATTGACATACGTGTTGATTGATTTAATTTTATGGATTTATTTCCTAAAGACTAGTAATTAATTCTCTTATAGGTGGTAATTTCTTAATAAGTTTTAAAACATATTCATTGATTACCCATTTTAAATGGTATATTCGAATCTCTCTTTTTGTCATGAATTGGATGATGATAAGAATCGACATATAAGATGTATTTTAATATCTTACTTAATTACAAAGTAAATAAGAGAGCGGCTATGATTTAATTTGGGAATTTCTAGGGTTAATCGAATGGACAAAATAAATTTTTAACTCCCATATAAACAAGCCAAATCTAACATAACCTCCATCCTCTTCTTTAGTTTTCTTCTTCCTCTTTTGAAAATTCCATGGCGTATCCTATTTTCTTCTCCAAATTTTCCTTAATATAAATGGTGAGAAGAATAGTTGCTAAAAAAAGAATGGAAAGAGGATCAAAAAAAAGAAGAAGATAAAAGCGGGCTTTAGAAGATTTTTCTAAATCTGCGAATATGGTGAGTCTACTGTGATTATTCAAGTATCTTCTAGGTTATAGTTAAATAGATACAATATTGTTGTAGTGATCTAAATAAAAAGAATTTTTTTGACAATAGATATGTATTGTATCTAAAAAGCACCAGTGTTTATATGTTTATTTTCACTGTCAATTGCCTATTCATTTTACTGTTATCTACTTGTATGTATTCTTCTTTCTTTTCCCCTTTCCATTGTTCGTTTTATTTACCGTATTATATGCCGTTTTGAATTGCATAGAATTAAAAAGGATGGAATAATAATAAAGAGGGAAAAATGGGGCATATTATAATTTATGCTATAAATTGGGGTTTATCAAAAGGAAGAACATGTAGGCATTGAATATGATGGAATTTTGGTGCTGATCTGTGAATACAAATTTAGTATTAATCGTGAACATGTTAATATGACATAAAAGGGAATATGTAGAATATGACATTAGCATTAAAAAAGGTAGGGTAATTTGAGGGATGTGGTAGCCACCTATTGACATTAAATTTGTAGACATGATTATTTGTATTGATGTTTGAAAACATGTTCTTTTGGCGTCCAATTGATGTAAATATGCGTAGTTGCTATCATTTATTACATGTAATCATGCAATTAATATTAATCTATACATGTTAATTTGAGAAATATGTTGACACTAAAATGGATATGTTAGACATAGTAACTTGGCATCAAGGATGGGGTGTGTGTGTGTCTATATATATATATATATATATATATATATATATATATATTAGGAACATGGTAATTAGTCATTCATGCTAATTGACAATAAAAGAGAATATTTCCATTTGAGGAATAGGTAAAATTTTCATTTAAGTTAATTAACATTAATGAGGATGTGTTAATTTGAGGAATATGGAAATTTATCACATGTTGACATTAATTAGGGAAAACATGCTAATTGAGGAACATATCAGTTTGACGTTTGTGGGCATTAATGTTAATTTGAGAAAACATGTGATTATATGTTATGTTCATTTCATGATATGTGAATAAGTTATTTATGATCATAGTTTGGGGAAAATGTTAATTAAAACATTTATGTTAGTGGGATGTTTATGTTCATTTGATAATGTTAATTTAATTAGGTAAACATGGCATGATATCGGAATCATATGTTAATTGACACTGATTTGTAAACATGACAATTTAGCATCTATATCGGAGACATGTAATTTGTCATTTAACATTAAAGTGAGAGACATGTTCACTCAACGTTTGCTTAGAGAGTACGTTAATTTAACGTTAATATGGAAAAGACATTAATTGCACTTAATACGACACTAAGTAATTAGTATGGGAAAACATGTTAATTGAAATGAATGGTATTGGTAATTAACATGCAAACAGAGGACGTATGAATTATACTTAATTTAATATTAAGTAAATATGCCTAGGATTACAATTAGAAATTGTAACTGCACCTACGACACGAGGTTAGGTTGCATTAGTGGCGGAAGTCTTCTTGGACCCGACCGGCATATCCAGCAGCCACTAATGTTGAACCTAACATGAGAGGCCTAAGTGCATAAATATGAATCGGGCTAAGACACAAGGTTAGGCCCAACTTGTGGAAGAAGTCTGCCAAGACCCAACCGGCATATCCAGCATCTACAAGTTGTAAGCCTAATGTGGGAGGTCTAGGCCATTATAACCATAATTGGACATGGTAATGAAATGAAACACTTAACCTAGTTGAATCCATAGGGATTATGTTAAATGTTAACTTGCTCAGGGGTTAAGTGGGAAGGTTAAGTAAATCTTGGGTAGGTGGGTAATATTAGTATATATATAGGCCCACAAACTTAACCATTAAATAACCATGCTTGAATCAGTGGGAGTGTTAAGTACATCTTGGGTTGGTGGGTAATATTTGTATATATAGGCCCACAAACTTAACCTGTTGGGGTTATGTAAAGATACCTAGTTGTATACATAACTGATGGAAATGATAAAGTTATGTAATTAAGACACCTTTTAGGGTAAGCATAACTTGTAGAAATAATAGGATTATGTATTAAAGACACCTATAGGTTAGCATAACCGATTGGAAGATTGGGGGTTATGTATTAAAGACACCTACAGGTAAGCATAACCGATAGAAAGATTGGGGTTATAAAATTAAAGACACCTTTTAGGGTAAATATAACCTTTGGATAACCTAGTGGGGGATAAAAGACAAGGAGGAGAGCTTGTATCATATTTTGTGGGACCCATTTCAATCAGTAACCCGGAGTAGGTATCAAACAAAGTACAAGGGGGAGAGCTTGTATCATATTGTGTGGGACCCATTTTAGTTAGTAACCCAGAGTAGGTATCAAACAAAGTACTCCGTACTAGGCGGAGCAGGGGGCACGCTTACTGACTGATTGTAAGAGATCCTAACGTGACGGACGGTATGGGCGGCGCAAACCAACCGGGCATTGTGCGTGCATCGGCCGGGCAAAAGTGGATAAGACAACCGTGACATCAGTAGATATGGTTTTCCACATCCAGAAAATTAAGGGTGGCCACTTTAGGGAGTGATACACCCTATTGTGGGGCTAGCACAGGTTATGTACAGAGTAGGGAGCCGATCTATTAGGGTAGTGGTTAGGGTACATTGGATGTATGCCTAAGTCTACCATCTTATAGTGGAAGGGATCATCTCATTCAGTTATACTAGTATTTTATTGTAGAAGTGCAAAATAGTCAATCTGCCTATTCTGATTTTTAGTATTATCATGCATGTCTATTTGTATAAGAATTTATAGTTCTTGTTATCAGTTTATATCAGCTATTGTACCCTTAGAAATGTATAGACATCTGCCCTTATATGTTGCTAGAACAACTGTTTACCTGTTTCACTTAACTTAGTAAGTCGGGCTGATAATCCCAGCAGCACACCAGGCTTTATGTCTGACCCGTTCCCTTTCTTCCTTTTTTTTATCATACGGGTGACATTAAGGAATGTGGGATGTTACAGAAATGACCCACATTTGAATTCAGTTTCAAAACTAAGCTTTACGGCATTTGACATTGAATTAGAATGAAATATAAATTTAGCTGAGAATTAATTTATAAATAGGTTTTACAATTAGAAAAGAATTTGAACTGAGAGTTTAAGAATTGAATTTTTGTGCGTTAAAAAAAATTATTATCATTAACTGACAATTTGGTCATTGGGAAGTATCTTTAATGATGAGTACATCATCATCGGTATTTATTTTTGAGTTTTTAATTGGGAATCACTACAATAAAGGGATTTTATTTAAAGGTATTTTGGAAAAATAGTTCTAGTTTAGTATACTAACTAGAAGTATATATGTATATTATTTTAGACTAATTTAAAACAAAATCCAGATGCTTAAATTCTTAAGTTTATATTAAGAATTATATGGAGTTATATAGTCTATGCATTCGGAAAGGTTAGTTTTGCACCTTGATTGATAAATTGATTGTTAGTTTTATTAGTCAAATGAAATGGAATCCTTTGTTTGAAATTTAAGTCCTGGCCACTTGTAAATTTGGGAATAGTAAGAACAAGTATATTCATAACCAATAGGGGTAAGTACGTAAGTTATAACTAGATGATTTGTTTGTAACTCTATTTTTGATGTAAAATTCGAGTATATAACTTTGACTTAATCACACCAATCCGAATAAGGATTAATCACTCAATTCTTGACGACGAATAGTAATTGACTATGCAATAACCAATACTACTAACCACTAAATCCGAGCATATAACTTTGAGATTTCGTATTATGAATTGAAATTTCAATCATAATAATTCACTATGCAAGAAGAATAGAGGTTCCTGATCAAGCAACCTAATCAAAGTCTACACTAGAGACATCGGGTGAGCGATACTAGTTTGGGGAGGACGTTATGCATTTAAGTAAATGAGCTCGATATTGCGAACAGATGATATGTCTTAATCATAAAAACTTATGAAATCGTTAAATAATTTGGATTTAGTGTTCTGGGTTGAATGAGGTTGAAGTTCGAGAACCAAATTTTTTAAAGGGGGAGGGAGGGGAATGTAATGACCTGGAATTCTATCAATTCAATTAGTGAATATTTAATTTATTTTAAGGAATTGATTTTGTTATTAATCATTTGATTTCCTTTTGAATATACATATTTGAATAGGAAGTGCAATTTTTGGGAAATCTATCTTTAAAAATATTTATAAAAATGTACATTTAGTTTTTGGATATATATATATATATTAAAGATAATAATTTTAAAAATGTACATATATATACTATTTAATGTTATTCCATATAAAGATTACAGTTGATTTGATACTTAATAGTGAAATAAGTTAAGTTATATTTATAGTTTACATTTTTATAATTTAAGTATCATGATCTAATGTTTAACAAAGTTTACATTTATTTACATAATAAAAATATTTTAAATTTATTAATTTTATAATGTATAAATGGTGATTAAATATATGATAAAAATAATAACAAAACATAAGAAACATAATAATTAACTTAAGTACATCAAAAAATTTTACACTGTTAATAATATTTTTCGTCAACACCGGGATGTAAGGCTATAGCAGTGTACTTGGGATAATCTGGGGGTAATCCAGTTCCTCAAGGCCTGACTTAATTTGTCGTTACCTAGATATCAAGATCCTAAGTCCAAAGATTAACTACTCTCCCTTCGAGAGGTGATTATCATGCTTACGAGACTTAAGGATCAACAGTTACCTTGGGATAAGGCTGATACTAATTGAAGTTGGATTACGCATCAGGGGTAAATCAGTAATTACTTGTAATATTGGGATGAAGAGTGCTGATATCCAAAAGTACAACAATATACAATATAATATGCGAAAAAGTATAGAACACAACAATTTAGAGTGGTTCGGTTCGGATTGAATCTACGTCCACTTTAAGGGCTTTGATGATTCTATTCATAGTGGAGGTTACATGAGAAATCCCCAATTTGATTTCCAAATTAGGGATTAGTCTCTTAGAAATGTGTACAAGATTGTAGAATGAGAAAAGACCCCAAAATTGTGACTTATGGGTCTTATTTATAGAGGATTTGGACCCTCTTCTATAGAGATCATGTGGTATAGCCACTTTTCTTGGTGTCACCTCTTCGGTGTTGTTTCTTGGTGTCACCACCTTGGTGCCACCTCTTCGTATCGCTTCTTGGTGTCATCTCCTTGATGCCACCTCTTTGGTACCACTTCCTTGGTACCGCTTCTTGGTGTCACCTTCTTGGTTCCACCTCTTTGGTATAGCTTCTTGGTGTCACCTCCTTGGTGGTGCCACCTCTTTAGTGTTGTTTTTGGTGCCACCTCCTTGGTGCCACCTCTTTGGTACTTCCTTTGTTGGCTTTCTCTATATCTTTTGGTACCAGTTTCGTAGCTTTTAACCCCTGTACTTGGCTTTGACGTCTTATTATTGGGCCCCCAAATTAGGTGTCAGTTTAACTGTCCCTAAGGTCTTTCCTTCTTGGTTTCAGTGTCGTTACCTCAAGCCATCTTGTCTTCTGATTTCTAAGCTTCTACTTTTACATTAGACCAATGTAAATTTTAGTGATAACATTTAGCCCCCTAGCATAAATAGGCTTTTGTTATGTAGGAAAAAATCCTATAATTCATGCATTGCTTTTTGTAACTCAAGAAACATTAGAGAAATTTTATGTTATTAGTTTTGTATAAACCAAAATAATAGCATTGGCAAGAATACTAAATTTTCTCAGATGGTGGTATCGGAGTTTAAACCCCAAATTATGAACACTTCATGAGATAAATTATATAATGCGGGCCTTTATAATGAGAACTCAGAGATCTAGGACCTTTTTTCTTCAATGGAAACAGAAAATCCAAGATTTTAATTTGGGTATTTAGCATCAAGGGTTCATTCTTGAAATTTTAGAGTGGTAATCCAAGATCCAGATTTGGACACTTGCAATGGAAATTCAGAAATCCATTCTTAGTAATTTAAACCTAGGAACAAAACTCATATTAAAGTATTTGGAAGAGAAGTCCAGAAATCCACTTCATGAATAAGAGAATTCTAGAAGTCTAGATTCAGGCACTTATAATAAAAGACCAAAATTCTACCTTTGGAAATAATAGAAGTCTCAACAAAATTATGTCAATCTTTATGCTAATTTCCTTTGTGCTTTTCTGCATAAAATATAACAACTAACCTTTCTTGCTTTAGTCTCTTGCATCATTCTGCGTAGAATTCAACACATAATGTCCTTATGTTAGTCTTTTGCTCAGAGTAATCATATAATAATTGTCTTATCTTATGCGAGACTCTATCTGGATTACAACCAAGCAATAGACGATACTTGGATAAAATAATATGATCATTCACATTTTATTTTTTTCCAGATAATGAATAGAAAGTTGGCACATATAAGTTTATAAAACCTCCATGTGTGAGGTGTTGTGAAATCATAACTTTCACTAGATGCTTTCAAATAGGAGACCCGAGGTACCGACCCAAGCATTGATTTAAAAGTCTTCTTTTCGAAATTGAGGTAGTAATCCTAAGTTCCATATTTGGGCATCATAATGGAAGTCTGAAAATTCTTTCTTGGAAATGAGAATAGAATATCCATAACCTAGATTCATGTGTTAGAATAATGCAAATATAAGGATTCATTTTTGAAAGTATTTTAAGTCCAGAATATCTATCTAGAAATATGAGGAAACATTCAAAGCTCTTATTTGAGTTTTCGTAATAGAATTCTGATAACCTATTCCTCAGGCGATAGGTATTATAGTCTAAAGACCCAAATTTGGGTATTAAAGTGGAAATCCTGAAATCCTCCCTTGGAAACATATAGATCAAGAGACCCATATTCAGGCATTTGTAATAGGAGACCAGAAATCCATATTTGGAAATAATTGGAGTCCAGAACCAAACCCAGATTCGGGTATATTTGTAATAGAAAACCGGAAATCCATATGTGGTAATAATTAGAGTCTTGAACCAAACCTAGAATCGGGTATTTATGATAGGAGACCAGAAATTTGCTTCTGGCAATAATGGAAGTCCCGGACCAAACCCAGATTCGTATATTTGTAACTGAAGACCAGAAATTCACATCTGGCAATAATAGAAGTCCCAAACCGAAACTTAGATTCAGGTATTAATAATAGAAGACCAGAAATCCAAATAAGGTAATAATTGGAGTACCGAACTAAACCTAGATTCGAGTATTTATAATAGAAGACCAGAAATCCACATATGGCAATAATAGAAGTCCCGAACCGAAACTCATATTCAAATATTAATAATAGAAGACCAGAAATCCATATCTAGTAATAATAGAAGTCCCGAACTGAACCCAGATTCGGGTATTAATAATAGAAGACCAGAAATCCATATCTGATAAAAATTTGTGTTTTGAACCAAATCCATATTCGAGTATTTGTAATAGAAGACCAGAAATCCACATCAGACAATAATAGAAGTCCTGAACCGAAACCCAGATTCAGATATTTTAGTATTTTCTTGAGTTGCCATTTTGGCTTTGTGAACCACTTTCTGGGCTTTGGTTTGATTTATGAGCCACTTCATCGACTTTGATTGACAATTTCAGCCTTATGAGCCACTCTTAGGGCTTTGATTGATTTGTGAGCCACGATCTAGGGTATGATTGGCCTATAGGTCTGAGCGCACAGCTCAATGGAGAGCACACAACTCTCGTGGCAAGCACACAGCTCAGGTGAGCACACAACACATTTGTGAGCACACAGCTCAGGTGAGAATACATCTCAATTGTGAGCACATACCTCAGATAAGTACCCAGCTCAATTGTGAGCAGACAGCTCAGGTAAGCTCACAGCTTAATGGTGAGCACATAGCTAAAGGGTGAGCACACATCTCTTGAGGATGATTTAAATAAATTCATAAATCATAGACAAGCTTAGTTGAGCCGAAGCTCCACAAATGGATTAGTATATTACTTGGATCAGAAGAAGTGTTGTTATGGGTTTACACAACACTTAACTATCTCTTTGAAGCACGAGCATGAAGATGTTACACAACCTAGAGTCTTGCAAATGCGACAAGTACGGGGCTCAAGACACTCATTAGCACGATGGTCCTTTGATCCGCAGCTATAACGATGTCCAAGAATAGAGTTAGAAGTTCCAGTTTCGGAGGCCTCTTGCTTTCCTTTCTTGTTAGCACAAGATTTAAACTTATTGTCCAGATCTCTCTTTTTGTTGAAGTTCTTCTTTGAATAATATTGCTCAACTATTCAGATGAATTTATCTGCTCAGAAATGAAAAACTTGTAAGTCCTCGCATCCATGGACGTATAGCTCTTTCCAAAATGGAGTATTTTCAATCAATCCTGAATGGAAGGCGATGAGTTTCTTACGGTCTTTCGTGTATCTTGCTTTCAGAGCTTCAATATTAAATCTCTTTACGTAATCGCCCAAAGATTCTCCTTACTTTTTTTTATATATTTACAATGATAGTGTAGTCCACAGTTGGATCTTCGCAAACGCAGAATTGTGTAGAGAACATATAAGAAAGTTGCTTCCAAAAGAAGATGGTTTTCACTTGATACCGACGATACCATTTAGCAGCTGCTCATTGAAGTGTCCCCGAAAACAATCGACACTGAACGACTCCTGAAGCATTGAAGAGATCCATTTGGCTATCAAAGCCATGAGATGATCGTTTGGGTTAGTAGTTCTGAGATAAATTATAGTGGGGACCTTCACATGTGATGTTATTACTGTGTTCATGATTTCATCAGTAAAGGGGGCCACTCTTTCATCGTCGTTAACCTTTTCGTCTAAGGTTCTCTTTCCCTTACTCCCCAACAAATCTTTGACAGCCTTCTATGCCATATTCTTGACGTAAGCTTCAGTATTACCATAGTTTGATCTTTTGAGACTATATTCTCCAGTAGTTGGGCTTCCAGTTTTTTCTTTGTTGTGTTGGTTTCCCTGGTGGTCTACCTTTGAAAGATTGGGTCTTTTCTTCTTGGAGGATGTTAGATTTATTTTCTCCTTTTCCCAGGATTGTTGAATTGGTGCGTTTCTCTTTCGAGATTCAGCTTCTTCCCTTCGACTTGGTCCGGTCTTCTTTGAAGACTTTTGTTTGGGCATTCTGCCACATACTCCACATTTCGAGAAGTTCTTGTTCTATAGCACTGATCCTGATGGCATTCTCATTTGTAGAATTATGGTTTGCAGGTTGCATTGGATTATAGGATCCACCTATCTGAGCAATTTTTAAGTTAACTGATGTGGGTATGTTTTCATCGAGAGTGGTCTCGTGGGCTACTGCTTCGTTAATGCTTCTTAGTTTTTTTGATCCCATCTTACCATCGTCATTAAGCAAACATCCAAAAATTAATCTATACTAAGATAAGAAAGTGGAGGTTCAAGGTTATACTGTTCTTCAAATAACTCTCAGATCAATGATATCTGAAGTTGTAATTCAAGGTTTAGAAAAATCTTTTATTTATGGTCTAGCTCTTCAATGTTTAACCTCTAGGGTGGAATAACTAAGGATGTGGTAGGTTATCCAAAGGAACGGAGGTTCAAGCCTTGCTTCCAGCGCCAAAATGTTCACAATATTTTTCGTCAACACCGAGTGTAAGGTTTTAGTAGTGTACTTGGGACAATCTGGGGGTAACCCAGTTCCTCAAAGCTAGACTTAATTTGTCATTCCGTAAGTATCAAGATCATAAGTTTTAAGATTAGTTACTCTCCCTTCGAGGGTGAGTATCACGCTTACGAGACTTAAGGATCAACAGTTACCTTGGGAAAAGGCTTCATAAGATCGATACTAATTGGAGCAAGAATACATATTAGGGGTGAATCAGTAATTACTTGGAATATTGGGTTGAAGAGTGGTGATATCCAAAAGTACAACAATATATATTATAATATGCGAAAAAGAAAAGAACACAACAACTGATAGTGGTTCGACTCAAATTGAACCTACGTCCACTTTAAGGGCTTTAATAATTTTATTTATGGTGGAGGTTACATAAGAAATCCCCAATTTGATTTCCAAATTAGGGTTTTATCTCTTAGAAATGTGTAAAAGATTGTAGAATGAGAAAAGACCCCCAAAATGTGACCTCATGGGTCTTATTTATAAAGGATTTGGGCCCTCTTCTATGGCGATCATGTGGTAAAGCCACTTCTTGGTGTCACCTCTTTGGTGTCGTTTCTTAGTGTCACCTCCTTGGTGCCACCTCTTGGTATCGCTTCCTTCGTATCGCTTCTTGGTCTCACCTCCTTGGTGCCACCTCTTTTTTATCGCTTCCTCGGTATCGCTTCTTGGTGTCACCTCCTTGGTGTCAGCTCTTTTGTATCACTTCTTGGTGCCACCTCTTTGGTGTCGATTCTTGGTGTCACCTCCTTGGTGCCACCGCTTTGGTACCATCTTTATTAGCTTTCTCTATATCCTTTGGTACTGGTTCAACAACTTTCAACATCTGCTCTTGACTTTGACTTCGTGTTATTGAGCCCTGAAATTCGATGCTAGTTTAACTGTGCCCAAGGCCTTTCCTTCTTGGTTTCAGTGTCGTTGCCTCAAGCCATCTCATCTTCTGATTTCAAAGCTTTTAGTTTTACATTAGACCAATGCAAACTTTAGTGATAACATGCACTTACCATCTTAGTAATTGATAGTGTACTCGATGGGAGGGGGGCTCTAATATAAGGACCATACGGTCATTTCATTTTTTATTTTATTCAAGTTCAAAATTTTATTTCATTCCATATGTATATTATGTGCCTATCCTTCTTTAACTTTTTTTCCGCCTCTTTTTGCATTTGATTACTCCTTTCTCTTTTAATGGCATTGTATATATATGATTAAAGCGAAAAATAATACACATAGAAGAATAAAAAAAGACAGGATAAAGTAAGAAATAAAAATAAACTCAAGAACTTCAAAAAGGTAGAAATCAAAGTGTACATTTGTAATGTGTTATGCTCGATTGAGTCTTTTGTTGTAGAATCAAAGTATACACTTATTGTAAAATCTTGTCCTATTCTTCAAAAGGATTTCATATGGGAAATTTTTAACATTCGAAAATCCGTATTGAAAAATAATTATACATGTAAATGCACATTATATTATATTTTATAAATATGTGAACACTAAATTCCAAAAATAATGCGTGTTTGAATTTGAATAACTAACGAGCAGAATAAACAAAATTAAATCCAACATAAATGCAACTTTATTAAAAGTTAACATTATATAAAATGTAATGTTATAATTTAATTAAAACAATTATATAACGAAAGATAGGACATTAATGTGTTGACCAGTAGAGGTCGATCCCTAAACAAGTCGGGTCGAGTTATAGGTCGACCTATTTGAAGGTCGAGTTGACCTATACATGCTTTAAAAGCATGTTTTCCTAAGTGTATTAATGAACATATTTAACTCCATTTAGATTGAATAGATGACGTTATTTCTAATCCTTATAAATAAACGTGCAGGGCTATCTCCAAGCCCATATTTTTCTAAATGGGGGCGAGGAAGCTCTGCTACTTTCCTCTTGTCCAATTCTTCATAAAATGTTTATTTTATATTTAGGCTTTCTAATTTACAAATTAGAGGAAGAAACAGTAGATCTAAGAAAGGGATTGTTTACAATAAGTCAACCATATATGGAAAATTTTCCAGATCTGGTATTCTTATTAGTTTGTTTTATTTATTTAGATCTAGATTTATAAATCCGTCAAGTTCCAGTTTTGTGGATCCAAATAGAGTTACAAAAGGGAAAGCTATAGAAAATAGAATTGAATTTGAATAAAATCTGGAACTTAGATTGCTTTTTCCAGTTGAGTTGATATAAATTGTGCATCTTTTTGGATAATGATGTATGATATCGTTTGATTCCCCTTATAGTCATTGAAAATGGATATGTTTATACTTGGACTAAATAATGGTAATTCTTACTCAAGTCATTTTCTTTAAAATGGTAAATCTTTAAATGTTGGAATCATTTGTAAATATTGTTCTGATGGAATAGAATCTAATTATATAATTAATTTTAGGCTTAAAATTTAAGGAAAAGGAATAAGCCTAGAAAAGGGAAATTTTACAGTAACAACATCAAACTTGTAAATGAAATAAAAAGGGGAATTTAGTGCGCAACCTCATTTGGAAATTCAGTTATAGCTTAGTTTGTTGTTTGGGAAAGAGTATGTTCGCATATTCTAAACTTTATAAAGGATTGATGAACATAATTACAAGAACAAAGACAAAGAAGTGAGATTCATGTAAAATAGGGATGTTTTGTATTTTGCACTATCTAGCAAAAAGGAAAAGAAAGAAGAAAAGATATCTTGTAATTATGAATCATTGCATATGTGATTGTTTTACATTAAATATAGAAATAGAATTTAGTAAAGTCTCCATAACCAACCAAATGGAATATGTCTTACTTCTTAATAATGGAACTTACGATGGTAGCAAGAAAAGGAAAAATATAACGGACTAGTAAGATAACAAGAAAATAAGCCATAATCAAGTTAATTACTTGATAGGCCTAAGAAAAAGGGGAAATTAGGTAAAGTAGTAAAGATTTTCAGTTGAATGTAGATAATAAAAGAAATTAAAGAAATTACTATGGTAAATGGTTGATGATAGGCAGGTACAGTTTTGAACTGGAATTATTATATAATGGATCTAGAAGTGGATTAAATATCATAGTAAATGAAGTAAAAAAACACGTAAGAAATAATTAGACATAGGGTCTAATAAGATGGCGAGGCCATGGTAATAATATCAAAATACGCATTTGGAGCAATCCAAAGGAAATCTGGGTGTAGGCTCGATGATACGGACAATCGCAGATCCATTAAAGTACAGGGTTTGTAATGGAGACAAATTAGAAGTTCTTCATCATGGATAGGTAAGTGACTTCAAGAGAGATGTTGGGTACCTAGGCCGAAAAAGCGGACAATCGGAGGCTGGACTATAATGTTCATTAAGAGGTTAAGCCTTAGCTGCATATGCATTGTATGCCTAACAAAGAGGACCTTTATAAGCAGTCAAAAAGGATGATTTGTTATTTGAGTATTCATGCGACACCTAGCTCAAGAAGTCGGTTACCTAGCTATGGGAATCATTGTAATGGGTGGACTCATATGGATAGTAGCTGCTCGAATATCGGTCATCATAAATCAGTAGCGAGCACGGGAAATGACTTAGATTAGACAAAAAGGCCAGTAATCTTTCACTATCAAGACATTGGAAGAGGTGGTAGCGCTAGTTGGTTGCTTTAGTTTGTTTTTTGTAGGGCAAGGCCATTAACCCATAATAATTCTCCTACCTAGTTGAGGGATGACTATGTAGGAACATAACCATAATGATAAGGAACAAACCGTGTAAGGCATATATATTGTAGGTCTAATGAAATGAACCTTTACAAATGTAGTTAATCCCCAACCGAGTTCCGTATGAAGTGGGCCATGTTAGAGCTAGTTGTGAGCGGGATATAAAAGTGTAGATAGGATGATTACATGCGAATCCTCGATGTATGCATGGGGTGGCACATCGTTGATATCGGCAGTGTTGAAATTGGAGAGGTCCATTACTAATGCAGTTTCACATTTTAATATCGAACGACGGAACATTTGAATTAATGGCCTTACAAAACAAACCTCTACAGATGTAGTTGTATCATTCTCTTGGCAACACGATGAATCTTATTAAGGAGGATACGAATGGTATTATACGTAATATCTAGGATCGAGGTGGTACATAGGCATGTATGTAACAACCCAAATGTTAACGAACAATGATTAATTAATAAATAAATTAACTAAATAATAAGTTAAAACTTGTGGGAATTTGGCAGCAGGGATTACGCCATTGGTCCATTACGTTTTTCTGGTTTAGATAGACATATGTTTTGCGTAAAACAGACTTAAAACAAAGGGTAATGGTTGTTCGAAAATCGAAATTCAAAACAGAAAAAAATAAGCTCATGGGCCGACCAGCATCCACCAAGGTCGGAGCATGGGTCAACCTAGATGTCAGGTGGGTCGACCAATGTATTGACCCACGTGGTGGGTGGGTCAACCCAACACGTGCTTGGCAGGTATACTTGCCAGGCATGACACATTTTGAATGGATGGATTATTTCGAGCTGTTTTTGATCTGATGTGTCTTCATGTGGTTGACTGACGTGGTTAATTTGAATTGACCCATGGACATGGTTAGTTTCGAATTAAAACCTGGTCGAGGGACTTTTTCTCCATCTATATATAAGTCCCAACCCCCTCCCCAGTTCCTCACAACACGTCTCTTACTCCACCTTGGCTAGTCTCCTTTTCGAGAGATAGAGCCAAATTAAATTAAATTTTTAGCTAGATTTGAAATTTTTAAACTAATATATTTTATATTTTATTTTATTCTATGGGGAGGTTCTGCCGGTGCCGCGAGTGAAAGCTTTCTAGTGAGTTTTTATGATTTTTAAATTTTTGATTAAAGTTTAGGGTATATTGGAATGGTAGTATTTACAGTTGTAGTTTTTTTATAGTTATTTTATTTACAGTTTATTTGTAGTTGATACTCATTCCATGTAACAACCTGCACCTCCGTTCACGCAAGATATTGTCCCCAACTTAGCCACTGTATAGGTGTGGGGTTTTGTTCCTCAAAAGGCCTCGGCGTTAGTAAGAGATGGGATCTACTATATAATTACCCACTTCACACGGGCTTCCACGATGTGGGATCCGTTCACGCAAGATATTGTCCCCAACTTAGCCACCGTATAGGTGTGGGGTTTTGTTCCTCAAAAGGCCTCGGCGTTAGTAAGAGATGGGATCTACTATATAAGTACCCACTTCACACAGGCTTCCACGATGTGGGACTTAGGGGGTGTTACATTCCAGTTTTCTATAACTTCTTTATATAAGTAGTTTTCTGCAATTTTTCTTTCTTTTATTATAGTTATTGTTTAATTAATATTCAGATTACTATAAATTATGTTCTCAGTCTTCTTTTCCTCATTTTTCATTGGATTTTTAGAGTTTATTATGGTTATCTCCAAATATGTCTAAAAGACATATAAGAATGATTTATGCCTAATTGCTATGACTTATTATTATTATCCTTTGTTATGTGCACGTTTGGAAAATTTGATTAAATTGGGATAATCGAATAACTTAAGGCTATTTGGATAGATTTTGTAAAACTATAATAAAAAGGAAATGTTGGACCGATAATTTCCAAACATGATTAAGTTTGTAAAATGACCATGGTATAGGTTGTGACAGAAAAATGAATTATAAACTATATTTGCATAAATATGATAGTTGGGAAATCATAATAAACAAACATGGTTTATTTGATAATGTAACGACCCGGGAAAAATTCGACGCTCGAATTTTCGATAATAATACATAAACCCATATTACTTGCCAAAAACCCAAGTATCGAACCCCAGATTGTCAATAGAAAGAAATTAGAGGGTGAGAAAAGAAAGAAAGAAATATTTGAATAGAAGAAAGAAGAAGAATAACACATCAGAATCTCACAGCGAAACAGATAAAAATATAATATAACAAATCTTTTTATACAAAAGAATTGTATATACAAACCAACCATCAGAGTACAACATATATCAGACACAGCGGAATAATAACTTTATATAACTAGCGGTGAAGCCGCCTGCTTCCAGCTCATGAACTCCAATCGAAAACCTAACCTGGAAATACACTCGGTCTGACCCGAGCACATTTGAAGCACCACAAAATACCCCGGGTCAGTCTGGAACACATTCAATGATAAATTCACAGTACAAACAACTTGTTTAACTTTGGAAAATCCTTTATGAAATCAAAGGATAATAGTGAGACCAGCCCACACATAAACATAGACAGTTTTTACCTTACTATAACCCAAAACGTTTTTGAAATCATAACTTGCTCTGATATTATCATAATGTCTAAATACAAATAATTAACAATCTAGCGGAACGCTTGCATCTCACGCTCCACATATATATTATACAATTAAAAACCGCGGGCGCTTATTGGAGATTGGATTCCAACCTTGACAAGGTATGGGACCACCTGCCGATAATGTATCTCTAGAGGCAAATACACTGGGTTTAACAAGAACGTCTTGCAACACGGCCCACACATGATCGACCACTCATTTCGCTTGAGTGTATCGAATGTATATCACTGACGGCTGGGATCAGCAACTGCCTCCCGAAAAGGGACAACATCGATAGATTAAAGAAGCAAAAGGAATTTCTCTAGATAGGTGATTATACACCCTAATGGATCGACCCACATAGCCATGCTGCATGCCCGATTTTTGTCATTTCCCGGTTGATGAGGCTTAAGGCTAGAATTCCTTTTCAACCATCTGGCCACCATTTACTTTGAATGCCACATTGTCAGATCCGCCAAATCACTAACTGACGTCTACAAAAATATTCTGGTCGTTAAGCTAGAGAGGTGCTCCTCTCCGCCACTAACAGAAATACGTTTGTAAAAATCAACATACATGATCCTTAAGAAATACTCTGTCAGACATTTGTCCATACAAGTCATCCAGGAACAGGATGAACCGAAGGCACCCTCCTACCGCATCCTTGTATAGGAATCACCCCTAAGGATCAGTAGCAAGCAGTCCTTACAATCTGTAGATTCAACCACGACAGAATCACAAATCAAATAACTCTAGTTGCAAGCCAGAGAAATTCGACAAGCAGTCCTTCTTCTTACGAAGATCCATGGCCTTCACTTTCTCCATCTTCACGTATTTGTTGGTCGGAATGGTTTCAAATATAAATTCGATCCCGATCTTTCCGTACCGACAATCGTATTGGTCTGATTTGATAGTCGGTGATTTAACTATCAAACAAACAATAGTGTGAATGAATTTATTGATTCGGTACTTGCCATGACCTAGCCTGGTTGAAACAAATTTACCAAATGGTTAATAAACTTCTAAATCTTCCCATATATTCAAAACATTATATTTATTCTTAATTTATATTAACAAAACTATTTTATACATTTCAGGGTATGTATGTATATATATATATATACATAACTTCCCATTTCCTTTACTCGGCATCTTGATCTATATATACAGATATATATATAGTGTACTTAACGGTATAAACAAATTGTCAAATTCTGATATGGCCAAACAAATGTCGACCTATATAATTTAAAACTAAATATCCTTATTTACGTTGAAACCAATATTGTAGTATTATTCATATTCAAAAATCTCGCACTTATACTCATTACTTCTCGTATGGGATATCACCCCAATTTCAACATCTTTTACTCGTTTCAAACCGATACCATTCCTTGATAATAATGAAGCTGTTCAAGTTGGGGTATTTTATTTACCTCCCAGACCTTGATTGACAACATCCTTATCTCAGAATAATATTAGTTCTTCACTTGACCACTGATAATAAAATCTCCTTTACCACTTTTTGATTTCAAGTCTGGTTTTACAAAACCGTTTCTTACATTTGAAATCCTCGTTCAAAAATCTTCTTACTTAATTCCTTAATTTAGTCAATATTCAATAAACGCCACTTTTCAACGTAAAACACTTATCGCCTCTTAATTACTTTTAATTGAATACCAATTAAAAGTCATCTCTTTAATTATTATTAATTAAAATAACCATTAATGCTAATATTAATTGTATTAAAAATAGCTAACTTTGCTATTAAGTAGAATCATTAGCATTTTAAAATCTTATTTAATATTTAATTAACTTTATTTACACTAAACCACTCGATATTTTCTTAAATTATAGTTAATCAGAGATTAACTAATATTTACACTATTCGTTAAAATTTTAATGAATATTCAGAATATTTAAACCAAATTTATCCCATTTGTCAATTTTAATCAAAACGGTTGATTTTGCCAACCGTCCATATCAGCTAACTATTAACTGATTTTCATTTTGTAATTTCCCCTTTTAAATTAATTAAATAACTTAATTAATAAAAAAACACTTATTTAATTGTATTAAAATACAATTATTCTTCTTTACCAACACGTAGGTATTTTCCCTGGGTTTCTACTTTTGGTACTTGTACAAATCATACAATCTTATTACATACCCCATTTTAAATCATTTCTTTTATAATATATTTATTTATAAATTTCTCATTTAATTATTTACATAAATTAACTAAATAGCTTCAGTTCAGATTATAAAATAATTATAATTTACAACTTGCGTCAGTTCACCGAACGGTAGAACGACGTCTGAAACAACATATTTTAGGCCTTTCACTGCCAATTACCAAATCAACACCGTCGGTTGACTTTAAACACAACCTAGGTGAATATTTATTCAACCATCACGCTCAAACAGGTTTTTCTACCATATGGGGTTCAATCAGTTCAACTATCAACAATATAAAACAAACAAACACCATATATAATATTTGAGGAATCCGGTCAGATCCCTCCAACCTGTTCTTCCCTAGATCACAGCTCGTTATACATTCCATAACAATATATGAAATAAATTTCAATAGTATAACACATTTAAACGACGAAAACAGCAACCAATCAAACAATAATCAGCCAATAGCAACCAATCAACCAATTTATACTTTTAAAGGTAAATTATATTTTAATATGAATTTACCACATCACATGATTCCAAAAGGTGTGAGAATTAACTCACCAGTTCATTTCGGTTGACGGTGGACGCGTTTATTGCTTTTAATTTGAAAACTGAAATTTCAACTACGTCAGATCAGTGCCTAGTTAGTGCCATCACCTAGGTCTCGTCCATGCGATCCCAATAGATCCAGTTTCGTCAGATTTTGTTATCGTATGAGAAAGTTATGCGAGTTTAAAGATTCATATATACGCGATTATTAACTAGATCCAGTTTCGTCAGATTTCGTTATCGTACAAGAAAGTTGTGCGAGTTTAAAGATTCATATATACGCGATTATTAACTAATTAATAATTTAATTAAATAATAATAATAAAATATCATTACCTTAATTAACGGCGCCTCCACGTCATCATCGTATATGGTAAAACGCGTTTTCTTTCTCGTTTGTTTCTGAAACCCGACTACCTCCTGTTACTCCTTCTTCTTTGAGAACCACGGATCAATCTTCCACCAACCACCGCCTCTACACTTGGTCTGGGACCGCCGCGACCCCACCAGTGCAACCGTACCTCCATGGCGCCCCATCTCCTGAAGCAACTCGCCCTGAAACCCACCGAAGGCGCCAGAAATTAACGAAGACGGAAACCCGTTCAAACCCCAACCGGCACCACCACACGCCACCGTAGGTCACAGGACCTCTGCCGTTCTGACCGCCTCCCTTCCCTCTTCGATCACCTTCAGGCCATTACCCTTCTCGACAACCCAATCGACCGGAAAGTTCCCAAAATCAATTTCAGTTTTTAAAACCAACCCAAAAATGATGGCCTACGTTCATTTCGACCCCCAAGCCACCACGGACCACCAGAGACCCCGAGACCACAGCCAAACGAAAGCCTGATCTCCCCTCTTCGATTCCCCCAAGGTCCCGTCTTCTCAAATCAATCCAATCCCCTTAATTTCTGAAAAGAATGCAAGTTAAATTCCTCGGTTTTACCTCGATTTCGGCCACCACCGACCACTGTTCTCCCCCCCAATTTTGGTCAGCGACTAGCCCTCGACCCGATCTACGTTTTTGCTTCAGGTCGCCCTCACAAATTCTTCACGGATCGAGAGAAATAAATGGCTTGTAACGAGGGGCTTATTTGCAAATTTTGGTGGCAAAGATGGAACTTGGTTGGAAATTCTGAGTTGGGGGCTTTATATAGTGTAAATATAAATAATTTAAGTCGACATGACAAGCAATGTTGACTAACTATTTTTATTTCGTGCCTATCACTATTTCGAACACTGTTTATTCGCTGATGCGCTCACATACAAACTCCGTTCGAGATGCGAATGGATGACATAGTATAATTTGACGATACGGTCCTAATGAAACTTGTTTCATCGAATTCCAAGTTCGTTTGCTCACATGGCCCTCGTTTACGTTCAAATGGTCGTTTTTATTTGCATTTTATTTTGCCACGCTCACAAATTAACCCTGATTGACGCGCAACTTGAAATCTAGCAATAATTTACTGTTACGGTCTCAATAAAATTTGTTTCGTCGAAAACAGAGGTCGTTTGAATAAAGTCCCTTTTATAACTGTCCATTTCAAATAAAATAAATCAATTTTAAAATATATCAAAATAATAATATTAAAATATTGAAATTGGCCATACACGGCCCGAATTTCATATGCTACTCAAATAAAATAGCTCGGGTGGAGTTTGAAGCCAAATCGATAGTATAAAAATTTAAAAACCCCTTTATTTAATATAAATAATCATTATAATGTATAAGAAAATTCCATAGCAACTATTTCAAAATTTGATTTGGACATAAAACAAAATATACAACACGAAAACTCGATTTTTCTCTTTCATTATAAAAATATTCTCCAACAGATTCCGATGTTTCTTGTTTCGAGAAAATCCGACTTATTTTGGGCCCTGTACAGTTGTTTGAAGTTCAAAACGCCAAATTCCGAACTACCGCGTCATTGTTGTTCGTTTCATAATTAAATTATAAGTTCAACGTTCAAATCGTCGTTAAAAATGAAATTGCCACTAAAATTTCAATACAAACCATATTTAACCATTTTAAGTTGTTCGCTCACTCTATACTGCGAATTCAACATTTTACCAATATTTCAGAAATTAAAATATTATTATATTATTAACATAATTTAAATATTTAAATTAAAATGGTCAAAATTGATTATTTAAATTCAAACCAATATTTTAAATAAATAAAATATTTCAATAAAATGGCCAGAAAAATACGAGACATTACAGCAAATATGAATATGACAGGGAATGATTAAAAGGATAGTTAGGTTATGAACATATTGACTTAAAAGATGTTAAGTTACGAGCCTAAAATTCTATGGTGGCCATGTGATTAGGCATTTGGCTTTAATATAAACACAATGACATAAAATGTGTTAAGTTACGAACCTAAAACTATATGGTAGTCATATGATTAGGAGTTATTCTATGATAAATGAATAAACTTTTAGGCTTAATTAAATATTGTTCTTAAAGTATCATTTAAGTTAAAAGATTAGTTTTATGGTTAATCTACGAGAGGTCAAATCAATGGGGATCTGGGTCAAGTATTAATTTTTAGGGATCCATAGCATACACCATACCCTTTTTATCACATACGATCTCATATAAGAAGCGAGATCACGCACAATGTTGTGGGAAGAAGTAAGACGGTCCAAATTGATTAGGAACGGGTGCATTTTGGCAAGTCAATGTGCGTGAATTGAGCCGATAAGGGAAAATAAGACACTATGATACCTGTGATGAATGGTATGTCCTTGGTCCTGATAAGCCCAAGGCCCATAGTAGGCAAAGGTTATCACTTAGTGGTTTATTGACAGCCGATCGATGTGTAGTATCAGGAAGATTTTCCTAATTATATTATGCCTTGAATTTGAAGAAGTGCAAATAGGCAAAACTTGAATGTCAATAGTCATCCTATATGTTTACTTTACGTCTATACAGACACTTATCCTATCTGACACTAGAACTATAGTTTTATTTGTTTCCCTTTTACTTATCAATCGTTCTATACTCATAACAGCTCACCAGACTTTATGTTTGACCCATTCTTCCTTCTTTTTTCTTCCCCCAAGGCTCGCAGGATGGAAGTGCAAAGTTCGGGTTATTATGCAGTTTCTTGCTTGAAGGATTTTCTTTACAGTAGATGTATTGTTCTTTGTTATTTCATCTCTTTCCACGGTTTTCCTGTACCTATGACTACTATTTGAGGGACAATATTTATGTATTCTGATATTCTATGACTGAGATTTTCTATCCACGAGACATGGTATTTGGTTTTTGAAATAAATGTAATATTGTAGTTTTAAATTGTTTATGTCTAGTGAATCTTAGTTTTTGTGATGTTCTTTTAAGCCTTTATACCTATAATGCTCGATATTCTTCAGTGGGACCCTACTTTGGGTAATGTTAAAGGGTGTAGGGTGTTTCATTTGGTATTAGAGCTAAAGGTTACAAGATCACTAAAATTTTGTTTTAAAAAGAAAACTTTTTGGAAGAAAACATATTTTCAAAACCAAAGTTACTTTAAAATCTCTATCTCCTCTCTCTTGCACAACATGTCAGGCATTCCTAATCTTCTCGAGGGTGTTCCTATTCCTGGTTGGTTTCGTAAATACTTAGAGGCTATGACACCAACCGAAGGATAGGAACATGCGCAAGCTCGAGCACCCTCTATGATGATTCCTCCTAATTTACCAGCATCTGTTGACTTTTCCAATTTTTGCAAGGATTTCTCTAATTTGGTAAGCATGACTTTTATGGGAACATAGACTTTTGTGGGGACCTGCACTTGGCTTAGAGACACTAAGTGGATCTTTGAGTTATTATAGCTTGAGGATCGGTATAAAGTTCGGTTGGCAGCTTGGCAGCTTAAGGAAGAGGCATCATGTTGGTGGAAGATTATTGAGGCCAAAGGAAGAGCTATGGATTGGGCTAAATTCTGAGTCAGATTTAAAATGAAATTTATGTCGCAAGTAGAAGAGGGTATGCAGTTAGAGTGGTTCCTTAATATGAAGCAAGGAGACCTTTCCATCAAGGAATACATCAACCAGTTTAATGAGTTATCATGTTTTGGGGTGGATTTGGTTACCACAGCTAATGATAAAGCTTCTTAGATTTTTAGGAGGGATGAATCAACCTCTCCAAGGATTGGTTATGACTCATATTTTGATGGGTTCAACCTTTGACACTTTGGCAAAGATGACTTTGACGCACTAGGAAAAAAAGGAAGAGGTCATGGATTCTAAGGGATAAGTTTCTTAGGTTGCTTATTCTAAGAAGAAATTATGGGAAAACAAGAAGGGAAAGAAGAAAAAAGCTGGTGGTTCTTAAAAAGGGCAGATCAAGTATTATAGTTGTGGAATGGCAGGCCATTTCGGGAAGGATTATAAAAAGACAAGTGCTTTACTTGTGGGCAGACTAGACATTATAGCACAGTGTGTCCATAGAAACCTGGACAAGGTATTGGTATATCAGCAAACAGGTTCAAGTGTTGGAGGCGGCTCTGACTAGCAGTAGTCCAAATAGAGGTAGGAAAGTAGTTGTAGAAGGTTTGATCTTTATTTCTGACTTTCCTATACGTACTCTCTTTAATTCATGCACTCCCATTCGTTTTTTTCTAGTACCTTGGCGACTGTTTGCACTTAGATATTTCTCTTGTTACCAAACCCATAGCAGTTAAACCCCAAGGTAGTTCGACGCACTTGTCTATGGTTTGCGCGCGTTTGAAAAATTCTATTTTAGGCATTGGGTTTGATTGTGAAACCTATGTATGGAATTTTCTGGATACAGTATGATCTAAGGGATGGACTGGTTAGCCATGTATGGGCTACCCATAATCGCGTGAGGTGGGTCATTAGATTGATGACTTGTAATGGTAGGACCCTCGAGATTTCTTGCGACCCGCGAGGATCAGTCGTGTTGAGGTTCCAATATTTCTTCTATTCTTCTGTTGACAACATTGATTTTGTACTCATTGTGCGCGAGTATCCAGATGCATCTGAGGAGGTTAGGGGACTACCCCTAAGTGAGAGATTGATTTTTGGCTCTATCTGTGTGAGAATGCAAAGCTTGTTGCATTACCTGTTCATCATATGGCCCCGAGGGAATAGGGAGAGCATAGTAAACAAGTGGATGAGCTTATAGGGAAATGATTTATCAGGCACAATTTCTCTGATTAGGGAGCACCGATCATCTTTCCTGCCAAGGCGGACAGTTCCCTTTGATTTTGTGTGGATTACAGAGAACTAAATAAGATCACGAAGAAGAATTGTTACCCACTCCCTTGGATATATGATATGTTTGACAAGTTGGTGAGCGCATTTGTATTTTATTAGTTGGATTTGGCCACTGGTTTCCATCAGTTGCGTGTGGATGATGACAGTAGTGATAAGATAGCATTCCGTATCCCTTATGGTTTCTTTGAGTGGTTAGTCATGCCTTTTGAGATGACCAACGCGCCAGCTTATTTAATGGATTTGATTAGTACGGTATTCAAGGCTTCTTGAATTAGTTAATGGTTATCTTTGTGGATGATATTCTTGTATTCTTGAGGAGCTAGGATGAGCACGTCTTGCATTTGGGAGAGGTTCTCCGTAATCTCCACGTGCATTAATCCAAGGCGAAGTTTTCCAAATGTCATTTTTGACGTAAAGAAGTGCATTTCTTCGGCACATGGTTTCTGAGGGCCGATTAGTTGTGGATCCCGCCAAGGTGGTGGAGGTGCAAGATTGGAAGGACCCTGTTAACCCATAAAATATGTTCCAAAAATAATAAGCATGTTTGGGTCGATTTAGGATTTTAGGTCGTTAGGCCCTTTGGGTCATTATGCTTTCTCTAACTCAATGAGCTCTTTAGCTCACGTAAGTTCTCTAAGTCGTTACGGTGTCTTGGTTCATTCAAACAATATGAGATATTCAGGAAGCTTTAGCTCATTTGAGCATCTTAAGTCATTGGGACGTCTTGGCTCGCATAGACTCTAGCTCGTAAGGTTCTTGGGTCGCCAGCTCCTCAGTTTGCTAGCCTGCTGGAGATCTTAACCCACTCCTTCGTCCTGGTATAGCCCGCTCTAGACATACTTAGGTCGCCCCGCTTTGCTCAAGCTTGCACCACCTCGTCTTAGCCCGCTTCGCTTTTTTAAGCTCGTACCACCACTCCTTAGACCATGGAAACATTCCTCCAAGTTCTTTGGCAAGCCCAACGACCTAAAAGGAGTACAAGAGAATTAAAGAATTGCCACCTGGCCTGAATTCCACCTATAAATACCCCCTATAATTCACATTGAGGGGGGGGGGAGTAATTCATTAAAAGAAAGAAGAGGTGCCTCCAAATTCAAAGTTTGTCTAAAATTTTCACTTAGAGCATTCATGAATCTAACAACTCCCCTTCAACTTCATGTGGATCAAATCCATTTCATGATCATTAAAGCTAATCCCCATCGGATCAAACTACTTTGAATTCTCATTCATATGAAATCTCTTTAACATTATTTCAAGGAATCTCAAACCTTCTTCAATTCTCTCGAAATTTGAGTCAAAATACAAAATCTCATAAGGACATGGAATATCATAAGAATGCTTAAGTGGTCAAGGATTGGTACAACCACCATCATAAAGCAAGAGATATCTTCCATTCATTAGCCAAATTCAAGTGTAAATTAAATCATAAAAGAGAGAGAGTGTGAGAAATAAATGTATGACAGATTTCGTGAATGTTGTAGAACAAAGTTTTATATTGAGAACGAATGGTAAAGTGGATGTAGATTCATTTTGAATCGAACTACTATAAAAATCCCTTTGTCTTTCTCTTATGCTTTTTATTTTACAATAGCGCGGTTCCACATTTAATCTTACCAAACCAATGAGGTGTATCATTTGTATCTTTGGTGTTGATTCCAAGTTTGGAGTAAACATTTTGTGCCCATCGTGGGGCCGCGTTTACATCTCCTACTTCCTCTCACAAAGTTAAGTGTCTTGCCATTAAAGTTCTAAGCCACACCCTTCTTCAAAATTATGGCCAAATCTAAGGAGACTGCTAAAAAAACCATGGTGGAAGCCGATAATGTTTCTTATGAAGAGACACCGCTCATAAACCGCTTTGAAGTTGGTGAAAATTCAGAAAGCGGAGCCGGTGTGACCAGAAATGAACTAAAAGTCGCTATTGCCAAAGTAAACAACCGAATGGATGCCTCCACTAAAATGATGATGGAGAAACTTGACGCCATCCTTAATTATGAACTAAATCCAACTCCTCTAAAAGTGCATATAGATCTCGAAGGGAATAATAAATCACCTACTTCTGATCATAACCGCAACAACAATATGGAAGACGATTATGATGGGGAAAGTGACAGAGACGAAGCTAATATCGAAGAATAGAGATCAAAAGCTAAGAATCATTCTGGAGAGAATACTTGAAAGGTCACTAGCCCTGTCGCGGGGGCACCCCCTCATCGAGAAGGCAAAGCACCTAAGTTCTCTAATCAAGATCGTAAGCCTAGACGAACATTAGGTAAAGAGCTCAGCTTCACAGAGTGCCATAATACTAAATAATACATCTCAGATATGATAGAACGAGTCATGAAAAAGAATCAAGCTAGCAAAGATGATGAAAGGGAATGGGACTTCTCTCCAGATAGGACCCCATTCACCGAAAGAATCCTCGAAGCAGAATGTCCGAAGAAGTTCAATCCACCAACTTTGCCTCCGTACAATGGCTTTGTTTACCCAAACTACTTTCTGTTCAAATACGAGTGGCATATGAGTGCTGCTAAGGCAACTTGATGAGATGAAATGCACGTATTTCCCTCTCTACTTAGAAGGAGCTGCATCACTATGATTCACGAAGCTGCCTCCTAAATCTATCGATCGATTCTCCGACCTGACCAAAAGATTCAAAGAGTTGTTCCGCTTGTATGCTACCAAAGCCAACGACGCTATAACACTCTCAGCCATGAAGTAGAGGCCAAGGGAAACCATCAAAGCCTTCCTTAGTTGATTCAATATTGCCTTGTCTGAAGTAAGGAACCCGGAACCATGTATAGTCCTCATGGCTCTACTCGATGCTATAGACAAAACGAGCGAATTCAGGAGATGGATAAAGATTAAGGAACTGACTACACTTGATAATTTATATAAGAAAGCGGAGGAGTAAATGAGGGTAGACGATAATCCTGTACCTATTCAGATCATTGACGGTAACCAGCTCCTTGAGGCTCCTAAAAGTGCAGCTATGCAATCCAATCAAAAGAATACTCAGGGGCAGAAGCAAACCAATAACGGGAACGACAACAAGGCTAATAAGAGGTCTCGCCTTTTCAATTCATCATAACTGAAACCTTTGAATGACACTCCTGAGAATATCTATCTTGCAACAAAGAATTCTGAAGAGTGTGTAGAACCAAATCTGATAAGGATAACTGACAAAGCAACAAACTCGGGAAAGTTCTGCAGATTTCACAATCAACCTAGGCACAACACTAATGAGTGCCGACATCTGAAGAACTTCATTGAGGAATAGATTAGGAAAATAGGTTGCAACAGTACGTAAAGAGTCCGCAATCCTTGAATCCTTCTACAATTCCTCAGGGGCAAGGGGAGTTGAATGATAAGTCTGGTCCAAGCAATGTAGCTGTTGTTCAAGCCGATCCAAGGCAGATTATCAACTAATAACCGTTGGTGGATCCCCAATTTAAATGGCTTGGAACAAGCAACCAACATTGCTACCGCCTTACTTAGTTCTCTTTTTCTTGCTTTAGTTCCAGCTTTACTTTGCATCTTAGTTTCTGTTATATTCAGAACTCTTTGTGAACAGTCTCTAATAATCTGCGAGTGATGCACTAAACAATAACTCTATAATGGATCTCTTGCTTGCGGAATTATATGTCAAACCAAAACTTTCTTGAAAGATGATTTCATATTGCAGGCCATTTGTCAAGCACCTATTCCTATGACATCGCGACCCCAACAACGCTAGTTCCAGAGCCGAATGTTGTAAACTTTAATATGCACAAATGTAAAAAAAGGAAAAACACGGCCTTGAGAAGTGAATGGGAAAGTCGAAAAGATTCAAACAGTAAGCAAGCGCCATGAGGAACAAATGCAAGTGCTAAAACTTCTAACGAAGGGGCACCTCCCTAAATGAGAGGTTCAAAGCTTCAGTTCCTGAACCAGACTAGCCTACTAAGTCAAGCATCTGATAAAGGGACTCATGGCTGCCCTACGAAGTAAGAAGACAGATGTCAATCCATTCTCCTAGCATCTGATGTCTCAGATGTGAAAAATGAAAATCCACTCGCATAACATATGGAATCTCAGATGTGAAGAGTGTCAAACCATTCTCGTAGCGTCTGAAATCTCAGATGTGAAAAATGAAAATCCACTCGCGTACATCTGGAATCTCAGATGTGAAGAGTGTCAAACCATTCTCATAGCATCTGAAATCTCAGAAGTGAAGAATGAAAATCCATTTGCGTAACATCTGGAATCCCAGATGTGAAGAGTGTCAAACCATTCTTGTAGCATCTAAAATCTCAGATGTGAAGAGTGAAAACCCACTCACGTTACATCTGAAATCTCAGATGTGAAGAGTGTCAAACCATTCTCGTAGCATCTAAAATCACAGATGTGAAGAATGAAAATCCACACGCATAACATCTGGAATCCCATATGTGAAGAGTGTCAAACCACTCTCGTAGCATCTGAAATCTCAGATGTGAAGAATGTCGGGCGCCCAATTGATCGTCAAAATCAGGGAGTACTAAACCTGATGACAACTCCCTAAACAATGGGCAAAAATATCAAAACTTCTCAGAAGGGAAGCAGAAAGTGAATTATAGATAAGCGTTTCTCGGATAAGAGATATCAAGCACACTCCTATGGGTCATTAAAATGATGACATTCGGGGTCTGCAGTCAACCATTAATTACAAATTTGAATTAGAATATCATGATTGCACAATAATATTTAATGAGTCTTGAACCATCAAATAAGATAGTCCTAGGCAAGCATTTTATTCAATGCAAAGTTAAAATTCATTGTAGCTCATTTCTAACTAAATCATTATCAACCTTGACAATTAGTAATGAGTATAAGTCCAAAATCATGCAAAATCTTGTCTTATTTGCAGAACAGGTAGCATGGGTGTATAAGTTCAAAACAAAAATTGTCACAACAAACATTCTTCGATCCTAGCATAAAGGTTTAAAGTATGGCAGACAATATACATTCCGATCACCATATCACATCACAAGTCCAATACAGAGACATCGGACGCAAAATATCATAAGAGTGTTAAGCAAGGACCGACACTCGCATATACAACTAGTCTATAACGTAAGTACATAAAAGATAACAGCAAAAGTCAGACAAAAGAACTCCTTTTCATCACTAGATCATTCCCCAACTTGAGCAGAAGGAGAAGTATCGGTCGGTTCATCCTTGCTTCCAGGAATCAACAATTCAACAATGATCTCATCGTGAGACTTAAGAGCCTTAATAAGCATGGCTTTATTCTTCTCCAAAGTGGTAATGAATTCAATATTCTCCCCGTTCATCCTCTGGAGATCACAATCAAAAGTGTTCCAAGCTCATAATTTGCGCGCGTGGTATTGGCCGATTTCTTTGAAGTGCTTTTCCATCCAAGTCCTGATAGCATCAAGTTGCGTCAATGAGTGATTTTTTAAGATATCCAAATCTTCGGGACTGATCGCCTATCAGACGGGTATATGTCCAAGTCAAATTGATCAAAATTCAATCCTTGAAGACACCAGCCTTCAAAGCGATCAACAAGCTCAGAGGTGTGTGGCTTGGAAGTGAAACTAGGCTTCTCTATAATAGCTTTTAGCTCGGCCAAAGTTGGGACAGCAGGAGTATTTTGAATTTCTGACATGGGAAGTTTTCCAATCTATGGTGCTTGCGAGTTGTGTCCTCGCTCGAAGTCCCTTTAGTTCTTTTAGACATCCTGCACCAATAACAGTGTTTAGAAGTGAATAACGTACCAGAAAGCAACTTATCCAAGATGTCTCAGATCATTCCTGCCAACCTTAAGTTATTGGGCCGTTCTGTATAGTATCGGACTCTAGGTCGTTCGGTACAAACAAGAAGCTTTAGGTCACTATAACAGTCCGATTCCTCATGAAGTCTCCCTACTTAAAGTTTTTTTAAGGGTCGTAAAAGACCTAAAACTTCAAGGGTTTAACGACCCAAGGATGAGGACTAAAATAACGACCTAAAGCCTTGAGTTATCATAACGACCTATAGTAGGGTCTTGGTCTAAAACCTGAAAGTGGTTGCGACGACCTAATTCAACATGAGCCATTATAAAACAATGACCTGAGATATACAACCAACATGGACGTTTTAGCTTTGAAAAGGATGGAAAGGCATGATATTGCAAGTTAAGGTCGTCAATGAGCTTTGGAAGTGAGAAAATTTACCGTTCTAAGTGTACATAACATTTAGCAGTAAAAGCCGTGATTGAATTACAAAAATTTACACATGAAATTTAGGCTGAAACCATCACAAATAGGCAAGCTCAAGGTTAATACATGCATCATCATTATCATCAAACGTATGATTGGAATTATACTAAACAATAATCCCACAAAGTACGAAAATGTCAAATTTAACTTAAAATGTATGTGCATACACAGTAAGTAAAAAACTTTGAATCGCACCTGATTCTTGGTGATGAGAAGTTTTGAATTTGATTACCAGACAGAGGGATTGTTTGGACTTGAATCACTTTGATGATGGTAATGATCGGAGGATTTAATTGATGATGGAAACCATTAATGAGGTTTTCTAGCTTAGATGGAAATAATAAAAGAATGGCAGCTTGGAGATAAAATAAAGAAGGGGACTAAGCTAATAAACCAAGTTTGCAGGGCCCCATAACTATCTAATCCCAAGAAGAATACCGATGGACTCTTATCAAAGCATGACCAAGAACCCGCAACGACTTAAGACCATGTCACGACCTAAGAAGCGGGACGACCTAAGGATAAAATGCTTTAGGGACTCACGTGGTTTGAAGGTCCTAGCGACCTAAAATCTCAAACGTCATGCTAATGTCATATATTTCGAAGCCAGTATTATTTTTAATAAATACGAACATTGAGGGGTAAATGTAACCCATAAATATGTTCCAGAAAATAATAAGCATGTTTGGGCCGATTTATGATTTTAGGTCGTTTGGCCCTTTGGGTCCTTATGCTTTCTCTAACTCAATGAGCTCTTTAGCTCACATAAGTGCTCTAGGTCATTACGGTGTCTTGGGTCGTTCAAACAATGCGAGATATTCAGGAAGCTTTAGCTCATTTGAGCATCTTAAGTCATTGGGACATCTTGGCTCGCTCAGACTCTAGCTCGCAAGGTTCTTGGGTCGCCAAATCCTCAGGTCGCTAGCCCACTGAAGATCTTAATTCACTCCTTCATCCTGGTTTAGCCCGCTTTAGTCATGCTCGGGTCGTCCCGCTTTGCTCAAGTTTGCACCACCTCATCTTAGCCCGCTTCACTCTTTTAAGCTCGTACCACCACTCCTTAGACCGTGGAAACATTCCTCCGGGTCCTTTGGCTCGCCCGACGACCTAAAGGGAGTACAAGAGTATTACAGAATTGCCACTTGGCCTGAATTCCACCTATAAATACCCCCCCATAATTCACATTGAGGGGGAAAAATTCATTCAAAAAGGAAGTGCCTCCAGATTTAAAGTTTGTCTACAATTTCACTTAGAGCTTTCATGGATCTAACAACTCCTCTTCAACTTCATGTAGATCAAATCCATTTCGATGATCATTAAAGCTAGTCTCTATCGGATCAAACTAGTTTGAATTCTCATTCATATGAAAGTTCTTCAACATCATTTCAAGGAATCTCAAACCTTCTCCAATTCTCTCGAAATTTGGGTCCAAACACAATCTCATAAGGACATGGAAGATCATAAGAATGCTTAAGTGGTCAAGGATTGGTACAACCAACATCATAAAGCAAGTGATCTCTTCCACTCATTAGCCAAATTCAAGTGTAAATTAGATCATAAAGAGAGAGAGAGAGAGTGAGAAATAAATGTACCAGAGATTTCATGAATATTGTAGACCAAATTTTATAATGAGAACGAATGGTAAAGTGTACGTAGATTCATTTTGAATCGAATCACTATAAAAATCCCTTTGTCTTTCTCTTATGCTTTTTATTTTACAATAGTGCGGTTCAACATTTTAATCTTACCAAACCAGTAAAGTGTATCATTTGTATCTTTGGTGTTGATTCCAAGTTTGGAGTAAACAAACCCTTATAACGTGACAAAGGTGAGGAGTCTTCTTGAGGTTAAAGAGGGCTCTCACTAGTGAACCAATATTAGTACTTCCTGATAACTCTAAGATAATTACTATTTATATCGATGCATGTTGTAATGGCTTTGGCACAATGTTGATACAAGAGGGTAGGGTCGTGTGATATTATAGCAGGAAACTGAGGATTCACGAGAGGAATTACTCTACACATGACTTGGAGCTAGTTGTGATAGTTTTTGCGCTTAAGTTTTAGAGGCATTATCTACAAGGCAAGAAGTTTGAGCTTTTCACAGACCATAAGTCTCTGAGGTATTTATTTTCACAAAGGTATCTCAATCTGAGGCAGTAGTGATGGATGAAATTCTTGGCTTCCTATGACTTTGATATTTCCTATACCCCAGGCAAAGGGACTATAGTAGTGGATACTCTGAGTAGGCAGAGGGCATCGTTGAGTCCCTTCATAGAATGGCAGAGCTTAGAGTTCATATCTACATTCGATATTAGACCACATACACACTATACTCCGAGACAATTGGCGTCTTTGGTGGTATAACCTATCTTATTAAAGCGGACTGGTTCGTGAAAGCATGACGATCCCGAGCTATTGTATTTTTTGGAAAGGCTTGGTAGAGGATAAACCTCAAGACATCTGCTCAGATATACCTTGGATAGTTGAGGATGGCTGCCATGCGATGATAGACTTTACTCTCCCCGCATGGATGATCTAATGGGTGCGATGTTGGATGAGGCACATCGCTCTTGGATGACTATCCATCCACGTGGTGATACGATATACCAAGATATAGGCAAGTATTCCATTGGGTCAGTATAAAAAAGGACGGGCTGGTTATGTAGTGATATATGTGACATGCCAGAGGGTAAAGGTAGTGCAAAGGAATTTTGGTGGATTGTTCTAGCATTTGGTTGTGCCTCTTTGGAAATGAGAGAGAATACTTATGGATTTCATTGATTGGTTGCCCAGGTCGAAGGAAGGAAACACTTGTATTTGGGTTATTGTAGACCGACTAATGAAGAGCACTCATTTCATCCCAGTTACGAGTAAGATAATAGCTTCGTGGTTAGCTTATATCTATGTGCGAAAGATAGTCCGACTCCATGGTGTTCCCATGAGTATTGTGAGTGATAGAGACCCTATTCACTAGTGATTTTTTGAGGTGTCTACAGGTTTCTCTAGGGACATAGCTAGGATTAACCACAATTTATTGCAGTCAGACCGATGGGCAGATTGATAGGGTGAACCGGATTTTTGAGGATCTTCTGAGGCTATGTATCTTTAGATTTCGGAGGGACATGGAAAGAGCACCTTCCCCATTGGAGTTTGCATACAATAATTGTTTTCAAACCAACACCGACATGGCACCCTTCGAGGCTCTATATGGACAACCCTGCAGATCCTCCTCTTGTTAGTGGGTGTCAATGAATAAACTACTTCTTAGGACGAATATGATTGGAGAGACCTATGATAAGGTTGATTTGATAAGGAAGAGGATAAAGGCAGCGCAGGATCTCCAAAAAATTTATGCGGATAGGAGGAGGACCGACCTTAAGTATTTTGTTGGAGATTTGGTCTTCATCAAGTATCTCCGTTGAGGAATGTAGTGAGATTTGGCTCCGCAGGAAAATTGGCACGTGGTTTGCTAGGTCATCATAGGTTTCAGAGAGAGTGAGGAAGATGGCATATAGGGTTCAGCTAGCTAAGAGGCTTTATGGTGTTCACGATGTATTTCATGTTTCGCACTTGCGAAAGTGTCTACATGAATCTGTAGTAGTAGTAAATCTTAGCTTGTTAAAGGATGTGGATGTTAAATGGGCTTCTCTTCGATGACACCTACGTGGCCCTAAACTTCGAGACCAAGACACTAAGGAATAAGGAAGTACAACTTGTAAAGGTCCAATGGGGAAATGATGACAACAAGACTACTTAGGAACTAGAGGAGAAGATATGCATTTCTTATCCTTTTCTTTTTGATGGTGTGCTTCGATCTTCCTTCTTCCATCGTTAGCTTTAAATAGGTTATATCCTTTATAATCTTTGAATCTTAGGGTTGAGCCATGGATGGTAGGATGTGGTAGAAACATGTTATTAGAACATGTTATGTTTGCTGTCTACATGTGGATGCAAGTTCTTACAAGTAGATGTAGTGGATGCACACATACACATAAAAGGCACCAACGAACAGCTATAGGACACTTGTATATGCATACGGATGCATGCACTTTTTTTATTATTTTATGGATGGTATAAATAGATGTTACCATATGGTTATTGCATATGAATTATAGTTGAAGCATACATGTAGAACTACTAGTTATCATAAGGACTTTCTGCATTCATTTGGATGCAAGGCACTAGCATAATTACATAAACATAAGATAAACTGAATCAGTAAACTACCTAACCTTTTGCAATAGTTAGATACATATACACTGCACTATTGCATAAGTACGTGAAAAGCATTATAAAATATAAGGGCTATGGTTGTTAATGGATGATGTATAAGTAGATGGTTGTAGATATTTGTATGAAAACATTTATCCTGCACTCTTACCCTAGGAGATTTCGGGGACAAAATCCTTTAAAGAGGGGAGAATGTAACAACCTAAATTTTAATGAACATTAAACAATTAATAAATTAATTAATTATAGAATAAGTTGAAAATTATGGGAATTTGGCAATGGGGATTGCGCCATTAGGTCCATTATCGTTTTCTGGTTCAACTACGGTTTTCTGGTTTAGATACACATATGGTTTGCGTAAAACAAACTTAAAACAATGGAATTTTGGCAGCTTGAAATTTGAAATTCAAATCACAATAATAATAATAATAATAAACTAATGGGACGACCCAACATCCATCCAGGTCGACCCATGAATCAAACCAGATGTCAGGTGGGTTGACCCGTGTGTCAACCCACACAGTGGTTGGGTCGATCCAATACGTGCCTAGCATGTATACTTTCCAAGCATGAAATGATTTGATCAGACAGATTATTTCAGGCTATTTCTGGTCTGATGTGTCTTTAGCTGGTTGGTTGACATGTTTAATCTGGACTGACACAAGGACATGGTCAGTTCATATTTAAAACCTAAATCTATTGGCTAAGGGACTTTTGCTCCACCAATAAATATACTCCCAACCCCTCCCTATTTCCTCACAATACAGCTCTTCCTCCACCTAGGCTAGTCTCCTTTTTGAGAGACATGGCCAAATTAAATTAAATTATAAGGGGAATTGAGGTTTATAAACTAAAATATTTTTATCTTATTTTTTTTTTTTTGGGGAGGTTCTGGAAGATCCATGAAGGAAAGCTTTCCGGTAAGTTTTTATGATTATTTAGATCTTTGATTAAAATTTAAGGTAACTGAGAATAATAGTAGTTGTAGTTTTGTTTATAGTTCGTTTACCTACATTTTATCAACATTTGATGTTCATTCATGTTTTCTGTAATTTCGTTCTGTAATGTTTCTGTCTTTTTTTATAGTTTCCATTTAATTAATATTCAGATTGTTGTAAATTATATTCTCAGCCTTCTTTCTTCCATTCTTCATCGGATTTTTACAATTTATTATGGTTATACCCAAATATGCCTAAAAAGCATACAAATAGGACTGATTAAGGCATAGATTGAGATTCCTAATTACCTTTAACTGATTATAATCCTTTATTATGTGCATGTCCGAGAATTTTATTAAATTAGGATAACTGAATAATTTAGGGCTAATTAGGAAAATGTTGTTAAACTATAATAAAAAAGGAACATTTGACTGATAACATTCGAACTTGATTAAGTTTGTAAAATGACTATGGTACAGATTGTGAAATAAAAATGAACTATAATATATATTTCCATAAATATGATAGTTGGGAAATCATAATAAACAAACAAGGTGTATTTGCAAATATGAATATGATAGGGAATGGTAGAAACAACATTTAGGCTTTAATATGAATATATTGGCTTAAAAGCTGTTAAGTTACAATCCTAAATTATATGGTAGCCTTATGATTAGGCGTTAGGCTTTAATATGAACATATTGACCCAACAGGTGTTAAGTTATGAGCCTAAAATTCTATAATGGCCTTATGATTAGGCGTTATTTTATGATAAATGAATAAATTGTTAGGCTTAATTAAATATTGAACTTAAAGTGACATTTAAGTTAAAAGCCTAATTCTATGGTTAATCTATGGGAGGCTAAATCAATGGGGATTTGGATCGAGTTTTAAGTGTTGGGGATCCATACCATACAACATACCTTTTTCATCACATACGGTCTCATTTAGAAAGCGAGGGTATGAACCATGTGGTGGGAGGTAGTAAGATGGTCCAAATTGAGGTAGCTACGGGTGCGTTTTAGTAGGTCAATGAGCATGCATTCAGCCGACGAGGGAAAACAGGACACTATGGCACCTGTAATAAATGTTATGTCCTTTTTACTGGTAGATTGGGCCGGATAAGCCCAAGGCCCATAATAGTCATTTATCATTACTCTATGTTTTGTTGACAGTCGATAAATGGGTAGTGTAAGGAAGATTTTCCTAATTATATTATGTTCTGAATTATTTGAAGTGCAGACAATCAAAAGTTGAATGTGAATAGTCATCCTATATTTTCACTTTAGGTATACATTGACACTTACCCTATTTGACACTAGAACTACTATTTTATTTGTTTACTTCCACATATGAATCGTGCTAGTTATCATAACAGCTTACTAGACTTTATGTCTGATCCATTCTTCCTTCCTTCGCTCCTTTTTCTTCCCTCAAGCTCACTGGGTGGAAGTCCATATTTCGAATTGTTCAGTGGTTTCTTACTTGGAGGATTTCCTTTGCAGCAGAAGTATTGTTCTTCATTATTCCATCTCTTTTCATGGTTTGGTTGTATCTATGACTACTATTTGAGGGATATTATTTATGTACTTTGATATTCTATGACTGAGATTTTCTTTCCATGAGACATGGTATTTTGTTTCTGAAATAAATGTAATGTTTTTGTTTTAAGTTGTCTTCTTCTTCTACCATGTTTTAAATTATTTATGTCTTGTGAATCTTAATCGCTATGATGTTCTTTTATGTCTTTATATCTATAATGCTTTATATTCTTTAGCGGGGCCATACTTTGGGTTGCGTTAAAGGGTATGGCGTGTTTTACTTGGTATCAGATCCTAATGTTACAAGATCACTAACTTGGATTTGGAGTAGATCTAACTGACTGATGATGCCATTTTAGAGTATAATTTTATCCATCCTCAGCATTGGGTTTGGCACGTTCTACATTTGCGCCCTTTAGTTATAGTATAGTGGTTATACACATACTGCAGCATAACATCCCCAAGACGGGAAATTCGATCAGATTTATGCAGTCATTAGATAGGCCACATTTCCCATATTTTAAGGTACTCGGGTGAAATAGTCCCCAGTGGTTCTGGACCAATATGATGTGGCTTAGGTAGCCATAGGACTTCCCTTCCATTTTGTCAACTTTGGACTTTGATATTTAGATGGACATGAATCGACATGGATACAGGGACATATAATGAGTAACTCATCGATTGGTCTGTTCCTCTACTTTGTAGAGGATGGATTTAAAGTTGGAGGCTCTACAGCCTCCGTAGCCTCAACAGAAGTTTGATCTCGATAAGCAGCATTCCTTGCATTATATTGTGCCGCAACATTTTGAGCCGAGCCATGCTTTTCAACTACCACCATTAGGAGAGGGCGCTGGGCCTGTAGTGCTATAATGTGGTTCTTGGCTTTATGGACTAGATCCTTATATTCCACAACGGCATGGACTTCTAAGAGAGGGACAGGGGTCCTCTCAATCTATAGGGCTTGAGGATTTGAGAGCGCTAGTTAGGACCATTTCTTAGAGGCAAGAGCAGTTGGGTGAAAGCATCAAGAGATTCTCGGAGGATAGGATATTACTCATGCATAATAGGAGACTATTATACAACGTGAGATTGTAGATAGCAATAGGTGATAGGGGGAGCGCACAAGGTGCTTGGTTTCTTTGATTAGGACTCTACTTTGTCAATGGGCATGGGGTTCTAGGCCTCCTAGCCATAGAGGGTAGCTTTGTTTAGTTACTGTATCTATTTAACCAGTATCACTTTGTACTAGCTTTTTTGCTCTCTTTAATGGGTTTGTACTCCTATGTCAGTATTATGTGTTGTATGTTGTAAAATAAGTACTTATTAGAAAACTGTTCATTTTTGGAGTTTCTGTATTGACCGCTCTAAAAAAATATAAACAAAAAATGTAAATAATAATAGGAAAATAAAAATAAATGTGAAATTGTAAAGTAAATGACAAATCTAAAGGAAAATGACAAAATGGTTATAGTAATAAGAAATGGAAAACCTGAAGAAAAAATTTCCATATAAAGTTGAAATAAAAATAAAAGAGAAAATTTCTTATATAAATTTTACATGAGAAAATAGGATTATGAATAGAGCATTAACAAATGTTCCAAGTATAGATAAAAAAGATGTGCAAAAGTTAGGCAAAAAATATAATTTTTTTTGTTTCCTACCTTTTTTCTAACATAAGGAATCGATTTTGGAAAACTAGTTTTTTCTTAAATTAGAATATCAAAAGTTGCATGGTAGGGTTTTGAGTGTGAAAATTAATTGAATAATGTTTTTATTTATAGAAGCGAGAGAAAATTTGGACGAAGAAACAAATTTTGGTTTTAAAGGATTGCATTCATATAGAATTGCAAGTATACTTAGGATGTTGGCATCATGTTTTAAGAAGAAATTATTAAGAAAAGAGCAATCATAAGGAGGTACCTCTTAGAAATTCATGCACATTCATATACCTCATAATGTGACATACTTTGTACAATGACACGAATTCTTACAGAATTGAACGTGCACTAATTGGATGTGATTATACAAGTGGATGCGAGGAATTACACGGTTTTAGTCTTAAAGAATTTCAAGAATGAAATTCCTAAAGGGTGAGAGAATGTAATACCTTGCATGTTTCAAAATAATTAATCAACGTAAATTAATTGTGAGTAGAGAAAACTGACAATTTTTATATTGTCAGAATTAGACGTTAAAATCATTGGCGATTTTCTGATTAATTTTCATATATAATATTCTTCGAATGGAGTTTTATAGAATAGTTATTGATGTTGGAAGTTCCATGTCCGAAAATAATTATACTGCAAATGCATGTATGTGTATATATATGTTTATAAATCTACGAACATATAAATTCTAGTAAAAACACGCGTTTGAATTTGAAATACTAACGTGCAGAATAAACTCAGGCATAAATGGAAAATTAATCGAAGTTTACATTATACTTTACAGTAATAAAACAGGAATAAATGGAAATTTAATCAAAGTTAACATTATAATATAACGTTATAATTTAATTAAAACAATTAACAACGAAGGCACGTTACAGAGACATGTTGACTTATGGTAGCCTACCCCTGTATAGGGTGGGTCGACCTATGTGAAGGTTTGGTCGACCTATACATTCTTTGAAGCTTGATTTTCTGAGTGCGTTAATGTGACACCCCACGTCCGTTAATTTCCCACATTAAGGGAATGCATTAAGTTTCGTGAAGCATTATAGGTAAACAGACAGAATATTACAAGACAGATATAATAAGATAGCAGCAGAAATTGAAATTTTTATTTCAAACATAAACCATAACATCGTGGTCCAAAATACCATAAGTCACAAAAACCATTACAAAAATATAACTTATGTCTTGTACCATCAGAGTACATAAGTAAAAAAACATGATTCCCCAAACAAAAGAGCTAAGCCATAATAGAGAGAAGAACTTGAGCTATACTTCAAAAGAAGTTCCTACAAGATGATAACCGAGTCTTAACTAAACCTGAGAATTCCCTCCTGCGAACCGGGGGGGGAACGGAAGAAAGAAGAGGAAACAAAAAGGGTCAGACATAAAGTCTGGCGAGTCCAGTTACTTTTAGCAAGTAAATAAATAAAAGTAGCATAACAGGCATATAAAGTGGATAAGAGAGAGACAACTACATAAAGGCAGATATGACAAAGTAAATAGGATAGGGGTGTATGCTTCTAATGATTACTATGCACCGTTACTAGTATAACCAGAATGAAATGATCCCTTCCACTATAAGCTGCTAGACTTAGCCATACGTCTGAGTGTACCCTAACTGCTACCCTAACCGATCGACTCCCTAATCTGCATAGATACATTGTGCCAGCCCCACAGTAGGAGGTATCACTTCCTAAAGTGGCAACCCTTCGTCTTTTTAATGTGCACAACCATATCTACAGGTGTCACTATCGTCTTATGCTCTTCTGCCTGGCTCACGCACGCATATGGCGCGGTTGGTTTGCGCCGCCGACACCGTCCTTCACGTTTGGATCTCTTACAACCAGTCCAGTAAGCGTGCCCCTTCTCCTACCAAGTTCGGAGTATATGTTTGATACCAACTCCGGGTTACTGGCTGAAACGGGTCCCATACAATATGATACAGGCTCTCCCCTTTTGTCTTGTATCCCCTACTAGGTTTTCATTGGCTATGTATACCACTTGGTCTCTTTAATTACATAAACCTATTATTTCTATAAGTTATGCTTACCCTAAAAGGTGTCTTTAATTACATAACTTTATTATTTTCTCCGGTTATGTATACCACTTGGTTTCTTTAATTACATAACCTTATCAGGTTAAGTTTGTAGGCCTATATGTAAATATTACCCACCCCCTCAGATTTACTTAACCCACCCACTGTTCAACCAAATTTATTTAACCCCAATTTTAGTTCATATTCATACAATCCCTATGGATTTACAAGGTTAAGTATTCCAATTTGTTGCCATGTCCATTTATGGTTATAATGGGCTAGACCTCCCACATTAGGCCTACAACTTGTGGATGCTGGATATGTCGGTCGGGTCCGGGCAGACTTCTTCTACAAGTTGGGCCTAACCTCGTGTGTTAGCCATTTTGTATTTGTGCACTTAGACCCCTCGCATTAGATTCAACATTTGCGGTTGCTGGATATGTCGGTCGGGTCCGGGCAGACTTCCACCACAAATGCAATCTAACCTCATGTCATAAGTTATGTTATAGTTTTCTAATTATTGTAATCCTAGGCATTTTAATTATTATCCAATTAATTATACCTATGTTTTTATAGGTGTTCATGCCTATTTGCCCAATTATATTCATAATGGATAATATGTCCAAATTCATGTTCATCATTCAAGTTATGCCAATTATAATGTTCTTCCCTGTTCCCTAACTAGCGCATTCGCATATAGTTCGTGGCATACCTAGGCTAGAATATAATAGCCTAATCATAAGCAATAAAAGGGAAAGGTGATGGAAATATGACAAAGATGATTGTTCTAGCATAAATGGCATAATCATACACTAACATGGTGATAAGGTGAACATATAAGCATAGATCCAATGAAATGGGACAATTAACTAGTTTTGTCATAGCAAAGATGTTAAGATAAGCATGATAAGATCTAAAAATTAATTTAGTTGTCCAACAGGTTCATATCTAATATGATAAGCACAAGGAGATCTAAATGATAAGCTAGATCTGTTTGATAATTTAAATGTCCGCATAATTTATATCCAAGAGTTAAAAGTAGATTTGACACAAATAAGGTTTAAGATCCACATCATAAAATGTCACAGAAGTTACAATAGATTCGACTAGACAGAGATTTAGATCCGAGCTATAACCAATTTAGAATGTCATATGTTCACAATTTACAATGGATCTAGTATAATTTAGTCACATCAACCAATCCAAACATATTAGGTTTACTTTTAAATATTTAAATCTAAAAGCAACTAAGAACTCACAGTGTTTAGATTAGAAAATAGAACTAGAAAAGAAGATTGTTGAGATGAGGATCTTTGAATCTTTAACTGATTAGCCTTATTTGATTATTGTAGAAGATAAAGGATCCAATTCAGTTCAGACACCGGCAGCATTTGACCTCTATGGAATTCCAGTGAAGAAAACAAGAGAAATGGACCTCTATATATAGCTGCCAGCCTCCAGGAACCGACTTCCACCTCATCCCTAGGGGGTAGACCCCCTCCTTAGGGGGTCGACCCATAGGTCGACACACACCCTTGAGTGGTCGACCCCAGGGTTGACACCCCTCCTATGGGTTCGACTCCCCTAGGCATGATTTTTCCCGCTTCCCCCACTTTCTGTAATTTCGAATTATGAACTGAAAATTTTGAATTCTTGGGTCCTATATATACATATACATATACATATATATATATATAATTCTTCTGCGTGCATACAAACTTCAAACCTTCATAACTTCCTCATACGGTGTCCATTTTACGCAAACCAAATGTCTGTCTTAACCAAAATTTAGAGACGGGCGCAATGGCGCAGTCCTTTTCCCTTATATCTGAATATTAAATTAATTATTATTTAATTTTACTTCTTTAATGTTGTTAAAATTTTGGGATGTTACATTCTCCCCTACTTAAAGGATTTCGTCCTCGAAATCTTCAGGTTAAGAAGAATGTATATCCTACCATCCATCACCCATCTACTCATCCATCAACCATAGGCATCCATTGTCCTTAATGACTTCTAATGCTTATATGAACATATACAAAGGTGTTTGTATATGTCCCAGTACTAATGCAAAGATTAGGCGGTCTACTAATTCAGTCGACCTCCTCAATGCAATGTATGTTAGTGCCATGAATCCAATATGTATGCAAATAATCCTATTATAAAATATAAGTTCTATATGTGTGCACACACATTCGTCCAAATGCAACATCCATTTGATAATACACTTATTTTCATCCATTAAACGAAAAGAAAATGCACACATATCCATATGCAGTATGATTGTGATTGAGTCGATCAAGTGCCTAATGTGTGTGTATATGCATCCACAGGCAACCATCAGCAACCACTTGCATCCACTTGTATCCATGAAACATAAAATGTTTCAAACACATGTTTACATCCATAGGGTTCCTATCTAAAGGTCGAAAATACTAGTGATAGGTCATACCCAAATGATAGAAGCAAGAATAGATAAAACTTTAGAAAAGGAGTTAAGAACATATGCTCGAAAAGGAAAGGGTACGAAGCACGAATCTTGTTTTTGGTCTCCCAAGTCGCATCCTCTGGGTAGTCTCCCCATTGAACATTTATCAACTTTATTTCTTTTCTGCGAAGCTTCTTAATTTCTGATCCGAGAATATAGGTAGGGACTCGTCTGACTGTCGCCTCCCGTTCCACTTCTACCTCCTTTAATATACTTAGCTCAAAAATTTCCACATTGTCATGCAAGCACTTCCGCAGATGAGAAACGTGGAAGACATCATGAATGCCAGACAGATTTTCTGGGAGCTTTACTCTCTAGGCCATTTGGCCGGTCCTTTCGGTTATGGGAAATGGTCCCACAAATCTGGGAGCCAACTTCCCTGCAGATCCGAAGTGAACCACATTCCTCAGAGGTGATACTTTAATAAAAACTACGTCTCCCACTTCAAATTCAATGTCAGTCCTCCTCTTGTCTGCATAGGGTTTCTTCCTATCTTGAGCTGTCTTCATCCACTGTCGAATAAGGTCAATATTCTTGGACGTTTCTCTAAACAAATCAGGTCCAAGCAACAATCTTTCTGCAGATTCCTACCAGCAAGTTGGTGATCTACAGGGTTGTCCGTACAATGCTTCGAAGGGTGCCATGCCGATGTCAGCTTGATAACTATTGTTATAGGAAACTCTACTAAAGGAAGGTGCTATTCCCAAGTCCCTATGAAGTCTAGGATACACAACCTTAAAAGATCCTCTAGAATTCTGTTCACCCTCTCCGTCTGTCCATCCTTCTGAGGATGATAAGAGGTCTCAAACACAACTTTGTACCTAATGCTTCTTGCAAGCTCCTCCAAAATTCACTGGTAAAGATGGGGCCACGATCGCTTACGATGCTGGAAGGTACTCCATGATGATGAACTATCTCATGAACATAAATTGCTGCTAACCATGATGTCGTCCTCTTACTCTTGACTGGAATGAAATGAGCGCTCTTAGTCAATCTGTCCATTAGTACCCAAATACTGGTATTGCCTTTCTTTGACCTAGGCAAACCTCCAAAGGATGAAGTAAACCACTGAGCTTCTTTTGCTCAGCTTTAACTTGCTGGCAAACTAAACATTGAGAAACAAATTCTACCATATCTTTCTTCATCCCGGTCCAAAAGAAAAACCTCTTCATGTCCTTGTAAATATTATCACCGTCTGGATGAATAATCATCTTAGAATGGTGGGCTTCTTTTAGGACTGCCTTTATCAAGCTTCCAGTTTGATGAACACAAAGCCTTCCATCTCGTCGCAACCACCCTTTTCATCTATGGAATATCTTCTGAGGTGACTAGAAGTCTCCCCTTTTCTAAGCTTATCCATGATGTCTAAAATCTATGGGTCACCTTGCTGCGAAGCTCCTATCTGATCCATAAGAGTTGGTCGTATCTCTAGCGATGCAAACAAATCAGGTCGAAATCTCGATGGCGGGTCTAAAGTCAAAAGTTGATATGAACTCCAAGTTCTTCCTTTCTACAAACAGAGGACTTAAGGCCATCCTCTGCCTACTTAGTGCGTCTGCCACCACATTACCCTTGCCAGGGGTATAAGCAATTTCAAAATCATAACAGGCTAGGAACTCCATCCATCATTGTTGCCTTATATTAAGATCCTTTTGCGGGAACAGTTACTTGAGAGATTTATGATCGGTGTATAACTCGAACTTCTCTTCAATTAAGTAATGAAGCCACGTCTTTAGCGCGAATACTGTGGTAGCTAGCTCTAAATTATGGGTGGGGTAGTTCTTCTCATGAACTCTCAACTGACTACTCCCATAACATACTACTTTTCCTTCATGTATGAGAACCGCACCAAGCCCTGTACTACATGCATCGGTGTAAACCGTAAACACTTTGTTCCCATCTGGGAAAGTCAAGACTGAGGCTGTTGTCAGAGCCCTCTTTAAATGTTGGAAAGCAACATCACAGTCTATATCCCATGAAAATGCCATATTATACTTTGTCAGCCTGGTGAGTGGGGCTGATATCTTTGCGAAGTCCTTAATTGTAACGACCCGCATTCTACGCATCAAAGGATCATAGAATATTTATTTCTTTCTCGTAAGGAGTCATATGGTCGTGTGACATTGGGGGACGACTATTGGGGTCATTTCCCATGTTCACGATTTTTGCCATTTTTGAATGACCATTTTGCCCTTAACTGATCTCTTTTTGGCCATAACTTTTTATTGGTAAGGAATTTTGAACTGAAACCACTTCCATTAGATCTGGATGATGGTTTACCTTTCTGTAGAGTGGTCATATGTGAAAAACGGACTTATCGTTTTGGAGATATGGATGAAATAAGGTTTAGAAGGTGAAAAACTACTTAACTGAGCCAAATGAGGTGATTAGTGAATGGGCCAATAATCCATTTTGGGATTAGGATTATGGGGAGGCTGAAATGAGTTAGGTTTTCATATCATTTCAGTTTCTAGCCGCCATTTACCTATTAGAAGCCCTAAAAATGGCCTCCACCTTCTAATTTCATCCCAAATCGCTCTCTAATCAAGGATTAAGTTTAGCAACATCAAATCAAGGAGAAATAGCACCATTTCTTAGTTAGAGTTGCTGCTAGACATTTGTATTCGCCCAAATCAGAGGAGTTTCAGTTTTGAAAGTTTTAATTGTGGCAAATGTGAGTGATTAGCCTTGTTTTTACACTAATTATGGTTAACACTAATTATGGTTAATTAAGGGTAATTAGTGTTAATTAGCGGATTTAAACATAATTAAATTCTGGAAAAATCTTTATAAATTCTTAAACACTGTTTTAGACCTCTGTTAGAAGTTTGGGTTAATTTGGTTAAGTTTTGTTCATCCTATCCTTAGATTTGCTTAAACATGATTAAGGGGAAAACATGGGTTTTGGGTATGTTTGATCCGTTTAATCTTGTCATATTGTTGTTTTGATGTTTGTGAGTGGTTTCATATGTTGCTATGACTGTATGGTATGCTTTGTGATTGATTATAAAAGTTAGAATGGTCGAATATGCCGTTGTATGGCGTAAAACAATCGCTGGAAGAGTTGTAGGAAATTGTGCAGAAACCGGATCAGATCGCCCCCCCTCTCCAAACCGACCCAATCGTGATATCTACTGCAACTCAACCTGCTCGTGATCTAGGAACCCATCTCCGAACCAGACCCGTTGGTGACTATAAACCACGAACCGCTCCAGAAGGCCACGAATCGATCCGCCTCTCCAAGCAAGTCACGACACGAACCCAATGGGTGCTCACGAACCGACTTAAGGGAGTTGCCATGCATGAATTAACTGGAATGGATGAGCCGACCTGGATGATCTTCCATGAACCGAACCACTCAAGTGAGCCACGATCCGACCTGGGGCACCTAGAGCCGCCGTTGCCAGAGTTCCACGAACCACCAAGGATGGTCACAACCGATCCGAACCAATGTGCATGGACTGGAGACGTGAACCACGAACCGAACTTGAAGTATAACCTGAAGTAAAGAGAAGTGAAGAAGAAGACCAATCCAGAGAGGAAGGGACCAAAACCCGAGATGTAAAGGTATTTCAAATGGGAAGTTTGTACTCAGCATCCAGTTAGGAACCAGCGAGTTAACTTCATGGTTGGACTTTGTTGCGGGATGTGTGCTAAGGAGTTATCGACATCCATAACTTTGATTCACCACCGAAAGACGAATGTTAGGCTACAGATCAATGTAGTGGGGTAGTTATTACTTCATGGTGCAGAGTGATCATAGCATGGCTATGAGCCAGTGCAGTGGAGTTATCATGACTCCATGGGGCAGAGTGGACATAGCAAAGTATTAGTGGTTACGAATCAGTGCTGTGGAGCCGTCACGACTCCATGGCGCAGAGTGATCGTAACAAAGTATTGGGTGATCAAAGCGGTGGATATCGTATGCTTTACGCACTGAGTGAGAGATGTGAGGATGGTTGCTATGCTTGATTGTTTGTCATCACTAAGACATGCACACCCCCACCCCCGTATCCTTTACACCATATGTTATTGGCACCTTAGAGTAATGCACGGTATGTTGTGCTAACTCATTGGTTGCAGGTCCAGGTTCAGGTATGGTTTAGAATACCTGTTATTGTTATGTTTTGCTGCTTATCGCTCATACCAGACTTTTGTCTGGCTTAGAGTTTTATGTCTCTTCTTATTACTCTTGGTGCTCTTAAACGGGAAGACTAGAGACAGGTTAGCTGGTTGTGCACGAGTAGCTGTCCGGAGACGAGCAGGAGGCTTACACATATTATTCTCTATATATATTCTCCCTGTGTCGCTGTAGGTCACTACTCTGGGCATTAGTAGTGTACCTTTCTTATTTTTCTTTAGAGACAATTTTAGAAGTTGTAATAAAGATGATGTGGAACTTAAGCTGTAATTTTGGATTTTCCGCTGCTACGATGGTTTAAGTTTTCAGCTTATGCATTGTCTCGCTTGTTTTATGTCAAGTTATGTTATTATTATACTTTATTCCATGCGCTGTGAGATATACCACAGGTTCCTTGTTAGTTCAAATTTCCTTCTTTCCTTTCTTTGACGACCGTCCCGTGCTGGTTGGACATTGGCACAACATACTTTCATTGGAAATGTCGGCTGGTGTGGGGCTGGCCGTCACACTTGGTATCAGAGCTCTAGGTTGCGTAGTTAACCTAGGGAAGACACCAGAGAGAGATAGTACGTATATGAGAGCGCGTATTTGTAATATTTAGGTTTTCAAAAGCTATATATATATACTATTAGTATATTTAAGGATGAAGTCGCACTGCACTGGCACCACTGAAGAGATAGTTAATTGTTTTCTCCTTACATATTGAACGATGAGACGATATACGAGGGGTACTGTTAGAGGAGCTAATAATGGGAATGCTCCTGATATGAGGACGATGTTTACTAAATTCATGAGAGAGATGATTAGAAATGTGCAAGGAGCAGTTCCCAATGCTGCAAATGGTGGTGGTGCAGCGGTGCAGGCGCCTATATCCGATTTCGCCAAGCTTTGCAAGGATTACACTATTCTTGGTGGGAAGCCGTTCCACGGAACAGAATCGACTACAGAAGTTCAGGATTGGCTTGATAGCTGTGAGTGCATCTTCGAAGATTTGGGTATTGAGGATGCGATGAAGATAAAGCTAGCATCCCGTCAGCTGCAAGGACGGGCAATGAATTGGGGGAATGACATTATGGCAGCTACCCCTGAGGATCAAGTTACTTGGGATCAGTTCAAGATCTGCTTTAGCGATAAGTTCATTCCAGCTGCCTAGAAGTCAGAACTGTTTAGGAAATTTCTGTAGCTTAAGCAGAATGGTAGGGCAGTCTCGGAGTACATTACTGAGTTCGATACTTTATCGAAGTATGGATTATCTCTTATTGACACTCCCGAGAAGAAGAATGAGAAGTTCATAATAGGCTTATATCAGTACTTGGGGAAAAGGCTTATAAACCATATCGATGAGACGTTTGAATCGATTGTAGGGAAAGCTTTGAGATCAGAGAGTCTATACCCTAAGTCGAAGACTGAGATTGCATCTGCAGAGGAGCCAAAACCGCAAGCAAGTGGTGGAGGCAAGAATGTTTCTCAGAATAAGAGAAAGCAGAATCAGACCAAGGAGGGACAGAAGAAGAATAATAAGAAAGATGTTGAATGCTTTAGCCATGGAAAGAAGGGCCATTATGCTAAAGAGTGTCGAGCAAAGCCAGCAGACAGGAAGTGCTTCAACTGCAGCCAAGTGGGACATCACATGGATAAATGTTCGCAACCTCCTAAAGAGAAACAGATTGTGAAATCATATGCTCTTAATGTTGTTCCTTCTTCGTCGAATGCCCAAACCGCGGTGGAGAAAGGAAAGAATGTCGTCATTCAAGATATGCTTTCTATTTATGATGTTCCTGTTCGAGTATTGTTTGATACTGGAGCTTCCCGTTCCTTCATATCTAGTGACCTGGTAGGTAGGTTGGGATTGGAACCCAAGACAGTTGATAGACCTTTAAAGGTGACGAACCCGATTGGTGGTTCAACTAGCCTTAGCATGATTTGTCGTAATGTGGTCTTATCGAGTCATGGATGCATGTTTGTTTGTGATTGCTTTTTTTTGGGCTTTACTGGGTTTGGCATTATTTTGGAAGTCGATTGGTTCCAAAGGTACGGGGTAGTGGTAGACTGTGAGGGTAGTGTTTGGTGGTCTACCTAGTGATGGGGTATTGGCTAGTTTTCTAAATTCCCTCGACATCTCGCATGATGAGTTGTCAGATGTGCCCGTGGCTGGCTAGTATCCGGACGTCTTCGAGGAAGTGATCGGACTTCCACCACACCGAGGGATTGAGTTTCGTATTGATTTAGTGAAAGATGCCAGGCCTATAGTGATGCCACTTCGTCGTATGGCACCAAGGGAGCAGCGAGAGCTCGGGGTGCAAGTAAGCGATCTTTTGATGAAGGGATTTATCCGAGGAAGTGCTTCGAAGTGGGGAGCACCAGTTGTGTTTGCTACCAAGGCAGATGGTTCCCTTCGATTGTGTGTGGACTACCACGAATTGAATAAAGTGACGAGGAAGAATAAGTGTCCTCAACCGCGGATAAACGATTTGTTTGACCAGTTGAGTGGCTCGAGGGTGTTCTCCTAGTTGGATCTCGCGATAGGTTTTCATCATCTTAGAGTGGAAGCTGAGAGTATAGCTAAAATAGCATTTCGGACGCCGTCTGGATTTTATGAGTGGTTGGTGATGCCATTCGGGTTGACCAATGCACCAACATATTTTGTTGATCTTATGAATAGGGTATTCAGAGATCAGTTGAATAAGCTTGTTCTTGTGTTTGTAGACGATATCTTGGTTTATTCGAGGACGGAGGAAGAACACAAGGAACAATTGAGGATAGTGATGGAGGTGTTGAGAAAACACCAATTGAAAGCAAAGTTTTCTAAGTGTCACTTCTGTAGGAGGGAAGTGAGATTCTTGGGCCATGTTGTTTCAGAGAATGGTATTGCGGTGGACCCTACAAAGATGGCTATAGTACAGGATTGGTCTATGCCCAAGAATGCAACAGACGTAAGAAGTTTCTTGGGATTGGCTGGATATTATTGTAAGTTTACCCAGGGCTTCTCCAAGATAGCGGCACCGTTGACTCAGTTGACCAAGAAAAACGAATCTTTCATCCGGGACGAAAAGTGCGAGAATTCATTCATGAGTTTAAAGGAAAAGTTGACATGTGCATCAGTGTTAGTCATTCCTAAGGAGAATGAAAAGATGACGGTATACACAGATGCCTGTGGTACTGGACTAGGTGTTGTATTGATGCAAGGAGGTAAGGGTGTAGCTTATGCTAGTCGGCAACTGAAACCGCATGAGAAAAAATATCCTACCCATGATTTGGAATTGGCAGCGATCGTGTTCTCATTGAAGATGTGGAGACATTATCTCTTGGGAGAAAGATTCTGGTTGTTCACCAATCATAAATCATTTAAGTATCTTTTCTCTCAGAATGACCTAAATCTCTGACAGCAAAGATGGTTAGAATTCTTGGCTTCCAATGATTTCGATATTGCATATACACCAAGAAAGGGAAATGCGGTAGCTGGCGCATTGAGTAGAAGACATGCCAGTTTAGGGTCTATGCTTCTAGAATGGAAACAACTGGAGTACGTCGCTGGGTATGATTTCAGACTAAATTGCGAATTGGATCCGGAAATGTTAGCAAGTTTGACGATCAGACCCACTTTGATTGAGCGGATTGGTTCCAGTCAGAGGGATGATCCTAACCTATTGGAAATCATCTCAAAGTTAGAGATGGGAATCAACAAAGAGATGAACAAGTATGGGCTGGATCGAGATGGATGGCTTAGAAAGAATGGAAGACTAGTTGTGCCCAATGTCAAGGCATTGAGAGATGAAGTGCTTAGAGAATGTCATCACTCAAAACTGAATAAACATCCCGGTGGTAACAAAATGTATCGAGACATGAAGCAGACCTACTACTGGGAAGGGATGAAAAGAGACGTTGGGAAGTTTATATCCAAATGCATGAATTGCCAACTAGTTAAAGCTCAGCAAAAGAAGCCTAGTGGTTTGTTGCAACCATTAGAAATTCCAGAATGGAAATGGAAACAAGTCTCAGTGGATTTCATTGATGGGTTACCAAGAACTTGATTGGGCCATGATAGCATTTGGGTGATAGTGGACCGATTGACTAAGAGTGCAAGGTTTATACCCGTCAAGTCGAACAGAACGACAGCTAAATTAGCAGAACGGTATATGAAGTGGGTAGTGATATTTCATGGAATACCCAAAGGCATTGTGAGTGACTGAGATCCGTTGTTCACTAGTGTATTTTGGAATAGCTTACAAGAGGCGTTAGGATCAGAATTACATCTTAGTACCGCGTATCATCCTCAAACCGACGGTCAAACAGAGGGGGTGAATCGAGTATTAGAAGATCTCTTGAGAGCTTGTATATTTGATTTTGGTGGATCATGGGATGACCATTTGCATCTAGTAGAGTTTTCATATAATTATAGTTACCAATCCAGTATTGGTATGGATCCATATGAAGCTTTGTACGGAAGACCATGCAACTAACCGTCATGCTTGTTAGAAACCGGTGAGAAATTTGTGCTTGGGCCAGATGTGGTAAGAGAAACCTCAGATAAGATCAAAGTTGTCCGACAACGAATGAAGGCTGCCCAAGATAGGAAGAAGATTTATTCTGATAAGAGGAGGAGAGATTTAAAATTCTCCATGGGTGACTTGGTGTTTTTCAAGATTTCTCCATTAAAGACCGTGATACGATTTGGTAGGAGAGGCAAATTAACACCAAGATTTGTTGGTCCATTCCCAATCCTCAAGCAAGTTGGGAATTTGGCATATAAAGTTGGATTACCAAAGAAGATGGCAGGAGTTCATAACGTATTTCATGTTTCCCAGTTAAGGAAATTCATGCATGATCCCGATATGACTATTTCACCTGATCAGTTGGACAATATTGAGGTTGAACCCGAGGCAGTTGGGAACCGCAGGCCTATGCTGGGAACGATACGAAGCAGCTTCGAAGGAAGGCGGTAAAACTAATCAAAGTTCAGTGGGGTAATGTAACACCCCACCTCCGCTAGGGTCACTCACAAAAGGAATGCACTAGTTTTGGAGGAGCGTTATCGCGGTAAACAAACACAGAAATATTACAAGATAGAACATAGGTAAAACAGCGGAAGAATCAAAAGATAAATTTCATTACTTTCAAAAAGAGTCAAAACCTTTTACATCAAATAGCCAAGGTCATTATTTTCCATTACAACAAATTCTGTCTTGCACAAATAAAGAAGCATAAACTTAAAACATCAAAAGTAGCTTAATTCCCCAAAGGTAGCAGAAATGCAACCATAGCATAGCTCAAGATCAAACCGTACATGAGCTGAACCAAAAGCAAGCGAAATCCAAGATAAGTGCTACAGTTTCCTCCTTGAGAACCTGGGGGGGAACGGAAGAAAGAGAGATGAAAGAAAACGGGTCAGTCATAAAGACTGGTAAGTCCAAGTGACTTTCAGCATAAAAACAGATAAAGGTAACATGACATGTATAAACTGAAAGTAAACATATGGATGATGACAAGATAGGCAAGATAGACTAAGATAACATGATAAATAAAGTATAAATCAAGTATAGGATCACGTATTCAAGGTTCGTTGCATCAACTGTACTAGAATCCCAAAACCCATGTCTTATATTAATCATGAAATGATCCTTTGGCCCAATATCATGAAATGACTCATTTCTAGGTCCAACGAAACGATCCACTAGTCGATCGGCTCCCTACAAGTTCTAGCTCGTCATGTGTCTGTGTCATATGGCCCTATCACGAATGTAATCACATGTGTTAGGTCCACCATAGGGTGTATCAAGCCCTAGGGTGCCAACCACCGACACGAATCAAGAATGCACAGATAAACCTACTGATGCCCAATGCCCGCTTTTTCAACTCCGGAACACGTGCACGACCATAGCCCGCCTGAACCTATACTGGCGCACCAACACAGTCGTCGTTCTGGTCTCTTAAAATCAGCCCAGTAATCATGCCCCACCCTGCCTAGTTCAAGGGCACCATGATACATCTAGTGGGTTACTGCTGAAATGGACCGCGTAACTAGGGTTTCCGTCCAATAGGTTAAGTGTTGTCATTTAAATTCGTGACTTAACCCTTATCAGTCTTGCATGTCAAGTTGGTTAAGTGTTGTCATTCAAGTTCGTGACTTAACCTTCCTACGTGTCATATCAAATTTGACTAAGTGATGTCGTTCAAGTTCATGACTTAGCCCTACGAATCATGTATCAAGTTGGTTAAGTGTTGTCTTTCATGTTCATGACTTAACCCTATCATGTGGCATTAATTCATTAATGCACCCAAACCTCTCACATCAGACCTGTTGTTGTGGTCACTGGATATGCCGGGAGGATCCGGGCAGAATTACATCACAACTCTGTCTGACCTCGGGTTTTCAAGTGCGATATGACCAACTACCCACATTGGATCCTATTGTTTGCAGTAACTGGATTTGCCGGGCGGTTCCGGGCAGAATTACACTGCAAACTCAACCCAACCTCGAGTTGGCCATTTTCATGTTCATTCTAGTGTCATGTCCATGTTCAAGATTCATGTCAAGTTCGTGTCAAGTTTCAAGGATAAGTTTCATGCCAAGTTTCCTTATAATTACCAATTTTTTCCAACGTTACCCCGTCTAAATATTAGGCTAACAATCTTTGCCTAATTTTCATCCACATGATTTTTGACATATAATATTAGGCTAAAAACTTAGCCCAATTTAGTGTACACAAAATTGGCATAAAGAAATTCATTAACATAAATGTGACATAGGCGTAAACTTGGCATTCTCGGAATAGTCAATGTGAACACCATAGGCGTGTTCTTGCAAAAATAATCAACATGAATATCATAGGTGTGATCTTGCAACGTAGACTAAATCAACATACATATATGTGAATTTGCAACATAGACTAAATCAATTTACATATATGTGAACATGCAAATCATTCACGAACATATGAATAAGTGTGAACTTGAAATATGACATAGGTTTAACAAATACACATAAACATGTATATCTAACATTTGGTCACATTGTGATATGATTTTACAACCTAAAACTTGCATAACATGATAAACTACACAACTTGTCATAACAGGTTATATTCCATGTTCATATACATATGAATAGACTTATTCATTAATTCCCAATTCAACATGATGATAGAATAGAACCACAAGCATAGATCAACATAATAAACATTGCTCTATTATCAATTTATTTCCAAGGCATGACCTAACTGAATAAATTGATTAAAACATCGCAGGCATAACATTATGAACATGAAAAGGTTTGAATAATAATCTAGATTCAAGAACACGGATAGATCGAACTTAAATAGAAAAATCCCCAAAATCAAGACAAATAAAGAAAATAGGTCTGAATAGAAAATCAAGCTTATATCCAATTTCATAGTCATAATCCTAGGCAATAACCTCATGGTCATGAATCATAGGTGATTAGCCACAAATGTACTTGTCATAGTCATTGGCAACAGTCTTATGTTCATAGTCATAGGCGTAGGCATAGTCTTTTGTTTATAGTCATAGGCATAGGCATAGTCTTATGTTCACAGTCATAGGCATAGGCATAGTCTTATGTTCACAGTCATAGGCGTAGTCTTAGGCCATTAATAATAGTTTCAATGTCATAGGCAATATTCCCAATAGTCAAGATCCAAGAAGAAAACAAGAATAGATATGAATCATACATAAATCAATTCCAATTTATAACATGCCCATATTAGATTTATAGTTTTTACCTAAAAGTAACTGGAACTTACAGATCGTGGTCTAAGAAATTTAGATGCAGAAGTCAAGTCTAGAAATTTGTCGTTGAATCTTGCTTTGATTGTAGAAGCAAATCCCCAATTCCTAGCCGTAGTCTTCAAGAAATAATCTTCGCGTTTAATTTTTAGTTTAATTTAATTTAGAGGAAGAAGAAGAAGCCATGATCATCAAGAGTTTGAGCAGCATAAGGTTAGAGAAGAATGGTGTAAAGAGAATGAGGCTAAGAGGCTGTTTATATAGAATTTTAATTTAATTATAGCCATCGATGAAGCTAGAGTTAATCAAGGCCATCCATCTCAAGAGAAGCCAATCAGAAAGTGACAAGTTAGCCCTAGTGACACAGCGGAGCTCAGAAATTCGACCAGAACCCGACCAGGCCAGCCAGGGCTAAACTAGAAAGCTGTGCAGGCCTGCTGCTCGGCCTGGGCGCACCTGCCAAGTGCGCCAATGCAAAATTGCATGTGCGCACTTCCCAAGTGTGCCAGTGCAATTTTGTTCTGACGCACTTCCCAAGTGCGCCAGTGCATTCTGGCCGGTTTCTGGTTTTTCTGCCTAACTTCGTTCGTCCATATCTTCTTCGTACGGTATCCATTTTACGCAAACTCGGACTCTATTTCAAGCAAAATTCCGAGATGAACGCAATGGCATACCCCATTTCCTTTGATTCTTATTTTAAAAATTAATTCTGCCTTGGTATATGGTTTTAACACGTTATTAAAATTCGGGTTGTTACATTCTCCCCTCCTTAAAGGATTTCGTCCCCGAAATCTTCAAGTTAAGAAGAATGCATACTATCATCCAATCAACCATCTACTCAACCATCATCCACAAGCAACCATCGTCCTTAAAAGATTTCTAATTCTATATGAACATATGCAGAAAGTGTGTGTATATGTTCCTTATCTAATGCAAATGATCAGGCCTGATTGATCTTCTTAATGCAAAACATGTTTAGTGCCATGAATCCAGAATGTATGCAAATAGTCCTAGTCACATAAACGTTATATGTGTGCACAAACATTCATCCATATGCAACATTCATATGATAACACATTCAATTTCATCCATAAACAAGTACAAACACTCATGCATATGCAATATGAAAATGTGTCTGAGCCGATCTAGTGCCTAATGTGTGTTATGCAACCACGAGCAACCACTTGCAACCATTTGCAAACATCAACCATAACATGTTTTCAAGCACATGTTTACATCCAAAAGGGTTTTACCTAAGGTTCTAAAGATAGGATTGAGGAGATAAGCAAGATAAAACAAAGCATCTAGGAGAAGAAGTAAAGATGCACCCCCAGAATGTCCTGCTTGCAGGGCTTGCCCTTGCTTCTTAGGGCAGTTCTTGCTGATATGTCCAGTTTCACCACACTGGAAACATGCTCCCATCTTCATCTTTTTCTTTCTACAATCCTAAGCTATATGCCCCTCAATACCACAGAAGTGGCATTTTCTTTTCTCGCATGTCTTGTTACCATTCTTGTTGTTGTTGTTCATGCCACCTTTCTCGGAGTCTACCTTCTTGTTTTGAGATTCATTCGCCTTGACCTCCTTCTTGCCATTCTTGTCTTCTTCACTTAAGAGCGCCATGTCTACTAGCTTTTCGTAAGTAGCTCGCATAGGTACGTGGGTCATAGCCAAGCTGTGAAGTGGCTCATTCAATCCTTTGACAAAACGGAGAGCCTTCTTATGAGGGGTATTTACTAAGTCCAGTCCAAACCGAGCCAGCTGATTGAATTGATTGACGTACTCCTTGACCGTCATACTTCCTTGCTTAAGAGATAAGAATTTTTCCAGCTGTAGACTTTGTTCAGCTTGCGACAGGAATTTCGTCTTAAAACCTTATTCTAAAATCCATCCATGTTTTAATCGACCTCTCGGCGTTAGTGACTTCCCATCAATAGGAAGCTTCATCTTTGAGCAACCATACCGCCAATTGTACTTTCTGCCTATCATCCACCTCGAAGATAACGAATAGATCCTCAGTTTCTTTGAGCCAATTCCTCGCTTCTACGAATGATTCAGTTCCCTTGAAATCATTTCCACCCATGGCCCTAAAATCTTTACAGATCTTTGAGAAAGCAATTGCATGAGGAGGGGGTGGAGGAGGAGGAATCGTTGCAGCTGGAGGAGGAATATCCGCTGGGCCTGCATCGTTGGCCCTAGCCTCTAAGTACCTCCTGAACCAGCCAGGTATTGGCATGCCCTCTGGAAAGTTAAGATTCCCAGACATGCTGAAATGAAAAAGAAGAGATTCAAACGAGGAAACAAAGGATAATGCTAATAGCTTTTGGGAAATGGCCTTTTAAATAAAACAAGATTTTTCTTGAAAAATGCTTCTTTGTAAACGGTTTTTGAAAATAATTTTAGAAGGTTTTAAAAAGTTTTGCCCAGTCTGGTAACCTTCTGCTCTGATACCAAATGTAACACCCCACCTCCGCTAGGGTCACTCACAAAGGGAATGCACTAGTTTTGGAGAAGCGTTATCGCGGTAAACAAACACAGAAATATTACAAGAAAGAACATAGGTAAAACAGCGGAAGAATCAAAAGACAAATTTCATTACTTTCAAAAAGAGTCAAAACCTTTTACATCAAATAGCCAAGATCATTATTTTCCATTACAACAAATTTTGTCTTGCACAAATAAAGAAGCATAAACTTAAAACAATAAAAGTAGCTTAATTCCCCAAAGGTAGCAGAAATACAGCCATAGCATAGCTCAAGATCAAACCGTACATGAGCTGAAACGAAAGCAAGCAAAATCCAAGCTAAGTGCTAGAGTTTCCTCCCTGAGAACCTAGGGGGGAAATGGAAGAAAGAGAGGCGAAAGAAAACGGGTCAGTCATAAAGTCTGGTAAGTCCAAGTGACTTTCAACATAAAAACAGATAAAGGTAACATGACATGTATAAACTGAAAGTAAACATACGGATGATGACAAGATAGGCAAGATAGACTAAGATAACATGATAAATAATGTATAAATCAAGTATAGGATCACGTATTCAAGGTTCGCTGCATCAACTGTACTAGAATCCTAAAACCCATGTCTTAAATTAATCATGAAATAATCCTTTGGCCCAATATCATGAAATGACCCATTTCTAGGTCCAACGAAATGATCCACTAGTCGATCGGCTCCCTACAAGTTCTAGCTCGTCATGTGTCTGTGCCATACGGCCCCATCACGAATGTAGTCACCTGTGCTAGGTCCACCATAGGGTGTATCAAGCCCTAAGGTGCCAACCACCGACACGAATCAAGAATGCACAGATAAACCTACTGATGCCCAATGCCTGCTTTTTCAACTCCGGACCACGTGCACGACCATAGCCCGCCTGAACCTACACTGGCACACCAACACAGCCGTCGTTCTAGTCGCTTACAATCAGCCCAGTAATCGTGCCCCACCCTGCCTAGTTCCAGGGTACCATGATACATCTAGTGGGTTACTGCTGAAATGGACTGCGTAACTAGGGTTTCCGTCCAATAGGTTAAGTGTTGTCATTTAAATTCGTGACTTAACCCTTATCAGTCTAGCATGTCAAGTTAGTTAAGTGTTGTCATTCAAGTTCGTGACTTAACCTGCCTACGTGTCATGTCAAATTTGACTAAGTGTTTTCGTTCAAGTTCATGACTTAGCCCTACGAATCATTTATCAAGTTGGTTAAGTGTTGTCTTTCATGTTCATGACTTAACCCTATCATGCGGCATTAATTCATTAATGCACCCCAACCTCTAACATCAGACCTGTTGTTGTGGTCACTGGATATGCCGGGCCGTTCTGGGCAGAATTACACCACAACTCTATCTGACCTCGGGTTTTCAAGTGCGATATGACCAACTACCCACATTGGATCCTATTGTTTGCAGTAACTGGATTTGCCGGGCGGTTCCAGGCAGAATTACACTGCAAACTCAACCCAACCTCGAGTTGGCCATTTTCATGTTCATTCTAGTGTCATGTCCATGTTCAGGATTCATGTCAAGTTCGTGTCAAGTTTCAAGGGTAAGTTTCATGCCAATTTTCCTTATAATTACCAATTTTTTCCAATGTTACCCCTTCTAAATATTTGGCTAACAATCTTAGCCTAATTTTCGTCCGCATGATTTTTGACATATAATATTAGGCTAAACTTATCCCAATTTAGCGTACACAAAATTGGCATAAAGAAATTCATTAACATAAACGTGACATAGGTGTAAACTTGGCATTCTCGGAATAGTCAATATGAACACCATAGGTGTGTTCTTGCTAAAATAATCAACATGAATATCATAGGTGTGATCTTGCAACGTAGACTAAATCAACATACATATATGTGAATTTGCAACATACTCTAAATCAATTAACATATATGTGAACTTGCAAATCAGTCAGGAACATATGAATAAGTGTGAACTTGAAATATGACATTTGGTCGCATATGTGATATGATTTTACAACCTAAAACTTGCATAACATGATAAACTACACAACTTGTCATAACAGTTTATATTCCAAGTTCATATACATATGAATAGACTTATTCAATAATTCCCAATTCAACATGATGATAGAATAGAACCACAGGCATAGATCAACATAATAAACATTGCTCTATTATCAATTTATTTCCAAGGCATGACCTAACTGAATAAATTGATTAAAACATCGCAAGCATAACATTATGAACATGAAAAGGTTTGAATAATAATCTAGATTCAAGAACACGGATAGATCTAACTTAAATAGAAAAATCCCTAAAATCAAGACAAATAAAGAAAATAGGTCTGAATAGAAAATCAAGCTTAAATCCAATTTCATAGTCATAATCCCAGGCAATAACCTCATGGTCATGAATCATAGGTGATTAGCCACAAATGTCCTTTTCATAGTCATAGGCAACAGTCTTATGTTCATAGTCATAGGCGTAAGCATAGTCTTATGTTCACAGTCACAGGCATAGGCATAGTCTTATGTTCATAGTCATAGGCGTAGTCTTAGGCCATTAACAATAGTTTTAATGTCGTAGGAAATATTCCCAATAGTCAAGATCCAAGAAGAAAACAAGAATAGATATGAATCATACATAAATCAATTTCAATTTTTAACATGCCCATATTAGATTTATAGTTTTTATCTAAAAGTAACTAGAACTTACAGATCGTGGTCTAAGAAATTTAGATGCAGAAGTCAAGTCTAGAAATTGGTCGTTGAATTGTTGAATCGTTGAATCTTGCTTTGATTGTACAAGCAAATCCCCAATTCCTAGCCGTAGTCTTCAAGAAAGAATCTTTGCGTTTTATTTTCAATTTAATTTAATTTAGAAGAAGAAGAAGAAGCCATGATCATCAAGAGTTTGAGCAACATAAGGTTAGAGAAGAATGGTGTAAAGAGAATGAGGCTAGGAGGCGGTTTATATAGAATTTCAATTTAATTATAGCCGTCGATGAATCTAGAGTTAATCAAGGCCATCCATATCAAGAGAAGCCAATCAAAAAGTGACAAGTTAGCCCTAGTGACACAGCGGAGCTCAGAAATTCGACCAGAACCCGACCAGGCCAGCCAGGGCCAAACCAGAAAGCTGTGCAGGCTTTCTGCTCGGCCTGGGCGTACCTGCCAAGTGCGCCAATGCAAAATTGCATGGGCGCACTTCCGAAGTGTGCTAGTGCAATTTTGTTCTGGCGCACTTCCCAAGTGCGCCAGTGCATTCTGGCCGGTTTCCGGTTTTTCTGCCTAACTTCGTTCGTCCATATCTTCTTCGTACGGTATCGGTTTTACGCAAACTCGGACTCTATTTCAAGCAAAATTCCGAGACGAACGCAATGGTGTACCCCATTTCCCTTGATTCTTATTTTAAAAATTAATTATGCCTTGATTTATGGTTTTAACACATTATTAAAATTCGGGTTATTACAGGTGATGATGAGGAAAACTGTACTTCGGAAACAGAGGAGAACATAAGGAGGAAGTATTCAGAACTCTTTGACTGGTAAGGTTTTTATATCGGTATAGTACTCCCTTATTAGTAAAACGCATGCTAGGATAGGCTTGTTGTGTTTTTTTGTATGCTTTATTGTTTTGTTAATGATTGGTAGTCATGTAGGATCCTTTGTATGATTTGGGTTAAGGAATTTCCGGGACGAAATTTCTTAAGGGGGCAGAATGCAACGACCCGCATTCTACGCATCAAAGGATCAGAGAATATTTCTTTCTTTCTTGTAAGGAGTCGTATGGTCGTGTCACATTGGGGGACGACTATTGGGGTCATTTCCCATGTTCACGATTTTTGCCCATTTTTGAATGACCGTTTTGCTCCTAGCTGATCTTGTTTTGGCCATAACTTTTGCTTGGTAACGAATTTTGACCTGAAACCACTTTCATTAGACTTGGATGATGGTTTACCTTTCCGTAGAGTGGTTGTATGTGAAAAATGGACTTACCGTTTGGGAGATATGGACGAAATAAGGTTTAGAAGGTGAAAAACTGCATAACCGGGCCAAATGAGGTGATTAGTTAATGGACCCATAACCCATTTCGGGATTAGGGTTATGGGGAGGCTGAAATGAGTTAGGTTTTCATTCTATTTCAGTTTTCTAGCCGCCATTTACCTCTTAGAAACCCTAAAAATGGCCTCCACCTTCTAATTTCATCCCAAATCGCTCTCTAATCAAGGATTATGCTTAGCAACATCAAATCAAGGAGCAATAGCACCATTTCTAAGTTGGTGCTACTGTTAGACATTGGTATTCGCCCAAGTAAGAGAAGTTTCAGTTCTGAAAGTTTTAATTATGGCAAAGGTGAGTGATTACCCTTGTTTTTACACTAATTATGGTTAATTAAGGGTAATTAGTGTTAATTAGCGAATTTAAACATAATTAAATTCTGGAAAATGGTTAGAAATTCTTAAACACCGCTCATGATCCAGGAACCCATCTCCAAACCTGACCCGTTCATGACTCTCAATCACAAACCGCTCCAGAAGGCTACGAATCGATCTGCCTCTCTAAGAAAGTCATGACACGAACCCAATGGGTGCTCACGAACCGACTTGAGGGAGTTGCCATGCATGAATTGACTGGAATGGATGAGCCGACCTGGATGATCTTCTACGAATTGAACTGCTCAAGTGAGCCACGATCCGACCAGGGGCATAACAAGCCGCCACCGCTAGAATTCCACGAACCACCAGGGATGGTCATGACTGATCCAAACCAAGGTGCATGGACTGGAGACGTGAACCACGAACCGAACTTGAAGTATAACCTAAAGTAAAGACAAGTGAAGAAGAAGAAGAAGACCGATCCAGAGAGCAAGAGACCATAACCGGAGATGCAAAGGTAGTCCAAATGGGAAGTTTGTACTCAGGATCTAGTTGGGAAGCAACGATTTAACTTCATTGTTGGACTTTGCTGCGGGACTTGTGCTAAGGAGTTATCGATGTCTATAACTTTGATTCACCACCGAAAGACGAATGTTAGGCTACGGATCAGTGCAGTGGGGTAGTTATTACTTCATGGGGCAGAGTGATCTTAGCATGGCTATGAGCCAGTGCAGTGGAGTTATCATGACTCCATGGGGCAGAGTGGACATAGCAAAGTATTAGTGGTTACGGATCAGTGCAGTGGAGCTGTCACGATTCCATGGGGCATAGTGATCGTAATAAAGTATTGGGTGATCAAAGCGATGGATATCGTATGCTTTACGCACTGAGTGAGATATGTGAGGATGGTTGCTATGCTTGATTGTTTGCCATCACTATGATATGCACACCCCCACCTCCGTATCCTTTACACCATATGTTAGTGGCACCTTAGAGTATTGTACGTTATGTTGTGCTAACTCTTTGGTTGCAGGTCCAGGTTCAGATATGGTTTAATATACTTGTTATTGTTCTGTTTTGCTGCTTATCGCTCATACCAGACTTTTGTCTGACCCAGAGTTTTATGTCTCTTCTTATTACTCTGGTGCTCTTAAACGGGCAGAATAGAGGCAGGTTAGTTGGTTGTGCACCAGTAGCTATCCGGAGACGCGCAGAAGGCTTACACGTACTATTCTCTATATATATTCTCCTTGTGTCGCTGCAGGTCACTACTTTGGTCATTAGTGGTGTACCTTTATTATTTTGCTTTAGAGATAATTTTAGAAGTTGTAATAAAGATGATGTGGAACATAAGCTGTAATTTTGGATTTTTCGCTGCTATAATGGTTTAAGTTTTCAGCTTATGCACTGTCTCGCCTGTTTTATGTAAAGTTATGTTATTACTGTATTTTATTCCATGCGCAGTGAGATATACCACAGGTTCCTTGTTAGTTCAAACTTCCTTCTTTCCTTTCTTTGACGACTGTCCCGTGCTGGTTGGACATTGGCACAGTGTACTTTCATTGGAAATGTCGGCTGGTGTGGGGTGGGCCGTAACATTAAGGAACTTGCTATAATAACCTACCAATCCAAGAAAGCTCCTCACCTCTATTGCATTTTTACGAATCTGCCAATCTTGCACCGCAACTACTTTTGCGGGATCCACATCTTTCCCTTCTTTGGAGACTACATTCCCTAAGAATCTCACCTCTTTTCTCCAAAAATGGCATTTGGAGAACTTTGCCTTAAGCTGATGCTCACGGAGAGTTTTCAAAACTTCTCTCAAATGTTGGGCATGCTCTTCTTCGCTTTTGGAAAAGATTAAAATATCATCCACAAAGACTACGACAAATTTATTTAGAAACTCCCAAAACACTTTACTCATCAGATCGACAAAATAGGCGGGTGCATTTGTCAGCCCAAAAAGCATAACTAGCCATTCAAAGAAACCATCCGGAGTCCCAAAAGCAGTCTTGTCTATACTTTCCTCAGCCATCCTTAACTGATGAAATCCCGTGGCTAAGTCTAACTGAGATAATACTGAGGCACAAACAAACTGGTCAAACAAGTCGTCTATCCTCGAAAGTGGGTGCCTATTCTTCTTTGTGAGTTTGTTCAAGTCTTTGTAGTCCACACACAAACGAACTGAACCATCTGCCTTAGTTGTGAATACAACTGGAGCACCCCATTCAGATATGCTTCATCTGATAAATCCTTTCTCAAGTAGCTCCCCTACTTGCTTACTAAACTCTCCCCTTTCCCTCGAAGCCATATGACGCACTGGTAATGCAACTGGCTTTGCATTGTCCACCAGATATATACAAAAATCGATCTCGCGCCTCGGAGGTAAACCCCGTACCTCATCAAAAACATCAGAATAATCTCGGACTACTGGAAAAAATTGCAAATCATCTATGGATGCATCAAGAGACACTAGGAAGCTAAGTATAACAGACCCTTTGGGGTCACAAGAAATCTCAAGGGTCCACCCATGGCAAGTCAGAATTCTAACGACCCTCGTTTCACAATCTAGAATGGCACCATACATGGTTAGCCAATTCATCCCTAGAATCAACCCATAGCCCACGAACCCGAGTACATATGCATCATATTCAAATTCAACACCTAACACAGATATTCTAAAACCCCGACAAATCATAGATAGATGAGCTGAACCACCAATGGGGTTTGAGAAAACTACGGGATCCACTACCATACTAGTATTTAAGTGTAAAGATTCAACCACAGAACTAGATATAAATGAATGTGAAGCGCCAGAATCAAAAAGTGTTCTAATAGCATGATTTGAAAGAGAAATTAAACCTTCTACAGAAATTTTTCTACCTTTATCAGAAGCACTGATCGCGAGAGCACGCACCTGCCCTCCAGAAGTTCCTGCCCTTTGACCTTGTCCCTGTTTCTTCGGGCACTCCCTAGCAAAGTGTCCGACCACTCCACAATTGAAGCAAGAATTCTTCTTTCTTTTACAGTCTTTCGCCAAGTGACCCTCACACTCACAATTGTGACACTTCCTATTATCTTTACCCTTGTCATTCATTCCTCTTTTCTTCTGTTGCTGCTGTTGTTGTTGTTGTCCTTTCTTGGGCGACATCTTTTTGTTTCGCATTGTTTCCTCATCTTTAACCTCCTTCTTTTTCCCTTTCTCTTCCTCATACATCAAAGCCATATCAACAAGTCTTTCAAAGGTAGCTCCCATTAGAATATGGGACATGGCTTACCCATGAAGGGGCTCCTTTTGCCCTTTAACAAACCGCAAAGCCTTCTTATGCGGAATGTCTACCAGCTCTAGTCTGAATCTGGCCGATTGATTGAATTTGTTCACATATTCTCTAATAGTCAAGTTCCCTTATTTGAGTGCTAAGAACCTCTCCATCTGCATGCTCTTTTAAGCTTGGGAAAGAAATTTCATCTCAAACCTCTGTCTAAAGTCATCCCAAGTTTCCACCGGATGGCCTGCTTGGGTTACCTACCACCAAAATGAAGCTTATCCTTCAGTAGCCAAGCAGCTAACTGAATCTTCCTTCAATCCTCTACTTCAAAGATTACAAATAATTCCTCGATCCCCTTGAGCTAGTTCCTTACCTCCGAAAATATCTTGGTTCTGTGGAATAGCTTCCCTTCTATAGCATGCAAATCTTTGTAGATCTTTGAGAAGTTGTCTGCACGCGGAGGAGGAGGAGGAGGAGGAACAATGGGTGCAGCTGGGGGAGGAATGTTTTGTAAACACCCCACCTCCGTTAAGGTCACTCACAAAGGGAACGCATTAACTTTGGTCAAGCATTTTAGGTAAAAGACGCAGATAATTTACAAGACAGACATATAAACAGCGGGAATCTGAAATTATTTATTAAATAGCATGATTCAGTCAAATGATTACAAGCTTATCTCAAAATCCAACTTCTAAATTATTATAACAAAACATCTGTCTTGATTTAAATCTCCAAGTACATAAAGAAGCATAAAACAGAAGTAAAGCAGCATAAATCCCCAATAAAAGTGTAACCACAGCCATAGCCCAAGAAAAGAGAATCCAAGCAATACATCTACTCTCTTCAATCTTGAAAAGGTCTGCACTAAGCTGAAGTATTCCCTCCCTGCGGACCTGGGAGGGGGAACGGAAGAAAAGAAGGCGAAAGAAAAACGGGTCAGACATAAGTCTAGTAAGTCCAGTGATTATTTAGCATGTAAACAGGAAAAAGGATCATGACATGAATAAACTGAACCTAGAACAATACCCTAGAAATAAGATAACAATAAATAAGGCAAGATAAACTGAATATACTATCGCACTCATTTTATTTCTCTACACCTACTAACAAGTGTTTTCCACTAGCACCATGTGTTCATGATAAAATGATCCCCTTTTTCGATCGGTATCTACTCGTATGCATTTATGACTTGTGTCATTCAGCCCCGCATGATTGTAGATACCTGTGTTGGTCCCACTATGGGGTGTATCAATTCCTATGGTGGCAACCCGACACAAATTCATGATGCACAGTGTATACTACTGATACCTAATGCCTGATTTGTCCATGCCGAAGTACGTGCACACCCATACTCCGTCGAAACCTACACTGCTGCACCACCCGCCTTTATTTAGACCTCTTATAATCAGCCCAGTAATCGTGCCTCACCCCATCTAGTTCAGTGTACCATGATACGTCTATGTAGGTTACTGCTGAAATGGGTCCCCGTTACTAGGGTTTCCTAATTAACTTGTTAAAATGGTTAAGTGTTCTCAAATTAACCAAACCCCCACCCATCAGTTTAGTTAACATGTTGTATTGGTTAAGTGTTGCTTTAATTTACTTAACCCTACCATTCTTAGCCAGCCTGTTTCTTAGCTTTAATTCATTCATTAAAGAACCCACCTCTCACATTAGATCTATATTGTTGCGGTCGCTAGATGTGCCGGGCAGTTCTGGGCAGTCTTACACCGCAACTTAATCTAACCTCGGGTTTTTGGGCTTAATGCACTAACCTCTCACATTAGATCTGTATTGTTACGGTTGCTGGATGTGCCGAGTGGTTCCAGGCAGTCTTACACCATAACTCAATCTAACATGTGGTTAGGCATATTCATCGTTTTAGTTAATTTACATATATACCATTTATGTTTATATGTAAATTATCTACCAATGTTGTCAACTCAAGTCATGTTGCATTTACACTTCTAAATTTTGTCCATAATTCTTAGGTATACAAATTATACCATTTCATGCCATTAATCATTTACATGATTATGAGCCAACCTATGCCAACATCATGTAATTTAATATTTTTCCCAACATATCCCCCGTTATTCGTTCGCATAAATTACATAGAACGTTAGGCTCGCAAATTAGCCTAACTCATACACAAAAGCAAAAAGCAAAAGGGACATGTAGCATTCTAACGTCATAAAACAGTATAGATCAACTAAGCATGTGTGATATAAATTTGGCATAGTAGTACACAAATTTAATTAAGCATGTAAATGTGAACTTGCATTTTGAGTTGGACCAAATTAACATAGATCCAAACATCTAAGCATGTAGATCTAGACATATAAGCATATATGAACATGACTAAGCTTATGGTCTTGCATATAACATATCATAAAAGAATCACCAAATTTATATACAATATGATAGGTTCATCACCAAATTAATATTCAACATGACAGGTTCATCACCAAATTAATATACAACATGATAGGTTCATTATCAAATTAATATACAACATGATAGGTTCATCACCAAATTAATATACAACAGGATAGGTTGTATCAATCACAACAGTCACGTAGGCATAGGTAATTTCAGAAAGAATCAGAATACGATTATCTTATAATTAGGCATAGTTCTAGTTTCGCTTCATTACAAGTCATGACTTTTATTTGTTTAAAATCTAAAGAATAACTGAACTTACAAACAAAAGAACAAATCTTGTTTTTTGGGATCTGATTTCTGAAACTGAAAAGCTATCCTTTGATGTAGACTATTGATTCTCTAGTTTGGACTTGATTAGGGGCTTTCTAAATTGAAGAAAAATGGAGGCTACGCTAGTTTGGCCATGGATAGCATGACGGCTTCAGAGGGCAAGGTTATGTGGTCTTAGGGTTGAGGTTGTTTATATAGAAGTTTAGATTAATAAGAGATGTTAGATCAACCTAGGGGTAATCAAAGCCATCCAGACCAAACATAGCCAACCGGAAGTCGCCACATATGCCCTAATGGCTCAGAAAAACGTCACTGGACAAAATAGCCCAGATCTGGCCGAGGGGGTCGACCCCTATGGGGGGGTCGACACCCCAGTCAACACCCCTCTTGGGGGGTCGACACCTATGTCGACCCCCCATAACTTCTTGGAATTTTGAATTTCGAACTGACTTTCTGATTTAATTATTATTTATACTTAATTTTCGTTTAAACTAGAAATCTTCTGAACTCCATAACTTCTTCATACGGAGTCCGATTCACGCAAATTCAGACTCTATCTCAAGCAGAATTCCGAGACGAACGCAATGACAAAACTCGTTCCCCTAATTTCCACTTTTAAAATTAAGTATTCTTTAATTTGTTACTTTAATGTTCACAGAAAATACGGGGTGTTACATTCTCCCATCCTTAAAAGGATTTCGTCCCCGAAATCTTCAAGTCAAGAAGAATGTACATCCTACCATCCAACATCCATCTACTCAACCATTCAATCACAGGCATCCATTGTCCTTAAAAGGTAACTAATGATTTTCATTAAAATATGCATAGTGTGTGTATATGTCCTTATTTAATGCAAAATCAGGCAGTCTACTGATTCAGTTGACCTCCTTAATGCAAGTCATGATAGTGCCATGAATCCATTATGTACGTAATTATTCCTAATCGTACTTTATAACTCCTACATGAGTGCTCAATCATTCATACAAATGCAACATCCATATGATAACACATCAAGTTTCAATCCATATACATACACGTATATGCATATGCAATATGAAAGTTACTGAGCCGATTTAGTACCTAGTGTGTGTGTATATGCATCCACGAGCAACCACTAGCAACCACTTGCAACCATCAATTATAACATGTTTTAAATACATGTTTACATCAATTGGTTTCTACTTAAGGATCAAGAATAAGACCAAGGAGATATACTTAAAAGATAGATACAAGCATGCATAAACTTATGGAAAAGAGATCAAGGATGTACCCTCAAAAAGAAAAGGGTAGGCTGCGCGTATCTTGTCCTCAGTCTCCCAATTCGCATCTTCCTCAGCGTCACTCCGTTGAACTTTAACAAGATGGACTTCACGATTGCGTGGCTTTTTGACTTCTGTCCCTAAGATACGAGTTGGAACTCTCCTCACCGTCGCTTCATGTTCCACTTCTACTTCCTCTAGTATTCTTAGCCCCACAACTTCCACAGACTCATGTAAGCACTTTCGTAAAAGAGAGACATGGAAAACATTATGAACTCCAGCCAATCTTTCAGGCAGCTATACTCTTCCCAACCCTCTCGATGATAGAAATGGCCCTACAAATCTTGGTGCTAATTTTCTTGGAGACTCAAAGCGAATGACATTCCTCAAAGGAGATACTTTAAGGAAAACCCTGTCTCCAACCTCAAACTCAAGGTCGGTCCTTCTTTTATCAGCGCAGGACTTCTATCTATCTTGTGTAGTCTTCATTCGTCTTCGTATCAAGTCCACCTTCTCTGAAGTTTCTCTAATCATGTCCGGCCCAAGTACGAGCTTGTCTGTAGACTCCCACCAACAAGTTGGTGATCGGCATGGTCTTCCATATAAAGCCTCGAAGGGTTCCATGCCAACGGTGGCTTGGTAGCTATTATTGTAGGCGAATTCCACCAAAGGAAGATGATCCTTCCATGTCCCTCCAAAATCAAGAATGCACAACCTTAAAAGATATTCTAATACTCTGTTCACCCTTTCCATCTGACCATCGGTTCGAGGGTGATAGGCTGTGCTTAAGCATAGTTGTGTGCCTACGGCCTCTAGCAAACTCTTCTGAAACTCGCTTGTAAAAATAGGATCTCAATCACTTACTATGATAGAGGGTATTCCATGGAGTCGAACCACCTCTTTAAGATAAATGGATGTTAACGATGAGGCAGTCCACCTACTCTTAACTTGTATAAAGTGAGCGCTTTTAGTGAGCATGTCCACTATTACCCAAATACTGGTATTGCCCCTTCTTGACCTGGACAACCCAACAATAAAGTCCATCGAAATGCTATCCCATTTCCACTGTGGGACTTCTAGAGGATGAAGCAGATCACCAAGCTTCTTCTGCTCCGCTTTGACTTGCTGGCATATCAAGCATTTAGAGAAAAACTCAGCTACATCCTTCTTCATGCCATTCCAAAAGAAAACCCTTTTTATGTCTTTATAAATCTTGTCCCTAACTGGATGTATGGTCAACTTAGAATGGTGTGCTTCTTCGAGAATGGTTTTCATCCAATCTCTTGCTTGTGGGATACATAGTCTTCCATCCCGTCTCAACCAATCCTTGTCATCGATGGAGTATCTATTGAGGTGACTAGAAGTCTCACCTCTAATTAGCTTATCCATCACATCAACTAGCTGAGGGTCTTCTCGTTGTGCGGTTCCTATTGAGTCCAAAAGAGTAGGCCGCACCTCTAGCGATGCTAACAAACCGGGTACAAATTCGAAGGAGGGTCTAAAGTCAAAGTTTGCTATGTACTCCAAGCTTTGCCTTTCTACAAAGAGAGGCTTAAGGTCAGCTTTTTCCTACTTAACGCGTCCGCTACCACGTTGCCCTTGCCCGGGGTATAAGCAATCTCAAAATCGTATGAGGCAAGAAATTCCATCCACCTTTGTTGTCTCAAGTTAAGATCTTTCTGTGAGAAAAGGTACTTTAACGATTTATGGTCAGTAAACAATTCAAACCTTTCTCCTAGTAGGTAATGATGCCATGACTTAAGAGAGAAAACAATGGCATCTAGCTCCAAATCATGAGTTGGGTAGTTCTTCTCATGTACCTTCAACTGCCTTCACCCATAACAAACTACTTTGTCCTCTTGCATCAAGACAGCGCCCAATCCTGTCCTGCATGTGTCTGTATATACATTAAACATCTTACTCCCATCAGGCAATGTCAGAACCGGGGCTGTTGTTAGAGCTCTTTTCAGTCGTTGGAAAGCAACATCGCAATCCAAATCCCAAGCAAAAGTTAGGTTCTTCTTCATCAATCTTGTAAGGGGTGCTAAGATCTTCGCAAAGTCTTTAATGAATTTTCTGTAAAAGCCTGCTAGCCCGAGAAAACTTCGTACTTCGGTTGCATTCCGGGGGACCTTCCAATCTTGCACCACAACTACTTTTGCGGGATCCACAGCTATCCCCTCTTTGGACAACACATGTCCAAGAAACCTTACTTCTTCTCTCCAAAAAATAACATTTGGAGAATTTTGGTTTCAGCTGGTGTGCACGAAGATTATCCATGACTTCCCTTAAATGAAAGCATGATCTTCCACATTTTTTGAGAAGATCAAAATGTCGTCCACGAAGACCACTGCAAATTTATTAAGGAACTCCCTAAACACCCGACTCATCAAGTCAACGAAATAAGCAGGAGCGTTTGTCCAGCCGAAAGGCATGACAAGCCATTCAAAGAAACCATCCGGGGTCCTGAATGCGGTCTCATCAATGTTGTCCTCAGCCACTCTTAGCTGATGAAACCCGGTAGCCAGATCTAGTTGGGAGAAAGCCGATGCACCTACAAGCTGATCGAACAAGCCGTCTATTCTTGGAAGTGGGTGCCTATTCTTCTTGGTCGGCTTGTTTAGCTCCCTATAGTCCGCATAGGCGAAGTGAACCACCTGCTTTGGTTGCAAACATCACTGGAGCAACCCATTCAGAAATACTCCGCCTTATAAACCCCTTTTCATGAACCTCTTTAACTTGCTTGCCGAGCTCCTTCCTTTCCCATGGAGCCATGTGTCTAACGGGTAGAGCAACGGGTTTTGCATTATCAACCAAGCATATGCGGAAGTCTATCTCCCGCTTTGGAGGTAAAACCTTCACCTCTTCAAAGACATCCGAGTATCCACAGACCACTCTAACAGATTTCAGGTTTTCAATAGATGCATCAAGAGATTCTAGGTAGCTAAGCACAACAGAGTTCATGGTATTACAAGAGATTTCGAGAGTGTTACCGAGGCGAGTCATAAGTCTAACTACTCTCTTTTCACAATTGAGGATGGCACCTTTACTGGATAGCCAGTCCATGCCTAGAATCAACCCATAGCCCGTGAAGCCCAAAACATAGGCATTACATCTAAACCCAACACTTAGTACAGAAATTTCCAAATCCAAACAAATCATTGATAAATAGGCCGAACCCCCAATTGGATTTGAAACAGCCAAGGGATCCTCTACTATATTGGTGTCTAGGTGTAGAGATTTAACTAAAGCAGTAGATATAAAAGAGTGCGATGCGCCAGAATCAAAGAGAATACGAACAGGGTGATCAAAAAGTTAAACTAAACTCTCAACAGAAATATTTCTACCTCGTACTTGTGGAGGTGCTATGAGAGCGTGAACTTGCCCTCCAGAAGTAGATCTAGTCCTCTGCCCTTGCCCTTGCTTTCTTGGGCTGTCCTTAACCATGTGTCCTGTCTCGCCGCACTGAAAACAACCACCCATTTTCCTCCTCTTCTTTCTGCAGTCCTTAATCAGATGTCCAGGTATGCCACAAAAATTACACTTCTCTTGTCAAGGGGTTTGTTATTCTTCCCACCCTTCTTGGAATTCGTCTTCTTGTTCTGTGATCCCTCCACTTTCTTGTCTTGAGGTACTTCCACCTTTGTCTCTTTCTTACCATTCTTGTCTTCCTCCTGTAACAGTGCCATGTCCACTAGTCTCTTATAATTCGCACTCATAGGTATATGGGACATAGTTAGGTTGTGCAGTGGCTCGTTCAACCCTTTAATGAAAAGGAGAGGCTTCTTATGTGGAGTGTTTACTAACTCCAATCCGAATCTAGCCAGTTGGTTGAATTGGTTGACGTATTCCTTGACCGATAGGCTTCCCTATTTGAGAGCTAAGAACTTTTCCACCTGTAAGCTTCGTTCAGCTTGCGAGAGGAACTTCATTTCAAACCTCATTCTGAAATCCTCCCAAGTTTCAACTAGTCTCTCAGCATTAGTAACTTCCCACCAATAAGAGGCTTCGTCCTTAAGTAACCACACAGCCAATTGTATCTTCTGCCTATCGTCCACCTCGAAGATAACAAACAAATCTTCTGTTTCCTTGAGCCAATTTCTTGCTTCCACAAATGACTCAGTCCCATTAAAGTTCTTTCCACCCATGGCTCGAAAGTCTCTACATATCTTCGAGAAAGCATTCACACGAGGAGGAGGAGGTGGAGGAGGAACAACTGCAACTGCGGGAGGAGGAACGTCTGCTGGGCCTGCGTCATTAGCCCTAGCCTCCGGGTAACTTCTGAGCCAACCAGGTACCGGTACGCCCTCAGGAAGATTAAGATCTCTAGACATGCTGAAATGAGAAGAAAAGGTTCAAAACAAAGGATAGAAAGATAATTCATATGGCTATGGGGATTATGCTTTTAAAATAAAACAACATTTTTCTTTAAAATGCTTCTTTAAACTTCTTTTTGAAAATTATTTTTCAAAAACTTTTATCAGATCTGTTAAAACTTTGCTCTGATACCAAGTGTAAACACCCCACCTCCGTTAAGGTCACTCACAAAGGGAATGCATTAACTTTGGTGAAGCATTTTAGGTAAAAGACGCAGATAATTTACAAGACAGACATATAAACAGCGGGAAACTGAAATTATTTACTAAATAGTGTGTTTCAGTCAAAACATTACAAGCATTGTCTCAAAACCCAACTTCTAAATTATTACAATTAAACATCTGTCTTGATTTAAATCTCCAAGTACCTAAAGAAGCATAAAACAGAAGTAAAGCAGCATAAATCCCCAATAAAAGTGTAACCATAGCCATAGCCAAAGAAAAGAGAATCCAAGCAATACATCTACTCTCTTCAAGCTTGAAAAGGTATGCACTAAGTTGAAGTATTCCCTCCCTGCGGACCTGGAGGTAGGGACGGAAGAAAAGAAGGCGAAAGAAAAACGGATCAGACACAAGTTTGGTACGTCCAGTGATTATTTATCATGTAAACAGGAAAAAAGATCATGACATGAATAAACTGAACCTAGGACAATACCATAGAAATACGATAACAATAAATAAGGCAAAATAAACTAAATATACTATCGCACTCATTTCTATTTCTCTGCACCTACTAACAAGTGTTTTCCACTAGCACCATGTGTTCATGATGAAATGATCCCCTTTTTTAGTCGGCTTCTACTCGCATGCATTAATGACTTGTGTCATTCGGCCCCGCTTGATTGTAGATACCTGTGCTGGTCCCACCATGGGGTGTATCAATTCCTATGGTGGCAACCTGACACAAATTCATGATGCACAGCGTATACTACTGATGCCCAATGCCTGATTTGTCCATGTTGGAGTACGTGCACACCCATACTCCGTTGGAACCTACACTGCTGCACCACCCGCCTTTATTTTGACCTCTTATAATCAGCCCAGTAATTGTGCCTCACCCTGTCTAGTTCGGGGTACCATGATACATTTATGTAGGTTACTGCTGAAATGGGTCCCCGTTACTAGGGTTTCCTAATTAACTTGTTAAAATGGTTAAGTGTTCTCAAATTAACCTAACCCCCACCCATCAGTTTAGTTAACATGTTGTATTGGTTAAGTGTTTCCTTAATTTACTTAACCCAACCATTCTTACCCTGCCTATTTCTTAGCTTTAATTCATTCATTAAAGCACCCACCTCTCACATTAGATCTATATTGTTGCGGTCGCTGGATGTGCCGGGTAGTTCCGAGCAGTCTTACACCGCAACTCAATCTAACCTCGGGTTTTTGGGCTTAATGCACTAACCTCTCACATTAGATCTGTATTGTTACGGTAGCTGGATGTGCCGAGTGGTTCCGGGCAGTCTTACACCATAACTTAATCTAATCTCGGGTTAGGCATATTCATCTTTTTAATTAATTTACATACCATTTATGTTTATATGTAAATTATCCACCAATGTTTTCAACATAAGTCATTTCCCATTTACACTTCTAAATTTTTCCATAATTCTTAGGTATACAAATTATACCATTTCATGCCATTAATTATTTACATGATTATGAGCCAACCTATGCCAACAGCATGTAATTTAATATTTTTTCCAACATATCCCCCGTTATTCGTTCGCATAAATTACATAGAACGTTAGGCTGGCAAATTAGCCTAACTCAATCACAAAATGAAAAAGCAAAAGGGACATGTAGCTTTCTAATGTCATAAAACAGTATAGATCAACTAAGTGTGTGATATAATTTTGGCACAGTACTACACAAATTTAATTAAGCATGTAAATGTGAACTTGCATTTTGAGTTGGACCAAATTAACATAGATCTAAACATCTAAGCATGTAGATCTAGACATATAAGCATATATGAACATGACTAAGCTTATGGTCATGCATATAACATATCATAAAAGAATCACCAAATTTATATACAATATGATAGGTTCATCACCAAATTAATATTCAACATGATAGGTTCATCACCAAATTAATATACAACATGATAGGTTCATCACCAAATTAATATACAACATGGTAGGTTGTATCAATCACAACAGTCACGTAGGCATAGGTAATTTCAGAATGAATTAGAATACGATTATCTTACAACTAAGAACAGTTCTAGTTTCGCTTCATTACAAGTCATGACTTTCATTTGTTTAAAATCTAAAGAATAATTGAACTTACAAACAAAAGAACAAATCTTGTTTTATGGGATCTGATTTCTGAAACTGAAAAGCTATCCTTTGATGTAGACTATTGATTCTCTAGTTTGGACTTGATTAGGGGCTTTCTAACTTGAAGAAAAATGAAGGCTACGCTAGTTTGGCCATGGACAGCATGCCGGCTTCAAAGAGCAAGGTTATGTGGTTTTAGGTTGAGGGCTGCGGTTGTTTATATAGAAGTTTAGATTAATGAGAGCCGTTAGATCAACCTAGTAGTAATTTGAGCCATCCAGACCAAACAGAGCCAACCAGAAGTCGCAACTTATGCCCTAATGACTCAGAAAAACGTCACTGGACAAAACAGCCCAGATCTGGCCGAGGGGGTCGACCTTATGGGGGGTCGACACCCCAGTCGATACCCCTCTTGGGGGTTCGACACCTATGTCGACCCCCATAAGGGGAGTTGACCCCTATGGGTGGGAATTTTCCCACCCAGCTGATTCTCGGAATTTTGAATTTCGAACTGCCATGTTGATTTAATTATTATTTATATTTAATTTCTGTTTAAACTTGAAATCTTCTGAACTCCATTACTTCTTCATACGGAGTTCGATTCACGCAAACTCGGACTCTATCTCAAGAAGAACTCCGAGATGAACGCAATAGCGATACCTGTTTCCCCTAATTTCCACTTTTAAAATAAAGTATTCTTTAATTTGTTACTTTAATGTTCACAGAAAATACGGGGTGTTACACGTTTCCTTAGCCTTCGGCAGGCGCTATGGCCTCCAGATACCTACAGAACCATCTTGGTATCGTAACGCCCTTCGGGATATTTGGTTCCCTAGACATGTTGAAAAAAGAAAAGGAAAGAGATTTAGACAAGGGATCAAAAGACATTACTTATGGCTTATGGGGAATGTTGTTCAAAACAAACTTTTCTTTTTGAAAATGCTTTCTTTTAAAACCTACTTGAAAATAATTTTCTAAAACTTTTATCTAATCTTGCAACCTTCATCTCTTATACCAAGTATGATACCCCACGTCCGTTAATGTCACTCATTAAGGGAATGCATTAAGTTTTGTGAAGCGTTATAAGTAAATTGACACAGAATAATACAAGACAGATATAATAAGATAGCAGCGGAAATTGAAATTTTTATTTCAAACATAAACCATAACATCGTGGTCCAAAATACCATAAGTCACAAAAACCATTACAATAATATAACTTCTGTCTTGTACCACCAGAGTACATAAGTAATAAAAACATGATTCCCCAAACAAAAGAGCTAAGCCATAGTAGACAGAAGAACTTGAGCTATACTTCAAAAGCAGCTCCTACAAGATGATAACCTAGCCTTGAGTAAGCCTGAGGATTCCCTCCCTACGAACCTGGGGGGGGGAGGAGGGGATGGAAGAAAGAAGAGGAAACAAAAAGGGTCAGACATAAAGTCTAGCGAGTGTAGTTACTTTTAGCAAGTAAATAAATAGAAGTAGCATGACAGGCATATAAAGTGGATAAGAGAGAGATAACAACATAAAGGTAGATATGACAAGGTAAACAGGATAGAGGTGTACGCTTCTAATGATTACTCTACACAATTACTAGTATAACCAGAATGAAATGATCCCTTCCACTATAAGCTGGTAGACTTGGGCATATGTCCGAGTGTACCCTAACTACTACCCTAATCGATCGGCTCCCTAATCTACGTAGATACCTTATGTCGGTCCCACAGTAAGAGGTACCATATCCTAAAGTGGCAACCCTTTGTCTTTACAATGTGCACAATCATATCTACAGGTGTCGCAGTCGTCTTATCCCCTTCTGCTCGGCTCATGTACGTACATTGCCCGATCGGTTTGCGCCGCTCACACCGTCCTTCACGTTTGGATCTCTTACAATCAGTCCAGTAAGCATGCCCCTTCTCCAACCTAGTTCGGAGTATATGTATGATGCCAACTCCGGGTTACTGGCTGAAATGGGTGCCACACAATATGATACATGCTCTCCCCTTTTGTCTTGTATCCCCCACTAGGTTTTCACTGGCTGTGTATACCACTAGGTGTCTTTAATTACATAACACTTTTATTTCTATAAGTTATGCTTACCCTAAATGGCGTCTTTACTTACATAAATTTATTATTTCCTCCGATTATGTATATCACTAGGTGTCTCTAATTACATAACCTTATCAGGTTAAGTTTGTGGGCCTATATGTAAATATTACCCGCCCCCTCGGATTTACTTAACCCACCCACAGTTCAACCAAATTTACTTAACCCAAATTTTAGTTCATATTAATACAATCCCTATGGATTTACTAGGTTAAGTATTCCAATTCGTTACCATGTCCATTTATGGTTATAATGGGCTAGACCTCCTATGTTAGGCCAACAACTTGTGGTTGCTGGATATGCCGGTCGGGTCCGGGCAGACTTCTTCCACTAGTTGGGCCTAACCTCGTGTCTTTGCCCATTTCATATTTCTGCACTTAGACCCCTCACATTAGATTCAACATTTGTGGTCGTTGGATATGCCGGTCGGGTCCAGGCAAATTTCCACCACAAATGCAATCAAAACTCGTGCCATAAGTGTTGTTACAGTTTTCTAATTACCGTAATCCTAGGCATTTTAATTATTATCCAACTAATTATACCTATGTCTTTATAGGTGTTCATGCCCATTTACCCAATTATATTCATAATGTATTATGCCCAAATTCATGTTCGTCATTCAAGTTATGCCAATTCTAATGTTCTTCCCTATTCCCTAACTAGCGCATTCGCATATAATTCACGGCATACCTAGGATATATAATAGCCTAGTCATAAACAATAAAAGGGAAAGGTGATGGGAATATGACAAAGGTGATTGTTCTAGCATAAATGGCATAATCATATACTAACATGGTGATAAGGTGAACATATAAGCATAGATCCAATGAAATGGTGACAGTTAACTAGTTTTATCATAACAAAGATGTTAAGATAAGCATGACAAGATCTAAATATCAATTTAGATGTCCAATAGGTTCAGACCCAGTATGATAAGCACAATGAGATCTAAATAATAAGCTAGATCTGATTAATAATTTAGATGTCCACATATTTCAGATCCAATAGTTAAAAGTAGATCTGACACAAATAAGATTTATGAACCACATCATCGAATGCCACAGAAGTTACAATAGATCCAATTAGATAGAGATTTAGATCCAAGCTATAACCAATTCAGAATGTCATATGTTCACAATTTACAATGGATCTAGTATTATTTAGTCATAGGAACTAATCCAAACTATAGTCATGTCAAGTTTACTTTTAAATATTTAAATCTAAAAGCAACTAAGAACTCACAGTGTTTGGATTAGAAAATAGAACTAGAAAAGAAGCTTGTTGAGATGTGGATCTACACTTGAATCTTTTACCGATTATCCTTATTTAATTGTTGTAGAAGATAAAGGATCCAATTCAGTTCAGACACCGGTAACGTTTGGCCTCCATGGAATTCTAGTGAAGAAAACAAGAGAAATGGACCTCTATATATGGTTGCCATCCTCCAGGAACCGACTGCCACCTCAGCCCATGGGTCGACCCCCTTCGGCGGTCGACACCCCTCCTATGGGGTCGACTCCCCTATGCGGGATTTTTCCCACTTCCCCTACTTTCTGTGATTTCGAATTTTGAACTGAAAATTTTGAATTCTTGGGTCCTATATATATATATATAATTCTTCTGCGCATATACAAACTTCAAACCTTCATAACTTCCTCATACGGTGTCTGTTTTATGCAAACCAAATGTCTATCTTAACCGAAATTTCGAGATGCACGCAATGGCGCAGTTCGTTTCCCTTAATTCTAATTATTAAATTAATTTTATTGTATTTTCCTTCTTTATTGTTGTTAAAATTTTGGGGTGTAACAGTTAACGAAAGGATTTTACTCTGTTCAAATCAAAAGGGCAAGGTTATTTCCAATCTCCAAAAATAAACATGTCGGGATACATCCGAACCCATATTTTTTTGAATGGTTATGGAAGCACTACCATATTTTTCTCTTTTAATTCTTTAAAAAAAATAGATTAGGATTCTAATTTACAAATTGAAGGAAGAAACGATAAGTCAGGATTATTCACGATAAGACATTCGTATAAGGTAAGTTTTTTAGATCTGGTTTTATAGTTAGATTCTTTATTTATTTAGATCCATATTATAAATTAGTACAAATTCCAGTTTGTGGATCAAAATAGGGTTACAGGAGGGAAGGCCATAGGTAATATAATTGGATTTGAATGAGATGCGAAACTTGGAGTGCTCTTTCCAGGTCAGTGATTTAAATTATATACCTTTCTAGATAATCATATATGATGTCATAAGATTTCTATTATAATGACTGAAAATGGATATTTTTATACTTAGGCTAAATTGTGATAATTAGTCATTCAAGTTATTTGTGTTAAAATTGTAATCTTAAGATGCTGGATTTATATTTAGTGAAAATTAGGCTCACATCCTAAAAATTAAACTTAATTAGGCTCACATCCTCCCCTTTAATTACATGTAAATTTCATCCCTATTTTTAAATATCTGCATTTTCTTTTCCTGAATTGCCCATTTACCTAAATTACGCCATAATTAACGTGATCTATTTTACATTTCAACAATCTAATTTTTTTCATCGTCATATATTTCTGTGTTAATGCCTGCGTCGTCACTTTTTCAGTGATCTAAAATTAGGGTTTCTCGGCAATTTCTTCAGAGAGTTAAATTGATCGATCCTTCATTTAAAAAATGTATGTTTCTTCTTCCAGGTGATTTATACTTTTTACATTATTTATTTTGAAATCCTTTTTTTGTATATGGATTTCAGTTTGAAATCATTCTAATTTTTCCTTCTTCCAGGTGATCGGCAAATTGTTCTAATTTTTTTTTTTGGTATACGGATTTCATTTTGAAATCGTTTTTTGTTGACTGATTATTCTGAAATTCTTTAATTGTACAGTTTTGTTGAGACATAATGTAATTTTTGTATAATGTTGTATGGTTATTATTAATTGTATAGCCGTATAATTTTTCATTATATTTTTTCACTTATTCTGAATAGGTATATTAAAATATGCATATATTGTCATTATGAGCATAAATGTGTGCAACTATTATTAGAACACTTGGGTTTTCATGTACTTAGAAAAGTTGAGTATAAGTATGCATATATTCTAGATATATGCATATAAATATGCGTATATTTTAAATATATGTTTTCAGCATTTATGTTAAAAAATTACTTACAAATATGAATATATTCTTAATACAAACATATCTTTATGGAACTTTTAATCAAACATGCAGAAAAACAGAATATAGAATATATGTACATTTGTATGCATATATCTAGAGTACTTGCATATAAATATGCATATATTATTGTTATTTTGCTGAATTGTACGCATGTATTTATGTTAATCTGAAGTTGTTTATGTAATTTGATTATTGCACATTAGGTTTATTAATGTTGATTTTTCTTCTTCGTATAACAGTGTTTCTGCGGATAGTGGTGTATTGGTTTTGTCGAAGCTTGGGAATGATAGCTGTTTTATTCGTCTTTATTTTAATAGTTCTATTGTTATCGCTATTATAGCTCCTCCAAAAGGTAGATGAATGCCTGGTCATACATCTTATTCCAGAAGATTGAAATCTGCAGGTGATTTTACAAAGACTACTAGATGTGTTTTGTGCAATATGCTGGGTCATAACAAAAGAACTTTTCTTCGGAAGACCATTAGATCTGCTTTGTTATTTTATTTTATTTTTAAGACACTTTGTTTTAGTGTTTACTTTTACCATTTGTTGTAAACATTTATGTGACGTAACAAAATTAGTTCAGTATTTTGTTGTGAATTTGTTTTTGATTGACATTTTTTAAGCTGAAATGTATGCAAATATTTGTTATATTTGAATAAATACATGCAGTATTTTTGAACATTCCTTTATCTCATTTGTGCAAAAAAAAATTGCCATGTCTATACTGTAAAAAACAAGTAGTAGTACCTGCAAACAATTACACCGTAAATCTGCTTATTAACATACTACTATTGATCATTGTTGAATATAGTTGTGCAATTATTTTGAATATTTGCATGCAAATATTCAAAAGTTATGGAAATTCGTATACTTTTTTTTTTAACCTTCAATTAATTTTTCCTTTGTATATGTTGTATTTTTTTTATTACATCTTACTATGCATCAGTTCTAACTCTGCAATTTTCTCTGTACATGTTTTGAACTTTTGCTCGTGTAATTAATATTAATAATACTATTGGCAGCAGTTTCTTCTTGACTACTTGTGCAAATTTATGTAGTAACGTATGCAACTGTTCCATATAAATTCATAAATGTATGCAACTATGGAAATTATATGCATGCAATTAGTATTCGTATTGTTTGCATATTCAAATGTGACTAATAATAATAATTTTATATAAGTATGCTATTATATTACTTCTGCAATTCAAATTTGCAAATTTTTGTAATATTTTGCATAAAACGATGCTAATATATTGAATAACTACACACCAGTAAGCAAAAATTCCAGGTAATCATATAGAAACAAAATAATTTCAAACACTACGTAATATTCCCCCGTAATTCATTTTTGTAAATAATAATCAACAGACCTTAGTTTGAAAAAAAAACACCAGTATAAATATTCACAAAAAACTCTAAACATCAAATATTCCAATTTTATTTCATGTTGTTTGCATTCGATAGCAACCATTTCTGTGTCAGGTGTTGACTTGGAGTCCAGTTGTGTGGTTTGCAGTTTAGAATTTTATATGCAAGCACCGCTCTTTGTAAATCAACAGCGAAGCATTGTTAAGTTCATATTTCTTGTCCAGTTGTTTTTCCTCACTTTTTGATTCATCATGTTCATTACAAACATTGCATATTCGACAATGCAAAAAATTATAAAGCATCACTAAATGTTAGTTGCGTAATAGGGTTTGTTAAGAAATTGTTTAAATTATCTTCATAAAACCATGGAATAATTATTAAGAAATGCATAGCAGTATTCACAGTTGACTAAAGATAACTGCAACAATTATTACTTCATCAATAGAACCATGCAACAATTGTGTGATAACTGCACCCTTGTAATCTACAGTTCTGATGAACTGCACAAATTTATGCACCTATTTGTTGATGGTTGTAGAATTGCATCTATCAAATCTAATTAAATGCATACAATTATGCAAAATTCATGTAATAAATGCACATTAACATGCAACTTTTACTACAAAATTTATTTGTCGAATATAATAATCAGGTAATAACTACATAGTTGCAAACAAGAATTATTAACAAAATTCCTACACGAATGATATAATAATTTATTATTACATTCAATAAGCTAAGCAAATATTCTGTATATATTAATTGTTGCAGGAAATTATGTTGAATATAGTCATCTATTTATGGAATTGAATTGAATATTTGCATGTATGTTTGTATATTTTCTGAATACATGCGTATAATTTTAAATTTAGTGAAAATATATGCAAGAATTACCATTACGTACATATAACCACCCATCACTTAGGGGATAATTGCACACTTGTACATAGCACTTCTGATTTTCTGCATAGAAACATGCAACTATCTGTTGACAATTGCACCCTTGCCTTTAAACACTTCATATTTGAATTCAGTGATTTCTTCTATAATCAAACAATAACTCCGCAATTATATTCTGTATTTTTAATTGGATGCTTGTAATTATGCAACTTACATGTACTAAATGTAAACTTGCATGCAGTAAATAATATCTACATATAATTGTGCAACTATCTGTTTATTGTTGCATACTAAGATGCAACAATTCTTAATTGATTAACATACTACTGCTTAAAAATACGCATTTACAAATTCAATGATTTTGTAATTCTGAACAGAGGTATGCAAGTATTTTGAACATCCAAATTCCAGCGTGCATCTACTACGAATAACTGCATTCAAACATTTAATTATTATGCATACTTGCTTACAATAATATAGATTTACTGAATAAAAATCAGATTATAAAAAGACAGTATCTATCAGATTTATACCTTTTTTAGGCCATTTCTTGTAATTTGATGACGACGACAGCAAATTTGAAGCAAAATAGGATGTTATTGATTAAAATTGTAACACCCCACCTCCGCTAGGGTCACTCACAAAGGGAATGCACTAGGTTTGGTGAAGTATTATCGAGGTAAGCATGCACAGAAATATTACAAGACAGAAACATATTTAAAACAGTGGAGGTAAAACAAATTTCATTACCTTATAAAATAAGGTCTAAAGCCTTTTACATCAGAATACATCAAAATCTGTCTTGCAATAGTAAAGAAGCATAAACCATTTCATAAATTATTCCCCAAGTAAAACAGTGAGATAGCCATAGCCAAGAAAAGTCCAAGCCATGCATGATGACCTTCAAGCAGAGGAAGTCCGAACTAAATAACAGTGTTTCCTCCCTGAAAACCTGGGGGGGGAAAGGAAGACAAAGAGGCGAAACAAAACGGGGTCAGTCATAAAGACTGGTAAGTCCTATCTACTTCCAGTATAAAAACAGGTAAAGGTAACATGACATGCATAAATTGAAAGTAAACATAAGGATGACGACAAGATAGATAAGCTAAACCAAGATAACCGGATGAACTACTGTAGCAAGATAAACTAAGGTATCATGATAAACTATGGTGTCAAGATAAATCAAGGTATCACATCGTCAGGTTTCTATCAAGTATACTATCCCAAGGTATCTATCATGTATAACATCCCACGGTATCTATCATGTATAACATCCCAAGGTATTTATCATGTATATTTGCTCTGCACCTCTCGTACTAGTATCCCAACCCGCGTCATGTACTAACTATGAATGTCCCTTGCCCAATGTCATGTAATGGTCCATGTCAACCTAATATATAGCATATGTAGGTTTTCCCAACTCATATGTTTCTTTCCATATACAAGTTTAGTCCTTTCCCGTAGGCCGTACGGGCTTTCCCATGTAAATCTATACCATCTTAACGTAGTACTGTTTTATCCTTGATGTTGTTTTGGACTGCTACCCTTGATCTGGTTATGTTTTCTTACCATGAACTATCGCGTGTTCACTTAGGATTTATGCCACCTAGGACCGCTAGGGATTATTCTACCTAATGAACGTTTCCATGTCTCGGTTTGGGTTCAAGCCACCTAGGGCCACTAGGGATTATGCCACCCGTCAACCACGCCCTTTATCCCACGTATGTATCGTGAATCGTTTTCCATGTCTAGACGCACATGTATCTCAATGTGCCATCCGAGTTCCGTGCCAGGGCAAATCGAGAAATACGGAACTCGGTCGGGAGCTTTAAGTCATCTGCTGATGCAGATATCAAGGTCTGTTTTTGTATCCGTGGCTATGGTCCCACGTGACCCCTCCCTCAACTACTGAAAGGCAATCCAAGAAAAATCATGTATGAGAACTACATCCCGGCCCCACTACAGCCCCACTTTCCTATTGGCCAACCTCACCCATAACTCGATAGCAAGTTTATGGTCTGTTGGGAGTTCTCTGCCTTTACGTACGTACACGATTGACTAAAGATGGTAGGTATTCAACGACGCGCTATCCAGGGCAAAAATCAAGTATCGTCGACTCCACGCTAATCCATCCCCGTCTTTAGGTTGCTCGCACAGCAACTAAGGCATACCCTTGGCTCTTCTACCGCAGACCTTAACCTCTGTGAGGCCAGGTTTCATGGACCATATGCCACCCAACAGAGGGATACCAAGAGTACCCTCACGTCCCCCGAAGCTACCGCTTCGTCACCCAGTTCGCTGGAGCTTTTAATCCAAGTCAGGTAAGTTGCTCCCCCTCGTATACTAAGCGATGACCTACCGTATCAGGTTACTCATCTATTTATGAACTAGTCCCATGTCCTTGGCTAAGAATTATTACTTAGTTATTCTTAACTAAGGTTTACCACTTAGCTTCTTTTCCCGTTATCCTTGATTAACTACGATTTTCTACGTAGTTCCTCTAACTAGGGTTTTGTCTATTGGGTTAAGTGTTGTTATTCAGGTTCATGACTTAACCCGCCTACGAATCATGTCAAGATTGGCTAAGTATTTAAGTTCAAGGCTTAGCCCTACAAGTTGGTTAAGTATACCAAGAAGCGCATGACTTAACCCTATCAAGTCAAATTGGTTAAGTATTTGTTTGTCTTAACCCTATCAGATTATCGTGTTAGATTGATTAAGCATAGATTATCTTAATCCCATCAGATCATCGAGTCGGATTGGTTAAGTATGGGTTAGCTTAACCTCATCCACTGATCGTATTACAACGGTTAAGTATATTCAAAAGGTCTTGTGACTTAACCCTATCAGGTCCGCATGTTAGATTGGTTAAGTATAGGTTACTTAACCTCATCAAATCATCATGTATAATTGGTCAAGTATAAATTACTTAACCCCATTGAATTATCATGTTATGTTGGTTAAGTATTGGTTACTTAATCTTATTGAATTACCAAGTTTAGATTGGTTAAGTGTTTAACTTAACCCCATCGAATTACCGTGTTTAGATTAGTTAAGTCTAAGTTACTTAACCCCATCTAATTACCGTGTTTAGATTAGTTAAGTCTAAGTTACTTAACCCCATCTAATTACTAAGTCGGATTAGTTAAGTGTAAATCACTTAACCCCATCCCCTAATTGTCTTATTTGGTTAAGTGTCATTAAGAAATCAAGTCCGGTTTAACTTAACCTACCCATTCGTGTCATATCGGTTAAGTGTCATTAGTCAAAATTACTTAACCTTTTCATGTGGCATTAATTAGATTAATGCACCCCAACCTCTCACATTAGACTTTGTTGTGGTTACTAGTTAAGCCGGGCGGGTCCGGGTAGATTTACACCACAACCAAGTCTAACCTCGGGTTTTAAGTGCTATATGACCAACTACCCACATTGGGTCCTATTGTTTGTAGCCACTAGTTAAGCCGGGCGGGTCCGGGTAGATTTATGCTACAAAATCAACCCAACCTCGAGTTGGCCACTTTCATGTTTGGTCTAGTTTCATATTACACTTACAACCCATACGTGTCTAGTTTCAAGTCCCATGTTTACCCCACATATCATGTCCACATCTAGGTGTATCATGAGTGTCATATTTTCATGAAATCCCATGTCAAATTATCGTGTCATAATCACGCTCGTCTAACCTACCCCAAATCGTGTTTCCAACCCAAGTAAAAGCGAGTCAACATAGTAAGGATACTATGCTACATATTGGCCTCAAAACATGCACGATGCCAAAAAGGGATTGGCCACCAACAAGCATAGTATCATAAGGGAATTTGGCCACAAACATGCATAGTATCATAAGGGAATTTGGCCACAAACATGCATAGTATCATAAGGGAATTTGGCCACAAACATGCATAGTATCATAAGGGAATTTGGCCACAAACATGCATAGTATCATAAGGGAATTTGGCCACAAACATGCATAGTATCATAAGAGAATTTGGCCACAAACATGCATGATAACATAAGGGGTTTTGGTTCATTTACATGCATAAGCCCCAAAGTCAAGTCTTTGCCAATGTTTCACAAGTCAAATGGTTCTCAAAGGTTCATGCTAGCATTCCATAGATAAAGATTCAAACTTGCAAGATAGACTAGGTTAAGCATAACATGAGTGGCATGATTAAGTCGCTAAAACTTAGCCCAGGGTCATAGATCATAGAAAAGGGGCAACATTAGGTTCACATAGGCTAGCATACTTATGTTTCATCGCATTTTATTCCATGTCACATTAGAACCACCGTTAGAATCTACAAGTAGCTAGAACTTACATAGCGAGGCTTAGGGAAAGATCATGAATCGTCTTGACCAAGAAAGGTGGCTCCTTTGTTGAAGAATCGTCATGAAACTTGCATAGCAACGTTGATTCACTCCCTTGATTTGATGTAGCAAGCTAGCACCTTTGATTCAGATCCGATTTGAATGCATGAGCTCTTGGAGTTGGAGATGGAGGCCACGGTCAAGATAGATTTTGGCGGCACTTCGTGGCATGAGTAATTTGTGAGGGTTTAGGGTAGGCTTAGGGGTCTTTTTATAGAGATTAGGAGTAGTTTAGGCCCTAGGATAAACCCTAGCATAGATCTGAGCCCTCAAAATCTGTCATAAACCTCCAAACATGTCTTGAGGAACAAGTCAGGTGCACCCAGGCCAAACTGGCCGACCACCCAAGTCGACAGGGGTGTCGACTGGGCAGTCGACACCACCTGGGGTGTGTCGACTCCCAAGTCGACTCCCCAGTCGACTTGGGGGTGGCAGGAATTTTTCCCGCCACTTCTGCTTGGCTGAATTTGAAATCTGAATTCAAATTTGAACTTGTTTTTGAACTTGAAATTTTCTGAAAACTTTGACGGGCCATAACTTGGTCATACGGACTCCGATTTTCGGAAACTCAGACTCTATTTCGCGTATTTTTCCGAGACGAACGCAATGGCATAGCCCATTTCCCTTGATTCAGATTTTATCATTAAATTCTGCCTTGATTCTCGTCTTAGCATGTTGTAAAAATCCGGGTTGTTACAAAAATTATTACCACCAACTTTCGATTCTAAAACGCGATTTATTGATCGAGGGTTTTCGCAGAATCGTGGGATTAGGGTTTTGAGCGAGATAAGAGGAGCGGTTGACTGAGTAAATGATGACGAATCGTTGTTTGACTGTTTTGTAACTGCGTAAGGGTAGATATGGATTTTTTTAGCGGATGTATTCTATATTCTTTTTATCAGCGGTTTTTTTTTATATATTTTGAAACTTAATAGGGACCTATAAAAAATGCACCCTTATACTTAAATGTTCTTACGATGGAATAGAAACCAATTATATAAGTAATCTGAAGCTTAAATTATAAGGTAAAGGCATAAGGCTATAAGTGGTAATTTTGCAATAACAATGTCAAACTTATAAAATAAAACAGAAAGGGGAATTTAATGTATAACTTGTTTTGGAAAGCAGTAACAACTTAGTTGGTTGGTTGGGAAAGCTTATGTTTCTATATTTTAGACTTTGTAAAGGAATGGTGAACGCAATTGTAAGAATGAAGACAAAATAAGTGGGATTCATGCAAAATTGAGATGTTATATATTCTATGCTGTCTAATAAAAAGGAAAGAAACAAAAAAGATATCTTGCATTTATGGGCTGCAGCATATGAAATTGTTTTATATTGAATATTAAAATAGATTCTAATGAAGTCTCTGTAATCGGCCAAATGGAATGACTAACTTCCTGATAATTGAGTTTACAGTGGAAAAAATAAAGGAAGAATATAACAAATAGGTAAGACAAACAAAATGAGCCTCGAGTTAAATATTCGATTGGCCTAAGAGAAAAAAATAGGGTAAAATGGAAAAGATCTACCATTGGAATGTAGATAATAAAAGAAATGAAAGAAATTATTATGATAAACGATTGATGATAGGTAGTCAGAGTTTTGGACTGGAATTATCATATAATGGAAAGAAACATAAAAGAGGATTAAATATCATAACAAATGAAATATAAAGATAAACTAAATGTGTAAGAAAAGATTAAATATTGGGTCCATAAGATGGTGAGTCCGCGACGATAATCTTACAAGAAGCATTTGGAGTTAATCCAAAGAGAATATGGATGTAGGTCCAACGAAGAGGACCATCACGGATCATTTGGAGTAGCGGAATCTGTACCGGCGATGAACTAGGAGCTCTGCAGCATGGGAGGGTAAGCGACTTCAAGAGATGGGTAGGGTACCCTAGGATGGATCTCTGATGTGGTCCTAATGAAGAGAACCATGGGAGGCAGGTCCCCCATGTCCATCAAGAGAGTATGCCTTAACTGCATATGTATCGTAGGTCTAATGTAGATGACCTTTAAAATCTATCAGAAAGGCTGATGGGTGATTTGAGTACTCATGTGATACCTAACTTAGGGGAGTAGATTATCTAGCTCTAGGAGTAGATTTAGTGGGATGGAACCGTAATGATAGTAGCTTCTGGAGAAGGACTTAGGTTAAACCAAAAACCCCGTTATCTTTACCTATCGAGATGCTGGATGAGGGGTCAATGCCATTTGAATGCTTTATTTTGTTTGTTATAGGGAAAATCCATTAACCATAAGAAAGTATTCCACTTAGTTGCGAGGTGGCTACATGGGGCCACAACCATGTTGACAAGGAATAAGCCATGTATGACATCTGTATTGTAGGCCTAACGAAGCGGGCCTTTACAAATGTAGTAAATCCCAGATTTAGTTTCATACGAAGTGGGCCATGGCGGCACTACTTGCAAACGGGACTTAAAAGTATAGATATGATAATTACGTGTGAATCCTCACTGTATGTATGGGTTTGTGCATTGTAAATATCCATAGTATAAGCATTGGAGCAGTCCAATGTGGATGCATTTTCAGGTTTTCATATCGAACGACGGAAAATCTATATTACAGGCCTTACGAAGCGAATCTTTAAAGATGTAGTTGCAACACTCTCTTGGCGACAAAATAACATCTTATCGAGGAGGATACATAAGATACTATGGTAGTATCTAGGACCTAGGCAGTCCAAGGGTAGTAGATACATACATACATATTTTTGGCTTTTAGGTTTGGTCTTTTTTAGAGTAGATAGGCACGATTTACGCACATAGGTGAGAGTAATTTAACCTTAATAAACCTAATATAATTAAAATGTAAAAAGAATGGTATACGTAGTGTTATGCTTAAAAGTATATAATCTTCCATTCATTAGAACATTAGTTCTGACCCCTTTCACATAACAATCTGCATATTGGATAGAAGGCGAGGCTATTCAGCGTAGAAACACTTGGTCTAAAAAGTGTTTTCCCCTTGATGAGTGTTTACATACTATTATATTTTAATCATTTCCTTCTATTATATTTTAATCATTTCCTCTTTGAGTTATAAGATAAGCTCTGGTATATAATCTTTTCCTATTTGCAGGATATGAAACACCTAACTCGAGCTTCAGCAGGCTTGGATTTTAGCTTATTGCGAAAAATCCAAGCCTGCTGGGGTTTGAGTTGTTACACACATGGTCGACCGTTTATATCAACCTATTAATTGTGGGTTCATGTTCTAATTGGTATATTTATTATACTATTTATTTTCCAATCAATTTTATTTTTCATCCTTAACTTATTGATACAGATACAGTTTGTGTAATTCCAAACATAGAAATTGACTATAATTCCATCACGGACATAATGAGGAAGTTTTATGATAAATTCCCATCGTCTGCTTAAATTCTCTTTTTGAAATTAATTAAATATAAAATAACTTACGCCAAATTAAAGGGTGTCATATTCTTCCTTCCTTTAAAGAATTTTCATCTTGAAAATTACCATTGAATAGGTCAGGGTGTTGCTACCTAATTTTCCTAAACTACATGTCCAATTTGTGTAAAACCAATTTTGCAATCAAACATGTGCTTATGCATAATGTGCAGTGCATTACAACCATAAAAATGTACAAACATAATGATTCTAAATTGAATCCTCTTTTATGAATATATTTTATTTAATAAACATTTATTTAACATTATTAAGCAACCTAAAAACATACAACAGTTCTATATATGTGTATATGATTTTTGTAAAACATTTTTCCAAACATTCACACGATTACAAATAAAAGCATAGAGCAACCAATTTTAGATTCAAACCTTAATATCTAAAGTGATAACGCATCTAAGATTGAATTCCATTTATTAATTCTGTGCCAAAAAGGAATTTCAGTGGAGAATTTAACATTCTTACTAGTTTAAAATTTCCAATTCCCGTAATACCGTGGAAATTTTAAATATTACCCAAAAACACACCAATTATTTTCACATATAAATTACATAAGGAGGCTTATTTATAAGATCAAAAATGTAAATGAATCTAAAATGAACTCATGACATCAATGATAAGGTATGGAAATTGCATTTCCAAAGCTAAAACAACATTTTCTCTATTACCATTAGCATTTTCAACGTATCGCCAATCTTAGCACACTACTAAAATCACAAATCTGATTTCTAATCATATTCCATATTCTTTACATATGGCCTTTAAACTTAGAATTTTCGCAAAATAAATGGTTATTTCTCAAAATTGCATGTTCATTTTCGAGAAATTAGCTCAAAGCATTGAAACGCACATTCCCCTCTGAAATCAAAACTTAAAATTACCATTTAAACCCATAATACTACTATTTTACTTTTCATAACATCAAAAAAGATTTCCTGTAACGACCCACTATTTCGAACCATTCAAATCGACAGTAATCCACACATGTCAGACTTGAATTGCTCAAAACGATAGATTGTTAATAAAAATTGGAAAAAACAACATATATAGCAAATAAATTAATCACACAATGGCAGATTATAGACAAAGATTAATATAATGCTGCACATCGGAATAGATATGATAGTAGTCCATAAGCTACTTCATAACAACAGAGTCTAAAGCAAATACAACAAAGTACCGAACATAGATAAGTCTACTAATGCATAAGGAAATAATAAAGTCTGAAATAGGAAATATCTGAATAACTAGAAAGCTGAAATAACTGCAACGACTAAGTAAGAGATAGAGAGATCCAAGCAAGGCTCCAAGCTCTAAGAGAATCAAGAAAACTGATGTCCTCAGGCTGACCCGAGCATCCATGTAAAACAAAAACACTCGAGCCAGGATTAACATTCTTATTTAAATGATAACTCAAGTGAAACAATTTACTAAAATGCAAAGTAACTTAAAGGATGTTTGGGATCACCATTGAAACACCCCACCTCCGTTAAGGTCACTCACAAAGGGAATGCCTTAACTTTGTTGGAGCATTATAGGTAAAAGACACAGATAATTTACAAGACAAACATATATAAGCAGCAGAAAAACTAAATTTATTTCATTCATGTCTCATAACAGAACATTACAGCAAACTGTCTCAAAACAACTTCCAAAACATTACATCAGAATCTCTGTCTTGATTATAACATAAAGAAGCATAAAACAAAATAAAACTGCATAAATCCCCTAGTAGTGTGTCCAAAGCCATAGGCAAAGATAAGAAATTCCAAGCTGTACATCACAGAGTCTTCAAGCTTGGAAAGATGAGCGGTCCAAATTAAGCTGAGCTATTCCCTCCCTGGGTACCTGGGGGGGGGGAAGAAAAGAGAGCGAAAGAAAATGGGTCAGCCATAAGTCTGGTAAGTCCAGTGATTATCAGCATGTAAACTGATTAGAGAACCATGACTTGAATAAGCTGGACACAGGACAACAATATGGAAATAAGGTAACATAGGATAAGGCAAGATAAACAAGGTAAGATAAACTAATCATACTATCGCACTCACATCCATATTCTCTGCACCTACTAGATATTTCAACCATCATCATGAGTTTAAACCAAGTGATCCCTCTTTATTGATCGGCTCCTACTCGCATACACTTACCACTTGTGTCATACGGCCCCGCTCGATTGTAGATACCTGTGTTGGTCCCACCATGGGGTGTATCAAATCCTATGGTAGCAACCCAACACGATTCAAGATGCACAGTGTATAACTACTGATGCCCAGCGTCTGCTTTTTCTACTCCGGAGTACGTGCACGCCCGTACTCCGTCGGAACCTACACTGAAGCACCAACCGCCGTTGTTTTGACTGCTTATAATCAGCAAAGTAATCGTGCCCTACCCTGCCTAGTTCAGGGTACCATGATACATCTATGTGGATTACTGCTGAAATGGGTCCCCGTTACTAGGGTTTCCTAAGCAACATGTTAAATTGGTTAAGTGTCCAAGTTAACCTAACCCCACCCATCAGTTTAGTTAACATGTTGTATTGGTTAAGTGTTGCCTTAATTAACTTAGCCCTACCATTTCCTGAATTAGCTTTAATCTATTCATTAAAGCACCAACCACTCACATTAGACAGGTATTGTTGCAGTCACTGGATGTGCCGGTCAAGTCCGGGCAATTTTATACCGCAACTCAGTCTAACCTCGGGTTCTTTTGGGCTTGATGCACTAACCTCCCACATTAGATATATATTGCTATGGTTGCTGGATGTGCCGGGCGGTTCCGGGTGGTCTTACACCATAACTCAATCTAACCTCAGGTTAGGCATATTTGTCTTTTTCTAAATTTACATATTTACCTCTTTATATTTATATGTAAATTATTGTCATTCAAGTCAAACCCCGCGTTCTCTTTTAAATCAAGTTCGTAATTTTAGGTATAAAAATTTATACCACTTTATGCCATAAAACATTTACATGTTTATGAGTAAAAATGCCAATTATATATAATTTCATGGTTTTCCCCAACGTTACCCCCGTTAAACGTTCGCACAAATCACATAAAATGTTAGGATCGATACATAGCCTAACTTATACACAAAAAGGGGGAAAAGAGGAACGTGTAATAATTCCAATATCATAAAAATATAGATCTAACTACACATGTATCAAATGAATTTGGCATATAACAATATACATTTAATTATGAACTTGCAAATTTAGATCTACTCAACATGAATCATGAAATAGGGGTTTTGCATAGAACTACATAAGCTTATAATTAGGCATGTAGTTGCGAACTTGCAAATTAGTTGAATCAAATTTAACATGAACCTAATCATATTAGCATGTAGTTTTTGTCACATATGTGATCATGGTTAAACTTGCACAAACATAGAAAAATTCCCAAATTGTCATGCAACATATAGGTGTCATTACCAAATCATACAACTTGAAAAGTTATTGCCAAGTTATACAGTATGGTATGTCATCTCCAAATTACACAATATGATATCCGTTGTCAAATTATACAATATGGTATGTCATTGCCAAATTACACAATATGATATTCCATCGCCAAATTATAATATATCATCGTCAATTTATACAATATGGTATGTCATTGACAAATTACACAATATGATATTCCATCGCCAAATTATAATATATCATCGCCAATTTATGTCATCGCCAAAATATACAACATAATATGTCATCGCTAAATTATACCACATATGGATTCATTGCCAAGCATTTAACATTTATCATCAAATTACATACAACATGATCACAACTTAGGATGATAAGAATCATAGTCTCGATTCTAATATTTTTGTTACGATTCTAATATCATTTAGGTTTAAATGATAACTGGACTTACAAAAAGGAGACTAGTCTTGTTTTCTGGGATCTGTATTCTGAATTTGAGTAGCTCTCCTTTGTTGTAGACGTTGAATTCTCTTAGTTGAATTAGATTTGATTTGTAATTCCTAACTTGCTTTCAAGTTGAATGAGAATGGTGGCTACTCTAGGTTGAGTGTTGACAGCATGACGATCTTAGGAATATTTTTGTGTATGGCTTAGGGTTTTGATTTAGGTTTCTTATATAGAAGTTTGATTTAATAGGAACTGCCAGATTAACCTAGAGCAAATCAAAGCCATTCAAACCTAAGAGAACCAAGCTGAACTTGCCACACAAGCCCTAATGACATAGCAGATCGTCACACAAAGAAAAACGTCAAATTTCAGATCTGACCCGAGGGGGAGGCCGGCCCCGAGGTCGACCCGTATGGGGGGAGGTCGACCCCCTGGTCGACTTCCTCGTTGACCTGGCCTTAGGCGGGAAAATTCCCGCCCAGCCCGCTTCTGCTTCTGATTTTGAATTTTGAATTTTATGAACTCTATTTTGAGCTGTTTATTTAAATTCTTGAATCTTCTGAAGGTCATAACTCCTTCATACGGATTCTGATTTACGCAAACTCAGACTCTATCTCAAGCAGAATTCCGAGACGAACGTAATGGCATAACCCGTTCCCCTTGATTCTCACATTTGTAATTAATTATTCTTTAATTCGTTATTTTAATGTTTACGGAAAATATGGGGTGTTACATTCTCCCCTCCTTAAAGGATTTCGTCCCCTAAATCTTCGAGTCAAGGAAAACGTATATCCTACCATCCAATCATCCATCTACTCATCCATCAAACACAGGCATCCATTGTCCTTAAAAAGACTTCTAATGCTTCATGATCATATGCATAGTGTGTGTACATGTCCTTATCTAATGCAAAATCAGGCAGTCTACTGATTCAATTGACCTCCTTAATGTAGGTCATGTTGGTGCCATGAGTCCATTATATATGCAATCATCCTTAATCATACTTTCTATATGAGTGCACAATCATTCATACAAATGCAACATCCACATGATAAGACATCAAGTTTCAATCATATACAAGTACATATATGCATATGCAATATGAAAGTGACTGAGCTGATCTAACTCCTAATGTGTGTGTATATGCATCCACGAGCAACCACTAGCAATCACTTGCAACCATTTGCAACCATCAATAATAGCGTGTTTCAAATACATGTTTACATCCATTGGTTTCTACCTAAGGATCGAGGATAACACTAAGAAAAAATACTAAAAAGATAGATACAAGCATGAAAAACTTAAGGAAAAAGAGATCAAAGATGTACCCTCAAAAAGAAAAGGGTTGGCTGCGCATATCTTGGCCTCAGTCTCCCAAGTCGTGTCTTCCTCAGCGTCACTCCATTGAACTTTAACAAGTTTGACTTCGCGATTGCGTAGCTTTTTGACTTCTGTACCCAAGATATGAGTTGGAAAACTCTTCTCACAGTTGCCTCTCGTTCTACTTCTACTTCTTATAATATTCTTGGTTCCACCACTTCCACAGACTCATGTAAGCACTTTCGTAGGTGAAAAACATGAAAGACATTATGAACTCTAGCCAGTCTTTCGGGCAGCTCTACTCTGTAAGCCGTCTTCCCAATCTTTTAAATGATAGGAAACGGCCCAACAAATCTTGGTGCCAACGTTCCTGCGGATCCAAAGCGAACGACGTTCCTCAAAGGAGTTATTTTAAGGAAACCCCTGTCTCCAACCTCAAACTCAAGGTTGGTCCATCTTCTATCTGCGTAGAACTTCTGTCTATCTTGGGGAGTCTTCATTCTTCTATGTATCAAGTCCACTTTGTGTAACAACCCGTATTTTCAACAACCTGTAATAATGAAAATCGAGGCAGAATTTAATTTAAAAATCTGAATCAAGGGAAACGGGCTATGCCATTACGTTCGTCTCGGAAAAATACGTGAAATAGAGTCCGAGTTTTCGAAAATCGGAGTCCGTATGACCCAGTTAAGGCCCATTGAAGTTTTCAGAAAATTCCTAAGTAAAAACAGATTTAAATTTGAAATTAAAAAACAAGGGTTAGGGCAAAATGGCGCAGGCGGGAAAAATTCCCGCCAGGACCCGCATGTCGACAGGCCTGTCGACAGGGTTCCTAGGGTGTCGACAGCCCTGTCGACAGCCCTATCGACAGGGGGTGGCCGCGCAGTTTTGCCTGGTGCACCGTTTCTTATTTGGGCTTGGTCTTGTGGCCTGGTTCTAGAGAATTCCGAAATCTGACGGGCCTAAACTATCCTAGGGTTAATCCTAGGGCTAAAAACACTCTAATATTCTATAAATAAGCCCCTAATCCTACCCTAAAACCCCATTAATCATTCTAGCAACCAAACTATGTCAAATTGAATTCTCAAATGGCCTCCACCTAAAAACCCTAGCCTCCAACCCCTTCATAAATCATTCCTATGAAGATTTTGATGTTCATACAAGCATTTCTAAGTTGTATGAATGATCATTAGCTTGCATACATCATCAAGTTGCAAGTTTTATTTGCTAAGCTAGTGTTTTTGGGTGTTTTCTTATTGGAGCTTTGTTTTGGGTTTTTATGCTTGCATAAAGGGCTTCTCAATCTTTATTAGTAGATTTGTGTCTTCATAATATTTGTAAGCCCTCTTACCTTCATTTTAGAAACTCTAAAGTTAATATGTGATGAAAGTTGGGATTTATGCATGTTTGATGAGTTATGCATGCTTATGCGAGTTTACTATGCCTTGTTACACATGATTAATAAGTTATGCATGCTTATGCGAGTTCACTATGCCATGTTACACATGTTTGACAAGTTATGCATGTTTATGCAAGTTCACTATGCCATGATTTGCAAGTATAACAAGTTATGCATGTTTATGCAAGTTCACTATGCCATGATTTGCAAGTTTAACAAGTTATGCATGTTTATGCAAGTTCACTATGCCATGATTTGCAAGTATAACAAGTTATGCATGTTTATGCAAGTTCACTATGCCATGATTTGCAAGTTTAACAAGTTATGCATGTTTATGCAAGTTCACTATGCCATGATTTGCAAGTATAACAAGTTATGCAAGTTCACTATGCTAAGTTATGCAAGTTCAACATGTTATGCATGTTTATTATGATATGAAAGATTCATCATGTACGTTGTGCCAAGTTCCCTCTTTCTATCCTTTATACGTTATGACGAATATGTAAGCGATAGAATGACGTTGGAGGGGGGGTTTGGGTAAAAACTTAAAACACATAAAAATATAAGGTTGGGAATTTACCTATTAAGTTAGGTCTACCCCTTGGGAATTTACCTATTAAGTTAGGTCTACCCAAGTATTTGTTGAACTTGTAATGATGTTTTGAAAATAAAGTGGACATGACACTTAGAAAACATAAAGTGTGGCCAACTCGAGGTTGGGTTGAGTTTGTAGCATAATTCTACCCGGAACCGACCGGCTTAACTAGTGGCTACAAACAATAGGACCCAATGTGAGAAGTTGGTCATGTGGTGCCAAGACCCGAGGTTAGACCTAGTTGTGGTGTAAAGCTACCCGGAACCGACCGGCCTAACTAGTGACCGCAACAAAGTCTAATGTGAGAGGTTAAGGCCCAATTAAATTAAATAATGCCTCATGATTAGGGTTAAGTCATGGCCCACTAATACTTAACCAATTTTGGGGATGCGAGGGATTAAATGGGGTTGAGTGGTGAACTGTTGGTTACACTTAACTAATTTAATCCATGATTAGTGAGGGGTTAAACCACACTTAACCCTCTTAGAAAACCTTAGCAACATGGTCTGTTCCAGTAGTAATCCCAGTTTGGCATCACTCACAACCCTAGAAGCTAGGCTAGGGAGGGGCACGATTACTGGACGGAAGTAAGGGACCAAAGCGACGGCTGAGTGGTACAACGGTGCGGGTCCAGGCGGACTACGGACGTGCACGTAATCCGGTGTTGGATGAACTCGAGGCACGGGTACCAGTAGGTTTGGACTGTGCATTATTGCTTAAGTGTCTGGGGTTGACACCCGAGGGCTTGATACACCCAAAGGTGGACCCAGCACAGTCTGACTACAACCATATGTGGGCCGTATGGACACCAACACTTGACGTGTTAGGTTTATAGGGAGCCGATCGACTAGACCGTTGGGCTGGACCTTGTATTAAGGTCACCTCATGTTATTGGGCCAAAGTTTGGGCTGAGGGATCAATACCTGTTATGTTAGTTTGCTAGTACACTATGGTGCAAAGTTTAATCTTCTCTATGTGATGACACCTTTATCTATTGTCAGTATGTTCATCTCAGTTCCCATCATGATGCTAACTTTATTAGTTTATAGACTGATCGTAGTAGGGCTTACCAGTCTTTTTGACTGACCTGTTTTCTTTCGCTTCTTTTCTTCCGTTTTCCCCCCCAGGTTCTCAGGGAGGGAATAGTGGTGCTTAGCTTGGATCGCTTGCTTGTTTGCTGGATAGCTCATGTATGACTGGACATTGAGCTCGCTATGGTTTATCATCTTTATTTTGGGGATAGCACTATGTATTTCAGTATTTCTGTTATGATGTACTAGACATGTTTATTTTGGCAGTTGACTTTATGATGTACTAAACTTGTTTTGAGAATGGTTTGAGATATTCCGCTGTTTTATTCTCACTTACTCTGATATATATATATATATATATATATATATATATATTTATGTTCCTGTTCTGTCTTGATATATCATTATGCATGCTTACCCAGTTCTAACTCTCCCCAGAAGCTAGTGCCCCCGAAAGAGTGACCCTAGCGGAGGTGGGGTGTTACAAATTTGGTATCAGAGCATATGGTTTACAAGAAAGAACAAAAAAATTTTTAAAAAGACTTTTGAAAAACTATTTTCAAAACAAGTATAAAGTATTTTCCAAAGAAAAGTCTAGTATTTTAAAAGGCTATTCCCCAAAAGCCATTAGCGTTATCCTTCGTTCCCTTGACCTAATCTTATCTTATCTTTCGTTTCAGTATGGCTGAGAATCTGGCCATCCCAGATGGAGTGAACGTACCACTTTGGTATAGGAGACTTCTAGACGCTAGGGCGGCAGCTGGCCCCGCCAACCCTACTCCCACTCCTCCTCCTGTAGTTGAGAATCCTCTTCCTAATCTCCCTCCTCCAGTGGTTCCTGTTCCTCCTCCTCCAGTTGCTGAGGCTCCTCTTCCTCCTCCTCCCCCTCAGCATCCTCAGGTTGAGTTCACAAAGGTTTGTAAAGACTTCAAGGCGATGGGAGGCAAGAATTTCCTAGGCACGGAATCTTTTGTTGAAGCTAGGAATTGGCTGAAAGACACGGAGGACTTGTTTGCTATCTTTAGGATTGATGATGAGAGAAAGATCTTATTGACAGTGTGGCTTTTGAAGGACGAAGCAGCCTATTGGTGGGAGGTCACCAATGGGACGAGGCCCGTCGAGACTTGGGCCGATTTGAGGGCTAGATTTGTGGCCAAGTTTCTATCCTCTGCCGAGGCGAATTTACAGATGGAGCAGCTCATTGCATTAAAGCAAGATGATATGACTGTCAAGGAGTATGTTAACAAGTTTAATCAGCTGGCCCGTTTTGGTTTGGACTTAGTGAACACTCCCGAGAAGAAGGCTCTCCGATTTGCTAGAGGGTTAAATGAGCCGCTGCAGGGTTTGGCGATGTCGCATATTCCGCATGGAGCTACTTTTGAGAGTTTAGTCGATATGGCTCTACTTCAGGGAGAGGGAAAGAAAGAGGTCAAGTCAGGTGATACCCAAGCAAAGAAAACTGATTCTCAGGGTAAAGGCAATCAAGGAGGTCAAAGCAGTCAGGGGAATCAAAGCAAAAACAAGAAGGGGAACAATAACAAAGGCAAGGGGAAGTGCAATTACTGTGGTATACCTGGACACTTTGCTAAGGATTGTAGGAAGAAGAAAAGGAAGCTTAGTGGTGGATGTTTTTCCTGTGGTGAGACTGGACACTTCAGCAAGGAATGCCCGAAGAAGAAAGGGCAGGGTCAGACTCAACGTGCAGGATCATCTGGAGGGCAAGTGCATGCTCTCAACACCACTCCAGTTCCCGAACGAGGTATTGTTTCTGTTGAGAACCTTGTTTATGTTTCCGATCTTCCAGTTCGTACCTTATTTGATTCTGGTGCATCACATAGCTTTATTTCATCCGATCTTGTTGATAGTTTGCACCTTAGTACTAGCTTAGTGGATGATCCCGTTTGTGTTTCGAATCCCATTGGGGGTTCTGCTCATCTATCTATGATATGTGAGGATCTGAGGATCTCTATACTCAGTGTAGAGTTCTTGTGTAGTGCTTATGTTCTTGGTTTCAGGGGATACGGATTGATTTTGGGCATGGATTGGCTGTCTAGATATGGAGCCATTCTTGATTGTGAGCATAGGGTTGTGAGGCTTGTGACTCGCCTTGGCAACACCTTAGAAATTTCATGCAATCCGAAGGATCCCGTCATGTTGTGCTATCTCGAATCTCTCGACTCGTCAGAGGAGACCCTTCAGTCTATAAGGGTGGTCCGAGATTATCCAGATGTTTTTGAAGAAGTTAAGGGGTTGCCCCCTAAACGAGAGATTGATTTTCGCATTTATCTGGTGGATAATGCTAAGCCTGTTTCTTTGCCCGTTCGGCACATGGCTCCGCGTGAGAGACGGGAGCTCAGCAAGAAAATAAAGGAGTTGCTTGAGAAGAACTTCATCAGACGAAGTATATCCGAATGGGGAGCGCCTGTGGTATTTGCTACTAAGGCAGATGGTTCTCTTCACTTTGTGTGGACTATAGAGAGTTGAATAAGCTGACTAAGAAGAACAGACACCCATTGCCGAGGATTGATGATCTTTTTGACCAGCTTGTCGGTGCTTCCGTTTTCTCTCAGCTTGATCTTGCTATTGGATTTCATCAGCTCAGAGTGGCTGAAGATAGTATAGACAAGACTGCATTCAGAACTCCAGATGGATTCTTTGAATGGCTTGTTATGCCGTTCGGTTTGACGAATGCACCCGCGTATTTCGTGGACTTGATGAGTAGGGTGTTTCGGGAGTTCTTGAATAAGTTTGTCGTGGTCTTCGTAGATGATATTTTGGTCTTCTCTATGGATGAAGAAGAGCACGCGAGGCATCTTGTAGAGGTGATGGATACGCTTAGAGCGCATCAGTTAAAAGCCAAGTTCTCCAAGTGTCACTTTTGGAGAAGGGAAGTTCGGTTCCTTGGGCATATAGTATCTAAGCAAGGCCTGGCGGTGGATCCCGCTAAAGTAGTTGCTGTGCAGGATTGGAAGACTCCAAAGAATGCAACCGAAGTGAGAAGTTTTCTGGGTCTTGCAGGTTTTTATCGGAAGTTCATCAAGGACTTCGCGAAGATATCAGCTCCTCTTACTAAGTTGACGAAGAAGAACTTAGTTTTTGCTTGGGATATGGACTGTGAGCTTGCTTTTCAGAGACTCAAGAGAGCCCTTACCTCGGCACCAGTTCTAGCTTTACCCGATGGTCGTAAGATGTTTACCGTGTACACTGATGCTTGTGGCACGGGATTGGGCGCCGTTCTGATGCAAGAAGGCAGAGTTATATGTTTTGGTGGTAGGCAACTTAAGGTGCATGCGAAGAATTATCCCACGCATGATCTGGAGCTGGCAGCGATAGTATATGCACTCAAGGCTTGGCGTCATTATCTTCTGGGAGAGAGATTTGAGCTATATACTGATCATAAGTCCTTGAAGTATCTCTTTTCACAAAAGAATCTGAACTTGAGGCAGCAAAGGTGGATGGAATTCTCGGCGTCCTACGATTTTGATATAGCCTATACCCCTGGCAAGGGGAATGTTGTAGCGGATGCGTTGAGTAGAAAAAGGTTGACACTAAGTCCTCTATTTGTTGAGATGAAGAATTTAGAGTTCTTGGCAACCTTTGATTTCTCTTTGGCGGTTGAGTCGATGACCGGTTCTTTAGCATCTCTTGAGCTCAGGCCTACCCTTCTGGATCAAGTTGGGGCTTCGCAGAAGGAAGACCCTCAGATAATTGAGATCATGGATAAGCTGATTCGAGGAGAGACGTCTAGTCACCTCGCTCGATATTCTGTTGATGACAAGGGTTGGCTGAGGAGAGATGGAAGGTTATGTGTCCCCAGGGTAGAAGATTTAGTAAGGAAAGTTCTGGAGGAAGCACATCGCTCTAAGTTGACTATACATCCAGGCGGGGATAAGATGTACCAAGACATGAGGCGTATTTTCTTTTGGCCTGGGATGAAGAAGGATGTGGCGGAGTTTGTCTCTAGATGTATCATTTGCCAGCAAGTTAAGGCCGAGTCAAAGAAGCCCGGTGGGCTATTGCACCCTCTGGACGTTCCACTTTGGAAGTGGGAGAGTATCTCCATGGACTTTATTGATGGGCTTCAAAGGTCAAGAAAAGGGAACACGAGCATTTGGGTTATTGTAGATAGACTTACGAAGAGTGCTCATTTTATTCCGGTGAAGAGCAAGAGGACAGCATCTTGGCTAGCGTCTGTATATCTTCGTGAGATTGTGAGACTTCATGGGGTCCCTTCTAGTATTGTCAGTGACCGCGACCCAATCTTTACAAGTCAGTTCTGGAATAGCTTGCAAGAGGCTATGGGCACGAGGTTGAATCTGAGTACTGCTTATCACCCACAGACGGACGGTCAGACAGAAAGGGTGAATAGGGTGCTTGAGGACTTGTTAAGGCTTTGCATTCTAGATTTTGGTGGTACTTGGGAAGATCATCTTCCACTTGTTGAGTTTGCATATAATAACAGTTATCAGGCAAGCATAGGGATGGCACCATTTGAAGCTTTATATGGGAGGCCGTGCAAGTCGCCTACATGTTGGTGGGAGACTACAGATAAGCTCATACTTGGGCCTGATATGATCAGAGATACATCCGAGAAGGTCGAGTTGATTAGAAGACGGATGAAGGCAGCCCAAGACAGACAGAAATCTTATGCTGATAGACGAAGGACTGATTTGGAGTTTAATGTTGGGGATATGGTTTTCGTGAAGGTTTCTCCTTTGCGGAATGTGGTTCGGTTTGGAGCAGTAGGAAAACTAGCACCAAGGTTTGTTGGACCGTTCCCAGTTGTAGAGAGGATCGGGCAGATGGCTTATAGAGTAAAGTTGCCCGAGAAGCTTGCCGGGGTGCACGATGTTTTTCATGTCTCGCATCTCCGAAAGTGTTTGCATGAATCAGCAGAGATCGTGGAGCCAAGTGTTTTGGAAGATGTGGAAGTGGAGAAAGAAGCTACCTTGAGGAGAGCTCCGATTCGTATCTTGGAGACAGAGACCAAGAAGCTAAGGAATCGTGAGGTCAAGTTAGTGAAGGTTCAATGGGGTGAAGCCGAGGAAGACGCAACTTGGGAAACCGAGGAGAAGATGCGTGGGCTTTATCCATTCCTTTTTGAGGGTACACTCCCAATCTCTTTCCTTTTGTTAGCATATCTTTCTCTTTGCTATCCATATTTATCTAGTTTATCGTGTTAATCCTGTCATGAGAACCTTAGGTAGAAACCCTTTGGATGAAACATGTGTTTGAAACATGTTATGCTTGGTGGTTGCAAGTGGTCGCAAGTGTTTGCAAGTGGTTGCTCGTGGATGCATTATACACGGTTAGGCACTAGATCGGCTCACACACTCCTCATATTGCATATGCATGAGTGTTTATGCTTATTCATGGATGAAAATTGTGTGTTATCACATGGATGTTGCATATGGGTGTATGTTATGTGCACACATATAGATGATATACATTATGTTAGGAATTGCATACATATGGATTCATTTCACTAACATAATTCGCATTGATGATATTTGCATTAGATAAGTACATATACACACACCTCTACATATGTTCATCCAGCATTTAGAATCTTGTAAGGACAATGATTGCTCGTGGATGATGCTTTGAGTAGATGGATGATTGGATGGTAGGATACGTTCTTCCTAACTTAAAGATTTCGGGGACGAAATCCTTTAAGGAGGGGAGAATGTAACAACCCGTATTTTCAACAACCTGTAATACTGAAAATCGAGGCAGAATTTAATTTAAAATCTGAATCAAGGGAAACGGGCTATGCCATTACGTTCGTCTCGGAAAAATACGCGAAATAGAGTCCGAGTTTTCGAAAATCGGAGTCCGTATGACCCAGTTAAGGCCCATTGAAGTTTTCAGAAAATTCCTAAGTAAAAACAGATTTAAATTTGAAATTAAAAAACAAGGGTTAGGGCAAAATGGCGCAGGCGGGAAAAATTCCCGCCAGGACCCGCATGTCGACAGGCCTGTCGACAGGGTCCCTAGGGTGTCGACAGCCCTGTCGACAGGGGGTGGCCGGGCAGTTTTGCCTGGTGCACCATTTCTGATTTGAGCTTGGTCTTGTGGCCTGGTTCTAGAGAATTCCAAAATCTGACGGGCCTAAACTATCCTAGGGTTAATCCTAGGGCTAAAAACACTCTAATCTTCTATAAATAAGCCCCTAATCCTACCCTAAAACCCCATTAATCATTCTAGCAACCAAACTATGTCAAATTGAATTCTCAAATGGCCTCCACCTAAAAACCTTAGCCTCCAACCCCTTCATAAATCATTCCTATGAAGATTTTGATGTTCATACAAGCATTTCTAAGTTGTATGAATGATCATTAGCTTGCATACATCATCAAGTTGCAAGTTTTATTTGCTAAGCTAGTGTTTTTGGGTGTTTTCTTATTGGAGCTTTGTTTTGGGTTTTTATGCTTGCATAAAGGGCTTCTCAATCTTTATTAGTAGATTTGTGTCTTCATAATATTTGTAAGCCCTCTTACCTTCATTTTAGAAACTCTAAAGTTAATATGTGATGAAAGTTGGGATTTATGCATGTTTGATGAGTTATGCATGCTTATGCGAGTTTACTATGCCTTGTTACACATGATTAATAAGTTATGCATGCTTATGCGAGTTCACTATGCCATGTTACACATGTTTGACAAGTTATGCATGTTTATGCAAGTTCACTATGCCATGATTTGCAAGTATAACAAGTTATGCATGTTTATGCAAGTTCACTATGCCATGACTTGCAAGTTTAACAAGTTATGCATGTTTATGCAAGTTCACTATGCCATGATTTGCAAGTATAACAAGTTATGCATGTTTATGCAAGTTCACTATGCCAGGATTTGCAAGTTTAACAAGTTATGCATGTTTATGCAAGTTCACTATGCCATGATTTGCAAGTATAACAAGTTATGCATGTTTATGCAAGTTCACTATGCCATGATTTGCAAGTTTAACAAGTTATGCATGTTTATGCAAGTTCACTATGCCATGATTTGCAAGTATAACAAGTTATGCAAGTTCACTATGCTAAGTTATGCAAGTTCAACATGTTATGCATGTTTATTATGATATGAAAGATTCATCATGTATGTTGTGCCAAGTTCCCTCTTTCTATCCTTTATACGTTATGACGAATATGTAAGCGATAGAATGACGTTGGAGGGGGGGTTTGGGTAAAAACTTAAAACACATAAAAATATAAGGTTGGGAATTTACCTATTAAGTTAGGTCTACCCCTTGGGAATTTACCTATTAAGTTAGGTCTACCCAAGTATTTGTTGAACTTGTAATGATGTTTTGAAAATAAAGTGGACATGACACTTAGAAAACATAAAGTGTGGCCAACTCGAGGTTGGGTTGAGTTTGTAGCATAATTCTACCCGGAACCGACCGGCTTAACTAGTGGCTACAAACAATAGGACCCAATGTGAGAAGTTGGTCATGTGGTGCCAAGACCCGAGGTTAGACCTAGTTGTGGTGTAAAGCTACCCGGAACCGACCGGCCTAACTAGTGACCGCAACAAAGTCTAATGTGAGAGGTTAAGGCCCAATTAAATTAAATAATGCCTCATGATTAGGGTTAAGTCATGGCCCACTAATACTTAACCAATTTTGGGGATGCGAGGGATTAAATGGGGTTGAGTGGTGAACTGTTGGTTACACTTAACTAATTTAATCCATGATTAGTGAGGGGTTAAACCACACTTAACCCTCTTAGAAAACCTTAGCAACGTGGTCTGTTCCAGCAGTAATCCCAGTTTGGTATCACTCACAACCCTAGAAGCTAGGCTAGGGAGGGGCACGATTACTGGACGGAAGTAAGCGACCAAAGCGACGGCTGAGTGGTACAGCGGTGCGGGTCCAGGAGGACTACGGACGTGCACGTAATCCGGTGTTGGACGAACTCGAGGCACGGGTACCAGTAGGTTTGGACTGTGCATTATTGCTTAAGTGTCTGGGGTTGACACCCGAGGGCTTGATACACCCATAGGTGGACCCAGCACAGTCTGACTACACCCATATGTGGGCCGTATGGACACCAACACTTGACGTGTTAGGTTTATAGGGAGCCGATCGACTAGACCGTTGGGCTGGACCTTGTATTAAGGTCACCTCATGTTATTGGGCCAAAGTTTGGGCTGAGGGATCAATACCTGTTATGTTAGTTTGCTAGTACACTATGGTGCAAAGTTTAATCTTCTCTATGTGATGACACCTTTATCTATTGTCAGTATGTTCATCTCAGTTCCCATCATGATGCTAACTTTATTAGTTTATAGATTGATCGTAGTAGGGCTTACCAGTCTTTTTGACTGACCTGTTTTCTTTCGCTTCTTTTCTTCCGTTTCCCCCCCCCCCAGGTTCTCAGGGAGGGAATAGTGGTGCTTAGCTTGGATCGCTTGCTTGTTTGCTGGATAGCTCATGTATGACTGGACATTGAGCTCGCTATGGTTTATCATCTTTATTTTGGGGATAGCACTATGTATTTCAGTATTTCTGTTATGATGTACTAGACATGTTTATTTTGGCAGTTGACTTTATGATGTACTAAACTTGTTTTGAGAATGGTTTGAGATATTCCGCTGTTTTATTCTCACTTACTCTGATATATATATATATATTTATGTTCCTGTTCTGTCTTGATATATCATTATGCATGCTCTGCCTTTCTACAAAGAGAGGGCTTAAGGTCAGTTTCTTTCTACTCAAGGCATATGCTACTACATTGCCCTTTCCAGGGGTATAAGAAATCTTGAAATCATAGGATGCCAAGAATTCCATCCATCTTTGTTGCCTCAAGTTAAGATCTTTCTGCGAGAAAAGGTACTTCAACGATTTATGGTTAGTATATAATTCAAACTTCTCACCTAGGAGATAATGGCGCCAAGACTTAAGCGTAAAGACGATGGCAACCAACTCTAGATTGTGGGTTGGGTAGTTTTTCTCATGTACTTTCAACTGTCTTCCTCCATAAGCTACTACCTTCCCTTCTTGCATCAAGACAACACCTAGTCCCATACCACATGCACCCGTGTATATGGTAAGCATCTTGCTCCCATCCGGCAATGTCAGAACTGGGACAGTTGTTAGAACCCTCTTCAATCGTTGCAAAGCAACATCGCAATCCGAATCCCAATTGAAAGTTAGGTTCTTCTTTGTCAACCTTGTAAGCGGAGCTAAGATTTTTGAAAAATCTTTGATGAATTTTCGGTAAAAGCCCGCTAGCCCGAGGAAGCTTCGGACTTCGGTCGCATTCCATGGAACCTTTCAATCTTGCACCGCAACTACTTTTGCGGGGTCCACAGCTAACCCTTCCTTTAATACCACATGTCCAAGAAATCTCACTTCTTCTCTCCAAAAATGGCATTTGGAGAATTTGGCTTTCAACTGATGTGCTCGCAGAGTATCCATGACTTCTTTCAAATGCTGAGCATGCTCTTCCTCACTCTTTGAGAAAATCAAAATGTCATTTATGAAGATCACCAAAAACTTATTGAGGAACTCCCTGAATACCCTGCTCATTAAGTCAACGAAATAAGTGGGTGCGTTTGTTAAGCCGAATGGCATGACAAGCCATTCAAAGAAACCATCCGGGGTTCTGAACGCAGTCTTATCAATACTATCTTCAACCACCCTAGACTGATGAAACCCAGTAGCTAGATCTAGTTGGGAGAAAACTGATGCACCTACAAGTTGATCGAACAAGTCATCTATTCTTGGGAGTGGGTGCCTATTCTTCTTGGTCATCTTGATTAGCTCCCAATAGTCAACGCATAGGCGAAGCGAACCGTCCGCTTTAGTTGCGAACACTACTGGAGCACCTCATTCAGAAATACTCTGCCTTATAAACCACTTCTCAAGCAACTCTTTAACTTGCTTGTTGAGTTATTTCCTCTCCCTTGGAGCCATTTGTCTAATGGGTAAAGCAACGGGTTTTGCATTATCAACGAGGTATATGTGGAAGTTTATCTCCCGCTTCGGAGGTAACCCCTTCATTTCTTCAAAGACATCCGATTATTCACGGACTACTCTAACAGACTGCAAGTTCTCGACAGACGCATCAAGAGATTCTAGATAGCTAAGCATAACAGAGTTCATGGGATTACAAGAAATTTCGAGAGTGTTACCAAGGCGATTCATGAGTCTAACCACTCACTTTTCACAATTGAGGATGACACCATTACTGGATAGCCAATCCATGCCTAGAATCAACCCATAGCCCATGAAGCCAAAACATAGGCATTACATCTAAACCCCACACTTAGTATAGAAGTTTCCAAATCCAGTCAAATCATTTACAAATAAGTTGAGCCCCCAATTGGATTTGAAACAACCAAGGGATCCTCTACTGAACTGGTGTCTAGGTGCAGAGATTCAACTAAAGTAGTAGATATAAAAAAGTGCGATGTGCCAGAATCAAAGAGTGTACGAACAGGACGATCAAAAAGATAAACTAAACTCCCAATAGAAGCATTTCTACCTCGTCCTTGCGGAGGTGCCATGAGAGCATGAACTTACCCTCCAGAAGTAAATCTAGATCTCTGCCCTTGCCCTTGCTTTCTTGGGCAGTCCCTAGCCATGTGTCCTTCCCGCCGCAATGGAAACAGCCACCCATCTTCCTCTTCTTCTTTCTGCAGTCCTTAACCAGATGTCCAGGAATACCACAAAAATTACACTTCCTCTTGTCATAGGGTTTGTTGTTCTCCCCGCCTTTCTTAAAATCTGTCTTCTTGCTCTTTGATCCTTCCACTTTCTTATCTTGAGGTACTTCCGCCTTTGTCTATTTCTTTCCAACCTTATCATCTTCTTGTAACAGTGTCGTGTCCACCAATCTCTCATAAGTTGCACCCATAGGTATATGTGACATAGCTACGCTGTGCAGTGGCTCATTCAATCCTTTCACAAAATGGAGAGCCTTCTTATGTGGAGTGTTTACTAACTCTAATCCAAAACTAGCCAGATGGTTGAATTGGTTAACGTATTCCTTGACCGACATACTTCCCTGTTTGAGAGCTAAGAACTTCTCCATTTGTAGGCTTCATTCAGCTTGTGAGAGGAATTTCATTTCAAACCTTATTCTGAAATACAACCAAGTTTCAATTGGTCTTTCAGTGTTAGTAACTTCCCACCAATAGGAAGCTTCGTCTTTGAGCAACCATACCGCCAACTGTATCTTCTGCCTATCATTCACTTCGAAGATATTGAACAAATCCTCAGTTTCTTTGAGCTAGTTTCTTGCTCCCACGAAGGATTCGTTTCCATTGAAGTTCTTTCCACCCATGGCTCGAAAGTCCCTACATATTTTTGAGAAAGCATTTGCACGCGGAGGAGGAGGAGGAACCGCTGCAACTGGGGGAGGAAGAACGTCTGCTGGGCCTGCGGCATTAGCCCTAGCCAATAGGTACCTTCTGAATCAGCCAGGTACCGGCACGCCTTCTGGGAGGTTAAGATCCCCAGACATGCTGAAACGAAAAAGGAAAGATTCAAAACAATGGATAGAAAGATAATGCATATGGCTTTGGGAGATTATGCCTTTTTAAAATAAAACAACACTTTTTCTTGAAAATTGCTTCTTTAAATTTCTTTTTGAAAAATAGTTTTCAAAATTTTTATTTGATCTGGTAAACCTTTGCTCTAATACCAAGTGAAACACCCTACCCCCGTTAAGGTCACTCACAAAGGGAATGCCTTAACTTTGGTGAAGCATTATAGGCAAAAGACACAGATAATTTACAAGACAGACATATATAAACAGCAGAAAAACTAAATTTATTTCATTAGTGGTTCATAACAAAACATTACAGCAACCTGTCTCAAAACAACTTCCAAAACATTACATCAGAAGCTCTGTGTTGATTATAACATAAAGAAGCATAAAACAAAACAAAACTGCATAAATCCCCAAGTAGTAGTGTGTCCAAAGCAATAGCCAAAGATAAGAAGTTCCAAGCTGTACATCATAGAGTCTTCAAGCTTGGAAAGATGAACGGTCCAAATTAAGCTAAGCTATTCCTTCCCTAGGTACCTGAGGGGGGAAAACGGAAGAAAAGAGAGCAAAAGAAAATGGGTCAGACATAAGTCTGGTAAGTCCAGTGATTATTCAGCATGTAAACTAATAAGAGAACTATGACTTGAATAAGCTGGAAAGAGGACAATAACAAGAAAATAAGGTAACATGGGATAAGGCAAGATAAACAAGGTAAGATAAACTAATCATACTATCGCACTCATTTCCATATTCTTTGCACCTACTAGATATTTCAACCATCATCATGAGTTCAAACCTGGTGATCCATCTTTATTGATCGGCTCCTACTCGCATGCATTTACCACTTGTGTCATACAGCCCCGCTCGATTGTAGATACCTGTGTTGGTCCCACCATGGGGTGTATCAAATCTTATGGTGGCAACCCGACACGATTCAAGATGCACAGTGTATAATTACTGATGCCCAGTGCCTGCTTTTTCCACTCCGGAGTACGTGCACGCCCATTCTCCGTCGGAACCTACACTGACGAACCAACCACCATTGTTTTGACCGCTTATAATCATCCCAGTAATCGTGCCCACCGTGCCAAGTTCAAGGTATCATGATATATCTATGTGGGTTACCGCTAAAATGGGTCCCTGTTACTAGGGTTTCTTAAGTAACATGTTAAATTGTTAAGTGTCCAAGTTAACCTAACCCCACCCATCAGTTTAGTTAACATGTTGTATTGGTTAAGTATTGCCTTAATTAACTTAACCCTACCGTTTCCTGACTTAGCTTTAATCTATTCATTAAAGCACCAACCACTCACATTAGACAGGTATTGTTGTGGTCACTGGATGTGCAGGTCGGGTCTGGGCAGTTTTACACCGCAACTCAGTCTAACCTCGGGTTCTTTTGGGCTCGATGCACTAACCTCCCACATTATATATATATATATATATATATATATATATATATATATTGCTACGGTTGCTGGATGTGCTGGGCGGTTCCAGGCAGTCTTACACCGTAACTCAATCTAACCTCGGGTTAGGCATGTTCGTCTTTTTCTAAATTTACATATTTACCTCTTTATATTTATATGTAAATTATTGTCATTCAAGTCAAGCCCCACTTTCTCTTTTGAATCAAGTTCATAATTTTAGGTATAAAAATTTATACCACTTTATGCCATAAAACATTTACATGTTTATGAGCCAAAATGCCAATTATATATCATTTCATGGTTTTCCCCAACGTTACCCCCGTTAAACGTTCGCATAAATCACATAAAATGTTAGGCTCGATACATAGCCTAACTTATACACAAAAAGGGGGAAAAGAGGAACATGTAATAATTCCAATACCATAAAAATATAGATCTAACTACACATGTATCAGGTAAATTTGGCATAGAACAATATACATTTAATTATGAACTTGCAAATTTAGATCTACTCAACATGAATCATGAAATAGGGGTTTTGCATAGAACTACATAAACTTATAATTAGGCATGTAGTTGCGAACTTGCAAATTAGTTGAATCAAATTTAACATGAACCTAATCATATTAGCATGTAGTTTTTGTCATATATGTGATCATGGTTGAACTTGCACAAACATAGAAAAATTCCCAAATTGTCATGCAACATATAGGTGTCATTACCAAATCATACAACTTGAAATGTTATTGCCAAGTTATACAATATGGTATGTCATCGCCGAATTACACAATATGATATCCATCGCCAAATTATACAATATGGTATGTCATTGCCAAATTACACAATATGATATTCCATCGCCAAATTATAATATATCATCGCTAATTTATACCATATGGTATGTCATTGCCAAATTACACAATATGATATTCCATCGCCAAATTGTAATATATCATCGCCAATTTATGTCATCACCAAAATATACAACATAATATGTCATCGCTAAATTATACCACATATGGATTCGTTGCCAAGCATTTAACATTTATCATCAAATTACATACAACATGATCACAACTTAGGATGATAAGAATCATAGTCTCAATCAATTCAGTTTTAACAAAAAGGATATGCATAGATTTACATTAGGCAATGTTCTACATCCACTTATTTAGTTACGATTCTAATATAATTTAGGTTTAAATGATAACTGGACTTACAAAAAGGAGACTAGTCTTGTGTTCTGGGATCTGTATTTTGAATTTGAATAGCTCTCCTTTGTTGTAGACGTTGAATTCTCTTAGTTGAATTAGATTTAATTTACAATTCCTAACTTGCTTTCTAGTTGAATGAGAACGGTGGCTACTCTAGGTTGAGTGTTGACAACATGACGGTCTTAGGAATATTTTTTGTGTGTAGGGTTTTGATTTAGGTTTCTTATATAGAAGTTTGATTTAATAGGAACCGTCAGATTAACCTAGAGCAAATCAAAGCCATTCAAACCTAAGAGAACCAAGCAGAACTTGCCACACAAGCCCTAATGACACAGCAGATCATCACGCAAAGAAATACGTCAGATTTCATATCTGACCCGAGGGGGAGCTCGACCCCCAGGTCGACCTGTATGGGGGGAGCTCGACCCCCAGGTCGACCTGTATGGGGGGAGATCGACCCTCTGGTCGACCTCCTAGTCGACCTGGACTTGGGCGTGAAAATTCCCGCCCAGCACGCTTCTGCTTCTGATTTTGAATTTTCTAAACTTTATTCTGAGCTATTTATTTAAATTCTTGAATCTTCTGAAGGTCATAACTCCTTCATACGGATTCCGATTTACGCAAACTCGGACTCTATCTCAAGCAGAATTGCGAGACGAACGCAATGGCGTAACCTGTTTCCCTTGATTGTCAAATTTGTAATCAATTATTCTTTAACTCATTATTTTAATGTTTATATAAAATACTTGGTGTTACAGCCATCCTCTAAGGATCTGTTAAACTAGATATTATATAATATAATACGCTATATATGATAGTGTCTATTATTAAAGTAAATACCAAAATAGCGTAAGCAGGATTACCATTATTACCCTTACACCGTTTATATATTTTCATAGTATATACAGTACCGTAATTCCACCGTAAATTAGAGGGCTATCAGAGGGCACTCCACGCAATATGGTACAAACCAAAATCGTAGAGGGTTTGTAAAGGCATGTGACAAGGCACGTAAGGTGATGCCAGGGGTAGGATTCCACCGTTTGCAGAACCGAACTGGTGGTAACACATAGCAGTAACTACAGCCTACCTCAAGACACACTCCTATATCAAGGGTGCACAACAATCGAATCATAAAAGTAATAGAATGGTTTTGAAGAAGCATGCATGATAGGAGGAATGACCTTACTTGGTCTCAGCGTAGCACCTATTGTAGCCACATCAAGCTGACTCATGGGAGTCAGGGTCACGTAATTAATTTGAAATAGAAGTCGTTCGCCAAACCATCCTACTTCGTTCTGGATCTCCACCACGTGCACGGTTGTTAAAGTGGTTTTCGGAATTGGCAGAGAGTATGACAAATCCAATCTCGGTCTCTTTAACAACCAATCGCTTGTTACACACCATGGTCATTTTATAATCCTTAGTCGAAATAACTTTCAAAATACAAATTAAATCAAATACTAAATAATTTAACTTCGATTATATTTCAGTTTGAAATAAATATACAAAATCCATAGTAAATAGATTTAAAATATCGTGGTTTAAATAAATTTTTGTATATCAAGTTATACTTCCAAGATCACAACTTATACTCTTCATTATTTTAAGTTTATAAAATATACAAGTTTATCAAGTAAAATAAAATATAAATATAAAGATATTTAATAATAAGATTTATAGAAATACTATATATAAAATGGGTAATTATTTTGTTATTAATTTTTTTTAAATTTCAAAACAATTAAAATATAAGTAAAACTTAAATGTCATTTAAATCCATATTTACTTATAATTAACATTTCAAAACATTTCCAAAATATAAGTTTATCATTTGAAATCTAACTATATATTATTATTATTATTATTATTTTGAAAATACTTGAATTATATTTCCAAAAATCAATCTTTCCAAATCAAATATGATTATGATTTCAAAATATAATCAATGATATCCGTATATAATTTTATCTATCCTATGGTCAAGTGATGGATATATATCATTTCAATCCGTCAATTTCCAAGTACTGGTATATACCATTTCAACCCATAATCCGAAATTCAATAAAAATCGCTTTGGACTATCATTTCAACCCATAATGATTTTTCCCTATTTTGTTAAGTCATTCGGATATGTATCATTTCAACCCATAGTGATTTTCTAAACTAAGGGGACTTGCAATGTGAGAATCAGAACATAAAAAAAATCAATCATCGCATACAATATCGATCCATTCATGTCTTATAGACTTTTACACCACCAATTCGCCCAGCCTCCAAATAGACGGAAGAACGCGGATTGTAATGAGAACACGACGCATCCGAACACAAACATGAGAACATTTCATTGATATTACAACAATTTACATCAGATTACAAGATATTAGAGTACAAATAAGTAATTTATAGTGGAAAAATATCAGAGATTTAAATTACATTTAAATACATAAACGTAATGTGCTACAGAAAACATCAACTACCACAATTGAAAGAAATACACGGATACAAAGCATTCTGAATATAGCTCCAGCCGTAATCCAGGATCTTGTGAAACGAAATATCTGCGAAACTAAAACTTCTAGCATCCCGTGTAGAAAATATTGGAACCTAGAGACTGGTGTGAGAACTAAAACAGTTATTAACTTTATTTTAAAGTTTGGTAAATCAAGGGACCATGCCTATAACATGGAACGGGTTTTCTCCCAAGAATACCATAAAACAAACAACGCAATGCGAAAAGGAAAAACGAAGCCATTATAAGACTCAGGTCCCATCACACAATGCAACGCAAGCCGAAGGATAGAGTTTTACCTTATAATAGCCAAACATGCTTGATACGTGAAATTCATCTTTTATTGTTACTATAAGTGAAGAAATCAACTTCAAATATAAATGTATCAATCATAGCGGCATAGGTACCATATATTATGTTGCCATATAGGTTTACAAGTAAAATCATAAATCCACAAATTGGAAATCGGGTTTCCATCTATGAACTAAGGCAAGGGATCTTCCTCACCGATTTCGAGACACTCTAGCAAATGCCTCAGGATCACGCCCCTGGGAAACCCTTGGACCTTCAGGGCCGGTCAGTCGTCATTGGTTAACCATACCATAAAAAATGCGTTAGCCAGTTCTATCGAACCTCGCACAAGGATAGTATGCCGACCGAATCAAGGGCCTTTTAGTCGGCCCAGATCAAATCTGAGGTACCTCGCCTTCCATCAAACAATATCCAACATCCACATAAGTAAAATGTTTGGGCTCCATACAATGACATCACTTCTAGCTAGAAGCTAATGTATGTATATTTCCCTGCAGTCACTATCCCGTTTTTGGTTCATACCGGGGTGTGAAGCTCGCGAATTAATGCTACACAAAGCTGTGCTACTTAAAGCTGTGTTTTGATCGTCAACCACAAAGCCTTGCTTTTCAACAAAAGCTTTGATCCATGCATCTCAGCATGCCACCTTGTCAATCCATACCATACCATTGATTTCCACCAAAATATAACCTTTAAGCTCGTACGTCTCAAAGAAGGGTGTTAAGCAAGAGAATAAATTCTCCACCACCAACAAGTCTATATTTAACAGAGATCAACGAATACAAAATAAAGGAATACAATGTCAGACATACCATCCATTTGCAAGTCCGTTCTGGGTCTGAACGAAAGCAGAGGCACCTTATTCCTCGTCCTATATGGCCAATACAGGAGAGAGGCCCTCGCATATCCGGTCGATCTCTAAGTACGTCTGGATGATCACCACTTATTTCCTTGTCTTGGGTATACATCCCAATCAAGACATCAATAATCATCCATACGATGTGAAGATATCCGGTCTTCAACCACCGTCTTTATATCTTCGACTTTTAGTTGTCGTAACAGTTATTCAGAATGGGTTAATCCCGGTCTTTCCAAATAACTCGCGTATCTTATAATCAAGTTCTATAAAAACACATCATATGCCTTATTCCAATCCAGAATATTCTTTTATTCAAACATTCTCGGAAATCATTTCAACATATGTTATGATATCTTTTCACAACCAAATTAAAATTTATCAAATTAGTCGGGATTTACGAGCCTTACCGAAGTAATCGTTCACTTTATTATCTCAATCCCAACCTATTCATCCCATAGAGCAAACCAGGTAGTACTCCACATCTAACATCCATTTTGTTACCGGTAAATTCTATTACCACTTAACGTTCAAATCTAATTAAAGATTTAACTATCGCATGGAGTAAAACTGGTGGTACTCCATTCTCGAACATTTCTTGAATTCGGTAAATTTAATTACCTTTTTCACCTTTCAGCCTAATTAAAGATTCATTAAAACTCCACTTAGTTTTAATCTCAAAAATCATTACTTAATGATTATTCAAATTTAGGAAATAAATCCTCTCTTTACTTGGGTTAAAGAACTAATGTCATTTAAAACACAGTTCACAATAAGCCCAAAATCATCTTCCATTAAATTGGACCCTTCACGGAAATCAAAACACTGTATAATCGATATAAATTTCCATACCAGACTAATACTATAAGTGAAATAACGGCAAGGCCTTTTAAATTCCATAAATAGTAAACGCCTTCCTTCATAGAAACTCATTTCGATTATCACTAAATCGAATTCCACTCAATTCCAATTTAAAATATTAAATTGGAAAAAAACTTTACTTTGGAAAATTCTATTAATCTTAATTAAAAAATTATAATTTCCAAATCATAACTTCATTGTTAATTAGGTTAAAGAACTAATGTCATTCAAAACATCATTCACAATGATCCCTAAATCAACTACCATTTAATCCCAATTATATTTACTAATTGGAAAATTTCATCAAACCTAAATGAAAAGATTTACTCTATTCTCTACTAGGTTCAAGAAAAGTGTTATTAAATACACCATTCATGACGAACCCAAGATCCAATTTGATATCAAATACAAGGCTCTAAATAGAAATTATATCGGCTTATATTCAATATCAAATTCTAAAACCAAATTCCTCAACAATATCTTTATCATCCAAATTCCTCAACAATATCTGTATAATCAAGGAATCCAATATCGAAATATTCTGAAGATTATTTCCATTCAAATCCTTTCCAATTCATATGTTGGAAAAATTCTGGTTATATTAAACCCATATCAATTCTTTATTCTAGTTGTTAACCATTTCATTCAGATAGAAATATCTTTTATCTTTCCAAACTTGGAGTATTTCATCCAAAATTATGTCAATATTTTTGTGTCCATCCAAAATCAGACATCAAAATCATATTTTTATTCTTCACTGAATATTATTTTAAAATATTTGTTATTTCTGAATTGGAATCAGACTCAATCAATTAACATATAATTTTATTTACATGGATTCCATACATCGCATGTATACAAAAATAGTGATAAATAACTATTAAGCATTCAATTCACATCTAGACTGCATTTACAACTGTATAAGCATTAAATAATTAAATAACGCTTACTACTATCTGTCAATCAATCGGTTGACATACAACTAAACACAAGGGAGATGTGTGAAGTTATTATCATCCCTAGACCCGTGTGGGGTTCCAACCATCAAACAAGGATTATTATTTGAACACTTGGGCGATGTTTAAAATTATCGTCCCAATACCCATGTGGGGTTTACATCACAATCTATGTGAACTTATATGACATTCGGGAGACGGGTAGGTAAATTGTCATCCCAAAATAATTCATAATATAAACGTTTCATTTATCAACATTTATAATCATAGTTTAATGATAATAATAATAATAAAACTGTAAACATCCATTATCCACCAAACAAATATTGCAATCACAGGCAATCAACAAATATTCAGTTATAAAAATAAATAACTATACAAAATTTTGAGTGAGAGAGTTCACACCATTGGTTTCCACTCCGTGATTCTTTAATTGATGATTTATAAAACGATTTCGTAAGAATCGAGCTGCTAAAATATGCCAATTAGATAAACTGAAAAGTCACAAACAAAGGCGAAATGGGCTGAAACTTGGCCGGGAAAGAGCCTGGGTTGACCTAAACTGTTGACCATGGTCTCCACTGGTCAACAGCAAAAAATAGCCAATAAACGTCTGATCCCCCCTGACAGACGTCTAACCTAACAGGGAGTGTGACGATCCCAAAATCCGAGGGGCGGTATTAAGGATAATCATTAGGAAATAACACATTAATCATTATAGCAGAGTACAGATAATAGCAGAAACAATAAATAAAATAATTTTACATGGATATGACAGCGGAATCACAATATGTAGGAATATCAGAATAGCATAACGTGGGATATAACTTAGTAAATAAAAAGGAAAGTGATCAGTCATCATCGCCAGAGGCGGAATACATACATGCAGTGAGACATAATAAGGGTATCAGTCTACATCGCCGAAGGCGGAATACATATACATATAGTAAGAAATACGGAAAGTAAATCAGTCTGCATCGTCAGTGGCGGAATCATAATATAAATACAGTAATGGCAGAAAAAGTCAAAGTCATCTCTGTGAAGTCAACCTCGCCATGAGCCAAAAATGCACTCTATGTAGCAGTGCAGAACCCAAAAACCACTTGTCACCTGTGTACTAGGCTGCCCGTGTGAAAATAAGGGCACCCGCGTTTGCAAAGTGAAACAAACAACGAGTCAGTCATGGGGACTGGTATGAGGAATCTATTTAACAGTTAAGCAACAGTAAATAGCAAATCATAGGACCACGCCACTTTCGCGGAACAGGTTTACTCCAGTGATTGCTAGTGCATTTAAAACAAAGTAAATTCTCTTTTTAAAACAACGCAATGCTTTTAGAAAGAATGAAGCCAGTATAAGACTCAGGTCCCATCATACAATGCAACGCAAGCCGGAGGATAGAGTTTTACCTTATAAGGGCCAAATATGCTTGATACATATAAAGCAAAATCATTTGATATTATTACTAGTGCATATAGGTTTCAAAACGAATAGCATCATAAATATCAATCATAGGCGGCATAGCTACCATCTACTATGTCGCCATACTAGTTCTACAATCAAGTCCGTTATTTCGTATTGGAAATTGGATTTCCGTCATGAGTCGAGGCAAGGGGCAAGCTCCTCTCCGCTTCGAGACACTCTAGCAAATGCCTCAGGACTACGCACTCTGGGTAACCCCTGGATGCGGCTGGGCCGGTCGTCACTTACGTTAGAGGATTAATTATGCCTGAACACACGTTTCCCGGTCCTTACAGACCTATAATCGAGGCGCCTCGCATTCCAACAACCACAAAGGTGAAAAGTAGATATATATGTCAGGGCTGGTAAGTCACTGACACCACCATAGCTAGAAAGAAACGTCGTGCTCTCCCAGCGGTCCGTATCCCGTTTTTAACTCATACCGGGGTGTGAGGTTCGCGAATCTACGTAATACACAAAGCTAGGCTACGTAGGCCTTGCTTTGATCATCATCCACAAGACTTTGCTTTACAACAGAAGCCTTGATCACAGCATCTTGGCATGCCACATAGGCAGTCCACTCCATACGATTGATTTCCACCGATATATAACCCCTGAGCTCGTACGTCTCAGAGAAGGGCGTTAAGCAAAAGAATAAATTCTCCGCCGCCAAACAGATATATATTTAACAGAGATCAATCAGTATAGAACAAAATCTGATGTCAGACACACAGTCCATTTACAAGTCCGTTCTGGGTCTGAACGGAACCGGAGGCGTCAAATTCCTCGTATATCCGTCCAATCAACACATACGTTCAGACGGCTACTACTTCCGTCCCCTTCTGGTAGCTACTCCGGTCAGGAACCTAAGTAGCGCCCATCCAACCGATACGAAGATCGTCGGTCTTGAATCGTCTTTGCATTTTCCAATTCGAATCGCTCGATAAATTATTTGAAATGAGGGTTAGCTCGGCCTTTTCAAATAATTCACGTCAATAGAATTTAAATCGATTCTTTATATGGTTATATTATTCGACATCCATCTTTCAGTTATTTAGTGTTATTTTCGTGTCAAACACATACAACCATCAAATATCAAACAATTCAAGCCCAATTGGTTTATTTTCAATCAATATTGCTTATAATATTTTATAACGATTTTTCGCCATTTTTATTTATTTAAAAATGGCCATATTTAATTAAACGATGTTTCAGGTCGTGTCGTGGCACTGGCGCTGTTTTTCTCTTAATTTGTTTTACACATATCGGAAAATCTAACCGTTGGATTTCCACAAAGTCTATATCAGTGGGAAGATATTCCCAAAACGAACCCAACGGTTCCAGTTTCGTGAGAATCCGACGGTCGGATCTTCCACACTAGTCGTTTGAAGTTACGGTTTCAAAATTCGAACTACAGCGTCGTTATTCGATTTAATTTAATTATATTTATATTTATATATAAATATAAACGATTCTGGCGCTGTTTTTCTTCAGATTTGAATTAAACATTCTGGACAATCCAACCGTTGGATTTTTACAAGGTTGGTGCCGTTGGAAAGATATTTCCAAGGCGAACCCAGCGGTTGCGGTTTCGGGAAAATCCGATGGTCGGATTTCTCGTACTAATCGTTTCAAATTACGATTCCGAAACGCGAACTGCACGGCCTCTATTCCTTTTAATTATATTTATATATATAAATATAGTTCAATCTATAATTTCAACTATAGCTCATTCTATGTTTTCAACTTCGTTTTCACTTCAAATATTTCACTAACGCCCTAATATTTCGAAAAATTTCGCCATAACCTCCTTTGTACGGGGAGGGGTTTGGAAATTTATTGGGCCGTATTAGGTACCCAATAAATCCTAAAAAGCATTCACATATTTATAGTGATATATTATGGTGTTTACGGGGGAGCATGTACTGATAATCACTCCAGAGAATAAATTCCCGTCACCCCGTTTCCGTGTGGAAATAAATAGTCCATGTGCCGTATCTAATAACTAGAGCGACGTGATTATTGTCAACTCCAGACCCGTGTGGGGTTTTTATTAATCTGGCAATTTATCGTTATAATTTATATAGTCCATATCAGTCATCAGTTCAACCTGTAGTACATAGTCATCGCCATACAAGCCTCTTGCTTGTATGGTAAATCTCCCACCTCGTCACACAAGCTCCAATTGCTTATGTGGAATATGATGAAGTATGCCTATCGTCAAGAAGTATGCCATGTAGTGTAGTTCAAAATTAATTGTTACTATCCTATGGCGTTATTTATTATTTCACACAGAATAACCAGCACTCCGCATCCAATGGCATTCACAGGAGTTGATATATAAATAAAATTGCGCATCCAACTCATCAAGGTTTACCTATTTGTCGGGCACGCAAATAATTTCTTTACTCTACAGCTAATCCATTCTTCCTGTTCAACACATGTATATGTATGCAGAACAAAGCTAATAACAATATTTCTAGCAAACTGTTATTTGTTTCAACACGTGTGTATTTTTAACTAAGCGTATACATGATAAAAGGAATTTTTTTATCATCAAAAATATTTATTCGACACGTGTGTATTTTTAACACTTCATATACATGATAAAAGGAATATTTTCATTGTCGATTCATTTTACTTTTAAAAGATGATAACATTCAACACATGAACTTCAACTCAACGTATGAATTGGAATTCAACACATGAATATTCTATATCGTTTGTACATTTATAAAAATGTGATTTTTATCGCTAAAGCCATTTGTTTAAATTCAAATAATATTCAACACATGAATTTCAACTCAATGAATGAATTGCAACTCAACACATGAATATTCTATATAGTTTATATATTTATAAAAATGTGATTTTTATCGCTAAAGCCATTTGTTTAAATTCAAATAATATTCAACACATGAATTTCAACTCAACGAATGAATTGCAACTCAACACATGAATATTCTATATAGTTTGTATATTTATAAAAATGTGATTTTTATCGCTAAAGCCATTTGTTTAAATTCAAATAATATTCAACACATGAATTTCAACTCAACGAATGAATTGCAACTCAACACATGAATATTCTATATAGTTTGTATATTTATAAAAATGTGATTTTTATCGCTAAAGCCATTTGTTTAAATTCAAATAATATTCAACACATGAATTTCAACTCAACGAATGAATTGCAACTCAACACATGAATATTCTATATGACATATGTAATTTATTTCAACGAATGAAAATTATTCTAACATATAAATATTTCAGAAAATTTCGGCAGCATAACGGCAGGGTAGTTAAAACCGGGACCGTCCCTAGTACGGCTCCTCGCTATACCTTAAAACCTCGCGGTTTTTTACAATGGGGATCATGCATCTAGTTCGCACGCAGGCGGCATGTTTTATTTTCAATTCCACAATCCTATTCTATTTTGTTTCAACCACAAGAGGGTATTTTTCAACCACAAAGGTATTTTTCAACCACAAACAATTATTTCCAACCATTCGTCATACCATATAATATCATGCCAATCACAAGCAATAAATATCGTCCATGGTTTGTGGACGAGGGGAGTATATATATATATATATAATAATTCACTTTCATTTCATCACAATTCAAAGCATATATGTTTCAAACAATGCTTGTATAATTTATACATCACTAATATAACTTATACAACACACGTATATGAGGTATACTATGCGTATATAATTTACACTTCGCTTATATAATTTATACAACGCGATTTCATTCACACAAATAGTTTAGATTCCTCACATTGGTTATTGCGATGCTAAAAATCGTAGGAAGGTCAGAAAAATCCGCGGCTTCTTCTAGAATGTAGAGAGCCTCCTTGCGGTCACGGTGTCTCCTGTTTCATCGAATTTCGTTAACATAGCAAAAAGATACGATTTTTACAAGTTTGCAACGCTTTAAAGTGTAAAAATCAGTGGAAAATGGTTTCAGCCGTATACCCTTTTCGATTTCGAAAGCTAGGGTTGAACTTTTCGGCAAAACCACGAAGCTTTAGGACGAACGGCCAGCGCTGCGTCGAAGAGGAAGGAAAGAGCTTCCCAATGCCACCTGAGATGGTCAGATCGAAGCTTCCTAGAGGGCACGGCGGCGGCGCGAAGTTCGGGGTTTCCCGACGCTATAACTCCCTCAATACTCAACGATAATTCGTGAAATTACTATGGATTTGAAGATCTCTGAACGCTCTTCAAAATGGTTCTGAGTTTGCTTGATTTCGTTGTGTGGTTGCGGAGAATTTTATGAGAGAAGTTTCAGATTCATTTCCGCGTCGCGATAGGAATTTGGATGAAGGAGATGAATTGTGATTGGCCGATGCCCTTTTTATTTTAATTTTTAATTTATTTAATTCCAAAAATATCCCCTCCCACAAACGACCTCGAAATCAAACCCAACGAATGTCGCCCCTAGCTAAATACCCCCATTCCGAACACAATGGGATATGTTTCGTTGGCCATTTCGACTGTTACAGTCAGTTATTTTTCAAATTAAAATATAAAACATTCGATATTTAATTTAAACGTACATTTCAATTTGCCAGGGCCACAAACTGAATCGAAAAATTCCAGAAAAATAAATCTAGCTTTGTTTTGACGATACGGTCCTAACAAAACCAGTTTCGTCGAATTCTGAGCTCGTTTGAAAAACAGCAATTTTTAGGTCGACCCATTTTAACAGAATTTGACCAAACACGTTATCTTTTGCCCCGCTCACATACTAGCTTCAAAAATTATGAAATTTGAAACTTAGCAATAATTTGACATCCCGGACCCAACAAAAGTGGTTTCGTCGAATTCCGAGATCGTATGCAAAATCTAAATTTTCAAGGGCTATATATGAAATATAGCGACCTTTTTGAAAATTCATTTGGCCATAACTTTTGATTTCCGTTACGAAATTTCGATTTTTCAGATTCGTTAGAAAGGTATTGATAAACAGATTTAAATATTTTCAGTTTCGTTAAAATCCGTTATATTTTCCACCCGGTACAGTCAGACAAAGTTTGTATTCAAAATTTCAAACTGCAATATTATACCAAATTCTATATTTTATGGAAATAGGCTATTTCAACTATTCAAATTTCTTGGTAATAACCTAATTTAAGAAATTTAAACTGGTTCACATTTTCCGGGTTATTACAATCTCCCCCACTTAAAACTTTTCGTCCTCGAAAAGGAAATAACAGTTAAGCAGGAAATAAAATGTAAATGCAAAGTATTGTAGGGGTACCTTGCACCGGAGTTAGTCAGAGATGTCCACTCTGCATTTGGGATAGGCTTGTTTAATGCTTTCCTCAGTCTCCCAAGTACAGTCTCTAGGATCACTACTCCACTGCACTTTAACTAGATGAATCTTTTTCCTCCTTAGCTCTCTGGTTTCTTTGCCAACTATCTTTAATGGCTCTCTACTGAGTGCTAATTCTGGAGTTATGTCAATATCATGTTGCGCTGCTTCTTCCACAATAAGGTCGGGATCATGAACATGTTTTCTGAGTTGAGACACGTGGAACACATCATGTATACCAGGCAACCAATTAGGTAATGAAACCCTATATGCAAGAGTTCCAATCCGTTCAAGTATAGGAAAGGGACCAATAAATCTCGGTGCCAACTTCCCAGTCTTGCCAAATTTGATTACTCCTCGCATTGGAGAAACTCTTAAATAAACATAATCGCCAACGGCAAACGATATATCCCTTCTTCTCGCATCGGCATAACTTTTCTGTCGGCTCTGAGCGGTTTTTAATCGCTTCTTAATGAAATCGACTTTATCCGATTCTTCTTGAATCATATCGGGCCCTAACACAAGTCTGTTGCCAGGTTCTACCCAACATGCGGGAGATCTGCACGGTCTACCGTATAATGCTTCAAATGGAGACATTCCCAAACTTGCTTAATAGCTATTGTTGTAAGAGAATTCTGCTAAATGTAAATGATCTTCCCATGAGCCTCCAAAATCAATAACGCAAGCCCGTAGCAAATCTTCTAAAATTCTATTCACCCGCTCAGTTTGGCCATCTGTCTGAGGGTGATAAGCGGTGCTAAGATTTAATTTGGTTCCCAATTCTGTCTGGAATGCTTCCCAGAATTTGCTAGTAAATAGGGGATCTCTGTCGCTGACTATACTGAGCGGTACTCCATGAAGTTTAACAATTTCTTTGAAGTAGATTTGTGCCAGACTTTGAGCCGTTCTGTTGGATCGGACAGGTATAAAATGGGCAGTCTTCGTGAAGCGATCTACGATTACCCATATACTGTCGTTTCCTTTTCTAGTTCGAGGCAAGCCATCGATAAAATCCATCGAGATTTGTCCCACTTCCATCCTAGAATTTCTAATGGTTGTAATAATCCAGCCAATTTCTGCTGATCACTCTTGACTAGCTGGCAAGTGGGGCATCTGCTAACATATAATGAGATATCCCTTTTCATAGCTCTCAACCAGAATGTGCGTTTTATATCGTTATACGTTTTGCTCACACCGGGATGGATAATTAATTTGGATTTGTGGCACTCATCTAGTATTTCTCTTCTGAGCTCGGGAAGGTTTGGGATGCAAATTCTGCCCTTTAATCTTAGAACTCCTTTGTCATCGAGTCGAAAACTTGTGGATTCACCTCCTTTGACTCTTTGACTGATTCTTTGAATAAATTCATCGTCTTTCTGAAGAGTTGAGATCCTGTCTATTAATGAAGACGTGATGACAAAACTGGCGATGATTTCATTCTTTCTGCTGAGCGCATCGGCTACAACGTTGGCTTTCCCTAGAGTGTATAGAATTTCAAAATCGTATGCCGCAAGGAATTCTAACCAACGCTGTTGCCTCAGGTTTAAATCTTTCTGAGTGAAAAGATATTTCAAGGATTGATGATCGGTGTATAGTTCGAATTTCTCGCCCAGTAAATAATGCCTCCAGAATCTTAAAGCGAACACGATAGCTAATAACTCAAGATCATGAGTAGCATAGTTTCTTTCATGCGGCTTTAATTGACGGCTGGCATAAGCGATCACTTGGCCCTTTTGCATTAACACTGCTCCTAGCCCTCTAATAGAAGCATCTGTCCATACCGTCAAGTCTTGGTTGCCTTCTATAATGGTAAATACTGGAGCGGTTGTCAATTTCAGTTTCAGCTCCCGGAAAGCTTCTTCACATTCGGGAGTCCATTTGAATTTCTCATGCTTCTTTGTAAGCTTTGTCAAAACTCCTGATATCTTTGAAAAATCCTGAACGAATTTCCGATAGTAACTAGCCAATCCCAGGAAGCTTCGAACTTCTGTGGGAGTAGTAGGTTGTTTCCAGTTCTGAATCGCGGTAATTTTGCTTGGATCTACAGCAATTCCTTCTTTTGATACGACATGGCCTAGGAATTTAACTTCATTCTGCCAGAAGACACATTTAGAAAATTTAGCTTTCAAGACATTTCCCCTTAGAATTTTCAACACTTGTTCTAAATGTTTTGCATGCTCATCTTCCGACTTAGAGTAGATTAAAATGTCATCGATGAAGACTAGAACAAATTTATTCAATACACCCCGGAACACTCTGTTCATAAGGTCGACGAAGTATGCCGGGGCGTTACACAAGCCGAACGGCATTACTAGCCATTCGTAGAATAACTCAGGACCCCTGAAGGCTGTCAAAGGAACACAGTCTTCGGCTATACGTAATTGGTGGAAACCTGTAGCTAGGTCCATTCTGGAGAATACTGTTGCTCCATTTAATTGATCTAACAGTTCATCTATTCGGGGCAAGGGATATTTGTTCTTCAGTGTTTGTTTATTGAGATCTCGGTAATCAACGCAAAGTCTTAGAGTACCGTCTGATTTCGGGACAAATACTACTGCGGCTCCCCATGCTGAAAAGCTCGGTCTGATTAGACCTTTCCAAAGTAATTCTCGGGTTTGACTACTTAACTCTTCTTTTTCTTTCGGGGCCATTCTTCTTATTGGGTGCACTACTGGTCGGGCGTTAGGAATTAGATCTATTCTAAATTCAATTTCTCTTTGCGGCGGTAAGTTTTCTACTTCTTCAAACACGTCCACATAGTTTTTAACGACCGGTATCTTTTCTATCGAAGGGGGAGTAATTCCTAAAGAAGACCAAAATTCTGTTCTATTGATTTCTAAGCCATGACATGGTACATATATAGGTCCAAGCTTCGTTTCGACTTTAACGATTCTCTCCGCACATCTAACTTCGGCCTTGTATTTGGTTAACCATTCCAAACCGAGAATAACATCGAATTCCGACAAATCCATAACAATTAAGTGGATGGGAAACTTGTAACGTGAATAAGAGATAGGCACTCTGCAGTATAAACTGAGACTAACAGAACCTCCTATCGGGTTTTGAACTTTAATCGGTTCTTTTAGAATTCTTTGTTTCAATTTTAACTTGTGAACAAGGTTACCAGAAATAAAGCTACTTGATGCACCGGTATCAAAAAGTACAGAAACAGGAATATTTTTAATGGTAAGGGTACCTCCCAAGACGTCGGGTTTACCTGATCCATCGGTGGTAGCTGGCGGGGTCTTCCCGTCATAGACATGGGCCACCTGTGCGCTCTTCTTCAAAGGACAATTCTTGCTATAGTGCCCCTTCTTGTGGCAGTTGTAGCATTCGGCTGAGTCATTGGCCTTTGGCTTCTTTGGGGCTTTGCATACATTAGAAAAGTGACCTGGCTTCCCGCAATTGTAGCAATTTCCTTTCGGGATCTTTGCAGGTTTCTGAGTAGCGGCCGCGGTAATGCTAGATTTGGGTTGATCTGCTGAGGCCTTGCGCTTATTTCCAGCTTGGCTTTTAGCGCGGTCTTGGCTAGCATGCCTCTCATCCATGTCTTCGTAGTTGCAAGCCATCTCTACTAGTTCTGTAAAGGAGAGTTTGATGTTGCTCATAGCTCTATCGTGGTACTTGCGCTTCAGCCCAAATATGAATCTCTTATTCTTTGCTTTGTTGGTCATAATCAGCTCCGGAGCATAGCGCGATAATTGGGTGAACTTATTTAGATAATCCTGAATAGAGAGATCTCCTTGCTGGAGATTAGCAAATTGCTCTCGCATCCTCTCTAGAGCCTGTTCCGGTACAAACTTCTCATTGAACAAAGTCTTGAACTGCTCCCAAGTCCGGATAGTACCAGCGGCATCTTCTGAGGTGATGGCATCCCACCATAGCTCTGCTTCCTCTTGGAGGAGCCAAATGCCAAGTCTTGCTTTATTGTTGGTTCCCATACCCATGCCTTCGAAGATTTTCTCACAGGTTTTCAGCCAAGCTATTGCCTCGGTCACTGTGCCAGTGCCAGTAAAAGGTTTCCCCCCAAGATTTCTGTACCTCTTTGCTACTTTATCTAGCTCAAAGTCTTCTGGTGCTGGTGGCTGAATAATAGGGCCTTCCACTACTACGGGGATATTCCCCCGTCCTCTTGCTGCATCTCCTCGGCCTCCACGGCCTCCTCTAGCTGCTGCTCCTCGCGTAGCCATCTAAGAGAACTGTATAAGCAAGAAAAGAGTCAAGCTCACAGATTTGATAATTTTCATAAATGATAAAGTAAGGGAATACAAGGAAAGATAATGATGATGTACTGATCAAATTGTTTTACTAATTTGCTTAGCTCATTCTAGGACATTACTAATCCTATCTCTAATGAGCTACTCGCATTAGAACTCTACTGATTCTATTCTGACGAGGTGTTTAATGTGTTAGATCCCAGAACTAAGGTTAACCAAAGCTCTGATACCAACTGTGACGATCCCAAAATCCGAGGGGCGGTATTAAGGATAATCATTAGGAAATAACACATTAATCATCATAGCAGAGTACAGATAATAGCAGAAACAATAAATAAAATAATTTTACATGGATATGACAGCGGAATCACAATATGTAGGAATATCAGAATAGCATAACGTGGGATATAACTTAGTAAATAAAAAGGAAAGTGATCAGTCATCATCGCCAGAGGCGGAATACATACATGTAGTGAGACATAATAAGGGTATCAGTCTACATCGCCGAAGGCGGAATACATATACATATAGTAAGAAATACGGAAAGTAAATCAGTCTGCATCGCCAGTGGCGGAATCATAATATAAATACAATAATGGCGGAAAAAGTCAAAGTCATCTCTGTGAAGTCAGCCTCGCCATGAGCCAAAAATGCACTCTATGTAGCAGTGCAGAACCCAAAAACCACCCGTCACCTGTGTACTAGGCTGCCCGTGTGAAAATAAGGGCACCCGCGTTTGCAAAGTGAAACAAACAACGAGTCAGTCATGGGGACTGGTATGAGGAATCTATTTAACAGTTGAGCAACAGTAAATAGCAAATCATAGGACCACGCCACTTTCGCGGAACGGGTTTACTCCAGTGATTGCTAGTGCATTTAAAACAAAGTAAATTCTCTTTTTAAAACAACGCAATGCTTTTAGAAAGAATGAAGCCAGTATAAGACTCAGGTCCCATCATACAATGCAACGCAAGCCGGAGGATAGAGTTTTACCTTATAAGGGCCAAATATGCTTGATACGTATAAAGCAAAATCATTTGATATTATTACTAGTGCATATAGGTTTCAAAACGAATAGCATCATAAATATCAATCATAGGCGGCATAGCTACCATCTACTATGTCGCCATACTAGTTCTACAATCAAGTCCGTTATTTCGTATTGGAAATTGGATTTCCGTCATGAGTTGAGGCAAGGGGCAAGCTCCTCTCCGCTTCGAGACACTCTAGCACATGCCTCAGGACTACGCACTCTGGGTAACCCCTGGATGCGGCTGGGCCGGTCCTCACTTACGTTAGAGGATTAATTATGCCTGAACACACGTTTCCCGGTCCTTACAGACCTATAATCGAGGCGCCTCGCATTCCAACAACCACAAAGGTGAAAAGTAGATATATATGTCAGGGCTGGTAAGTCACTGACACCACCATAGCTAGAAAGAAACGTCGTGCTCTCCCAGCGGTCCGTATCCCTTTTTAACTCATACCGCGGTGTGAGGTTCGCGAATCTACGTAATACACAAAGCTAGGCTATGTAGGCCTTGCTTTGATCATCATCCACAAGACTTTGCTTTGCAACAGAAGCCTTGATCATAGCATCTTGGCATGCCACATAGGCAGTCCACTCCATACGATTGATTTCCACCGATATATAACCCCTGAGCTCGTACGTCTCAGAGAAGGGCGTTAAGCAAAAGAATAAATTCTCCGCCGCCAAACAGATATATATTTAACAGAGATCAATCAGTATAGAACAAAATCCGATGTCAGACACATAGTCCATTTACAAGTCCGTTCTGGGTCTGAACGGAACCGGAGGCGTCAAATTCCTCGTATATCCGTCCAATCAATACATACGTTCAGACGGCTACTACTTCCGTCCCCTTCCGGTAGCTACTCCGGTCAGGAAACTCAGTAGCGCCCATCCAACCGATACGAAGATCGTCGGTCTTGAATCGTCTTTGCATTTTCCAATTCGAATCGCTCGATAAATTATTTGAAATGAGGTTTAGCTCGGCCTTTTCAAATAATTCACGTCATTAGAATTTAAATCGATTCTTTATGTGGTTATATTATTCGACATCCATCTTTCAGTTATTTAGTGTTATTTTCGTGTCAAACACATACAACCATCAAATATCAAACAATTCAAGCCCAATTGGTTTATTTTCAATCAATATTGGTTATAATATTTTATAACGATTTTTCGCCATTTTTATTTATTTAAAAATGGCCATATTTAATTAAACGATGTTTCAGGTCGTGCCGTGGCACTGGCGCTGTTTTTCTCTTAATTTGTTTTACACATATCGGAAAATCTAACCGTTGGATTTCTACAAAGTCTATATCAGTGGGAAGATATTCCCAAAACGAACCCAACGGTTCCAGTTTCGTGAGAATCCGACAGTCGGATCTTCCACACTAGTCGTTTGAAGTTACGGTTTCAAAATTCGAACTGCAGTGTCATTATTCGATTTAATTTAATTATATTTATATATAAATATAAACGATTCTAGCGCTGTTTTTCTTCAGATTTGAATTAAACATTCCGGACAATCCAACCGTTGGATTTTTACAAGGTTGGTGCCGTTGGAAAGATATTTCCAAGGCGAACCCAGCGGTTGCGGTTTCGGGAAAATCCGATGGTCGGATTTCTCGTACTAATCGTTTCAAATTACGATTCCGAAACGCGAACTGCACGGCCTCTATTCCTTTTAATTATATTTATATATATAAATATAGTTCAATCTATAATTTCAACTATAGCTCATTCTATGTTTTCAACTTCGTTTTCACTTCAAATATTTCACTAACGCCCTAATATTTCGAAAAATTTCGCCATAACCTCCTTTGTACGGGGAGGGGTTTGGAAATTTATTGGGCCGTATTAGGTACCCAATAAATCCTAAAAAGCATTCACATATTTATAGTGATATATTATGGTGTTTACGGGGGAGCATGTACTGATAATCACTCCAGAGAATAAATTCCCGTCACCCCGTTTCCGTGTGGAAATAAATAGTCCATGTGCCGTATCTAATAACTAGAGCGACGTGATTATTGTCAACTCCAGACCCGTGTGTGGTTTTTATTAATCTGGCAATTTATCGTTATAATTTATATAGTCCATATCAGTCATCAGTTCAACCTGTAGTACATAGTCATCGCCATACAAGCCTCTTGCTTGTATGGTAAATCTCCCACCTCGTCACACAAGCTCCAATTGCTTATGTGGAATATGATGAAGTATGGCTATCGTCAAGAAGTATGCCATGTAGTGTAGTTCAAAATTAATTGTTACTATCCTTTGGCGTTATTTATTATTTCACACAGAATAACCAGCACTTCGCATCCATTGGCATTCACAGGAGTTGATATATAAATAAAATTGCGCAGCCAACTCATCAAGGTTTATCTATTTGTCGGGCACGCAAATAATTTCTTTACTCTACAGCTAATCCATTCTTCCTGTTCAACACATGTATATGTATGCAGAACAAAGCTAATAATAATATTTCTAGCAAACTGTTATTTGTTTCAACACGTGTGTATTTTTAACTAAGCGTATACATGATAAAAGGAATATTTTTATCATCAAAAATATTTATTCGACACGTGTGTATTTTTAACACTTCATATACATTATAAAAGGGATATTTTCATTGTCGATTCATTTTACTTTTAAAAGATGATAACATTCAACACATGAACTTCAACTCAACGTATGAATTGGAATTCAACACATGAATATTCTATATCGTTTGTACATTTATAAAAATGTGATTTTTATCGCTAAAGCCATTTGTTTAAATTCAAATAATATTCAACACATGAATTTCAACTCAACGAATGAATTGCAACTCAACACATGAATATTCTATATAGTTTGTATATTTATAAAAATGTGATTTTTATCGCTAAAGCCATTTGTTTAAATTCAAATAATATTCAACACATGAATTTCAACTCAACGAATGAATTGCAACTCAACACATGAATATTCTATATAGTTTGTATATTTATAAAAATGTGATTTTTATCGCTAAAGCCATTTGTTTAAATTCAAATAATATTCAACACATGAATTTCAACTCAACGAATGAATTGCAACTCAACACATGAATATTCTATATAGTTTGTATATTTATAAAAATGTGATTTTTATCGCTAAAGCCATTTGTTTAAATTCAAATAATATTCAACACATGAATTTCAACTCAACGAATGAATTGCAACTCAACACATGAATATTCTATATCGCATATGTAATTTATTTCAACGAATGAAAATTATTCTAACATATAAATATTTCAGAAAATTTCGGTAGCATAACGGCAGGGTAGTTAAAACCGGGACCGTCCCTAGTACGGCTCCTCGCTCTACCTTAAAACCTCGCGGTTTTTGACAATGGGGATCATGCATCTAGTTCGCACGCATGCGGCATGTTTTATTTTCAATTCCACAATCCTATTCTATTTTGTTTCAACCACAAGAGGGTATTTTTCAACCACAAAGGTATTTTTCAACCACAATACCAACCACAAACAATTATTTCCAACCATTCGTCATACCATATAATATCATGCCAATCACAAGCAATAAATATCGTCCATGGTTTGTGGACGAGGGGAGTATATATATATATATATATATATAATAATTCACTTTCATTTCATCACAATTCAAAGCATATATGTTTCAAACAACGCTTGTATAATTTATACATCGCTAATATAACTTATACAACACATGTATATGAGGTATACTACGCTTATATAATTTATACAACGCGATTTCATTCACACAAATAGTTTAGATTCCTCACATTGGTTATTGCGATGCTAAAAATCGTAGGAAGGTCAGAAAAATCCGCGGCTTCTTCTAGAATGTAGAGAGCCTCCTTGCGGTCACGGTGTCTCCTGTTTCATCGAATTTCGTTAAAATAGCAAAAAGATACGATTTTTACAAGTTTGCAACGCTTTAAAGTGTAAAAATCAGTGGAAAATGGTTTCAGCCGTATACCCTTTTCGATTTCGAAAGCTAGGGTTGAACTTTTCGGCAAAACCACGAAGCTTTAGGACGAACGGCTAGCGCTGCGTCGAAGAGGAAAGAAAGAGCTTCCCAATGCCACCTGAGATGGTCAGATCGACGCTTCCTAGAGGGCACGGCGGCGGCGCGAAGTTCGGGGTTTCCCGACGCTATAACTCCCTCAATACTCAACGATAATTCGTGAAATTACTATGGATTTGAAGATCTCTGAACGCTCTTCAAAATGGTTCTGAGTTTGCTTGATTTCGTTGTGTGGTTGCGGAGAATTTTAAGAGAGAAGTTTCGGATTCATTTCCGCGTCGCGACAGGAATTTCGATGAAGGAGATGAATTGTGATTGGCCGATGCCCTTTTTATTTTAATTTTTAATTTATTTAATTCCAAAAATACCCCCTTCCACAAACGACCTCGAAATCAAACCCAACGACTATCGCCCCTAGCTAAATACCCCCATTCCGAACACAATGGGATATGTTTCGTTGGCCATTTCGACTGTTACAGTCAGTTATTTTTCAAATTAAAATATAAAACATTCGATATTTAATTTAAACGTACATTTCAATTTGCCAGGGCCACAAACTGAATCGAAAAATTCCAGAAAAATAAATCTAGCTTTGTTTTGACGATACGGTCCTAACAAAACCAGTTTCGTCGAATTCTGAGCTCGTTTGAAAAACGGCCATTTTTAGGTCGACCCATTTTAACAGAATTTGACCAAACACGTTATCTTTTGCCCTGCTCACATACTAGCTTCAAAAATTATGAAATTTGAAACTTAGCAATAATTTGACATCCCGGACCTAACAAAAGTGGTTTCGTCGAATTCCGAGATCGTATGCAAAATCTAAATTTTCAAGGGCTATATATGCTATATAGCGACCTTTTTGAAAATTCATTTGGCCATAACTTTTGATTTCCGTTATGAAATTTCGATTTTTCAGATTCGTTAGAAAGGTATTGATAAACAGATTTAAATATTTTCAGTTTCGTTAAAATCCGTTATATTTTCCACCCGGTACAGTCAGACAAAGTTTGTATTCAAAATTTCAAACTGCAATATTATACAAAATTCTATATTTTATGGAAATAGGCTATTTCAACTATTCAAATTTCTTGGTAATAACCTAATTTAAGAAATTTAAACTGGTTCACATTTTCCGGGTTATTACAGGGAGCCGCTTTTTTTTTTTGCTTTTCCCAAGAGCTTGGACAGATGTCTGAGCTGAAGTAATTAAACATTTTGATTGCTAATGAATTTGCAATCGGCCTCGGACGAGCCTGGATCAATGGTGATGGTTTATGATGATTCCTATGTGCCAATGAGGCCTCTAAGACTCCCCAAAACAACTTATAACACCACATTCAACTCGGAAGAAGTTAGATCAATAAATCTCACAATATAAGATGCATAAGATAAATTGTGTATTTTGCACAGGTCAGATGTCTGACATAAAATTCACAGACGTTTGATCTTACAGGGTAAGATTTCCCGAGAGCTTTGACAGACGCCTGACCTATATGGTCAAACATTTGAGCTGAAACCTAGGCAAATGTTTGCCTAGGCAATGAATGTGCAAACGGTTCTCAAACGATCTCTTTGACACCCTACGTCCGTTAATATCACTCACAAAGGGAATGCATTAAGTTTAGTGAAGCGTTTAGGTAAACAGACACATAATATTACAAGACAGATATAAATTTTTTTTGCAGTGGAAATAAACAAATTTATTAATCTTCAAAATACTGTGTTCCAAAGCATTATTTGTTTGAAATATAAAAACCCATTACAACTTAAAAACCACTGTCTTGTACTTCAGAAATATCAGAGTACATAGCCATTGCAACAAGAATAGGAGCTTGATCCATGCATATCAGCAGCTCCAGCAAAATAAGCAGAATCATGATCAAGCCTGTGTGTTTCCTCCCTGAGAACCTAAGGGGGAAACGGAAGAAAGAAGTGGAAACAAAAAGGATTAGACATAAAATCTGGCGAGTCTAGTTACTTTTAGCCAGTCAATAAATAAAAGTAACATGATAGGAATACAAAGTGGATAAGAGAGAACACTACATAAATGGCAGGTTTGATAAGGTAAACAGGAAAACAGGATAGAATAGAAAGCGCTTCTTAATACTTTCCTTACTCTGCACCAATACCAGTATAACAGATATGTAATAGGAAAACATACTCCCCAATTGCTTAACAAAAACAAGATGATCCCAACAGAAACATAGTGGTAGTTTTAGGTGTACTCTAGTAACGGGTTTTAACCCAAACGGAACTGGTACCTAAATAAAGATAACGGTTACTAGCCCAGACAGAAAAATAGGTACCCCACAGAAACAGCCAGGACTAGATGTACCCTATTTAGTACCCCCAATCGATCGGCTCCCTATTCCATAGATACTGTGTGCTAGCCCCACAGTAGGGCGTATCACTCCCTAAAGTGGAAGCCCTCTATTTTCCGGATGTGCACAACCATATCTACTGATGTCACAACGTCTTATATTCCTCAACAGGCGGAGTCATGCATGCACATGACCCCATTGGAATGCGCCATCAACACCGCCTCCTTGTTTGGATCTCTTACAATCAGCTCAGTAAGCGTGCCCCACTCCGACCTAGTTCGGAGTACCCACTTGGTACCTATTTAAGGGTTACTCACTGAAATGGGTCCCACATAAGATGATGCAAGCTCTCCCCTTTGTCTTGCATCCCCACTACTAGGTTTTCAACTGGTTATGTTTACCTAAAAGGTGTCTTTAATTACATAACCTTATCAGGTTAAGTTTGTGGGCCTGTATATACTAATATTACCCACCTACCCAAGATTTACTTAACCTTCCCCTTTTATTCAGCCAAGTTAACTTAACCCCCCACCCCCCCAACTTAAATTTAAGTTCATACTATCCTTATGGATTAAATTAGGTTAATTAATCCAATTCATTACCATGTCCATTTATGGTTATAATGGGCTAGACCTCCCACATTAGGCCTACAACATATGTATGCTGGAAATGCCGGTCGGGTCCGGGAAGTCTTATTCCACAGTTGGGCCTAACCTCGTGTATTAGCCCGATTCGTATTTACGTGCTTAGACCCCCCCCCCCCCCACATTAGGTTCAACATTAATCGTTGCTGGATATGCCGGTCGGGTCCGGGCAGGCTTCCACCACAATGTAACCTAACCTCGTGTGATAAGTACAATTACAATTCCCAACTGTAATTACTAAACATTCCATTTATTAATTTACCAATTAGTTAATCTTACTTTTTGGGTGTTATTGCCCATTCTATCAACAATTTGAATTACTAGTCCAAAAATGTTTATTTCCCAATTATGCCAATATTTACTTTTCCCCCGTTTCTAACTAACGTCCTCACAAAATTGACAGCATGCCTGGGCTAAATAATTAGCCTAGCCATAAGCGATGAAAAGAAAAGCTAATAGGGATGTAACACAAGTGATCATTGAATATAATTTGGCATAACATAAATTAACTTGATCATAAGGTTGTCATATGAACTATTGACAATTTCTATTATGTCAAAGTGAACAAAAAATGAGATCTAAACTAATCATTTAAATATCTAGCAATTCAGATCTATCATAGTAAGGGTGACATAGCAGCATGTTTAGATCTAAGGATAAATTCACATGTCCAATTTTATAGCATATCCAGATTTATCACAATATGACTGGTGAAACGTGATTTACATAAAGAACCAGATCTAATCAATGTCATAACTTGTCCAAATTAACATATTCACCTTTTCCATAATACAATTACAAGTAAAGATCTACATATACAACATCATAGAATAACCACAATTATTTTAGATCTAGAGAAATAGATCTATCAAGATCTACATAGGCAACATCATAGAATAACTACAATTGTTTCAGATCTACATAGTTTAAGATTTAATACTGGCATAGATTCATACTTTACAACACCAATTCATTGTCTATCAAAGCATACTTTTATTTATCTAAACCTAAAAGTAATCTAGAAACTCACAGCGTTAGGTTTAGAGAATAGATCTGAATTCTGAATTTGATTAGCTAAACCGTTGTTGTAGGATTTGATTCTGTTTCAGTTTGCAACCCGATAGCATATGGCTCCCATGATCTCCAATGAAGAAAATAGGAGAATAGGGGACCATATTTATAGCCTAGAACCAATGAATCAGACACAGAATCAAGTCCAGGTACATAAAACGAATTCTGCCCAGATCTGCCCGGGGGGGTCGACACCCCTATAGGTGGGTCGACACCGACACCCCCTAAGGGGGTCGACACCCCCTGGGGGTCGACACCCACGAGAGGGAAATTTCCCACTCAGCCCGCTTTGGTTGAATTTTGAATTTTGAAATGTTTTGAAAGTTCTGGAATTATTTTATATATATATTATCCAAACTTCTAAGGCCTATAACTTATCCATACGATATCCGATTTATGCAAACCCGAACTCTGTCCCAAGCAGAACTCCAAGACGAACGCAATGGCATAGCCATTTCCCTTAATTCTTCTTCTAAAAATTAAGTATTCTTTAATCTGTTAATTTTAATATTTTAAAATTACGGGGTGTTACATTCTCCCCTCCTTAAAGGATTTTGTCCCCGAAATCTTCAAGTTAAGAAGAATGTATCCTACTATCCATCATCCATTTACTCATCCATCATCCACAAACATCCATTGTCCTTAAAAGATTTCTAATGCTTATATGAGTACATGCAGAGGTGTGTGTATATGTCCCAATAATAATGCGAAAATCAGGCGGTCTACTGATTCAGTTGACCTCCTTAATGCGATGTATGATTAGTGCCATGAATCCAATATGTATGCAAATAATCTTATTATAACATGCAAGTTCTACATGTGTGCACGTCCATTCATCCAAGTGCAACATCCATATGCTAACTCATCCATTTTCATCCATAAAATAAAAGAAAATGCACACGCATCTATATGCAGTATGAGAGAGTGATTAAGTCGATCTAGTGCCTAATGTGTGTGTGTATGCATCCACAGGCAACCACTAGCAAACACTTGCATCCATCAAACATAACATGTCTCAAACACATATTTACAATCATGGGATTTCCTATCTAATGGCCGAAGATTCGATTGACATGATATACTCGGATGATAGAAGAAAATGCGAATAAAAGCTTTTGGAAGAGAAGTTAAGAACATTCCCTTGAAAAGGAAAGGGTACGAAGCGTAAAAATCTTGTCTTCGGTTTCCCAATTGCATCTTTCTTGGTTGTCTCCCCACTGGACCTTCACCAACTTGACTTCTCATTTGCGTAGCTTCTTAACCTCCGATCCAAGTATGCAAGTCAGAACTCATCCAATATTTTCACTTCCTTTCGCAAGTTTGGCCCCACTACCTAAAACTCTATACATTTTATTGCAACTTGGATGAATAGTCATCTTGGAATGATGGGCTTTCTCAAGGATTGTTTTCAATAGGTATCCCATCCTGATATGATTCATCTATTGAACTTTTTCTCAAGTAGCCCCGCCAATTGCTTATCAAGTTCCCTCTTTTCTTTTGGGATCCATATGACGCATGGGTAATGCAACTGGCTTTAAATTGTCTACTAGGTATATACGGAAATCAATCTCGCGCCTTAGGGGTAAACCCCGAACGTCATCTAAGACATCAGGATACTCACAACTACTGGTGCCGATCGTAGATCATCGATAGACGCCTCAAGAGACTCTAGGAAACTAAGCATGACAGACCCTTGTAGGTTACAAGAAATTTCGAGGGTGCTTAACGACCCTCCTCTCACCACCCAGAATGGCACCATATGTGGTAAGCTAATCCATCCTTAGAAACAACCCATAGCCCATAAACCCGAGCACATATGCATCGCATTCAAATTTGACGCCTAACAGAGATATTCTCAAACCCCTACAAATCATAAATAAATTGAGCCGAATCACCAATGGGGTTTGAGACAACTACGGGTTCCACTACCATACTAGCAACTAAGTGCAGAGATTCAACAACAGAACTAGATATAAATGAAGCGCCAGAATTAAAATGTGTACAACTGGATGATTTGAAAGAGAAACTAAACTTTCTACGGAAATTTTTCTACCTCTTTCAGGAGCACTGATCGCGAGAGCATGCACTTGCCCTCTAGAAGTTCCCGCCCTTTGACCATGTCCATGTTTCTTCGGGCAATCCTTAATCAGATGTCCAACCTCTCCACAAGCGAAGCAAGCATTCTTCCTTTTCCTGCAGTCCTTGGCTAAGTGACCCTCTCGTCCACAACTATGGCACTTCCTCTTGTCTTTAACCTTGCCATTCTTTTCGCTTTTCTTCTACTATTGTCCCTTCTTGGGCCACACCTTCTCATTTTGCATTGCTTCCTCAGCCTTTTCTTCCTTCTTTTCTCCCTTGTCTTCCTCATGCATTAGGGCCATATCAACATGTTTTTCAAAAGTGGCTCCCACTGGGATATGTGACATGGCTAGCTTTTGTTTATTCGTTTGAAGTTCGAATCGCCAATTTACGAACTGTAGCTCCATTTCAAGCTCGATTATAATTATAATATAATTATACATTCAAACTGTCGTTTATATAATATATTCGTTTTCGTAATTCAATTCTAAACTGAATTATATATTTTGAATTTCCCAATTCACACCATATCGCCATTTCATCCAATTCTGATTATTTTAGAATTAAATATATTATTTAATTATTATTTTAATTAAATATTCACTATTATTTAATTTAACGACCATTAAATCCTCTAAATCACTATTTATATAATTAAATAAGTTAATTATATATCGCAGATAATATGGGTCGTTACATTTTTGGATGCGAAAATTGGATGAACTATGCTCTTACTCTGTAAGAGTATAGGAAAATTTGGATGAAAAACATTTTGATTTTTCAAAAATATTGCATTCATATAGAACTGCAAGTATATTTAGGATGTGAGCATCATTTTCATACATATAGGTGGATCCAAAATAGGCATACATACTTTACTATGATGTATCTCACTTTGCACATGTGCATAATGTTTGCAACAATTGGATGCACACTTGATGGATGGATATTACGAGGGGTTATCTATTTTACTCTTATCGAATTTCGGGGACGAAATTCTTTAAGGGTGGGAGAATGTAACACCCCGCATTTTTAATATAATTAAAAATGTGTAAAAATATGTGTATATTCATAGATAGGTAAATAATGGTGATGTATAATGAAAAATTAATCCGATAACAGTGTACGTAACAGAGAAGACAATAAAATAAGGATAGTTAATTTAAATATCAGGAATTAATTAAAAGGGATATCACCATTACGTTCGTCTCGGAATTCTGCTTGGAATAGAGTCCAATTCGAAAATCGGACTCCGTATGAAAGAGTTATGGCCTTTGGAAGATTCAACAAAAATCAGAATTTACATAGGAAAATACCCATGCAGGTCGACCTGGGGGTCGACCTTAGTGTTGACCTCCCCCCTAATTTTTCCATATCTGGGCAGTGACAATTTTGATATGCTGGACGGACCGGATGGCTTCTAGGGCGATCTAATGGCTCTAAAACTGTGACGGCAAGGAATTTCGCTCGGTCCGAACCAGTCGCTAAACCGATCCAGGCCGTTCGAAACGCCCTATCGTTTGAGAACACGACAAATCAGAATGCATACAGAAGAACATTTCATTGTATATTACAACAATGCATCAGATTACAAGAATATACAGAGTATAAATGAATATTACACAGAAATATCAGAGATTTAAATTACATTTAAATACATAGCAGCGGAAAATAATACAATACACAACTAGAAAAGATATACGGATACAAAGCTTTCCGGATATCGTTCCAGCTGTAAACCAGGATCCTGTGAATATAAATCTGCAAAACCAAAACTACTAGCTGCCCGTGTCGAAAATAAGGGCACCCAGAGTTTAGGTTAAAACAATAAACTCCAGGTCAGTCATGTGACTGGTGTGAGAACTAAAACAGTTATTAATCTTTATTTTAAATCATTAGGTAAATCAAGGGACCACGCCGTATAACACGGAACGGGTTTCCTCCCAAGAATACCAGTGCATAAAACAAACAGCGCAATGCTAAATAAAGAAAAATGAAGCTGTTATAAGACTCAGGTCCTATCACACAATGCAACGCAAGCCGGGGGATAGGGTCTTCCCTTATAACAGCCAAAGAATGCTTGATACGTTTTAAATCAAATCATTTGATACTATAGTAAGTGCATAGTGTATAAAACAACTTCAAATCATAAGTATCAATCATAGGCGGCATGGGTACCATATATCATGTCGCCATATATAGGTTTACAAATAAAACCGCAAATGTCACGTATTTGGAAATTGGATTTCCATCTATGAACCGAGGCAAAAGATAGTCCTCAACCGATTCGAGACGCTCTAGTCCGTGTCTCAGGACCCAGACACAGGTGGGCCCTTGGATCGTCAGGGCCAGTCCACCGATGTGGATTAAACTTAAACCCTGAACATGCATTTCCCCGCCCTATGGGGCGTAAACGAGCCAACTAAATGACTCCATCGGTTCGAGAACGACCGATCAATCCGAGGCGCCTCGCAACAGCAACAACCACATAAGTCAAACTCGTCAGGGCGTGTAAAACCACTGACGCCACTTCTAACTAGAAAGAAACGCATGCCCTCCCTGAGGTCCGTCTCCCGTTTTTGGTTCATACCGGGTGTGAAACACGCGAGGTAAACGTTACACAAAGCTACGCCACAAAGGCCGTGCTTTGATCATCACCACAAGACTTTGCTTTTCAACAGAAGCCTCGATCAATTGCCACTTAGGCATGCCACACAGGCAATTCACTCCATGCGTTTGATATCCATCAATATATAACCCCTGAGCTCGTACGTCTCAGAAAAGGGCGTTAAGCAAGAGAATAAATTCTCCGCCGCCAAACAGATATATATTTAATAGAGATCAACCACACGGACTAAAATCCAATGTCAGACACACAGTCCATTTACAAGTCCGTTCTGGGTCTGAACGAAGCCGGAGGCACCTAGTACCCCGCATATCCATCGATCTCCAAGTACGTCTGGACGATCACTAACTGTTTCCATCTTCTTGGGTGTACAGCCCAATCAAGATCATCAGTTATCACCCAAACGACGTGAAGACCTCCGGTCTTCGACCATCGTCTTCATCTTCGACTTATCGTCGTATCAGTTATTCAGAATGGGATAAACCCGGTCTTTCCGAATAACTCGCGTATATTTTAAATAAGTGTTACACAAACACAACATACGCCTCATTCCAATTCATTAGTCACTAACCGTAAATTAATCAAGAGAATAATCCCCCAAATATTAACCCCGAAGGCCGAAACCAACATCAGATCAATATCCAGAAAACCCTTCTGCTTGGCTAACCGACAGTTAGTTTCTAAATTTCACATTCATAGGGAAAGGTTCCCATTAATTTTATCAAAGATAAATTCTTGAATTTATTCTTTAATCAACTTTTGAATATCAAGTCAAACTAGTCGGGATTAGCGAACCTTACCGAAGTAATCATTTGTTTTAATTTCCCAATCCCAACCTATTCATCCCATGAAGTAAAACTGGTAATACTTCATATCTAACACCACAGTGTTATCGGTAAATTCAATTACCATTTCACGTTCAAATCTAATTAAAGATTTAACTATCGCCTGGAGCAAAACTGGTGATACTCCATTTTCGATCATTTCAATCTAATTAAAGATTCATTAAAACTCCACTTAGTTTTAATCTTTAACTGGGTTAAAGAATCAGTGTCATTTAAAACACGGTTCACGATAAACCCAAAGTCACATTCATTAATTATCGGGTTAAAGAACGAGTGTTATTTAAAACACTGTTCACGATAAACCCAAAAAATCAATATCAATTCAATTCCAATTAAATATTATTTAATTGGTACACTTCATTAAATCTAAATAAAAAGATTTAATCTTTTCTCAACTGGGTTCAAGAACAGTGTTAGTGAAGACACCATTCACGACAAACCCAAATCACATTTGATATTCAATATAAGGCTCTGAATAGAAAATATATCGGCTTATATTCAATATCAAATTCTACGATTAACAAATGTCGTATTGGAAATAACGATATATATATATATATCTTTCAAATTTCCGTAACAACATCCGTATAATCACAAATTCCAACATCGAAATATTCCGAAGACAATTTCGATTCAAATCCACTCCAATGCAATCATTGGAAATTTTGGTTATTTTCAAAACCCTTTTCCAATTCAATTTATTTATTTAAAAATAAATAGAATTATAATTCTAGTTCAAAACTAGTTCATTTCGATAAAAATCCATTTTTATCTTTTCAAATATGGAGTTTTTCATCCCAATTCTTTCTAAATCGTTTCTTATGATTTTACACAAATTATTGCTATTTTTAATAATTTTATCAAGGCCCGTACAGTCGATTTCCATCAACGGCCATTGAACTGCACTTACAGCGACCTTTTTCGAATTTGATTTGGACATAATTCCAAATCCAACCGTTAGATTTCAAATTTCTAATATTCGTTAGAAAGCTCTTTTCGATACGAACCCAACGGTTCCGGTTTTAGGAGAATCCGACGGTCGGATCTCCCGCAATGTCCGTTTGAAATAAATGGTCGAAATTCACGAACTGCCGCGGCGCGGCGCGTTCTATTCAGGCCATTATATTATATATATAATATATATAATATATACTTCATCGATTCCTATTTAAAACGGATTATCTAAATAGTTTTAAATTCGTTTCAAATTCTATTTCAACTTCTATTTCAATTCAAAACCAAAATTGAATTCTTCTTTATAAATTCGTTTTAAAATTCATTTCTATTCAATTCGAATTTCAATTCAATTTGAATTCATTTCAATTCGCTTTCAATTCCATTTGAATTCGTTTTCAATTCAATTCATTTCGAAATCGTTTTCAATTCATTTTATTTCGAAATCGTTTTCAATTCATTTTGAATTCGTTTTCAATTCATTTTGAATTCGTTTTCAATTCAATTCATTTCGAAATCGTTTTCAATTCATTTTATTTCGAAATCGTTTTCAATTCATTTTGAATTCGTTTTCAATTCATTTTGAATTCGTTTTCAATTCATTTTGAATTCGTTTTCAATTCAATTCATTTCGAAATCGTTTTCAATTCATTTTGAATTCGTTTTCAATTCAATTCATTTCGAAATCGTTTTCAATTCATTTTATTTCGAAATCGTTTTCAATTCATTTTGAATTCGTTTTCAATTCATTTTGAATTCGTTTTCAATTCAATTCATTTCGAAATCGTTTTTAAAATCGATATAAATATCGTTCACGTCAAAATGGCGTCAATCTAATCAACACGGCTTCATATATTCCTTTATTTTCAAATATTCTATTTCAAATATTTCTTTTTCAAATATTTCTTTTTCAAAACTGGAATGAGGCCCAATCAATTACCATATAAAATTAATTATATGGATTTTCATACAACACATGTATATAATAGCATTGAAAATAATCAACCATCAACCAAAGTGCACTACACTGTATAAGCATCAAATATAGATATTCAACGCTTATAACAGCCTGTCAATCAATCGATCGACATATTTAATCAATCAGGATGAGTGAACTTCAAATTTCATCCTAACACCCGTGTGGGGTTTCAAACAATCAAACACATATTTTATTTGTGCAGTTAGGCGATGTATAAAATTTATCGACCCAATCAACGTCATTCAAATAGGTGTACATAAACAAACCGTCTGGTTTGTAAATGAATATTTATTTATTCACTTTCACGTTAAAAATTATATTTTTAACGATAACACATTTTATTTTAACATATGAATTTCTATTCAGTTCATTCTTTAAATAAAATGCTATTTTTATTTTTCTAACTTATTTTAGAAAATTTCGGCGGCATAACGGCACGATACTAGAAACGGGACAAGGCCTAGCCTTATCCCCGGTCTAGTGAAGGCCCACGCCATTCACACATCAATCAAATTCACTTTCGTTATGCAAACCACAAAATTTGGAGTAAGGTCTAACCTAGCCTTACTCCTTCGCCTTATAACAGCGCACGTCTAATCCTAACCAATTTATCGATTCGATTTTTCACACCACAAACCACATTCAAACCAATATCACAATCAATAACCAAACAGCCAAACAAACAAGTCCATGGTCTGTGGACGATTGTGTCGGGTGCTACTAAGCACCGTCTGCATCCTAGTATATATATATATAACTAGAAAAATAAATTGAAAGGTGAGGAATTCTCACATATAGCTATCCTAGCTCCACGGCTCTTCATTTGCAGAAGTCTTCGTCGTTTCGCCTTTTTGTCACCTTCGTTGCTGCTTTCACTACATACGTAAAAATCACATTTTTACTTCGCTATTCAATATATAAAAATCGAATTTTGGTTTCGCTATTTAATATATAAAAATCGAATTTTGAATTCGCTATTCAATATATAAAAATCAAATTTTGAATTCGCTATTCTATATATAAAAATCATATTTTTAGTTCACTATTCAATATATAAAAATCGAATTTTTACTTCGTTGCTTCACACATGAAAATATATTCAATCAATTCTTTATAGTGTCAAAAATATAAACTTTACAGTTTCAAAAATATAATCTTTTTCAAATTCAAACTTTTTATTCATTCAAAAATCGAACTTTTTATTCATTCAAAAATCGAACTTTTTATTCATTCAAAAAAAATCAGTTTTAAAATCATTTATAAAATCAGTTTTCTTTTTTTTCCAAATTCAGTTTTTGAAATTATGAAAAATCAGTTTTTTTTTTCTAAAACAAAAATCATATTTTTACTATATATAAAAATCAGTTTTCACTTTATATAAAAATCAGTTTTACTTTATATAAAATTTCAGTTTTACTTTAAATAAAATTTCAGTTTTACTTTAAATAAAATTTCAGTTTTACTTTAAATAAAATTAGTTTTTAACTTCCTAAAAATTCAGTTTTTAAGATAAACAAAATTCAGATCTTAAGTAAAATAAAATTCAGATTTTAAGATAAAATAAAATCAGTTTTTAAGTTAAAATAAAATTCAGTTTTTAAGATAAATAAAATAATAATAATAAATAAAAAAAACAGTCACTTACGGGGGGGCTGGAGCGTCGGAGGTGGGTCAGGGGGCAGGCGGCGGTCGTTCTATTCGGATCTTGGGGGGGGGCGTCTCGTCTTCGTCGAGGAGGGCAGGGGGTGGGGAGATGTGGCGTCGAGCGACGCCTGAGCTGGGAGGCGGGATGGAGGAGAACGGAGGGGAGGGGTGCGATGGCTAGGGCGCGGCGTTGACGCGAGGCGGCAGTGGTGGCTAGAGTTGCTTCCCCCCCCGTCGCGACTTCGTTCGCTTCTTTTTTTTTTTTTTTTTTTTTTTCAGAATCGAATGAAAGGGGAAAAGGGGGGGGGGCAGAGTAAAAAAGGGGGAAAGGTTTTTTTTTATTTAATTATTAAATTATATTCTCATAAAGTAACTTTTGCTGACGACTTCAGAATCGAACCCACCGCCTGTCGTCAATAGCATTTTACCCCCATTCCGAACACAATGGGATATGTATCGCTAGCTGATTTGATCGTTTCGAATAGTTTCCGTTGAATTTACATTTAAATCCTATATTGAATTTTAAACGCACATTTCAAATTACCGGGGTCACATGCTAATTCTAAAAATTCTCGAAAAATATTTTCTAGCTTCGTATTGACGATACGGTCCTAACAAAACTAGTTTCGTCGAATTCTGAGACCGTTTGAAAAATGGCCAATTTCCAGTCGATTAAAATCAACTGAAATGGTCAAAACACGTTTTCCTTTGCCACGCTCACATATTGATTCGAAAAATTATGAAATTTGGAATCTAGCAATAATTCGACATCACGGATCCAACAAAACTGGTTTCGTCGAAATCCGAGGTCATTTGCAAAATGTCCATTTTTAAGGGCCTGAATTCCATAGCGACTATTCAGAATTTTCAACTGGACATATCTTTTGATTCCCGTTATGAAATTTCGATTATTCGGATTCGTTGGAAAGATATTATCAATTAGATCCCATTATTTTTGGTTTCACTAAAATCCGGATTGTTTTGCTCCCGGTACATTCAATTGAAGTTTGAAATCGAATTATCGAACTACCGCGCCATTTTCCATTCTATTTATAATTATATATAAATATTTATATTCTAACGACGACGCGTATAATATATACGTTCGAATTATATTCAAAATAAATTCCTCGTCGATATTATTTAAAATAATCTATTTTAAATAATCAAAATTCGCCAAAATTGCCAAAATAAAAATTTCAAACTGGCCCGCATTTTACGGGTTGTTACAAAAACACTCTCTACACCTATAAAATAGTGCTAGACCTAACCTAATTCATAAACAATTCTTTCTGATGCTTCCATGCCGCTAAACTTCAACCAAACATGGTCGCCGCCTCAAAACCCTAAATTAATTTACAAGTTCTTCATCAACTTTGGAGTCTAATCAAATCAGGGAGCAAAGTTCTTCATCAACAATTCATGCTCTTCACCAATAATCAAACAAGAAGATTAAATCAGCGATCTACATCAACAACAAATCGCTTATTTCTCTAATCCAGTCAAAGTGAGCGGATTTGAACTATATTTGTTGTATAATGTTGCTTCTATCATTTACCATTCCCATTACGAATATGATGTTAATTTAATAAGGTCTGTTATTTTATTTATGCCTACGTTTGAGTTCTCTCCTTTTTTATCCTTTCCCCTTTTTATTTTTGGATCTAGGTTATCTCGAACCTAGACGAAATCTTATTATACAACACGCACGATTGGGATATGGGGATATTGTAATATAATCTGTAATTTTGGGGTTTGTTGCATAACAATTGTTATTGCATATATTGGCATAATCTATTTTATGAAGTCGAGGAATATAATATATAATGCTGAATTTATGTAAGTTTGACATAATTGTCATTGGATATGGAATTGGTATATTTTAATATTAACAACATGTAATTGGATAACATGGATTGGTGAAATTTATTTATGACTTGGAAGGTAAGCCTGGAGGGTGAATTAGATTATATGTATGAACGTGGGAATGTTGGGGTATATATATTGGGAAAATATTGATTATATAAAATTGGATATAATTGGATATTGGAAATTGGCATGTTTAGGTATGAATAACATCGAATTAGTGAATTTGGCTATAATTGGATAATTTGGGTAATATGAAAATTGGCTAACTATTATGTAATTGGTGTAGTGAATGGCAAATTGGAAATAGGCATAAAAATGAAATGTAATTAAGTTGAATTTCGAACATATAACATGAATTTGGGGTTTGGGTGAAAGATGATTGTTAATGAACGCCTATGACACGAGGTTAGACGTGTTTGTGGTGTAAGACTGCTCGAAACCGCCCGGCAAATCCAGCAGCCACGAACGAACGTCTAATGTGAGAGGTCATACATCGTTACGGCATAAAAAAAATTAAGAAATACTAACCATAATAAGACATGTGGGTGACGTGGGTATGGTTAGAGGGTTAAGTGGGTGATATAAATGACATGTAAAGCATAACTAATGTGGACTTAACCGTCATGAGACATGTGATGTAAGACATAACCAAGATAGACTTAAACATAGTAAAACATGTGTAAGAATTGGAAACTGTAATAAAAAGGGGGTTAAGTGGGACACATGTGACATGTGAAACAACATTTAGATATGCTTAACCGAATGGGACCTGTAACGGTATCATAAATTAATTGAATTGGGTAAAGTTTAAGTAACGGGTTAAGTAAAAGGAAGGGTTAAGTCAAATCTAAAATTAATGACACAGTAATGGGGGAATGATAATTACCTATTATAAACTTGAGTTGCGGTGATGTTAAATTAAATAATAGACAAACTTGTCATAGGGACAAGGGAAGGTTATGACTTAAGATGTAATACAAGACTTGAAGGGTGGGACGACGTATACTATGAAATAAGTCAAATCTAAAATTAATGACAAGAAATGGGGAATGATAAATAACTATTATGAATAGACTTAAATAAGGCAAGAAAGGATAATAGGTGGAAATTATAACTTATGGGACAAGATAAGTTATAGGAAACGATAAGGAAGACGAGATAACTTATATGTAAAGATATACTTAAATTAAGTGGTTTGGAATGGGGAAATGTGAAATTAAAAACGATATAAGTTATATGAGTGGAAAAGAAGTAAATTAGAATCATATATGTTGGTTGGGTTGAGTAATTCTCTGGGTGCCAATCCGATGTTGATTTCGGTCTTCGGGGCTGGTGTTTAGAGGGTTATTCTCCTAATCAGTATGTATGTGGGATAAGGCATACTTAACTATGAATTAAGTATAACATGTTGTTGTAACCCAAAAAGGGAATAATTTATGAGATTGGAAAATAACATGTTGTGGGCTTATTAATGGACTTAAGTGGGTTAAGTATAAATGGAATTAATAAGCAAGAGTAACTTGGTGAATACGGGGAAAATAAGGGAAGCTAATGTGAATAACCAAGTTAAATGAGAAAGTTGACGAGGTGGCACAAGCGTGAAATAAATGGTTAGACTTAGGGTCTAATGGCATATAAAACTAAGGCGCTTGAAGCAATTCGTACGTTGTAGGATGAATAATCCAGCGAGGTAGATCATGATGGTGTCATAAGGCACGAGGAGAGTGCACGTTCGCTATTTTGGTGGCTCCAACGGACTGGAAGGGGAATCACGCGGCTTCCTGAGACGCTAAAGGTGCTCCTGGTAGTCCTCTGCAGTGATTTAGCTTCGAGCTAGGATTACAGAGGTTTGGTCTGCGCGGAACTACCAGGTGGGTGGGCCTTGACTGCACAAGTAGGGGCAGTCAGAATGTTGTACGCGGTGGTATTAAGGGTGGTTCAGCGGTTGCCTCAGCCGGAGGTGGAGGGTCAAGGCCAAACGATAGCAAGATCGTGGGACGCCAGTCACCAGCAGCCTAAGGAATGCGAAAAGACAAGAGCTAACCCCTAGAGATCATTAACCTTTGCTATCAACGGACGGGTGCGGGGAGACCCACATGGATGTTTAGATTGTTTGCTTGTTAGGGGGGGTCGTTTAGCTCGTGTGGTCTTTACTAGTTGACGGAGGGGCTGAGGCGGGGCCATAGCCACCACCGAAAAACCAGACCCGAGGGATATCTGTACATTGGACACTCTTAGAGGCGGACCCGTACAGATATAGAAAAGCTCCCGATCGAGTTTCGAGTTTTCCGGTGTAGCCCTGCCACAGAACTTGGGTGCACAAGTAGAGGTTATGTGCAGTAGAAACATCGAGTACGATTGATGATACGTACGTGGGAAAGTCTAGGTACAACCATCTCTGCTCTGGGTGGTGTATCGTAGACTAGAGGGCCTTATTTGGTGATGGAACCAAACTCGATCGAATAGTTCGAGGATAGCAGTCGGTACGCTTACGTAGCACAACGATAGTGGTTCTATGCGGATGTAGCGTTGTACGTTACTATGGCATAGGATGAGGCACTGCGCATATTACTGTGGCGATACGGAGGAGACTGTGCGAGTGGGGTATCACGGGGTGTACCTCAGTTTGGGGGTAGCTACATATACACTATATTAGGTTAATCTACTAGGGGGTAGATGGGTGAGACGTGTGTGTAAGCTTTGAGTGCTAATAACACGTATAACCTAATAAATAAGAAAGTGTAATTGAACGGTATATGTAGGATTATTCAAGAAGTGTAATTTAAATTCATTCACACAAAACTTATGTTCTGACCCCCTCCTCATAACATTCGCAGGTTAAACAGAGACTTATAGCTTTGGGAATACTGATATAGCGGTATTGTGATTAAGGTAAAGCTATGTTTTAAATAAATTATATTTTACTCCTTCCGCTGTGAGGTGTTTTCCGAACTCTGACATATCACTTTTCTCTATCTTTTTCTGCAGGATACCAGAGCAACTAACTCGGGTTTCGGGGGATTGGATTTTTGAAAAAAATCGGTCCGTCGGAATTCGGGGTTGTTACACATTATATGTATAAAAGAAATTAATATAAACTAATATTATGTAACAAAATCAAACAATATCATAGTTATGTATATTAAATTTACTGACTATGATAGATTTCTACCATATATTGGGCAGCTATAGTTCTTTGTGCTAATTTTATTGAACTTTTTAAAAAAAAACTAGTCAAATCAAGCATCGAATATCAATATTGCTAAAGAGGGTGCTAAAAAGCCTTGATTTAGTGAATGTAGCGGAAAATGGCTAGGCAAGAAGCAGATTTATTGTACATCGGGGGTAAACTGAAATAGCATAGTGGTTTAAGTGTGCTACGGCTATAGCAAGGATTTCGCGGGGCTTTAGCGGGGTTTTAACCATATAGATCACGACGGAATCACTGTCAAATATATATATATATATATGTATGTATGTATATGTATATATATATCTAGGGATCCACAAGATAAATTCAATAATAGTTCCTCCACTCATGAAGATCTATGGTCTTCAATTGCTCCATCTTGATTAGCATCAAATGTCTTCTTCATTTACATATTCTCTGGTTCAGAATGGTTTCTGAATTTAAATGAGAACCAAGTTTTCCGTAGCACCGACGAATTGGCATGATTTTGATAGTCGGTTATTTAACTATCAAAATAAATTACCATTAAAATAAAATGAATCCATTAGTTTAGTACACAGTGTCATTTGGTCTTTTTAATTTTCCATTCGTAAATCAAAATCTTTAAATCTCCCAATATTTGGAACACAACTTTTTACTTCTTATTTCAAAAGTAAGATTATATTCAAACCCTTTTATTCAACTTATAAAATTTTTCAAATTATGGTTTATAATACCATACTCTCTCTTTGGAAATCTTATTTTAAAATTTTAACTATGTTTACGTAATTTGAGCATTAAGTAAATTAATATTTAAAACACTTTTTATTAACTTTAATAATCACGAATACATTAGATACCAGTCTTCATTCTATTATAAACTTCTGATGAGTTTATCCCAAACCATTCTATATCTGGATAAATTTAAATCCCATTCTCAAAATATGTGAATTTAGATCAAATCATTATAACTTAATTCACCTAACCACTTTACCTCAAATTTGGGTTTTCTGTTTCGATTTCCATTTCAACATTCATCAGTCCCTAACCGTAAATCAGTAAGAAAATAATTCCCTAAGTACCAACCCCAAAGGCCGAAACCAATAACAGATCAATACTTAGAATATCATTTAACTCAACCTATCTCCAGTTACATTCCAATTCTTAAATTCATATCTTGGACTTCTTATTTCATTCATAAGCCATTTCAAATAACTCGTTTAATTAATATATTCAATAAAACATGGATTTTATAACTTCGTCAAATCTTGGATTTTACGAAATCCAATTAAATAGGATTCCAGTAAGAATTCAATTTAAAACTTCAATTTAGATTTAACTTGTATTATTAACATAGTTTGCTCTTTAACTTCATTTAACGATAAATAGGGACTTATGATTTAATAAACTTTCATTAATGAATTTAATTACATTGATTATTTTAAAATAATCAACTTCAACATTAATAAAAATAAAAATGGTTTTTCTTTATTATTAACAATTCCCATTAAATTAACAAACTAATTTAATAATCAATTCCAGTTAACGCAGTTGACTTGGTCAACTTTAAACAATATTAACTCGCTAATCAATCCCCATTAGTTCCTTCTTTAAATTAATTAATAATATAATTAATTTAAATAATCCCCTTTACTTTGATTATTATTAAATAAATAATAATCAATTTCAATAGAATCCCATTTTAACAATTAATCTCCATTATTAATTGTTACGTTTATTTCTTCTCGCTTGCTTATCAATCTTAAAAATATATAAGAATTAGCTTTGTACAATCATTTAATAATTACTTGTAAACTTACATAATAAATATTCATATTCAAAATAATACATCTCAAGATCTATCTTCAGTTATAAAATAAATTTTATAACTTCATTTCTATTAGTTCACCCGACGATAAATCAATCTATATAAAATAGTATATTTTTAGGCCATTTGCTACAAACTTCTCAACCAGTATTGCCCATTGGTTAATACCACAACAAACATTGAATTTGGATTCAACGATCAATAATCAAATTAATAATCCAATCATGTTGGTTAAAAAGTTCATATAATGATGATATGAAAATAACAATAATTTGAGGAATCCAGTTATATCCCTCCAACTTGTTTTTCCCTGCATCCATATTTCAAATAAAATCGTCCATTCAACAGGACAACATAATATAGACATGAATAATTAATTCAGCTGATAATAGTCAATTACTAACAATAATTCAAGCATCCAATTTATGTTAATATGTCTATATTATTATAAACGTAACCAACAATGTAAGTTAGCTCCATTGGAAATAATCGTTAAAAATAACGATGAGTTTTGATTAAATTAAAAGAACGTTCAATTTTAATCAGTTATATAATAATATTCATCATATATCCAAGCAATCAGTAAATCATCCAACAATTAGCAAATATAGAACACAAATAATTTACCCTACTACGAAATATAAGTGGTACAACTGAGTGAGTTTGACTCACCTTGAATCCATTCGTCATTAAAGAGGTTGGTTTTAATTAAATTAAACAAGCGTTTAATTTAATTAAAAACTCCAGCTGCTTTCAACCGGGAACAACCCAGCTCTGGATTGTAGTGCTCGTCCATACGATCCCAACGCTTCTTGGTTTGTTCATTTCTGTTAATATTCATACATGTTATACAAATTATAACTCCTCCTTTATTTTAAATAAATTAACACTTTAGTTTAAACATAATTAAACTGCTAATTATAAGTTCAAATTAAATCGGCCATTTATATAAATCATTAGGCACGAAAATTTCATTTTATATTACTAGGCCACTAAAAAAATGATTAGGAACATTTGATACACGATTATATAAACCGGGTGATTAGGGAGATTTAAATTATCTTCTACCTACTGTTTTATTTCCAAAGAACACATTATAATATAATCGGCCATATTAACTATCATTAGGCACACTGAAAAACTTTCCCTCGCCTGCTATACAATTTCAAACCCAATACCCCATCGTTCTACTCCAAATAGGCTGACCCTTCTTTCTCTTTTTTCCTTTTTTCGGAAGGCCCACAGTCCACGTAACCCAACAATTCCCCAAACTAGCTTCTACAGGAACTCGTCTTCTCCAAACTCCCCTCTCTTTTTATTTTCTTCTGGAACCCATCATAACGTGTACACGTGCACCTTGAACGGTCATCCAAACTGCCGCACCCTCTGACGAGACCACCCACCAGTCCCTTTTCTTCTCCTCAACCAACTGCAATCGTTTGCCTCATCCTCAGGCTCCCCGATTAGATTCCGACCTTCCTACGCTGCCCTAGGCAGTAAAAACATATGACTTCTTTATCATCCAAACCCTACCAAAATTTTTGAGCCGACTCCATTCCTCACTAGGAACTTCAACACAATTTTAGATTCGTGAATTAAGACTTTAGTTTCCTATACTCTCCCAACATACCTACGTTGAACAAAAAAAGATGAACCAAAAAGTGGTCGTATTCTATAAAACCTATACTATATTGAAGAGTTTGATTTTTGGAGTGCAACCATGCTTGTTTCACGATTTAAGTGGATTAATTTCGCTGGAATTGATTTTTACAGACCTCCTGCAAATTTTATTTCACTATAAAAAAAGAACGAACAAGTTGAAGAATAGTGTTTATAAATTGAGGTGATTTGACAATCACGGAAAAGGCTTGGCACACACATGTTGAAATAACTTAGAAGGAAAGTGTATTGTAGAGGTAGGATAGTAGTATGTCTCCTTATGTGTTCTTTTCAATGGAAAGTAATGGGATTTATACATGTGTAAATAGTTCGGCTATCTTTTCCTAGGGTCTTCTTGGGTACTTGACTTGTGTTAGGTGATTGAATGGATTTTGCTGAGCACGGCAAGGTCTTCTCCTGTTCAGTTTAGCATAGATCAGTACAAAAAATGCTCATCTTAGTATAGTGGATACCAAAGCTTTCGGTAGCTATAAATCAAGTATACATTTTTCTTTTGGGGAGTACATATTGCTTTTGTCCTTTTTATGAATTGTTAAGAAACGATATGCAATTTTAGCTAGGAATTCACGATTTATTTTTGATGATATTCAGTTAGATTTTGATTTTATTCAAAGTAATTAAAATGGTACAGAAGCTAACCCATTAAGAAGGAACTAATGATATTTTACCTAGGTGTTTGGTACATTGTAGTAACAAGGTAGGATAAGGAACAATTAGATTAGCATGTGTGAATGGTAGGGTAGGTACAAAAATGGGGATAGAAAAAGCATGTGTTCTTTTAAATTCTGGATGGCTTGTATATATTAGATAGGTAGGTGTTTTACATGTTTTATTTGTTTATTACTTAAGGTAGAAGCCTCAATTCATTTTCTTATGGTTAAATTAGTTTTTTTTTTGCTATTTAACGTCAAACGTTAAATATATGCTCCTTCACACACAAGCTCCAAACTGAACGAAAATGGACACACTGTTATGTCTTGATATTTTGAATTCAATGAAATTAAGTTTATTAAAAACTGACTCTGTTTGCAAAACAAAGTTATTTTAATTTCAATTTATTTATCGACTAATGTTTTAAACTTCATGTGCTCACAAAATAACACTAATTGGCTCCAAACTTGAAATCTTGTTATAACTAGCTGTACGTATTCCAATAAAATTTGTTTCGTCAAAAATGGAGATTGTTTGAAAAATAGTTGTTTCTAAGGCTTATATAATATCAATAAAATATAAATAAATTTCAAAACAGTTAAATTCAATATTAATAAATTATAATTATTGTATATCCAAATAAAATAATCTACTACTTCAAATATAAACCAATATGGATTTATAACTCAACGTTAATGTTTTCATGTTAAATGATATTTGAATTATATAAAAATTCCTATTAAATAAATTATATAAACATTAAAACTTATTAACGATTCCATAGCGACCATTTGAAAATTTGATTTGTACATAACTCACAATATATAAGCTGAAATCTCAATTTTTTCTATTTCATTAGAAAATTGTCATTCAATATATTTTAATGTTTCTTGTTTCACATAATTCCGACTTAAAACGGATTCTGTATATACAATTGAAGTTCAAAACTCAATATTACGAACTATCGTGATGTTACGAGTTCGTTTTATATTAAATATAAATATTAAATCATCGTTTTATAAACGAATCCTATATTAAAATCCGTTAATATTCCAAATATAATATTTAAAGCAAATTTAAATATTCGAATTCAAATAGCCGAAAAGTTGGGTCGTTACAAGCGGGTCTCATGCTTACGTCTATATCCATATGAAGGGTAAAGAGGTGCAATAGGTTTATATATATGCTGAACTTCTTTTACCAAATGACTTTCTTAGTAAATCACCTCTTTATGGGGTGATAAATGAGGAGAACTGAGGGATTAAGAGGCTTCCTATGCCTCTAATCATATGCTCACGATAATTATAAATATAAACCGATTGATAAGATTAAGCAAAGGGACCTCTGTATGATAGAACTGGGTTAAATATATTAAACTACCTACTGGATGAACATTAGAATATGGCTTGAACGGATGAAGTCCTAACTTGTTAGGCTTGATTGGTTGATTGATTGTCAAAGATCATGAAAACTTATGTATGATAAGTTATCTGTGAGGTGCATAATGTTCATGATTAACCTATTAGATTAACTCAGGGAGGTGGGGAAGAATGAAAATTGAATAACAGCTGATAACACTGAAATTAAAAATGTAAATTAATGCATGAAAGGAGTCAATGTGGTTAGAGTGACCATGGCTTACATTGATCTATTTGGTTTCAAGTGGTAAACCAGGCATGCACAAGGCATATTAATGCCCTAAAGGCCTTTGTGTGATGGGCTAACAGGTGGGGGGTCCCACATAATGTGCACCATGGTGTTTAATGTAAGAGGACAGATTCAAGAAATCTAAACTGGGTAATTTTGGAAGTAATGAAGGTTAGCCTAAGGAATTTATAAAACCATGTTTAACAAGGGTAAAGGGATGACATAGGATGACATTCATGCATTGAATTGTTTATGGAATAAGTATATTTGAATATGTCAAGTGTGGTTAATCTTCTTTGGAAGCTATCTTCTGGTCAATTAAATGAGATTTAACTAGGGTTTAAAATTTGTTCTTACATATAGAAGGGTAAGTCATATGATAGGAAACGTATATATATATACAAATATTTTTATATGAATTTAGTATATACTCACACCAAACATTCTGTTTAACCTTATTTTCTTAATGGCATCAATGGGGTGTCTCAATTCAAAAGAGGCAGCCTCTAATGCTTTTGCATTTAATATTGAGGATAATTAGAAGAAGTAATGAAGTATTGCTTGGGGAAAAGAAGTATAATGCTTTTTTATGTTGCTATGAAGTTGTGATGAAAATTTTCTTGTTTATGTTTAAGTAATGAACTTGTATGAACCTTTATTGTAATATCTGCATGTATTAGTAGATTAGGTGAGTATTGGGACTTTGCTAGTTAATTATGCTGGGATTATTGTGATGATGTGAGTTATTATTGGAAATATAAGCTAAAATGTGTTGTCAAGATTCTCTAGATATTGATGAGAAGGACAAGGCTAGAATAGTATGTACAATTACCATTGAACATTAGAAATAAAGCTTCGGATTAATAAGCATATGGTTTATTACCGGAGTACTGGAGCATGTTAGGCACGGCTGTACAATTTACATGCTTAAAATTACATGTGACGGTGCAGTTTTATGAATGAAACATATGCTATACAAGTTAAGCTTCTAATGCTCAAGAAAGATTCAATAAAGAAGTAAAAAATATAGCCTTGTCTTTACAAGCAATATCCAAGGAGAAAGCATCCCATTTATGTTAGGTATAGGTTACATTTGCACCTAAAAATTCCCAAATTTCTGTGAATAATAAAAAGGCAGTAGTAGATTAATGGTTAGGAAATATTATGAGAATGGATGTCTTTCATTACTAATACGTCTGGGTGGAAAAATTGTATGTGTATGTGTACATGCACATGTCAGTGTGCATGCACAGGTTTACCCAGAAAAATCTACTTATAAATAAAAACATAGCTGAGTATGGTTAATAATATCTGCTTGTATGTATATAATAGAGTAATAATATTACTTGGTATTTATGCTCAGTTTGATTTTGTGAAAATTAATCAAAATTCATTTAATAAATTTTACTTCCTATGTGTAAACTCTATTTTGCAACGAATAAAAAGACTTAAGAAACATCTTTTAACATAAGTTTAATACAAAAATTCTTTTACAGGTATGTATATACTTGTGATACATGATCCCTGGAGAGGATGGCCCAAGAAGGAAAAAATTGTTTAGCTTATCAATATGGATTATATAAATGGTAAAATATTGAGGGGTCGTTCAGGTATCCACATGAACAACTCTTTGATCGTCTTACAAATTCGAAAAGGGGAAGATTGGTTACTAGCCAAATCCGATGTTTTCCTTTCCAATTTGGGTATCACTTATCTGCATATTCAAAAAGAAAAAAAAGTCCTCCATTTAAATAAGCGGAAAAACAGATTGAATAGAGTGAAACCGGAATGGCAATTTATTCATGATTTTGGAAATATCAACCAATTGATATTTCTTTTAATCGTTCAAAATCATACCCCTTCCATTTTTAATATTCTTAGTGTGTGGCCCTATAGGTTATTACAACGTTGGCGATAATTTGAAATCATAACTAAAATTACAAACAATATGCAACATCTAGTTACACATCATTGGTACCCAAGTTATAATAAAGTCAATGATTCGATACAACCTTGTTTGTGACCAATGTCTCAATGTAATTTAATTCTTTTAACCATTATATCCATGATTAACCTCAAGGCACGGAATGCATCATCCGCTTTATAATTTAATCCTTTTATCTTGATTTATGAGTAGGCTATTTAAAACAAATCAATATTTGTCTTACTCAATCAAGAGGCCCAAGGATAACACTACTTGTATTTGTAGGGTAAAAATCCATCTAGATCATTCATATTATTTAATTGGCTCAAGATGCACCCAATAATCATCTTTGTTGTCTACCCTGTTAAGAGTAACTTTTGATGATATCAAAGAACAAGATCCTCAAACAAAATGTAATGATTTCAGGCCTGAGGACTATTACATCATTGTCAATATGAGAATTACTTATGACACTATTAATAATGCTCCATGATGTTTTCTCATGTTGGGGCTGAAACGACAAAAACTTCCCCGTTTGGGAGAGCCCGGATTTAGTTGAGGACATGACAAATTCGAACGCAAACAGAAGAACATTTCATTGCTTATTACAACAATTACATTAGAGTAAAAGAATATAACAGAGTATGAATAAATAATATACATTTGATAAATATCAGAGGTTCAAATTACAAAAAGCAGAAAATAATAAATAACACAACTGAAACAAATGCACTAGCATTCCGAATATAACTCCAACTGTAAACCAGGATCCTGTAAGAATAAATATATACAAAACTAAAACTACTAGCTGCCCGTGTGGAAAATAAGGGCACCCAGAGTTTATGTTAAAACAATAAACTCCAAGTCAGTCATGTGACTGGTGTGAGAACAAAAACAATTATTTATAACTTTACTTTAAAACCAGGTAAATCAAGGGACCACGCCATATAACAAGGAACGGGTTTTCTCCCATGAATACCAGTGCATAAAACAGTTTATAGACAATGCAATGCTTTTGGAAAAATGAAGCTATTATATGACATAGGTCCCATCACATAATGCAACGCAAGTCAGAGGATGGAGTTTTACCTTATAATAGTCAAACATGCTTGGTACGTTTGAAAACAAATCATTTTGTTATTACTATAAGTGCATAGTGTATCAAACAATTTCAAATATAAATGTGTCAATCATAGACGGCTTAGTATCCCATGCTACTATGTCGCCATACTAGTTCCGCAATTAAAACCAAAATGTCGTATTGGAAGTTGGATTTCCATCATGAACCAAGGCAAGGGATCGTCCTTACCGAATTCGAGACACTCTAGCTCGAGCCTTAGGATCGTCTGCAACTGCACCTTGGATCTTAAGGGCCGGTCCTCTCTTACATTTGAGGATTGGTAATTCCTGAACAATACGTTTCCCCGCCCTATGCGGTGTAAGTCTGGTCAGTATATCGACCAAGTAATCCATCGGTCTCGTAGTGACCGATATATCCGAGGTACCTCGCTTTCCATCATCCACATAAGTAAAAATGTCTGGGCTCCATACCATGAAACCACTCCTAGCTAGAAAGAAACGCATGTTCTCCGTGCAGTCCTCTCCCGTTTCTGGTTCATACCGGGGTGTGAGGCTCACGAATTGACACTATACACAAAGCTATGCTATTTAAAGTCGTGCTTTAATCATTAACCACAAGACTCTTCTTTTCAACAGAAGCCTTTATCATTTTCATCTCAACATGCCACACTGACAATTCACGCCATGCAACTGATGTCTATCGATATATAACCTCTGAGCTCATACGTCTCAAAGAAGGGTGTTAAGAAAGAGAATAAATTCTCCGCCACCAAACAGATATATATTTAATAGAAACCAATCAACACAGAATAAAATCCAATGTCAGACACACATCCATTTACTAGTTCGTTCTAGGTCTGAACGAAACCGAGGCACCTTATTCCTCGTCCCATATGTCCAACACAGGAGGGAGGTCCTCACATATCCGGTCGACCTCCAAGTACATCTGGACAATCACCATTTATTATCTTGTCTTAGGATGCCTCCCAATCAAGACATCGGTAATCATCCAAATAATGTAAAGATCTCCGGTCTTCAACCACCTTCTTCATCATCGACTTATCATCGTATCAATTATTCAGAATGAGATACACCCGGTCTTTCCGAATAACTCACGTATCATGTAAACAAGTGCTATAAAAACATAATATACGCCTCATTCCAATCCAGAATATTCTTTTAATCAAATATTATTTTCATAATTTAAACTAAATTAAGGTTTTCCAAACTAGTCGGGATTAGCGAACCACACTGAAGTAATCATTAATTTTATTTCCCAATCCCAACCTATTCATCCCATGGAACAAAACTGGTAGTGCTCAATATCTAACACCACGGTGTTATTGGTAAAATTAAATACCATTTCACATTCAAATCTAATTAAAGATTTAACTATCGCCTGGAATAAAACTGGTGGAACTCCCGTTTTGATCATTTCTCAAATTCGATAATTTAAATTATCACATTTCCATTTCAATCTAATTAAAGATTCATTAAAACTCCAATTGGTTTTAATCTTCCAAAAATCATTACTTCATGATTATTCAAATTCAGGATATAAATCATGTCTTTAACTGGGTAAAGAACCAATGTCATTTAAAACATTGTTCACGATAAACCCAAAATCACATTCCATTAATTTTGGAATCTTCACGGAAAACAAATCAATATATATATATAATCGATATAAACTTCCATATCCAACCAATAATATAAATGAAATAATGGCAAAGCCTTTTAAATTCCATATATAGTAATAGTCTTCCTCCACAGAAGTTCACTTCGATTATTACCAAATCGAATTCCATTCCAATTTATTTTATTAAACTGGAAAACTTTTCTTTGGAAAATTCCATTAAATCTTAATAGAAAGATTTATATATTCCAAATCATATTTCACCGTTAATCGGGTTAAAGAACGAATGTCATTAAAGACACAGTTCACAATAAACCCAATTCACATTCCGTTTTATTCCAATTACTAAATATAATTGGAATTCTAATAATCTTAATTAAAAGATTTATTCTTTTCTCAACTGGGTTTAAGAACAGTGTTATTTAAGACATCATTCACGACAAACCCCAAATCCAATTTGATATTAAATACAAGGCTCTGAATAGAAATTATAACGGCTTATATTCAATATCAAATTCTGAAATCAATGGATATCGTGTTGGAATAACGATATATATTTATCTTCCAAATTCCCATAACAATATCCATATAACCATAGAATCCTTTATCAAAATATTCCAAAGATTATTTCCATTCCAATTTATTCATTGGAGAATTCTGGATATTTTTAAAACCATTTCAAATCCAATTTATTTATTTGAAAATATTGGATTGTTAATTTTAGATAATAATTAGTTCATTTTGATAAAAATATATTTTTATCTTTACAAACGTGGAATTTTTCATCCAAATTCTTTCCAAATCATTTATTATGAATATACACAAATTATTACTATTTTTGATAATTTTATCAAGTCCCGTACAGTAGGTTTCCAATAACAGCTACCAAACTGCACTTACAGCGACCATTTCCAAATTTGATTTGGACATAATTCCAAATCCAACAGTTAGATTTCAAATCTCATATATCCATTAGAAAGCTCTTTCCGATACGAACCCAACGGTTCCACCTTTAGGAGAATCTGACGGTCGGATCTCCTATAGTGTCAATTCGAAGTCAATGGTCAAAATTTGCGAACGGTCGCGGCGCGGCGCGTTTTATTCAGGCCATTTAATATATATAACATATATATTATATATATTTCATCGATTTCCATTTTTCAACGTATTTCATAAATTTGTTTATAAATTCATTTCAAAACGATTTCAACTTCATTTCAATTTTCAAATCAAATTTGAATATTCCTTAAAAAATTCGTTTTAAATTCATTTCAAAACGATTTTAACTTCATTTCAAATCAAATTTGAATATTCATTTATAAATTCGTTTTAAATTCATTTCAAAACTATGTTAATTTCATTTCAAATTTCACATCAAATTTGAATATTCCGTTATAAATTCGTTTTAAATTCATTTCAAAACGATTTTAGCTTTATTTCAAAATTTTAAAATAAATTTGAATATTCCTTTATAAATTCATTTTAAATTCATTTTAAAGGGATTTCAATTCCATTTCAAATAAAATTTGAATATTCATTTATAAATTCATTTTAAATTCAATCTAAAATGATTTCAATTCCATTTCAAATTTCAAATCAAATTTGAATATTCCTTATCATTATAATATTAAAATGATAATGTTTTCAAAATATATGATTTTGATTATACACCGAATATTATTTAAAAATATTCTTTATTTCTGAATTAGAATCAGGCTCAATAAATTATCATATAATTTCAACTATATAGGTTTCAACATCACATGTATATAACAATAATGAAAACAATCATTAAAAATTCATACAACATCTAGAGTGCATTTTTCAACTGTGTAAGCATTAAAATAAATAAATAACACTAATACAGTTTGTTAACCCATCGATTGACATACAACTAATTATTGGGATCAGTGTATGTCAAATATTATCCCAATACCCATGTGGGGTTTTCAAACAACAAACACAGATTTTATTTGTGCATTTGGGCGATGTGTAGAATTTATCGTCCCAACCACTGTTAGTTAAATGTGTGTACATAAACAAATCATCCGATTTGTAAATGAATATCTATTTTAACACATTAATATATTTTTTATAGTTTTATTATTTTTAATGATTAAACATTTTATTCAACACATGAATATTTTATTATTTCATTTCTGCAATAAAAATGATATTTTTATTGATTACACATTTTATTCAATACATGGATATTTTTATATTCCATTTCTATAATAAAAATTATATTTTTTTGTTCAAACATTTTATTCAACACAATACAATCAATAATCACAATACAGTCCATTCAATCCAAACAAACATTGAAGGTTTGTACAATAAATGGTGTCGGGTGCTACTAAGCGCCGTCTACATCCTAGTATATATTTAACTGTAAAGAAATTTGAGTGAGAAGGCGTTCTCACATTGGTTTCCACTCCGCCAGTTTTTTATTTCTGAATTTCTGACACGGTTCGGGTTTGAATTTGGAAAAATTTCCAACTAGCTCCAAATTTGACCTGGTAAAATAGTCTTGTTGCGAAGCTCTCGCCCCCATGGTCGCAACGGATCCAGTTTCATGCGATTTGACCTCGTTTGGAAAAGTTACGGGAGTTTAAACATTGTTGAGACAAGATTTTGATCAATGCCAACATGTAAAGGTGCAATGAAGATCATTTCATAGAGATAAGGTTTTTTACTTTGAGTCGTGTTAGAAATATGTTAAAATCTATCCTCAAAGTATAACACGAATGCACAAAACAATATCATATCTTCGTTGCTGAAATCTGTATATTTAAGGAATTGAAAAGTCACAGAAAAAGCCCAAGGTCCAGGATCCGACCGGGAAAGAGTGCAGAGTGATATAGACTATGGACCGAGGTTCTCCGGTCCATAGCCAAAAAACGGTCGACCGCCCAAAAAAGGACCGGTCGACCGGTTTTACTGTGTTTGCACGTAACGGCTATTTTTTTGATTTTTTAAATTTCCAGAAACTTAACCAGTCGACCGGTGATTTTCAACCAGTCGACCGGTTCCGAACAGCAAGCTTTTTTATGAAGGGTTGCTTCCATTCATCAAGAGTTTTCTCTTCAATTTTCAATGGAAACGGATGCAATCTTTTGTAGAAACTCTTCATGAAGGAATGCAACTATTCTACACTATAAATAGACTTGAAATCATACTTTCAAATCACCGATTCTTGCTCTAAATTCTGATCTTACTTTCTAAATATTATTGCATTCTAAAAGCTCTCAAATATTTCAATTGCTTATTGAATCATTGAAATTATTTCATATCTCTTCATTCAATAAGTAATATACTTCCTTAAATATATGCATTCAAAGTATATACTTGAGGATCAGATTATAGGAAGATTGTACTCAAATTGTTGACTATCCGTGTTGAATCAAGAACACAAAGCAGAAGTCAAAACCATTGTATTAGTTGAAGTCCTGTGTGTGATCAGGCAAGTGTTGAAGTCCTATGTGTGATCAGGCAAGTGTTGAAGTCCTCGTGTTGTTAGAGGCGTGAAACCCCGTTCGGTTGCTCGGGTGTTGTGAACCTGTTCCTCCGGGTGAAGCAAGGTTGTTGATTAGTGAAAATCCAGAGAGAGGTCTGGGACTGGATGTAGGACGGTGGTCTGAACCAGTATAAAAAGCCCTGGTGTGATTTTTCTATTTTTACTGCATTTACTATACTACTGTTCTGTGATTAGCTATTACTTTATACTTGAATATTGTTTGTCATATTACACGATCCTTGTGAGTGTACTATACTTGACAAGTACACGCACGTACTTTCAAACATTAATCACTTTGATAATTAATCAATTAATTATCCACTAACCATCCTTTAATCACTTTCTCTCCCGTTTCTTTTCTAAACCGAAGAACCCATCAGCTCCCTCACCCTCTCTCCTCCACGCTCTTGCCAGAAGCCACCAGGAGCCGATCCGCCACCACCACAGCGAAGCCCCCAGCACAGCGCACCACCCCATGAAGCACATTAGATTCAAACCCCCTTCCTAGCTATAAACCCCTGCGATGCGGATGATTTTGGGGAAGAATTTCTCCCAAATGAAGCCATAATAACTGATCCTAGCCGTTGCTATCCTAGATCTTAGGGTGTTCTATGAATTTTGTTTTGAATTTGGGGAATTGAATTGGAAGAATTTTTTGTTTGAAAATAGGATAGAATCGACCCTTGATTTGGGGCGTGGCGGTTACTGATGGAAAGGGGGTTAGGGTTAGAGATATGGGCCTTATATGCTACATATTTTAATAATATTTAGTTATTTTAATTTCAAAAGTACATGTTTATTGTCATGAACTCCAAATAATACCCAATGACTGTTACCCCTAGCTAAATACCCTTATTCTGGACATAATGGGATATGTCTGGTAAGCCAATTCGATTATTTCGATCAGTTTTCATTAAGATTAAAATATAAATCAATATATATTGAATTTAAATGTACATATTAATTTACCAGGGAAACATACCAACTCCAAAAATTCCAGAAAAGAAAATCTAGCTATGTTTTGACAATATGGTCCTAACAAAACTAATTTCATCGAATTTGGAGACCGTTTTAAAAATGGTCATTTTCTGGTCGATCCAATTCGAATTTAAATTGCCAAACACGTTTAAATTTACACGCTCACATATTAATTCCAAAAATTATGAAAATTGGAATCTAGCAATTATTTGATATTCCGGATCCAACAAAAGTAGTCTCGTTGAAAACGGAGGTCATTTGCAAAATGGCTATTTTAAGGGCTATATATTATATAAAATATATATAAATTCCATAGCGACTATTTTAAATTTTAAACTGAACATAACTTTTTATTCCCGTTTTGAAATCTGGATTTTTCACATTCGCTAGAAAGATATAATTGAACAGATTCAAATATTTCTAGTTTTACCGAAATCCGATTTATTTTGAATTTGTACATTCAATTGAAATCTGAAATCGAATTTTCAAACTGCGGCGCCATTTCAAACTCCTTTTATAATTAAATTAAATATATATTTTCTAATTTTGATTAAAATAAATTTTTAGTCGTTATTATTTAAAATAAATCATTTTAAATTTTCAAAAAACATCAAAATAGCTAAAAAAAAATGGTTCTGAAAATCGGGGTTGCTACAATCTCCCCCACTTAAAATCTTTTCGTCCTCGAAAAGGAACGGAGCTGAAAGTTGTTTAACTAACCAACTCAACTTTCATTCTACAACTTTTCAATTTCTAAGAAATTCTAATTTTCCAAAAATTTGGCTAATACCCCAAATTTTCGAAAAATTTCACCATAACCTCCTTTGTACGGGGAGATGATTAAAATCGCAACTTGCCTCACAGGGCCCTCACCAATCCAAAAGAAAAAGAAAAAGCCAAGTAACTAGCCAATCGACTCATAAAATCATCAAAACCCAAGAAATACAGTAAATATGTACCTATTTGTTGGGCATACAGTTTTATTCCTCTTATTAGCTTCCATGTTATGACCTGCTCAATTTATATACATGTATATATGTGCAATTTCCATCAATTTTCAATTCAGTTCAATATTTGGTTCAACTTGGCTAAATTTACTTTCCATTTCCATATTGGGTATATTAGATAACAAATAATCGAACATCACAACCAGAATCGATTAGTTGATTTTCTTTTCAAATTCATAATTTTTATATATTCAAAAATCATATTTTTGATGCCAATTCACAACAATAAACCCTATCTGTGTTTTGGTTCTCACACCAGTCAATTGCACACCAGTCAATCATATTTTAGATATTCCTTTTTCTTAACTCGAACATAAATACTAATGATGTCTAGACATAACCAGAATTATCCTTGAGAGACTAGAGTGTGATTCTATATCTATCCAGCAAATTTAAGGCTTTGTATATACTCTAGCTAGGCGTATATTCAAAATCTTGATATACTCGATAGTTCAAATCAATTTAAAATAAAATATTCAATTACGAATAACTGATATAAAATTTCAAAACTAAATTTGATTTCAAAAACAACACTCTTCACACTCGTTCTCGGATACTACTGATCCCATCTCCAACGAGTCATTCTTATTGGATATTACTAATCCAATCTCTGATGAATTCTTTCGTTTGGTTCTAATGTGTCTTGCTCTCGAGCTCTGTAAACCAGAGCTCTGATACCAAGCTGAAACAAACCAAACTTCCCCTTTTGGGAGAGCCTGGATTTAGTTGAGAAAATGACAAATTTGAAATCAAACAGAAGAACATTTCATTGCTTAATACAACAATTACATCAGAGTACAAGAATATAACAGAGTATGAATAAATAATATATATTTGATAAATATTATAGGTTCAAATTACAAAGTAACGGAAAATAATACATATCAAAACTGAAACAAATACACAGATACAGAGCGTTCCCAATATAGCTCCAGCTGTAAACCAGGATCCTGTAAGAATAAATAACTGCAAAACTGAAACTACCAGCTGCCCATGTGGAAAATAAGAGCACCCAGAGTTTAGGTTGAAACAATAAACTCCAGGTCAGTCATGAGACTAGTGTGAGAACTAAAACAGTTATTTATATCTTTACCTTAAAATCAGGTAAATCAAGGGACCACTCCGCATGACATGGAATGGGTTTTCTCTCATGAATACCAATGCATAAAACCGTTTATAGACAATGCAATGCTTTTTGAAAAATGACGCTATTCTAAGACTTAGGTCCCATCACACAATGCAACGCAAGCTAGAGGATACAGTTTTACCTTATAATAGCCAAACATGCTTGGTACGTTTGAAACAAATCATTTTGTTATTACTATAAGTGCATAGTGTATCAAAAAATATCAAATATAAATGTATCAATCATAGACGGCATAATATCCCATGCTACTATGTCTCCATACTAGTTCTGCAAGTAAAACCAAAATTTCGTATTGGAAGTTGGATTGCCATCATGAACCAAGGCAAGGGATTGTAACGCCCCGCCTCTATACCCACTATCATCCAGTTCATTTCAGAGAAATGTCGTAGACCATAACGGAGAATGAGGTTTGTAAAGACCGACCGATTGTATGATTACTCCATGTGAGGAATACACATCGAACTCTAATACCGATTAAAATTTTGACATGACCATTCGGCATGACGAGCAACTGCACAATGGCTATATGCAATTCGGAAAGCAGTATAAAATAGACAACAACAATAATACAAATATCGTATATCTCAAAGCCAGACATAGAATAATCATATCACAAAGGCGAAATAGATATGAATAAACCAAGAATGTGTATAACAAGCTAGTGGTCAACAAAGATCCACTAATATATGTACCATGATCTAAATTAAAGAATATGCACACAACAATAGATAATGTCATAGGTAAAAAAGTACATAAAGATGCGGAGACAGAGTAGCAAGCTGAAAGCGGAAGATCAATCCTGCGATGAGACCCAGAGGAGTACCTAAAATGACTCGGTCTGACCTGAGTATTATTTATAGGAATAAATAGTAAACGAGTCAGTCTAGCCGTACTTATCAAATAAACTGGGATAACAAGAGATATAACAAAGGATGACATGATTCTAGTAATAATATCGAATCATAAATAAATATGAAACATGACATGTCAACACGATCAGGAAATGACAACGGAATGTCAGCACACAAATGTCTCTAAATAATCTCCTAGCTAATGTAGAATGCAACATTCAACTAATAGCACACAACAGGAAATGACAGAGGAATGCCACATAAACTAAACACATGAATGACAACGGAATGCCAAATACAAATCAAGTTGACGCGCATCGCATCAAAGTAAACATAAATCAAATTGACGCGCATTGCATCAAAGTAATCATAAATCAAATTGACGCAAATCGCATTAAAGTTATCAAGAATCCAGAAATCGATAGAAATCCAGAAAACATCATAAAAAGTGGATACCTCCCAGATGAGATACGATCTCTAGGTAGCGAACCTATATGTTTGAGCCGAAGCTCCCCACAGATCCAGGTCGTGACCCCGAAAGAGTGAAAACACATAAATCGTGAAATCTCTATAAAACATCATAAATCATAGAAAGTTGGACCTAGGTCCCATAGGTGAAATACAAGAATCGTAAATCCCACTCGGGCGATCGAGGGCCACAAAACATAAGTCATAAAATGAACAGGAGGTATCGACAGATAGTGCGGAAACTATCTGACTGGAGTTCCCCGGATAGCGTGGAAACTATTAAAGTGAACTACAATCCCCCGGAGACATAGCTAGGAAACTAAGTCCAAATCATAAAACGAATCACATCGATCCGGGTGAGTATAAATTACTCCGGGATAGTGAATATAAGAAAATAGTTAAATGTCCCATAACCACTCGCTATTCTCGAATATTTACGAACCCGTTGTTGGTTCATACTCAAAACAGAGAGAATCACCATGCATGTTCGAATGCACGAGTCCAAGAGTTATTCGCCGAAGTAAACGTATAAGGGATCATAGTCCTCAGTTTTACTAAGGTAAATAAACTAAATTTCTCGCCCGATCGAGTAAAGAGGATCCGTACACACTAATAGATTGGAATCCATAGAAGGATTCATGGTCCATTAATAATATATAAACCCTCTTATAATTTGAAGTGACAATAAACAATAGTACGATTGCCGAGGCAAATCGATCAAGTGGATTTACGTCAAAATGACGTAAATTCAAATCAAAAATCATCAAATGTAAATTCGATAAATCGAATATACATATAGCTCGTTAGTGAATCCAATGACGTTAAGAAATGATTAGAAATCACCCTGAAGCGTCAAGAAACAAAGACACAAAATTAGGTGCCATGGATCAGAGTACAATCACCAAGGTGATTGATAATGTGAAATTCACATTACAACAACATACAGGAAAACAAAGGGATAACGGTTGTATTTTCGATCAACGAACGAATCGAAATCCCAAACTAGCACCCGAAGGTTTTAAACTATATCGGAATAGACTCGAAGGATATCGAGTCGATAATTCACGTTTCAGAGTCATGAATCATATTAACAAGAGTATTGAATAAATTCGATATACAAAATAAAGCACACGGGCTCTAGAATGATCACTTATTCAATTCACATCATAAACAATGTGAATAGAACAAAAGAATCAACATCGAAAGAATCTTTTGAGAATCAAAGACGACGAATCGAGCTGCTAGAATCTGTGAATTCATGAAGCTGAAGTTCACCATCGAAGTATGAACGGCCCGAGCTATGGCCGGGAAAGAGCCTGGATGCATCTAAACTATTGACCGTGGTCTCCACTGGTCAACAAATCAAAAACAGATTCAGACGTCTGAATCATTTAGGTCAGACGTCTGAATGTGAAATTTCCTGAACCCGTAAGAATTTAGTTCATTTTGGACCCTATTTAGACGTCTGAATTATCCTAGCCAGACGTCTGAATTATAACTCAGATGTCTGAGCTATAATTTTCAGACTTCTGAATTTGTTTACTTGGTTCCATAATTATTTGAAGCAGGTCAAACGTCTGACATGTAATATTCAAATGTTTGAATCCTGTTCCAGAGCACAATTTGCCTTGAAAACATGTTTAAAACGATATCGACGAATGCTCAAAGGCTTATGATGTTATGCACATGTATATGAGGCTTCAAATACTTGTTGAAACAACTTATAACACCCAAATACACATGCACAAAACTCATACAAAAGATTAGCAATGGTTTTGATTATAAATTCCAAAACAGGCAAATTTTCTAACCAAACTAATCAAATACGATTCAAGCGACTTGTGAAGGCTTAGAACTATGTCGGGGTGGAAATGGAGCTTCACAATACCGCCAAAACAACTCGCAACATACATAAATGGATTATATGAGCACTCCAAATCATAATTTTAAAACTCAATGAAACATGAATACATGAATCGACTAAGTTACACTAGCCTACTCAATTCACTAGCATATGCAAACTCAAATGGATACTAAATTACACTTTTACAAGCCAATGGCTTAAGGCATAGATGTGAGTTCAAAAAAAATTCACCTTTGCTTGCTAGAGGATATAAATCAAGCCAAAGCTTTGTTAACTCAACCTCTCATCAACAAGAGCTCAAGAATCATCAACCTAAACACATATACATGAATCTCCTACGAATTAGGTCATAAGAAATTTCAAAAATTTAAGAGAGAATAGATTGGAGAGATGGAGAGCAGCTTACCTAAGCTTTTCTTTGGATTTGCACTTGATTTCAACAAGAATTTTAGCTCTAAGATCTAGCTAGGGCTTAGGGAATTTCTATTTTCCATTCCCTCTCCCCATTTCTACTTCTTTGTTGAAATGAGAATGAATGAAGGAGAGAGCTAGGAGGGGTTACATGATGAGCTAGGTTAGCTCAACCAAGCCCTAGCCAAGGTGCCAAAATTCCAAAGCTCGGAATATATCGAAGTTTATACTTTTCGAACTCCTAAACGATGTTTTGAATTCAGTGGAAGTGGTTTCGAGTCCAAATTCATTCGTATGCGAAAAGTGATATTTTGGTCATATAGTCAAATGAGAAAATGACCAGATTTTACCTAACTTCGAATGTATCGACGCTTATAGTCAAAAAGGTTGTAAACGACGATTCAGACTCAATGGAAGTGGTCCCAAATCCTTATTTTATCGATTGTGAAAAATGACATTTTGAGTGACATATCGGACACGACGATATATTTAAATAAAATATTTAAATCTATTATCATCAAATGAGCGGGTTATTACAGACTTCACCCTTAAAAGAATTGCGTCCCCGCAATTCCTTAAGAAGGAAGTAATAAGTAACAACCAAAAATAATACCATGGAGTGGTACCACAAGAACCGATACGAAATGAAAAGATCACACCAACGGCTAGGTGAGATCCCAATTTCGTCTTGTAAGATCATAAAAACTAGAGTTCAACCTCGAATTCCATTACCTATGAAGGTAGTCATCACAAACGGGTAAAATAATTCTAGAAAAATTCATAAGCGCTATGAATTCAAATAGACTCGCCTTTCTTCGTATGATTCTCAAGGGAATGAGAATCAGTAGAATGCACAAAAACCAAGAAAATCTAATTTGGAATTTCAAGGAGCAATGGGATTACGTCCTACAGACATGAGATATCAATAGTAGATATTTCTCTTAGGATATGAAATGGGAATTTATGATGGTTGACTAATCCATTCCCAAACTCAATCACGATGATGTAGCGAACATCGAACCTGAGCACTTTAGTTTTGCGACAAGGTGGATGACACCGACAAAAGCATAACACAAAGACTCCAACGAATTTAGCTAAGGAGAGCAATTCTCAAAGGAATAAACAATTTTTAATATCAATGATTCATGGTTGGTAACGGAATACCAACGAGCTAGAAACCGATAAACAAATATTGGTAAAAGAATACCAATGGACTACAAGTCGATAATCAAATATTGGTAACGGAATACCAATGAACTAGAAATCGATAACAAATATTGGTAATGGAATACTAATGAACTGCACGAGGAAATTGATTTCTAACCAGGTACTAAATCTCATTTAGTAACCATAAAGATGAATCATTAGTAATTATACGAAATTCCCAATATTCAGAAACTCGAGTATCGACTTTAGAAAATCGGGAACATCGAGAAGATGATGAATAAGTAGTGCACAACTTACCACGTTGGAACAACATGATTTAAGATTATTTTCCGCCAAAAATCTCAAAGCGCAAAAACATCAGCAATTAATCAAAGAAGCAATAGACAAATTCTATAACAAAATGAGATTAAACCAAAGAGGTCGTAATCCCCAAAGATTTGATTGACAAGGATTAACAAACTTGCGGAGACAATTGTCAACCCAAATGATTCAAACAAAAAAAGGAGGAATACCGAAAGAGCTCATCCTTTCGATATTCATTTCTAAGAACAACGCAAGGCTAAGTCCATAAGTGAATTGACTATAGCACTTCCGAATGACTGACTAGATCATAGATTCGAAGAAAGAAGTTACTGAATTTGTCGTGGATTGCAAAACCCAAATCTTCCCTCTCCAACGGGAATTCCCATTCTCTCAAGTGATCGCTCACTAGAGAAAATAAGGAGACCCATGGAATCATAAGAATACTAAATTCTATTCAGCAAATCGAAACAAGGATTAGGAATTAGTCTAGATTCTCAATCACTAAGAATTCTCGAAAATCAAAGATCTGAAATCCAGAAACAAGAGACATAAATAAATAACTTTTTGGGTTGTTCCTGGAGTTGTTTAATTTACTCAAAGAAAAGATTCAAGATAATTTCTAAATGAAAATCTTGAACCACTCAAATTCTTGGAATTGCTATAAGGATATCTAGAAATAAATTATCTAGAAAAATAACAAACAATTACGAAAAATCACAAAAACCCCAAAATATTATTATTTTGATTAACTTATTAATGGTTAATTTAATTTTAGGGATCATTTCAAATGTCGGATTATCACATAATGGTTCAACATGGCGTCCCATATCTCGTTCGAGATCCTTAACGTACCCGATGACAAGAAAGTCCTCACAATTTCTAACGTTCATGCAAATCTCGCGAAAATATAAAAATTCAATAAATCATTCGGGATGGCATAAAGGAGTTAAAATTCCTTTATCAACTTACGAATAAAACACAAATGATATCTTTTGATAACGAAGAACATGATCGACGTATATCAAAAGAACAAAAATAAAATAATCTCTGAACAAGGTAAATGGCATTAAGGAATTAATGACACGTACCTTGACTCAAGAAGAGGGATCACAAGAAGCGGGTTGCATTCCCTCGTTCCTGATCTTGAGTTTGGAACGCAATGAGGTAACACAAATGTATCGTTGCGCATTTATTGAGTAAATTTAGCACAATTAATGCTTGGTGACTCACACCGGCACAACGAGGTAACAAATGAGTTGTTTTAGCCCGAAGACTTGGTAATCTCACGCTAAACTAGAACTATATAGCTGACAACAAGGGAGTAGATTTAGTCACAAAGACATGGTATCTCCATACCAACCGACAAGTGATCAACAGACCATGTTCGGTACATAACGACGTACGAAACAATCTTAACTAGAAATCAAGAAATGTCAGGATCAAAGATGCTTACGACGTGCGTAATGACATATGGGCAAGATATCCAATGATCAATCAACTACAAGGACCATAAATGATCAACAAGATAAGTGTGATACACAGTAGGCCAAACAGACATCGATTAGCAACTCGAGTCAAAGAACGAAACAGAAGCACCACTAGAGCACACGTGCCCTAGATGAACTATAGAAATCAACCTGAAGTGGAGGAGACGATAACTATTCTAAAAGACTAAAATAGGCCACTTAGGACATAATCACCCCTCCCGTAGGAGGTACACTGGGTGAACCGGCACTTGCACGGCTACGACAAACTATTTCGCTTCTTTAAGGAGAAAGGAGGAAAAAGTTAGTATCAAGTTGTATTCAAATAACGTGAATTCAATCAAAATGGAATCGTATAGAAAGATAAGCTATGACAGGTCTTAAGACTGTAACTAAAACCATAAAGCACGATTCCTGAGTGAGGCTTAAGACAATACCATCGTTATCCTATCTTACACTGTTCCGGAAAGTGGCTCCGATACCAACTGTAACGCCCCGCCTCTATACCCACTATCGTCCAGTTCATTTCAGAGAAATGTCGTAGACCATAACGGAGAATGAGGTTTGTGAAGAGCGACCGATTGTATGATTACTCCATGTGAGGAATGCACATCGAATTCTGATACCGATTAAAATTTCGACTTGACCATTCGGCATGACGAGCAACTACACAACGACTATATGCAATCCGGAAAGCAGTATAAAATAGACAATGGTATATCTCAAAGCCAGACATAGAATAATCATATCAAAAAGGCGTAATAATATGAATAACCCAAGAATGTGTACAACAAGCTAGTGGTCAACAAAGATCCACTAATACATGTACCATGATCTAAATTAAAGAATATGTACACAATAATAGATAATGTCATAGGTACAAAAGTACATAAAGCTGCGGAGACAGAGTAGCAAGCTGAAAGCGGAAGATCAATCCTCCGAGGAGACCCAGAGGAGTACCTAAAATGACTCGGTCTGACCCGAGTATTATTTATAGGAATAAATAATAAACGAGTCAGTCTAGCTATACTTATCAAATAAACTGAGATAAAAAGAGATATAACAAAGGATGACATGATTCTAGTAATGATATCGAATCATAAATAAATATGAAACATGACATGTCAACACAATCAGGAAATGACAACGGAATGTTAGCACACAAATGTCTCTAAATAATCTCCTAGATAATGTAGAATGCAACATTCAACTAATAGCACACAATAGGAAATGACAGAGGAATGCCAAAAAAACTAAACACATGAATGACAGCGGAATGCCAAATACAAATCAAGTTGACGCGCATTGCATCAAAGTAAACATAAATCAAATTGACATGCATCGCATCAAAGTAATCATAAATCAAATTGATGCACATTGCATCAAAGTTATCAAGAATCCAGAAATCGCTAGAAATCCAGTAAACATCATAAAAAGTGGATACCTCCCAGATGAGATACGATCTCTAGGTAAAGAACCTATATATTTGAGCTGAAGCTCCCCACAGAGGCGAGTCGTGACCACGGAAGAGATAAAACACATAAATCGTGAAATCTCTAGAAAACATCATAAATCATAGAAAGTAGGACCGAGGTCCCATAGGTGAAATCCAAGTATCGTAAATCACACACGGGCGATCGAGGACCATAAAACATAAGTCATAAAATGAACAGGAGGTATCGACAGATAGTGCAGAAACTATCTGACTAGAGTTCCCCTGATAGCGTGGAAACTATTACAGTGAAATACAGTCCCCCGAAGACATAGCCAATAAGCTAAGTCCAAATCATAAAACGGATCACATCGATCTGGGTGAGTATAAATTGCTCCGGGATAGTGAATATAAAAAAATAGTTAAATGTCCCATAACCACTAGCTATTCTCGAATATTTATGAACCTGTTGTTGGTTCATAGTCAAAACAGAGAGAATCACCACGCATGTTTGAACGAACGAGTTCAAGAGTTATTCGCCAAAGTAAACTTATAAGGGGTCATAGTCCTCAGTTTTACTAAGGTAAATAAACTAAATTTCTCGCCAGATCGAGTAAAGAGGATCCATGCACACTATTAGATTGGAATCCATAAAAGGATTCGTGGTCCATTAATAATATATAACCCTCTTATAATTTGAAGTGACAATAAACAATAGTACAATTGCTGAGGCAAATCGATCAAGGGGATTTACGTCAAAATGGCGTAAATTCAAATCATAAATCATCAAATGTAAATTCGATAAATCGAATATACATATAGCTCGTTAGTGAATCCAATGATGTTAAGAAACGATTAGAAATCACCCTGGAGCGACAGAAAACAAAGACACAAAATTAGGTGCCACGGATCAGAGTACAATCACCAAGGTGATCGATAATGCGAAATTCACATTACAACAACATACAGGAAAACAAAGGGAAAACAGTTGTAATTTCGATCAATAAACGAATCGAAATCGCAAACTAGCACCCGTAGGTTTTAAACTATATCAGAATAGACTCGAAGGATATCGAGTCGATAATTCACATTTTAGAGCCATGAATCATATTAACAAGAGTATTGAATAAATTCGATATACAAAATAGACCGCACGGGCTCTAGAATGACCACTTATTCAATTCACATCATAAACCATGTGAATAGAACAAAAAAAATAAACATCAAAAGAATCACTTGAGAATCAAAGAAGAAGAATCGAGCTGCTGGAATCTATGAATTCGTGAAGCTGAAGTTCACAAACGAAGTCCGAACGGCCCGAGCTCCGGCTGGGAAAGTGCCTGGATGCATCTAAATTGTTGACCGTAGTCTCCACTGGTCAACAGTTCAAAAATAGATTCAGACGTCTGAATCATTTAGGTCAGACGTCTGAATGTGAAATTTCCTGAACCCGCAAGAATTTAGTTCATTTTGGTCCCCATTCAGACGTCTGAATTATTCCAGCCAGACGTCTGGATTACAATTCAGATGTCTGAGCTATAATTTTCAAACTTCTGAATTTGTTTACTTGGTTCCATAATTATTTGAAGCAGGTCAGATGTCTGACATGTAATATTCAGACATCTGAATCCTGTTTCAGAGCACAATTTGCCTTAAAAACATGTTTAAAACAATATCGACGAATGCCTATGATGTTACGCACGTGTATATGAGGCTTCAAATACTTGCTGAAACAACTTATAACACCCAAATACACATACACAAACACTTATACAAAAGATTAGCAATGGTTTTGATTATAAATTCCAAAACGGGCAAATTTTCTAACCAAACCAATCAAATACGATTCAAGCGACTTGTGAAGGCTTAGAACTATGCCCTCGCAACATACATAAATGGATTATATGAGCACCCCAAATCATAATTTTACAACTCAATGAAACATGAAGACATGAATCAACTAAGTTACACTAGCCTACTCAATTCACAAGCATATGCAAACTCAAATGGATACTAAATTACACTTTTACAAGCCAATGGCTTGAGGCATAGATGTGAGTTCAAGAAGAACTCACCTTTACTTGCTAGAGGATAGAAACCAAGCCAAAGCTTTGCTAAATCAACCTCTCATCAACAAGAGCTCAAGAATCTTCAACGTAAGCACATATACATGAATCTCCTATGAATTAGGTCATAAGAAATTTCAGAAATTGAAGAGAGAATAGGTTGGAGAAGATGGAGAGGAGCTTACCTAAGCTTTTCTTTGGATTTGCACTTGATTTCAACAAGAATTGGAGCTCTAAGATCAAGCTAGGGCTTAGGGAATTTCTATTTCCCATTCCATCTCCCCATTTTTATTTCTTTGTTGAAATGAGAATGAATGAAGGAGGAGAGAACTAGGAGGGGTTATATGATGAGGTAGGTTAGCTCAACCAACCCGTAGCCAAGGTGCCAAAATTCCAAAGCTCGGAATATATCGAAGTTTATGCTTTTCGAACTCCTAAACAACGTTTTGAACTCAGTGGAAGTGGTTTCGAGTCCAAATTCATTTATATGCGAAAAGTGATATTTTGCTCATACACTCAAATGAGAAAACGACCAAATTTTACCTAACTCCAAATGTATTGACACTTATAGTCAAAAAGGTCGTAAACGACAATCCAGACTCAATGGAAGTGGTCCCAAATCCTAATTTTATCGTATGTGAAAAACGACATTTTGAGTGACACATCGGACACGACGATATATTTAAATAAAATATTTAAATCTATTATCATCGAATGAGCGAGTTGTTACAGGGTTCGTCCTTATCGAATTCAAGACTCTCTAGCCCGAGCCTTAGGATCAGCTGCAACTGCACCTTGGATCTTCAGGGCCAGTCCTTTCTTACATTTGAGGATTGGTAATTCCTAAACAAAATGTTTCCCTGCCCTATGGGGCGTAAGTCTGGTCAGTATGTCGACCATGTCATCCATCTTCCCCGTAGTGACAGATATATCCGAGGTACCTCACTTTCCATCATCGACATAAGTAAAAATGTCTAGGCTCCACGCCATGACACCTGGAAAGAAACGCATGTTCTCCTTGCAGTCCTCTCCTATTTCTGGTTCATACCGGGGTGTGAGGCTCGTGAATTAACGCTATACACAAAACTATGCTATTTAAAGCTGTGCTTTGATCATCAACCACAAGACTCTGCTTTTCAACAGAAGCCTTAATCATTTGCATCCCAGCATGTCACACTGACAATTCACGCCGTGCAACTGATGTCTATCGATATATAACCTCTGAGCTCATACGTCTCAGAGAAGGGTGTTAAGCAAGAGAATAAATTCTCCGCCACCAAACAGATATATATTTAATAGAAATCAATCGACACAGAATAAAATCCAATGTCAGACACACATCCATTTACTAGTTCGTTCTGGGTCGAACAAAACCAGAGGCACCTTATTCCTCGTCTCATGTGTCCAATGCAGGAGAGAGGTCCTCACATATCCGGTCGGTCTCCAAGTACGTCTAGGCGATCACAACTTATTACCTTGTCTTAGGATGCCTCCCAATCATGACATCGGTAATCATATAACCGATGTGAAGATCTCCAGTCTTCAACCACCGTCTTCATCGTCGACTTATCGTCGTATGAATTATTCAGAATGGGATAAACCCGTTCTTTTCAAAAAACTCGCATATCGTATAAACAAGTGCTATAAAAACACAACATACGCCTCATTCCAATCCAGAATATTCTTTTATTCAAATATTCTTTTCACAATTTAAACTAAATTAAGGTTTTCCAAACTAGTTGGGATTAGTGAACCACACTGAAGTAATCATTTATTTTATTTCCCAATCCCAACCTATTCATCCCATGGAGCAAAACTGGTACTGCTCCTTATCAAGTGAAATTAATTACCATTACACGTTCAAATCTAATTAAATATTTAACTATTGCCTGGAGTAAACTGGTGGAACTCCCTTTTCGATCATTTCTCAAATTTGATAATTTAAATTATCACATTTCCATTTCAATCTAATTAAAGATTCATTAAAACTGCAATTGGTTTTAATCATCTAAAAATCATTACTAAATGATTATTCAAATTCAGGATATAAATCCTATCTTTAACTAGGTTAAAGAACCAATGTCATTTAAAACACAGTTCACGATAAACCGAAAATCACATTCCATTAATTTTGGAATCTTCCTGGAAAACAAATCAATATATATATATAATCGATATAAACTTCCATATCCAACCAATAATATAAATAGCATAATGGCAAATCCTTTTAAATCCCATATATAGTAACAGTCTTCCTCCACAGAAGTTCACTTCGATTATTAACAAATTGAATTCCATTCCAATTTATTTAATTAAATTGGAAAACTTTTCTTTGGAAAATTCCACTAAATCTTAATAGAAAGACTTATATATTCAAAATCATATTTCACTGTTAATCTGGTTAAAGAAGGAATGTCGTTAAACACACTGTTCACAATAAAACCAATTCACATTCCATTTTATTCCAATTACTAAATATAATTGGAACTCTAATATTCTTAATTAAAAGATTTATTCTTTTCTCAACTGGGTTTAACAACAGTGTGATTTAAGATATCGTTCACGACAAACCCCAAATCCAATTTGATATTAAATACAAGGCTCTGAATAGAAATTATATCGGCTTATATTCAATATCAAATTCTAAAATCAACGAATATCGTATTGGGAATAAACGATATATATCTATCTTCCAAATTCCCATAACAATATTCATATAGAAATGGAATCCAATATCGAAATATTCCGAAGATTATTTCCAATCCATTCCAATTTATTCTTTGGAAAATTCTGGATATTTTTAAAACCATTTCAAATCCAATTTATTTATTTGAAAATATTGGATTATTATTTCTAGTTAATAACTAGTTCATTTCGATAAAAACATATTTTTATCTTTACAAACGTGGAATTTTTCATCCAAATTCTTTCAAATCATTTATTATGAACTTACACAAATTATTACTATTTTTGATAATTTTATCAACGCCCGTACAGTCGATTTCCAATAACGGCCACCAAACTGCACTTACAGTGATCTTTTTCAAATTTGATTTGGACATAATTCCAAATCCAACCGTTAAATTTCAAATATCTTATATCCATTATCTCTTTCCGATATGAACCCAATGGTTTCAGTTTTAGGAGAATCCGACGGACGGATCTCCCGTAATGTCAATTTGAAGTCAATGGTCGAAATTCGCAAATGGTCGCGGCGCGGCGCATTCTATTCAGGCCATTTAATATATATAACATACATATTTCATCGATTTCCATTTTCAATGTGTTACATAAATTCGTTTATAAATACAATTCAAAACGATTTCAACTTCATTTCAATTTTCAAATCAAATTTGAATATTCCTTAATAAATTCGTTTCAAATTCATTTCAAAACGATTTTAACTTCATTTCAAATCAAATTTGAATATACCTTTTTAAATTCGTTTCAAAACGATTTTAACTTCAATTCAAATTTTAAAATCAAATTTGAATATTCCTTTATATATTCCTTTTAAATTGATTTTAAAACGATTTCAATTTTATTTCAAATTTCAAATCATATTTGAATATTCCTCTATAAATTCGTTTTAAATTCAATCTAAAACGATTTCAATTCCATTTACAATTTCAAATCAAATTTGATTATTTCTTATCATTATGATATTAAAATGATAATGTTCTCAAAATATTTGATTTTGATTATACATTGAATATTATTTAAAAATATTCGTTAATTCTGAATTAGAATCAGACTCAATCAATTACCATATAATTACAACTATATGGATTTCAACATCACACATATATATATATAACAATAATGATAAACAATAATTAAAAATGCATACAACATCTAGAGTGCATTTTTCAACTGTGTGAGCATTAAAATAAATAAATAACTCTTATACAGTCTGTCAACACATCGATTGACATACCACTAATTATCGGGATCAGTGTATCTCAAATATTATCCCAATACCCACGTGGGGTTTTCAAACAACAAACAAAGAGTTTATTTGTGCATTTGGGCGATGTGTAAAATTTATCGTCCCAACCACTGTCAGTTAAATGTGTGTACATAAACAAATCGTCAGATTTGTAAATGAATATTTATTTTAACACATTATTATTTTTATAGTTTTATTACACATTAAAAATAATATTTTTAATGATCAAACATTTTATTCAACACATGAATATTTTATTATTTCATTTCTGCAATAAAGATGATATTTTTTTTATTACACATTTTATTCAACACATGGATATTTTTATTATTCCATTTCTACAATAAAAATGATATTTCTATCGTTCAAACATTTTATTCAACACAATACAATCAACAATCACAATACAGTCCATTCAATCCAAACAAACAATCAAGGTTTGTACAATACATGATATTGGGTGCTGCTAAGCACCGTCTAAATCCTAGTATATATTTAACTGTAAAGAAATTTGAGTGAGAAGGAGTTCTCACATTGGTTTCCACTCCGCCAGTTTTTTATTTCTGAATTTCTGAAACGGTACAGGTTTGAATTTGCCTAAATCTCCAACTAGTTCCAAATTTGACCTAGCTAGTCTTGTTGTGAAGCTCTCTCCCCCTCGGTCGCAATGGATCCAGTTTCGCGCGATTTGGACCTCGGATGGAAAAGTTAAGGGAGTTTAAATATTAATCACTTTGATAATTAATTAATTTAATTATCCACTAACCATCCTTTAATCACTTTCTCTCCCGTTTCTTTTCTGAACCGAAGAACCCATAAGCTCACTCACGCTCTCGCCAGAAGCCACCAGGAGCCGATCCGCCACCACCACAGCGAAGCCCCTAGCACCGCGCACCACCCCCATGAACCACATCAGATTCGAACCCCCTTCCACGCTAAAAACCCCTGCGACGCGGACGATTTTAGGGAAGAATTTCTCCCAAACGAAGCTATAAAAACCGATCCTAGCCGTTGATATCCTAGATCTTAGGGTGTTTTACGAATTTTGTTTTAAATCTGGGCTTTAATACGAGCTGAATTGGAGGAGTTTTTGGTTTGAAAATAGGATAGAATTGACCCTTGATTTGGGGCGTGGCGGTTACTAATGAAAAGTGGGTTTAGGGTTAGAGATAGGGGTTTTATATGGTACATATTTTAATAGTATTTAATTATTTTAATTTCAAAAATACATGTTTATTGTCATGAACTCCAAATCATACCCAATGACTGTTGCCCCTAGCTGAATACCCTTATTCCGAACATAATGGGATATGTCTGGTAAGACAATTTGATTGTTTCGTTCAGTTTTCGTTAAGATTAAAATATAAATCAATATATATTGAATTTAAACGTACATTTTAATTTACCGGGGACACATACCGACCCCAAAAACTAATTTCGTCGAATTTGTAGACCGTTTGAAAAATGGTCATTTTCTGGTCGATCCAATTCGAGTTTAAATTGCCAAACACGTTTAAATTTACCACGCTCATATATTTATTCCAAAAATTATGAAAATTGGAATCTAGCAAAAATTTGACATTCTGGATCCAACAAAAGTGGTCTCGTCGAAAATGGAGGTCATTTGCAAAATGGCTATTTTAAGGGCTATATATTATATAAAATATATATAAACTCCATAGCGACCATTTTAAATTTTAAACTGGACATAACTTTTTTATGTCCGTTATGAAAACTGGATTTTTCATATTCGTTAGAAAGATATAATTGAACAGATTCAAATATTTCTGGTTTTACTGAAATCCGATTTATTTTGAATCCTGTACATTTAATTGAAATATGAAATCGATTTTCAAACTGCCGCGCCATTCCAAACTCCTTTTATAACTAAATTAAATATATATTTTCTAATTTTGATTAAAATAATTTTTTAGTCGTTATTATTTAAAATAAATCATTTTAAATATTCAAAATCCATCAAAATAGCTAAAATAAAAAATTTAAATTTGTTCTGAAAATCCGAGTTGTTACAATCTCCCTCACTTAAAATCTTTTCGTCCTCAAAAGGAACGTGAGCTAAAAGTTGTTTAACTAACCAACTCAACTTTCATTCTGGCATTCATTCTTCAACTTTTCAATTTCTAAGAAATTCTAATTTTTCAAAAATTTGGCTAACACCCCAAATTTTCGAAAAATTTCACCATAACCCCCTTTGTACGGGGAGATATTTAAAATCGCAACTTGCCTCATAGGGCTTTCACCAATCCAAAAGAAAAAGAAAAAGCCAAGCAGCTAGCTAATCGGCTCATAAAATCATCAAAACCTAAGAAATACAGTAAATATACATCTATTTGTTGGGCATACAATTTTATTCCTCTTCTTAGCTTCCATGCTATGACCTGTTCAATTTATATACATGTATATATGTGCAATTTCCATCAATTTTCAATTCAGTTCAATATTTGGTTTAATTTGGCTAAATTTACTTTCCATTTCCATATTGGGTTTATTAGCTAACAAATAATCAAACATCACAACCAGCAATTAATTAGTTGATTAGCTTTTCAAATTCATAATTTTTATATATTCAAAAATCATATTTTTGATGCCAAATCACAACAATAAACCCTATCTATGTTTTGGTTCTCACACCATTCAATTGGAAATGTATAGATATCCCACTTTTGTAACTCGAACATAAATACTGATGAAGTCCAGACATCACCAGAATTATCCCCAGGCGGCTAGAGTGTGATGCTATATCTATTTAGTATATTTGAGGCTTCGTATATACACTAGCTAGGCGTGTATTCAAAATCTTGATATACTCGATAGTCCAAATCAATTTAAAATAAAATATTCAATTACGAATAATTGTTATACAATTACAAAACTAAATTTGATATTAAAAACAACACTCTTTACACTTGTTCTAGGATACAACTGATCTCATCTCCAATGTGTCTTGTTCTCGAGCTCTGTAAACTAAAGCTCTGATACCAAGCTGAAATGACCCAAACTTCCCCGTTCTAGAGAGCCCAGATTTAGTTGAGAAAATGACAAATTCGAACGCAAAACATAAGAACATTTCATTGCTTATTGCAGCAATTACATCAGAGTACAAGAGTATAACATAGTATGAATAGACAATATACATCTGATAAATATCAAAGGTTCAAATTACAAAGTAGCGAAAAATAATACATAACACAACTGAAACAAATACACGGATATAGAGCGTTCCGAATATAGCTTCAGCTGTAAACCAAGATCCTGTAAGAATAAATATCTGCAAAACTGAAACTACTAGCTGCCCATGTGGAAAATAGGGGCACACAGAGTTTAGGTTAAAACAATAAACTCTAGGTCAATCATGTGACTGGTGTGAGAACTAAAACAATTATTTATAACATTAATTTAAAATCAGGTAAATCAAGGGACCACGCCGTATGAAACGGAATGTGTTTTCTCCCATGAATACCAGTACATAAAATAGTTTATAGACAATGCAATGCTTTTTGAAAAATGAAGCTATTATAAGACTCCGGTCCCATCACACAATGCAACACAAGCCAGAGGATAGAGTTTTACGATATAATAGTCGAATATGCTTGGTATGTAGCAACCCGGGAATTTCGACACTCGAATCTTGACATTCATACAATCCATGTCCAAAACTCAAGTACCGAAAACCCCAGACAGCTAGAAGAAAGAAGTTAGAGGGTGAGATAAGAAAGAAAGAAAGTTAGAATAGAAGAAGAAGAAGAACACCACAACACAGAGTCTCACATCGCAGCGGAACAAAATATAATACAGAAATAATCTTTATTGAAAGCTTTTAAAAATACTTACAATATCAGAGTACACATCTGGACAGTGATAATAACTTGTCCTCATATACAACACAGCGGAATAGTAGTAATATCATACGTCTGGACTCTTCCAGCTTGTCTCTTCATAGCAGTCGATAACCTGAACCTGTACAACCCGGCCTAACCCGAGCATTTACAAAACACCGGGTCAGTCTGGTGAACCAGAGTGAGTAAAACTCGCACAGTATTAAGGGTATCACACAACTTGATTTTAAAGTTAAAATCCTTTCGAAAGAAAAGGGTAATCGTAAGACCAAATCCACACATAAACACGGACGGTTTTTACCTTACGATAACCCAAAATAGTTTTGAAATCAATATCTTTTCTGATATTATAATAGTGTCTAGTTACAAATAAATATCAATCTAGTGGAACGCTTGCATCTCACGCTCCACATATATAGTATACAATCAAAACCTCGGGCGCTTATTGGAGATTGGATTCCGACCTTGACAAGGTATGGGACCACCTGCCGATGATGTATCTCTAGAGGCAAATACACCTGGGTTCAACAAGAACGTCTTGCAACCCGGCCCTCACATGACCGACCACTCATTTCGCTTGAGTGTATCGAATGTATATCACCAACGGTTGGACTCAAACCACCGTTCCCGAATGGGCAGAATCGATAGATTAAAGAGCAAAAGGAATTTCTCTAGATAGGTGATTATACACCCTAATGGGAGCGACCCACATAGCCATGCTGCCTGCCCGATTTTTGTCATTTCCCGGTTGATGAGGCTTGAGGTCATAATCGACTTTTGAAACATCTGGCCACCATTCACATTGTCCCTACATGTCATCCAGGAACAGGATGAACCGAAGGCACCCTCCTACTGCATCCAATATAGGAATCACCCCATGGATCAGTAGCGAGTAGTCCTTGCAACCCGTAGATTTCAACCACGACAGAATCACAGTATATCTTTAGGGATCAGCTAGAGATTGTAAGTAACTCTTCCGTTTTATGAAGATCTACGGTCTTCAATTGCTCCATCTCAATCAGCATCTCCAACGTATTCGTATTTATTGGTCGGAATGGTTTTCGAATATAAATTCGATCCCGGTCTTTCCGTACCAACAACGTTGGGTCAGATTTTGATAGTCGGTTATTTAACTATCAAAATAAACAACCATACAACAGATTCATTGGTTGAGTACACAACATCACTTGGCCATTAAAATAATATCCTCAAATTATTTCATTTTGATACTTAGAAAAATATCAAAAATCATACTCAATTCTCTGTTAACTCTCATTTGAAACATTTGCTACAACTTTACTTATCATCAAATTTGAGGAATCGATTCAATAATTATTCGTAAAACAATCGTTAAGAAATCCCTTTCCGTTTCGTTATCTAAATAAAACCATTGCCACTTACCCTTTAAAATAAACTTCCTTTAATTGTTTCATTATCTGAGTTTTCATTACAAATCCCTTTTACTCGATCCCTTTTCCCAATTCAATTACAATAATCCTTTTTCTAAACCATCCATTTATTCCTTCCGGGAAATCTTATTTCCAACTCGCTCATTTCACTTAATGCCATTATAAAGTAGCGTTAATCTAAAATTAACGTTTTAACTTCCGACCCCTTTTTATATACTTGTTTGCACAACTTTGGTTTAATACAAACCCCTTTCGCCTCGATTCCCTTTCTTAATTCAAACAGTTATCTTAGACTTATCGTCTTTGCTTAGAAATCTCTTTTATAATTTAATTTATCAATCTGGTTTAGAATATAAAGCCGTTCACACTTCCTTTGAAATCCAATCATAATTCATTTATAACTTCGATTACCAAAATGAACTTCATTTAAGAAATAATTTTCTTTATCGTCAACTTGGATAATTTACTTTTCTCATTAAGTTAAACATCATTCGCTAAATTTATTTCATTAGATAAATCTGCTCAAATTTATTTAACTTAATAATCAATTGTCGTTATAACAGTTGGCTTGGTCGACTTTAACATACGGTTAACTCTTTTATCAACTCTACTTGTCTTTTTCATTTAAACTAATAAATAATAATATTAATTTAAATAATCCGTTTTCAAAATAATCTTACTTTACTTGTTCCATAAAACAATTAATCGCCGATGTTAAACATTTCACAGTTGCTTAATAATCTTTTTAATACAAGAATTTGCTTTATAAAAGATAAAGCACGTGCTTCGCACACGGTCGATTTTGGTGTCAAAATGGTGATTGTTGGTTAAACCAACAATATACAACTAGAATTGGGTTATTTCTTTTATTTGTAAACTTCATTTAAAATAATATATAAAAAAAAAATCTATATTCAATTATAGAATAAATAACTTCATTCTCACCGATGCACCTGACGGTAAATCAATCTTTATAAAACAGTTTTTATTTTGGCCATCTGCTATAAATTTCTCAACCAATATCGCACATCGGTTAATAACCGAATAAATGTTGAATTTAGATTCAACAAACCACCACTAAGTCAATAACCCAATCATGTTGGTTAAACAGTTCATATAATAATTATATGCAAACAACAATTAGTTCAACTGATAGGGGTTCACCGAAATAAGCATTCAAGCATCCAATTCATTTTAAATACGTTTATATTGTTATAAACGTAACCATCAAGGTAAGTTACCTTGTTTGGAAAATCATCGTTAGAAATAACGATGTTATTTCATTTAAATTAAACAACCGTTTAATTTAAACAGTATAGCAAATAACTAAACAACCATTAAATCAACCAAATCAGCTAGCAAACATAGCACACAAGCAATGAACCCGATTTATAAAAAAAATTATAAATAGGGTAACTGAGTGAGTTTAACTCACCTTGATATAATTCGTCGATTAAAACAGTTCGATCCCGGACCATCTCCATTTCGTAGCTTCCATCAGCACGGTTCCAACGAGTATCAAAATTGTCCAATTCAAACTTATACTAGCATGATGCTTCTTCTTTCCCGTATCGTTCCTTGTCCCTGTTCATACATACAAAATGGCCATCCATCTCTCCCCTTCCGCTTCATTTTGTCTTTACGTTTCAGCCTTAAACCTGCTTTGAAAGGAACCCGCACTCACACGTATCGACTTCCCAAACTTTGCTTCCTCTGCCACTTTGTGCTTCAGCACTCAACAGTTCGTTTTGTATTTTTTTTTTCTTTTGATAATAACCGAAGCCCACTTGGCCCAATACCACCCATGTAGCCGACGTCCATGCATTACCCACGAAGCACTATGAAGCTCCTTTCCCAAACCGGTATTCTTGCACCTGTAGCTCCACTTTCTTCCCACTGTTTTCTTCCTTCCACCTTTTATAATATCGCCTGACACTCCCTCACCATGAATGCACCTTGCTTTTTTTTTTTTTAAAGAGATGAGAGGAGGAGTAAGACTTTGAAGAAGCGACGAGAGGAAAAGAAGCGTTTTTGGATGGTGGAATGAACGAGGCTGAAGTGTTTATATAATGAAGAAAAGCCGTGGTAACCACGTAAACGTGAGGAGCACGGTGTTAGTGAATTGGCGGCCAAGGAAACCAAATTTAATTATTTTATTTTTTTCACTTGGTCACCCCGTTATCATATGAGATGACAAAACAGGGCGAGAGCATGTGATGTTTGGTTTTAGGGTAGGGGCGCCTCAGCTTTTAGCTTCTGAATGTAATAAATGTGATAAACAAATTCATGTGCTTAGGTCGGTTTAGCAGAGGAGTACGAATCGATGTATATTTATAGTGTGGGTGAAGTTTGGACATCACGGCATCCTTTTCTTGGTTAGCACGGTGCCTTGGGTACCACGGTTGGATGAGACGCACAAAAAGAAAAGAAAGAAAGGCTACAGTGAAGTAAAGTGGAATGAAATATTCATATTATATTATACTAACTTGTGCCATGAGATTTTTATCAAAAAAACATCTTATACGAGCTCTGTTTTTGACAAAATAAGTTAATTCTAGCATAAAAAAATATTCCGGATCCAATGGGACAGGTTTCGTCGAATTCCGTCACCGTTTGCGAAAATCCTTTAGAAAATATCGATGAAAAACACCGAGCTTTAATTTCTTAAAATTACAGAAAAAATCTTAAAAATATGAGGCCTTGACGTTTCGCTAGACCTCTTCCTAAGGTTTCGTATGAAACTTGTTTCGTTGAATTTTGAGTTCGTTTGACCAGTTAACCATTCAAATAAAGTTACCTACACCACTATGCATTCATGTATGAGCGTTGCAGACTGAAATAAAAATACAGTCGTGTTCAGTAAGGTGTCGCGATCCCAAAAATATAATAATACCGGTAGTTTAATTTATATTGTGAAATCCCAAAATGTTGTCACAGGGTGTAAAATACTCCAAATAAAAAGTTGCTTATTTAATTAATTAAAAATTACAGTAAAATTCTAAAAATTAAATTATCACTATGTCCCAAAAGAACCTTGGCTAAATTCGAAACCGGTAACTAGTTATATTGAATAAACCATTACGGTCGATAAACGATTCTACAGCGACTATTTTAAATTTTGATTAGGCCATATCTCACAATATACACGATGAAATCTCGATTTTTCTGCTTCACTAGAAAATTATTATCAATTAGATTCAGACACTTCTTGTTTCGACGAAATCCGACTTAACATGGATTCGGTATAATCAATTGAAGTTGAAATTCAATTTTACGAACTACCGCGCAGTTTCGAGTTCGTTTTATATTAAATATAAATATAAACGTTTATTCTTCGTTTTATAAATGAATCCAATATTAAATCTATTCATATTTCCAAATAAATATTTAAACCAATTTAAATATTCGAATTCAAATAACTGGAAAACCCGGGTCGTTACATTCTTCCCCCCTTAAATAAATTTCGTCCTCGAAATTGCTAAGTAAAGAAGAATGATTCAAACTCAATTATTTTCAAAATAATTAGCATTAAAACATTATCAAAATAATTCCTAAGTTTAAAAATTTCCGAAAAATTCGTCAGCACCTCTTCTGTACTGTTCGATCCAAACAACTACAACTCGCCTTTCGGGCTTCCCATCGATCAAAAGAAAATCAAGCCAAGCGGCTATCCAACTCAGGGGTATAAAATCACCCACCCAACCAATATATTAAGGTTTACCTTTTTGTTGGGCACTCAATTCCAATTTCAAGTAAATCAATCAACAACTCTTCATCTTCCAACATGTACTTCAATATCTGTAACCAAATCAACTCCATTATTTCTAACAATCCAGTTATTCCTTTATATATTTCTCTTGAATTCGCCATGTTTGAATTCATTCCAATATGTTCGACTTATTCTTTTCAAATGGGTTCCAAAACAAGGTTTAAATCTATATCCATGTAATTTATTTCAACCATACAATCCAACCGATTTTCAATCCTTCAGTTGAATTTCGTTAATTTGCATATATTTCTATTGAGTTCGATTTCAATATTCAAATCCACTTATAACTTAACATAAGTTTATTCTAGTTCACATTTGAAGTTCTCTCTTGGTTAAATCTTTTCGATTTCATAACCAAATCCAATTAAATCAACCAATCAAGCCAATATCAGTTTCATACCGGCAACCAATAATTTAAGGAATTATTTTCCTTTTTCTATACAAAATATGTTTTGGGTAAATTTATTTCATTTACCCTCTTTACAAAATAATTAAAAATAATTTTGTACTCAAACTACAAATACGCGCACTCATATATACACTCAACCCGATCTAGGGTATTACTAACCCAATCTCTATCGAGTCACGCCACAGAGCCAAGGTTATTTCTAAACCATTGCTCTGATACCAACTGTAGCAACCCGGGAATTTCGACACTCGAATCTTGACATTCATACAATCCATGTCCAAAACTCAAGTACCGAAAACCCCAGACAGCTAGAAGAAAGAAGTTAGAGGGTGAGATAAGAAAGAAAGAAAGTTAGAATAGAAGAAGAAGAAGAACACCACAACACAGAGTCTCACATCGCAGCGGAACAAAATATAATACAGAAATAATCTTTATTGAAAGCTTTTAAAAATACTTACAATATCAGAGTACACATCTGGACAGTGATAATAACTTGTCCTCATATACAACACAGCGGAATAGTAGTAATATCATACGTCTGGACTCTTCCAGCTTGTCTCTTCATAGCAGTCGATAACCTGAACCTGTACAACCCGGCCTAACCCGAGCATTTACAAAACACCGGGTCAGTCTGGTGAACCAAAGTGAGTAAAACTCGCACAGTATTAAGGGTATCACACAACTTGATTTTAAAGTTAAAATCCTTTCGAAAGAAAAGGGTAATCGTAAGACCAAATCCACACATAAACACGGACGGTTTTTACCTTACGATAACCCAAAATAGTTTTGAAATCAATATCTTTTCTGATATTATAATAGTGTCTAGTTACAAATAAATATCAATCTAGTGGAACGCTTGCATCTCACGCTCCACATATATAGTATACAATCAAAACCTCGGGCGCTTATTGGAGATTGGATTCCGACCTTGACAAGGTATGGGACCACCTGCCGATGATGTATCTCTAGAGGCAAATACACCTGGGTTCAACAAGAACGTCTTGCAACCCGGCCCTCACATGACCGACCACTCATTTCGCTTGAGTGTATCGAATGTATATCACCAACGGTTGGACTCAAACCACCGTTCCCGAATGGGCAGAATCGATAGATTAAAGAGCAAAAGGAATTTCTCTAGATAGGTGATTATACACCCTAATGGGAGCGACCCACATAGCCATGCTGCCTGCCCGATTTTTGTCATTTCCCGGTTGATGAGGCTTGAGGTCATAATCGACTTTTGAAACATCTGGCCACCATTCACATTGTCCCTACATGTCATCCAGGAACAGGATGAACCGAAGGCACCCTCCTACTGCATCCAATATAGGAATCACCCCATGGATCAGTAGCGAGTAGTCCTTGCAACCCGTAGATTTCAACCACGACAGAATCACAGTATATCTTTAGGGATCAGCTAGAGATTGTAAGTAACTCTTCCGTTTTATGAAGATCTACGGTCTTCAATTGCTCCATCTCAATCAGCATCTCCAACGTATTCGTATTTATTGGTCGGAATGGTTTTCGAATATAAATTCGATCCCGGTCTTTCCGTACCAACAACGTTGGGTCAGATTTTGATAGTCGGTTATTTAACTATCAAAATAAACAACCATACAACAGATTCATTGGTTGAGTACACAACATCACTTGGCCATTAAAATAATATCCTCAAATTATTTCATTTTGATACTTAGAAAAATATCAAAAATCATACTCAATTCTCTGTTAACTCTCATTTGAAACATTTGCTACAACTTTACTTATCATCAAATTTGAGGAATCGATTCAATAATTATTCGTAAAACAATCGTTAAGAAATCCCTTTCCGTTTCGTTATCTAAATAAAACCATTGCCACTTACCCTTTAAAATAAACTTCCTTTAATTGTTTCATTATCTGAGTTTTCATTACAAATCCCTTTTACTCGATCCCTTTTCCCAATTCAATTACAATAATCCTTTTTCTAAACCATCCATTTATTCCTTCCGGGAAATCTTATTTCCAACTCGCTCATTTCACTTAATGCCATTATAAAGTAGCGTTAATCTAAAATTAACGTTTTAACTTCCGACCCCTTTTTATATACTTGTTTGCACAACTTTGGTTTAATACAAACCCCTTTCGCCTCGATTCCCTTTCTTAATTCAAACAGTTATCTTAGACTTATCGTCTTTGCTTAGAAATCTCTTTTATAACTTAATTTATCAATCTGGTTTAGAATATAAAGCCGTTCACACTCCCTTTGAAATCCAATCATAATTCATTTATAACTTCGATTACCAAAATGAACTTCATTTAAGAAATAATTTTCTTTATCGTCAACTTGGATAATTTACTTTTCTCATTAAGTTAAACATCATTCGCTAAATTTATTTCATTAGATAAATCTGCTCAAATTTATTTAACTTAATAATCAACTGTCGTTATAACAGTTGGCTTGGTCGACTTTAACATACGGTTAACTCTTTTATCAACTCTACTTGTCTTTTTCATTTAAACTAATAAATAATAATATTAATTTAAATAATCCGTTTTCAAAATAATCTTACTTTACTTGTTCCATAAAACAATTAATCGCCGATGTTAAACATTTCACAGTTGCTTAATAATCTTTTTAATACAAGAATTTGCTTTATAAAAGATAAAGCACGTGCTTCGCACACGGTCGATTTTGGTGTCAAAATGGTGATTGTTGGTTAAACCAACAATATACAACTAGAATTGGGTTATTTCTTTTATTTGTAAACTTCATTTAAAATAATATATAAAAAAAAAATCTATATTCAATTATAGAATAAATAACTTCATTCTCACCGATGCACCTGACGGTAAATCAATCTTTATAAAACAGTTTTTATTTTGGCCATCTGCTATAAATTTCTCAACCAATATCGCACATCGGTTAATAACCGAATAAATGTTGAATTTAGATTCAACAAACCACCACTAAGTCAATAACCCAATCATGTTGGTTAAACAGTTCATATAATAATTATATGCAAACAACAATTAGTTCAACTGATAGGGGTTCACCGAAATAAGCATTCAAGCATCCAATTCATTTTAAATACGTTTATATTGTTATAAACGTAACCATCAAGGTAAGTTACCTTGTTTGGAAAATCATCGTTAGAAATAACGATGTTATTTCATTTAAATTAAACAACCGTTTAATTTAAACAGTATAGCAAATAACTAAACAACCATTAAATCAACCAAATCAGCTAGCAAACATAGCACACAAGCAATGAACCCGATTTATAAAAAAAATTATAAATAGGGTAACTGAGTGAGTTTAACTCACCTTGATATAATTCGTCGATTAAAACAGTTCGATCCCGGACCATCTCCATTTCGTAGCTTCCATCAGCACGGTTCCAACGAGTATCAAAATTGTCCAATTCAAACTTATACTAGCATGATGCTTCTTCTTTCCCGTATCGTTCCTTGTCCCTGTTCATACATACAAAATGGCCATCCATCTCTCCCCTTCCGCTTCATTTTGTCTTTACGTTTTAGCCTTAAACCTGCTTTGAAAGGAACCCGCACTCACACGTATCGACTTCCCAAACTTTGCTTCCTCTGCCACTTTGTGCTTCAGCACTCAACAGTTCGTTTTGTATTTTTTTTTTCTTTTGATAATAACCGAAGCCCACTTGGCCCAATACCACCCATGTAGCCGACGTCCATGCATTACCCACGAAGCACTATGAAGCTCCTTTCCCAAACCGGTATTCTTGCACCTGTAGCTCCACTTTCTTCCCACTGTTTTCTTCCTTCCACCTTTTATAATATCGCCTGACACTCCCTCACCATGAATGCACCTTGCTTTTTTTTTTTTAAAGAGATGAGAGGAGGAGTAAGACTTTGAAGAAGCGACGAGAGGAAAAGAAGCGTTTTTGGATGGTGGAATGAACGAGGCTGAAGTGTTTATATAATGAAGAAAAGCCGTGGTAACCACGTAAACGTGAGGAGCACGGTGTTAGTGAATTGGCGGCCAAGGAAACCAAATTTAATTATTTTATTTTTTTCACTTGGTCACCCCGTTATCATATGAGATGACAAAACAGGGGGAGAGCATGTGATGTTTGGTTTTAGGGTAGGGGCGCCTCAGCTTTTAGCTTCTGAATGTAATAAATGTGATAAACAAATTCATGTGCTTAGGTCGGTTTAGCAGAGGAGTACGAATCGATGTATATTTATAGTGTGGGTGAAGTTTGGACATCACGCCATCCTTTTCTTGGTTAGCACGGTGCCTTGGGTACCACGGTTGGATGAGACGCACAAAAAGAAAAGAAAGAAAGGCTACAGTGAAGTAAAGTGGAATGAAATATTCATATTATATTATACTAACTTGTGCCATGAGATTTTTATCAAAAAAACATCTTATACGAGCTCTGTTTTTGACAAAATAAGTTAATTCTAGCATAAAAAAATATTCCGGATCCAATGGGACAGGTTTCGTCGAATTCCGTCACCGTTTGCGAAAATCCTTTAGAAAATATCGATGAAAAACACCGAGCTTTAATTTCTTAAAATTACAGAAAAAATCTTAAAAATATGAGGCCTTGACGTTTCGCTAGACCTCTTCCTAAGGTTTCGTATGAAACTTGTTTCGTTGAATTTTGAGTTCGTTTGACCAGTTAACCATTCAAATAAAGTTACCTACACCACTATGCATTCATGTATGAGCGTTGCAGACTGAAATAAAAATACAGTCGTGTTCAGTAAGGTGTCGCGATCCCAAAAATATAATAATACCGGTAGTTTAATTTATATTGTGAAATCCCAAAATGTTGTCACAGGGTGTAAAATACTCCAAATAAAAAGTTGCTTATTTAATTAATTAAAAATTACAGTAAAATTCTAAAAATTAAATTATCACTATGTCCCAAAAGAACCTTGGCTAAATTCGAAACCGGTAACTAGTTATATTGAATAAACCATTACGGTCGATAAACGATTCTACAGCGACTATTTTAAATTTTGATTAGGCCATATCTCACAATATACACGATGAAATCTCGATTTTTCTGCTTCACTAGAAAATTATTATCAATTAGATTCAGACACTTCTTGTTTCGACGAAATCCGACTTAACATGGATTCGGTATAATCAATTGAAGTTGAAATTCAATTTTACGAACTACCGCGCAGTTTCGAGTTCGTTTTATATTAAATATAAATATAAACGTTTATTCTTCGTTTTATAAATGAATCCAATATTAAATCTATTCATATTTCCAAATAAATATTTAAACCAATTTAAATATTCGAATTCAAATAACTGGAAAACCCGGGTCGTTACATGGTACGTTTGAAAACAAATCATTTTGTTATTACTATAAGTGCATAGTGTATCAAACAATTTCAAGTATAAATGTGTCAATCATAGACGGCATAGTATCTCATGCTATTATGTTGCCATCCTATTTCCACAATTAAACCAAAATGTCGTATTGGAAGTTGGATTTCCATCATAAACCAAGGTAAGGGATCGTCCTTACCGAATTCGAGACTCTCTAGCCCGAGCCTTAGGATCAGCCGCAATTGCACCTTGAATCTTCAGGGCCGGTCCTCTCTTACGTTTGAGGATTGGTAATTCCTGAACAATATGTTTCCCTGCTCTATGGGGCGTGATCTGGTCAATATGTCGACTATGTCATCCATCGGCCCTGTAGTGGCCGATATATCCGAGGTACTCCGCTTTCCATCATCCCCATGTTCTTTCTACAGTCCTTTCCCCGTAATGGCCGATATATCCGGGCTCCATACCATGACACCACTCCTAGCTAGAAATAAACGCATGTTCTCCCTACAGTCCTCTCTCGTTTCTGGTTCATACCGGGGTGTGAGGCTCGCAAATTAAAGTTATACACAAAGCTATGCTATTTAAAGCCGTTCTTTGATCATCAACCACAAGACTCTGCTTTTCAACAGAAGCTTTGATCATTTGATCTCAGCATGCCACACCGACAATTCACGCCATGCAACTGATGTCTGTCGATATATAACCTCTGAGCTCGTACGTCTCAGAGAAGGGTGTTAAGCAAGAGAATAAATTCTCTGCCACCAAACAGATAAATATTTAATAGAGATCAATCAACACAGAATAAAATCCAATGTCAGACACACATCCATTTACTAGTTCATTCTAGGTCTGAACGAAACCGGAGGCACCTTATTCCTCGTCCCATATGTCCAATACAAGAGAGAGGTCCTCACATATCAGGTCGATCTCCAAGTACGTCTGGACGATCACCACTTATTACCTTGTCTTGGGATGCCTCCCAATCAAAACATCAGAAATCATCCAAACGATGTGAAGATCTCTAGTCTTCAACCACCGTCTTCATCGTCGACTTATCGTTGTATCAATTATTCAGAATGGGATAAACCCGGTCTTTCTGAATAACTCGCGTATCTTATAAACAAGTGCTATAAAAACACAACATACGCCTCATTCTAATCCAGAATATTCTTTTATTCAAATATTCTTTAGATAATTTAAACTAAATTAAGGTTTTCCAAACTAGTCGGGATTAGCGAACCACACCGAAGTAATCATTTATTTTATTACCCACTCCCAACCTATTCATCCCATGGAGAAAACTGGTAATGCTCCATATCTAATACCACGGTGTTATTGGTAAAATTAAATACCATTTCATGTTCAAATCTAATTAAATATTTAACTATCGCCTGGAGTAAAACTGGTGGAACTCCCTTTTCAATCATTTCTCAAATTTGATAATTTAAATTATCACATTTCCATTTCAATCTAATTAAAGATTCATAAAAACTCAAGTTGGTTTTAATCTTCCAAAAATCATTACTTCATGATTATTCAAATTTGGGATATAAATAATGTCTTTAAGTGGGTTTAAGAACCAATGACATTTAAAACACAGTTCACGATAAATCCAAAATCACTTTCCATTAATTTTGGAATCTTCACGGAAAACAAATCAATATATATATAATCGATATAAACTTCCATATCCAACCAATAGTATAAATGGAATAACAGCAAAGCCTTTTAAATTCCATATATAGTAACAGCCATCCTCTACAGAAGTTCACTTCGATTATTACCAAATCAAATTCCATAATGTCATAAGAACCCAATGGTTCCGGTTTTAGGAGAATCCAATGGTCGGATCTCCCGTAATGTCAATTCAAAGTAAATGGTCGAAATTCGCGAATGGTTGCGGCGCGACGCGTTCTATTCAGGCCATTTAATATAATATATATAACATATATATTATATATATTTCGTCGATTTCCATTTTCAACGTATTTCATAAATTCGTTTATAAATTCATTTCAAAACGATTTCAACTTCATTTCAATTTTCAAATCAAATTTGAATATTCCTTTATAAATTAGTTTTAAATTCATTTCAAAATGATTTTAGCTTCATTTCAAATTTCACATCAAATTTGAATATTCCTTTATAAATTCATTTCAAAACGATTTTAACTTCATTTCAAATTTTCAAATCAAATTTGAATATTCCTTTATAAATTCATTTTAAATTCATTTTAAAATGATTTCAATTCCATTTCAAATCAAATTTGAATATTCCTTTATAAATTCATTTTAAATTCATTTTAAAACGATTTCAATTCCATTTCAAATTTCAAATCAAATTTGAATATTCCTTATCATTATAATATTAAAATGATAATGCTTTCAAAATATCTGATTTTGATTATACACTGAATATTATATAAAAATATTCGTTAATTTTGAATTAGAATCAGACTCAATCAATTACCATATAATTTCAACTATATGGATTTCAACATCACACGTATATAACAATAATGATAAACAATCATTAAAAATTCATACAACATCCAGAGTGAATTTTTCAACTGTGTAAGCATTAAAATAAATAAATACGCTTATACAGTCTGTCAACCCATTAATTGACATACCACTAATTATTGGGATCAGTGTATGTCAAATATTATCCCAATACCCATGTGGGTTTTCAAACAACAAACACATATTTTATTTGCGCATTTGGGGGATGTGTCAAATTTGTCGTCCCAACCACTGTCAGTTAAATATGTGTACATAAACAAATCGTCCGATTTGTAAATGAATATTTATTTTAACACATTAATATTTTTTATAGTTTTATTACACATTAAAAATAATATTTTTAATGATTAAACATTTTATTCAACACATGAATATTTTATTATTCCATTTCTGCAATAAAAATGATATTTTTATTTTTCAAACATTTTATTTACCACAATACAATCAACAATCACAATACAGTCCATTCAATCCAAACAAACAATCAAGCTTTGTACGATAAATGATGTCGGGTGCTGCTAAGCACCGTCTACATGCAAGTACAAATTTAACTGTAAAGAAATTTGAGTGAGACGGAGTTTTCACATTGGTTTCCACTCTGCCAGTTTTTTATTTCAGATATGGTTCGGGTTTAAATTTGCCTAAATTTCCAGCTAGCTCCAAATTTGACCAGGTTAGTCTTGTTATGAAGCTCTCGCCCCCACGGTCGCAATAGATCCAGTTTCGCGTGATTTGGACCTCGTATGGAAAAGTTATGGGAGTTTAAACATTAATCACTATGATAATTAATTAATTTAATTATCCACTAACCATCCTTTAATCATTTTCTCTCTCGTATATTTTCTGAACCGAAGAACTCATCAGCTCCCTCACCCTCTCTCCTCCACGCTCTCACCAGAAGCCACCAGAAGCCGATCTGCTACCACCACAGCGAAGCCCCCAGCGCCGCGCACCTCCCCCATGAACCACATCAGATTCGAACCCGCCTTCCACGCTAAAAACCCCTATGACGCGGATGATTTTGGGGTAGAATTTCTCCCAAACGAAGCCAAAATAACTGATCCCAGCCGTTGATATCCTAGATCTTAGGGCGTTTGACACAACCCGAACTTCCCCGTAAAGGAAAGCCTGGATTGAGTTGAGAATACGACAAATCGGAACACAACAGAAGAACATTTCATTGCTTATTACAACAATTTACATCATAGGACAAGAATATACAGAGTATGAACAAATAATATACATTTGATAAATATCAGAGATTAAAATACATTACATAGTAGAGGAAAATAATACAAAACACAATTGAAAGAGATACACGGATACAGAGCTTTCCGAATATTGTTCCAGCTGTAAACCAGGATCCTGTGAATATAAATCTGCAAAACCAAAACTACTAGCTGCCTGTGTGGAAATAGGGGCACTAAGAGTTTAGGTTAAAACAATAAACTCCAGGTCAGTCATGTGACTAGTGTGAGAACTAAAATAGTCATTTAAAACTTTGCTTTAAAATCAGATATATCAAGGGACCACGCCGTTTAACATGGAACGGGTTTCCTCCCAAGAATACCAGTGCATATAACAAAATAGCGCAATGCTTCTTGGAAAAACGAAGTTATTATAAGACTCAGGTCCCGTCACAAAATGCAACGCAAATCAGAGGACAGAGTTTTACCTTATAATAGCCAACCATGCTTGGAACGTTTAAAACAAATTTTGATACTATTATAATTGCATAGTGTATAAAATGACTTCGAATATAAATGTATCAATCATAGACGGCATAGTGCCCCATCCCACTATGTCGCCATACTAGGCTCTACAAATAAAACCGAATGTCACGTATTGGAAATTGGATTTTTGTCATGAGTCCAGGCAAGGGGTGTACTCCTTTCCGCTTCGAGACACACTAGCAAATATCTCAGGACTACACACTCTAGGCAACCCATAGATCCTCCAAGGCCGGTCCACAATTACGTTAGTGGATTGGCAATTCTTGAACACACATTTCCCGGTCCTATCGGACCTATCCATCGGCTCCGTAGAGACCGATATATCTGAGGCGCCTCGTATTCCAACAACCACAAAGGTAAAAATAATATAAATGTCAGGGCTTGCAAAATCCAGACAACACCCATAGGTAGAAAGAAACGTCATGTCCTCCTTGGGTCCCTTATCCCGTTTTTAACTCAGATCGAGGTGTGAGGCTCGCGAGTTAAGATATAGACAAAGCTATGCTATATTAAAGCCATGCTTTGATCGTCAACCATAAGACTCTGCTTTTCAACAGAAGCCTCGATCATTTGCTACTCAGGCATGCCACACAGGCAATTCACGCCATGCGACTGATGTCTATCGATATATACCCTTTGAACTCGTACGTCTCAAAGAAGGGCGTTAAGAAAGAGAATAAATTCTCCGCCGCCAAACAGATATATATTTAATAGAGATCAATCAACACATAATAAAATCCAATGTCAGACACATAGTCCATTTACAAGTTCATTTGGGGTCTGAACGAAACCGGAGGCACCTTGTTCCTTGTCCCATATGTCCAATATAGGAGAGAGGTCCTCGCATATTCGGTCGATCTCCAAGTACTTCTGGACGATCACCACTTATTACCTCGTCTTGGGTGTACTGCCTAATCAAGACATCAGTAATCATCCAAACGATGTGAAGACCTCCGATCTTCAACCACCGTCTTCATTGTCGACTTATCGTCGGATCAGTTATTCAAAATGGGTATAAACCCGGCCTTTCCAAAAAACTTGCGTACATAATAAACAAGTGCTATAAAAACACAACATACGACTCATTCCAATTCTGAATATTCTTTTATTTAAATATTCATAATCTTAGGGATATTTTCCTATTAATTTGCCAAAGATAAATTCTTTAAAATTTATTCTTCTATCTTCCTTTGGATATCATTCAAACCATAATAAGGTTTTCCAAACTAGTCGGGATTAACGCACCTTACCGAAGTAATCATTTGTTTAATTTCCCAATCCCAACATATTCATCCCATAGAGCAAAACTAGTCATACCCCATATCTAACACCATGGTGTTGTCGGTAAATTTAATTACCATTTCCTGTTCAAATCTAATTAAAGATTCAACTATCGCTTGGAGCAAAACTGGTGATACTGCATTTTCGATCATTTTCTCGAGTTGATAATTTTAATTATCAAATTCACTTTTCAATCTAATCAAAGATTGATTAAAACTTCATTTAGTTTTAATCTTCCCAAAAGTCAATATTAATGATTATTCAAAGCTAAGAAATTAATCTTAGCTTTAACTGGGTTAAAGAACCAATGTCATTTAAAACACGGTTCACGATAAACCCAAAATCACATTCCATTTTATTCTAGTTACTAAATATAACTGGAAATTCTAATAATCTTAATAAAAAGATTTATTCTTTTCACACGAGGTTTAAAAACAGTGTTACTGAAGACACCATTCCATTAGTCTCTAACCGTAAATTAGTAAGAGAACAATTCCCTAAGTATTAATCCCGAAGGCCGAAACCAACATCTGATCAATACTCAGGAAAATATTCAACTTAGTTAATCTCTAGTTAGTTTCTAATTTTCTTAACTCCACTGGGTTTAAGAACAACATTTTTAAAGATACCATTCACGACAAACCCAAAATTCAATTCCATCCAATTCCTATTAAATATTAATTAATTGGTAAACTTCATTAAATCTTAATAAAAAGATTTAATCTTTTCTCAACTGGGTTTAAGAACAGTGTTAGTGAAGACACCGTTCACGACCAACCCAAAATCTCATTTGATATTAAATACAAGGCTCTGAATAGAAAATATGTCGGCTTATATTTAATATCAAATTTTGAAACAAACAAATATTGTATTGGAATAAAGATATATATATCTTCCAAATTCCCCCACAATATCTGTATAATCACGGAATCCAATATCGAAATATTCCGAAGATACTTTCGATTCAAATCCATTCCAATTATTATATTGGAAATTTCTGGTTATATTAATACCATTTCAAATCCAAATTATTTATTTAAAAATACTGGATTATAATTCCTAGTTCACAACTAGTTCATTTCGATAAAAATATATTTTTATCTTTACAAATTTGGAATTTTTCATCCCAATTCTTTCCAAATCATTTATTATGATTTTACACAAATTATTAATATTTTTAATAATTTTATCAAGGCCCGTACGGTCGATTTCCATAAACGGTCATCGAACTGCACTTACAACGACCTTTTCTAAATTTGATTTAGACATAATTCCAAATCCAACCGTCAGATTTCAAGTTTCTTATATTAGTTGGAAAGCTCTTTTCAACACGAACCCAAGGTCCTGGTTTTGGGAGAATCGGACGGTCGGATCTCCTGTAACGTCAATTCTAAGTAATGGTCAAAATTCGGGAACTACCGCGGCGCGTTCTATTTAGGCCATTAAATATATATATAATATATATATATATATATATATTATATATATTTCATCGATTTCCTTTTTAAAACGTATTTTATAAATTGTTTTAAATTCGTTTTCAAAACCACTTCGATTTCACGTTCAATTTCAAATCAAAATTGGATATTCCATATCATTAATATATAAATGATAATATTTTCAAAACATTAGATTTTGAAATCTCTTCCTTTTCGATATTCATTATAAAAATGAATGAAATCGATATAAATATCGTTCACGTCAAAATGGTGTTAATCTAATCAACACGGCTTGATATATTTAAATATTTTCGTGTCCATCCCAAATTAGACATCAAAATCAGATTTTGATCTATTACAGAATATTATTTTAAAATATTCGTTATTTTAAAATATTCACTCTTTCTGAACTGGAATCAGACATGATCAATTATCATATAATGTTATTTATATGGATTTCATACAACACGTGTATAGGACAACAATGATAAACAATCAACCATCATCTAGAGTGCATTCTACACTACATAAATATTAAATATAAATATTTAACGCTTACAATAGTCAATCAATCAATCGATTGACATACAACTAAACAATTGGGATTAGTGTACGTCAAATATCATCCCAATACCGGTGTGGGGTTTCAATCAACAAACACAGATTTTATTTGTGCAGTTGGGAGATGTGTAAAATATATCGTCCCAATCAATATCGGTTAAATGTGTGTACATATACAAATCGTCTGATTTGTAAATGAATATTTATTTTATTCATATACACGTTAAAAATTATATTTTTAACTATAAAATATTTATTTCAACACATGAATATTTTATTTTCCTTTCACATCACAATCACAATCACAATCAATATCCACAACACAACACAATCAATCTAGTCGTCCATGGTCTGTGGACGACGGGTGTCGGGTGCTGCTAAGCACTGTCTGCATCCTAGTTTATATTTTTAACTAGAAAATAAAATAAAGTGAGAAGTTCTCGCCTTTGGGATCCACTCCTCCATTCCTTTTATCTGAATGGTTCGGATCTGGATTTGATTTCCGTCGGTTCCATCGCAATCTGTTTCACACGATTTTTATATTAAAAATCACATTTTTATTTCAGCGCTGCATTTATAAAAGTCATATTTTTATTTCTACTTCATTTATATATAAATCAAATTTTTATCGCTACTTCATATATATATAAATCGAATTTTTATCGCTACTTCATAAATATATAAATCGAATTTTTATTGCTACTTCATATATATATAAATCAAATCTTTATCTTCGATACTTCATTACAAAAATCAAATCTTTATCTTCGATACTTCATTATAAAAATCAAATCTTTATCTTCGATACTTCGTTGTAAAAATCATATTTTTATTTCGCTACATATATTATAACAATCATATTTTTACCTAACTAAAGATCTCATTTTTATGTAACTAAAAATCTAATCATTTAACGATTAAAAATCTAATCTTTGTACGATAAAAAATCTAATCTTTATACGATAAACAAACTAAACTTTAAATACATAAAAATATAAGCTTTATGTAAATAAATATTTTCATGTTAAAAAACTCATTAAAAATCCTATTTTATTCGCATTCATGTAGATAAAATCCTAGATTAACTAAAGAAAACTCACCGGAACCAAGAGGGAGGAGGAGGGCGCGGGCTGCTAGTGGCGTGGGGTTGGACAGAGGGGGAGGCGCTGGGCCCACGGCGGTGGAATGGGTGCGGGTTTCGGGGTTAAATCGATTTAGGGGTTTTAAGGTGGAGGGCAGAGGAGGAAGAGGGGAAGCACAGCAGGATTAGGGGGGTTTCTGGCGATGACTGTGCGTGATAGGGGGCGCGGTGGTGGCTGTCAGCGGTGGGCGGCATGGTCCATTCGTTTTTTTTTTCTTTTTCTTTTTTTCTCTAAATTGTCTGAACGAAAGAAAAGAGAGAGGCGACAGAATCCAAGAATGAAAGGGGGCGGGTTTATTTGTTTGACCGCGGGTTGATGTTTGACCAATTCTAGGGTTAATAGAATTTATATTTAATATTATTAAATTCGGAAAAAGTGATTTCTCATTCGAATTCCAAGTCCAACCCAACGACTGTCACTCCTAGCTAATTAACCCCATTCTGAACACAATGGGATATGTTTTGTAACCCAATTCGGCTGTTACGATTAGTTTCCACTAAATTTAAAATATAAAACATTATATTTTAAATTCAAACACACATTTTAATTTACCAGAGCCACATACTGACTCTAAAAATTCCAGAAAAATAAAACTGACTATGTTTTGAAAATACAGTCCTAACAAAACTCATTGAATTTGAAGACCGTTTGAAAAATGGCATTTTCTGGTCAATCCAAATTGACTAAAACTGTCAAAACACGTTTTCTTTTGCCACTCTCACATATTGATTCCAAAACTTATAAAAATTGGAATCTAGCAATAATTTGACATCCCCGATCCAACAATAGTGGTTTCATCGAAAACGGAGGTCGTTTGAAAAATTGCTATTTTTAAGGGCTATATTTCCATAGTGACTATTCTGAATTTTCAACTAGACATAACTTTTTATTCTCGCTATGAAATATGGATTTTTCAGATCCGTTAGAAAGATATTTTCAAACAGATTCAAATATTTCTGGTTTCACTAAAATCCGGTTTATTCTGAATCCTGTACATTCATTTGAAATTTGAAATCGAATTTTCAAACCACCGCGACATTTTCTATTCCATTAATAATTAAAATAAATATTTATATTCTAATTTCAATTTAAATAATTATATACGTTCAATTTCTGTTCAAAATAAATTTCTAGTCGTTGTTATTTAAAATGATTCGTTTTAACTATTCAAAATTCATTAAAATTGCCAAAATAAAAATTTTAAATTGGTTTTGATTTTTTGGGTTGTTACAATCTCCCCCACTTAAAATCTTTTCTTCCTCGATAAGGAACAGAGTTGAAAGTTGTTTAACTAATCAACTCAACTTTCATTATGGCTTTCATTCTTCAACTTTCATTCTGGCTTTCATTCTTCAACTTTTCAGTTTCTAAGAATTTCTAATTTTTCAAAAATTTGGCTAACACCCTAAATTTTCGAAAAAATTCGCCAAAACCTCCTTTGTACGGGGAGCACCGGGAATATCCCGAAACTGCCGCACATGCCCTCTCATCTCATAAAGAAAAAGGAAAATCCAAGCGGCTAGCCAATCTGCTCATAAAATCATCCAAACCCAATAACTTAGTAAACATGTACCTAATTGTCGGGCATACAATTTTATTCCTCTGTCTAGCTTCCCTGCTACGACCTGTTCAATGTATATGCTTGCAATCTCAAACAATTTTCAAGTCAGTTCAATATTTTATTCAATTTGGCTTAATGGTTCAAAATTTTAATTAATCAAACAACACAATCAACAATCAATTAGTGATTATCGTTTCAAACACATAACTTTAGATATATATACAAAAATCAGGTTTTTGATGTCAATTCACAACAATAAACTCTATCTAGTTTTGGTTCTCACACCAGCCAATTGGAATTATACAGATATCCCCCTTTCGAAACTCGAACACAAATGTTGATCATGCCGCGACATCATCAGAATCATCTCCGGGCGACTAGAGTGTTATTCAATATCTATCCAGTATATTAAAACTTCAAATACACGTTTGCAAGGCGTATATGAAAAAAAATTATATATTCGATTGTCCAAATCAATTTAAAATAAATATACTCAAATACGTATAATTAGATTAAATTTTCGAAACAAAATTTGTTTTTCATTTTTATTTTCAAAACACTACTCTTCACACTCGTTCTAGGATACTACTGATCCTATCTCTAACGAGTCATTCCCATTGGATATTACTAATCCAATCGCTGATGAATTCTTCCGTTTGGTTCTAATATGCCTTGTTATCGAGCTCTGTAAACCAAAGCTCTGATACCAAATGAAGCGACCCGAACTTCCCCGTAAAGGAAAGCCTGGATTGAGTTGAGAACATGACAAATCAGAACACAGACAGAAGAATGTTTCGTTGCTTATTACAACAATTTACATCAGAGTACAAGAATATACAGAGTATGAACAAATAATATACATTTGATAAATATAAGAGATTAAAATACATTACACAGCAGTGGAAAATAATACAATACACAACTAAAAAAGATACACGGATACATAGCTTTCCAAATATTGTTTCAGCTATAAACTAGGATCCAGTGAATATCAATCTGCAAAACCAAAACTACTAGCAGCTCATGTGGAAATAAGAGCACCCAAAGTTTAGGTTAAAACAATAAACTTCAGGTCAGTCATGTGACTAATGTAAGAACTAAAACAGTTATTTAAAACTTTACTTTAAAATTAGATATATCAAGGGACCACGTCGTATAACACGGAACGGGTTTCCTCCCAAGAATACCAGTGCATATAACAAAACATCACAATGCTTCTTGGAAAAATGAAGCTATTATAAGAGTCAGGTCCCATCACACAATGCAACGCAAGCCGGAGGATAGAGTTTTACCTTATAACAGACAACCATGCTTGGTAAGTTTAAAACAAATCATTTTGATACTATTATAAGTGCATAGTGTATAAAACAACTTCAAATATATATGTATCAATAATAGACGGCATAGTGCCCCATCCCACTATGTTGCCATACTAGGCTCTACAAATAAAACCGAATGTCATGTATTGGAAATTGAATTTCCGTCTTGAGTCTAAGCAAGGGATGTACTCCATTCCACTTCGAGACACTCCAGCAAATGTCTCGAGACTGCACACTCTGGCCAACCCCTAAATCCTCTAAGGTCGGTCCACACTTACGTTAGTGGAATGGCAATTCCTGAACACACATTTCTCGGTCCTATCGGACCTATCCATCGACTTCGTAGAGACGATATATCCGAGACGCCTCGCATTCCAACAACCACAAAGGAAAAAATAATATAAATATCAGGGCTTGTAAAACCCTGACACTACCCATAGCTAGAAAGAAACGTCAAGTCCTCCTTGGGTCACTTATCCCGTTTTTAACTCATACCGAGGTGTAAGGCTCGCGAATTAACGCTATACACAAAGCTATGATATATTAAAGTCGCGCTTTGATCATCAACCACAAGACTCTTCTTTTCAACAGAAGCCTTGATCATTTGCCACTCAAGCATGCCACACAGGCAATTCACGCCATGCGACTGATGTCTATTGATATATAACCTCTGAGCTCATACGTCCCAGAGAAGGGCGTTAAGCAAGAGAATAAATTCTCCGTCGCCATACAGATATATTTAATAGAGATCAATCAACACATAATAAAATTCAATGTCAGACACACGGTCCATTTACAAGTTTGTTCTGGGTTTGAACGAAACCGAAGGTACCTTGTTCCTCGTCCCATATTTCCAATAAAGGAGAGATGTCCTAGCATATCCGGTCGATCTCCAAGTATGCCTGGACGATCACCACTTGTTACCTCGTCTTGGGTTTACTGCCCAATCAAGACATCAGTAATCATCCAAACGATGAGAAGACCCCCGGTTTTCAACCACCGTCTTCATCGTAGACTTATCGTCGAATCAGTTATTCAGAATGGGTATAAACCCGACCATTCCGAATAACTCGCGTATATAATAAACAAGTGCTATAAAAACACAACTTACGCCTCATTCCAATTCTAAATATTCTTTTATTTAATTATTCATATCCTTAGGGATATGTTCCCATTAATTTTAGCAATGATAAATTCTTTAAAATTTATTCTTCAATCTTCCTTTGGATATCATTCAAACCATATTAAGGTTTTCCAAACTAGTCGGGATTAACGCGCCCTACCGAAGTAATCATTTGTTTAATCTTCCAGTCCCAACCTATTCATCCCAAGGAGCAAAACTGCTCATACCCCATATCTAACACCACGGTGTTATCCGTAAATTTAATTACCATTTCCCGTTCAAATCTAATTAAAGATTTAACTATCGCTTGGAGCAAAACTGGTGATACTCCATTTTCAATCATTTTCTTGAATTGTTAATTTTAAATATCAAATTCACTTTCTAATCTAATCAAAGATTCATTAAAACTCCATTTAGTTTTAGTCTTCCCAAGAATCAATACTAAAGATTATTCAAAGCTAAGAAATTAATCTTATCTTTAACTCGGTTAAAGAACTAATGTCATTTAAAACACGGTTCACGATAAACCCAAATTCACATTCCATTTTATTCCAATTACTAAATATAACTGGAAATTCTAATAATCTTAATTAAAAGATTTATTCTTTTCACACGAGGTTTAAGAACAGTGTTACTGAAGACACCATTCCATCAGACTCTAACCATAAATTAGTAAGAGAACAATTCCCTAAGTATTAATCCCTAAGGACGATACAAACATCAGATCAATACCTAGGAAACCATTTAACTTAGCTGATCTCTAGTTAGTTTCTATTTTTCTTAACTCCATTGTGTTTAAGAACAACATTTTTAAAGAAACCATTCACAACAAACCCAAAATTCAATTCCATTCAATTCCAATTAAATATTAATTAATTGGTAAACTTTATTAAATCTTAATAAAAAGATTTAATCTTTTCTCAACTGGGTTTAGGAACAGTGTTAGCGAAGACACCGTTCATGACCAACCCGAAATCCCATTTGATATTAAATACAAGGCTCTGAATAGAAAATATATCGGCTTATATTCAATATCAAATTCTGAAACCAACAAATATCGTATTGGAATAACTATATATATATCTTCCAAATTCCTCCATAATATCTGTATAATCACGGAATCCAATATCGAAATATTCCGAAGATACTTTCAATTCAAATCCATTCCAATTCTTATATTGGAAATTTCTGGTTATATTAATACCATTTCAAATCCAAATTCTTTATTTAAAAATATTGGATTATAATTCTATTTCATAACTAGTTCATTTTGATAAAAATATATTTTTATCTTTTCAAATATCGAATTTTTCATCCCAATTCTTTCCAAATCATTTATTTACACAAATTATTAATATTTTTAATAATTTTATCAAGGCCCGTATAGTCGATTTCCATAAACGGTCATCGAACTGCACTTATAGCGACCTTTCCAAATTTGATTTGGACATAATTCCAAATCTGACCGTCAGATTTCAAGTTTCTTATATTCATTGGAAAGCTCTTTTCGATACGAACCCAACGGTCCCAGTTTTAGGAGAATCCGACTGTCGGATCTCCTATAACGTCAATTCTAAGTCAATGGTCGAAATTCGGGAACTACCGCGGCACGGCACATTCTATTCAGGCCATTAAATATATATATTATATATATTTTGTCGATTTCCTTTTTAAAACGTATTTTATAAATCGTTTTAAATTTGTTTTCAAAACTACTTCAACTTCATATTCAATTTCAAATCAAAATTGGATATTCCAGATCATTAATATATAAATGATAATATTTTCAAAACATTAGATTTTAAAATCGCTTCCTTTTGGATATTCATTATAAAAATGAATAAAATCGATATAAATATTGTTCACGTCAAAATGGCGTTAATCTAATCAACACGACTTGATATATTTAAATATTTTCTTGTCCATCCCAAATCGGACATCAAAATCAGATTTTGATCTTTACTGAATATTATTTTAAAATATTCATTATTTTAAAATATTCGTTATTTTAAAATATTCATTCTTTCTGAACTGGAATCAGACACATTCAATTACCATATAATGTTATTTATATGGATTTCATACAACACATGTATAGGACAACAATGATAAACAATCAACCATCATCCAGAGTGCATTCTACACTACATAAGCATTAAATATAAATATTTAACGCTTACAACAGTCTGTTAACCAATCGATTGAAAATACAACTAAAAAATTAGGATAAGTGTACGTCAAATATCATCCCAATACTCGTGTGGGGTTTCAATCAACAAGCACAGATTTTATTTGTGCAGTTGGGCGATGTGTAAAATTTATCGTCCCAATCAATATCGGTTAAATGTGTGTACATATACAAATCGTCTGATTTGTAAATGAATATTTATTTTATTCATATACACGTTAAAAATTATATTTATAACTATAAAATATTTATTTCAACACATGAATATTTTATTTTTCTTTCACATCACAATCACAATCAATATCCACAGCACAACACAATCAAACAAGTCGTCCATGGTCTGTGGACGACGGGTGTCGGGTGCTGCTAAGCACCGTCTGCATCCTAGTTTATATTTTTAACTAGAAAATAAATTAAAGTGAGAAGTTCTCACCTTTGGGATCCACTCCTCCATTCCTTATATCTGAACGGTTTGGATCTGGATTTGATTTCCATCGATTCCATCGCAATCTGTTTCACATGATTTTTATATTAAAAATCACATTTTTATTTCAACGCTACATATATAAAAATCATATTTTTATTTCTACTTCATATATATATATATATATATAAATCGAATTTTTATCGCTGCTTCATATATATATATATAAAAATCGAATTTTTATCACTACTTCATATATATATAAATCAAATCTTTATCTTCGATACTTCATTATAAAAATCAAATCTTTATCTTCGATACTTCATTATATACTTCATTATAAAAATCAAATCTTTATCTTCGATACTTCATTATAAAAATCATATATTTATTTCGCTACATATATTATAAAGATCATATTTTTACCTAACTAAAGATCTCATTTTATTGTAACTAAAAATCTAATCTTTTTACGATTAAAAATCTAATCTTTATACGGTAAAAAATCAAATCTTTATACGACAAAAAAATTTAAACTTTATATACATAAAAATATAAATTTTATGTAAATAAATGTAATCTTTTCATGTTAAAAAACTCATTAAAAACCCTATTTTATTCGCATTCACGTAGATAAAACCTAGATTAACTAAAGAAAACTCTCCGAAACCAAGAGGGAGGAGGAAAGTGCGGGCTGCTGGTGGCGTGGGGTTGGACGGAGGGGGAAACACTGGGCCCACAACGGCGAAATGGGTGTAGGTTTTGGGGTTAAATCGATTTAAGGGTTTTAAGGTGGAGGACGGAGGAGGAAGAGGGGAGGCGCAGCAGGAGGGGGGTTTCTGGCGACGGTGGCACGGTGATAGGGGGCGCGGTGGTGGCTGTTAGCGGTGGGCGACGGGGTCCATTCGTTTGTTTTTTTCTCTAAATCGTTTGAACGAGAGAAAAGAGGGAGGCGACGGAAATCCAAGAAGGAAAGGGGACGGGTTTATTTGTTTGACCGCGGGTTGATGTTTGACCAATTCTAGGGTTAATAGAATTTATATTTAATATTATTAAATTCGAAAAAAAAAGTGATTTCTCATTCGAATTCCAAATCCAACCCAACGACTGTCACCCGCAGCTAATTACCCTCATTCCGAACATAATGGGATATGTTTCGTACTCCAATTCGGCCGTTACGATTAGTTTCTACTAAATTTAAAATATAAAGCATTATATTTTAAATTCAAACGCACATTTTAATTTACCAAAGCCACATACTGACTCTAAAAATTCTAGAAAAATAAATCTGGCTATGTTTTAATGATACGGTCCTAACAAAACTAATTTCGTCGAATTTGAAGATCGTTTGAAAAATGGCCATTTTCTAGTCGATCCAAAGACTAAAACTGTCAAAACACGTTTTCTTTTGCCACTCTCATATATTGATTCTAAAAATTATAAAAATTGGAATCTAGCAATAATTTGATATCCCGGATCCAATAAAAGCGGTTTCAACGAAAACGTAGGTCGTTTGCAAAATGGCTATTTTTAACGGCTATATTTCCATAGCTACTATTCTGAATTTTCAACTCGACATAAATTTTTATTTCCGCTATGAAATTTGGATTTTTCAGATCCGTTAGAAAGATATTTTCAAACATATTCAAATATTTTTGGTTTCGCTAAAATCCGGTTTATTTTGAATCTTGTACATTTATTTGAAAATCGAATTTTCAAACTACCGCGCCATTTTCAATTTATTTTATAATTAAAATAAATATTTATATTCTAATTTTGATTTAAATAATTATATACGTTCTATTTCTGTTCAAAATAAATTTCTAGTTGTTATTATTTAAAATAATTCATTTTAAATGCTCAAAATTCATTAAAATTGCCAAAATAAAAAATTTAAATAGGTTCTGATTTTTCGGGTTGTTACAGTGTTACATGAATTTTGTTTTAAATCTGGGCTTTAATACGAATTGAATTGGAAGAATTTTTGGTTTGAAAATTGTATAGAATCGACCCTTGGTATGGGGCATGGCGGCTACTGATGGAAAGGGGCGTTAGGGTTAGAGACAAGGTTTTAAATCTCGGATATCGGTCGCGTTTCGTATCGAGAATTTCATAGACTCGGTATCGTATAGAGGGAGATCTCGGACGAGATGATTCTAACTCAGGATTTCGTCTCGGATTTTCATCTTGGGTCTGAAAGTTCAAATTGGAGCAATCTCACGGTACATGATATGTTAAAAATGATATTTTAACAAAATGATATTTATGAATGCTATCAAAAACATGTAACTTAAACTTAAAATGTAAAACAACATTATTATTCTTTATTTTGTGAAAAATCATTCTTACTCTAAATCATAATATGCTTAAAACAGGAATGTCGTTAGACAGGAAACATTAAAAGAATCAAAACATTAAAAAATTCAGTATAAATAGAAAATAAAATACATAATTTCATAAGTAACTTGTATGTAAAAAGGCGAATATGAAAAGCATAAGCATTGTAAAACATATGCGAACATACAATATAGTCATTTAATATGAAAAATGTAAAATAATAAAAGATTGATATGGCTAGATTTGAGTTTTAGTTCTAGTTCAGACACAAATTTAAATTTTAACCAAAAAACTAAGATCTCGGACGATATTCCAGTATTTCATCTCGGTCGATATATCGTTCGATATTGCAATATCTCGGGCGATATATTCGAAACGAATTTAGAGTGATATTTGTTGTTTCATTTCGGAAGGAGCCCAAAATGAGATCTCGGAGGAGATCTCGGGCGATATTTGCGAGATTTGAAACAGTGGTTAGAGATAAGGGCCTTATATGCTACATATTTTAATAATATTTAATTATTTTAATTTCAAAAATACATGTTTATTGTCACGAACTCCAAATCATACCCAATGATTGTCGCCCCTAGCTAAATACCCCTATTCAGAACACAATAGGATATGTCTGGTAAGCCAATACGATTGTTTCGATCAGTTTTCGTTAAAATTAAAATATAAATCAATATATATTGAATATAAACGTACACTTTAATTTACCGGGACCACATACCGACTCCCAAAATTCCAGAAAAATAAATCTAGCTATGTTTTGATGATACGGTCCTAACAAAACTGATTTCGCAGAATTTAGAGACCGTTTGAAAAATGCTCATTTTCTGGTCGATCCAGTTCGAATTTAAATTGCCAAACACGTTAATTTTACCACGCTCACATATTAATTCCAAAAATTATGAAAATTGAAATCTAGCAATAATTTGACATTCCGGATCCAACAAAAGTGGTCTCGTCGAAAACGGTCGTTTGCAAAATGGCTATTTTTAAGGGCTATGTATTATATCAAATATATATAAATTCCATAACGACTATTTTAAATTTTAAACTGGACATAACTTTTTATTCCTGTTATGAAATCTGGATTTTTCACATTCGTTAGAAAGATATAATTGAATAGATTCAAATATTTCTGGTATTACTGAAATCCGATTTATTTTGAATCTTGTACATTTAATTGGAATCTGAAATCGAATTTTCAAACTGCCGCACCATTTCAAACTCCTTTTATAATTAAATTAAATATATATTTTCTAACTTCGATTAAAATAAATTTTTAGTCGTTATTATTTAAAATAAATCATTTTAGATATTCAAAATCCATCAAAGTAGCTAAAGTAAAAAAATTAAATTGGTTCTGAAAATCCAGGTTGTTACAGGGTCTGTCCAATACACTATTCTCAAACATGTATTTTTGTATTAACATTATTACCTCATATATATTAATGGTCAGTGAGATATGATCATCAGTCAATCAACATACTAGTCTCAATGTTTCATTGTTGTCCTATTTACAACAAAACTTGACTGGGGACTTTTAAGAATCACAATACTAATCATATTATATAATCTCACGCTCAAGTTACTTACTTGAAACTACACATAATTTTGTATTATTGTTCTAAGGACTTCTATTATGCTAATATTCATATTATGTAGTAATTACAATATAATAAAATCATTTATTGAAAATAAAACATAACATCAATAATGTTATTCAATCACATCAAATAGGTTGCCTCTAGGGCATAAACTCTAATAATCTCCCACTTGCACTAGAGCTAATCATTCATGTATCATACACCCATGAAAATAGTGTGACTACCATTCTTCTACCACGACAAAGCTTTGGTCAGTAGTTATGCAACATTATTATCTAGTTGGTACATTGCAAATATGAATATCTCCTCTGTCAACAATTTCACGGATGAAATGATATCGCCTAAGTATGTGTTTGGATCGATGATGAGATCTAGATTCATTGGCATGTACAATGGCCCCACTGTTATCACAATATATTTCTACTGGATCAACAATGGATGGAACTGCACTAAGTTTAGCAATGAATTTCTTAATCCAAAAGACTCTTTAGCAGCTTTGGAAGCAACAATGTATTCATCCTCTATTATGGAATCAGCGACTGTTTCTTGCTTTGAACTTTTCCGACTTACAGCGCCACCATTAACGAAAAACACATAACCTGACTGTGATTTATAGCCATCTTTATTAGTTTGGAAACTAGCATCTATGTAACCTTTTACTACTTATTCCTCTTCACCGCCATATATCAAGATTGGACCATTTGTCCTTTTAAGGTATTTAAGGTTGTTCATGACAGCTATTAAGTGACTTTCACCTGGGTCGGATTGGAATCTACTTGTCATGCTTAAAGCGTAAAATACATCTGGACGAGTGCATAACATTGCATACTTTATTGATCCAATGCTGAAGAATAAGGGACCATTCTCAGGTGCTCCTTATCATCTTGTGATTTAGGACATTGGGTCTTAGAGAATGTTATACCATATGACATAGGTACATATCCATTCTTCGCCTCTTACAGACAAACCTTTTTAGCACTTTGTCAATATACGTACTCACACTTAGGCCGATCAATTTTCTTGATCTATCTCTATAGATCTTGATACCCAAGATATAGGTTGCCTCGCCTAAGTCTTTCATGGAGAAACTTTTTCCCAACCATGTCTTTACCTCTTATAATGAACTAACATCATTCCCAATAAGTAATATGTCATCAGCATATTATACTAGGAATATAATGTTACTCCCACTAACTTTTTTATATACGCAAGCTTCATCTTCATTCTTAATAAAGCAAAATTCTTTGATTGTTTCATCAAAACGAAGATTCTAGCTCCGATATGCGTGCTTTAATACATAAATGGGTCGTTGAAGCTTACATACTTTTCTAGCTTCTTTTGGATTGACAAAACCTTCAGGTTGTGTCATGTATGCATCCTCAATAAGATTTCCATTTAAGAAGGCAGTTTTGACATCCATTTGCCAGAATTCGTAATCGTAAAAAGCTACAATTGCAAGTACAATCCTAATGGATTTAACCATTGCCACTAGAGAGAAGGTTTCATCATAGTCAACTCCTTGAATTTGTTTGAAACCTTTTTCCACTAATCAACCTTTATAGGTTTGTAATTGACAATCCATGTCAGTTTTCTACTTGAAAACTCATTTACACCTGATTGGTTATACCCCATCGCGGATCAGTCAAGGTCCATACTTGGTTGGTGTACATAAAATCCATTTCAGATTTCATGGCTTTAAGTTATTCCTCATATTCTAGTCCATTCATTCCTTCTTGGTAAGAGGTAGGCTCATCTTGGTCTATGAGCATTACATCTCCAGTTTGAGCCATAAGAAATCCAAAATATCTATTTGGCCTATGAAGTATTCTGCCAGATCAACGAATATATATTGCGTAATTTGATAAGGTTCAGGTTCCACAACTATTTGTGGTTCCTGCTCAATTTCTATTTCACAATCAAATGTATCTTGCGGTTCTCGAATTTCTCGAGTTCTACTATATTCCCATCAGTACTTTTAGAGACTAGTTCTCTTTCTTGAAATATACCAATTCGAGCAATAAATACTTTATTCTCAAAAGGTTTGTAGAAATGATATCCTTTTGTTTCTTTTGGATATCCCACAAAACACTTAACGAATTTGGGTCCATGCTTTTCAGAACAAGACTTTTAACAAATGCTTTACATCCCCAAAATCTTCATAAAAGACACACTATGACATTTCCAAATCCATATCTCATATAGAGTCTTTAAAACCGATTTAATTGGAACACGATTAATTACGAACGAATCTATTTCAATGGCTTAACCCCAAGAGCTTATTGAAAGATCTGTATGACTCATCATTGATTGTACCATATCCAATATGATGTGATTTCTTCTTTCAGACACACCATTCCATTGTGGTGTTCCAGGTGGAGTGAGTTGTGATAGAATCCCAAACTCTTTTATATAGTCATTGAATTCTTGGCTTAAAGGTTCTCCTCCTTGATCTGTTCAAAGAGTCTTTATATTCTTTCCAAGTTTGTTTTGAACTACAATTTTTAATTCTTTGAACTTTTCAAAGTATTTTGATTTGTGTTTCATAAAATACACATAGCCATATCTACTGAAATCATTAGTAAACGTAAAGAAATAATAAAACATACTTCTAGATGATGTACTCATAGGTTCACATACATCACTGTGTATAAGGACTAATACATCACTAGCCCATTCACTGTGTCCAGTGAAAAATGCTTTAGTCTTTCTGCCTAATAGACAAGATTTGAATTCTTCATATGATTCGAAATAAAATGAAGCCAAAATTCCATCTTTATGGAGCTTTGATACTTATCTCATTTGTATGGCCCAAACGACAATGCAAAAGACATGTTGGATTTAAATCATTAGATTTAATCTGATTAGTATTTATGTTATAAACTGGAACATCAAAGTTAATAACATAAAGATCATTAGCTAATTGTATATTTCCATAAATATTTCATTTAAATAAAATGTACAATAACTATCTTTATTACAAATGAAAAACAAGCTTGTCTAAATAATATACAGAAATAATATATATCCTAGTGGAAGGCATATAATAACAATATTTTAATTCTAAAACTAAGCTAGTAGGTAAGAATAAGCGGCAGCTTCCTATGGCCAATGCAGCAATATTTGCTCCATTTTCCACTTGCAAGTCCACTTCTCCTTTTGCCAAATTTCTACTCTTTTGCATTTCCTGCAAATTAATACAAATATATGATCCCCATCCAGTATCTAATACCCAAGATGCAGAAGTAGATAAAATTTACACTTATAACATTTATACTTGATTTGGTTGAAGTCATACTTCCCTTTTTCTTTTTTAGATCTTCTAAATATGCAAAACAATTGTGTTTCCAATGACCTGGCTTCACAATAGTGACAGTCACCCTTTTTGGAGCCCCTACTTTAGAATTCAGTGCCTTTTTTAAATTGGTCTTAGCAGCATTTTTCTTAAGCTTCTTTTTTCTTGCCTTTACCTTTGCTTTGGCAGCCCCTTTTGTACCATCATCATGGAAACAGGTTCTGTTTTCTTTATATTGTTTTCAATAGTCCTTAACATGCTTACTAACTCAGTAAAGGGTTTTTCTATTTCATTCATGAGATAAGTCATTACGAATTAAAAATAGTGATTGTTTAATGATTGTAAAACAAGATCGATGAGCTTCAGGTGTTAATGGAAACCCTAACCTTTCAAGATACTCAATGTATCCAATCATTTTCATTACGTGTGGACCAACGGGCTCTTTTTCTCTTATTTTACAGTGATACAATGTCATGCTTTTGTCATACTTTCTTGTCGAGCATGCCCTACGAATAATTTCTTAAGGTACTCGATCATCTCATATGCATCAATCAACTCATGTTGCTTCTGAAGCCTCGAAGTCATGGTTGCAAGCATGAGACAGTTTTCATCAATAGCATCATCTTGATGTTCTTATAGGCATTCATCTCTACTTGAGTTTGCTGTACTTTGTGGCACCTATGGAACATGCCCATCAAGTACATACGACTTTCTTTTTTGCTCGAGGACAATCCTCAAATTTCGATGCTAGTCAAGGAAGTTGATTCCATTCAGTTTATCCTTCTTAAGGACGGATCTTAGTGATAAATTACTAGTGTTTCTTTCCATTTGATATCTAATGAAGATAATAAAAAAAATGACGTTGCTTCATATATGTACAAACCGTGAAGTAATTGCCGACTATTCACACATTGATGTTTTCTACAGTCGCATAAAATCTTGCATATTGATTCAAGTGCATATATATATATATATATATATATATATATATATATAACGGTACATGCTTATATATATATATATTAGTATATATATTTTAAGCCAAGATCCATATTTTATCATGCCTTGAGTTAGCTTTGCCTAATCCCTAAAACACAATCTTTTAGTCAGACAACTAATGTCAATTATATCACACATATAATTCTTGGAAAGTATGATGAACAAACTCTATTCATTTCCAATTTTGGATATTTTATGCTTTACGTCTCTAAGCCCATAATCGTATTATGGCTACCCAGTTAGATCAGACCCAAGTTTAAACAATTTGAGCATCATAATTACTCTATCGCACGTAACCATAATAAACAGTGTACTTCTGCTTCGGCATAACCCACAACCATTGATTATGGCAATAATGAGTGTTATTCTTGGATGACATTACTTTAAACTTAATATTAATATTCAGTTTAGAGGGATTTTATAACTGGAAGTGTGCAACTTAGTAGTTCTATTTCATGAAGAAAATTCATGTTGGTTGTGTCATTCAAAATTATAACTAATGTATGTGTTGCTGCACTTTTGCAGTAAAAATATATATATTCAAATAGTGAATAAAGACTTTCAAACACATAACCAAGCACAAATATAAATATTTAATCAGCAAACTACATTTATGGCTGTCAGTTCATTTTGAAATATTACTTTGGTGAGCACAACTGCACATAAATGCATTCAAAAGTATATATACAAGTGCAGGCTTATACTTAAATGTACGACAGGGTATGCTCATGGAAATACATATATTACAGCGTGTGCATGTATACTAATATTTGCAACCCATGCTCGTGTGTGTGTCTATATATATATATATATATATATATATATATATATATATATATATATATATATATATATATATCCACAACATTGCATCTTGGTACATAATTCATGCAGATTACACATGCATTTAACTCGCAGCTATATGGTGACAAAGATGTGCAAATAAGTATATATATGTCGACAAGAGATTCATTTATATAAAAGTGTAAACTTGTACAAATACATAAATGAGAGTGTATGTGCAAATGCAAATTAGATTACAGTATCAAGTTTATGTGGCAAGCACATTTTGAATTGTGTATAACTTGGGGATTGCAAATCATATTTGCAGTATTCATAAATTATAGTGAACTACACCTTATACAACATACCAAATATGTACAACATTGTGATGTAGTATATATCTTCGAAGCAAACATTTCAGCATGCAAATATAAGAAATCCAAGAGTGTTCAGCTGTGAATAAGGTATTTGTATTGCATTAACAGATCAAATACTATACGCACTATTATTTTGATCTTGAAAAATACAACAGAATGAACTAATTCTCAAGGTTGTGAACACTCCATGTCAATAAAGTTCACTGATTTAGACACTAATAAAAAAATGTTTTTAACAGAGTGGTCATTACCATAACCAGGATTAAATAAGAAACTAAATAATATTCATCAAGGCGTAAACTTTGTTTGAACATGCATTAAACATGTACAGTATCAATAAAAAATATTTAGCAATACTGTCTACAAGTTCAGTTTTAGGCATTATCAACTTCAAACGAGATAGAACGCAAGTCATGTGTGTTCAATATTATTTTACAACCAAACTATTTCACCAGTATACACTGTTTCAAATCAAAATAGAGGAGGTAGTGTGATTATTTTTGATAAAAAGAATTTCAATTTGAAAAACAATTTCATAGTATTAATCCTTCCATCATTATCAATCCAGATCAGAGTGATCAATTTAGTACCAAAATAATAAACATCTAATGAAAATACATCAAACTTGGACCATGTCAACAAACAGTATTAATCAATGTTAATCAATACAAATTGCATTTTTAAATTTTAGAGAAAAACATATATAATCTGTAAAATATGAATTCTTCATTAGAAACAAATCCAAATAACATGCAAATTATATTCTTATATCTGTGTTCTCAGCATTGATTCAAAACAGAGAAGACTTCTGATCGTTTTCAACAACAAAAATGCTTTTGAAGAACAGATCCATAATCTAATAGTTCTCGTAAGAAACAACACATTCATTATTGAATACAAAATAAACTCAACAAATTATTTTCGTAAGTGGCTTTGATATCATTGATGGGTTTCTGTCGATCATATCAGCAACGAAAACAAAATCAAAACCCGAAATTTTCAAGATCCAAGCATAAACGATAAATTAAGTGAAGTATACCAATTTTAAATTTTGCAAAAATCACGAAAAAGATGAATGCCTGAATCGAACGAATCACGAATGCCACCTGAATGACAACGTCTCTACGATATCCACACGATGAACTCGAAAAGGGGAAGATTAGTTACTAGCCAGATCTTATGCTTTCCTTTTCAATTTGGGTATCGCTTATCTGTATTTTCAAAAGGAAAGAAAGAACCCCCTTTTAAATAAGTGGAAAAACAAATTGAATAGACTGAAAACTAGAATGTCAATTCTTTTGTGATTTTGGAAATATCAACCGATTGATATTTCTTTTAATCGTTCAAAATTAGCACCTTCCATTTTTAATGTTCTTAGTGTGTGACCCTATAGGTTATTATAACATTGACAATAAATTTAAGTCACATTTAAAATTAAAAACAGTGAGTGGAATCTAGTAACGCATAGTTGTTACACAAGTTATAATGAAATCAACGATTCGATACAACCTTGTTTGTGACCAATGTCTCCACATAATTTAATCTTTTTAACCATTATATCCAAGATTAAACTCAAGGCACAGAACACATCATCCTCTTTATAATTTAATCCTTTAATCTTAATCTATGAGTAGAGTATTTAAGACAAATCAATATTTGAGCACGACCATGCATTTTATAGTCTCACTCAATTAAGAGGCCCGTGGATATCACTACTTATATTTATAGGGTTAAATTCTATCTAGATCATTCATATTATTTACTCGGTTCAGGATGTACCCAATAATCATCTTTATTGTCTACCCTATTAAGATTAACTTGACAATATCAAAGCACAAGATCCTCGAATAAAAATATAACAATTTCAGGTCTGAGACCATTGCATCATTGTCAATATGAGAAGACACTATTAATCATGCTCCATGAAGTTTTCTCACATTGGTCTGCCCAATACGTTGTTCTCTAATGCGTATTTATGTATTGACGTTAATATCTCATGTATACTAATGATCAATGAGATATGATAATCAATCAATCAACATACTAGTCTCAATGTTTCATTGTTGTCCTATTTACAACAAAACTTGGCTTGGGACTTTTAAGAATCACAATACTAATCATATCATATAATCGTATGTTCAAGTGACTTACTTGAAACTATATATATATATATAATTATGTATTATTATTCTAAGGATTTGTATTATGTTAGTATTCATATTATGCAGTAAATACAAGATAATAAAATCATTTATTCAAAATAAAACATACCATCAATAATGTTATTCAATTACAATAAATAAATTTCCTCTAGGGCATAAACTCTAACTCCTTCGAACTAGGCGACCTCTTTTTGAAGGTATCTTCCCTGGCCTTGTCCATATAGGCCCAATGTGGGAAGGACCTTACATTATTCAACATAAACTTGTAAACGGAGATTTTAGGTTGACGATTTTTGATGGTGATCTACTCCCAAGAGCAAGGAATGTCGAGCATATGCAGTATTACTTCACTTAAAATTTTATTTCTTATCGCTTTGTAAATAGCAATTTGCTTTCAAATAGGGCAATAAAGCGCAACTCACCCAACGTCTGTTGTGTTATGAATAAAACCTCTTTCCTTGATATACGACTATCTATCATTACATGACTAAGTGATGTGATTCGATCATCTTATGCTGACATGTGGATAACGAGGCGATTGATCCACCAGCGATGTTCACTTGCTCACGATTCGATGAGCGTACTCAATTCCATGACTAATCAGATCAGAGTTAACCAAATTCGAGCATAATTCAAATGCTTGATAGGCAATTCTTATCCTAAGACTAGGATGAAGGAACGATGCGAAAACGAATGTGATATGACCATTTACATATTTAACTCTAACTCACTATGACTTGAGAAATAGCATAAATAATGGGTTAGCGTGAATGACATGCTCTGACTTACGATCACTTACCCTATGACTCTAACTTGATCAATGACAGGAGAGTATAAAATTAAAGGACTGGACGTCCAATTCTATAATTTAGCCTTACCGAAGCTGGGGGTATAAGTGTAGACTTAGAAACTAACTTCAAATACACTCCAGACACGGTGCATGACTCAAGGTTAATGGGAAGCATACACACCGCTTCCAGAGCAATACATAACTGTAATGTGACATACTTGCAAATACATTATATGGGAAATAGAAAAGACTTAGCAATTTTTTCAAAACAAATGACTATTTTTATCTACATATGCAGATTTATGCAAGTATTAAGAAAAAAATTCGAGGGCTACACTCGCACAAAAATTCGGCCAACAAAACAAAAAAAGGATTCGTAACTGCGGGCATGTCTACATATCCTTATTCCTTTGGAGGATCATCATTTCTTTGACTTATCCAATTCAGACTCCTTGAAGTTGCCGAGCTTTGAGGGCTTATAACTCTAAGACCTCTCGCCACCTTTCCCCGGCTTGTCGAGTTTCTTTTTGGTACTCGGCTTCCTACCGGATGACGACTTCATTTCCCTAACTGAATCTTTCAACTAAGACTTTAGATTTAGGGCTACCAACTAGAAAAGGAGAAAATATTTGTAAGGGATCTAGAGCAATAATGCCTGACTCTACTTTTATGAATAAGAGTTTTCCCTACTACAGTGCCTTTAAATCTCCTCTGCTCATACTTCCTATCTTCCCAGACTCTCCCATGTATATGACATCCTCTTCGACATAAACTTGGAATCCCTTACCATACAAACCTTTCAAGGTGTCAATCATTTCTTCTTCTTTCTCTAGATCTTCGGCATGGGAACCTAGGGCATTTTGGAGGGCATGGACTGTGCTTTAGGAGATGTCCTAACATGTTGTGTACCTGCAAAAAGAAGAGTAATAACCTTTAGTCCCAATGTAGTTATGGGCGTCTAGATGGCTACCTCTATAACTCGCCGATACGCAATGAGAACTCTTTTCAAAATGCGGATAAGTCAAAGATATAACTTTTATAGAATCTCAACCTATGAGTCCAGGAGTCTCGGGCACTTCAGTAATTGGAGTTAGAGGCATATAAATCTTTGGAGAAAGAAAATCAGGATCATAGCCCTCAACGGTATCAGATTCATGGGAAGTGAAGAAAGACCCAGAGCTTCCATCAATAATAAACTTCCCTTTGGCTTGAATCCTGGATGCATCCTCCACCTCTTTTAGGAATCTCCTTCCATTATCTTGCAAGAATCGTTTCATAAGCTCTGCCTCATCCACTATGTCATCCTCTGAGGATCGCCTCTCCTCCTCAATGAGCTCGCTCCAAGCATCGACTAAAGTTTGACGGTAATCCTCAACCTAAGACAAGTCACAATACTCAAGGACTCAAACAAACAAACTCATGATGAGAGGCTCGAACTCTTCTTCTACTTTCTTAGCGTCGTCCAAGTGCCTTCTCAATTCTTGTAAATCTATATTGTACTGAATCTTAGAGTTAAAAGCAGATTCCGCAGTAGTATGCACAATCTCCTTTGCCTTCTTAGCCCTCGCCCCAGCCTCGGCCAGCTTGGCCCTTAGCTCATCATTCTCCTTCTTGAGGGTGCACTTATCCACTTGTAGATTGCTACATTTGAGTTTCAATTCAGTATTCTCTCGACAGGCGTCTTTGCACTCATTCTCGATGAACTTTGTTCTCAAGATTTAGGTGTAATTCTTTATAAAAACAAACTTTAAAATCAAGATATAATTGTTTTTACTTCTCAACATCTGCCTCCGCAATGCTTAGCTTAGCCTCTTCGATCTTCTTATCCACCACAAGTAGGGAATTCTTGTCACATTCCAACACTTGATTCACGTTAGCTATATCAAGCTCTAAGCCCTTTATAATTTCCTATTATTTCGAGGGATATTTGCAAGTTTTTGTTTATTTCCCACATATTTCCTTAATCTCCTTTTTATGTCCCTCTTCAATATTATCAGGCACAGGTTGAAGAGGAGGAAGGAAGTGAAAGTGGGATTCCAGTATTTTCTTCTGCTCCTCAACCGAAGGCTCAAGCAAAATAGGGTTGATGGCTTAAATAACTTGGGGATTTTTCTTACCGAGGAACATTATTGGCCTTTCCTTGCCTTTGTCCTTAGACTATGAATACTATTTCGGATTAGGTTCCTTCGATTGAGTTTCCTTCGAAGGGATCAAGGCATTGACAACTGACTTTTTACCTTCGTGTGAATCTTTTTAACTTTCAAATTTGTCGGTGTTACGATGGACTTGAGAGTGACATTGAGCGTGATATTTCTGATATTGATGATGTCTCTGTTCTCACTCTCTTTCTCGCTCCTCTCTATTCTATTAGTACTCCCACTCCTGTTTAGAGTGATACTTCGATGGGATTCCATTCTTGGTACACTGCAGCTAAGTCGCCCATAATCATACGACATTATCATTGTACTTACAAATAAGCATAAGCTTGTGTCAGCACTAGGAAATCATACAACGAGCTAGTGTTGTGACGCGTAGTGCGTGTGTTGTGTGCATCCTAGTGATCACCCTGACAGATTTGATGATGGCGTCTTGTTTGTTGGCATAATTTTCCCGACTTTGGTGGAAATGTTCGCTTAGAGGTAAAAGAAAAGTCTGGGGATTTAGATCTGCAAAAGTATATTGCTCAGGGGGCAACTCCAAATCACCTGGACCCTTAAAAGGGTCATCTGTACTAACAAAACCGGCGTCATGGGTTGAGACTTAAGCTGCGGAGTATGTTTCAACATGGGCTTCTCAACCACTTCTTTCTCAATAACTAGAGGCGCGCTCTCCTTTCTTTCATGGGAATGGCAACGTAACTCGTATCGACACCCACTCCTTCAGTGGCACCCCCGACATAGGCTTTGCTATGGGGTTCGTTGATCGCAGGTCCCCCGACTGGAGGCATGACTACCTGAGTGGCCATGCCTCAACCACTGACTGGGGGACCACCTAGGCCAGAACTTCTACAAAGTCTCAATAGATTATAGCGACGTTGGAATTCATCACTTATGCATCTATGCACCCTCCTCTACTCCTCTCGGATGGGTCGTAAGGAAATCAATCTTGATATACACACATCTCCATAGGGTTTATCTATTGCCCCCGCCAAGTGAAAACACGAAGTTTTTAGATGAAGTAAAAGCTTGTCGGAAGCAAAAAACTTCTGTGAGTACTTACTGCTTTCAAGCCAACGCCTCGTGAAGCTTCTTGATGAGGGACGTAAAACCAATTTGATTTTACGCCAATCAATTCTCTCCACCCATCCAAAATGATTCGACTATTCACTGAGTCCCTTTGTGGTGGTAGAATTTAAAAAGAACCACACATCATCGAAGGTTGGGCTCTCTATGAAGGTGCTCAGAGTAAGAAATGTGGAGGAAAAGAAGGTGCACGTAAGCTATGGGATGTTACCGCATCGATGCCAGCCTCATCTGCAAAAGAATTGTACAAACAAACAGGCTGAAAGGAGGAGCACAGCTGAGCATACACATATGGTGAGAGCATGACGTGTATCCCTACGGAGGGTAATGGTGTAATTCGAAGACTAGAAGCACTCGGACTTGATCGAAGGGAACCCCATGTTTAGCACAAAGACTTTTTAACTTGGGCTTGTCTATTGCCGTAGGCCAGGAATTAGTAGGATTATCGAGAAGGACGGCTCTGGGAAGAGTTTCTGGAGTAGGAACGGGTCCTGCAACACCGGCTTCTCCAACAGTCATGGCTTTCCCTTTCTTCGATGTAACTACAGATGACTCGCTGTAAGCGTAGACCCGATATTGAGATCCTTCGCTGTTGGAATCGATATCAGAGCTATACTCTATGCCCGGATCTTTATAAGTTCTCTCTTTCTTGGATCCGACCTCAGAAGCTCTCGTGGAATATCAACAAGTCATTGTAGTTTATTACTCGAAAACATCACCAGTTAGAGTGAGTAGTCTGTATCCCTACGTGTGAGCTAGTGTGATGTTTGTAGTGTAATGTGAAGACCTATCTTCAACAAAAACAAAATATTTGTGATGTGCTTGTTCGATTGTCGTTCCCGACGGTCTAATCAAGCTTTGATCGCAGGCAATCGCAGGTCAGGATTTCACGGAAGATGACACCATATTGTTTAGGCAGTCCATATTCATATAATCTAATCCTAAATGTCTATGTGATCAGATATGCTCTAATCCTAAATGTCTAGTAGTTTGCTCGTCCAATTAGTTCAAGTTTTCAGGTTATGCGTAGAATAGGATCGGCTTCATCTCCATGAATATTCAAGTTAGAGAATGTCCACGATCAAGTGATGATTATAGTAAGCAATATCGGATCGATGCATGCTCGGGTCGTCCAAAGATGGTGCAATCAATATGAGGTTGGTCAGATCTTAATTAGCGTACCGATCCTACCGAACCCACCCGAGTGGTGAATCACATATTTCTCCTATACCCTTTAACACTTCCTTTCTCCATCTCCTTTCCTCCGTAAGTCACTCCGCCGAGCCAATACAAAGAAAAATCTCTGCCATCCAATCCTCTTTCTCTCTTCAATCTATTTGCCTTTCCGCCTTCACCTAAAAACACATCAAATTTTTAACCCAAAACCTCAAACCAACTCTATCACCACTACGCGTCAGATCATATACCATCTCATCTCACTGCCTAGACTTCATCCACCTCCTTCACTACCTCACTCGAAGACATCTTCATCCACCTCAGATTTGGCCACGACTTGGACACGACCAGTAAAACAATAAAAATCAAAATCGATTTCAAATCCCACCTAGTTTGAGAGGTTAGAGTTGATGATGAGCGGTGGTGGTTTGCGGAGATGAAGGTGAAGTCGATTAGTTTTGGGAAGAAGGAAATCTAAGGGGTTGCTGTAAAAGCTCAGTTCGGTGTAAGTGTAGAAAAAAAGAAGGAAGAGGAGTGGGCCAACTTTCAATAGGAGAGGATATGGGATTATTCGTCTCCCTAGATTTGACAAGCACCAATGTCGGGTTAGCTTGGTGGTACCGACCCAAACAGACATCCAGTGTGGTTGTGCTGAGTTGAAATGATTCACCTCTGATCAGCCATACTGAACCATGTGAGAAAGAAGAACATAGGAAACTTTGGTGCTCTTTTGGATCGGCCAATAGCTTTATGTGTCAACTCACGTATAAAAATTAACTTGACTCATCATCGCGCTCGACTTACACGAAGAACGATGTCGTGCGACAGTGAACTGCATGTTTATAATTACATGTAGGAGCCGATGACTCAACACATGTGATTGAATGACAAGTGTTCTCGACGGGGATTGAGTAGTTACCTATGACTGTTAGAATTCTTAGACAAAAGATTCTAGTTTGACAAATAAATTCGGAGACAACCAGAAGCTCGCTTGGCTTCATATGTAGATGGAAAGATTCATGCGTCACGATTATCGGAAAGGACACGACATTTCCTTATCGCTATCTCCATGAAAATGATTACATTGACAAGAGTATGCAGTTCAACTCGTTCAAAGAACCATCTACGACGCGACACACTTTGGAGGGGTGGGGGGAGGCAACATGTTATCCATCCTTTTGACAAGGTCGTCACGTATCTAATATCTTGAAGTCAGACCACACAAGAGTTAAGCCCAACCACGCTTCAGTCCTGGATGCTCAAAAGGAGACCAGCTTGCATTAGTACAATTTCGATTCGAGTATCCTTATATTCAGCATTATCGCAACTCGATCTTCAAAATCAAGCAATTGGACATCTTCTATCGGGTTGGCCTTCACTTAGCTCAACACTCCTAGTTCAACTTCTTCAACTCGGCTAGCTGGAAGGCCATCGTCGAGAAGACCACTGAGTTCAGCATGATGTATACCGACTTAGTGCATGCCAACCCAAACCTAGCAACATGACTGACATGGCCACAACCACCACTATTTTAGTATAAGATTTCCACTACTTCAACTACTGCAACTGCAGTGCCATGCCGACTCGGATACGAACTCATCTATAAATACCCATCTGGAAGACACTTACAAGACTTCTTCTTCCAGTTTTTACACTCTTAATTTAATGTAATTTTCTATACACCAGATTCATATAATCCTGCCACTAGTAATCATCATACTAGTACAAAAACAAGTGATAATTGTGAAGTGGACGTAAGAATATTCAAGCCAAACCACTATATATCTTATCTCCTTGTTTTACATTTATTTTCTTCAATTTAATTTTTGGAACAAACACATAGGTACCTCAAATTGAACTTCAAATCAACGTACAAAACAAACTGAACGTCTACATATAGTATAAAATACTATTGGGGCCTCTATGTCGATACAAACAGAATAACATACTAAAAACTGGTATTACAATGTTCGCTTGAAAATTCATTATTTAAGCTATATTGTTTGTCATTATCGTAAATCAATTTTCTTCGATGAAACGAATGTCGTCGGCTACATTATTCCTCTAAATCAATTTCATATAAGACATTTACATTTTAAAAGTCAATATTTCAATGTAAATTTTATATACCGGTTTAACGTCGAATTCCAAAACAGATAAATTTTGAGTTAAATGATTTTTTGTGATTTATTAAATTCGAATTAAACGTACAAGTTCTAAATTTATGTTCAAAAATAAAATTCATAAATTTCTCATAATTCAAAATAAATTGATTTTCATATATCTCTAAACAACAAATTTGTGATTCGCTACACACTAGATCTCTTCATCATCCATACGTTGATATGTAACACAATTAGTGGCGTACGTAGAGATTTGAATCAGTGGGGGCAAAGCTAGAAAAATAACATATTTCCACGACGATATAATTTGTTCTTATTTTAGCTATAAATTTGTATAAACTTTTAGCATGCAAGCAGACCAAATATGGGTAAAGAAGTTGTATTTGCAAGGTTGTTAGATGAAGAGTTTACCTAAGAAACTTTTTTGTCCTAGTTGAAAATGAAATTAGAGTTTCACTATGTTTGGACATTTGAATTTAGAGATACTGTAAACATGATTACTAGTAAGGAGTCTTCCAACAAAATGAATAAATAATCTATGGAACTAGAAGCACCATGATTACTAGTAAGGAGTCTTCCAACAAAATGAATAAATAATCTATGAAACTAGAAGCACCTTTGGTTAAGACTGCACGGTTAGTAAATGCCTTATGTGATAGGTAGGAAACATAACAAATTGAACCGCAAAATCGTACTAGAACTGGGGAAAAAAAAATCAGTGAGGGCGGTGGCCCCCACTAGGTTTCATATGGGTACGCCCCTGAACACGATGGATACATAAAGGTGATATCAACCATATTTTTGATGTATTTAACATCACAAAAATAAGAAGAATTGAGAAGTAAAAATATTGTAAATTTTAGTTTGACGTTACTTTCAATGGGATAGTTTATTTAAAAGAAAAATGTCAAAACCAAAATAAAAAATTCGGTGTTTTGTTGTAAAAGTGTGAATTAATCTGTATTGCATCATTATTTATAATTAAAAAGCAATAAACGTTATGCAAGACTCATCTGATTTGTCGATAACTCATGTGACAACCGTATTAAGAAATAAAAATATTCAAAATGTAGAAAATGATATGAATCTGTTATTTAGATTTCAATTTATTTATCTGAACTTGTGTCAAAAGCAAAGTTATCCTTTTATAAATCAAAGTCATCAAAATCACAGTTATCAATTTATAAATCCATAAAAGATCAGTAATCATAGGCAAAGGTATCAAATCTTATAAAATATCCAATACTCATAAACACGTCAGACGGAATTTCCTTAGCAAAACGATTGAGATAAGGCAACGTAGTAAAACTCACTGAATGTTCGGATGACCACATCATGCTGACTCATATCCATCTAAACTTCCCCGATAGGACTATTTTTCCCCTTCACCATCTTCATTCCCGCTTCCTCTTCTCAGTCCTCTTTTGCCACGTTAATTTTCCCTTCCGCCTTTTTTATACATTTCTCTTTCTTCCTTCTCCTCAATCTAGGGTTTTACTTCGCTCGTTCTGCTTAAACAATGACCATCGCCATTGAGCCATCTCAAAACGGTGCGTTTTTCATACTTCCCTCTGATTTTTTTCCCTTTAATCCTCCTTTCCGTTTAACATTGTTTATTTCCGTAATTTCAGAACAAAGGGCTGATACCAAAAAATTGACCAACGAAGGTGACCTCATTTTGGATGGAGGATTCGTGGTTCCAGGCGCCAATGCCTTCGGCCAAACCTTCAGAGACTATGACGCCGATTCAGAAAGAAAGGACTTAGTCGAAGAAAATTACAGGCTCAATCACATTCATCAAACTGTCAATTTTGTAAGACCGCCTAGATTAATTTAGTAAATTTTGAATTAGTAAAACAGAATTGACAGGCTTAATTAATGATTAGGTGAAGAAAATGAGAGAGCATTATGGAAAGCTGAACAGAACGGAAATGGGCATATGGGAATGCATCGAGCTACTCAACGAGTTCGTGGACGAAAGCGATCCGGATCTGGACGAACCTCAGATAGAGCATTTGTTGCAGACGGCTGAGGCTATCAGGAGAGATTATCCGGATGAGGACTGGCTGCATTTGACCGGACTGATCCATGACCTTGGTAAGGTTCTTTTTGACGAGAAGTTCGGAGCGCTTCCACAATGGGCTGTCGTGGGGGACACCTTTCCTGTAGGATGTGCTTTTGATCCTTCTAACGTGCACTATAAGTATTTTGAGGGCAATGACGATTGTAATAATCCTGAATATAGTACTAAAAATGGGATGTATACCGAAGGATGTGGGCTAGAAAACGTGCTTATGTCTTGGGGACATGATGATTATATGTATTTGGTAAGAAAACCTGGAGGTTTATAAAGTACTTCTGAATGCAAGCACTTGTTTTTGAACTTTTAAGCTTTTACATATGCAGGTGGCTAAAGAGAACAAGACTACACTGCCTTCAGCTGGGCTTTTCATTATAAGGTATCATTCTTTTTATCCTTTGCATAGACATGGAGCATATCAGCATTTGATGAATGACGAGGATAAAGAGAACTTGAAGTGGCTGCATGTATTCAATAAATATGATCTCTATAGCAAAAGCAAGGTTAGAGTTGACGTGGAGAAGGTGAAGCCTTACTATCTCTCCCTCATCCAAAAGGTAATTTTTTTAAAAAAAAAATATTTTTTGGTATATATGAAATTCTTTTTTCAATAATACCATTTAATTAATTCGTGCATTCTAATCGATTGCAGTATTTTCCTGAGAAGTTGAAGTGGTGAATCTTGATTCATGAATGGCATGTGATGGCAAGTTGATTTTTCTCTCACACAAAAAGCTCCAGTATAAAGTCCTTCAGATTATGTTATCGTGTTTAAAACTTTTTTTTTTTCTTTTTTTTCATGGTCCATGGTATGGTTGTATGGGGTGAAGCGTTAAGTTGGATCATTTTTCAGTTAGATATTTCATTTTGCATCATGTAATAATGCATATGATATGAAGTATTTTATATGTTTGTTAGTCTACTTGTAAGTTTGAATGCATTTCAAAAACTAATAATATTAGTTGTGATTTTATGAGTGCTAGATGTTAGAATGCATCTGCCTTGTATGAATATGATAAATTAAGCATAAAATATAGCATGATAATATAAAATATATCACAAGATAACAAATTTATAAAATAAATGTACTATTGACTTAATGACTTTGTATATACAGCATAATCTGAACGGAATATCTATATTTAGAAAACATACATTTAAACTGATGTAAATTTGTATTATTGTACTCTATTTTTATTAAAAAAAGTTGTATTTGTAGGATCCAAGTACTGTTATCTAATATGCACATTGATCAGTATATGCTAAGGCCTGTGGAGCAGCACACTCAAATCCGACTCACCGTTAACAAATCTTTTCTCTATTAATCCTTCTTCAACCTCATTTGCCATGTTATGTGCAACACTATTTCGTCTATTAAATGATATGGCGTATTCATTCTTCAAAATTTTAGTTTCAAGCTTCACTGCAACCTTATCAAAGCATCATCGTCCTCGATTTCTTGGTCCAAAAACCCAAATCGATTCAGTCAAATAAATTATTTACAATAACATGGTGGCTTCTTAACAGGTGCATATGGCATAGTGCATAGTGCATATGACACTATCCACAGCCTAAGAGGTGGATGCAAGGATTTTATTTGTGGAAGTGGAATACTGGAATAGTTATTTCTGATGTTGATGGAACAAATGCCAAGATCCAAAAGCAACAGACTGTTAAAACAGAAGTAAACAAATAAATAGACAATCATTTATTTAACGGGAAAGTCTATTTAGACACAAAATGGTGACACAAATTTAGACACAAGCAATCTCAACCACAAGACTTCCCCCTGAATTCCACCTCACACATAAAGACAAACAAATCCTACGATCCAGATTTTGTGTCTTTAATTATGTGTCCAATTTTGTGTCCCAATAGCCGCTCCCTTATTTAATAAATTCTATGATTTTGTCTAATATCTACGATTTTCTTCTTTAGAGCCAATTTAGTCATTCTTTAATTCTATGCAATTCCGCTGCAATAACAGAGGTCATATACTTATCTAATCCACATTATAGATTAGAACACTATCGAATTTCAAACACTTTCCTTGGAGTATCGTTTTTATCGGTACTCCATGTCCTGACATTTGCTTTATTACCTTTTATCTCTTGTATAAAACAATACAATGGCTTCTCCTCACACACGAGGCTCCAATCCACCCTGCTCATACATGTATTTCCTTATAATTTTTACATAATTTCTAGTGCTTCGTATACCTGAACTTTCTTGAACAATTAAATATCCTGTTATACTTGGATACATGGATAGGTGTATGATAACTGATGTAAGGTAGTAAGTAGTTGGCGTTTGTGTTCGGGAAATTCCTTTACCATCAACTTGACAAAATAATTGTATTACTCTTTGTAAGTTGTCCATCAACTGCATTCAAAGTCTTCTACATTCAGCTCACAAACTTCTACTCAGGCAGCCCAGGATCAATATCCATCAACTTGATAAAATAATTATTCATGGTTTGAACAAATATATTGCATCCATCTCCAAGTTATACCACAATTTTCTTGACAGTTTTGCACATACAAAATTTGTAGTTATGTTTTACTCCACCTATGTTTGAAATGAATTTTAGTATAATTCTAAAAGCTGATTATTTGGTTGGAATAGCCTCCTAAGTATGGATTATATGTTGTATTTGTATGCTACAAAAATCGATTCTATATGAATATGCTTATACAAAGTGTGTATTTGGCATAAAAAAATACTACAGCGAGAGATAAATAGGAAGTTAAACTTGACTGTTTATTAATGTTCATATATGACATGCTAATACAATAATCTATGCTCTTTTAAACTTTTATTCATGTGTGTTTTTTTTTCCTTTCTTAAATTTGCCTTTTGTTCATGTTTGGATGGGATGAGAAATGGTTTGTTGAACTATTTGCATGATTGCATCCTGCTCCAAATAAAGTAAGGCTAGGTAACCTAGAAGAGATGCAAATTCTTACCAACCGCAGCATGTATTTTTTTTCCATTTTTTCCTTTTATCTGTTCATATGACTATCATTGTGAAAAAAGTATAAACAAACAAATTAAAGGGTGGGAACAAATGCCAAAACAAAGCAGCCAAGTTAGTACAGTTAAACAAAATTCAAGGTGGTAATCAAAATTAAACAGTGCCAAGTATTGAAGTGATAACAGGGCCATGCAAACAAAATCTTCTTCTTCTTTTTTGTTTTTGTTTTTTAAATACGGTGATATATGTGTGTATGTATCAGGTAACACGGTAGCACCATAGCAATATAAACAGATCAGCACTAGCAGCTCTTGGACTAGCGTCAAGCCATAGATTTTTTTTTTAATGTGGTTTTCTTGGTCTTCTTTCAACTAATTTAACCAAAAAAAAAATGCTTTTTTAAAGGTACATTTCTAGTGTGTACAGCTTTACTCAGAATTTAAGGGAAGGCATGATCATCGGACATGGTGGCATGCAACGGAACCAAGGAAGGAGCTATAAATGTAGTGCATTTTATATGTAACTTACATTTACATCATTTTTTGCAATTTTCTTTCTCTATTCTACCGTTTTATTACCTCAATCAATAATCTATATTTAGTTTTACGAAAATATTAGTATCATACCCCAGACTCTTATGGCTAAAAAGGTGACCTTGGCTTAAATTTCACACCTAGTAAAAATCCAAGGTTTCATTCTCCTATTTTAGTTTATTATGCAAACACCAGGTAAAACAGATAGATTAGTAAAAACAGCGAGTGACTTGCGACAAAGGCAGGCAGAAATGGCTAGGCACTCTTATGCATTCAATGCATTGCCCATTTAGTCCTTATCCATCATATTACATTACCAAAAGGCAGAAACCATTGGAAGTTCCGTTGAAATATGATTCATGTTTCGTAACGTCTTACAACGGCATTTTGAATCGGATTCCAACGGTTAGGATGGACACCTGGAATATCTCAATGACCAAATAATCATCTGCAGCCATTCTTAAGTATCGGAATTTACTATCGGAAGACGCTGGAATGAGGTACCCAATAAGCAATCGGTAGCCGTTACAAACCATCGAAAATTTGATTTTTTTTTTCTTTTTCAAATCGGTTGTCTTTCATCCACCACACGTCCATCAATAAACATAATAGCTTCGTTTGAAACATATATATACATAAACGATTATCAAATATATAGTCAAACACAATATTCAATCTAAATCATGCACAAACAATCCAATACACATAATATAATGCAAAATATCAACTACAATCATCTCAAAACATCATCCAAAATCCAATAACTCTACAAATAAACCAAAATCCACATAAAACGATATATAATCCATCAAAATATATCAATGACATCTTCACCCACTTGAATCATATATATACGTATAAAAAATCAAAGCAAAACATGTTTTTCGTCTCTCATCATCTCCTCCAGAACCACCTGGCAAAGTGAACAAACAGAAATGCTCCATATACTCTACCAAACATAGGTTAGCTGCTCTATCTGCATATCACGATGACGATTATGCTCCTGCAGTCCGGTGATCTGGGCTTGTAGCTCTGCAATTTTCACTTTGCCTTAAGCCCCCCGATACGTTTTCTGGGATGTCTTAGCCTACAATTTTTTTATAATTCCTCCAACACCATAAACGTAATTTACATAATTTTAATTGAAAAATAAGTAATAATTGAATTTAGTTTATATTTTGAAAATTATCGCTTGTTTCACAAATCCATAGCACCTGCTGCAGGGTGGTGGATCCATGATAGACTCAAAAATAGTGTTTTCCTCATTAGTAGTCAAATCATCCCGTCTTGTGTCATCCTGTGACGGCCTGGAATTTCGCTCGATCCGAATCAGTCGTTAAACCGATCTAGAACGTTCGAAACCCCTGATCGTTTGAGAACAGGACAAATCAGAATGCAGACGGAAGAACATTTCATTGTTATTACAACAATCCCATCAGATACAAGAATATACAGAGTATAAATGAATAAATTACATTCGATAAATATCAGAGATTACAATAAATTACAAAGCAGCGGAAAATAATAAAAAGCACAACTGAATGTGATATACGGATACAGAGCTTTCCGGATATCATTCCAGCTGTAAACCAGGATCCTGTGAATATAAATCTGCAAAACCAAAACTACTAGCTGCCCGTGCGGAAAATAGGGGCACCCAGAGTTTAGGTTAAAACAATAAACTCCAGGTCAGTCATGTGACTGGTGTGAGAACTAAAACAGTTATTTAAAGCTTTACTTTAAAAGAGAGTAATTCAAGGGACCACGCCGTATAACACGGAACGGGTTTCCTCCCAAGAATACCAGTGCATAGAATAAACAACGCAATGCTTTTTCGAAAAATGAAGCTATTATAAGACCCAGGTCCCATCACACAATGCAACGCAAGCCGGAGGATAGGATTTTCCCTTATAATAGCGAAACATGCTTGGTACGTTTAAAACAAATCATTTGATACTATAATAAGTGTATAGTGTCAAAACATTTCAATCATAAATATAAATCATAGACGGCATGAGTGCCCCATACCACTATGTCGCCATACTAGGCTCTACAAATAAAGCCGAATTACACGTATTGGAAATTGGATTCCGTCATGAGTCGAGGCAAGGGGCAAGCTCCTCTCCGCGTTCGAGACACTCTAGCAAATGTCCCAGGGCTACGCACTCTGGGCAACCCCTGGATCTTCAGGGCCGGTCCTCACTTACGTTAGAGGATTGGCAATTCCTGAACACACGTTTCCCGGTCCTTACAGACCTATAATCGAGGCGCCTCATCCAACAACCACAAAGGTGAAAAGTATATATATGTCAGGGCTGGTAAGTCACTGACACCACCAAAGCTAGAAAGAAACGTCGTGCTCTCCCTGCAGTCCGTATCCCGTTTTTAACTCATACCGAGGTGTGAGGCTCGCGAATTCACGTTATACACAAAGCTACGCCACAAAGGCCGTGCTTTGATCATCAACCACAAGACTCTGCTTTTCAACAAAAGCCTTGATCATTGCATCTTAGCGTGCCACACAGGCAATTCATGCTATGCGACTGATGTCCATCGATATACAACCTCTGAGCTCGTACGTCTCAGAGAAGGGCGTTAAGCAAAAGAATAAATTCTTCGCCGCCAAACAGATGTATATTTAATATAAATCAATCAACACAGAATAAAATCCAATGTCAGACACACAATGCATTTACAAGTCCGTTCTGGGTCTGAACGAAACCGGAGGCACTTTCCTCGCATATCCATCCATCTCCAAGTACGTCTGGACGACCACCAACTATTTCCATCCTCTTGGGTGTACTGCCCAATCAGGATCGTCAGTAATTATCCAAACGATGTGAAGACTTCCGGTCTTCGACCACCGTCTTCATCTTCGACTTATCGTCGAATCGGTTATTCAGAATGGGTATAAACCCAAACTTTCCGAACAACCCGCGTATATTAAAACAAATGTTACACAAACACAACATACGCCTCATTCCAATTCGGAATATCCTTTTATTCACAAAATCACATTTTTAGAGAAAGGTTCCCATTAATTTTATCCAAGATAAATTTTTTCAAATTTATCATTTAATCTTCCTTTTGATGTCGTTTCAAACCAAATTATGGTTTTTCAAACTAGTCGAGATTAGCGAACCACATCGAAGTAATTATTTATTTTATTTCCCAATCCCAACCTATTCATCCCATGAAGCAAAACTGGTAATACTCCATATCTAACACCACGGTGTTGTCGGTAAAATTAATCACCATTTCACGTTCAAATCTAATTAAAGATTTAACTATCGCTTCGGAGCAAAACTGGTGATACTCCATTCTCGCTTATTTCCTAAATTTGATAATTTAGATTATCCATTCACATTTCAATCTAGTTGCAGATCCATTAAAACTCCTTTTACTGGGTTAAAGAACTAGGTGTTATTTAAAACACAGTTCACGACAAACCCAAATCACATTCTATTTATTATCGGGTTAAAAAACTTGTGTTATTTAAAACACCGTTCACGATAAACCCATTTCAAATCCAGTCAAACATATTAGAAATTCCGATTATTTAAAACCCCTTTTTAAATCTAATTTATTTATTTAAAAATAATTGGGTTTTAAATTTAGTTCAAAACTAGTTCATTTCGATAAAAATCTATTTTTATCTTTTCAAATATGGAGTTTTTCACCCTAATTTTTCTCAAATCACTTCTTATGATTTTACACAAATTATTACTATTTTTAATAATTTTATTAAGGCCCGTACAATCGATTTCCAACAATGGCCATCGAATTGCACTTACAGCGACCTTTTTCGAATTTGATTTGGACGTATCTCCAAATCCAACTGTTAGATTTTGAATTTCTAATATTCGTTAGAAAGCTCTTTTCGATACGAACCCAACGGTTCCGGTTTTAGGAGAATCCGACGGTCGGATCTCCCGTAATGTCCGTTTGAAATAAATGGTCGAAATTCACGAACTGCCGCGGCGCGGCGCGTTCTATTCAGGCCATTATATTATATATATAATATATATTTCGTCGATTACCATTCAAAACGAATTTTATAAATAGTTTTGAATTCGTTTCAAAAACAATTTCAACTTCTATCTCAATTCAAATCAAAATTGAATCTTTCCTTATAAATTCGTTTCAAAATTCATTTCTATTCAACTCAAGTTTCAATTCAATTTGAATTCATTTCACTTCGTTTTAAATTCAATTCGAATTCGTTTTCAATTCGATTCAATTCAAAGTGGTTTTCTATTCGATTCAAATTCGTTATATATTCAATTGAAATCAAATTCGGTTTCTATTGAAATCAAATTCGTTATATATGCAATTGAAATCAAATTCGGTTTCTATTGAAATCAAATTCGTTATATATGCAATTGAAATCAAATTCGGTTACTATTCAAATCAAATTCGTTTTCAATTCAAATCAAATTTCAATTCAATTTGATTTCACTTCAATTCGTTTTCAATTCGAATTCGTTTTCAATTCAATTCGAATTGGTTTTATATTCAATTCATTTCGAAATAGTTTTATATTCAATTCATTTCGAAATAGTTTTATATTCAATTCATTTCGAAATCGTTTTATATTCAATTCATTTCGAAATCGTTTTATATTCAATTCATTTCGAAATCGTTTTATATTCAATTCATTTCGAAATCGTTTTATATTCAATTCATTTCGAAATCGTTTTATATTCAATTCATTTCGAAATCGTTTTATATTCAATTCATTTCGAAATCGCTTTCAATTCAATTCATTTCGAAATCGCTTTCAATTCAATTCGAATTCGTTTCAATTCAAATTCTATTCAAATCAAATTCTTTTCGTTTTCTATTTGAATCAAATTCAAATTTCATTTCAAAATATTCTATTTCGAAATCACTTTTTAATATTCACTTTAAAATGAATAAAATCGATATAAATATCGTTTACGTCAAAATGGCGTCAATCTAATCAACACGGCTCCATATATTTCTATTTTCAAATGTTCTATTTCAAATATTTCTTTTTCAAATATTTCGATTTCAAATATTTCGATTTCAAATATTTCTATTTCAAATATTTCGATTTCAAATATTTCTATTTCAAATATTTCTATTTCAAATATTTCGATTTCAAATATTTCTATTTCGAATATTTCTATTTCAAATATTTCGATTTCAAATATTTCTATTTTCAACAAATGAATATTTATTTTTGTCCACACACGACTAATCTCAACGAATGAGTACTGTCCACGTGTGACTATTTTTGTTAAATTATTTCGTTCAACACATGACTAATCTCAACGGATGAGTGCAGTCAACACATGAACTTTTATTTTATAAAATTCTTTATTTTCTAAATTGGAATGAGGCCCAATCAATCACCATATAATGTTAATTATATGGATTTTCATACATCACACGTGTACAATAGCATTGAAAAATAATCAACCATCAACCAAAGTGCATTACACTGTATAAGCATCAAATATAAATATCTAACGCTTATGACAGCCTATCAATCAATCGATCGACATATTTAATCAATCAGGATGAGTGAACTTCAAATTTCATCCCAACACCCGTGTGGGGTTTCAAACAATCAAACACATATTTTATTTGTGCAGTTGGGCGATGTGTAAAATTTATCGTCCCAATCAATATCATTCAAATAGGTGTACATAAACAAACCGTCCGGTTTGTAAATGAATATTTATTTATTCACATTCACGTTAAAAATTATATTTTTAACGACAAAACATTTTTATTATAACTTATGAATTTCTATTCAGTTCATTCTTTAAATAAAATGATATTTTTATTTTCTAACTTATTTTGGAAAATTTCGGCGGCATAACGGCACGATACTAGAAACGGGACAAGGCCTAGCCTTATCCCCGGTCTAGTGAAGGCCCACGCCATTCACACATCCATCTAATCCATTCATTTCACCAAACAATTCAGTTTCAATCAAATAATCTAACTAGTTTTTGCAATCAAACAAACAAGTCCATGGTCTGTGGACGATTGTGTCGGGTGCTACTAAGCACCGTCTGCATCCTAGTATATATATATAACTAGAAAAAGAAATTGAAAGGTGAGAAATTCTCACCGATAGCTATCCTAACTCCACGGCACTTCATTGATAGAAATCTTCATCCTTCTCGCCTTTTATCACCTTCATTGCCCGTATTCTGTGACGGCAAGGAATTTCGCTCGGTCTGAACCAGTCGCTAAACCGACCCAGACCGTTTGAAACGCCCTATCGTTTGAGAACAGGACAAAACAGAACGCATACAGAAGAACATTTTATTGTATATTACAACAACGCATCAGATTACAAGAATATACAAAGTATGAACGAATATTACACAGAAATATCAGAGATTTAAATTACATTTAAATACATAGCAGCGGAAAATAATACAATACACAACTAGAAGAGATATACGGATACAAAGCTTTCCGAATATCGTTCCAGCTGTAAACCAGGATCCTGTGAATATAAATCTGCAAAAACCAAAACTACTAGCTGCCCGTGTCAAAATAAGGGCACCCAGAGTTTAGGTTAAAACAATAAACTCCAGGTCAGTCATGGGACTGGTGTGAGAACTAAAACAGTTAATCTTTATTTTAAATCATTGGTAAATCAAGGGACCACGCCGTATAACACGGAACGGGTTTCCTCCCAAGAATACCAGTGCATAAAACAAACAGCGCAATGCTAAATAAAGAAAAATGAAGCTGTTATAAGACCCAGGTCCCATCACACAATGCAACGCAGCCGAGGATAGGGTTTTCCCTTATAACAGCCGAAGAATGCTTGATACGGTTAAAACAAATCGTTTGATACTATTATAAGTGCATAGTGTATAAAACAACTTCAAATCATAAGTATCAATCATAGGCGGCATGAGCGTCCCATGCCACTATGTCGCCATATATAGGTTTACAAATAAAACCGCAAAGTCACGTATTTGGAAATTGGATTTCCGTCTAAGAACCGAGGCTAGGGATCGTCCTCTACCGATTCGAGACAATCTAGCCCATGTCTCAGGATCAGAGCTCGAGTGACCCTTGGAGCGACAGGGCCGGTCCACCGATGTGGATTAAAATTCCTGAACACTACGTTTCCCCGCCCTTTGGGGCGTAAATGAGCCAACGAATGGCTCCATCGGACCCGGATCGTCCGACCTAATCGAGGCGCCTCGCAACAGCAACAACCACACAGGTGAAAAGTATATAAATGTCAGGGCTGGTAGGTCACTGACACCACCCTAGCTAGAAGGAAACGCATGCCCTCCCTGAGGTCCTCTCCCGTTTTTGGTTCACAACCGGGGTGCGAAACTCGCGAATTCACGTTACACAAAGCTATGCCACAGAGGCTGTGCTTTGATCATCACCACAAGACTTTGCTTTTCAACAGAAACCTCGATCAATTGCCACTTAGGCATGCCACACAGGCAATTCACTCCATGCGTTTGATATCCATCCATATATAACCCCTGAGCTCGTACGTCTCAGAGAAGGGAGTTAAGCAAGAGAATAAATTCTCCGCCGCCAAACAGATATATATTTAATAGAGATCAATCACACGGACTAAAATCCAATGTCAGACACACAGTCCATTTACAAGTCCGTTCTGGGTCTGAACAAAACCGGAGGCACCTAGTACCCCGCATATCCATCGATCTCCAAGCACGTCTGGACGATCACTAACTGTTTCCATCTTCTTGGGTGTACAGCCCAATCAAGATCATCAGTAATTACCCAAACGACGTGAAGACTTCTGGTCTTCGACCACCGTCTTCATCTTCGACACCACGTCGAATCAGTTATTCAGAATGGGATAAACCCGGTCTTTCTGAATAACTCGCGTATATATTATAAAAGTGTTACACAAACACAACATACGCCTCATTCCAATTCAGAATATTCTTTTATTCAAATATTCCTATACTTTGGGAAAAGTTCCCATTCATTTTATCCAAGATAAATTCTTTAAATTTATTCTTTAATCTCCTTTGAATATCAATTCAAACTAGTCGGGATTAGCGAACCACACCGAAATAATCATTTATTTTATTTCCCAATCCCAACCTATTCATCCCATGAAGTAAAACTGGTTATACTTCATATCTAACACCACGGTGTTATCGGTAAATTCAATTACCATTTCACGTTCAAATCTAATTAAAGATTTAACTATCGCCTGGAGCAAAACTGGTGATACTCCATTTTCGATCATTTCAATCTAATTAAAGATTCATTAAAACTCCACTTAGTTTTAATCTTCGACTGAGTTAAAGAATCCGTGTCATTTAAAACACGGTTCACGATAAACCCAAAGTCACATTCATTAATTATCGGGTTAAAGAACAAGTGTTATTTAAAACACTGTTCACGATAAACCCAAAAATCAATATCGATTCAATTCCAATTAAATATTATTTAATTGGTACACTTCTTTAAATCTAAACAAAAAGATTTAATCTTTTCTCAACTGGGTTCAAGAACAGTGTTAGTGAAGACACCATTCACGACAAACCCAAATCACATTTGATATTCAATACAAGGCTCTGAATAGAAAATATACCGTCTTATATTCAATATCAAATTCTACGACTAACAAATATCGCATTGGAAATAACGATATATATATATATCTTTCAAATTTCCATAACAACACTTGTATAATCACGAAATCCAACATCGAAATATTCCAAAGACAATTTCGATTCAAATCCATTCCAATGCAATCATTGGAAATTTTGGTTATTTTCAAAACCATTTCAAATTCAATTTATTTATTTAAAAATAAATAGAATTATAATTCTAGTTCACAACTAGTTCATTTCGATAAAAATCTATTTTTATCTTTTCAAATATGGAGTTTTTCATCCCAATACTTCCTAAATCATTTCTTATGATTTTACACAAATTATTACTATTTTTAATAATTTTATCAAGGCCCGTACAGTCGATTTCCATCAACGGCCATCGAACTGCACTTACAACGACCTTTTCCAAATTTGATTTGGACATAATTCCAAATCCAACCGTTAGATTTCAAATTTCTAATATTCGTTAGAAAGCTCTTTTCGATACGAACCCAACGGTTCCGGTTTTAGGAGAATCCGACGGTCGGATCTCCCGAAATATCCGTTTGAAATAAATGGTCGAAATTCACGAACTACCGCGGCGCGGCGCGTTCTATTCAGGCCATTTTATTATATATATAATATATATTTCGTCGATTTCTATTTAAAACGAATTATAAATCGTTTTCAATTCATTTCATTTCGAAATCGTTTTCAATTCAATTCATTTCGAAATCGTTTTCAATTCAATTCATTTCGAAATCGTTTTCAATTCAATTCATTTCGAAATCGTTTTCAATTCAATTCATTTCGAAATCGTTTTCAATTCAATTCATTTCGAAATCGTTTTCAATTCAATTCATTTCGAAATCGTTTTCAATTCAATTCATTTCGAAATCGTTTTCAATTCAATTCATTTCGAAATCGTTTTCAATTCAATTCATTTCGAAATCGTTTTCAATTCAATTCATTTCGAAATCGTTTTCAATTCAATTCGTTTCGAATATTTCTATTTCAAATATTTCTATTTCAAATATTTCTATTTTAAATATTTCTATTTTTAAAACTGGAATGAGGCCCAATCAATTACCATATAAAGTTAATTATAGGGATTTCCATACAACACATGTATAATAGCATTGAAAAATAATCAACCACCAACCAAAGTGCACTACACTGTATAAGCATCAAATATAGATATCTAACGCTTATAACAGACTGTCAATCATTCGATCGACATATTTAATCAATCAGGATGAGTGAACTTCAAATTTCATCCTAACACCCGTGTGGGGTTTCAAACAATCAAACAAATATTTTATTTGTGCAGTTGGGCGATGTGTGAAATTTATCGTCCCAATCAATGTCATTCAAATAGGTGTACATAAACAAACCGTCTGGTTTGTAAATGAATATTTATTTATTCACATTCACGTTAAAAATTATATTTTTAACGATAAAACATTTTATTTTAGCATATGAATTTCTATTCAGTTCATTCTTTAAATAAAATGATATTTTTATTTTTCTAACATATTTTAGAAAATTTCGGCGGCATAACGGCACGATACTAGAAACGGGACAAGGCCTAGCCTTATGCCCGGTCTAGTGAAGGCCCACGCCATTCACACATCCATCAAATCAATTTCATCTCACCAAACAATTCAATTCAAACAAATAATCCAACTAGTCTATGCAACCAAACAAACAAGTCCATGGTCTGTGGACGATTGTGTCGGGTGCTACTAAGCACCGTCTGCATCCTAGTATATATATATATATATAACTAGAAAAATTAAATTGAAAGGTGAGAAGTTCTCACCTTTAGCTATCCAAACATCTTGACTCTTCTTTTATAGAAATCTTCGCCAACTCGCCTTTTTATCACCTTCGTTGCTGTAGCCACTACATATGTAAAGATCGAATTTTTACTTCGTTATTCAATATATAAAAATCGAATTTTTACTACTATGTTATATAGATAAAAAATTATATTTTTATCACGCTATTTTCCATAACATAGACTTCGCCTTTTCAAATTTAAAGATTTCATCTTTATAAAAATCTCATTTTTATTTTTCTACACATATAAAGATGATATTTTTAATACTCCTATCATGTAAAAATTATATTTTTAATTCTCTACCTAACCAAAAATCATATTTTTACATCTTCTATATAGTAAAGGTTATATTTTTAATACTTTAAAAATATAAAAATCATATTTTTATTACTTTAAAAATATAAAAATCATATTTTTATTATCGCTAACTAAATAAAAATCGAGTCTTTTCTATTTTAAAAAAAATCTAAACTTTCTCTCTTTTAAAAAAATCTATACTTTCTTAGTTTTAAAATAAAAATAAAAATCAGTTTTTTTGCATATTAAAAATCAGTTCTTTGTTTATAAAGATCTTAACTTTATGCATGAAAATCAAGTGTTCATCCTCCTATATATATAAACTGATTTTATAACTGATTTTAAACTGATTTTTAAATATTAAAAAAATAAATAAATAGTAAACCTAAATTAAAGCTTACTTTGTTTTTCAGCGCGAGCGAGGGGGGCTTCAGGAGGCTGCGTTGTGAAGTAGTGGCGCGAGTAGGGGGTGTCCACGTCGCTCGACATCGTCGAAAAAAGGGGGGGTGGGGTTCATCGTAGGTGGTAGGTCGGAGGGTCTGGGCGTGGTGGGGTTCGAACGATTGGGAGGGAGGAAGAAGAAGGAGGCGCCAGGGAGAAGAAGAGGGAGGGAGCGGCTGTCGCGCTGCGGTCTTCGAGCGAGGGAGGGGATTGGCTGGAGGAGGGGAGACGAAGGGCTGTGGCGGCGAGGCTGTGGCGAACGGTGGCGGATTGACGAGGGCTTCGACGAAGTTTTTTTTTTTTCTTTTCTCTTTTCTGGATAATGAAATCGGGTGGGCCAGAGTATAACGGAGGAGAGGGGATATATATTTTTATTTATTTAATTATTTATTTTATTTTTTTATCCCAAAAAGTTGACTTTCACATACGACCTCAAAACGAGGCCCACCGCCTGTCGTCCATAGCGTTTTACCCCCATTCCGAAAACAATGGGATAAGTATCGCCAGCTGATTTGATCATTTCGATTAGTTTCAGTTGAATTTACATTTAAATCACTATATTGAATTTTAAACGTACATTTCAAATTACCGGGGCCACATACTAACTTTAAGAATTCCAGAAAAATATTTTCTAGCTTCGTATTGACGATACGGTCCTAACAAAACTAGTTTCGTCAAATTCTGAGACCGTTAGAAAAATGGCCATTTTCCAGTCGATTAAAATCTACTGAAACTGGTCAAACGCGTTTTCCTTTGCCACGCTCACATATTGATTCGAAAAATTATGAAATTTGGAATCTAGCAATAACTTGACACTTCGGATCCAACAAAACTGGTTTCGCCGAAATTCGAGGTCATTTGCAAAATGTCCACTTTTAAGGGCCTGAATTCCATAGCGACTATTCAGAATTTTCAACTGGACATATCTTTTGATTCCCGCTATGAAACTTTGATTTTTCGGATTCGTTGGACAGATATTCACTATTAGATTCCATTATTTTTGGTTTCACTGAAATCCGGATTGTTTTGCACCCGGTATGTTCAATTGAAGTTTGAAATCGAATTATCGAACTACCGCGCCATTTTCAATTCCTTTTATAATTATATATAAATATTTATATTCTAACGACGACGCGTATAATATATACGTTCGAATTCTATTCAAAATAAATTCCTCGACAATATTATTTAAAATAATCTATTTTAAATATTCAAAATTCGCTAAAATTGCCAAAATAAAAATTTTAAACTGGCCCAGATTTTCGGGTTATTACAATCTCCCCCACTTAAAACTTTTCGTCCCCGAAAAGGAACAAAGTCGAAAGTGGTTTGATTAATCAACTCTACGCTCGGTCTGGCTTTCATTCTCCAACTTTTCAGTTTCTGAGAATTTTCAAAAATTTCAAAAATTTGGCTAACACCCTAAATTTTTGAAAAAATTCGCCATAACCTCCCCTGCACCGGGAGCATCGGGGAATTTCAAATAGCTTCCCCGGTCCTTCAGATCTCAAAAAGAAAAAGAAAAATCCAAGCGGCTAGCCAATAGGCTCATAAAATCATCATCACCCAAACAAAACAGTAAATTATGTAATAAACATGTACCTATTTGTCGGGCAAACAAATTTTATTCTTCGGCTCTAGCCTCCTTGCTATGACCTGTTCAATGTAAGTATATGTATATACAAGCAAATGCGACCAATTTTCAATATAATTCAATATTTGGTTCAATTAGGCATAACGGTTCAAAATTAGCAAACAAATAAACAAACAACACAAACATCAATCAATTAGTGAATTAGAGTTTCAAATTCATAATTTTGATACGTATACAAAAAATCATGTTTTTGATGCCAAATCACAACAATAGGCCCTATCTAATTTTGGTTCTCACACCAGTCAATAGGAGATATATAAATATCACACCTTCAACACTCGAACACTAATTCTGATGATGTAGCTACAATCATCAGAATCATCTTCGGGCAACTAGAGTGTGAATCTATATCTATCCAGTATATTAAAACTTCGAATACACGTGGATCAGACGTATACCCAAAATCTTTATATACTGCATTGTCCAAATCAATATAAATAAATAATCAAATACGAATAGTTGATTTAAATTTTCAAAACAAAGAATGTTTTCATTTGAAAAAAATATATACTCTTCACACTCGTTCTAGGATACTACTGATCCCATCTCTAACGAGTCATTCCCATTGGATTTTACTAATCCAATATCTGATGAATTCTTTCGTATGGTTCTAATGTGTCTTGTTCTCTAAGCTTTGTAAACCGAAGCTCTGATACCAACTGTGACGGCAAGGAATTTCGCTCGGTCTGAACCAGTCACTAAACCGACCCAGACCGTTCGAAACGCCCTATCGTTTGAGGACAGGACAAAACAGAACGCATACAGAAGAACATTTTATTGTATATTACAACAAAGCATCAGATTACAAGAATATACAAAGTATGAATGAATATTACACAGAAATATCAGAGATTTAAATTACATTTAAATACATAGCAGCGGAAAATAATACAATACACAACTAGAAGAGATATACGGATACAAAGCTTTCCGGATATCGTTCCAGCTGTAAACCAGGATCCTGTGAATATAAATTTGCAAAAACCAAAACTACTAGCTGCCCGTGTCAAAATAAGGGCACCCAGAGTTTAGGTTAAAACAATAAACTCCAGGTCAGTCATGGGACTGGTGTGAGAACTAAAACAGTTAATCTTTATTTTAAATCATTGGTAAATCAAGGGACCACGCCGTATAACACGGAACGGGTTTCCTCCCAAGAATACCAGTGCATAAAACAAACAGCGCAATGCTAAATAAAGAAAAATGAAGCTGTTATAAGACCCAGGTCCCATCACACAATGCAACGCAGCCGAGGATAGGGTTTTCCCTTATAACAGCCGAAGAATGCTTGATACGGTTAAAACAAATCGTTTGATACTATTATAAGTGCATAGTGTATAAAACAACTTCAAATCATAAGTATCAATCATAGGCGGCATGAGCGTCCCATGCCACTATGTCGCCATATATAGGTTTACAAATAAAACCGCAAAGTCACGTATTTGGAAATTGGATTTCCGTCTAAGAACCGAGGCTAGGGATCGTCCTCTACCGATTCGAGACAATCTAGCCCATGTCTCAGGATCAGAGCTCGAGTGACCCTTGGAGCGACAGGGCCGGTCCACCGATGTGGATTAAAATTCCTGAACACTACGTTTCCCCGCCCTTTGGGGCGTAAATGAGCCAACGAATGGCTCCATCGGACCCGGATCGTCCGACCTAATCGAGGCGCCTCGCAACAGCAACAACCACACAGGTGAAAAGTATATAAATGTCAGGGCTGGTAGGTCATTGACACCACCCTAGCTAGAAGGAAACGCATGCCCTCCCTGAGGTCCTCTCCCGTTTTTGGTTCACAACCGGGGTGCGAAACTCGCGAATTCACGTTACACAAAGCTACGCCACACAGGCTGTGCTTTGATCATCACCACAAGACTTTGCTTTTCAACAGAAGCCTCGATCAATTGCCACTTAGGCATGCCACACAGGCAATTCACTTTATGCGTTTGATATCCATCCATATATAACCCCTGAGCTCGTACGTCTCAGAGAAGGGCGTTAAGCAAGAGAATAAATTCTCCGCCGCCAAACAGATATATATTTAATAGAGATCAATCACACGGACTAAAATCCAATGTCAGACACACAGTCCATTTACAAGTCCGTTCTGGGTCTGAACGAAACCGGAGGCACCTAGTACCCCGCATATCCATCGATCTCCAAGCACGTCTGGACGATCACTAACTGTTTCCATCTTCTTGGGTGTACAGCCCAATCAAGATCATCAGTAATTACCCAAACGACGTGAAGACTTCTGGTCTTCGACCACCGTCTTCATCTTCGACACCACGTCGAATCAGTTATTCAGAATGGGATAAACCCGGTCTTTCTGAATAACTCGCGTATATATTATAAAAGTGTTACACAAACATAACATACGCCTCATTCCAATTCAGAATATTCTTTTATTCAAATATTCCTATACTTTGGGAAAAGTTCCCATTCATTTTATCCAAGATAAATTCTTTAAATTTATTCTTTAATCTCCTTTGAATATCAATTCAAACTAGTCGGGATTAGCGAACCACACCGAAGTAATCATTTATTTTATTTCCCAATCCCAACCTATTCATCCCATGAAGTAAAACTGGTTATACTTCATATCTAACACCACGGTGTTATCGGTAAATTCAATTACCATTTCACGTTCAAATCTAATTAAAGATTTAACTATCGCCTGGAGCAAAACTGGTGATACTCCATTTTCGATCATTTCAATCTAATTAAAGATTCATTAAAACTCCACTTAGTTTTAATCTTCGACTGGGTTAAAGAATCCGTGTCATTTAAAACACGGTTCACGATAAACCCAAAGTCACATTCATTAATTATCGGGTTAAAGAACAAGTGTTATTTAAAACACTGTTCACGATAAACCCAAAAATCAATATCGATTCAATTCCAATTAAATATTATCTAATTGGTACACTTCTTTAAATCTAAACAAAAAGATTTAATCTTTTTTCAACTGGGTTCAAGAACAGTGTTAGTGAAGACACCATTCACGACAAACCCAAATCACATTTGATATTCAATACAAGGCTCTGAATAGAAAATATACCGGCTTATATTCAATATCAAATTCTACGACTAACAAATATCGCATTGGAAATAACGATATATATATATATCTTTCAAATTTCCATAACAACACTTGTATAATCACGAAATCCAACATCGAAATATTCCGAAGACAATTTCGATTCAAATCCATTCCAATGCAATCATTGGAAATTTTGGTTATTTTCAAAACCATTTCAAATTCAATTTATTTATTTAAAAATAAATAGAATTATAATTCTAGTTCACAACTAGTTCATTTCGATAAAAATCTATTTTTATCTTTACAAATATGGAGTTTTTCATCCCAATACTTCCTAAATCATTTCTTATGATTTTACACAAATTATTACTATTTTTAATAATTTTATCAAGGCCCGTACAGTCGATTTCCATCAACGGCCATCGAACTGCACTTACAGCGACCTTTTCCAAATTTGATTTGGACATAATTCCAAATCCAACCGTTAGATTTCAAATTTCTAATATTCGTTAGAAAGCTCTTTTCGATACGAACCCAACGGTTCCGGTTTTAGGAGAATCCGACGGTCGGATCTCCCGAAATATCCGTTTGAAATAAATGGTCGAAATTCACGAACTGCCGCGGCGCGGCGCGTTCTTTTCAGGCCATTATATTATATATATAATATATATTTCGTCGATTTCTATTTAAAACGAATTATAAATCGTTTTCAATTCATTTCATTTCGAAATCGTTTTCAATTCAATTCATTTCGAAATCGTTTTCCATTCAATTCATTTCGAAATCGTTTTTGATTCAATTCATTTCGAAATCGTTTTCAATTCAATTCATTTCGAAATCGTTTTCAATTCAATTCATTTCGAAATCGTTTTCAATTCAATTCATTTCGAAATCGTTTTCAATTCAATTCATTTCGAAATCGTTTTCAATTCAATTCATTTCGAAATCGTTTTCAATTCAATTCATTTCGAAATCGTTTTCAATTCAATTCATTTCGAAATCGTTTTCAATTCAATTCATTTCGAATATTTCTATTTCAAATATTTCTATTTCAAATATTTCTATTTTAAATATTTCTATTTGTAAAACTGGAATGAGGCCCAATCAATTACCATATAAAGTTAATTATAGGGATTTCCATACAACACATGTATAATAGCATTGAAAAATAATCAACCACCAACCAAAGTGCACTACACTGTATAAGCATCAAATATAGATATCTAACGCTTATAACAGCCTGTCAATCAATCGATCGACATATTTAATCAATCAGGATGAGTGAACTTCAAATTTCATCCTAACACCCGTGTGGGGTTTCAAACAATCAAACACATATTTTATTTGTGCAGTTGGGCGATGTGTGAAATTTATCGTCCCAATCAATGTCATTCAAATAGGTGTACATAAACAAACCGTCTGGTTTGTAAATGAATATTTATTTATTCACATTCACGTTAAAAATTATATTTTTAACGATAAAACATTTTATTTTAACATATGAATTTCTATTCAGTTCATTCTTTAAATAAAATGATATTTTTATTTTTCTAACATATTTTAGAAAATTTCGGCGGCATAACGGCACGATACTAGAAACGGGACAAGGCCTAGCCTTATCCCCGGTCTAGTGAAGGCCCACGCCATTCACACATCCATCAAATCAATTTCATCTCACCAAACAATTCAATTTAAACAAATAATCCAACTAGTCTATGCAACCAAACAAACAAGTCCATGGTCTGTGGACGATTGTGTCGGGTGCTACTAAGCACCGTCTGCATCCTAGTATATATATATATATAACTAGAAAAATTAAATTGAAAGGTGAGAAGTTCTCACCTTTAGCTATCCAAACATCTTGACTCTTCTTTTATAGAAATCTTCGCCAACTCGCTTTTTTATCACCTTCGTTGCTGTAGCCACTATATATGTAAAGATCGAATTTTTACTTCGTTATTCAATATATAAAAATCGAATTTTTACTACTATGTTATATAGATAAAAAATTATATTTTTATCACGCTATTTTCCATAACATAGACTTCGCCTTTTCAAATTTAAAGATTTCATCTTTATAAAAATCTCATTTTTATTTTTCTACACATATAAAGATGATATTTTTGATACTCCTATCATGTAAAAATTATATTTTTAATTCTCTACCTAACCAAAAATCATATTTTTACATCTTCTATATAGTAAAGGTTATATTTTTAATACTTTAAAAATATAAAAATCATATTTTTATTACTTTAAAAATATAAAAATCATATTTTTATTATCGCTAACTAAATAAAAATCGAGTCTTTTCTATTTTAAAAAAATCTTAACTTTCTCTCTTTTAAAAAAATCTATACTTTCTTAGTTTTAAAATAAAAATAAAAATCAGTTTTTTTGCATATTAAAAATCAGTTCTTTGTTTATAAAGATCTTAACTTTATGCATGAAAATCAAGTGTTCATCCTCTTATATATATAAACTGATTTTATAACTGATTTTAAACTGATTTTTAAATATTAAAAAAATAAATAAATAGTAAACCTAAATTAAAGCTTACTTTGTTTTTCAGCGCGAGCGAGGGGGGCTTCAGGAGGCTGCGTTGTGAAGTAGTGGCGCGAGTAGGGGGTGTCCACGTCGCTCGACATCGTCGAAAAAAGGGGGGGTGGGTTCATCGTAGGTGGTAGGTCGGAGGGTCTGGGCGTGGTGGGGTTCGAACGATTGGGAGGGAGGAAGAAGAAGGAGGCGCCAGGGAGAAGAAGAGGGAGGGAGCGGCTGTCGCGCTGCGGTCTTCGAGCGAGGGAGGGGATTGGCTGGAGGAGGGGAGACGAAGGGCTGTGGCGGCGAGGCTGTGGCGAACGGTGGCGGATTGACGAGGGCTTCGACGAAGTTTTTTTTTTCTTTTCTTTTCTCTTTTCTGGATAATGAAATCGGGTGGGCCAGAGTATAACGGAGGAGAGGGGATATATATATTTTTTTATTTAATTATTTATTTTATTTTTTTATCCCAAAAAGTTGACTTTCGCATACGACCTCAAAACGAGGCCCACTGCCTGTCGTCCATAGCATTTTACCCCCATTCCGAAAACAATGGGATAAGTATCGCCAGCTGATTTGATCATTTCGATTAGTTTCAGTTGAATTTACATTTAAATCACTATATTGAATTTTAAACGTACAATTCAAATTACCGGGGCCACATACTAACTTTAAAAATTCCAGAAAAATATTTTCTAGCTTCGTATTGACGATACGGTCCTAACAAAACTAGTTTCGTCAAATTCTGAGACCGTTAGAAAAATGGCCATTTTCCAGTCGATTAAAATCTACTGAAACTGGTCAAACGCGTTTTCCTTTGCCACGCTCACATATTGATTCGAATAATTATGAAATTTGGAATCAAGCAATAACTTGACACTGCGGATCCAACAAAACTGGTTTCGCCAAAATCCGAGGTCATTTGCAAAATGTCCACTTTTAAGGGCCTGAATTCCATAGCGACTATTCAGAATTTTCAACTGGACATATCTTTTGATTCCCGCTATGAAACTTTGATTTTTCGGATTCGTTGGAAAGATATTCACTATTAGATTCCATTATTTTTGGTTTCACTAAAATCCGGATTGTTTTGCACCCGGTATGTTCAATTGAAGTTTGAAATCGAATTATCGAACTACCGCGTCATTTTCAATTCCTTTTATAATTATATATAAATATTTATATTCTAACGACGACGCGTATAATATATACGTTCGAATTCTATTCAAAATAAATTCCTCGACAATATTATTTAAAATAATCTATTTTAAATATTCAAAATTCGCTAAAATTGCCAAAATAAAATTTTTAAACTGGCCCAGATTTTCGGGTTATTACATATTCTCTACATATGTAAAAATCGAATTTTTACTTCGTTATTCAATATATAAAAATCGAATTTTTACTATGTTATTCAATATATAAAAATCGAATTTTTACTATGTTATTCAATATATAAAAATCGAATTTTTACTTCGCTATTATATAGATAAAAATCCTATTTTCATCACGCTATTATCTATATAAAGATTTCGTCTATTCAAAAATAAAGATTGAATTTTTATTATCATAACCATATAAAAATTATATTTTTACTTCTTCAACATAATAAAAATCATATTTTCATACCTACTACATAATAAAGATCGAATTTTTATCTTATCTTTACATTATAAAAAATCTCATCTTTACATTATAAAAATTCCTCCTTTTCAAATATAAAGTTTTCGCCTTTTCAAATATAAAGTTTTCGCCTTTTCAAATATAATGTTTTCGCCTTTTCAAATATAAAGTTTTCGCCTTTTCAAATATAAAGTTTTCGTTTTTTTTCAAAAATATGGACTTCGTTTTTTTCAAAAATATGGACTTCGTTTTTTCAATCTATATAATATAAAAATCGATTTTTATTCTTAAAGGTCAAATCTTTACTTTGTTAAAAATCATCACTTCGCCGTGTTAAAAATCCTCACTTTGTATTCATAAAAAAACTATATCTTTACATCTTTAAAGTTATACCAAAACTAAAAATTAAAATCTATTTAAATAAATAAAGTACTTACAATTTTCGGATGGAGGAGGGTATAGGAGGGGCTGAGGCATCGGGGGTCACTGCAGGAGGTCGGAGCGGTGGTCTCAGGCTAGGCGCAGTCGGATTTTGGGGGAAAAAGGGGCTTAGGGTTTCGATTGGGGAAAGGAGGGGCAACGCTAGGCAACGTGGTGGCTGGAGGGAGGTTCGCCGGAGGTGATGGCTGAGGGCAGGCGCGTGCGGTGGTCAAGGCAGGGTGGCGGCGGTTTAAAGGAGGGGCTGTGGGGCTCGCGCCTTGAATCGACAGGAGGGAGAAGAAGGAAGGAGGAGAGAGGAAGGAAGGAGGGAGGCTGCGGTGGCCCACGCCATCGCTGGCGGCGGCGAACGGGATCGGAGGCGATCTGAGAAGCGGCTTTCCCTTTTTTTTTTAATTTTCGTTTTGAATGAAACGATGTGGAAGGTAGGGGGTTAAGGAGAATTATAAAATATAAATGTATATATATTATTTTAGTTTTAACTTTCAAAAAAGGTAACTTTTTATTTTGAACTCGAAACGAAACCCACCGCCTGTCGTCCATAGCTAATTACCCCATTCCGAACACAATGGGATATGTATCGTAGGTTGATTCGATCGTTTCGACCAGTTTTCGTCAAAATCAACATATAACTCTATATATTGAATTTGAACGCGCATTTCAATTTACCGGGGTCACATACGAACTCTAAAAAATCTCGAAAAATATTTTCTAGCTTCGTATTGACGATACGGTCCTAACAAAACTAGTTTCGTCGAATTCTGAGACCGTTTGAAAAATGGCCATTTTCCAGTCGATTAAAATCAACTTAAACTGGTCAAACGCGTTTTCCTTTGCCACGCTCGCATATTGATTCGAAAAATTATGAAATTTGGAATCTAGCAATAACTTGATACTGCGGATCCAACAAAACTGGTTTCGTCGAAATCCGAGGTCGTTTGCAAAATTCCCATTTTTAGGGCCTGAATTCCATAGCGACTATTCAGAATTTTCAACTGAACATATCTTTTGATTCCCGCTATGAAATTTTGATTTTTCGGATTTGTTGGAAAGATGTTATCAATTAGATCCTATTGTTTTTGGTTTCGCTAAAATCCGGATTGTTTTGCACCCGGTACATTCAACTGAAGTTTGAAATCGAATTATCGACCTACCGCGCCATTTTCAATTCTATTTATAAATATAAATAAATATTTATATTCTAACGACGACGTATATAATATATACGTTCTAATTATATTCAAAATAAATTTCTCGTCGATATTATTTAAAATATTCTATTTTAAATATTCAAAATTCGCTAAAATTGCCAAAATAAAAATTTTAAACTGGCCCAGATTTCCGGGTTATTACAATCTCCCCCACTTAAAACTTTTCGTCCCCGAAAAGGAACAAAGTCGAAAGTGGTTTGATTAATCAACTCTACGTTCGATCTGGCTTCCATTCTCCAACTTTTCAGTTTCTGAGAATTTTCAAATTTTCAAAAATTTGGCTAACACCCTAAATTTTCGAAAAATTTCGCCATAACCTCCCCTGCACCGGGAGCATCGGGGAATTTCAAATAGCTTCCCCGATCCTTCTAATCTCAAAAAGAAAAAGAAAATGCCAAGCGGCTAGCCAATAGGCTCATAAAATCATCATCACCCAAACAAAACAGTAAATTATGTAGTAAACATGTACCTATTTGTCGGGCAAACAAATTTTATTCTCCGGCTCTAGCCTCCTTGCTATGACCTGTTCAATGATATACATGCACATGCAAACAAATGTAACCAATTTTAAATACAATTCAATATTTGATGCATTTAGGCATAATGGTTCGAAATTATCAAACAAATAAACAAACAACACAAACATCAATCAATTAGTGAATTAGAGTTTCAAATTCATAATTTTGATACATATACAGAAAATCATGTTTTTGATGCCAATTCACAACAATGTGTTCTAACTATATAAGTTTTGGTTCTCACACCAGTCTGATGGAAATATATCGATATCACGCCTTCGTTACTCGAACATGAATACTAATGACGACTAGTCAATCATCAGAATCATCTTCGGGCCACTAGAGTATGATTCTATATCTATCCAGTATATTAAAACTTCGAATATACGTTCATGACGCGTATACGCGAAATCTATATATACTCGATCGTCCATATTCAAAATAAATAAATAATCAAATACGTATAAAATGGTTTAAATTTTCAAAACAAAATAGTTTTCATTTGCAAAATATACTCTTCACACTCGTTCTAGGATACTACTGATCCTATCTCTAACGAGTCATTCTAATTGGATATTACTAATCCAATATCTGATGAATTCTTTCGTATGGTTCTAATGTGTCTTGTTCTCGAGCTCTGTAAACCAAAGCTCTGATACCAAATGTGACGGCCTGGAATTTCGCTCGATCCGAATCAGTCGTTAAACCGATCTAGACCGTTCGAAACCCCTGATCGTTTGAGAACAGGACAAATCAGAATGCAGACAGAAGAACATTTCATTGTTATTACAACAATCCCATCAGATACAAGAATATACAGAGTATAAATGAATAAATTACATTCGATAAATATCAGAGATTACAATAAATTACAAAGCAGCGGAAAATAATAAAAAGCACAACTGAAGGTGATATACGGATATAGAGCTTTCCGGATATCATTCCAGCTGTAAACCAGGATCCTGTGAATATAAATCTGCAAAACCAAAACTACTAGCTGCCCGTGCGGAAAATAGGGGCACCCAGAGTTTAGGTTAAAATAATAAACTCCAGGTCAGTCATGTGACTGGTGTGAGAACTAAAACAGTTATTTAAAGCTTTACTTTAAAAGAGAGTAATTCAAGGGACCACGCCGTATAACACGGAACGGGTTTCCTCCCAAGAATACCAGTGCATAGAATAAACAACGCAATGCTTTTTCGAAAAATGAAGCTATTATAAGACCCAGGTCCCATCACACAATGCAACGCAAGCCGGAGGATAGGGTTTTCCCTTATAATAGCGAAACATGCTTGGTACGTTTAAAACAAATCATTTGATACTATAATAAGTGTATAGTGTCAAAACATTTCAATCATAAATATAAATCATAGACGGCATGAGTGCCCCATACCACTATGTCGCCATACTAGGCTCTACAAATAAAGCCGAATTACACGTATTGGAAATTGGATTCCGTCATGAGTCGAGGCAAGGGGCAAGCTCCTCCCCACGTTCGAGACACTCTAGCAAATGTCCCAGGGCTACGCACTCTGGGCAACCCCTGGATCTTCAGGGCCGGTCCTCACTTACGTTAGAGGATTGACAATTCCTGAACACACGTTTCCCGGTCCTTACAGACCTATAATCGAGGCGCCTCATCCAACAACCACAAAGGTGAAAAGTATATATATGTCAGGGCTGGTAAGTCACTGACACCACCAAAGCTAGAAAGAAACGTCGTTCTCTCCCTGCAGTCCGTATCCCGTTTTTAACTCATACCGAGGTGTGAGGCTCGCGAATTCACGTTATACACAAAGCTACGCCACAAAGGCCGTGCTTTGATCATCAACCACAAGACTCTGCTTTTCAACAAAAGCCTTGATCATTGCATCTTAGCGTGCCACACAGGCAATTCATGCTATGCGACTGATGTCCATCGATATACAACCTCTGAGCTCTTACGTCTCAGAGAAGGGCGTTAAGCAAAAGAACAAATTCTTCGCTGCCAAACAGATGTATATTTAATAGAAATCAATCAACACAGAATAAAATCCAATGTCAGACACACAATGCATTTACAAGTCCGTTCTGGGTCTGAACGAAACCGGAGGCACTTTCCTCGCATATCCATCCATCTCCAAGTACGTCTGGACGACCACCAACTATTTCCATCCTCTTGGGTGTACTGCCCAATCAGGATCGTCAGTAATTATCCAAACGATGTGAAGACTTCCGGTCTTCGACCACCGTCTTCATCTTCGACTTATCGTCGAATCGGTTATTCAGAATGGGTATAAACCCGGACTTTCCGAACAACCCGCGTATATTAAAACAAATGTTACACAAACACAACATACGCCTCATTCCAATTCGGAATATCCTTTTATTCACAAAATCACATTTTTAGGGAAAGGTTCCCATTAATTTTATCCAAGATAAATTCTTTCAAATTTATCCTTTAATCTTCCTTTTGATGTCGTTTCAAACCAAATTATGGTTTTTCAAACTAGTCGAGATTAGCGAACCACATCGAAGTAATTATTTATTTTATTTCCCAATCCCAACCTATTCATCCCATGAAGCAAAACTGGTAATACTCCATATCTAACACCACGGTGTTGTCGGTAAATTAATCACCATTTCACGTTCAAATCTAATTAAAGATTTAACTATCGCTTCGGAGCAAAACTGGTGATACTCCATTCTCGCTTATTTCCTAAATTTGATAATTTAGATTATCCATTCACATTTCAATCTAGTTGCAGATCCATTAAAACTCCTTTTACTAGGTTAAAGAACTAGGTGTTATTTAAAACACAGTTCACGACAAACCCAAATCACATTCTATTTATTATCGGGTTAAAGAACTAGTGTTATTTAAAACACCGTTCACGATAAACCCATTTCAAATCCAGTCAAACATATTAGAAATTCCGATTATTTAAAACCCCTTTTTAAATCTAATTTATTTATTTAAAAATAATTGGGTTTTAAATTTAGTTCAAAACTAGTTCATTTCGATAAAAATCTATTTTTATCTTTTCAAATATGGAGTTTTTCACCCTAATTTTTCTCAAATCACTTCTTATGATTTTACACAAATTATTACTATTTTTAATAATTTTATTAAGGCCCGTACAATCGATTTCCAACAATGGCCATCGAATTGCACTTACAGCGACCTTTTTCGAATTTGATTTGGACGCATCTCCAAATCCAACCGTTAGATTTTGAATTTCTAATATTCGTTAGAAAGCTCTTTCCGATACGAACCCAACGGTTCTGGTTTTAGGAGAATCCGACGGTCGGATCTCCCGTAATGTCCGTTTGAAATAAATGGTCGAAATTCACGAACTGCCGCGGCGCGTTCTATTCAGGCCATTATATTATATATATAATATACATAATATATATTTCGTCGATTACCATTCAAAACGAATTTTATAAATAGTTTTGAATTCGTTTCAAAAACAATTTCAACTTCTATCTCAATTCAAATCAAAATTGAATCTTTCCTTATAAATTCGTTTCAAAATTCATTTCTATTCAACTCAAGTTTAAATTCAATTTGAATTCATTTCACTTCGTTTTAAATTCAATTCGAATTCGTTTTCAATTCGATTCAATTCAAAGTGGTTTTCTGTTCGATTCAAATTCGTTATATATTCAATTGAAATCAAATTCGGTTTCTATTGAAATCAAATTCGTTATATATGCAATTGAAATCAAATTCAGTTTCTATTGAAATCAAATTCGTTATATATGCAATTGAAATCAAATTCGGTTTCTATTCAAATCAAATTCGTTTTCTATTCAAATCAAATTTCAATTCAATTTGATTTCACTTCAATTCGTTTTCAATTCGAATTCGTTTTCAATTCAATTCGAATTGGTTTTATATTCAATTCATTTCGAAATAGTTTTATATTCAATTCATTTCGAAATAGTTTTATATTCAATTCATTTCGAAATCGTTTTATATTCAATTCATTTCGAAATCATTTTATATTCATTTCATTTCGAAATCGTTTTATATTCAATTCATTTCGAAATCGTTTTATATTCAATTCATTTCGAAATCGTTTTATATTCAATTCATTTCGAAATCGCTTTCAATTCAATTCATTTCGAAATCGCTTTCAATTCAATTCGAATTCGTTTCAATTCAAATTCTATTCAAATCAAATTCGTTTCGTTTTCTATTTGAATCAAATTCAAATTTCATTTCAAAATATTCTATTTCGAAATCACTTTTTAATATTCACTTTAAAATGAATAAAATCGATATAAATATCGTTTACGTCAAAATGGCGTCAATCTAATCAACACGGCTCCATATATTTCTATTTTCAAATGTTCTATTTCAAATATATCTCTTTTAAATATTTCGATTTCAAATATTTCGATTTCAAATATTTCTATTTCAAATATTTCGATTTCAAATATTTCTATTTCAAATATTTCGATTTCAAATATTTCTATTTCAAATATTTCTATTTCAAATATTTCGATTTCAAATATTTCTATTTCAAATATTTCTATTTTCAACAAATGAATATTTATTTTTGTCCACACACGACTAATCTCAATGAATGAGTACTGTCCACGTGTGACTATTTTTGTTAAATTATTTCGTTCAACACATGACTAATCTCAACGGATGAGTGCAGTCAACACATGAACTTTTATTTTATAAAATTCTTTATTTTCTAAATTGGAATGAGGCCCAATCAATCACCATATAATGTTAATTATATGGATTTTCATACATCACACGTGTACAATAGCATTGAAAAATAATCAACCATCAACCAAAGTGCATTACATTGTATAAGCATCAAATATAAATATCTAACGCTTATGACAGCCTGTCAATCAATCGATCGACATATTTAATCAATCAGGATGAGTGAACTTCAAATTTCATCCCAACACCCGTGTGGGGTTTCAAACAATCAAACACATATTTTATTTGTGCAGTTGGGCGATTTGTAAAATTTATCGTCCCAATCAATATCATTCAAATAGGTGTACATAAACAAACCGTCCGGTTTGTAAATGAATATTTATTTATTCACATTCACGTTAAAAATTATATTTTTAACGACAAAACATTTTTATTTTAACTTATGAATTTCTATTCAGTTCATTCTTTAAATAAAATGATATTTTTATTTTCTAACTTATTTTAGAAAATTTCGGCGGCATAACGGCACGATACTAGAAACGGGACAAGGCCTAGCCTTATCCCCGGTCTAGTGAAGGCCCACGCCATTCACACATCCATCTAATCCATTCATTTCACCAAACAATTCAGTTTCAATCAAATAATCTAACTAGTTTTTGCAATCAAACAAACAAGTCCATGGTCTGTGGACGATTGTGTCGGGTGCTACTAAGCACCGTCTGCATCCTAGTATATATATATAACTAGAAAAAGAAATTGAAAGGTGAGAAATTCTCACCGATAGCTATCCTAACTCCACGGCACTTCATTGATAGAAATCTTCATCCTTCTCGCCTTTTATCAACTTCGTTGCCCGTATTCTCTACATATGTAAAAATCGAATTTTTACTTCGTTATTCAATATATAAAAATCGAATTTTTACTATGTTATTCAATATATAAAAATCGAATTTTTACTATGTTATTCAATATATAAAAATCGAATTTTTACTATGTTATTCAATATATAAAAATCGAATTTTTACTTCGCTATTATATAGATAAAAATCCTATTTTCATCACGCTATTATCTATATAAAGATTTCGCCTATTCAAAAATAAAGATTGAATTTTTATTATCATAACCATATAAAAATTATATTTTTACTTCTTCAACATAATAAAAATCATATTTTCATACCTACTACATAATAAAGATCGAATTTTTATCTTACTACCTTATAAAAATAATTCCTTTACTTCTATAAAAATCTCGTCTTTACATTATAAAAAATCTCGTCTTTACATTATAAAAAATCTCATCTTTACATTATAAAAAATCTCATCTTTACATTATAAAAATTCCTCCTTTTCAAATATAAAGTTTTCGCCTTTTCAAATATAAAGTTTTCGCCTTTTCAAATATAAAGTTTTCGCCTTTTCAAATATAATGTTTTCGCCTTTTCAAATATAAAGTTTTCGCCTTTTCAAATATAAAGTTTTCGTTTTTTTCAAAAATATGGACTTCGTTTTTTTCAAAAATATGGACTTCGTTTTTTCAATCTATATAATATAAAAATCGATTTTTATTCTTAAAGGTCAAATCTTTACTTTGTTAAAAATCATCACTTCGCCGTGTTAAAAATCCTCACTTTGTATTCATAAAAAAACTATATCTTTACATCTTTAAAGTTATACCAAAACTAAAAATTAAAATCTATTTAAATAAATAAAGTACTTACAATTTTCGGATGGAGGAGGGTATAGGAGGGGCTGAGGCATCGGGGGTCACTGCAGGAGGTCGGAGCGGTGGTCTCAGGCTAGGCGCGGTCGGATTTTGGGGGAAAAAGGGGCTTAGGGTTTCGATTGGGGAAAGGAGGGGCAACGCTAGGCAACGTGGTGGCTGGAGGGAGGTTCGCCGGAGGTGATGGCTGAGGGCAGGCGCGTGCGGTGGTCAAGGCAGGGTGGCGGCGGTTTAAAGGAGGGGCTTGTGGGCTCGCGCCTTGAATCGACAGGAGGGAGAAGAAGGAAGGAGGAGAGAGGAAGGAAGGAGGGAGGCTGCGGTGGCCCACGCCAGCGCTGGCGGCGGCGAACGGGATCGGAGGCGATCTGAGAAGCGGCTTTCCCTTTTTTTTTTTTAATTTTCGTTTTGAATGAAACGATGTGGAAGGTAGGGGGTTAAGGAGAATTATAAAATATAAATGTATATATATTATTTTAGTTTTAACTTTCAAAAAAGGTAACTTTTTATTTTGAACTCGAAACGAAACCCACCGCCTGTCGTCCATAGCTAATTACCCCCATTCCGAACACAATGGGATATGTATCGTAGGTTGATTCGATCGTTTCGACCAATTTTCGTCAAAATCAACATATAACTCTATATATTGAATTTGAACGCGCATTTCAATTTACCGCGGTCACATACGAACTCTAAAAATTCTCGAAAAATATTTTCTAGCTTCGTATTGACGATACGGTCCTAACAAAACTAGTTTCGTCGAATTCTGAGACCGTTTGAAAAATGGCCATTTTCCAGTCGATTAAAATCAACTGAAACTGGTCAAACGCGTTTTCCTTTGCCACGCTCGCATATTGATTCGAAAAATTATGAAATTTGGAATCTAGCAATAACTTGACACTGCGGATCCAACAAAACTGGTTTTGTCGAAATCCGAGGTCGTTTGCAAAATTCCCATTTTTAGGGCCTGAATTCCATAGCGACTATTCAGAATTTTCAACTGAACATATCTTTTGATTCCCGCTATGAAATTTTGATTTTTCGGATTCGTTGGAAAGATGTTATCAATTAGATCCTATTGTTTTTTGTTTCGCTAAAATCCGGATTGTTTTGCACCCGGTACATTCAACTGAAGTTTGAAATCGAATTATCGACCTACCGCGCCATTTTCAATTCTATTTATAAATATAAATAAATATTTATATTCTAACGACGACGTATATAATATATACGTTCTAATTATATTCAAAATAAATTTCTCGTCGATATTATTTAAAATATTCTATTTTAAATATTCAAAATTCGCTAAAATTGCCAAAATAAAAATTTTAAACTGGCCCAGATTTCCAGGTTATTACAATCTCCCCCACTTAAAACTTTTCGTCCCCGAAAAGGAACAAAGTCGAAAGTGGTTTGATTAATCAACTCTACGTTCGATCTGGCTTCCATTCTCCAACTTTTCAGTTTCTGAGAATTTTCAAATTTTCAAAAATTTGGCTAACACCCTAAATTTTCGAAAAATTTCGCCATAACCTCCCCTGCACCGGGAGCATCGGGGAATTTCAAATAGCTTCCCCGGTCCTTCTAATCTCAAAAAGAAAAAGAAAAGGCCAAGCGGCTAGCCAATAGGCTCATAAAATCATCATCACCCAAACAAAACAGTAAATTATGTAGTAAACATGTACCTATTTGACGGGCAAACAAATTTTATTCTTCGGCTCTAGCCTCCTTGCTATGACCTGTTCAATGATATACATGCATACGCAAGCAAATGTAACCAATTTTCAATACAATTCAATATTTGATGCATTTAGGCATAATGGTTCGAAATTATCAAACAAATAAACAAACAACACAAACATCAATCAATTAGTGAATTAGAGTTTCAAAATCATAATTTTGATACATATACAGAAAATCATGTTTTTGATGCCAATTCACAACAATGTGTTCTAACTATATAAGTTTTGGTTCTCACACCAGTCTGATGGAAATATATCGATATCACGCCTTCGTTACTCGAACATGAATACTAATGACGATTAGTCAATCATTAGAATCATCTTCGGGCCACTAGAGTATGATTCTATATCTATCCAGTATATTAAAACTTCGAATATACGTTCATGACGCGTATACGCGAAATCTATATATACTCGATCGTCCATATTCAAAATAAATAAATAATCAAATACGTATAAAATGGTTTAAATTTTCAAAACAAAATAGTTTTCATTTGCAAAATATACTCTTCACACTCGTTCTAGGATACTACTGATCCTATCTCTAACGAGTCATTCTAATTGGATATTACTAATCCAATATCTGATGAATTCTTTCGTATGGTTCTAATGTGTCTTGTTCTCGAGCTCTGTAAACCAAAGCTCTGATACCAAATGTGACGGCCTGGAATTTCGCTCGATCCGAATCAGTCGTTAAACCGATCTAGACCGTTCGAAACCCCTGATCGTTTGAGAACAGGACAAATCAGAATGCAGACGGAAGAACATTTCATTGTTATTACAACAATCCCATCAGATACAAGAATATACAGAGTATAAATGAATAAATTACATTCGATAAATATCAGAGATTACAATAAATTACAAAGCAGCGGAAAATAATAAAAAGCACAACTGAAGGTGATATACGGATACAGAGCTTTCCGGATATCATTCCAGTTGTAAACCAGGATCCTGTGAATATAAATCTGCAAAACCAAAACTACTAGCTGCCCGTGCGGAAAATAGGGGCACCCAGAGTTTAGGTTAAAATAATAAACTCCAGGTCAGTCATGTGACTGGTGTGAGAACTAAAACAGTTATTTAAAGCTTTAAAAGAGAGTAATTCAAGGGACCACGCCGTATAACACGGAACAGGTTTCCTCCCAAGAATACCAGTGCATAGAATAAACAACGCAATGCTTTTTCGAAAAATGAAGCTATTATAAGACCCAGGTCCCATCACGCAATGCAACGCAAGCCGGAGGATAGGGTTTTCCCTTATAATAGCGAAACATGCTTGGTACGTTTAAAACAAATCATTTGATACTATAATAAGTGTATAGTGTCAAAACATTTCAATCATAAATATAAATCATAGACGGCATGAGTGCCCCATACCACTATGTCGCCATACTAGGCTCTACAAATAAAGCCGAATTACACGTATTGGAAATTGGATTCCGTCATGAGTCGAGGCAAGGGGCATGCTCCTCTCCGCGTTCGAGACACTCTAGCAAATGTCCCAGGGCTACGCACTCTGGGCAACCCCTGGATCTTCAGGGCCGGTCCTCACTTACGTTAGAGGATTGACAATTCCTGAACACACGTTTCCCGGTCCTTACAGACCTATAATCGAGGCGCCTCATCCAACAACCACAAAGGTGAAAAGTATATATATGTCAGGGCTGGTAAGTCACTGACACCACCAAAGCTAGAAAGAAACGTCGTGCTCTCCCTGCAGTCCGTATCCCGTTTTTAACTCATACCGAGGTGTGAGGCTCGCGAATTCACGTTATACACAAAGCTACGCCACAAAGGCCGTGCTTTGATCATCAACCACAAGACTCTGCTTTTCAACAAAAGCCTTGATCATTGCATCTTAGCGTGCCACACAGGCAATTCATGCTATGCGACTGATGTCCATCGATATACAACCTCTGAGCTCTTACGTCTCAGAGAAGGGCGTTAAGCAAAAGAATAAATTCTTCGCCGCCAAACAGATGTATATTTAATAGAAATCAATCAACACAGAATAAAATCCAATGTCAGACACACAATGCATTTACAAGTCCGTTCTGGGTCTGAACGAAACCGGAGGCACTTTCCTCGCATATCCATCCATCTCCAAGTACGTCTGGACGACCACCAACTATTTCCATCCTCTTGGGTGTACTTCCCAATCAGGATCGTCAGTAATTATCCAAACGATGTGAAGACTTCCGGTCTTCGACCACCGTCTTCATCTTCGACTTATCGTCGAATCGGTTATTCAGAATGGGTATAAACCCGGACTTTCCGAACAACCCGCGTATATTAAAACAAATGTTACACAAACACAACATACGCCTCATTCCAATTCGGAATATCCTTTTATTCACAAAATCACATTTTTAGGGAAAGGTTCCCATTAATTTTATCCAAGATAAATTCTTTCAAATTTATCCTTTAATCTTCCTTTTGATGTCGTTTCAAACCAAATTATGGTTTTTCAAACTAGTCGAGATTAGCGAACCACATCGAAGTAATTATTTATTTTATTTCCCAATCCCACCCTATTCATCCCATGAAGCAAAACTGGTAATACTCCATATCTAACACTACGGCGTTGTCGGTAAAATTAATCACCATTTCACGTTCAAATCTAATTAAAGATTTAACTATCGCTTCGGAGCAAAACTGGTGATACTCCATTCTCGCTTATTTCCTAAATTTGATAATTTAGATTATCCATTCACATTTCAATCTAGTTGCAGATCCATTAAAACTCCTTTTACTGGGTTAAAGAACTAGGTGTTATTTAAAACACAGTTCACGACAAACCCAAATCACATTCTATTTATTATCGGGTTAAAGAACTAGTGTTATTTAAAACACCGTTCACGATAAACCCATTTCAAATCCAGTCAAACATATTAGAAATTCCGATTATTTAAAACCCCTTTTTAAATCTAATTTATTTATTTAAAAATAATTGGGTTTTAAATTTAGTTCAAAACTAGTTCATTTCGATAAAAATCTATTTTTATCTTTTCAAATATGGAGTTTTTCACCCTAATTTTTCTCAAATCACTTCTTATGAATTTACACAAATTATTACTATTTTTAATAATTTTATTAAGGCCCGTACAATCGATTTCCAACAATGGCCATCGAATTGCACTTACAGCGACCTTTTTCGAATTTGATTTGGACGTATCTCCAAATCCAACCGTTAGATTTTGAATTTCTAATATTCGTTAGAAAGCTCTTTTCAATACGAACCCAACGGTTCCGGTTTTAGGAGAATCCGACGGTCGGATCTCCCGTAATGTCCGTTTGAAATAAATGGTCGAAATTCACGAACTGCCGCGGCGCGTTCTATTCAGGCCATTATATTATATATATAATATATATAATATATATTTCGTCGATTACCATTCAAAACGAATTTTATAAATAGTTTTGAATTCGTTTCAAAAACAATTTCAACTTCTGTCTCAATTCAAATCAAAATTGAATCTTTCCTTATAAATTCGTTTCAAAATTCATTTCTATTCAACTCAAGTTTCAATTCAATTTGAATTCATTTCACTTCGTTTTAAATTCAATTCGAATTCGTTTTCAATTCGATTCAATTCAAAGTGGTTTTCTATTCGATTCAAATTCGTTATATATTCAATTGAAATCAAATTCGGTTTCTATTGAAATCAAATTCGTTATATATGCAATTGAAATCAAATTCGGTTTCTATTGAAATCAAATTCGTTATATATGCAATTGAAATCAAATTCGGTTTCTATTCAAATCAAATTCGTTTTCTATTCAAATCAAATTTCAATTCAATTTGATTTCACTTCAATTCGTTTTCAATTCGAATTCGTTTTCAATTCGATTCGAATTGGTTTTATATTCAATTCATTTCGAAATAGTTTTATATTCAATTCATTTCGAAATAGTTTTATATTCAATTCATTTCGAAATCGTTTTATATTCAATCCATTTCGAAATCGTTTTATATTCAATACATTTCGAAATCGTTTTATATTCAATTCATTTCGAAATCGTTTTATATTCAATTCATTTCGAAATCGCTTTCAATTCAATTCATTTCGAAATCGCTTTCAATTCAATTCGAATTCGTTTCAATTCAAATTCTATTCAAATCAAATTCGTTTCGTTTTCTATTTGAATCAAATTCAAATTTCATTTCAAAATATTCTATTTCGAAATCACTTTTTAATATTCACTTTAAAATGAATAAAATCGATATAAATATCGTTTACGTCAAAATGGCGTCAATCTAATCAACACGGCTCCATATATTTCTATTTTCAAATGTTCTATTTCAAATATTTCTTTTTCAAATATTTCGATTTCAAATATTTCGATTTCAAATATTTCTATTTCAAATATTTCGATTTCAAATATTTCTATTTCAAATATTTCTATTTCAAATATTTCGATTTCAAATATTTCTATTTCAAATATTTCTATTTCAAATATTTCGATTTCAAATATTTCTATTTCAAATATTTCTATTTTCAACAAATGAATATTTATTTTTGTCCACACACGACTAATCTCAACGAATGAGTACTGTCCACATGTGACTATTTTTGTTAAATTATTTCGTTCAACACATGACTAATCTCAACGGATGAGTGCAGTCAACACATGAACTTTTATTTTATAAAATTCTTTATTTTCTAAATTGGAATGAGGCCCAATCAATCACCATATAATGTTAATTATATGGATTTTCATACATCACACGTGTACAATAGCATTGAAAAATAATCAACCATCAACCAAAGTGCATTACACTGTATAAGCATCAAATAAATATCTAATGCTTATGACAGCCTGTCAATCAATCGATCGACATATTTAATCAATCAGGATGAGTAAACTTCAAATTTCATCCCAACACCCGTGTGGGGTTTCAAACAATCAAACACATATTTTATTTGTGCACTTGGCGATGTGTAAAATTTATCATCCCAATCAATATCATTCAAATAGGTTTACATAAACAAACCGTCCGGTTTGTAAATGAATATTTATTTATTCACATTCACGTTAAAAATTATATTTTTAACGACAAAACATTTTTATTTTAACTTATGAATTTCTATTCAGTTCATTCTTTAAATAAAATGATATTTTTATTTTCTAACTTATTTTAGAAAATTTCGGCGGCATAACGGCACGATACTAGAAACGGGACAAGGCCTAGCCTTATCCCCGGTCTAGTGAAGGCCCACGCCATTCACACATCCATCTAATCCATTCATTTCACCAAACAATTTAGTTTCAATCAAATAATCTAACTAGTTTTTGCAATCAAACAAACAAGTCCATGTTCTGTGGACGATTGTGTCGGGTGCTACTAAGCACCGTCTGCATCCTAGTATATATATATAACTAGAAAAAGAAATTGAAAGGTGAGAAATTCTCACCGATAGCTATCCTAACTCCACGGCATTTCATTGATAGAAATCTTCATCCTTCTCGCCTTTTATCACCTTCGTTGCCCGTATTCTCTACATATGTAAAAATCGAATTTTTACTTCGTTATTCAATATATAAAAATCGAATTTTTACTATGTTATTCAATATATAAAAATCGAATTTTTACTATGTTATTCAATATATAAAAATCGAATTTTTACTATGTTATTCAATATATAAAAATCAAATTTTTACTTCGCTATTATATAGATAAAAATCCTATTTTCATCACGCTATTATCTATATAAAGATTTCGCCTATTCAAAAATAAAGATTGAATTTTTATTATCATAACCATATAAAAATTATATTTTTACTTCTTCAACATAATAAAAATCATATTTTCATACCTACTACATAATAAAGATCGAATTTTTATCTTACTACCTTATAAAAATAATTCCTTTACTTCTATAAAAATCTCGTCTTTACATTATAAAAAATCTCGTCTTTACATTATAAAAAATCTCATCTTTACATTATAAAAAATCTCATCTTTACATTATAAAAATTCCTCCTTTTCAAATATAAAGTTTTCGCCTTTTCAAATATAAAGTTTTCGCCTTTTCAAATATAAAGTTTTCGCCTTTTCAAATATAATGTTTTCGCCTTTTCAAATATAAAGTTTTCGCCTTTTCAAATATAAAGTTTTCGTTTTTTTCAAAAATATGGACTTCGTTTTTTTCAAAAATATGGACTTCGTTTTTTCAATCTATATAATATAAAAATCGATTTTTATTCTTAAAGGTCAAATCTTTACTTTTTTAAAAATCATCACTTCGCCGTGTTAAAAATCCTCACTTTGTATTCATAAAAAATCTATATCTTTACATCTTTAAAGTTATACCAAAACTAAAAATTAAAATCTATTTAAATAAATAAAGTACTTACAATTTTCGGATGGAGGAGGGTATAGGAGGGGCTGAGGCATCGGGGGTCACTGCAGGAGGTCGGAGCGGTGGTCTCAGGCTAGGCGCGGTCGGATTTTGGGGGAAAAAGGGGCTTAGGGTTTCGATTGGGGAAAGGAGGGGCAACGCTAGGTAACGTGGTGGCTGGAGGGAGGTTCGCCGGAGGTGATGGCTGAGGGCAGGCGCGTGCGGTGGTCAAGGCAGGGTGGCGGCGGTTTAAAGGAGGGGCTGTGGGGCTCGCACCTTGAATCGACAGGAGGGAGAAGAAGGAAGGGGGAGAGAGGAAGGAAGGAGGGAGGCTGCGGTGGCCCACGCCAGCGCTGGCGGCGGCGAACGGGATCGGAGGCGATCTGAGAAGCGGCTTTCCCTTTTTTTTTTAATTTTCGTTTTGAATGAAACGATGTGGAAGGTAGGGGGTTAAGGAGAATTATAAAATATAAATGTATATATATTATTTTAGTTTTAACTTTCAAAAAAGGTAACTTTTTATTTTGAACTCGAAACGAAACCCACCGCCTGTCGTCCATAGCTAATTACCCCCATTCCGAACACAATGGGATATGTATCGTAGGTTGATTCGATCGTTTCGACCAGTTTTCGTCAAAATCAACATATAACTCTATATATTGAATTTGAACGCGCATTTCAATTTACCGGGGTCACATACGAACTCTAAAAATTCTCGAAAAATATTTTCTAGCTTCGTATTGACGATACGGTCCTAACAAAACTAGTTTCGTCGAATTCTGAGACCGTTTGAAAAATGGCCATTTTCCAGTCGATTAAAATCAACTAAAACTGGTCAAACGCGTTTTCCTTTGCCACGCTCGCATATTGATTCGAAAAATTATGAAATTTGGAATCTAGCAATAACTTGACACTGCGGATCCAACAAAACTGGTTTCGTCGAAATCCGAGGTCGTTTGCAAAATTCCCATTTTTAGGGCCTGAATTCCATAGCGACTATTCAGAATTTTCAACTGAACATATCTTTTGATTCCCGCTATGAAATTTTGATTTTTCGGATTCGTTGGAAAGATGTTATCAATTAGATCCTATTGTTTTTGGTTTCGCTAAAATCCGGATTGTTTTGCACCCTATACATTCAACTGAAGTTTGAAATCGAATTATCGACCTACCGCGCCATTTTCAACTCTATTTATAAATATAAATAAATATTTATATTCTAACGACGACGTATATAATATATACGTTCTAATTATATTCAGAATAAATTTCTCGTTGATATTATTTAAAATATTCTATTTTAAATATTCAAAATTCGCTAAAATTGCCAAAATAAAAATTTTAAACTGGCCCAGATTTCCGGGTTATTACAATCTCCCCCACTTAAAACTTTTCGTCCCCGAAAAGGAACAAAGTCGAAAGTGGTTTGATTAATCAACTCTACGTTCGATCTGGCTTCCATTCTCCAACTTTTCAGTTTCTGAGAATTTTCAAATTTTCAAAAATTTGGCTAACACCCTAAATTTTCGAAAAATCTCGCCATAACCTCCCCTGCACCGGGAGCATCGGGGAATTTCAAATAGCTTCCCCGATCCTTCTAATCTCAAAAAGAAAAAGAAAAAGCCAAGCGGCTAGCCAATAGGCTCATAAAATCATCATCACCCAAACAAAACAGTAAATTATGTAGTAAACATGTACCTATTTGACGGGTAAACAAATTTTATTCTTCGGCTCAAGCCTCCTTGCTATGACCTGTTCAATGATATACATGCATACGCAAGCAAATGTAACCAATTTTCAATACAATTCAATATTTGATGCATTTAGGCATAATGGTTCGAAATTATCAAACAAATAAACAAACAACACAAACATCAATCAATTAGTGAATTAGAGTTTCAAATTCATAATTTTGATACATATACAGAAAATCATGTTTTTGATGCCAATTCACAACAATGTGTTCTAACTATATAAGTTTTGGTTCTCACACCAGTCTGATGGAAATATATCGATATCACGCCTTCGTTACTCGAACATGAATACTAATGACGACTAGTCAATCATCAGAATCATCTTCGGGCCACTAGAGTATGATTCTATATCTATCCAGTATATTAAAACTTCGAATATACGTTCATGACGCGTATACGCGAAATCTATATATACTCGATCGTCCATATTCAAAATAAATAAATAATCAAATACGTATAAAATGGTTTAAATTTTCAAAACAAAATAGTTTTCATTTGCAAAATATACTCTTCACACTCGTTCTAGGATACTACTGATCCTATCTCTAACGAGTCATTCTAATTGGATATTACTAATCCAATATCTGATGAATTCTTTCGTATGGTTCTAATGTGTCTTGTTCTCGAGCTCTGTAAACCAAAGCTCTGATACCAAATGTGACGGCCTGGAATTTCGCTCGATCCGAATCAGTCGTTAAACCGATCTAGACCGTTCGAAACCCCTGATCGTTTGAGAACAGGACAAATCAGAATGCAGACGGAAGAACATTTCATTGTTATTACAACAATCCCATCAGATACAAGAATATACAGAGTATAAATGAATAAATTACATTCGATAAATATCAGAGATTACAATAAATTACAAAGCAGCGGAAAATAATAAAAAGCTTAACTGAAGGTGATATACGGATATAGAGCTTTCCGGATATCATTCCAGCTGTAAACCAGGATCCTGTGAATATAAATCTGCAAAACCAAAACTACTAGCTGCCCGTGCGGAAAATAGGGGCACCCAGAGTTTAGGTTAAAATAATAAACTCCAGGTCAGTCATGTGACTGGTGTGAGAACTAAAACAGTTATTTAAAGCTTTAAAAGAGAGTAATTCAAGGGACCACGCCGTATAACACGGAACAGGTTTCCTCCCAAGAATACCAGTGCATAGAATAAACAACGCAATGCTTTTTCGAAAAATGAAGCTATTATAAGACCGAGGTCCCATCACACAATGCAACGCAAGCCGGAGGATAGGGTTTTCCCTTATAATAGCGAAACATGCTTGGTACGTTTAAAACAAATCATTTGATACTATAATAAGTGTATAGTGTCAAAACATTTCAATCATAAATATAAATCATAGACGGCATGAGTGCCCCATACCACTATGTCGCCATACTAGGCTCTACAAATAAAGCCGAATTACACGTATTGGAAATTGGATTCCGTCATGAGTCGAGGCAAGGGGCAAGCTCCTCTCCGCGTTCGAGACACTCTAGAAAATGTCCCAGGGCTACGCACTCTGGGCAACCCCTGGATCTTCAGGGCCGGTCCTCACTTACGTTAGAGGATTGACAATTCCTGAACACACGTTTCCCGGTCCTTACAGACCTATAATCGAGGCGCCTCATCCAACGACCACAATGGTGAAAAGTATATATATGTCAGGGCTGGTAAGTCACTGACACCACCAAAGCTAGAAAGAAACGTCGTGCTCTCCCTGCAGTCCGTATCCCGTTTTTAACTCATACCGAGGTGTGAGGCTCGCGAATTCACGTTATACACAAAGCTACGCCACAAAGGCCGTGCTTTGATCATCAACCACAAGACTCTGCTTTTCAACAAAAGCCTTGATCATTGCATCTTAGCGTGCCAGACAGGCAATTCATGCTATGCGACTGATGTCCATCGATATACAACCTCTGAGCTCTTACGTCTCAGAGAAGGGCGTTAAGCAAAAGAATAAATTCTTCGCCGCCAAACAGATGTATTTTTAATAGAAATCAATCAATACAGAATAAAATCCAATGTCAGACACACAATGCATTTACAAGTCCGTTCTGGGTCTGAACGAAACCGGAGGCACTTTCCTCGCATATCCATCCATCTCTAAGTACGTCTGGACGACCACCAACTATTTCCATCCTCTTGGGTGTACTTCCCAATCAGGATCGTCAGTAATTATCCAAACGATGTGAAGACTTCCGGTCTTCGACCACCGTCTTCATCCTCGACTTATCGTCGAATCGGTTATTCAGAATGGGTATAAACCCGGACTTTCCGAACAACCCGCGTATATTAAAACAAATGTTACACAAACACAACATACGCCTCATTCCAATTCGGAATATCCTTTTATTCACAAAATCACATTTTTAGGGAAAGGTTCCCATTAATTTTATCCAAGATAAATTCTTTCAAATTTATCCTTTAATCTTCCTTTTGATGTCGTTTCAAACCAAATTATGGTTTTTCAAACTAGTCGAGATTAGCGAACCACATCGAAGTAATTATTTATTTTATTTCCCAATCCCAACCTATTCATCCCATGAACCAAAACTGGTAATACTCCATATCTAACACCACGGTGTTGTCAGTAAAATTAATCACCATTTCACGTTCAAATCTAATTAAAGATTTAACTATCGCTTCGGAGCAAAACTGGTGATACTCCATTCTCGCTTATTTCCTAAATTTGATAATTTAGATTATCCATTCACATTTCAATCTAGTTGCAGATCCATTAAAACTCCTTTTACTAGGTTAAAGAACTAGGTGTTATTTAAAACACAGTTCATGACAAACCCAAATCACATTCTATTTATTATCGGGTTAAAGAACTAGTGTTATTTAAAACACCGTTCACGATAAACCCATTTCAAATCCAGTCAAACATATTAGAAATTCCGATTATTTAAAACCCCTTTTTAAATCTAATTTATTTATTTAAAAATAATTGGGTTTTAAATTTAGTTCAAAACTAGTTCATTTCGATAAAAATCTATTTTTATCTTTTCAAATATGGAGTTTTTCACCCTAATTTTTCTCAAATCACTTCTTATGATTTTACACAAATTATTACTATTTTTAATAATTTTATTAAGGCCCGTACAATCGATTTCCAACAATGGCCATCGAATTGCACTTACAGCGACCTTTTTCGAATTTGATTTGGACGTATCTCCAAATCCAACCGTTAGATTTTGAATTTCTAATATTCGTTAGAAAGATCTTTTCGATACGAACCCAACGGTTCCGGTTTTAGGAGAATCCGACGGTCGGATCTCCCGTAATGTCCGTTTGAAATAAATGGTCGAAATTCACGAACTGCCGTGGCGCGTTCTATTCAGGCCATTATATAATATATATAATATATATTTCGTCGATTACCATTCAAAACGAATTTTATAAATAGTTTTGAATTCGTTTCAAAAACAATTTCAACTTCTATCTCAATTCAAATCAAAATTGAATCTTTCCTTATAAATTCGTTTCAAAATTCATTTCTATTCAACTCAAGTTTCAATTCAATTTGAATTCATTTCACTTCGTTTTAAATTCAATTCGAATTCGTTTTCAATTCGATTCAATTCAAAGTGGTTTTCTATTCGATTCAAATTCGTTATATATTAATTTGAAATCAAATTCGGTTTCTATTGAAATCAAATTCGTTATATATGCAATTGAAATCAAATTCGGTTTCTATTGAAATCAAATTCGTTATATATGCAATTGAAATCAAATTCGGTTTCTATTCAAATCAAATTCGTTTTCTATTCAAATCAAATTTCAATTCAATTTGATTTCACTTCAATTCGTTTTCAATTCGAATTCGTTTTCAATTCAATTCGAATTGGTTTTATATTCAATTCATTTCGAAATAGTTTATATTCAATTCATTTCGAAATAGTTTTATATTCAATTCATTTCGAAATCGTTTTATATTCAATTCATTTCGAAATCGTTTTATATTCAATACATTTCGAAATCGTTTTATATTCAATTCATTTCGAAATCGTTTTATATTCAATTCATTTCGAAATCGCTTTCAATTCAATTCATTTCGAAATCGCTTTCAATTCAATTCGAATTCGTTTCAATTCAAATTCTATTCAAATCAAATTCGTTTCGTTTTCTATTTGAATCAAATTCAAATTTCATTTCAAAATATTCTATTTCGAAATCACTTTTTAATATTCACTTTAAAATGAATAAAATCGATATAAATATCGTTTACGTCAAAATGGCGTCAATCTAATCAACACGGCTCCATATATTTCTATTTTCAAATGTTCTATTTCAAATATTTCTTTTTCAAATATTTCGATTTCAAATATTTCGATTTCAAATATTTCTATTTCAAATATTTCGATTTCAAATATTTCTATTTCAAATATTTCTATTTCAATTATTTCGATTTCAAATATTTCTATTTCAAATATTTCTATTTCAAATATTTCGATTTCAAATATTTCTATTTCAAATATTTCTATTTTCAACAAATGAATATTTATTTTTGTCCACACATGACTAATCTCAACGAATGAGTACTGTCCACGTGTGACTATTTTTGTTAAATTATTTCGTTCAACACATGACTAATCTCAACGGATGAGTGCAGTCAACACATGAACTTTTATTTTATAAAATTCTTTATTTTCTAAATTGGAATGAGGCCCAATCAATCACCATATAATGTTAATTATATGGATTTTCATACATCACACGTGTACAATAGCATTGAAAAATAATCAACCATCAACCAAAGTGCATTACACTGTATAAGCATCAAATAAATATCTAACGCTTATGACAGCCTGTCAATCAATCGATCGACATATTTAATCAATCAGGATGAGTAAACTTCAAATTTCATCCCAACACCCGTGTGGGGTTTCAAACAATCAAACACATATTTTATTTGTGCAGTTGGCGATGTGTAAAATTTATCGTCCCAATCAATATCATTCAAATAGGTGTACATAAACAAACCGTCCGGTTTGTAAATGAATATTTATTTATTCACATTCACGTTAAAAATTATATTTTTAACGACAAAACATTTTTATTTTAACTTATGAATTTCTATTCAGTTCATTCTTTAAATAAAATGATATTTTTATTTTCTAACTTATTTTAGAAAATTTCGGCGGCATAACGGCACGATACTAGAAACGGGACAAGGCCTAGCCTTATCCCCGGTCTAGTGAAGGCCCACGCCATTCACACATCCATCTAATCCATTCATTTCACCAAACAATTCAGTTTCAATCAAATAATCTAACTAGTTTTTGCAATCAAACAAACAAGTCCATGGTCTGTGGACGATTGTGTCGGGTGCTACTAAGCACCGTCTGCATCCTAGTATATATATATAACTAGAAAAAGAAATTGAAAGGTGAGAAATTCTCACCGATAGCTATCCTAGCTCCACGGCACTTCATTGATAGAAATCTTCATCCTTCTCGCCTTTTATCACCTTCGTTGCCCGTATTCTCTACATATGTAAAAATCGAATTTTTACTTCGTTATTCAATATATAAAAATCGAATTTTTACAATGTTATTCAATATATAAAAATCGAATTTTTACTATGTTATTCAATATATAAAAATCGAATTTTTACTATGTTATTCAATATATAAAAATCGAATTTTTACTTCGCTATTATATAGATAAAAATCCTATTTTCATCACGCTATTATCTATATAAAGATTTCGCCTATTCAAAAATAAAGATTGAATTTTTATTACCATAACCATATAAAAATTATATTTTTACTTCTTCAACATAATAAAAATCATATTTTCATACCTACTACATAATAAAGATCGAATTTTTATCTTACTACCTTATAAAAATAATTCCTTTACTTCTATAAAAATCTTGTCTTTACATTATAAAAAATCTCGTCTTTACATTATAAAAAAATCTCATCTTTACATTATAAAAAATCTCATCTTTACATTATAAAAATTCCTCCTTTTCAAATATAAAGTTTTCGCCTTTTCAAATATAAAGTTTTCGCCTTTTCAAATATAAAGTTTTCGCCTTTTCAAATATAATGTTTTCGCCTTTTCAAATATAAAGTTTTCGCCTTTTCAAATATAAAGTTTTCGTTTTTTTCAAAAATATGGACTTCGTTTTTTTCAAAAATATGGACTTCGTTTTTTCAATCTATATAATATAAAAATCGATTTTTATTCTTAAAGGTCAAATCTTTACTTTGTTAAAAATCATCACTTCGCCGTGTTAAAAATCCTCACTTTGTATTCATAAAAAAACTATATCTTTACATCTTTAAAGTTATACCAAAACTAAAAATTAAAATCTATTTAAATAAATAAAGTACTTACAATTTTCGGATGGAGGAGGGTATAGGAGGGGCTGAGGCATCGGGGGTCACTGCAGGAGGTCGGAGCGGTGGTCTCAGGCTAGGCGTGGTCGGATTTTGGGGGAAAAAGGGGCTTAGGGTTTCGATTGGGGAAAGGAGGGGCAACGCTAGGCAACGTGGTGGCTGGAGGGAGGTTCGCCGGAGGTGATGGCTGAGGGCAGGCGCGTGCGGTGGTCAAGGCAGGGTGGCGGCGGTTTAAAGGAGGGGCTGTGGGGCTCGCGCCTTGAATCGACAGGAGGGAGAAGAAGGAAGGAGGAGAGAGGAAGGAAGGAGGGAGGCTGCGGTGGCCCACGCCAGCGCTGGCGGCGGCGAACGGGATCGGAGGCGATCTGAGAAGCGGCTTTCCCTTCTTTTTTTTTAATTTTCGTTTTGAATGAAACGATGTGGAAGGTAGGGGGTTAAGGAGAATTATAAAATATAAATGTATATATATTATTTTAGTTTTAACTTTCAAAAAAGGTAACTTTTTATTTTGAACTCGAAACGAAACCCACTGCCTGTCGTCCATAGCTAATTACCCCCATTCCGAACACAATGGGATATGTATCGTAGGTTGATTCGATCGTTTCGACCAGTTTTCGTCAAAATCAACATATAACTCTATATATTGAATTTGAACGCGCATTTCAATTTACCGGGGTCACATACGAACTCTAAAAATTCTCGAAAAATATTTTCTAGCTTCGTATTGACGATACGGTCCTAACAAAACTAGTTTCGTCGAATTCTGAGACCGTTTGAAAAATGGCCATTTTCCAGTCGATTAAAATCAACTGAAACTGGTCAAACGTGTTTTCCTTTGCCACACTCGCATATTGATTCGAAAAATTATGAAATTTGGAATCTAGCAATAACTTGACACTGCGGATCCAACAAAACTAGTTTCGTCGAAATCCGAGGTCGTTTGCAAAATTCCCATTTTTAGGGCCTGAATTCCATAGCGACTATTCAGAATTTTCAACTGAACATATCTTTTGATTCCCGCTATGAAATTTTGATTTTTCGGATTCGTTGGAAAGATGTTATCAATTAGATCCTATTGTTTTTGGTTTCGCTAAAATCCGGATTGTTTTGCACCCGGTACATTCAACTGAAGTTTGAAATCGAATTATCGACCTACCGCGCCATTTTCAATTCTATTTATAAATATAAATAAATATTTATATTCTAACGACGACGTATATAATATATACGTTCTAATTATATTCAAAATAAATTTCTCGTCGATATTATTTAAAATATTCTATTTTAAATATTCAAAATTCGCTAAAATTGCCAAAATAAAAATTTTAAACTGGCCCAGATTTCCGGGTTATTACAATCTCCCCCACTTAAAACTTTTCGTCCCCGAAAAGGAACAAAGTCGAAAGTGGTTTAATTAATCAACTCTACGTTCGATCTGGCTTCCATTCTCCAACTTTTCAGTTTCTGAGAATTTTCAAATTTTCAAAAATTTGGCTAACACCCTAAATTTTCGAAAATTTTCGCCATAACCTCCCCTGCACCGGGAGCATCGGGGAATTTCAAATAGCTTCCCCGGTCCTTCTAATCTCAAAAAGAAAAAGCCAAGCGGCTAGCCAATAGGCTCATAAAATCATCATCACCCAAACAAAACAGTAAATTATGTAGTAAACATGTACCTATTTGTCGGGCAAACAAATTTTATTCTTCGGCTCTAGCCTCCTTGCTATGACCTGTTCAATGATATACATGCATACGCAAGCAAATGTAACCAATTTTCAATACAATTCAATATTTGATGCATTTAGGCATAATGGTTCGAAATTATCAAACAAATAAACAAACAACACAAACATCAATCAATTAGTGAATTAGAGTTTCAAATTCATAATTTTGATACATATACAGAAAATCATGTTTTTGATGCCAATTCACAACAATGTGTTCTAACTATATAAGTTTTGGTTCTCACACCAGTCTGATGGAAATATATCGATATCACGCCTTCGTTACTCGAACATGAATACTAATGACGACTAGTCAATCATCAGAATCATCTTCGGACCACTAGAGTATGATTCTATATCTATCCAGTATATTAAAACTTCGAATATACGTTCATGACGCGTATACGCGAAATCTATATATACTCGATCGTCCATATTCAAAATAAATAAATAATCAAATACGTATAAAATGGTTTAAATTTTCAAAACAAAATAGTTTTCATTTGCAAAATATACTCTTCACACTCGTTCTAGGATACTACTGATCCTATCTCTAACGAGTCATTCTAATTGGATATTACTAATCCAATATCTGATGAATTCTTTCGTATGGTTCTAATGTGTCTTGTTCTCGAGCTCTGTAAACCAAAGCTCTGATACCAAATGTGACGGCCTGGAATTTCGCTCGATCCGAATCAGTCGTTAAACCGATCTAGACCGTTCGAAACCCCTGATCGTTTGAGAACAGGACAAATCAGAATGCAGACGGAAGAACATTTCATTGTTATTACAACAATCCCATCAGATACAAGAATATACAGAGTACAAATGAATGAATAACATTCGATAAATATCAGAGATTACAATAAATTACAAAGCAACGGAAAATAATAAAAAGCACAACTGAAGGTGATATACGGATACAGAGCTTTCCGGATATCATTCCAGCTGTAAACCAGGATCCTGTGAATATAAATCTGCAAAACCAAAACTACTAGCTGCCCATGCGGAAAATAGGGGCACCCAGAGTTTAGGTTAAAATAATAAACTCCAGGTCAGTCATGTGACTGGTGTGAGAACTAAAACAGTTATTTAAAGCTTTACTTTAAAAGAGAGTAATTCAAGGGACCACGCCGTATAACACGGAACAGGTTTCCTCCCAAGAATACCAGTGCATAGAATAAACAACGCAATGCTTTTTCGAAAAATGAAGCTATTATAAGACCCAGGTCCCATCACACAATGCAACGCAAGCCGGAGGATAGGGTTTTCCCTTATAATAGCGAAACATGCTTGGTACGTTTAAAACAAATCATTTGATACTATAATAAGTGTATAGTGTCAAAACATTTCAATCATAAATATAAATCATAGACGGCATGAGTGCCCCATACCACTATATCGCCATACTAGGCTCTACAAATAAAGCCGAATTACACGTATTGGAAATTGGATTCCGTCATGAGTCGAGGCAAGGGGCAAGCTCCTCTCCGCGTTCGAGACACTCTAGCAAATGTCCCAGGGCTACGCACTCTGGGCAACCCCTGGATCTTCAGGGCCGGTCCTCACTTACGTTAGAGGATTGACAATTCCTGAACACACGTTTCCCGGTCCTTACAGACCTATAATCGAGGCGCCTCATCCAACGACCACAATGGTGAAAAGTATATATATGTCAGGGCTGGTAAGTCACTGACACCACCAAAGCTAGAAAGAAACGTCGTGCTCTCCCTGCAGTCCGTATCCCGTTTTTAACTCATACCGAGGTGTGAGGCTCGTGAATTCACGTTATACACAAAGCTACGCCACAAAGGCCGTGCTTTGATCATCAACCACAAGACTCTGCTTTTCAACAAAAGCCTTGATCATTGCATCTTAGCGTGCCACACAGGCAATTCATGCTATGCGACTGATGTCCATCGATATACAACCTCTGAGCTCTTACGTCTCAGAGAAGGGCGTTAAGCAAAAGAATAAATTCTTCGCCGCCAAACAGATGTATATTTAATAGAAATCAATCAACACAGAATAAAATCCAATGTCAGACACACAATGCATTTACAAGTCCGTTCTGGGTCTGAACGAAACCGGAGGCACTTTCCTCGCATATCCATCCATCTCCAAGTACGTCTGGACGACCACCAACTATTTCCATCCTCTTGGGTGTACTGCCCAATCAGGATCGTCAGTAATTATCCAAACGATGTGAAGACTTCCGGTCTTCGACCACCGTCTTCATCTTCGACTTATCGTCGAATCGGTTATTCAGAATGGGTATAAACCCGGACTTTCCGAACAACCCGCGTATATTAAAACAAATGTTACACAAACACAACATACGCCTCATTCCAATTCAGAATATCCTTTTATTCACAAAATCACATTTTTAGGGAAAGGTTCCCATTAATTTTATCCAAGATAAATTCTTTCAAATTTATCCTTTAATCTTCCTTTTGATGTCGTTTCAAACCAAATTATGGTTTTTCAAACTAGTCGAGATTAGCGAACCACATCGAAGTAATTATTTATTTTATTTCCCAATCCCAACCTATTCATCCCATGAAGCAAAACTGGTAATACTCCATATCTAACACCACGGTGTTGTCGGTAAAATTAATCACCATTTCACGTTCAAATCTAATTAAAGATTTAACTATCGCTTCGGAGCAAAACTGGTGATACTCCATTCTCGCTTATTTCCTAAATTTGATAATTTAGATTATCCATTCACATTTCAATCTAGTTGCAGATCCATTAAAACTACTTTTACTGGGTTAAAGAACTAGGTGTTATTTAAAACACAGTTCACGACAAACCCAAATCACATTCTATTTATTATCGGGTTAAAGAACTAGTGTTATTTAAAACACCGTTCATGATAAACCCATTTCAAATCCAGTCAAACATGTTAGAAATTCCGATTATTTAAAACCCCTTTTTAAATCTAATTTATTTATTTAAAAATAATTTGAGACGACCCGATTTCCCGTTCTCACGGAAACAAGGTTATCTTTGGAATATAACACAGAAACAGATAATAGCAGAACATAATTAAATAAATACACCAGAATGAACAACAAAATATACTGGATAAAAGTAATCATCAGAGTTACACAGTATACAGGATCTTACTTAGTACAAATACAGTTCAGCTATACATAAATGTCTATAGCGGAAATAAACAAAATATGTACAATAGGAGCTGAACAGCATAAAAAGAAATAAATGATAGAATCCATCTTCAGCTCCAGCTATCCAGAAAGAACCAGCTAAACCTGAATACAAGGCTGCCCGTGTGGAAAAAGGGGCACCCGAGTTTGAGAGTGAAACAAACTACGAGTCAGTCATGGGACTGGTATGAGAAATCTACTCAACACATATATAGTTGGCTAATCACAGGACCACGCCACTTTCGTGGAACGGGTTTACTCCATTGGATTGCCAGTGCTTTTAAAACAAATCTTTCTTTTAAACATCGCTATGCTTTTTATAAAAATGAAACCGTTATAAGACTCAGTTCCCATCACATAATGCAACGCAAACCGGAGGATAGAGTTTTACCTTATAACGGTCAAAATATGCTTGATACGAATAAAACAAAGGCATTTGATATTATTGCTAGTGTCTATATGTTTTGAAAACAATTTCAAATCATAACTATCAATCATAGACGACATGAGCGTCCCATGCCACTATGTCGCCAAATGTATATATACAATCGAAACCGCACGATGTCGTATTTGGAAATTGGATTTCCGTCATGAACCAAGGCAAAAGATAGTCCTTACCGAATTCGAGACAATCTAGCCTACCATGTCTCAGGAACAGCCGCAACTGCCCCCTGGATCGTCAGGGCCGGTCCACCGATGTGGATTATTATACATGAACAATACGTCTCCCCGCCCTTTGGGGCGCAAACGAGCCAACGAATGACTCCATCGGACCCGGATCGTCCGATCAAACCGAGGCGCCTCGCAACAGCAACAACCACATAGGTGAAAAGTATATAAATGTCAAGGCTGGTAGGTCACTGACACCACCCTAGCTAGAAAGAAACGCATGCCCTCCCTGATGTCCTTCTCCCGTTTTAGGTTCATACCGGGGTGTGAGGCTCGCGAATTTACGTTATACACAAAGCTACGCCACACAGGCGATGCTTTGATCATCACCACAAGACTTTGCTTTTCAACAGAAGCCCTGTTCACTGTATCTTAGCATGCCACACAGGCAATTCATACCGTGCAACTGATGGCTATCAATCACACAGAACAAATTCCAATGTCGGACACACAATCCATTTACAAGTCCGTTCTGGGTCTGAACGAAACCGGAGGCACTAAATACCTCGCAAACCCTTCGATCAACACGTACGTCTGGACGATCACCACTCATTATCCATATTTCGGGATGCCTCCCAATCAGGACCTCGGTTACCATCCAAACGAGGTGAAGATCTCCGGTCTTCGACCATCGTCTTCATCTTCGAATTTCAATCGTCGGTCGATTATTCGAAATGAGAATTAACTCGGCCTTTCCAAATAATTCACGTATATTTAGAATTTCAATTCGATTTATTTCAATGGTTAAATTATTCGACAACACCAATTTTGTTCTTTAATGTAATTTTCACACCAAACATATTCAACCATCAAACATCACATAAATCAAGCAAATTCAGTTTATTTCCATTCCATATCACTTATGATATTTTATAACTATTTATCGCTATTTTTATTTATTTTAAAATAGCCATTTTATTCAAAACGACGCTTCAGGCCATAAGGCGGCCGTGGCGCTGCTTTTCTTCAAATTTGATTTACACATATCTGAAAATCTAACCGTTGGATCTTTACAAAATTTACATCATTAGAAAGGTCTTTTCAAAACGAACCCAACGGTTCCAGTTTCGGGAAATTCCGACGGTCGGATCTCCCGGTACAATCGTTTGAATTTTCGATTTCAAAATACGAACTGCAGCGTCGTTATTCGATTAAATATATAATTATATTTATATATATATAAATATAATCGCTTCTGGCGCTGTTTTTCTTCAGATTTGAATTAAACATTCCAGACAATCCAACCGTTGGATTTTTACAAGGTTGGTGCCGTTGGAAAGATTATTCCAAGGCGAACCCGACGGTTGAGGTTTCGGAAAAATCCAATGGTCGGATTTCCCGCACTAGTCGTTTGAAATCACGGTTTCAAAATACGAACTGCACGGCTTCGTTTCGTTTTAATTTTATTTATATTTATATATTTATATAAATATAGTTCATTCAATGATTTCTATATCGTTTTCACTTCAAAAATTTTTCTAACACCTTAAATTTTGGAAAAATTTCGCCATAACCTCCCCTGCACCGGGAGCGTCGGGAAATCGCAAATAGCGTCCCGGTCCTTCTAATCTCAAAAAGAAAAAGAAAAAGCCAAGCGGCTAGCCAACAGGCTCAAAATCATCACCCAAACAAATCAGTAAATGTGTACCTATTTGTCGGGCACAAATTTTTATTCCTCTTCTCTAGCCCCTTTGCTATAACCTGTTCAATGAATATGCATATACATATATATACAGTTCTTATCATTTATCCTTTTCTATTCGACTTCATATTTGATTTCTATTTGGTTTAAAAACTCCATTCATTCTAATGTTACATAAATAGGTGCAAATCATTTCACTAGCTAATTAATGAATATTTCAACTCATATATGTTTATTTTGAACAAGTGGCTATTTTTAACACTTCACATTTCAATGATTTATGCATACAATAAAAATGTGATTTTTATTGTAAAACAATTCATTTCAAAACACTATTTTTCTATATAGTTCAAGTTGGTGATAAAAATGGGATTTTTATCATAAAACAATTTATTTCAAAATATGAATACCATTCAACACATGAATTTCTAAACAACGAATGAATATCAATTCAACACATGAATGTTTTCAATAGTTTTTCTATATAGATAAAAATGTGATTTTTATTATCGAACAATTTATTTCAAAATATGAATTCCATTCAACACATGAATTTCTAAACAACGAATGAATATCAATTCAACACATGAATGTTTTCAATAGTTTTTCTATATAGATAAAAATGTGATTTTTATTATCGAACAATTTATTTCAAAATATGAATTCCATTCAACACATGAATTTCTAAACAACGAATGAATATCAATTCAACACATGAATGTTTTCAATAGTTTTTATATATAGATAAAAATGTGATTTTTATTATCGAACAATTTATTTCAAAATATGAATTCCATTCAACACATGAATTTCTAAACAACGAATGAATATCAATTCAACACATGAATGTTTTCAATAGTTTTTATATATAGATAAAAATGTGATTTTTATTATCGAACAATTTATTTCAAAATATGAATTCCATTCAACACATGAATTTCTAAACAACGAATGAATATCAATTCAACACATGAATGTTTTCAATAGTTTTTCTATATAGATAAAAATGTGATTTTTATTATCGAACAATTTATTTCAAAATATGAATTCCATTCAACACATGAATTTCTAAACAACGAATGAATATCAATTCAACACATGAATGTTTTCAATACAATGAATAAATATAGTTTAAGCATATGAAAATAATTCAAACACACAAATATTATTCAAAATTTCGGCAGCATAACGGCAGGGTAGTTACACCGGCACCGTCCCTAGTACGGCTCCTCGCTCTACCTTAAAACCTCGCGGTTTTTGACAATGGGAAACATGCATCTAGTTCGCACGCAGGCGGCATGTATATATATTTATTTCATTTCCCACAAACTAATCCTATGTGGTTTCAACCAAATATTTCACAATCACCAATGGGTATTTTTCAACCGCAATCAACCAATATCAATCACAAACAATTCCAAACAATCATTCGCTATCAATCAAATTTCCACAACAATTTCAACCAATAAATATCGTCCATGGTTTGTGGACGAGGGGCGTATATATATATATATATATATATTTATTTATATATAGCAATTCACTTTTACTTCACATATATATATATAAATTTTAAATCAGAAATCTCACCAATAGCTATCCAACTTCAAGACTCTTCTTTGTATAAAATCTTCGCCTTTTGTCGCTTTCGCCCGTATTCTCTACACATGTAAAAAATCGAATTTTTACGATGTTATTCAATATATAAATATATGATTTTTACTTCGGCTTTCGATATATAAAAATATGATTTTTACTTCGGCTTTCGATATATAAAAATATGATTTTTACTTTTGACTTTCGATATATAAAAATATGATTTTTACTTTTGACTTTCAATAAATAAAAATATGATTTTTACTTTTGACTTTCGATATATAAAAATATGATTTTTACTTTTGACTTTCGATATATAAAAATATGATTTTTACTTTTTAAAGTTCAAATCTTTTTCGAAAAATCAGTTTTAACCTTTCTAAAAAAAATCAGTTCTACTCTTTTTATAAAAACAGTTTTATAAAATCTTTAAATCAGTTTTTAATTGCTTTAAAACAGTTTTTTTAAAATCTTTAAATCAGTTTTTAATTGCTTTAAAACAGTTTTTAAAATCTTTAAATCAGTTTTTAATTGCTTTAAAACAGTTTTTAAAATCTTTAAAATAATCAGTTTTTAATTGCTTTAAAACAGTTTTAACTTTTCTAAAAATTTCAGTTTTTATTTTATTTAAAAATCAGTTTTTATTTTGTTTAAAAATCAGTTTTTATTATTAAAACCCAAATCAGTTTTTAAATCTTTTAACATCAGTTTTAAACACTTAAAAAAAATCGGTTTTTCATATTTAAACAAAACAGTTTTGTACTTTTTCAAAACAAATCAGTTTCAGTTTTTTTTTTCCGAACAAATCAGTTTTAGTTTTTATTTTTAAAACACTTTCAGTTTTTAATTATTAACGAATTAAAATAAAAATAAATTACGATAAAATACTTACAGTGCTTCGAAGAAAAAAAGTGGGGAATGAAGAGGTCGTCGGCGGCACTTCTGGGGGGGGGGGGGCTTCGTCGGAGCTAGCACGATTTTGGGGGGGGAAGCTTCGTCGGAACTAGCGCGATTTTGGGGGGGGGGAAGCTTCGTCGGAACTAGCGCGATTTTGGGGGGCTTCGTCGTCTACGATCGTCCGAGGGGGGAGCGGCTTCGAGGTTAGGGTTCTCTTTTTTTTTTTTTTTTTTTTTATATTCTGATTGTAATCGAATGAGGGGGGGGGGGGGCAAGCAGGAGATAAGGAGGGAAGGGGGGATTAAAATATTTTTTTTTATTTAATTATTTAATTTCGCAAATAGGCTGACTTTTACATATGACCTCGAAACGAGGCCCACCGCCTGTCATCCATAGCGTTTCACCCCCATTCCGAGCACAATGGGATATGTATCGCAAGATGATTTGATCGTTACAATCAGTTTCCTTTTGAATTTTCATTTAAATCACTATATTGAATTTTAAACGCACATTTCAAATTACCGGGGTCACATACTAACTAGAAAAATTCCAGAAAAATATTTTCTAGCTTCGTATCGACGATACGGTCCTAACAAAACTAGTTTCGTCGAATTCTGAGACCGTTTGAAAAATGGCCAATTTCCAGTCGATTAAATTCAACAGAAACTGGTCAAACGCGTTTTCCTTTGCCACGCTCACATATTGATTCGAAAAATTATGAAATTTGAAACCTAACAATAACTTGACACTGCGGATCTAACAAAAGTGGTTTCGTCGAAATCCGAGGTCATTTGCAAAATGTCCATTTTTAAGGGCCTGAATTCCATAGCGACTATTCAGAATTTTCAACTGGACATATCTTTTGATTCCCGCTATCAAATTTCGATTGGTTAGATTCGTTAGAAGGATATCATCAATTAGATACTAATGTCTTTGGTCTCACTAAAATCCGGATTGTTTTGCACCCGGTATATTCAATTGAAGTTTGAAATCGAATTATCGAACTACCGCGCCATTTTCAATTCTATATATAATTATAATTAATTATATTGGTTTTCAAATGTCGATTCAAACTCAGTTTTCATCGCCATTGTTTAAAATATTTATTTTAAATATTTAAAATCCATTATTTTAGCCAATTTAAAAATTTTAAATTGGTTCAGATTTTCTGGGTCGTTACAATCTCCCCCACTTAAAACTTTTCGTCCCCGAAAAGGAACAAAGTCGAAAGTGGTTTGATAAATCTACAAACCCACAATACAATAACCAATTTGTTTCTAATGTTCAGAGTATAGAATAAACAATGCACATCCATGGGAAGAAAATAGCAACAGAATAGAGAATTAAATGGTGAGGTAAAGTATGGTAAATGTACCTTGCACCGGAGTCAATCAGAGATATCTACTCGGCATCTAGGATAAGCTTTCTGAATGCTCTCCTCAGTTTCCCAAGTACAATCTCGCGGATCTCCACTCCATTGCACTTTGACTAAGTGAACCTTCTTGTTTCTCAGCTCTTTGGTTTCTTTGCCGATAATCTTTAGCGGCTCTCGTCTCACAGCTAATTCTGGAGTAATTTCAATATCCTGCTGAGCTGCTTCTTCCACGATCAAGTCTGGATCATGGACGTGCTTTCGAAGTTGAGATATGTGAAATACATCATGCACTCCCGGCAACCAGTCTGGCAATTTAACTTTATATGCGAGAGTTCCAATCCGTTCCAGAATAGGAAACGGGCCAATGAATTTGGGCGCTAACTTTCCTGTTTTACCAAACCGGATAACTCCTCTCATCGGCGATACTTTCAGATATACATAGTCGCCAACTTCAAAGGATATATCTCTTCTTCTTTTATCGGCATAGCTCTTTTGTCGGCTTTGAGCGGCGAGTAATCACTTTTTGATAAAATCAACTTTGTCGGCAGCTTCTCGAATCATATCGGGACCCAACACAAGTCTATTTCCAGGCTCGACCCAACAAGCAGGAGATCGGCAAGGTCTACCATACAATGCTTCGAATGGCGACATTGTCAGACTCGCCTGGTAGCTGTTGTTATAAGAGAATTCAGCCAAATGTAGATGGTCTTCCCATGATCCACCGAAATCTATAACACAAGCCCGCAATAGGTCTTCTAAAATGCGATTCACCCTCTCAGTCTGACCGTCTGTCTGAGGATGATAAGCGGTGCTCAAGTTTAACCTCGTTCCTAGCTCGACTTGAAATGCTTCCCAGAATTTGCTAGTGAATATTGTATCTCTATCACTGACTATACTGAGTGGCACTCCATGTAGTCTAACTATTTCCCTGAAGTATATCTACGCCAGACTCTGAGCAGTTCTATTTGATTTGACAGGTATGAAATGGGCGGTCTTCGTGAAACGATCTACGATCACCCAAATACTGTCATTCCCTTTTCTGGTTCTGGGCAAACCATCAATGAAATCCATAGAAATATGTTCCCACTTCCAGCCAGGAACTTCTAGTGGTTGTAATAATCCAGCCAATTTCTGTTGGTCGCTTTTGACTAGTTGGCAAGTAGGGCATCGACTAACATATATTGAGATGTCTCTTTTTAACGACTTCCACCAGAATGTGCGTTTGATATCGTTATACATTTTATTCACACCTGGATGGATACTGAGCTTAGATTTGTGACATTCATCAAGCACCCCTCTTCTGAGTTCAGGAATATCTAGAACGCAAATTCGCCCTTCTAACCTCAGAATCCCTTCGCTGTCTAACTGGAAATCCGAAGCATTGCCTTCACGAACTCGCTGACTTATTCCTTTGATAAATTGGTCGTCCTTTTGGAGAGCCGATATCTTATCAATCAATGAAGTCGCAATGATGAAACTGGCGATCATTACATTCTTTCGGCTTAACGCATCGGCCACGACATTGGCTTTTCCTGGAGTATATATAATTTCAAAGTCATATGCTGCAAGAAACTCCAGCCAACGTTGCTGTCTCAGATTTAAGTCCTTCTGAGTGAACAGATACTTCAACGACTGGTGATCTGTAAACAGTTCAAATCTCTCGCCCAGAAGATAGTGTCTCCAGATTTTCAAAGAGAATATGATAGCCAATAACTCAAGATCATGAGTTACATAGTTTTTCTCGTGCGGTTTCAGTTGACGGCTAGCATAAGCAATTACTTGGCCTCTTTGCATTAACACTGCGCCGAGGCCTTCTCTAGACGCATCAGTCCAGACTTTTAAATCTTGGTTGCCATCGATGATGGTTAACACGGGAGCAGTTGTTAATCTCAACTTTAGCTCTTCAAAAGCCTCCTCATTTTCTGAAGTCCATTTGAATTTAGAATGCTTCTTTGTAAGCTTCGTTAAGTGACCAGATATCTTCGAAAAGTCTTTAACGAACTTCCGATAATAGCTAGCCAATCCAAGAAAACTGCGGACTTCAGTGGGAGTACTGGGCTGTTTCCAATTCTGAATAGCTGTGATTTTGCTTGGATCCACAGCGATTCCATCTTTCGATACGACATGGCCCAGAAACTTTACTTCATCTTGCCAGAATATACATTTGGAAAACTTGGCTTTTAATACATTCCGTCTGAGAATTTCTAACACTTGTTCCAGATGTTTTTCATGCTCGGCCTTTGATTTAGAGAAGATTAGAATATCATCAATAAAAACCAGAACGAATTTATTCAAAACCCCTCTGAACACTCTATTCATCAGATCGACGAAATAAGCTGGAGCGTTACATAAGCCGAACGGCATTACTAACCACTCGTAGAACAAGTCGGAGCCTCTGAACGCTGTCATTGGAACACACTCTTCGGCAATTCGAAGTTGATGGAAGCCTGTAGCTAGGTCCATTCTTGAGAATACTTGTGCTCCATTTAATCGATCCAACAAATCATCTATTCGCGGCAATGGATACTTGTTCTTTATTGTCTGTTTGTTCAGATCACGATAATCCACACATAGACGTAGAGTACCGTCAGATTTTGGGACAAACACCACTGCTGCACCCCAATCAGAGAAACTAGGCCTTATCAGACCTTTCCATACTAGTTGTCTTGTTTGATTGTCTAATTCCTCCTTCTCTTTCAAGGACATTCTTCGAATAGCGTGAACTACCGGCCTTGCATTCGGGATCAAAGCAATCTTGAAATCTATTTCTCTCTGCGGAGGTAAGCGAACAACTTCTTCGAACACATCCGCATAGTTCTTGACAACAGGAATGTCTTTGATGAGGTCAGGAATATTCTCCGTGACTTCAGGAACATTTTCAATTTGGGCTGGAGAAACATTCAAAGCTGCCCAGAAGTCTTTTCTATTAGCATTCTGACCTTCACAGGGAATGGTTATATAACCCCCTGATTTAATCTTAGCTCTAACAACTCTCTCGGCGCATCTAACCTCTGCTTCATATTTGGTTAGCCAATCCAATCCCAAAATAAGATCGAATTCATCAAAATTCATGACGACAGAGATAATAGGGAATTTATAGCAAGAAAAAGAGACGGGTACTGCACAAACCCAACTGAGATTGATGGAACCTCCAACTGGATTTCGGACAGTCATTGGCTCTTTGAGCTTCTTCAAATTCAAATCCAACTTCTTGACTGCACTCTTTGCAATAAAGCTTCGCGACGCGCCTGTGTCAAACAGTACTTTAACTGGAATGTTTTTGACATTGAGCGTGCCTTCTAAAACGTCGGCCCTTTCTTGACTAGCTGAGGGCTCAGAAGTTTCTGCCACTTCATTCACTTGAACTATTTCAGTCTTTTTCAACTGCCAGCAATCTTGTTTTACGTGACCAGCCTGATGGCAGAGATTGCATTTACTATTTTCTTGAAAATTCATCCCGGATTTAGACCCATCACCCTTTTGTCTGTTCGAAGATCTACAATTTCTCATCGAATGCCCTTGCTGATTGCACTTTAGACATACTACTGCTTTTACCCTTTTCTGTTTGATCTTCGGCCTCTTTTTGTCTTCAGCCTTCGTACTAGTCTCAGGCTGGTCACTTGTCTCTGGGCTATCAGCCTCAAATTTTCTTTTGCTGCTAGAGCTGATTTCTTCTTCGTCTCGCAACATGCCTTTCTTATGGAGGTCTTCATATTGATAAGCCATATAAATCATTTCTGAAAAAGGAAGCTTCACATGCCCCAATACCTTATTCTGGTATTTCCTTTGAAGCCCGTGAATAAATCTCAGATTTTTCCTCTTTGAATTCTGAATTAGATGAGGGGCAAAGTGAGAAAGTTCATTGAATTTCTTATGATATTCGGGAATGGTCATGTCTCCTTGTATCAGATAAGAAAATTCATCACATAATCTTTCTGTTGCTTCGGGAGGAGTAAATCTTTCTAAGAAAATCACTTTGAATCTATCCCAGGTGATATCACCTTCTGGATTATCTTTAATAATTGAATCCCACCAAAACAAAGCTTCTTCTTTGAGTGCCCAAGACGCCAGTAATCTTTTCTGATCGTCTCTCAGCTTTAAACCCTCAAATATTTTCTCTGCAGAACGAATCCAAGCTTGTGTTTCCATAATGGGCTCCTTGCCTAGGAATGGCGATCCACCAAGATTTCGAAATCTCTTGTATAGAACTTCTATATTGGATTCTGGCTGCGGGAGCACAACTGGCTCATTAGCTGGTCGAGCTATACGATTACTTCTTCTGTTCCTGTCACTCATTTTCTAGTACTTCTGCAAATGGCAGATCAAGTGTCAGGTCACAGAAAAGGTATTTTAAAATATAGAAACATATACTTCAAATGTAAATGTGTCTATCTAGGTGTTATTTCTTTCTACTACTCATTCTAGGATATTACTGATCCTATCTGTATAGAGTTACCCGTCCTAGAACACTACTGGTTCTATTTCTGACGAGTTCGTTCAAATGTTATATTCCAGAACTAAGCTTAACCAAAGCTCTGATACCACGTTGAGACGACCCGATTTCCCGTTCTCACGGAAACAAGGTTATCTTTGGAATATAACACAGAAACAGATAATAGCAGAACAGAATTAAATAAATACACCAGAATGAACAACAAAATATACTGGATAAAAGTAATCATCAGAGTTACACAGTATACAGGATCTTACTTAGTACAAATACAGTTCAGCTATACATAAATGTCTACAGCGGAAATAAACAAAATATGTACAATAGGAGCTGAACAGCATAAAAAGAAATAAATGATAGAATCCATCTTCAGCTCCAGCTATCCAGAAAGAACCAGCTAAACCTGAATACAAGGCTGCCCGTGTGGAAAAAGGGGCACCCGAGTTTGAGAGTGAAACAAACTACGAGTCAGTCATGGGACTGGTATGAGAAATCTACTCAACACATATATAGTTGGCTAATCACAGGACCACGCCACTTTCGTGGAACGGGTTTACTCCATTGGATTGCCAGTGCTTTTAAAACAAATCTTTCTTTTAAACATCGCTATGCTTTTTATAAAAATGAAACCGTTATAAGACTCAGTTCCCATCACACAATGCAACGCAAACCGGAGGATAGAGTTTTACCTTATAACGGTCAAAATATGCTTGATACGAATAAAACAAAGGCATTTGATATTATTGCTAGTGTCTATATGTTTTGAAAACAATTTCAAATCATAACTATCAATCATAGACGACATGAGCGTCCCATGCCACTATGTCGCCAAATGTATATATACAATCGAAACCGCACGATGTCGTATTTGGAAATTGGATTTCCGTCATGAACCAAGGCAAAAGATAGTCCTTACCGAATTCGAGACAATCTAGCCTACCATGTCTCAGGAACAGCCGCAACTGCCCCCTGGATCGTCAGGGCCGGTCCACCGATGTGGATTATTATACCTGAACAATACGTCTCCCCGCCCTTTGGGGCGCAAACGAGCCAACGAATGACTCCATCGGACCCGGATCGTCCGATCAAACCGAGGCGCCTCGCAACAGCAACAACCACATAGGTGAAAAGTATATAAATGTCAGGGCTGGTAGGTCACTGACACCACCCTAGCTAGAAAGAAACGCATGCCCTCCCTGATGTCCTTCTCCCGTTTTAGGTTCATACCGGGGTGTGAGGCTCGCGAATTTACGTTATACACAAAGCTACGCCACACAGGCGATGCTTTGATCATCACCACAAGACTTTGCTTTTCAACAGAAGCCCTGTTCACTGTATCTTAGCATGCCACACAGGCAATTCATACCGTGCAACTGATGGCTATCAATCACACAGAACAAATTCCAATGTCGGACACACAATCCATTTACAAGTCCGTTCTGGGTCTGAACGAAACCGGAGGCACTAAATACCTCGCAAACCCTTCGATCAACACGTACGTCTGGACGATCACCACTCATTATCCATATTTCGGGATGCCTCCCAATCAGGACCTCGGTTACCATCCAAACGAGGTGAAGATCTCCGGTCTTCGACCATCGTCTTCATCTTCGAATTTCAATCGTCGGTCGATTATTCGAAATGAGAATTAACTCGGCCTTTCCAAATAATTCACGTATATTTAGAATTTCAATTCGATTTATTTCAATGGTTAAATTATTCGACAACACCAATTTTGTTCTTTAATGTAATTTTCACACCAAACATATTCAACCATCAAACATCACATAAATCAAGCAAATTCAGTTTATTTCCATTCCATATCGCTTATGATATTTTATAACTATTTATCGCTATTTTTATTTATTTTAAAATAGCCATTTTATTCAAAACGACGCTTCAGGCCATAAGGCGGCCGTGGCGCTGCTTTTCTTCAAATTTGATTTACACATATCTGAAAATCTAACCGTTGGATCTTTACAAAATTTACATCATTAGAAAGGTCTTTTCAAAACGAACCCAACGGTTCCAGTTTCGGGAAATTCCGACGGTCGGATCTCCCGGTACAATCGTTTGAATTTTCGATTTCAAAATACGAACTGCAGCGTCGTTATTCGATTAAATATATAATTATATTTATATATATATAAATATAATCGCTTCTGGCGCTGTTTTTCTTCAGATTTGAATTAAACATTCCAGACAATCCAACCGTTGGATTTTTACAAGGTTGGTGCCGTTGGAAAGATTATTCCAAGGCGAACCCGACGGTTGAGGTTTCGGAAAAATCCAATGGTCGGATTTCCCGCACTAGTCGTTTGAAATCACGGTTTCAAAATACGAACTGCACGGCATCGTTTCGTTTTAATTTTATTTATATTTATATATTTATATAAATATAGTTCATTCAATGATTTCTATATCGTTTTCACTTCAAAAAATTTTCTAACACCTTAAATTTTGGAAAAATTTCGCCATAACCTCCCCTGCACCGGGAGCGTCGGGAAATCGCAAATAGCGTCCCGGTCCTTCTAATCTCAAAAAGAAAAAGAAAAAGCCAAGCGGCTAGCCAACAGGCTCAAAATCATCACCCAAACAAATCAGTAAATGTGTACCTATTTGTCGGGCACAAATTTTTATTCCTCTTCTCTAGCCCCTTTGCTATAACCTGTTCAATGAATATGCATATACATATATATACAGTTCTTATCATTTATCCTTTTCTATTCGACTTCATATTTGATTTCTATTTGGTTTAAAAACTCCATTCATTCTAATGTTACATAAATAGGTGCAAATCATTTCACTAGCTAATTAATGAATATTTCAACTCATATATGTTTATTTTGAACAAGTGGCTATTTTTAACACTTCACATTTCAACGATTTATGCATACAATAAAAATGTGATTTTTATTGTAAAACAATTCATTTCAAAACACTATTTTTCTATATAGTTCAAGTTGGTGATAAAAATGGGATTTTTATCATAAAACAATTTATTTCAAAATATGAATACCATTCAACACATGAATTTCTAAACAACGAATGAATATCAATTCAACACATGAATGTTTTCAATAGTTTTTCTATATAGATAAAAATGTGATTTTTATTATCGAACAATTTATTTCAAAATATGAATTCCATTCAACACATGAATTTCTAAACAACGAATGAATATCAATTCAACACATGAATGTTTTCAATAGTTTTTCTATATAGATAAAAATGTGATTTTTATTATCGAACAATTTATTTCAAAATATGAATTCCATTCAACACATGAATTTCTAAACAACGAATGAATATCAATTCAACACATGAATGTTTTCAATAGTTTTTATATATAGATAAAAATGTGATTTTTATTATCGAACAATTTATTTCAAAATATGAATTCCATTCAACACATGAATTTCTAAACAACGAATGAATATCAATTCAACACATGAATGTTTTCAATAGTTTTTATATATAGATAAAAATGTGATTTTTATTATCGAACAATTTATTTCAAAATATGAATTCCATTCAACACATGAATTTCTAAACAACGAATGAATATCAATTCAACACATGAATGTTTTCAATAGTTTTTCTATATAGATAAAAATGTGATTTTTATTATCGAACAATTTATTTCAAAATATGAATTCCATTCAACACATGAATTTCTAAACAACGAATGAATATCAATTCAACACATGAATGTTTTCAATACAATGAATAAATATAGTTTAAGCATATGAAAATAATTCAAACACACAAATATTATTCAAAATTTCGGCAGCATAACGGCAGGGTAGTTACACCGGCACCGTCCCTAGTACGGCTCCTCGCTCTACCTTAAAACCTCGCGGTTTTTGACAATGGGAAACATGCATCTAGTTCGCACGCAGGCGGCATGTATATATATTTATTTCATTTCCCACAAACTAATCCTATGTGGTTTCAACCAAATATTTCACAATCACCAATGGGTATTTTTCAACCGCAATCAACCAATATCAATCACAAACAATTCCAAACAATCATTCGCTATCAATCAAATTTCCACAACAATTTCAACCAATAAATATCGTCCATGGTTTGTGGACGAGGGGCGTATATATATATATATATATATTTATATATAGCAATTCACTTTTACTTCACATATATATATATAAATTTTAAATCAGAAATCTCACCAATAGCTATCCAACTTCAAGACTCTTCTTTGTATAAAATCTTCGCCTTTTGTCGCTTTCGCCCGTATTCTCTACACATGTAAAAAATCGAATTTTTACGATGTTATTCAATATATAAATATATGATTTTTACTTCGGCTTTCGATATATAAAAATATGATTTTTACTTCGGCTTTCGATATATAAAAATATGATTTTTACTTTTGACTTTCGATATATAAAAATATGATTTTTACTTTTGACTTTCAATAAATAAAAATATGATTTTTACTTTTGACTTTCGATATATAAAAATATGATTTTTACTTTTGACTTTCGATATATAAAAATATGATTTTTACTTTTTAAAGTTCAAATCTTTTTCGAAAAATCAGTTTTAACCTTTCTAAAAAAAATCAGTTCTACTCTTTTTATAAAAACAGTTTTATAAAATCTTTAAATCAGTTTTTAATTGCTTTAAAACAGTTTTTTTAAAATATTTAAATCAGTTTTTAATTGCTTTAAAACAGTTTTTAAAATCTTTAAATCAGTTTTTAATTGCTTTAAAACAGTTTTTAAAATCTTTAAAATAATCAGTTTTTAATTGCTTTAAAACAGTTTTAACTTTTCTAAAAATTTCAGTTTTTATTTTATTTAAAAATCAGTTTTTATTTTGTTTAAAAATCAGTTTTTATTATTAAAACCCAAATCAGTTTTTAAATCTTTTAACATCAGTTTTAAACACTTAAAAAAAATCGGTTTTTCATATTTAAACAAAACAGTTTTGTACTTTTTCAAAACAAATCAGTATCAGTTTTTTTTTTTCCGAACAAATCAGTTTTAGTTTTTATTTTTAAAACACTTTCAGTTTTTAATTATTAACGAATTAAAATAAAAATAAATTACGATAAAATACTTACAGTGCTTCGAAGAAAAAAAGGGGGGAATGAAGAGGTCGTCGGCGGCACTTCTGGGGGGGGGGGGGGCTTCGTCGGAGCTAGCGCGATTTGGGGGGGGAAGCTTCGTCGGAACTAGCGCGATTTTGGGGGGGGGGAAGCTTCGTCGGAACTAGCGCGATTTTGGGGGGCTTCGTCGTCTACGATCGTCCGAGGGGGGAGCGGCTTCGAGGTTAGGGTTCTCTTTTTTTTTTTTTTTTTTATTCTGATTGTAATCGAATGAGGGGGGGGGGGGGGCAAGCAGGAGATAAGGAGGGAAGGGGGGGATTAAAATATTTTTTTTTTTATTTAATTATTTAATTTCGCAAATAGGCTGACTTTTACATATGACCTCGAAACGAGGCCCACCGCCTGTCGTCCATAGCGTTTCACCCCCATTCCGAGCACAATGGGATATGTATCGCAAGCTGATTTGATCGTTACAATCAGTTTCCTTTTGAATTTTCATTTAAATCACTATATTGAATTTTAAACGCACATTTCAAATTACCGGGGTCACATACTAACTAGAAAAATTCCAGAAAAATATTTTCTAGCTTCGTATCGACGATACGGTCCTAACAAAACTAGTTTCGTCGAATTCTGAGACCGTTTGAAAAATGGCCAATTTCCAGTCGATTAAATTCAACAGAAACTGGTCAAACGCGTTTTCCTTTGCCACGCTCACATATTGATTCGAAAAATTATGAAATTTGAAACCTAACAATAACTTGACACTGCGGATCTAACAAAAGTGGTTTCATCGAAATCCGAGGTCATTTGCAAAATGTCCATTTTTAAGGGCCTGAATTCCATAGCGACTATTCAGAATTTTCAACTGGACATATCTTTTGATTCCCGCTATCAAATTTCGATTGGTTAGATTCGTTAGAAGGATATCATCAATTAGATACTAATGTCTTTGGTCTCACTAAAATCCGGATTGTTTTGCACCCGGTATATTCAATTGAAGTTTGAAATCGAATTATCGAACTACCGCACCATTTTCAATTCTATATATAATTATAATTAATTATATTGGTTTTCAAATGTCGATTCAAACTCAGTTTTCATCGCCATTGTTTAAAATATTTATTTTAAATATTTAAAATCCATTATTTTAGCCAATTTAAAATTTTTAAATTGGTTCAGATTTTCTGGGTCGTTACATAATTGGGTTTTAAATTTAGTTCAAAACCAGTTCATTTCGATAAAAATCTATTTTTATCTTTTCAAATATGGAGTTTTTCACCCTAATTTTTCTCAAATCACTTCTTATGATTTTACACAAATTATTACTATTTTTAATAATTTTATTAAGGCCCGTACAATCGATTTCCAACAATGGCCATCGAATTGCACTTACAGCGACCTTTTTCGAATTTGATTTGGACGTATCTCCAAATCCAACCGTTAGATTTTGAATTTCTAATATTCGTTAGAAAGCTCTTTTCGATACGAACCCAACGGTTCCGGTTTTAGGAGAATCCGACGGTCGGATCTCCCGTAATGTCCGTTTGAAATAAATGGTCGAAATTCACGAACTGCCGCGGCGCGTTCTATTCAGGCCATTATATAATATATATAATATATATTTCGTCGATTACCATTCAAAACGAATTTTATAAATAGTTTTGAATTCGTTTCAAAAACAATTTCAACTTCTATCTCAATTCAAATCAAAATTGAATCTTTCCTTATAAATTCGTTTCAAAATTCATTTCTATTCAACTCAAGTTTCAATTCAATTTGAATTCATTTCACTTCGTTTTAAATTCAATTCGAATTCATTTTCAATTCGATTCAATTCAAAGTGGTTTTCTATTCGATTCAAATTCGTTATATATTCAACTGAAATCAAATTCAGTTTCTATTGAAATCAAATTCGTTATATATGCAATTGAAATCAAATTCGGTTTCTATTCAAATCAAATTCGTTTTCTGTTCAAATCAAATTTCAATTCAATTTGATTTCACTTCAATTCGTTTTCAATTCGAATTCGTTTTCAATTCAATTCGAATTGGTTTTATATTCAATTCATTTCGAAATAGTTTTATATTCAATTCATTTCGAAATAGTTTTATATTCAATTCATTTCGAAATCGTTTTATATTCAATACATTTCGAAATCGTTTTATATTCAATTCATTTCGAAATCGTTTTATATTCAATTCATTTCGAAATCGCTTTCAATTCAATTCATTTCGAAATCGCTTTCAATTCAATTCGAATTCGTTTCAATTCAAATTCTATTCAAATCAAATTCGTTTCGTTTTCTATTTGAATCAAATTCAAATTTCATTTCAAAATATTCTATTTCGAAATCACTTTTTAATATTCACTTTAAAATGAATAAAATCGATATAAATATCGTTTACGTCAAAATGGCGTCAATCTAATCAACACGGCTCCATATATTTCTATTTTCAAATGTTCTATTTCAAATATTTCTTTTTCAAATATTTCGATTTCAAATATTTCGATTTCAAATATTTCTATTTCAAATATTTCGATTTCAAATATTTCTATTTCAAATATTTCTATTTCAAATATTTCTATTTCAAATATTTCGATTTCAAATATTTCTATTTCAAATATTTCTATTTTCAACAAATGAATATTTATTTTTGTCCACACACGACTAATCTCAACGAATGAGTACTGTCCACGTGTGACTATTTTTGTTAAATTATTTCGTTCAACACATGACTAATCTCAACGGATGAGTGCAGTCCACACATGAACTTTTATTTTATAAAATTCTTTATTTTCTAAATTGGAATGAGGCCCAATCAATCACCATATAATGTTAATTATATGGATTTTCATACATCACACGTGTACAATAGCATTGAAAAATAATCAACCATCAACCAAAGTGCATTACACTGTATAAGCATCAAATAAATATCTAACGCTTATGACAGCCTGTCAATCAATCGATCGACATATTTAATCAATCAGGATGAGTAAACTTCAAATTTCATCCTAACACCCGTGTGGGGTTTCAAACAATCAAACACATATTTTATTTGTGCAGTTGGCGATGTGTAAAATTTATCGTCCCAATCAATATCATTCAAATAGGTGTACATAAACAAACCGACCGGTTTGTAAATGAATATTTATTTATTCACATTCACGTTAAAAATTATATTTTTAACGACAAAACATTTTTATTTTAACTTATGAATTTCTATTCAGTTCATTCTTTAAATAAAATGATATTTTTATTTTCTAACTTATTTTAGAAAATTTCGGCGGCATAACGGCACGATACTAGAAACGGGACAAGGCCTAGCCTTATCCCCGGTCTAGTGAAGGCCCACGCCATTCACACATCCATCTAATCCATTCATTTCACCAAACAATTCAATTTCAATCAAATAATCTAACTAGTTTTTGCAATCAAACAAACAAGTCCATGGTCTGTTGACGATTGTGTCGGGTGCTACTAAGCACCGTCTGCATCCTAGTATATATATATAACTAGAAAAAGAAATTGAAAGGTGAGAAATTCTCACCGATAGCTATCCTAACTCCACGGCACTTCATTGATAGAAATCTTCATCCTTCTCGCCTTTTATCACCTTCGTTGCCCGTATTCTCTACATATGTAAAAATCGAATTTTTACTTCGTTATTCAATATATAAAAATCGAATTTTTACTATGTTATTCAATATATAAAAATCGAATTTTTACTATGTTATTCAATATATAAAAATCGAATTTTTACTTCGCTATTATATAGATAAAAATCCTATTTTCATCACGCTATTATCTATATAAAGATTTCGCCTATTCAAAAATAAAGATTGAATTTTTATTATCATAACCATATAAAAATTATATTTTTACTTCTTCAACATAATAAAAATCATATTTTCATACCTACTACATAATAAAGATCGAATTTTTATCTTACTACCTTATAAAAATAATTCCTTTACTTCTATAAAAATCTCGTCTTTACATTATAAAAAATCTCGTCTTTACATTATAAAAAATCTCATCTTTACATTATAAAAAATCTCATCTTTACATTATAAAAATTCCTCCTTTTCAAATATAAAGTTTTCGCCTTTTCAAATATAAAGTTTTCGCCTTTTCAAATATAAAGTTTTTGCCTTTTCAAATATAAAGTTTTCGTTTTTTTCAAAAATATGGACTTCGTTTTTTTCAAAAATATGGAATTCGTTTTTCAATCTATATAATATAAAAATCGATTTTTATTCTTAAAGGTCAAATCTTTACTTTGTTAAAAATCATCACTTCGCCGTGTTAAAAATCCTCACTTTGTATTCATAAAAAAACTATATCTTTACATCTTTAAAGTTATACCAAATCTGAAAATTAAAATCTATTTAAATAAATAAAGTACTTACAATTTTCGGATGGAGGAGGGTATAGGAGGGGCTGAGGCATCGGGGGTCACTACAGGAGGTCGGAGCGGTGGTCTCAGGCTAGGCGCGGTCGGATTTTGGGGGAAAAAGGGGCTTAGGGTTTCGATTGGGGAAAGGAGGGGCAACGCTAGGCAACGTGGTGGCTGGAGGGAGGTTCGCCGGAGGTGATGGCTGAGGGCAGGCGCGTGCGGTGGTCAAGGCAGGGTGGCGGCGGTTTAAAGGAGGGGCTGTGGGGCTCGCGCCTTGAATCGACAGGAGGGAGAAGAAGGAAGGAGGAGAGAGGAAGGAAGGAGGGAGGCTGCGGTGGCCCACGCCAGCGCCAGCGGCGGCGAACGGGATCAGAGGCGATCTGAGAAGCAGCTTTTCCTTTTTTTTTTAATTTTCGTTTTGAATGAAACGATGTGGAAGGTAGGGGGTTAAGGAGAATTATAAAATATAAATATATATATATTATTTTAGTTTTAACTTTCAAAAAAGGTAACTTTTTATTTTGAACTCGAAACGAAACCCACCGCATGTCGTCCATAGCTAATTACCCCCATTCCGAACACAATGGGATATGTATCGTAGGTTGATTCGATCGTTTCGACCAGTTTTCGTCAAAATCAACATATAACTCTATATATTGAATTTGAACGCGCATTTCAATTTACCGGGGTCACATACGAACTCTAAAAATTCTCGAAAAATATTTTCTAGCTTCGTATTGACGATACGGTCCTAACAAAACTAGTTTCGTCGAATTCTGAGACCGTTTGAAAAATGGCCACTTTCCAGTCGATTAAAATCAACTGAAACTGGTCAAACACGTTTTCCTTTCCCACGCTCACATATTGATTCGAAAAATTATGAAATTTGGAATTTAGCAATAACTTGACACTGCGTATCCAACAAAACTGGTTTCGTCGAAATCCGAGGTCGTTTGCAAAATTCCCATTTTTAAGGGCCTGAATTCCATAGCGACTATTCAGAATTTTCAACTGGACATATCTTTTGATTCCCGCTATGAAATTTTGATTTTTCGGATTCGTTGGAAAGATGTTATCAATTAGATCCTATTGTTTTTGGTTTCGCTAAAATCCGGATTGTTTTGCACCCGGTACATTCAACTGAAGTTTGAAATCGAATTATCGACCTACCGCGCCATTTTCAATTCTATTTATAAATATAAATAAATATTTATATTCTAACGACGACGTATATAATATATACGTTCGAATTATATTCAAAATAAATTTCTCGTTGATATTATTTAAAATAATCTATTTTAAATATTCAAAATTCGCTAAAATTGCCAAAATAAAAAATTTAAACTGACCCAGATTTCCGGGTTATTACACATCCAATAGTGGTGCTCATGCTTGCAGGAACTTTTGCTACAATGCAAAATACAATTAAATTTTATACAACATTATTTTAATTTTTTATAATTAATTAATTAAACTAATCATTTTTAAGTACACTAATCATTATAAATAATAAAAAGTTGGAATGGTCATTGGTATAAACAACACTGATTGAAATATCTATAAATGTGTACTAAATTAACATATAACTTAATTGTATTATACTTACGCATGCAGCAGTCACTTTATCGTCTTGCTGCTAGGAGCATACAACTAACCCCACAACGTTGTTGGAGAATGGAGTTTTGATGACAACAACCTTATTTCAATATTAATTGATTATAAAATATATACTGACATCTCTATCTATAATATATATATATATATATATATATATATATGTATACACACACACATATGCAAGATTTATATACAGGAAATAGTACTAAAGACTGTACAGTTTAAAGATGTTAGAGATTCAGAATTCAGAGATATTTCAAGACTCATGAGTATTCAAGATTTCAAGATAAATTTAAATCATTAAATAATATTATTTTTCAAACTTCATTTTCGAAGTTCGAACTTAAGAATCGAATCGATTTGCTAGAAAAAAAGAACGGGGACGAGAATTTTCAGATCCATTCGGCTCAATTCTTTTGAATATTTGGGTGTTAGTTTTTTTTTTTGGTACTTTCCGTGCTTTATAAAACCCAACAAAAAGAAATTTAAATCCAAACTTTTCTGTATAAATATAAATATGATAGTTTTGAAAAGGAAATCTCATTAACACATTTCTCAGACTCCCTAACCAAACTTCTCTTCTCCCCGTTACTAATCACTTTTAAATTAAAACTTGAACATGCCGTAATTACTTGAATTTTTTTTCAAAACAATTTCTTTCCTTTACGAATATTTACCTTAATGACTTAAACTTTGTTTCCATCAAAAATCAGATATCCAATTCAAACTTTTATTCTTTTGCTATTATTTATATTAATAAAATATTCATTAAATCGTTTTATTGAATGGAGACTTAACCAACAAGTCAATAATCACCCTTTTTGGCCATATTTAACAAGGGTAATCACATACCACATTATCAACAACCAATATAACATTCAATCACAACATTATAGGGTGTCATGAACTTAACAGGGTGTTTACACAACAATTAATCAATATTTACATCAATGAGGTGTATTTCAACCATCCATATTCATCCAATCTTATCATTCAATACCCAATGGTGTTCATATCAATATCCAATAACCAATACTTAGTTAATTTCCTTCCAATGACCATTTAAGGTTCAAATCAATTCCAATGTCCACATCATCAGTTCTAAGTGTCGTATAATCAAGTCACTACATGAATTCCACTTAAAAATCGTATCTTTTTTATACCAAACATTATCAAACCATACCGTGAACCCATATTATGCACCTTAGGTCATCGACCAACCCAAACGAGTTCATATAATCAATTTTTTAACTACCAATTTTTCTTTTTAAATTTCTCAACTAGTATTCCACTTCTCCTGACTTTAATCATAGGACGTCTTAGCGATCCCGGAAATTTTTTCAACCTCCTGGCGTTATAGAATTTTCTAAAAAATAAATGGATGGTGGTTCAATGGTATAGGGTTTTATAAAATAACGGGCAAATAAATGGATATAGTTTTGGTTCGAGGAGCTAACGGGTCGGGTTTTGGGTGCAATTGGATTCAGGTTTTAAAGGTGGGGCTCAGGAGTTGGAGTACTTGGTTGGTGGCAGGTCTGATGGATCCCACGACGGTGGTAGGACGCTGAGGTGGTTCGGGTTGGTGGTGAAAAGGGGAGGGGGTATGGGTTTTATGGTTTTTGAAGAGGTTTTGGGCTTTTGGGTGAGGTGGGGGTGCATGGCAAGGGGGTGGCTGGAGGAGTTTGCCGACGCAGGGGAGGGTGGTCGAACGATGGTGGCCTAAGGGGGAGCTCATGGGTGGAGCAAGGAAGAGAGGTGGAGAGGAGAAGCAAAAGAAAAGAGGGAGAAGGAAAGTGAAGAACGGGAGAGGAAGCCTTATGCTTATAGGCTAAGGGAAGGGGGTAAATACAATTGTGTGTGTATTTTGTAAAGCGTAGGGAAGACGGTGTGGAATGCAAGCTAAGGAGGTTAGGATAATTAGCTCATAAAGGGTTTAAACACATTTATATGTTCATCCATTTAACTTATTAACTAGCACTACGCGATAGATGGACTACTGCAACGAAGGTGTTGCTAGCTACAATGTAATGATAGCTATGTTTTTTTATTATTACAACACCCGCTTCAAGATGTTAACATAAATATCAACACTGTGTTGCAGTAGCTCTAGATATATTCTGAAAATTACACCTCAGCGATCCACACCATTAGTTAAAATAAAATCTCAACCATCCATCCACTATCTGCTACTCTTCCTCTATTTCCCGCTAACATTTTCATTCATGCACTTCCTTTTCATTTCGTTCTCCCCTAAATCGCCAATTCTAGATCTAAACTTTCAAAGCTTTTAGGGTTCTTTGGAGAATTAAAATGGTTCTGTGACTTCAATTCATCCGCTTTCTCCTCAATCTGTGTTCTCCTCAGTCCGTGACTTCTAATAACTATGTCTTTTCTGAAGCAAAAAATTAAGGTTTTTGCTTGTCACCGCCTCTGTCCTTCAGCTTCAAATTCGATCCGCATTTATCAACCTCTTTGCCTCTGCCTTGTTCCAAATCAAGTATATTTCATCTTTTTCGAATTATAGAATGTAAATACTTGTTATCGTTCTAGCATCACCTCCACATTTCTTGGATTTGACATTAAGTAACAGTCAGTTGTGCGTGATACTCATATTCTTTTATTTTCTCTTTGTATGTGGAGTTGCATATATGTTTTTAACATCTATGACACTGATTCTAACCACAAATTGTGGAAGTTTGAGGTTTAACTCGAAATTGGATTTAAATCATGAATTACATCATATTTTAATGATTTTATATCATTGTGTGCTACAAAGTTTGCCCTATGTTATGCTATGAAGTATTTAGTTTTGTGTATCATTAGTTCTTATCCTACGACAGCAGTTTATATGTTTCAAATTAATTTTGATGTATGAATGATTCTACATTTAAACGTAAAGCTTAATTTTCTCTTTTGCTTATCTTATTCTTTTTCTTCTTTTTGTAGATTCAAATAAGCATCTGGACTTTTAATCTCGGCATGAATCATAAGATTGTTCCCAGCTACAATTTTAGCTTGGTTATGAATTCAAGTTTATTCTTGACTGTCTACGGAATAGAACACATAAATAATCAGAATTTTGATGTGTAAGTGTTATCTCTAGAACTAAATTTGACCACAGCATGTACATATATTTGGAAGAAGGCAGAAAATTTAGTCCTGGACTACCAGGTAATACCAAGTAAATGATTTTTCTTTCTTTACCTCTGGTAAAACAATGCTTCTTTCTTTTAAATAAAAGAGCTCTTTACCACTACAGAGACCGCGTATGGCTATGATGATGTGTTCGACGATCCCATAATGAGTTGGTCCAGTTATGCCCATACGATGCAGATACGGGTTTTCAATTCTGGATTCTTTAACATTCGGCCCACGGCCCCATCGACTATGTTGATGGATCGGGTCGTGGATAGGTTGTCCCATGTGGGATCAGGCTGCGTTTAACGAGGAGCTGGTTTTCCCTTCCATCCTTGGGTATGAAGGGCTTTATGCTTCGAGACGTGCCATGGATATCTATTTGTTTATAAACAGTATGGCTCTTTTTAAGACTGTGAGAAAGGATGAGAGGTTGAGGAAAGTTATGCATGTGGTGGTTCATGTTAATTATCATCTTTGTAAGGTTTAGAGAATGAGAGCTGTTGAATGTCCTGCCTATCCGATGTTGTTTACGGCTTAGCATTGGGGATCTCGTGTGTAGTAAGTTTCTTCAGGGTTGTCAAATTGGTCAAGTTGGAATGTATGTGGGTAAGTTGCTTTTCCCCGCTCTGGCCAAACTATTTTTCCAAGTATCTCCAAACCATCATATAACGATTTGATCTAATGCTATCGAAAATAAATCTATGCTGTTTATAATGAAAATTAATTCCATATCAGTTTCACTGTCTTTTTTTTTAATTTCCAATACCAATCTGTGGGAAACTAAAGAGCAAATGTAGAATAATTGCAGGGAAATTTAATATTAATCCGTTCTAAGTTACAGCTAATTGATCATATATGCAGGTTGTTGCCTCTCTAGGTTGGCCTAATATGATAGAGTACGCAAGATTAATATGCTCAAGCACACTAACAAGAGCTTATACATTTGTATAAAATGCGGCATGATCCAAAGAAGGGTCAGGTTACTGGTGGCATGGTTAGAATTGTTAATTTTTTTTTGTTTTCCCCTATTAATGAATACCGGCTTAGCTGCATATCTTCTTATTTATTGACATTGACATCATTTAGTTGTTTAATTACTAATTTCTTAGTCACATTGTCTGATATAAACCAAATTGATTTAGAATTTATGTGATGTGATAAGTAAATTTCTCTAATGGAAAGGGTTCATCATTGAATATTTGCATTGCTTCTATCGGTCTGTTTGATTACTTTAGAACTTATGAGGGGGTTTTTCTAGCTGTATTGAATTGAAAGTACCAACTCTAAGCAAAATTGTCCAATTCTATGATAAACACATAATAGTATAAGGATACGTTGTCATTTTCTTCTAAACTGTCGTTTTCCTGTGAAATATAATATATTGGCTTCAAATTTTTTACAAAGACACATTTATGAAAACCATAGCTTTAGTTCAAGATTTTAAGTGCCATCCCGTTACTCGAACGTGGCAAGGAACTTCTTATCTCACGTAGGAAAGAGGTAGGACATAAGCCTATGAGAAGCTCTAATTTTATTTGCAATCGGATGTGAGTACGGTAGCTTTTGGCGATGAAACTGGCAATTTTGTGTACTTTGGGAATGATGACAACTTATGCAAGGTAATTTTATAAACTGACTTTGGTTTGCATGAAGTATGCACCATAAACTATATTCGAAAATTTTATTCTGTCCTAAACGACTTTGTACTTGATTTTCGACAATCATAAGATATTGTATAACAATAGTGATAAACAATAGTGTCTTTGATTTCCTACCTTCGACCACTGCTGTATGGTGATAAAATGAACAATATTTGTGTGTATTTGATGAACTATTGAGAATGTGAATGTATTATGTGTGAATACATTTTCTTCAGCATAAACAATACTGATGATATTCTTAAAAAATATAAGGTATTTTACATTAAATATTAGAGTGATATGATGGATTATATATCACATATATGTATATATGTATTATGTGTGAATACATTTACATTGTTTACAATGCTATGAGAATGATTCTAGGATGTTATGGCAGTGTACATGTGTATACGTGCATGCTCCAAATATTCTATTTTTGTATTTGCTCGAATTTAAATCTATTTTTGTTCTAGTCTACTATGTATGTTTATATAATTGACAGGTGCGCAGATGGCTGGATAGATAGATATGGAAGCAGTTGAAGACTGTGTGTGTTAGAGAATATTAGTGAGTATGTATATGAGTGAATCGAGAGACAGTGTAGTGAGGATGTATGTAAATATGAATGACTGTGTAATATACCAGTGAATGTACAATAGTGGAGCCATAAAAATTGTATTATTTGAAATGTTGAAATAAAATATTTATTTAAATAAAACACTGTGTTTGAATATCTAATTGTGTCAGTAGTACATTATTCAATAAATATCGTTATATTCAACAAAATATTGTAGTATGTGATGTTGTAGTATGTGATAGTAAATGTTGCAGTATGTGATGGTAAATGTTGTGATAAACTAACAAAGTGTTGCCATTGGATGGTAAAAGTGAAACTATAGATAATGTGGGGCCCACATTTAAGTAAAGTTGGTATCTATGGCAACATCAGGAAAATGTTGCCATTGGATGGTAAAGATGTTGCCTTTGACTCTAGGGCAACGAGACAAAATGCAACATCGAGAAATTGTTGCCTTTGATCTCTTTTAGCCTATAACAATAGTTTTTGGCACTTCTTGCATCACTTCTCTGGTGTTGCAGTAGGCCATCTATGGCATACTATTGCTTATATACGTGCAAAGTTCCTACAACTTGTTGATACAACAACTAACACGATATTTTTCTGATCATGTTTGCTACTTTTTCGTCCTCTTCGATAATATGTAAACAAAATTTAAAATAGACTTTGATTATTATTTTTGATTAATCAAAATGAGCTCTAATTGACTATAAATCCTTATATAATTTATTTAAACTTGAAATTTTAAATTGATTCCAAAATTTCAGGTTGTTACAATCCTCCCTACATAAAAGAATTTTATCCTCGAATTTTTTATGAAAGTAATGCTGAATAGAAACAATATATAAGAAATGAGTCTACCTCTCAAATGAGCTACTCTGAGATATCCACTCTGCACTTGGGATAAGACTTTCCACTACTGTCCTCTGTCTCCCATGTACAGTCTCTTGGATCCCCGCTCCACTGCACTTTGGCTAGTTTTACCTTCTTGTTTCTCAGTTCCTTTATTTCTTTGCCAATTATTTTCATAGGCTCTCTTGGAACTGCTAAACTTGGTGTGATTTCCAAGTCATGTTATGCTACTTCCTCAATAATCAAATCAGGATCATGTGCATATTTTCGAAGATGAGAAATATGAAAATTTTTATTCACTCTGAATAACCATTCTGGTGCTGAATCCTGTAAGCTAGGATTCCAATTCTTTCCAATACGTGGGTGATAATTTCCTAGTTTTCCCGAATCAGATAACTCCTCTTAGTGGAGAAACTTTTGAAAACACATGATCTCAAACTCCAAATTCCAAATTCTTTCTTCTAAAATTTACGTAACTTTATTATCTACTTTGCGTTGTTTTAAACTTCTTCTTGATAAAGTTAACTTTATCAACTGCATCACGGATCATGTTCGGACCTAACGAAAGTCGGTTCCCAGACTCAATCCAACATGCAGAGGATCTACAAGGTCGATCATACAACGCTTTAAAAGGTGACATATTAATACTTTCCTGGAAGCTATTGTTACAAGAGAATTCCAAGAGTTACAAGTGATCTTCCCATGATCCCCCGAAATCAAGAATACAGACCCACAACAGTCTTCTAAAATTTAATTCACTCTTTCAGTTTGCCATCCGTTCGGGGGTGAAAAGCAGTGTTAAGGCTCAATGGTATCCCTAATGTTGACTGAAATGCTTCTTAAAACTTACGGATAAAAATCAGATCTCGATCACCAATAATACTGTTGGTTATTCCATGTAGTCGGACCACTTCCTTCGCATACAACTGAACAAGACTATTAGCTGTTCTTATTGATCTTACCCGAAGAAAATGGGCGCTCTTCGCCAAGCGAGCAATGATAACCTAGATACCTTCATTACCATTCTTCATTCGAGGTAAACCATTGATAAAGTCCATTGATATCTTGTCCCACTTCCATTCAGAAATTTCCAGTGGTTGAAGCAATGCAGCAACCTTCTACTGATCGCTTTTGACCTGTTGGCAAGTTGGCCACCTGCTGACGTATATCGAGATATCCCTCTTTATTGATTTACACCCAAACGCGCGCTTCAAGTCTCAATACATTTTATGAACTCCTGGATGAATATTGAGTTTGCACTTATGGGACTCATTCAGTACTTCTCTTTTAAATTCTGGGATGTCTGGAACACAAATTCGACCTTTCAATCTTAAAATTCCTTGATTATCATTCTTAAAGTTCGAGACCTCAGCTTTTTGAACACTTTTGCAGATTTTCTAAACAAATTCATCATCCTTCTGTTGGACAGAAATCTTCTCAATCAGGGTAGGTGTAACAATTAAATGGGCAATAATAGTATGTAACAACCCGATTTCCGATAGACCAATTTTTTTTCAAAATTCTAATCTATCGAAACTGGTGTTGGTTTGTCTGGTATCCTGCAGAAAAGACAGAGATATAAAATGTATCAGAGCTCAGAAAATATCTCACAGCGGAATGGATAAAATATAATATATTCAAAATATAGCCTTACCGTAGTATTAATACTGCCTAACCATTATCCAAAGCTATCATATCTCTGCCACAAATCTAACCTGCAGGTATATATGAGGAGGCGTCAGAAGACAAGTTCTGGTGACTGGATTTAAACTACACATTTTTAGATAATCCTACATATACCATTCAGGTACAATTTCTTATTTATTAGGTTACTTGGGTTAATAACACTCAAGGCTTACATACACGTCGTACCCATCTACTTTCTAGTGGATTAACCTAATACAATATATATGTAGTTACCCCCAATATTAAGGTACAATCCATAGTACCCCACTCGCACGGTCTCTGTCGTAATGCCATAGAAATATACGCAGTCCCTCATCCTATGCCTGAGTACTATATAACAACGCTACGTTCCGCATAGATCTGCCATCGCCATGCTACATAAGCATACGGACTGCCATCTTCGAACCATTCGATCGAATCAGATTCCACCACAGAGTAATGCCCTAGAGTCTACGATACACCGCCTAGAGCGGACATGCATGTATGTAGACTTTCTCACATACATATCATCAATCGCAGTCGATGCCTTAATTGCACATATCCTCTACTGTGCACTGAGTCCCGTGGCAGGGCTGTACAAGAAACACAGAATTCGGTCAGGAGCTTTTCAGATACCTGTATACACAGATGACAAGGTTTGAATTTTTAGTGTCTATGGTCCTACCTGACCCTTCCCTCAACTAGTGAAAGACGAACAAGGTTGAGAACTAGTGACCTGGCCCAAGAGCAAACAACAAACAAAAAATCCTAATTTGCTTGTCCCTCAACCATAGCCTTGATATCAAAAGGTCGATGGTCTTTTGGTTTAGCTCTCCGTATTTCCGCATCGCGCATCACGTATCATGCTGACTGTCGATGGTAGGTACCCGACGTCTTGCTATCAACAAATGGTTAGACTTGTCAGCACTCAAGAGTGGTCGTAACCCAGCCTTGTCATAGGGCAATTTGGATCGTCGAATCACCTATGCCACCCTAATCTTTTGATTGCCTGCTATCATGGCAATCAAGGCATACTCACCGAGTAGAAAAGCATAGACCTAACCTATAAGCACAGTTGATTGTTGTCACAGCACAGAGGACTACCAAGAGTACCCTCCACGTCCCAGGAAGTCGCGTGGTTCCCCTTCCAGTCCTTCGGAGCCAGCAAAATATCAGCAGAACAACAGGCAGAACAGGCAAAATAATCAGATAGACGTGTGATACCACGATGATCTACCCGTTGGGTTATTCATCCTCAAACATACGGACTGGTCCAAGCGCCTCCGGTCAACGTGCTATTAGACCCTATGTCTAATCATTTAATTACATGCTTGCTCTTCCTCATCGAGGTTCCAGCTAACTTGGTTATTTCCAATTATAATTATTATTCAAGTTACCAAGTTCTTTTCGAGCCCCTTATATCTCTAAGGAATGGACCCCTCTTGCTTATTAATTTTGGTTACAAAGCTTAACCCTTTTACGTTCATTAATAAGCCCATAACATGTTATTCTCTAGAATGTAATCCAAGGTTTGTAATCTACAATCTATTTATATTATTCGTTGTCTGATTCCCTAGTTACAATAACATGTTCTACTTAATATGTAATTAAGTATATCTCAATTCACATGTTTTATGTTTAACATGTCACTTGTTATTTATGATTAAATATAACTTATTTCATCTTATATATTCATCTTGCTCTTTCTTATTTAATCATAATTCCATCTTACACTGCTACTACAACTTGTAGTTGTTTACCTATTAACTTAGTTCTCTTAACTAAGGTTTACTAATAAGTCTCCTTTTTCATTTATTATAACTTGTGTTATAATTTCCACTTGTCCCTAGGACAAGTCTTTAACTTATTATTCGTATCAGCAGATTTTAGATTCTCAAGTTTATAGATTAATTAATTTATAATTAAGTACAACTTATTGCATTTCACAAGTTATCGCATTCCCCCTATTGTTTATTACAACCTAAGTTATAATTTCCACTTGTCCCTCGGACAAGCCTACCTATTATCTTTCCTTTTCCCCTTCAGGTTTATTCATAATAGGTTATTATCATTCCCCGTTCATTACATGTCTTTTGCTGTTGTAACTTTTATTCATTTCCATTCATCACAATTAGTGCCATTTATTTCTATCCTTTTATACACACACACACACATATACATTTATGCACTAGACCTCCCACATTAAGTCAACCACTTGTGGATGCTGGATTTGTCGGGCGGTTCCGGGCAGAACTCTTCCACAAGTTGGGCTTAACCTCGTGTTTTAGCACCGTTACATGTATATTTACGCACTAAACCCCTCACACTAAATTAAAAACTTGTGGACGCTGGATTTGCTGGGCGGTTTCAGGCAGACTTCTACCACAAATTGAATTTAACTTCGTCTCTAAGTGTTGTTATCATTTTCTATTTACTGTACATTTAAGCATATTCATTCTCCCAAATTTTTACTGTAATCCATAATTATGTGTCATACTTAATATCATATTAAGTCCATTTTCTGATTATTATGCCACATATTCTTTCTAACATGTAATCAATTCTATTTTAACATGCAATCATTTAATCATGTAGTTATTCCAATCTAACAAATTAACATGTAATTATCCCAATTCTACAGTTAAGGGTTCAAGTACATAATATGCCACAGACTAACTTGTAATTAAAACATGTATGTATAAAGCAGTAATTGTTTCCACATATTTGAACTGGTTTATACATTTCAGCATATTAATGTTTCAACATATTAACTTTCCAACATATTAATATTTCAACCTATTAATGTTTCAACATATTAACATTTCAATCATATTAATATTTTAACATACCAAATTAATATTTAACATATTAATCATTCTAGCAGATTTACATTGCATATTAATAGGGAATGTTAAACGATAAATATACCATTATCAAAAAGGTATTTTTTAAATCCACTCACCTAATTGCTTTCCAAATCATGGATTTGGTCTAGTTCTTGCATTCCATGGTCCCCCTAACAAAATTTAGAACCTAAACGACCATTGATCGATAATTCCCAACTAAAAGAAAAAGGGAAGAAAGAGGAGAAAATTAAATTGACCAGATCCAAGAATTTACCTTACTTCGAATAGAATTTCGAGCACCTTCTTTATTAATATACATTCTTTTCCTCCAGATCTTGAATCATAATTTTCCTAAACTAATTATTTTATTTTTCTGAAGATATTTGAGGAGAAAGAAGAATGGCTGAGCTTAGGTGACTTCTTAGAAAATGTGAGATTTAGGCTAGGCTCTGCTTGCCTATTTGTAGGTGTTCAGGAGCGCTGAGTCAGCAACGATAATGGTTAAGAAAAAGTCCAGATTCATCAATGAATCTGCTCGGATTTGGGGTGGGTCGACCCCCCCATGTATGTTTGTCGACCCCAATGTCGACCCCCCTATGTTGGCGTCGACCCCAGGGTCGACCCCTGGGTCCCGCGAGCCTTTCAGATTTTTACCATTTTAACGTTTTTGATTTTTAAATGTTTGATTAGTATTCCATTATATTTTCTTTGATTTATCTAAATAATACATTTACATATACACTTTTTATGTGTATACAAATCTTCTAATGACCATTTTACACGTATATATATGCACAACTTTTATTTCGTTTTCAAAATTCAAACGGTGTTATGTCGTTATTTATTTCTTACCATATTTCTTTGATTGCAGCTTTAATTTGAACTTTTCTCTTGTGTGTGTGTGTGTATATATATATATATCTGCACATATATTTTCATATACATATATTTTTCTATACTTCCTTATATGTATATTTTTCCTTATATGTGCGTTTATACATATTTTCTCTTTAGAGCATGCATTATTTTAGTCGTTTCCTTAAAAAAAATGGCGTCAGCAGGGATCAAACTCGTACCTCTCGCATGAAAGCCACATGCTCTAACCAAATGGACTACTTAGGCTTTTGTTAGCATAACTTAGAACAATTGTGGTCATTGTTCTTTTCTTATTCCTCCTTTTCTTGTTTGTTATAATATTTCATTTAAACCATTGCATGTAACCTTATCATTTTGCATGCATCTTTTTCTTTCATTTTTTATATTAATAATGCATAATATTTCTAAATCACTGCATGCAACCGATTTCTTCTTTCTTTTAACGCATACGTTGCATTGTTATTTACATTAATCTTTTCTTCTTTTATATATATATTTATGTCTATGCATATATATATATACACACACACGCACATATGCATTATTTAAATATTTGATTATCATAAAATGTGGGGTGTTACATTCTCCCACCCTTAGGAAATTTCGTCCACGAAATTTGGTATAGGTAAAATCCAATGACTGCTCGCATAAAATCCATTCATCATTGTGCATCCAATTTTTTTCAAACATTGTGCAAAGTGCAATACACCATAATAATACATGTATGCCTAAGCGGTACCTCCTATGTGTATGCAAATTTTTCAAAAATTCTTTAAAAACATGATGCGCATATCCTAAATATACTGGCAATTATATACAAATGCAATATTTTGAAAATCAAAATACATTTTCATTCAAATTTTCCTACACTCTTGCTGAGCAAGAGCGTAGTTCATCCAATTTTTCCATCCAAAACCCTATCAAGCAACTTTATTTTTTGAATTTCAGAAAAATCTAATTTTCTAAATTCGGTTTCTTATGTTACAAAAAGGTGGAAAACGAAAAATTTCACATCTTCCATTTTTCTTTTATGTACCTTTTCCATCTATGCTTGGATTATGTGTAACTATTATAAAATGATTCCCTATTTTCCTATCCAAGCACAACTCACATAAGAAAACTTTCTTTGTTACAGATTTTCTTTTTGAACTTATCTTAGAAAATTTTATTTTTATTCATCTTTTCTCAGAATTTCCTATTTTACTTAAACCGTAATGTTTGTTGCTTTACCAAATTTTTGTTTCCTTTTAGTTATTCAATCACTCTTTTCTTAGCTTATTTAAGTTAATTCTTTGATATAAGTTTAGTTTCAAATAAGCCTTCTTGTCTTTCAACTAAAACAGGAAAACAGAGACTCTACACAGGCACCACTAAGGGCCAAGAATCTCAGGACTATGTCCCCTCAGAATAACCCAAATAACAGGATGTAGTTATTTATTTTCCCTCTACTGTCTAGTAGTCACCACTTGTCCTTGCTGTGTACTAACAGAAATTTTTAAGCAACACCCTAGGCTTTTCAATGCTTACACATTGTTGGCTAGCTTTTTGAACAAGCCACCAAGGTCCACATACGAAGAAAATACAAAGCTCAACACCCGTAGTCCATGAAAACTTGATCGCGGCCACTCATCCGCCTTTGATTCGTGATGCTCTCCCCGGATTGCCGCGCCCCCATGCGATCCGATCCACTTAGTCTAGCTCGACCCGACCCGACACCAAAAGACAGAGAATGAAGGCCATGACTGAGTCCACCACGATCCAAGGATGTTGGATCTTGTGACACCTGTCCACAGCTGTCATATTGACCAATTCTCCATCAAGCTACGAACCAGTCCGAGATTCTCGGGAATTGTGCCACGTATGACCGCAATTCGCCTGCAAATGTCGACTATAAATAGCCCAGAACTTGGCATTTTTCAGGATCTTTTGGCAATTGAGAGCTCTGATTCCACCATTATCATATCTCCATTGTTGCTACTCAGAGTTGTCTCGAAATTATTGAGTGAATAAACATTGTAAGAATGAGATTGAGGGATAAGTCATCGATTGTACTATGATTCCAAGTATAATCAAAGATATAAAGCAGACGTAGGCTCATTAACGCCGAACCACTATAAATCTCGTGTCTTTTCTGGTTTTCTAGTATTTTTTTCTGATATTGATTTTTGCATAATTGAACAACTTGGGTGTTAGAGCCAATTTTGGATCTAACATTTTGGTGCTTTCACTGAGAAACGAATCCTTAGTATATTGGATTGTTGTTCCATTGTTTGGATACTCAAGTCCGAAGAAAACAGTCCAAAACTCCACTGTTTCAGTTTTTGAAGATTTCAGCGAAGTTCAGATATTATGGCTGGAAAGAAGTCTAAGGAAGTACAAGCTTCGCAGGCGAACGAAGCTGAAAACGAAGCAATCGAAGAAAGTGTGCACGAGCAGGACGAGGAGGAGCTCTCGGATCGCCGAGAGGAGGGGGCGAACCGATCCGTTGAGTGGATCACGTTCCAACCAGCTGAAGGAGTTACAACTCGCTCCCACGACCTCGTCACGAACCGTCCCCCCAACACTTCCACGATCTAGTCCTAGGGGGCGCTCCAAGCCACCGAGGTGAGGATTCTGCGATCCAAAGAGACAAGCAGACTACGACCTGACCCGGAAAGGAGGTTATGGCTCGTTCCTCTCGTGCTGGTACATCTGCTCGACCTGGCTCAAGCTCTTTACGTATAAGAGAGAATGTTGGTGACCAATTTAATCCTTCTGCCCCAGTCACAGAGGGACATTTAACTCGAATACTTGAAGCTTTGGATAGGCAAACCAATGAACTTGCTGCTCAAAGGCAGGAGAGCTCGTTACTGCGTCAAAATATTACTGCCTTAGGCAGGAGAATTGATGATATTCAAAGGCAGGTTTCGCCACCTCCAGCTCACCCTTTCTCTCCGGAACATACATCGTCATTTGAAGAGCCCCGAAGGAACCAACGATGGCCCCGTTAGAAAGGCCCGAAAACATAGAATGACTTCGATTTGGGTCACTTCCGTCTCGTGAAGAGGAGGCATTTAATCAGCGAACTAGTAACCGCAACTTAAATGAACCTGTTCTACCACCAAGGAATGGCATGCCTCCCTCTCGTCGCGTGATCAACCGCGGTAACAAGGAGCAAGGGAGTTCTTCTCAAGGACAAATTTTATAGCAGTACGTCAAAGAAACGACGGAGGAGGACGTCGGGCAAGGAGTGCTGATCCGGAATCTACCCTGACCCATGCAGAGGTTGAAGCAATGATTAGACAAGTCATGGTAGATAGTGACAGAGAATGAAGATTGGGGCATAGACCGCAGTCACACACCTTTTACTGATGACATACTGGATGTTACATTCCTGTGGCGCTTCAATATGCCAACCGTGAATCGCTATACGGGCAGGACTGACCCCATCCAGCATTTAATGTGGTACTCCTGGTTAATGAATGCCGCTGCAGCTACAGACGTGGTCAAATGTAAAGCGTTCCCTATATTCTTGGAAGATGTGGCGTTATTGTGGTTTATCCGCCTTCCAGCACGGTCAATATCCAGCTTTAGGGAATTGAGTGAGAAATTTGTAAACCAATTCTGTCTTCATGCCCAGAGGTCTAAGAATGTGATCGAGCTATCCCTCACTAAACAACGATCGGATGAAAGCCTGAGGTCATATTTGGATCGTTTTAACTTGGCTGTCACAGAAGTCAAAGATCCACACAAGCAAACTGTGTTGATGGCCTTGATCGATAGCGTTGATAAAGACACCGAGTTTGGAAGATATCTGGCTGGTAAACCCCTCCCCTCCCCCCCCCCCCGACTAGAGAAATATTTTATGAAAAAGCCAATATTCGCCTGCGTCGGGAGGAGATATACGCTAATCGAAAAAGAAAAGTTACTGATAAGGAAGATATCCAAAGCAACGTGGCCTTCAAGCAAACGGGATATAGCTCAGGAAAGGTTGAAGTTAACGCTGGGAACAAGAATCAAGATAGTGGTCGCAAATCAGGGAATTATAATAACAATCGAAAGAGAAATCGAGGAAACAACTCTCAGAGTAGATCCCGGTCCAGACCATTTGATAGCTTCACACTGTTAAATGATACATTGGAGAACATCTTCCTGGATACATATGATGTCCTCCAGTATAAAAGACCTCCTCCGAGAGATTCTACCGAGAAAGAGCGTAAAACTGGGAAATTCTGTCTTTTTCATCAGATCCTCGGTCATTCCACGAACGAATGTCGTCACTTGAGAGACGTGGTTGAAAGGTTGCACCGAGAAGGGAAGCTTGATGAGTATAAGGTGACTCCCAGGGACAGGGGGCAAGCCGTACAAGCTCCAAACCAAAGCCAACCTACTGCTAAATCGACGGCTCAACAAAAATGAAAAAAAAATATCATTATCAATACCATAATCGGTGGGCTCCACCTAGCAGGGCATAGTTTCAGAGCTATGGATCAATACATAAATGCAGCTAAACAACATTTCAGAGTGGGAGAGTGTAGTAACCCCTAAGACAGCGCTCCGATTAAGCAACAAAAGACGATGTCCGATGACGTCATATTTCGCGAGCGAGAGAGTATTGGAGTACATTCCCCAACCGACGATCCGTTGGTGATCACCGTCACCATTGGCCCAACGATAGTTCATAAGGTCTTGACAGATAACGGAAGTTCCGTCAACATTTTGTTCAAGAAAACGTTCGACCAAATGAAACTCGAGCCGAAGGATTTAAAGCCATGTGAAGGGTGGATACACAGATTTAATGGGGCTTCGACCGCTCTAATAGGATACGTGGAATTATCAGTAACCCTTGGGGAAGGGGAACGCCAGAGAGTGAGGATCCTCCCCTTTGTGGTCTTGGATATTGAATCATCGTACAATGCTTTCTTGGGCCGATCCACTACACCAAAACAGCCAATTTGGCACACCAGAATGCGGATATTTGATAGGGCTTTAAGCCGTATCAAATTTGATAGGGTTTATAGCTGTATCAAATTTGATAAGCCGTATCAAAATTTCTTTTGCAATCCGCGTCACCTCTAACAGTTGAAATCTCACCCTAGATCTTGAAGGGTTCAGATCACTTCTTTTTTATTGTGCTTAGCCCCGTACCAAATTGGAATGGTAATTTACCCGTTTCCGTCTCATTATTTTCTGGTTCTTCTCTCTCCTCTTTTCCATTTCGGCCGAAACAAAATTTATTCCCAAACGAGAAAAACATAGCGAATCACTAATATTTAAATTCTTTGATCCTAATTTTATTACCAAATCTTCCTCCTTCGATCTAAAATTCCGTTACCAAATCTTCCTCCAAACATGGAAGGAAAAAGTTGCGTAGCTGAAAAATTCACCGAAACCGAAAGAAAAATCCGCAGAAAGAAGAAGACAGAGAAGAAAGTGCGAGTTGTTTGAGAACAGTTGGGGAAGAAAGAGGTTGTCTTTGGCAGCGAAGAAGAAGAATTTATAGGATCTAAACTCTAAAGTAAGTAACCCTAACTTCTAAATTATTCTATTTGGGGGATCTAAACGATTCTTTTAGGTGTAAATATGATGATCCTGAAATCATGTGCCATGAAATTGTAAATAATAATAATAGTAATAGTCAAATTATCTTCGTTTTCTTTTGAGCGCATTACCAAAATTGGTTGAATTTTGTGTTGCAAATGCAGCATGTATTTTGCTTTCTAGTAGTTCAAGCAACAATTCGGGATTCTTCATAGGTGGGTACAACATGAGTATATTTTCTAGGGTGTTTTATATAATGCTGTTCTTCTTTTCTAAATTTTATTTTCTGGTAGTTGGAGTAGCAATTTGGGGTTCTTCATGGTTGGAGCGGCAATTTGGGCTTGGACAGAGATTTCATGTTGAATGTGGATCAGAGAAATACAAACTACAAAAACAAGAATAAAGTGTCTTGAGTTTCCTTGAGTCAAGATATATATTGCGACTTTGATACCTAACCAGGATTTCTGATGATATATCATTTTCCATCGGGTGATGGTACGTCTTTGCAATATAATTTCTGTAGGCATGGTTAAGATTTTAAGATATCTGCTTTCTTGCTATTTATGCTTTACAGTGTATATAAGCATGCGAGGCTTGTTTATATAATGTCCATGGCAGGTAAAAACATTGTGTGAAAAGGAAAATGAAATTCTGATGAAAGAAAGCAATGTCCAGGTAGTGTTTGCTAGTTCAGTATCATTTTAATACTAGTCTGCTTCATTTATTTCATATCACATTTCAGCTTAGATATACTTCTTAAAATCAACTGCAGTGCTTCAAGTGTTTTATCCACTCTTTCAGCTCCTGTGTTAGAGAATGTACCATTTTTAGACGTATTATTTGGGTCGCCGTGTTTTTTTAACTGCATATGATATATCTATTGACTGGCTCCATTTCATGACCTTGTACGTCAAAAATGAAAATGCAGCTGTTGCAATATAATGTGAGATAGTGTTATGAAAATCAGCTGCCTCGGCTGCTCTCTAACATTGTTACCATTTACAGTTCATTTGGAACTGTATAAACTATAATTTGATGTAAAATACATAAATTGTTACCCATAAAAATACTATTGGGAACCCTGGTCGTTTAGCCTAAAGTACCTGGTGATATAATATTCAATAGGCAGAGCCCTAGACATGCGAAATGCATAAAAACTTGGTAGGTTACCTGATTCATCCTATATCTGCATTGGATGTAAATGCATGCTAAGTAATTTCTGTAAGTCATGTATAGGGACATTGAGGGAAGAGAACGCAATTATCTCAAAATAACTTTTCATTTCACCTAGCACTTTATTTTATTTTCTTCTAAAACATAGCTGTTTCAAGATAAGTCATCAAAGCATACATACACAACAACTGAATTACCAGAAGAATCATACTTTCTGCTACCTTGCAACCCTTTGTCTAAACAATAATTATCCGGTTTTTAGGTAACAGTTAACTTTTGTTTGGATGAGCAGTATGTAATATAACACCCTAATATGTACATATTAGCAATTATAACGGCTAATCAAATTCATAGTTGGACTGTATTCTGTAGTGCATTATTGTTTTCCTTTGTTTACTGTTGAAATTGATCGTTGAAAGTTTCCCTGCATCTACGTAGTTTGCCAAGCTGAACCGTGATCAGGATCTTTTATAATTATGAGTACATGCCTATGAAAAAACTCTGATCTGGCTCTTTTATAATTATGAATACATGCCTATGAAATTTTAGTAAGTTTTAATATATATGTATATATAATGCAGCCTGTTAGAAGCCCTGTCACAATTTGTGGTGACATTCATGGGCAATTTCACGATCTTGCAATACTATTTCGGATTGGTGGAAAGGTAATTATTTACAGTTAAATTAAAAAGATTTAATCAAGTGGCCATGCTAGTCAATAGGCGAATTCCTCCTATGGGGACTGGTTTGTTCATTGAAACATACGAAAGTTAAATATTCATATTCTACTCTCGTATGCAGAAAAATATGGTTGTGATGATTATTTCGCTACTGTTGTAAATCTGTATATATTTTAAGTTGGTAGTTTAGTAAATTCATTCTGTATCACAAATCCATATAGTCTAGAAATCTTTTTTAAATTTAGCATGTTAATCATTCATCTTTCTCTGGATGTTTTTTTTTATGTTGTCAATCAAGAAAATATCAGGAAACTTAAACTTAGATGGAAGGTACTGAGTTTTTTATATATTTGATAACGTATTTTTGTTGGAGTGCTAGAGATTGTATCCTTAGACTTGGAGTGCTAGAGAATTGTATCTGCATTTTGTTGCTTTGCAATACCTTAGCATTAATAGTTAATATATTCCTCTTGATTATATCCACTGCTTATATTTTTTGGCTTCGGAGTTTTAAACAGTGTACATGCATTTATCTAAAGCTTTATTCCTATAGTTCCGTTTTATCTTGGCATATATTGGCAAAAGGTCCGTAGTTTCACTATATGCATATATGCATGGTTTTTACCATTTAAGTGGAGATGGAAATTGGAACACAACAGGAAAACATGGCTTCTAGTTATAGTAATGGTTAAAGGTAGGAAGGAGATGGAAACACACTTATAAAAGGAATTATATTTAATTATTTTTAAGCAATTAGCATGGATATGAATTTTGAATGTTACAGAATAGTTAGACATTTATTGCAAGTATTTTGTAAAAAAAACTAACTAATATTATTCATAGTATTTTTATAAATATTTTAGTTCAGATTCATTATAATTTTGGTGTTTTATTCTCCAGTGCTTTCATTACATAATATATGAGATTCAACTCACGTACTGATCATGTTTTTAAATTAGTAAAAAAAACGATGATGTGATATAAGATAACGAAATACCAAATACATAAGATAGATTTGCTTCATTTGATTGAAAATAGAAAATACTAATATTATGTATTTTTGGTTCTTACAAGTAACTTTGGTATGCTGCACGGTTCCGGCTTCTAAGGTTTTCTACAATCCTTCTCCACTTTGTAATGTTACTCATCAACTTCAATCTTTATTCTTAAGCTGCTATCTAATGAAAATAGTCTAGCACAGGCAATGTTTTTATTTAATTTAGCATTTCTATTTCATATTTCCTTTTCCTCTATCCCAGCACCATACTTATCTGCTGTGAAGATGGCTCAATATGGCGGTGGGATGCAACGTCATGAAGGCCCTTGATTTTCAATGAATATATGCTTCTTAGATGTAGGATAACCAAGCTCTATAAAGGTAATGATATTTTCCTCTATCACATTTAGTGTCAACTCTTCATTTCCTTTTTGCGCCCGTTTGTCTCCTCCCTATTTTTATACTTCATTTTTTATCCTATGTTCAATATGGTTTCAGTAACCGTTCGCATTACGTTTTATTTCAGCTACTGATTTTATATACTGCCGTTTGCAATACGTTTTATTTCAGTCCAGAACTCAGTTTGCAAAACTCAGTCCAGAACTGAGTTTGCAAACTCAGTTCCGGACTGAGTTTTGTAAACTCAGTTCCGGACTGAGTTTTTCAAACATAGTTCAATTTTCTTAGATTTGTAAAACTTAAGCGAAGTAAATACTGGAAATCGATTACTTGAAAAAAATATCTTTCCATGCTTTGCTTGTTTCCTAGGCTGATTTGCTAGAAGTCGCTAGATAACTTGACTGGCTAGCAGACTCGGAATGAGGAAGAAGTGGAATCTGAGTGGACATAGTGAGCCACGATCCTTGCAAGCTGATGACTGAATTAAATGGCTTCCATCATGTGTTTGAGAGGCAAAAGGCAACTGTTTACAAGGCAGAAAAACAAGAGAATCAGAAGCAGACATCATACAATTAGAAGATGAGGGAGTAATGTCAGAAAAACTAAGCCGCAACCTGTTGTAATCAGATTTAGTAAGACCAGAAGATCATCAGAGTAATTAAGGTGAGAAATTATTGGAGAGTTTTGTAAATAAGAGTTAATCTACCATTAAAATACTCTAATTCCACGAGAATGCTAAAATATTCCATTTCTAGAGTAAAAATATAAAAATATGAGATACTCCTTTATGATAACTGAAAATGTAGGAGTAGGATGCATAGATGAACAAAGTTGTAGAAAATAGTAGGGAATTCCATTTTATTCATGATGTAGATGATAAATTCCCTACTTAATTTACCGTTAGCCTCTTATAAATCAATTTTGAGGCAAAAAAAATTTGAGTCTTTTCTGCTGAATCCACCAGTTTTGATAAGTTTGTAAATTTCATTTTGATATTGCATTAATATTTGTTTTGAAATGTGTTTGAAGTTTTGGTTTTGCAATGATTTAGAATACTATGGACCAGATGGTAGACAGTTTGGGAAGAGAAACAAAAGGAACTAAGGTACCATGGTTTTTTTATGCTGTATTTTTCTTATCTTCATTTCCATTGCTCTTCATCGTCAGTTCCCAAACTAACTCTTTCATTCGCATGGTAGATAGTTGGCAGACTGTTTTTCTCCCTTTCTTTTGCTGCCAGTTTTACTTGTATTTTTAAACTTGCATGCTACTTGATTTCAGGTACCTTTGTTGATTCAAGCATTTGTCATCCAACCGAGTTTTATTTTACCTCTGCAGTCATGTAGGCATTCAGGTAAGTTTGTCGAACGTACCATGTTGTATATATTATAACTTAGTTTGGACTTCCTAATGACATTCAGGTAAGTCATATAGGCATTCCGACTTCCTAATGACATTCGCAAGATATTCTGGAGTTTGATGATGGCTATAGTGTTTGATAACCAACCACCACAAAATTTATTTTATTGATAAGAATTGGTTGGTTTGTGTATGTATTTTTTCTTAAAACCTCAAGAGGATTGGTTTGTGTATGTAGTATGTACTCGATATTTAAATGTAAGATTGTTGATTAGTTATATGATATTTTGTTATGATGTAGTTTATTTTTGTGTTAATCTATGTAGCTAATTGTATTTATTTTTTTGTATTTATTTTTTAATTTGATACAGTTTTAATCCGTATCAATTGAGAAATTTTATACGGCTTAAAACCGTATCAAATTTCTAAATTGATACGGCTTAAAACCGTATCAAATTTCTCGATTGATACAGCTTAAAACCTTATCTATTTATCAATTTGATACGGTTTAAAACCGTATCACTTTATTAATTTGATACGGTTTTAAACCGTATCAAAGCAACAGAGACGCCATTTTTTGATACGGTCCAAAGCACTGCCAAATCGATTTTGATACGGTCGCGACCGGCCCTAGCCAAATTCAGGGCCTGTATTGCACCCTGGTGCTTAAAATTCCCACGGATTCCAGTGTGGGTATTGTTAGAGGGGATCAAGTTGTCGCATGAGCATGCTACATTGCAGAGTTAAAACTGCTCTGCAAAGGAAGAGATATAGAAGCGAAAGGTGGCTCCTCCCCTCCAAGGGATGAATCGTCATAGCAACTAAAGGAAGTACCGTTGGGAGGGTCGCCCAGAGAGTTGCCCAAGGACATAGATGCCAGAGAGGATGAAGAGCCTGAGGGAAGAATGGCGGCTCCCATGAAGCAACTATGGATGTACGATGATAGTGACCCAGAGAAGGTCCTGAAGATTGGATCCCAGTTGGATCCTGTTCGAGCCAAGGAATTAACAAATTTTCTGAAAACTAACTTGGATGTTTCCTGGACCCATGCAGACATGTGCGGGATATCTCCCTTGGTTATGAGTCATTCGCTAAGCATTAACCTGAAACAACCTCATGTCAAGCAGTAAAGGCGAATGTTGGGTCCAGAAAGGTCTGCCGCATTGAAAGAAGAAGTCGAGAAACTGAAGAATAATGGATTTATTAAAGATTCGACGTACCCTGACTGGATTTCGAATCCGGTTTTGGTAAAAAAGGCCAATGGAAAGTGGCGAACGTGTATCGATTTCTCTAATTTGAACAAAGCTTGTCCGAAGGATAGTTTCCCTTTGCCCAGAATTGATCAATTAGTAGATTCAACTGCAGGTCATGAACTCCTTTCCTTTATGGATGCCTATTCAGGATATAATCAAATCCCTATGCATGTCCCAGACCAATAGCATACCAGCTTTATTATAGATTTGGGACTATATTGCTATGTGGTAATGCCTTTCGGTCTAAAAAATGCCGGTGCAACATATCAGCGGTTGGTGAATAGGATGTTCTACAACCAGATTAGGAAAACCATGGAGGTATATGTCGACGATATGTTGGTAAAGTCCAGACAGTCGTCCAATCATACCAACAATTTGGCAGAGATGTTTCAAATTCTCCGAAAATATGGGATGAAATTGAAACCTTTGAAATGCTCGTTTGGGGTAGCATCTGGAAAATTCCTAGGATTCATTGTAAGCTCACGTGGAATCGAGATTAATCCAGATCAAATTATAGCAATCCGAAATATCCAAGAACCAAAGCAGATTAAAGATGTGCAAAGCCTTGCTGGAAAAGTGGTAGCGCTAAGAAGATTTTTTTCGAAAGCTACAGATAAATGCATCCCGTTCTTCGAATTAATAAAGCGAGGAAAGCACAACTTTAAATGGACTCCTAATTGTGTAGAAGCTTTCCGAAATTTGTTAAATCATCAGGAGAGACCCCCGATACTCTCTAATCCTATGGATCACGAGGATTTATTCATGTATTTGGAAGTGTCATCCCACGCGATCAGTTCGGCTTTGGTAAGAGAAGAGGATAAGGTGCAAAGACCAGTATACTATGTGAGAAAGAAATTGGCAGCCGTAGAACGAAATTACCCAAAGATAGAAAAACACGCGTTCAGTCTGCTGATCGCATCTAGGAAGCTTCGTCACTACTTCAAAGCTCATCCATTACTGTTTATACTGATCACCCGCTTAAGCAAGTCCTGCAAAGGTCAGAAGCATTGGGAAGATTGCTCAAATGGAACATCGAACTGAGTCAATTCGACTTGAACTTCCAACCTCGGAGGTCGATAAGAGGGCATGCACTTGCAGACTTTACAGCAGAATTTACCATCCCAGAAGATGACGCGGAAACTGAAGAAGACGATCCACCAAAACTACTCCTTGATCCTAATGCCTGGAAACTATATACTGATGGAGCTAAAAATGACAGACGATCAGGTGCCGTAGTGGTCCTTGAAACTCCAGAGAAACGAATAATATACTACGCTCTTAGATTGGAGTTCCACACGACCAATAATGATTCCGAGTATGAAGCTCTGATTGCCGGATTGAAGCTTGCAAAGGAACTAGGGGTAACAAAGCTAGACATCTTTTGTGACTCCAATTTGGTCATAAACCAAGTTAATGAAAAATTTCAGGCTAAGAGTCCAAGGTTGATATCATATCTGGAAAAAAGTAAGAACATTACTGGGTGGTTTTGAGCACCATAGTATATCTCATATTCCTCGAGCTGAGAATCAAAGAGCGGACAAGTTAGCAAAGATGGCTAGTTCCGATAATCTAAAACATACGGAGCTAGTCCCGATTGATACGGTTCCCCAGTGTAGATCAGACGGAAATTGATGTGGTACTGGAAATTGAACCTAAAAGGGAGTCATGGATGAACCACTTGAAGAATTTCTTGATGAATGGAACGCTCCCAAATAAGAAAAGCGAGAGGCGTGCGGTCATATGGAAGGCTTCCCGATATGTGTTGCAAGGCGGAGTCCTGTACAGACAAGGTTTCTCGATGCCTATCCTCCGGTGCATTGCCCATGACGACATCAAGCGTGTGCTGAAGGAAGTCCATGAAGGTGAGTGTGGCGACCACATAGGAGGGCAAACATTGGCAAAGAAGATATTGAGATATGGCTATTTCTGGCCCACTATAAACAAGGATGCAGCCAAGCATGCACGACGTTGTGATGCTTTCCAGAAGTTCTCTAAAATCCCTAGGGCGCCACCTAACTAGTTGAAGACAGTGATAAGCCCATGGCCTTTTGCTTTGTGGGGAATTGACATCATTGTAAGCCTCCCCATAGCAAAGGCCAGAGCAAAGTTCGCTATTGTGGCCGTGGATTATTTTACTAAATGGGTAGAAGCAGAGCCTTTGACCATGATCATGACCAAACAAGTGATCACCTTTGTCGTTAAGAACATCATTTGTCGGTTTGGGATTCCAAAAGTCATCATAACCGACAATGGGACCCAATTCGACAGCACGGAGTTTCGAGATTTCTGTCGGAAGTATCACATCGAAAAAAGATACATCTCTGTGGCACATCCGCAATCGAACAGACAGGTTGAAGCGGCAAATAAGGTGATCAAATCCATTCTGAAGAAAAGGCTGAAGAGGGCCAAAGCTATGTGGGTCGATGAATTGGCCCTGGCACTATGGGCCTACAGAACGACGTACAAGTCGACAACGGGTCACACCCCGATTTCCCTAGCTTTCGGAGCTGAAGCAGTTATTCCAGTCGAGTTAGAAGTACCATCCCATCGCACCATTTATTACGACCCGATGACCAACAATGAGTTGCTTCTTGAATCCATGGACATGATTGAGGAAAAAAGGGACGAAGCCGACTTACGTGCCTTGAGGCACAAACAGCAGGTAGCTCGGTACTTCAACAGAAGAGTCCGAGCTCGCACATTCGAACCCGTAGATTTGGTTCTGAAACATGTCTGTCCACCCCCGGTGCATATGGGCCCGAAATGGGAAGGACGGTACTCCATTTTACGAAGGCTTGATAATGGAATCTTCAAGCTAGCGACCGTAGATGGAGAAGAAATCCCCAGAGTGTGGAATGCCCAGCATTTGCGGCTTTACCTGACATAAAAAATGTCAGTTCTATTCTTTTGTTTTTAGAACCATGTAAAAAGGCTCGACTTGCCTAAGAACAGTCTGGTTATTTGAACAGAAGATTATAAAGTGGACGTAAGTCATGATTCGACCGAACTGTTGTGTGTTATTTACCCTTACTGCACCATTTCTTATACTATTTTATTTTGATCAATATATATACTGTTACCATTTCAGGAAATTGTTTTAAACTTATGTAGTAATCACAAAACAACTAATTCAAGATACCATTCGACGAATCGGAAAATTCGCAATGATTAAAGCTTCAAAAGGTACAACAGGGTAAATTGCATTACAACTTAACTCCTAAGATCAAGGAAAGAATATAAAGGATGCGAAGATGATGTCCCCAAGGCGTGCAGGTGCACCATGATAAAACCGCCTTGGCAACACTCTAACCCGCTGAAGGATCGGGAGAGTATAAAAGCACTAGAGATTTAGCACCCCCAGAACTTCTTCCCCGCTGAAGGATCGGTGAGAAGACCAAAAATCGAGCTCGAACTCTAACCCGCTGAAGGATCGAGAGAGTATAAAGGCGCTAGAGACTTAGTGCCATGCAAACTCTAACCAGTTGAAGGATCGGGAGAGTATAAAAGAGCTAGAGACTTAGTGCCGCAAGAACCATTACCCAATGGAAAAATCGGGGTAGTACGAATATAATTCTAATCGATCACCAACATGCCCTGGCCAGGCACTACAATGACGATCAATTAGGAATGTATACGTTCCTTACTACACGATTACTTAGCACATGTATTTCCCGATGATTGTTTTTGTTATGATTAGTGATTGTTACTTACAACTTTAACATTTAAATATGAAAGCTTCAGTTATGATTACTTGAACTCTGCTAACATGATGAATTTGCAGGAACACTGTGATGTAAAAGAAATAGGTCCTTATTTACTGGAAACGGATATACAGAAAACAAGAAACTAAGCAAAAAGTGAGGGCCAATCTCACGACTACATATTTTGGCCAAAAGAAATCCTAAAACTAAAACATGAGCCAATAGCTACATTCTATTTGCGCTTGGGGGATGGCTTTGATTTCTTGTCCTTCTCCTGTTTTTCTAACTCCTCTTTATCGGTACCGGAGCGGTCGCTTTTCTTCCTCTTCCTCTTGTTGACAAGGGGCTCCGAGGAAGGACTGGAAGGTTCGGAGGCAAGCTGTGAAGTTAGCGACCTAGAAGAGAATCTTACAACCAACCCGATCTTGGGGTCAATTTCAGAAATAGGAGTCACGAACACAGGATTATGTTCCTCCCTCTTAAGAGCCAGCTGCTTCTCCTTCCTAGCCTGTATGTCAGCCAAGGTTTCGCTATCATCACCCTTGGCCTCGTCAATGATTTTTACCTCCTCTTCCTCATCTCCATGACCACCATCTGTGTCACGCAAAGTAGCAATGATCTCGGCGTCTGTAGGAGCGCCAGTGCCAGACTCCACGGGTGCTACTGTAACTCTATCACTGGTTAAGCCCCCAGTTTGCTTTGAGACCTCGGAAGCTTCAATACTAGAACTCGGGGGAATCTCAACCCTCTCAGCCTCTGCCTTCTCCTCTGCACCCTTTTCGACCACTTTGGTACCTACACCATTAGAAATAAAGGTTAGCAAATCAGGAGGAGATGTGGCCATGTCAGTTGACTGTCCTATGAGATGACGACAAGTTACGATTGCTTTAATGAACTGTGGAGAAAATGTGGAGATACCTTCGGCTGACTCATCTCCCAGACTTGTACTGGTGGTCCCAACAATCGGAGGAGTAGGTGCCAAGGGGATCAATGGATCATCGGGATTATATCCCTCAACTTCAGAGGTTCTGGGCTGTACTATCGAACTCGAGCTCTCGCCAACTTTATCCTTACCCTTGAGCCTACTCTTCTCCCTCTCCATTTCCTCGTGGATAAGGCGTCTACCTTCCTCCAAAGCCGTGGGCTCTTCACCTCTGAGAAAAGTTTGCATCAGCTGGTGCCCGTCAATTTCGTCGACCCCGAGTAGCCGCTTCTCGCCCTCGACAATTGCATCCCATATATTGGCCAAGGTAACATGGTAGTCGGGAATCCAAGAGATATCTCGATGCTTGATAACTTGAACAAAGAAATCGAACAACAATTCTTCAAAGCTATATATATCCTTCTCTTTTTCGGCAAGCTTATCAGCTCCAGCAGCTGCTGACTCAAGAGCGCTATTGGCATTGCTTTCGGCGACAGCTACCCGCTCCACAGCTTGAGCAAGTTGATGATTTAGAACCTCCTTCTCCTTCTTGGCAAGGGCAATGTCATTTTTTAAGTGTTCCTTCTCTTTCTCCCAAGCCTTTTCTCAGCAGAAAAGCGATCCTGAACTGTCTTCAGTTTAGTGTTAACCTCCCTGAGATCCTTAACTTCTTTCCTCAGGTCCACCCGTTCCTAGCTATTTAAGTCAAGCTCATTGCGAAAACGCTTCCTGGCACTTTACAACTTAGACTTGTAATTCTCTGCGTCTCGCCGAGCTAAAGCCGGTTGGGCATGTGCATCCTCCAGTTGTTTTTCCATTTTACACCTAGCCCTAGCATCATTGTAAATCTTTACTCTGGCCCTGGCTGCGTCCGTCTCCATCTGGCGGATGATAGAAGAGAATGTAGCCGCATGCTTCTTCATTACCCCGTATTGTTTAGCTGCATGGCACACATACCCTATCACCTCTGTGTCCCAATCCCCGAGGACCGGTTCAAGATCTGGGACGAATAGCATCCTCTCAAAGTAAATGTCAGGAAACTGTTTTCGTAAACGCTCTTACCTGGCTGTGATCTCAGAACTGGAGGCAACATTCTTGCAGCAGTAGTGTCCAAGTCACGCTCACCAGAGGAAGTAGGATCTGTCTTCCCCTTCTCTATAATCCTGCCCTCATCTTTGTCCTTGTCCTTTGGCTCGGCGTGTTTCTTAGAAAGTTGGGCGTGAGAAGGAGTGCTTTTTGGAGGGGTTAAATCTCTAGGAAGTTGCTTCCCCCTAGCTGGTGGCATTCGACGACTAGGTGGCTTTCCATAACTTTGCTTCGACAGAGATCGAGGTCGTGCAGGATAAGATTGACGAGAATCCTGGGGTGGACGGCTATCCCTTCCCCGACTATCGCTACGAGTGTGCTCAGGATCTGGAAGGAGGCTTGGTGTGCCCTCGCGAAGGGAACGGTAGGAATAAGACCGTTTGTGAGACATTTTTTCTGCAAAGAAAACAAGTGCGTGTTAGAACTGTGAACCATAGTAGCAAAAGAGTGTTATGATAAATGGTGCATGTGTTTTGTGCATCCCGTGGAATCCCTTTTTTTTTTTGAAACAGACCAGGGCCTGAAGTTAGGCTCGTCTGGGTAACTTCTTTTTCTCCAACTGGGGCACCCATCTCTTCAGAAAAGGGAAAGATTGGTTCCCCTTCGAAATCTTCTTGGGTATAAATATCATCTAGCAAAGGAATTTTACTCAATTCCCCGAAAATCTATTCCTCCGTTAATTCATCGTGAGCGACAGACTCAATTGGCGATGAAGTCCTCAGTGGAGACTGCCCCTCGGAGTTTGAAACCTCCTTTGATTTATCAGCCCGTCCCTCATCCCCTTTATACACATTTAAATCTTCGTCGTCCTGATTAATCATCGGCGAAGGGCTCTTGCGAAGAGTAGTCATCTCTGCAACTTGAGAAGTCCCTTCTCCTTCAGCTGGGGGCACATACTTGTAAGGTTTGCTGCCCACGCCAAGTCCGAATCTTATGTCCAAAAGATGATGTTTGTGAAGGTTTTCGTCGGTAATACATTTCTTGATTCTCAAGAAGTCAGACTTACTTTTTAGAAGACGGGATAATCGATCTTTATACACTGAGCCTTCTGTCTTGGAGAATGTGTGATCTACGAAAAGGAAAAGGAAACATGTTAATACTTCGATTATGTAATTCAGTTATGCATCTAGAGGCCCGAAACTTACTAGATTTGAGTCACCTCCTCGCACACCCAGCCTGGTGTTTTATGTAAAACCAGTCAGCTTTGGGATCCCCTATGTTGCTGTAACCATCGAACAGAACCTTCCTGTTGGCTACTAATTCAAAGAACGAGAAATTTGGAGTCGTTGTGGAACGGTGCTTGAAAAGATATTAGAATTTCAAGTCTTTAAAAGTAAGCTCAGTTTGCAGAATCTCTGCATACGTGACATATAGAGTGTACAAGGCTACGTAAGCATTGGGATGAAGTTGCATAGGGGCAATACACAAGCATCTTAAGGTTTCAATGAAAATTGGAGGAAACGGAGGAATAGCGCCTATCGGCTGATTGCCATGTACCCTTTTGGAGCAAGATGAAGTTTATCTCCGCTTTCGGGTGTTTTCACATCGTCCCACGGGATCCCGTGTTTCAAACAAATTTTCTTAAGTTTTATATCGTCTAGTTTGGAAGCTAAAGAGTCGGTGAATTTCTCAATTCCTAGAACGCCGGGAATCTCACCAGGAGCTCAGTCATCAACTTCGGACTCCTCCACTAGCGAGGTACTTTCAGATGAATTTGGCTCTATCTCAGCCTCATATTCGAAATCAGAATCCTCATCCTTTGAGTTAATTGAAGGAACCTCGGGATTATGGTGTTACGACACCTCCGGGTCCACCTCTGTTTAAGATCTTTCAGGAGAACGATTATCTGACATTGATGTTTTGGTGAGCAAATATGAGAGATTAAAATACAATTACCCATTCCCCATGCGTGCAAGTGCAAGTGTGTGCCTGTGCATACGTTAAAGAAAAGCATAAAAGTTAACAAGATCATCGAAGGATTAGTCGTCAACAGCTGTCAAATTATGCTGTCATTCAGTCCAGAAGGATCTCTTAAGGGCTCTAGCCTAACTGTCCATCAATATATCAGAGTTAGGTCACATTGTTTATTTAACAAGTTCATCAAGCGGGATCGTGCAGCAGGGATCGGATCATGGTATATCTATGGATCGTAAATGACTGGGTCATAACCCTCAGCTTGGCTTCTGGGAACAGATCGGGTCGTGATGGCAGGAGCGGATCTCTAGTGAGCTGAATCGGCAATGAAATATTGACTCGTGGGTTGGGCACAACAATCCATCGACTCGTGATAAGAGCCCCCCGATCCTCTCCTACTCACGTCCCCATGAGCCAACACTCCTCGACCCGATCCGAAGCCTCACCCACGAACCGACCTAACACCCTCCTTCTCCCTCCTTCTTCCTCCTCTTTCCTCCTCTCCATATCTGAACTCAGACAGCAAAACCCATGGCGCCTCATCAACCTCCAAAGCCTCGAGCATCACAGAACTCCGCCGTTCTCTCCTCTCAAGCCAGTGGGAACACAAGAAAAACGAGGATAGAATCGTAAGAAAACATTTCAAATATGATTACCTTTCTAAAATTAGGAAACAATTGGGTTTTCGAAGAATTAAAAGCTAGGATTTTTCTCAAAAGAGCTGGCGGCGCGACAACGAACGAAAAAGAAAGGGAAAAGAGAGAAGAGATCGGTTTATATAGGTGAGTTGTTGACCGCTCGTATTCCCTTTTTTGTCCCACTCGATCCGCTGGGCCTAATGGGCCACGGAGTGCCTAAGGAGTCATGTTGCGGTCCGAGTAAAGATCCTCCCAGATAACGGTCCTTGACATGTGAGGCGCTCCCCTCCAGATGTACTGCACAGTTTACTGCGATACGCAGCGCAACGTGATGATCCGAGCCCCAGCGTGATTTATGAATCGGGAAGATGGAGTTTCAAATTTACAGAGATACAAAATAAAATAAATACTTTTTTACAAAAATATTTGAGACTTACTTGGCGATTTAATAATGATATCTCCGGGAGCCTAAAAGATGGAAATTGCCCAATAAGAGAAGAAATGGTTGGCGGTCTAATTAGATATTTATACTCATCAAGATACGTAACCATCCAAAGCAAGGCGACGTTATAAATGAACGTGACCATTGGTTCGCATCGTTCCAAGAAAATGTCCATTCAGCAGTTTCGAAGCATGTTCCATCCTCGATAAAACAAACTTCGAGGGGGCAAAATGTTGGCTAGCTTTTTGACCAAGCCACCAAGGTCCACATACGAAGAAAATACAAAGCTCAACACCCCTAGTCGGTGAAAACTTGATCGCAGCCACTCATCCTCCTTCGATTCCTGTTGCTCTCCCCGGATCGCCATGCCCCCATGTGATCCGATCCACTTAATCCAGCTCGACCCGATCTGACACTAGAAGACAGAGAATTAAGGCCATGATTGAGTCCACCACGATCCAAGAATGTTGGATCTCGTGACACCTATCCACAACTGTCATATTGACCAATTATCCATCAAGCTACGAACCAGTCCGAGATTCTCGAGAATTGTGCCACATATGACCGCGATCCGCCTGCAAATGTCAACTATAAATAGCCCAGAACTTGGCATTTTTCAGGATCTTTTGGCAATTGAGAGCTCTGATTCCACCATTATCATATCTCCATTGTTGCTACTTAGAGTTGTCTCGAAATTATTGAGTGAATAAACATTGTAAGAGTGAGATTGAGGGATAAGTCATCGATTGTACTCTGATTCCAAGTATAATCAAAGATATAAAGTGGACGTAGGCTCACTAACGCCGAACCACTATAAATCTCGTGTCTTTTCTGGTTTTCTATTATTTTTTTCTGATATTGATTTCTTCATAATTGAACAACTTGGGTGTTAGAGCCAATTTTGGATCTAACACACATTCTATGGGGACTTACCACTATTCCAAGATACTTTTTGCTATCTACTTCATAGCCTCAAAACTTTTCCCGTCTTCCTTAGGCACTAATCCTTACCAACTGCATATTTTTTAAAACACGGTTTGGCCTTTACATTTCACTTTACTTCCAAAAGTTTCCATAGATTCGATTGTGGTTTACAATTATAGCTTTCACATCCATTCAATTGATTGAGTGGGATCATTTACCATGCCATAAAAAAGAGCGGCAATAATCAACGAAAAGAAGTTGATTCAAGTCAATGTAACCAACGTTTATTGGAAAATGCAACCCCAAATATTTTGGACCAAAAGTGGTAAGCAATGATCATTGAATAAGTCTCTTCAGCTTGAGTTGAGTTAAAAGCATGGAATGTATTTGTGTCGTTACCATTTTCGAATAAAGTGTATCGAACCAGGATTTTTTATGATTAAAATATAATAAAAATTTGATTTTCTGAATATCAAATGAATTTGATAAGTTATAAATACAAATATTGTTTTAAAAATATTATATATGAGTTGAATGAATATTATTTTTTATGTGAATGACTTATTTTAAGATCGTATCTCATATTTTGATTAAGTAATATTTTCAATAATAATAGGGGATAATATTAGGTTTTATAAAATAGTATATTTCCATAAAAAATTTGTTGTGTTTCTAAACCCTTATTCTTATAATTTATATTAGTTAAAATAATATGAATAAATATTTTTATAAAATCTTAAGTAATATTTTGGTTACCTTCTTATGCATTGGAAACTTACTACATTTATAAGTGTCACTAAGATGTAGCTAAAAATATAAATTTAACAAATAAAAAAACTATTTATATCAACATGCATTGGATGATTTTTAAATAAGGATTAGGTGTCATCCTTGTTATCTTAATGCATGTTATTGAATTCTTGAAGAGAAGGAAAGTGTCCTTAATTAAAATAATTTAATTACCTTTTTAAAATTCATATACAAAGCCATGTTCTTCTCTCTGGTAAAAAACGAGCTGTAGACTTCTCAAGACTGTTTCCTTTTTCCTTGTTTTCAAAGCTTCAGTAAAATAATAATAATGTATCCTCTCCCTTTAAAATCCAAATCTCCAAATCCATTCACTTCCAGCCAAAATGACCAACACGGAAGCTGTCTGAATTATCATTTCGGATTTTTAGAGATCAACAAAGCAAATTTTCGTGGACTATCGAAAGAGAAATCTCTATTTTACAGTAAAAGAGAAAATGAGTTCAAAGAGCTTTGAAAAATCATAACTCAAAATCCAAGAAGAATTGAATCGCGCCGTCACCACCGTTATCAGTGGAGCGAGTAGTATTTTTCATGTGGTTTCGAAGCGATTCCGTATCGATGATTTTTGAAGTTGGAAACTAGGGTTCGAGACGACGGAGAATCAGGCATGGATAGGGAAACGGAGCTTGGCATTACGTTGAGATTGGAGAAAACTTCGATGGCGCGAAAATAGGCGGAGTTCGATGCTTGTTTGGGTGGTGCGACATATGGAGGTCGCGAGTTTTCCAGTGCTCCAGGCTTCGGGATCACGGTTGTATTTCGATCTGGAGGGCTGGAGTTCGGGCGATGTTGTGCAGTCAAGTGTAGACATGGAGAGAGTCATGTTAGTGAGCTCGAATTTGAGTTTTGTGGAAAATTCAGTGGTGCATGTATGCTCGGGCATGCACAGCGATGGGTTCGGGTACACAGATCCAAGAAGAAGAAGTAGGAGAAGAAGAAGAGGAGGGGGAGAACGGGTTGGGCTCGGTCTTGGAGCTTTTGTCTTGGGCCTAAGTGAATGGGTAAAATTCTTTTATTATTTTAAGTTAAAGTGTAAACTTGTGAAGCCTATATCTAGCCCATTTTAATCCAGATTTACGCACTATCAAGTTCATGAGAATCGTGTTAGCAAATAAAATCCATTAGTGTATAAGTTTGGTAATTTTCATTAAGTATAAATTTTAATAAAAATAAAATAAGTGGCCTTTATATATATATGACAATATATAATAAATAATTTTATTGATTCAATTCTAATACATATATAATTAGCAGAAATCACCGGCTGCTAATCGAAATAGGATTGGAAGAGGAAAAGTTGTTCGTCCTGCTAGTAAAGAGGTTGGAGCTGTATCGGTGAGAGCATTTAATCTAATTTAATTATTTATTAAATTAGTTGTTATTGAATAATTATAATTAGTTGAGATTTATTATAATTAGTTGTTGGTTGGATATGGATATTCTTGTGTGAATGGATGTGCATGTAAATTAGATGACACTAAACACTGAAAATCGTTATTGACTGTAACGCTTGTGCACAGCTGAATTATTGATATTGATGATGATTATAGCCCATGGTCATCCAACTTATATGGTTGAATTATTATGTTTGTATGATGAACATACAATACCTTGGTTGTGGAATTGGACAGACGATCGATTCAATGTTCCTTCCATATGAATGGAAATTTGATTTTTAATATGTAAATATTATTTTAAAGTCCAGTTTATTTGGAAAGAGATATGGAAATTTAAATATAATTTGAATTTGAATTTGAAGTTGCTGTAAACTTATAAACCGATGGACCATTTATGAAATTCAAATTTAAATTTAAATTTAAATTAAAAGGTTTTTGAATTCTTATGGTTTACAACGTATTTCAATTTAAATTTTGATTTGGAAATAATTTTGATTTAACTTAAAAATCGGTTAAAAAATTTAGTTATTTTGAAATTTTAAATTTAAATTCAGAAAGGATTTGGAGGAATTAAATTTAAATCGTTTTTAACGCGCTGCGGCACGACAGTTTGTAAATATCGATTTAAATTTTCAAATAATTATAACTAGACCATTTGAAATCAGTTTGACTTGAAACTAGAATGTTGATTTCTAAATATTAACAGTTTTTGAATAGAAAAGAAATTTTCAAATTTAAATGTACTATTTTCAAGTTTATTCAAAATAAATTTGGAAAAGGTCGATGTACGCGCAGTTCAGCGACCATAACGGAAATTCAAATAAAACCAGCTTTAAGTTTAGAGAGAATTCATGATAAATCTTACTTTATTAACTTAAAGTAATTTGAAATGAATTATTTGAATTGATTTGAAATTGATTTGAATTAAATGGCTATTACAGCGTTTTAGTTACGTTCAAAACGTTATCGTATCCAAAGACAAATGTGTTTTGAAATTTATAAATCGTAAACCATTATTTTAAATGGTTAAAGGATTTTTTTATGGTTGGAAGATTTAAGTGATTAAATACTTGTATATGGTATTATTTATCAATTCTAAAAGTTAGAATTTAAAGGGGATGAGTCGGATAGAGTTTGTGTCGGATGTTCGATATGTATTTCCAGTGTTGAACAAACATTATCAGAAGCATTAAGAAAATATTTACATCAAGTTTCTGATAGAGCTTGTTGAATTGTGAAAGGGTATCGAATATAAGTCAATGCAACTCTATCAAACTCATGTCTGAATGTGAATTATTGGAATTATCGTAATGGAATTGTAATTCGAATAAGGATTGGCAAATTAGATGATGTAAGGATGGAATAAAGAAGCATGTTTAAAGTGTAAGAATTGGGTGGTTATGTTTGAAATAAAGGATTTGTAAATCGAATATTTGATTTCAAAGAAAGAGTTAAGATGATAACAGAAGTTATGATCAAATCCATCCTTGATTTGTACATGAATAAACGACAATTGGAAGGAAATTTGAATTAAAACCCTATGTGGTCCATAACCATTGTTTTATGAATACGTTTATTACTTGGAAGGACCGGGATCAGATTTGAGTCCATAACCATTTCAAGTAATAACACGACGCATGAAGCAAATTCAAGACTTGGAATCGACGAATAAAGATCGTGGTTTTTCCCATTGAACAGGCTGATTGCCGATTGGTTTCTTTACTGATAGCTGTAGTAGAGAGATGTCCCTATTATCGGAGTGGCAGGAAGTCTGAACGTATGGGGAGAACCTTCGGATTTTGTTCCGTTTAGACCTAGGAAGGACTTGTATGGATTGTGTGTCTGACATTGTAATTGATGGCATAACACTGATTTCCATTGATATGTATCTGGTTTGTGACGTATGAGGTCGAAGTGGTTATGTATGGATGGAAATCAGTGGTCATGTGGTGAATGGACAATGTGACATACTTAAGATATGAAATGAGCTTGTACGATCAAGGCATTACTCCTCTAGGCATGCTTTGTGTATGACGTGACATCGACAAAACTCACACCCCGGATGATGAGAAACTGGCGGTTAGGTTGTGTGTGTGTATATATATATATATGAATTGATGATGACCGCTGCAGCAGTGGGAAACCACTTATGACTTATGAAATAGGGTATGTTCGGGGGGCCGTGTCTGGTCTAAAACCGTTGATCTACCTCACGATTTGCATTGGTGTCCGCGTCTGGATGAAAAACCTGTGATTACATTTTGTTTGTGTTCGGATTGATCTTTCCTGCCAGGAATCATCAAGTTGGAAACCCAAATCTCCAATACGAGCCATACGATTTTGGGTTGTGTGTGTATGTATATATATATATATATATATATATATATATATATATGGCGACATAATATTATGAGTATTATGCCGTTTAGGATTAATACATTTATTTGCTAAATGGTTTTCCACACTATGTAATAGTATTGGAAGAGGATTTTTACGTATGAAGGCATTTTTGGTTATCATAAGATAAAACTCGCCCATCTGGTGTGCGCTTGCATTGTGTAATATGGGACGAGCTTATGATAGCTTCATTTTCAAAAAGGTCATTGCGTATTTATATGCACGGGTGTCCACATGGAGTAAACCCGTTCTGCATTAGCGGCATGGTCCGGTGAATTTTCCAACTTTAAAATAAACCTTCAAGCAATTGTTTTATGTTCTCACATCAGTCCCATGACTGACCTGGAGTTTACTCTTCCTTCCTAAACTCTGGGTGCCCATTAATTTTTACATGGGCAACTAGTAGTTTAGTTATGTAGTTATAGATCGTTGGAGCGAAGTTCAGAGCATTTTCTGAGTTGGAGTCCATACCAGAGTTGAAGCTCCCGCTGTATCTTTTGATCTTCCGCCGAGAGTATATTTATATTTTTCTTCCATTGTATGATTAGGTTGTAACTCTGATATTCATGTAACTCTGATGTAATATTGTTTTAAGAAATGAAAAGTTCTATTATTTTGTTTAATATATATATGTACCCATACTAATTCGTCTTTCTGAATGGTTAAGTTGGTTTAATTACCAGCGAGAACCGGGCAAAAAGGCAGGTCTTTACAGTTGGTATCAGAGTGTAACACCCCACCTCCGCCAATGCCACTCTTGTAAGGACATTAGCTTTGGAGGGGCGTTAAACAAGGTAAACATGCATGCAGATATCACAAGACAGAACATATAAGTAAAACAGAGTAAATAAAGCAGCGGATCAAATTAGCATTTCAAAACCATAGTCATATTACAATAAAGTACTTAGTCATTATTTTCCAACAACAAAGTCTAGATAAAAGCATAAACTGAAAAACTGAAATACATAAAGTACTATCCCCAAAGTGAAGTGATAAACCATAGCTAGCTCAATGTCCAAAACCGTACATGAGCAAATCCAGTAAGCAAGCTATAAAGATCCAAGCTAAGCTCCAATGTTCCCACCCTGAGAACCTGAGGGGGGGGAACGGAAGAAAAGAGGCAAAAGAAAACAGGTCAGTCAAAAAGACTGGTAAGCCCTACTACTATCCATCTATGAACTAATAAAGTTAACTGGCATGAGAAGCTGAGATGAACATAAGGATAACAACATACTGGCATGATGATTAACTAACAAGATAGATAAAGGTGTCATCGCATAATCAAGGATAAGTTTTGCACCACGGGTGTACTAGCATTCTAACATGTCAAGTAAAATCAAGAATTGATCCCTTGGCCCAAGCTTGGCCCAACATCATGAGATGACCTAAATCAAAGTCCAACTACTCGGTCTAGTCGATCGGCTCCCTATAAGCCTAACTCGTCAAGTGTCGATGTCATGCGGCTTAATCATGTAATGTAGTTGACTGTGCAGGGTCCACCCTAGGGTGTATCAGGCCCTATGGTGTAACCCTCTGACACCATTCCATGATGCACAGTCCAAACCTACCGTAGCCCGTGTTCAACTCCGGACTTGATGTGCACGACCATGGTCCGCCTGAACATCCGGGGCATCATTCGGCCGTCTCTTTTGGTCTCTTACAATCAGCCCAGTAATCGTGCCCCTCCCTAGCCTAGTCCTAGGGTCTTATGATACTACGAAGAAGGTTACTGCTGAAAAGGACCACGCAACTAAGGTTTCTTAACGGGTTAAATGTGGTTAACCCGATCCACACGTGGATTAAATCGGTTAAGGGTACCCAAGGCTCCCGACTTAACCTCGATTAATCCATCAAGCCCAAATTGGTTAAGTATTAAGTGGACCATGACTTAACCCTAATCAGGAGGCATTAATTAACTTAATGCGCTTTAACCTCTCACATTAGACTTTGTTGTGGTTACTAGTTAAGCCGGGCGGGTCCGGGTAGCTTTATACCACAACTAGGTCTAACCTCGGATTCGAGCACAACATGACCAACTTCTCACATTGGGTCCTATTGTTTGTAGCCACTAGTTAAGCCGGGCGGGTCCGGGTAGATTTATGCTACAAACTCAACCCAACCTCGAGTTGGCCACACTCATATTTTCTAAGTGTCATGTCCATTATGTTTCCAAAACATAATTACAAGTTAACATATCACGTCATGTTACAAAAATCATGTTCATGTCATTATGTTACCAAACCCCAACGTAATCCCATCGTTTACATAATCGCAACAACGCATAAAGGATAAAATAGGGAACTTGGCATAACCATGACATAAAGGTGTTGAAGCTACAAGTTTAACATGGTGGCATATGAAATGTACATATGTTCATATACTTGCATATTGCATTATTAGGCTTCAAAAGCATGCATAAAACCAAACTTAGCATATGAGTGATACATGGTGATAAATGACATGTAGAAGTTGCTAGAAGTTCGCATTTTGCCTCACATGCAAGTTATCATAAGGGATATGATAACTTTCATGTTGCCAAAATGCAACCTTTAATATAAAGCTTGGAGCTTTATGCTCAAAACCTCAAGTTTAACTTGCATAACATGATAACATGATCAACCCAAACTTGCATAACATAGCAACATGTGTCATACATAATGATTAAACCAACTTGCATAATGATCATCCAAACTTGCATATAATGATCAACCAAACTTGCATATAATGATCAACCAAACTTGCATATAATGACCAACCAAACTTGCATATAATGATCAACCAAACTTGCATATAATGATCAACCAAACATGCATATAATGACCAACCAAACTTGCATATAATGATCAACCAAACTTGAATATAATGATCAACCCCAAACTTGCATCATTCATTTAACTTTAGAGTTCAAAGAAAGAAAGTAGAAAAGGGCTTACTACGCTATGAAGACACAAATGAATATTTATTATAAAGATTGAGACGAAGCCCTTATGCAAGCACCAAAAACCCAAATATGCAAGCTCCAAATGAAAACCCTTGAGCCAATTCAATAAAAACCCTTGCTTTGAAATAGAAATGTTGCAACTTGACTTGAATGCAAGCTAAGAACACTCATACAAGTTTGAAAACACTTGTATGAACTCAAAATCTCTCATAGAAATTAACTTAGAAATTTTAGCATGAGGGTGGAGGCCATGAGAGGAACAAATTTGACATAGTTTAGTTGTAGGATTGAATAATGGTGATTTAGGCTAGGTTTGGGGTCTTTTTATAGAGGATTAGGATAGTATTAGCCATAGGATTAACCCTAGATTCAATCCAAGCCATCAAAGCATGTCTTGGGGAAGAAGTCAACTGTAGGAACCATCTAGGGCCTTTAGATTAAAGCTGAATCATGAGAACCATTCAAATGCAAAATCTGCATTTGAGCGAATCGGCCCACGGGTTGACAGCCAAACACCCTGGATTAACCCCTAGTCGACCCAGTGGGCTTGGGTCGACCTCAAAAATCGGCCGGTTCGGTTATTTCCCTCTCCCAATTCGCTGTTTTGAACATTTTTGCATATTTATTTATTTAATTTTCAATTATATATATATATATCAATATATATATATTTCTCTGCGCAACCCATTTCACTTAATTAAGTATACTTTAATTTGTGAATTTTTCGTGAAACTTCGCGAGGCCATATCTTGGTCATACGGACTCCGATTTTCGAAAACTCGGACTCTATTTCGCTTATTTTTCCGAGACGAACGCAATGGCACAGCCCGTTACCCTTGATTCGTATTTTACAGTTTAATTCTGCCTCCATTTATGTTATAACATGTTATTCAAAAATACGGGTTGTTACACAGAGCTTTGGTTTATACAAAGCTATGGGTATGACATATTTTGAACAAAAGATAGGACTCATCAGAGTTATAACGTCTTATTAGAGATAGGGTCAGAAATGCCCTAGAATGAGATTTTGGAATACTATGTCGAAAGAGCGTATTTTGAAATCCATATAAAGTATTTTGAACTAAGTAAATCATTTTGGAAATATGATTATTATAGAAATATAATTAAGGATAAGGGATTCTTGAGTATTGTGTTCGACGCCGTGATTAGACTATCGAGTATATAGGGATTTTGAATATACGCCTAGCTATTGTATAGACGAAGTCCAGTGTATACTAGATAGATATAGAATCACATTCTATTCGCTCGAGGATGAATTTACTGATGACCATGGCACCATCAGTAGTGATTTTCGAGTTTAGAAAGTGGGATGAATATATGATTCCGACTACGACGTCGAGAAATACTTAAATTATTTCGATATATTGGAAATATTAAGGGAATTTAATATAAGGTAGATAAGCTGAAAACATAATTAACCTGGACAATAAGTCATGAGTAGCCTGTAAATAGCTGGAAAATGTTTAAGAGTAAAGTTCGTCTAAAGAATTGGAAAATGAATCTTGAATTTGCACGTACATAATATTATTTGTTAATCACATGCGTCGAACATTTCTCCGTTCTAACAAAATTAATTGATCAAGTCATAACGAATGTGGATATAAATATTGAGATCTAATAAGTATTATCAGAGGAGATATCATATTCCTCGATGAGTGTTAAGCAATAGAGTAGAACCTATACCTGGCATGAATTGTAAATGGTAAAATGCAGGATTAAGCTATTTTTTTCTCGAAAGTATATTTCAGCAATCAAACTCCCCTCAAAGAATTTGAAGGTAATTTTACTTAAGTTGAGAATTTGTTTGGAAAAAAAAATGGTTTAAATTGTAACAAATATCTAAGTATGGGAGAAAACTATCTTTCCCTATTAAAACTGTATGAGCAATCCAAATAGAAAGTGTTAAAAAGTAATCGCTTACGATACAATGGAAAACGAAATTTGAAGTAAGATTTACTCAAGAAAAAGTTAATGGAAAAACTATAGTTCCCAACAAAACTAGGAACTGTTTCGAATTAAGTAATTTCAATTTTTCCAAAGCCTTATATTAACCGAACTTCAAATAGTAAGCCTTGCGTAGTAAATAGGCTAGGAAAAAAAAATGATTTTTCGAAATATAAAGATTTTAGTTTCAGAGAATCTTCGAAATCAATTTCTAGTGTTTGGGACAAATCGTTTGAAATATGTATACGTTAAATCGGAGTAGTGCAGTGAAAGCATAGTGGCAATTTGAAAGGAATGTTTCAAAGATTTTCGCTAGACTTGTTGAATAAAGTAACATTCCAAACAAGATTTGGAATTTGAAACAAGAATGAATAAATGTCGTGGATCTCGAAATACTAACAAAAAGAAAAATTGTTCGATTTTATTAATATGACTTCTAAAGTATGAAATTAGACTCTTGGAAAATAATATATAAAAGTCTTGAAATGTTGAAGAAATATTGAATTTTAAAAGAAGTTAATGCCATGTGTGAAGTTTAAACAGTTGGAATGTAAGTTTAAATTTGCATAAGATCAATTTATGATAATATGAGTCGATAAGGAAAAAAATTCAACTTATGTAAAGAATGAAAATTTAAATTCACAAAGTTTGGTATGAATTCGAAACTTGAAATGTTGATGTTGACATAAGTTGCTTGGAAATTTTATTTTCAACCGTTTTGGATATGATAAATAGGTTATAAAGTGTTTATATTAAACAGTGGTTTCGACGACTAGAATCCCGATATTTTGAAATGTTTGGAAACGATAAGTAATTGTAAACTATGATTATGAAATGATTTACAACTTTGGGATATGAAAGGATTTGGTTTGTTTAAGTAACCATGACTACAACTGGGTTGTGATAAGAGATTGGGTTTCGTGCGGTGGGTGATACTCAGTTGCCCTGTCATGAGGATGAACTTCTCGAACTAACGACATATAGATTTCATCATAGTATATTTGAAGTTTTAGAAGTAAAGTGGTTTTGGAAATCCCGAAGGGAAGTATGGTTTTCTATATGAGAGGAATTAGTGTATTTCAATGGTTTGAAATAGAAATTGGTATTCTAAGTCCGAAAGATAATTTTGTGATTTCAGATGCTTACAAATTAAAATTTAAGCTCAAACTTCCTTAAATTAACCTTACCAACAAATTTTATCTTTATAATACCGTGAACTTTGTTTTGTATAAATAAACATTTGATATAAGAGTTTTACCAATTTAGTCATATGAAAATTTTGCTCCTATAAACCATTTTGATAAACTTCAAGGTTAATAATTTTATTTCAACAAAATTATAGGTAAGATTTATTTTAGTTATGAATAATTTTATGAACTCTCCTTTTCGAGGACGAAAAGTTCTTAAGTTGGGGAGATTGTAACGAACCAGTGTTTTTTATGATTAAAATATAATAAAAATTCGATTTTATGAATACCAAATGAATTTAATAAGTTATAGATACAAATACTGTTTTAAAAATATTATATATGAGTTGAATGAATATATTTTTTATGTGAATGACTTATTTTAAGATCATATCTCAGATTTTGATTAACTAAATATTTTCAATAATAATAACGGATAATATTATGTTTTATAAAATAATATATTTCCACAAAAGTTTTGTTGTGTTTCTAAACCCTTATTCTTATAATTTATATTGGTTAAAATAATATGAATAAATATTTTTATAAAATCTTAAGTAATATTTTGGTTAACTTCTTATGCATTGGAAACTTACTACATTTATAAGTGTCACTAAGATGTAGCTAAAAATATAAATTTAACAAATAAATAAATAAACTATTTATATCAACATGCATTGTTTGATTTTTAAATAAGGATTAGGTGCCATCCTTGTTGTCTTAATGCATGTTATTGAATTCATAAAGAGAAGGCAAGTGTCCTTAATTAAAATAATTTAATTACCTTTTTAAAATTCGTATTGTAATGACCCGGATTTTTAGCGACTTTGGTTATCGACATAAGCACGATGTCGATAACCAAAACACCGAAAAATCCTGGTAATTAGTGAAAGAAATTAGAGGGTGAGAAAAGATAAGATAGAAACTTAGAATAGAAGAAGAAGAATAACACAACATTAGAGTAACACGAATCTCACAGCGGAACGAATAACATATAATATATATAACATAACTTGAAATATACATCTGTACTTGAATATACATCAATATCAAAGTACATCACTTACAACACAGCGGAAATAACTATAGCTATATGATCCTGAAGCCTCCTTCTCCAAGCTCTTCCAGTATATCTGTAAATCCCGACTACTTGACTGCCCGTACAAATTTAGGCACCCAAGAGTTTAGGGAAAACAACAAAGTAAACTCCGGGTCAGTCATGGGACTGGTGTGAGTAAAACGGTTTAAACAGTTATATGAACAAGTAAACGATATCTCATAAGACCACGCCGCATAACGGAACGGGTTTTTCCCTTATGAGAATCCAAATTATCTTTATATCAAAAACCTTTTGATATTATAATAATGTCTATCAACACAATAAAATAATCATCTAGCAAAAACGCTTTCATCTCACGTTCTACATATATAGTATATAATCAAAACCGCAAGCACGTATTGGGTAATGGATTTCCAACTATGACAAGGTATGGAACCACCTTTCGCTCGTGTACCTCTAGAAAGGAATACACTGGGTTCAACAAGAACATCTTGCAACCCGGCCACACATGACCGACCACTCATTTCGCTTGAGCGTATCGAATGTATATCACCAACAGTTGGGATCAGCAACCGTTTCCCGAATTTGACAGCATCAACAATAGATTTTTAGAAGTAAATGAAACTCTAGATCAGGTGATTATACACCCTACTTTGGTGCGACCGACTTAGCCATGCTGCCTGCCGATTTCTGTCATTTACCGGATGTGAGGCTAGAAGCTACGCTTTATCATCACACCAGATTCACTTTGAATGCCACATCATCAAATCCATCCAATCACCGATTGACGTCCTCAACAATACATTATGTGTTAGCTAAAAGAAGTTTCCTTCTTCGCTTCCACTCTTGGTACGGTTGGAGAAATCAATATACGTGATCGTCTGGAAATACTCTGTCAGACATCCGCCCATACAAGTCATCCAGGAACAGGATGAACCGAAGGCACTATTCTGTAAACAGGATAGCCCTTGCATAACTCTGTCTTCAATTTCCTTTGGCATATATGATTCGCAACGCTTATGCCAATACAGAGTGGTTCTTTGGATAATAATCCAACCGGTCTCTCCATATTAACAACGTTAAAATGGTCAAAACTTCGATAGTCTGTGATTTAACTATCGAAGAAAACAGGTGTGCAAACAATGATTTCATTTCCAAATGGAAAATTATATCGATCAAACATTATTCAACATTTATCTCTTTATTTCATAAATTTACTTATCTCCAGTTTTCCCTATATTCAATATTTCTTATTTTCTAGATTTGGAAAATATACGTTATTAACAATGGAAAACATTTCCATTTCTTGTTTTCTTCATTAGAAAACATTTCTGGTTTCTTATTTGGAAAACATTTCCAAAGCTCCTTCATTGGACTTAGACAGATGTTTAAACAAACATCGCTATGCCAACTCAAACCATTTCCTTTACTACCGAACCTTAACTATTCCCTAGTTAAAACGAAGCCAATCAAGTTGGGGTAGAACTACCTCTCAGACCTTAACTGAACAACATTTCTAACTTTGAAATAGGCATAGTTCACTTTATATCCCTTTACTAACTTCCTTACTTAACCCTCCTTCAAATGGCTATATTCGATTGACTCTTTTTACTTTAACACTAATCGACTAAACTAACATCGATTAACTCTATTGGACTAACACTATTGGATTAACTCCATTTCACTTAACTCCTTTCGAATAAACTATATTCGATTAACTCCTTTTACGTTATTCTCTAATCGGTTAACTAACATCGATTAACTCCTTTTTAACTTTATTCTCTAATCGATTAAACTAACATCGATTAACTCTATTTGACTAATGCTATGGATTTACTCATTTCACCTAACTCCTTTCGAATAAACTATATTCGATTAACTCATTTGCTTTCTATTCGAATAACTATATTCGATTAACTCATTCTTTTGATTTACCATATTCAATCTTTTTCTTTCGAATACGCTATATTCTATTTAACTCCTTTGCTTTAACTCTAATCGTTTAAACTAACATCGATTAACTCCTTTTAACTTTATTCTCTAATCGATTAACTAACATCGATTTACTCTTTTTACTTTAACACTAATCGATTAACTAACATCGATTAACTCTTTTTACTTTAACCCTAATCGATTAAACTAACATCGATTAACTCCTTTTAACTTTATTCTCTAATCGATTAACTAACATCGATTAACTCTTTTTACTTTAACACTAATCGATTAACTAACATCGATTAGCTCCTTTTACTTTAACTCTAATCGATTAAACTAACATCGATTAGCTCCTTTTTACTTTAACTCTAATCGATTAAACTAACATCGATTAGCTCCTTTTTACTTTAACTCTATTCTCTAATCGATTAACTAACATCGATTAACTCTTTTTTTACTCTATTCGAATAAACTATTCATTTATAAAGATTTACTTTTAGTAACAGTTCTTCACTTTACAAATGATTTCCCTTTTATAAAACTCTATTCGTTTTAAAAACATCTTTCCCTTTTTGTTTACTTTCGAAATATTTTCTTTTATAAAATCTGTTGATTTTATAAACTCCCTTTATTTCAATATACATTGAAAAAAAATCCTTTTTACTTCACAGGGTCTTTTATGATATTTAAAATATCGAATAAAAATGATCAACATCATTCCACACCCATAATCCATAACAGATTATATAACACATCATATATCACAATATATGAAAACAGTAAAATAAATGTTGAGGAATCCGGTCGGATTCCTCCAACCTGTTTCCCTGCATCACAGATGTTAAACAATATAGATAACATCACTTTCAGTTCCATATGATATATTCTGTTAAACAGAATCAATATAGAAATTCAACTAACTGACTAGCAGTTCAATCAAACAGTCAACACACAGTCAATCAACCAATATCTAACAGTTCTAAAAATACAACATGAAATTATAATTGTTCAGAGTTAGTGAGATTTACTCACATTTGCGCGTTAACCGATAAATATCGGTTTGCGTTCATTGATTCAGTCGAACAATTTCTTTCGCCATAAATTGTAACGAGCTCGGATTGACTCGCGGTCAGTCCCATTGTGTTGCTCCCGTCCCTACGATCCCGACGGGTCTTGTTTTATTGAATTCTGTTGCCGTATGGAAAAGATATACTAGTTATAATTTAACATACTTATTTAAATTTAAATAAACCAAATTTGAACTTAAAGTTGGGCATTAGTGTTCATTACAGCCCAAAACCCATATCATTTCTCACCCGTTCAAACTTGAATAGTTCATCCTCTCCCTTCCAGTTGACAGAGCCGCTCCCTTAAAACACACAATTATCAATCTTGATCCCCCAACCTTTGAACCCGTATCAATATTTAACAAAACCAGTGCACCCTCCATATAAACAAACCGCACTATAAAACTCCAAAATACTCACGTCACGGTCCCTCCATGCCTCACGTTATCACCAGCACTCCGTTCCACTTCAGCTCGTCCCGCTCTTCCCCATGAGGTCCACCCGGTCTCCAACCTTCCCAGGCGTGCACTGTACTGCTGACCAGTGACCGATCTCCGCGCTCAACTCCCCTTTAAAGACTGCACTTCGCTTATGCATCACACACAGATTCCGCTCCATTCACCTTCATTCTTCCTCCAGGACTTCACGAACCCAACTCCAGTATCATGTCTCGGGATTTTTAGATTTATCAATGAATTTCTGTTGATTTCCCAAGAAAATCATTACTGGAGATGGAAGAAAAAGAATGCGACGGCTGATGAAATGAAGCGTGGACTTTAGATTAGGTTATAAGGTGAGCGTTACGTCCTTTTTATATAGGATTTTGTGGACAGGGAATATTCCCCGGAATAATCCCTTTCCATTTCATTTCGATCCATTTTAAATTCGTATGATTTCCATTTTTGACAAACAAAGCTAATCCTAGCATAAAAACACATTCCGGATCCAATGGGACAGGTTTCGTCGAATTCCGACACCGTTTGCGAAAATCCTTTAGAAAATATCGATGAAAAACACCGAGCAATAATTCCTAACAATTCCAAAAAAATTCTAAAAATATGAGGCCTTGACGCTTCAGTAGACCTCTTCCTAAGGTTTCGTATGAAACTTGTTTCGTTGAATTTCGAGTTCGTTTGACCAGTTAACCATTCAGCTTAGTTTGTTTTAAGTTAAAAACATAGCGTATCGTACTTTGAAATATTCTGTTCACGTAGGGACTGTTATGGACAGAACCAAATATACCATTGAAATGTGTGACGTGCCCTGGTCCCAAAAATGTAATAATACCAGTAGATGGACTCATATTGTGAAACCCCGAAATGTCGATACAGGGTGCCAAATACTCCAAATAAAAAGTTGCTTATTTAATTAATTAAAAATTACCATAAAATTCTAAAAATTAAATTATCACTACTTCCCAAAAGAACCTTGTCTAAATTCAAAACCGATATGCAGTTATATTGAAAAACCCTTTTATAACGTAAATAAAGCGTTGCGAATTATAAAGGGATTCCACAGCGACTTTTCGAAAATTTGATTTGGACGTAAATCAAAATCTACACAACGAAATCCCGATTTTTCTCTTCCATTGGAAAAATATACTCCACCAGCTCCACACGTTTCTTGTTTCACAGAAATCCGACTTCAAACGGTCCCTGTACATTCAGTTGAAGTTCGAATCGCCAAATCGCGAACTGCAGCGCCATTTCGAACTCGATTTTAATTATAATATAATTATACGTTCAAACTGTCGTTTATATAATATATTCGTTATTCTAGTTCAATTCTACACTGAATTAAATATCACAGATGATCCAGTTCGCACCAAATCGCCATTTCAGCCAATTCTGATTATTTCAGAATTAAATATATTATTTAATTTATTATTTTAATTAAATATTCATCATAATTAAATCCCACGACCATTAAATTCACTATACCACTATTTAAATAATTAAATAAATTAATTATAATACCTCTGCCAATGCGGGTCATTACAATCTTCCCCACTTAAAATAATTTCGTCCTCGAAATTGCTAAAAGGTAGAGAACGACCCTATCGACTGGTTAGAACATATTTGTTCACTTTTTAACTTCAGTTTCAACTGAACCAATTTAATTTCAATTAAATTATTAATTAATTCTTATCAACGAAAATTTCCAAAAATTCTGAAAAAATTTAACGCCTTAACTTTTCGAAAAATTTCGCCAGCACCTCCTTTGTACTAGTCAATCGGTCAAACCACCACTCGCCTCTCTGGGCCACCTCCAACCCAAAAGAAAATCTTACAGCCAATTCGGCTCATAAATCTTATATCCAATAGAAATATAAACTTGTACCTTTTTGTCGGCATATCATTATATCCTTTCCACCTATTATCAATTCAGCGGATACAAGGGTCATCCCAATCAAACTCCAAATCAGTTTTTATCTCCAACACAACCATTCGCTTATATCCAAGCCAAATCCCATTTCAACTCAAGTTCAATTCTTGATTTTCAATTCCTTAACTCCTCAATCCAATACCACTTCGGATTCTAATTTCACAAATCCAATCTTATTCGATTTCAATTCAACTTCAGTTACCCCTTAACTGACTTTACTTTAATTCAAATCCGCTTTCACAAATTTCTGTTAAATTTGTTTTTTTTATATTCAAACAGTCTTTCCCTCGGAATTTTTTAATAGTTTACTCTTTTCAGAAATCAAATTTTCTTTTTGAACATGTCACTGAGCCCTTAATTAATATTCCATTAGTTAAATCACTTCTCTATCTCTTTATCAATATTTGTTAACCAAATATTTTCAATAACCATATTGGCCTTTTATGTTATTTGGAAAATATTTCCGAATATCGCCTTCCTTTATTTCCTAAATCAATAACCTTTATAATCCTATTTATAATTGGAAAATACTCCAATTACTTATCTCTTTCCGATCTCGTTTATTTCTATACTTAGGAAATAATCTTTTCTATTTCCAAGTTTACACTTATTTGGGTTAAAACGGATGTTGTGTAAAACATCGTTACGACAACCCAAATAATATATTCAACTAATTCTCATTCAACATTGATCTTCGAGCCTGGAATCTTACTATTTATTTGTTAATAATGACATCAATCAAGTTGGGGTATAACTACCTCTCAGACCTTGACTGAATAACATTTATAACGTCAAAACAGTTATGACTACTTACTCGAATAATCAATACCATACAACTACTTATTCCCTTTTAAACACGTATACACTTTCTCTTTCTATTCTTACTAGATTTTATTCTTAGTCTTCCTTTTTGATTTTACTATTCTATTTCTAAGTTCGTTTCCTTATCGACTTCTATATATATATATCGATACGTTGATTTCTAACTATCAAACTTCTTAAAAATATTCTAACTCCTTAAATTCCCGGAAAAAATTTGCCATAACCTCCTTTGTACTAGTAACATCGGGATATTTCAAATAGCCTCCCCTGGCCCTTCCCACTCCAAAAGAAAAAAAAAAAAAACCAAGCGGCTAGCCGATACGGCGCATAAAATGTCATATATGAATTAAATACATACCTTTTCGTCGAGCATTCTATTTATAACTCTTGCATTATCCTTATCCATACCTATCTCATGTATATTTATACATTTCTAATTCCTTTCAACTTAATCCAATCATTTTAACTTAGTTAGTTAAGTGATTTTCAAATTACTGGTTTGCCCATTTCACCTTTTTATTTGAATATACATGTTCAAATATATTTTAACTTGTTTATCAACTAATTGAATTCCTTTTCAATTCTATTTGAATTTCCTATATTCAAATTCCATTTCGATTCTCTTATTCAAATTCTATATTTGAATTTCATTTCAAATCTCTTATTCAAATTCCATATTTGAATTTCATTTCAAATCTCTTATTCAAATTCCATATTTGAATTTCTATATTCGAATCTAATTGAATTCTCTTTATTTCATTTTAATTCCCTTTGAATCTTCTATATTCAAATTTCAAATTCAATTCTATTTGAATCTTCTACATTTAAATTTCATTTTCAATTCTATTCAAATTCTATATATCCAAACTCCCTTTGAATTTCTATATTCGAATCCTATTATTACTCTATATGAATTCTATATTCAAATTTCATTTCACTTTCGATATTCAAATCCTATATTTGAAATCACTTATATTTTCTATATCCAAACGCCATTTGAATTCCTATATTCAAATTCTATATCACTTCCATTGAATTTCATATATTCAAACTCCCTTTGAATTTCTATATTCAAACTCTATCTCAAACTCTCTTATTTCAAATTTTACTATTATAAATCCCATTTTGAAATTCAACACAACTTGTCTTTCCCAAAACAAATTCAAAACAGTATCTCTGGTAGTAATTCGTCACTTACAACTCAAAAATGAATACTGATGATGCAGCTGTCATCATCAGAATCTATTTTCCAGCGATCGAAGTGAGTTCAATACTATAAAACCATTTTTAAACATTTCCACATTGAAATTCATTTCAAAATATAATTCACACTGCTTGTAAAACAATTTAAAATCTCCCAGGATCTTAAATTTTCCTTATTTTTAATCCAAATCTATTTACAAACACTTATCCAATTTTCCAGAATTCTAATTCAAATTTCTAGTTTAAATTTCAGTTTTAACTCATCTGATTTTACGTATTTCACTTATATGAATTCTGATTGGTTATTTGCACAATTATTAAATTTATAATCTTACTTGATTATAATAACAACCAATATATCCAATATATTCAAAATATACGTTGGGTAAACTATTTCGATTACCCTCTTTTCAAACATACCATGATGGATCATCGTATTCGAGTGTTTACAAAATCCCTACAGATACAGTGGATCAAACTGATCGACCAGAACTCATAAACGACTCAACCAATGAATCTCCACAATATAAAACAATTTTTATACCAATAACAAATACGCTCACTCGTATATATACACTCAATCTCGGTCTAGGGTATTACTAACCCTATCTCTACCGAGTCACGCCACAGAGCGAAGTTAATCAATTAACCTTCTGCTCTGATACCAACTGTAATGACCCGGATTTTTAGCGACTTTGGTTATCGACATAAGCACGATGTTGATAACCAAAACACCGAAAAATCCTGGTAATTAGTGAAAGAAATTAGAGGGTGAGAAAAGATAAGATAGAAACTTAGAATAGAAGAAGAAGAAGAACACAAAATCAGAGTAACACGAATCTCACAGCGGAACGAATAACATATAATATATATAACATAACTTGAAATATACATCTGTACTTGAATATACATCAATATCAAAGTACATCACTTACAACACAGCGGAAATAACTATAGCTATATGATCCTGAAGCCTCCTGCTCCAAGCTCTTCCAGTATATCTGTAAATCCCGACTACTTGACTGCCTGTACAAATTTAGGCACCCAAGAGTTTAGGGAAAACAACAAAGTAAACTCCGGGTCAGTCATGGGACTGGTGTGAGTAAAACGGTTTAAATAGGTATATGAACAAGTAAACGATATCTCATAAGACCACTCCGCATAACGGAACGGGTTTTTCCCTTATGAGAATCCAAATTATCTTTATATCAAAAACCTTTTGATATTATAATAATGTCTATCAACACAATAAAATAATCATCTAGCAAAAACACTTTCATCTCACGTTCTACATATATAGTATATAATCAAAACCGCAAGCACGTATTGGGTAATGGATTTCCAACTATGACAAGGTATGGAACCACCTTTCGCTCGTGTACCTCTAGAAAGGAATACACTGGGTTCAACAAGAACATCTTGCAACCCGGCCACACATGACCGACCACTCATTTCGCTTGAGCGTATCGAATGTATATCACCAACAGTTGGGATCAGCAACCGTTTCCCGAATGTGACAGCATCAACAATAGATTTTTAGAAGTAAATGAAACTCTAGATCAGGTGATTATACACCCTACTTTGGTGCGACCGACTTAGCCATGCTGCCTGCCCGATTTCTGTCATTTACCGGATGTGAGGCTAGAAGCTACGCTTTATCATCACACCAGATTCACTTTGAATGCCACATCATCAAATACATCCAATCACCGATTGACGTCCTCAACAATACATTATGTGTTAGCTAAAAGAAGTTTCCTTCTTCGCTTCCACTCTTGGTACGGTTGGAGAAATCAATATACGTGATCGTGTGGAAATACTCTGTCAGACATCCGCTCATACAAGTCATCCAGGAACAGGATGAACCGAAGGCACTATTCTGTAAACAGGATAGCCCTTGCATAACTCTGTCTTCAATTTCCTTTGGCATATATGATTCGCAACGCTTATGCCAATACAGAGTGGTTCTTTGGATAATAATCCAACCGGTCTCTCCATATTAACAACGTTAAAATGGTCAAAACTTCGATAGTCTGTGATTTAACTATCGAAGAAAACAGGTGTGCAAACAATGATTTCATTTCCAAATGGAAATTTATATCGATCAAACATTATTCAACATTTATCTCTTTATTTCATAAATTTACTTATCTCCTGTTTTCCCTATATTCAATATTTCTTATTTTCTAGATTTGGAAAATATACGTTATTAACAATGGAAAACATTTCCATTTCTTGTTTTCTTCATTAGAAAACATTTCTGGTTTCTTATTTGGAAAACATTTCCAAAGCTCCTTCATTGGACTTAGACAGATATTTAAACAAACATCGCTATGCCAACTCAAACCATTTCCTTTACTACCGAACCTTAACTATTCCCTAGTTAAAACGAAGCCAATCAAGTTGGGGTAGAACTACCTCTCAGACCTTAACTGAACAACATTTCTAACTTTGAAATAGGCAAAGTTCACTTTATATCCATTTACTAACTTCCTTACTTAACCCTCCTTCAAATGGCTATATTCGATTGACTCTTTTTACTTTAACACTAATCGACTAAACTAACATCGATTAACTCTATTGGACTAACACTATTGGATTAACTCCATTTCACTTAACTCCTTTCGAATAAACTATATTCGATTAACTCCTTTTACGTTATTCTCTAATCGGTTAACTAACATCGATTAACTCCTTTTTAACTTTATTCTCTAATCGATTAAACTAACATCGATTAACTCTATTTGACTAATGCTATGGATTTACTCATTTCACCTAACTCCTTTCGAATAAACTATATTCGATTAACTCATTTGCTTTCTATTCGAATAACTATATTTGATTAACTCATTCTTTTGATTTACCATATTCAATCTTTTTCTTTCGAATACGCTATATTCTATTTAACTCCTTTGCTTTAACTCTAATCGATTAAACTAACATCGATTAACTCCTTTTAACTTTATGCACTAATCGATTAACTAACATCGATTTACTCTTTTTACTTTAACACTAATCGATTAACTAACATCGATTAACTCTTTTTACTTTAACCCTAATCGATTAAACTAACATCGATTAACTCCTTTTAACTTTATTCTCTAATCGATTAACTAACATCGATTAACTCTTTTTACTTTAACACTAATCGATTAACTAACATCGATTAGCTCCTTTTACTTTAACTCTAATCGATTAAACTAACATCGATTAGCTCTTTTTTCTTTAACTCTAATCGATTAAACTAACATCGATTAGCTCCTTTTTACTTTAACTCTATTCTCTAATCGATTAACTAACATCGATTAACTCTTTTTTTACTCTATTCGAATAAACTATTCATTTATAAAGATTTACTTTTAGTAACAGTTCTTCACTTTACAAATGATTTCCCTTTTATAAAACTCTATTCGTTTTAAAAACATCTTTCCCTTTTTGTTTACTTTCGAAATATTTTCTTTTATAAAATCTGTTGATTTTATAAACTCCCTTTATTTCAATATACATTGAAAAAAAATCCTTTTTACTTCACAGGGTCTTTTATGATATTTAAATATCGAATAAAAATGATCAACATCATTCCACACCCATAATCCATAACAGATTATATAACACATCATATATCACAATATATGAAAACAGTAAAATAAATGTTGAGGAATCCGGTCGGATTCCTCCAACCTGTTTCCCTGCATCACAGATGTTAAACAATATAGATAACATCACTTTCAGTTCCATATGATATATTCTGTTAAACAGAATCAATATAGAAATTCAACTAACTGACTAGCAGTTCAATCAAACAGTCAACACACAGTCAATCAGCCAATATCTAACAGTTCTAAAAATACAACATGAAATTATAATTTTTCTGAGTTAGTGAGATTTACTCACATTTGCGCGTTAACCGATAAATATCGGTTTGCGTTCATTGATTCAGTCGAACAATTTCTTTCACCATAAATTGTAACGAGCTCGGATTGACTCGCGGTCAGTCCCATTGTGTTGCTCCCGTCCCCACGATCCCGACGGGTCTTGTTTTATTGAATTCTGTTGCCGTATGGAAAAGATATACTAGTTATAAGTTAACATACTTATTTAAATTTAAATAAACCAAATTTGAACTTAAAGTTGGGCCTTAGTGTTCATTACAGCCCAAAACCCATATCATTTCTCACACGTTCAAACCTGAATAGTTCATCCTCTCCCTTCCAGTTGACAGAGCCGCTCCCTTAAAACACACAATTATCAATCTTGATCCCCCAACCTTTGAACCCGTATCAATATTTAACAAAACCAGTGCACCCTCCATATAAACAAACCGCACTATAAAACTCAAAAATACTCACGTCACGGTCCCTCCATGCCTCACGTTATCACCAGCACTCCGTTCCACTTCAGCTCGTCCCGCTCTTCCCCATGAGGTCCACCCGGTCTCCAACCTTCCCAGGCGTGCACTGTACTGCTGACCAGTGACCGATCTCCGCGCTCAACTCCCCTTTAAAGACTGCACTTCGCTTATGCAACACACACAGATTCCGCTCCATTCACCTTCATTCTTCCTCCAGGACTTCACGAACCCAACTCCAGTATCATGTCTCGGGATTTTTAGATTTATCAATGAATTTCTGTTGATTTCCCAAGAAAATCATTACTGGAGATGGAAGAAAAAGAATGCGGCGGCTGATGAAATGAAGCGTGGACTTTAGATTAGGTTATAAGGTGAGCGTTACGTCCTTTTTATATAGGATTTTGTGGACAGGGAATATTCCCCGGAATAATCCCTTTCCATTTCATTTCGATCCATTTTAAATTCGTATGATTTCCATTTTTGACAAACAAAGCTAATCTTAGCATAAAAACACATTCCGGATCCAATGGGACAGGTTTCGTCGAATTCCGACACCGTTTGCGAAAATCCTTTAGAAAATATCGATGAAAAACACCGAGCAATAATTCCTAACAATTCCAAAAAAATCCTAAAAATATGAGGCCTTGACGCTTCAGTAGACCTCTTCCTAAGGTTTCGTATGAAACTTGTTTCGTTGAATTTCGAGTTCGTTTGACCAGTTAACCATTCAGTTTAGTTTGTTTTAAGTTAAAAACATAGCGTACCGTACTTTGAAATATTCTGTTCACGTAGGGACTGTTATGGACAGAACCAAATATACCATTGAAATGAGTGACGTGCCCTGGTCCCAAAAATGTAATAATACCAGTAGATGGACTCATATTGTGAAACCCCGAAATGTCGATACAGGGTGCCAAATACTCCAAATAAAAAGTTGCTTATTTAATTAATTAAAAATTACCATAAATTTCTAAAAATTAAATTATCACTACTTCCCAAAAGAACCTTGTCTAAATTCAAAACCGATATGCAGTTATAATGAAAAACCCTTTTATAACATAAATAAAGCGTTGCGAATTATAAAGGGATTCCACAGCGACTTTTCGAAAATTTGATTTGGACGTAAATCAAAATCTACACAACGAAATCCCGATTTTTCTCTTCCATTGGAAAAATATACTCCACCAGCTCCACACGTTTCTTGTTTCACAGAAATCCGACTTCAAACGGTCCCTGTACATTCAGTTGAAGTTCGAATCGCCAAATCGCGAACTGCAGCGCCATTTCGAACTCGATTTTAATTATAATATAATTATACGTTCAAACTGTCGTTTATATAATATATTCGTTATTCTAGTTCAATTCTACACTGAATTAAATATCACAGATGATCCAGTTCGCACCAAATCGCCATTTCAGCCAATTCTGATTATTTCAGAATTAAATATATTATTTAATTTATTATTTTAATTAAATATTCATCATAATTAAATCCCACGACCATTAAATTCACTATACCACTATTTAAATAATTAAATAAATTAATTATAATACCTCAGCCAATGCGGGTCATTACACATATACAAATCCATGTTCTTCTCTCTGGTCAAAATTGAGCTGTAGATTTCTCACGACTATTTCCTTCTTCCTTGTTTCCAAAGCTTCAGTAGAATAAAAATAATGTATCCTCTCCCTTTAAAATCCACATCTCCAAATCCATCCACTTCCAGCCAAAATGACCAACACAGAAGTTGTCTGAATTATCATTTCGGATTTTTAGAGATCAGTAAAACAAATTTTTGTGGACTATCAAAAGAGAAATCTCTATTTTACAGTAAAAGAGAAAATGGGTTCAAAGAGCTTTGAAAAATCATAACCCAAAATCTGTGAAGAATTGAATTGCGCCGTTACCCCCATTGAGATCAGCAGAGCGAGTAGTATTTTTCATGTGGTTTCGAAGCGATTCCGTGTCGATGATTTTTGAAGTTGGAAACTAGGGTTTGAAACGGACGGAGAATCAAGCATGGATATGGGAAACGAAGCTTGGCATTGCGTTGAGATTGGAGAAAGCTTCGATGGCGTGAAAATAGGCGGAGTTCGATGCTTGTTTGAGTGGTGCGACATATGGAGGTCGCGATTTTTCCAATCCTCCAGGCTTTGGGATCACGGTTGTATTTCGATCTGAAGGGCTGGAGTTCGGGCGATGTTGTGCAGTCAAGTGTAGACATGGAGAGAGTCATGTTAGTGAGCTCGAATTTGAGTTTGGTGGAAAATTCGGTGGTGTGTGTATGAACGGGCGTGCACAACGATGGGTTCGGGTACACAGATCCGAGAAGAAGAAGAGGAGGGGGAGAACGGGTTGGGCTCGGTCTTGGAGCTTTTGTCTTGGGCTTGGGCCTAAGTGAATAGGTAAAATTCTTTTATTATTTTAAGTTAAAGTGTAAACTTGTGAAGCCTATATCTAGCCCATATTAATCTGAATTTACGCACTATCAAGTTCATGAGAATCGTATTAGAAAATAAAATCCATTAGTGTATAAGTTCGGTAATTTTCATTAAGTATAAATTTTAATAACAATAAAGTAAATGGACTTTATATATATATGACAATATATAATAAATAATGTTATTAATTCAATTCTAATACATATATAATTAGCAGAAATCACCGACTGCTAATCGAAATAGGATTGGAAGAGGAAAAGTTGTTCGTCCTGCCAGTAAAGAGGTTGGAGCTGTACCGGTGAGAACATTTAATCTAATTTAATTACTTATTAAATTAGTTGTTATTGAATAATTATAATTAGTTGAGATTTATTATAATTAGTTGTTGGTTGGATATGGATGTTCTTGTGTGAATGGATGTGCATGTAAATTAGATGACACTGAACACTGAAAAGCGTTATTGACTATAACGCCTGTGCACATCTGAATTGTTGATATTGACAACGATTATAATCCATGATCATCCAACTTATATGGTTGATTTATTATGTTTGTATGATGCACACACAATACCTTGGTTGTGGAATAAGACAGATGATCGACTCAATGTTCCTTCCATATGAATGGAAATTTGATTTTTAATATTTAAACATTATTTTAAAGTCCAGTTTATTTGGAAAGAGATTTGGAAATTTAAATATAATTTGAATTTGAAGTTGTTGTAAACTTGGAAACCGATGGACCATTTATGAAATTCAAATTTAAATTTAAATTTAAATAAAAAGGTTTTTGAATTCTTATGGTTTACAACGTATTTCAATTTGAATTTTGATTTGGAAATGATTTTGATTTAAATTAAAAATCGGTTAAAAAAATTTAGTTATTTTGAAATTTTAAATTTAAATTCAGAAAGGATTTGAAGGAATTATATTTAAATCGTTTTAAAACGCGTTGCTGCGCGACAGTTTGTAAATATCGATTTAAATTTTTAAATGATTATAACTGGACCATTTGAAACCAGTTTGACTTGAAACAAGAATGTTTATTTATAAATATTAACAGTTTTGAATAGAAAAGAAATTTTCAAATTTCAACGTACTATTTTCAAGTTATATTCAAAATACTTTTCGAAAAGGTCGATGTACGCGCAGTTCAGCGGCCATAACGGAAATTCAAATAAAACCAGCTTTAAATTTAGAGAGAATTCATGATAAATCTTACTTTATTAACTAAGAGTAATTTGAAATGAATTATTTGAATTTTTGAATTGATTTGAAATCGATTTGAAATAAATGGCTATTGCAGCGTCTTAGTAATGTTCAAAACGTTATCATATCCAAAGACAAATAGGTTTTGAAATTTATAAATCATAAACAATTATTTTAAATGGTTAAAGGATTTTTTATGGTTGAAAGATTTAAGTGATTAAATACTTGTATATGGTATTATTTATCAATTCTAAAAGTTAGAATTTAAAGGGGATGAGTTGGATAAAGTTTGTGTCGGATGTTCGATATGTAATTCCAATGTTGAACAAACATTATCAAAAGCATTAGGAAAATATTTACATCAAGGTTCTGATAGTGCTTGTTGAATTGTGAATGGGTATCAAATATAAGTCAATGCAACTCTATCAAACTCATGTCTGAATGTGAATTATTGGAATTATCGTAATGGAATTGTAATTCAAATAAGGATTGGAAAATTGGAAGATGTAAGGATGGAATAAAGAAGCATGTTTAAAGTGTAATAATTGGGTGGTTATGTTTGAAATAAAGGATTTGTAAATCGAATATTTGATTTCAAAGAAAGAGTTAAGATGATAACAGAAGTTATGATCAATCCAACCTTGATTTGTACATGAATAAATGACGATTGGAAGGAAATTTGAATTAAAACCCAGTGTGGTCCATAACCATTGTTTTATGAATACGCTTATTACTTGTAAAGACCAGGATCGGATTTAAGTCTGAAACCATTCCAAGTAATAATACGACTCATGAAGCAAATTCAAGACTTGGAATCGACGAATAAAGACCGTGGTTTTTCCCATTGAACGGGCTGATTGCCGATTGGTTTTTTTTATTGATAGCTACAGTAGGGAGATGTCCCTATTATCGGAGTGGCATGAAGTCTGAACGTATGGGGAGAACTTTCGGATTTTGTTCCGTTCATACCCAGGATGTACTTGTATGGATTGTGTGTCTGACATTGTAATTGACGGATAACACTGATTTCCGTTGATATACATCTGGTTTGTGACGTATGAGCTCGAAGTGGTTATGTATGGATGGAAATCAGTGGTCATGTGGTGAATGGACAATGTAACATACTTAAGATATGAAATGAGCTTGTACGATCAAGGCATTGCTCCTCTAGTCACGCTTTGTATATGACGTGACATCGACAAACCTCACACCCTGGATGATGAGAAACTGGCAATTAGGTTGTGTGTATATATATGAATTGATGATGACCGCTGCAGCAGTGGGAAACCACTTATTACTTATGGAATTGGGTATGTTCGAGGGGCCGTGTATGGTCTAAAACCGTTGATCTACCTCGCGACTTGTATTGATGTCCACGTCTGGATGAGAAACCCGTGATTACGATTCGTTTATATTCCGATTGATCTTTCGTGCTAGGAATCATCAAGTTGGAAACTCAAATCTCCAATACGAGCCATACGATTTTGGGTTGTATATATATGGCGACATATTATTATGGGTATTATGCCGTCTTGGATTAATACATTTATTTGCGAAATGGTTTTCCACACTATGTAATAGTATTGGAAGAGGATATTTGTGTATGAAGGCATTTTTGGTCATCATAAGATAAAACTTGCCCAACTGGTGTGCGCTTGCATTGTGTGATGTGGGACGAGCTTATGATGGCTTCACTTTCAAAAAGGTCATTGTGTATTTATATGCACGGGTGTTCACATGGATTAAACCCGTTCCGCATTAGCGGCATGGTCCGGTGAATTTCCCAACTTTAAAATAAACCTTAAAGCAACTGTTTTATTTTCTTCCACCAGTCCCATGATTGACCTGGAGTTTATTGTTCCTTCCTAAACTCTGGGTGCCCATTAATTTTTATACGGATAGCTAGTAGTTTAGTTTTGCAGTTATAGATCGTTGGAGCGAAGTTCAGAGCATTTTCTGAGTTGGAGTCCACGCCAGAGTTGAAGCTCCCGCTGTATCTTTTGATCTTCCGCCGACCAGTATATTTATATTTTTCTTCCGCTATATGTTTAGATTGTAACTCGGATATTCAAGTAACTCTGATGTAATATTGTTTTAAGCAATGAAAAGTTCTGTTATTTTGTTTAATATATCTATGTACCCATAACAATTTGCTTTTTGAATGGTTTAAGTTGGTTTAATTACTGGCGAGAACCGGGAAAAAAGGTGGATCGTTACATAAAGTATTTTCTACGGTAGCACCATGAATAGCGCATAGCAAAACAATACCTAATTTAAAGTATCAAAACTTTATTTTTCCTCATGAAAACTTACTTTTGCCAAACGATAAAAACATGTCATCTTAAAAAAGTGTAAATCATTTTTTTTAAATTACAAAAACTGGAGTAGATAAGGACAACTATTTCTCATTCAGGTTTACAACTTGTTCTTGCCTATAAGGTCAATTCAGTTTCTTACTACAAGGTGCAAACATCTACTTTATTCTTAATTTCTACAACTTATTTTGTCCACCCAACAAAATTTCTTGTCAAAACAATTTATGAAAAATGATTATCAAAATAATAAAGACTTCAAAACTTTCTTTACTGAAAATTCTAATTTTCAACAAAATGCCTCATCAAAATGCAACCTTTTCTACGTTTTTCTTTTTAATCCTTTCATACAATATAACAAGAAAACTAGCGATCTATATACGCTCTATAATGTGCACCTTTTACCGAGAGAATTTTATTTTAGACAAAATTTTCATAAGAAATCACTATTTCCAAAATATACCCCATTTTACATTAAAACTCGTTATGTACTTTTCTAATGTGTTCTTTACATAACTATAAGTTTAAAGATTAAAACTTGAAAACACCATACAAAATCTTTCAAAAGCTTTTATAATTTCAAGTTTTTAAAAGTTAACAATGGGGCTAGACTCAAAATGGGTTTCTAATCTTAACTAGGCTTTCCTAGACAATGCCACAAAGTCAATTCTCTCAACCATATATATTCCTAATCCATTTTTTTCTTTTTAACCTTTTCTAACCCACTAATATGAATATTAACATATGGGATCCACCTTTCTCTATTTCAAAACATACTGTACACTTCCCACCTAAATTTACCTAAGGGTCTCAAATTTCCACGTTCATTCTTTTAGTGTACAAACCAGATATCCCATCTTTAACCATATTATGCTTTCTCCATGTAGTGGGTTGCTCTATGGATCTAGGTATATTTATATTTTTTAAATACAAATACGCTCACTCATTATTTATACATGAATCCTAAACCTAGGCTCTGATACCAGATGTAACAACCTGAATTCCGACAAACTGTTTTTTTTTTCAAAATCTAATCTATCGAAACTCATGTTGGTTTGTTTGATATCCTGTAGAAAAAACAGTGATAAGAAAATATCTTACAACGGAATGGATAAAATATAATATAATCAAAATATAGCCTTACCATAGTAATAATACTGCCTAACCAGTATCCGAAGGGTATCATATCTCAGCCACAAATCTAACTTGCGGGTATATATGAGGAGGGGTCAGAACACAAGTTCTGGTGACTGGATTTAAAAATTTCTGGATAATCCTACATATACAGTTCAATTACAATATCTTATTATTATGTTACTTGGGTTAAAAACACTCAAGGCTTACATACACGTCGTACTCATCTAATTTCCAGTGGATTAACCTAATACAGTATATATGTAGTTACCCCCAATATTAAGGTACACTCCATAGTACCCTACTCGCACGGTCTCCACCGTAACGCCACAGAAATATACGCAGTTCTTCATCCTACGCCGGAGCAACATACGGATATCTATATAACGACGCTACGTTCCGCATAGATCTTCCATCGTCATGCTACATAAGCATAAGGACTACCATCTTCGAACCATTCGATCGAATCAGATTCCATCACAGAGTAATGCCCTACAGTCTACGATACACCACCCAAAGCAGACATGCATGCATCTAGACTTTCCCACGTACATATCATTAATCGTACTCGTTGCCTTAATCGTACATATCCTCTACTGTGCATTGACTCCCGTGGCAGGGCTATACAAGAAACATAGAACTCGATCGGGAGCTTTTCAGATAGGGGAATTTTACTATACGGGGTTATTTACCTTACACAATTAATTTCTGGGACACGGCCGTTAGATAATTATTTTCCAAGACATTATTTACTGCAAAAAAATTTACATGACACGTCTTGATTAACTTCTTCTTTCCACCATTTTTCATTCAAAAATTTGAGCAAATCGCAAATTATGTTTTATCCAAAATCGATCCATTTCCCTTAAATTTCATTAAAATTTTGCTACGATGAATTTTCTTACCATATTCTCTGATTGATTTTTGGATTTTATTTGTATCTAATTCTAATCTTTTTTTTACTTAATCTAGGTTTTACTTTGGATCTGCTTATCAAGTACAACATTGCTTGTTGATCACGTCATCTTCTTCTATCGATTAGTATACGAGTAAGTTTTCTAATACCTAGGATTTACTATATTTTAAGATTTATACTTTTTTTTACATAATACATAACACATTTGTCAAACCTCCTTTACTGAATTAAGAATGTATAGATTAAAATGATCAGAAGTTCATAAAAATAAGTTTGATTGAATTTGGATGAATTTTTAACTTTTTGATGTAAGTTTGTTGATTTGAACACTTGTTATATGCTTGTAGAATTTACGCACTTGCTTATACGAAGGTATAAAACTTGTCAAATACATGATGTAGACACTAGTTATTGTAAATAATCATCCATATGTAACTATATAAAGTTGAATATGTTTTAAAAAAAACATATATGATTTTATCTTTTTAAGTACATTTTACTTTAGTTGTTTATTTATGTTGAAACTTTGTACCATAGAAAATTATTAATGTATCTGCAGTAATTACGTTACAATTTATCTACTTTAAAAGATATATGTTTTTATCTTTTCAAGCTAAGAAGTCATAGTAATGATTAAATATACAATTGCTCGCAGAATACATAATATTAGTTGCAAGCCTTACGTAAGAACTTAAATCATGTTAGAGTAGTAAACAAAAAACAAATTAACTTTAATATGTTATTAGAACATTTATGTTAAAATATAAATACATTTATCTTTTTAAACTAATCGGTCAAATATATTTTCGACATAGAAATAATTGTGAAATCATTTTAAATTGGAAAATGATGTAATAAATATAAAAGTTTACTTGTTTTGTGTGTACTATACTCTCAGTAATTTAAGTTCTTACATAACCTTTAAAAGTTTTTTAACTGTATGTACACGATTACTAACATATAACTATACTTTTTTTTAATGCAGGATGAACTATGAAAACACGAAAATCCTCTAGATTTTTTACAGAACAGCCACTATGCATTTTTTTTAATGAAGGAGGACATCAACGCATAAATATCAGACCTATATCAAGTTCATACTGTGAAGAGCATAGCCAAACAAGATTGTTATCAATGACTCCATTGGTAAAAAATTTCTCTCTATATTTTGTTATCATAATTATAATATGTATATCTTTATTATATTATATTTCACTCATGAGAATTTTCCATCATTTATTATATATGCCTCTGTTTTAATAAAAGATGAATATACTTATCTTTTTCATAAAGTATGAGCATAGTGTATTAAATTTTTTAAAAACATCATTAACTGTATATCGGACCTTACTTTAAGAAAATTAGCAAAAAATATTATATGAAAGATTTAATTTTAACCCACTAGACAAAAATGATAAATCGACTTATCTTTTTCAATTTTTACACGATAATGATACCAGCTATATTACTATTTACACTAATTTATGAAATAAATGTGTTTGAGAATCTTGTTTTACTTGCTGATTATGTAGGAAAATAATTTATAAAAATTGTTAAAGAAATTCATTAAAACTAAAAGCTGGCACTTGTAATGTCATTGAACTAGTTTATGCTCATAAACTAGGTGATAACAAAGAGTTTTAGAAATAAAAAATATAACATATTTTTTTTTAAATGCAGAACTAATAAAATTTGTAAATAAATTTGATTTACTAAATTCAATTCCTCTCATGTTAATTGTTACTAAAATAGGAAAATTCTGAGTCACCAAACAATATATCACCTACTAGAACAGAAGATAACAACGTAGAAAATTCTGATGAGGAAAGGACAGTGACACAAGAATATGAAGGAGAATCTACTAATACAGAAGAAGCCAAAAAGTATGAAATTCAACAAATACAAAGAAGTTAAAAAAAATTCAATATTCAGGGACGTACAGATGTAATTTAGATGTTGTTTTCAAAATAATGTAAACAATTAAGAAAGAAAAAAAATCCTCTCTGCTTGCACAAAAAGATTCTTGGAAAAAATACCTCTCAAACACTTTTTCAATGTTTTTCTCGAAGATACTATATCAAGGCAAGATATGAGAAAGAGTGTAGCAAATTTGGATGATATAATAACATCTTATGATACTACAAAACAAGCTTTCCGATTTGGTAACAGATTGATGAAATTAAAACCAGAAGAAGTTAGTCTTATATTTGGAATGTCAATGGATGGAGAGGATTTATTTCCAATAACTGCATCAAATAAAGCTACAACAATGTAAAAAATTTCAGATTTTTGGACAAAGAACTTTGAAGAAGAAGACATCGTAAGTCAAAAAACAGTGACAAAAAGATTAAATAAAATGATAAAAAACAAAGATGGTAGCGTTGATTTAGTAAAGCTATTATTTCTACTGTTGATCATAACATTTGTATTTTCGAACAATCAAAGCTACTTAAAAAGGGAATTTCTTCCTAAGATCCTCAATTTGAAAAAATTCAGTTCTATTTCTTGGCCAAGAACAATATATGAGAATGTTTTCCCACACTTATCTGTTATTTCATTATTACAAAAATATAAATGTATATATCTTTTTATTACAGTATTGGTTTTGTGAGAAGACAAAAGTAATAGAAGAAAAAGAAAACCTTCAATAAAAAATCCCAAGGATGATAAAGTGGGACTTTTTTAAATTGAAGGACATGGATCTTACAACACTTGACAACAATAAGATATAAATGTATTACTTTACTATTTATTTTATTTAAAAGATATATGTTATTATCTTTTCAAGTTTAGAAGGGACATTAATTATTAATTCAGTAGTTGCTTATGGAATACATAATATTATAATAAGCCCTCTGAAATAAGTTATAATCATGATAGTATAATAGACGAAAACAAATTAAGTTCAATATTTCAATAGATCATTTAGCTTAAAATATAAATACATTTATCTCTTTGAACTATACAATCAAATATATTTATAACATTGAATTGATTGTAGAATTATTTACATTCATGATAAAAAAATTAAGTACCTTGATTATTTACAGCACTTGACAGCAATAAGGTATAAATGTATTACTTTACTATTTATTTTATTTAAAAGAAATATGTTATTATCTTTTCAAGTTTAGAAGGCACATTAATGATTAAATCAATAGTTGCTTATAAAATACATAATATTAGTGATAGGCCTTCTGAAATAAGTTATAAGCATGATAATATAATAGACAGAAAACAAATTAAGTTCAATATGTCAACAGATCATTTACCTTAAAATATAAATACATTTATCTTTTTAAACTATACAATTAAATATATTTATAACATTGAATTGATTATAGAATTTTTTACTGATATGTAACAATATTTAATTAGAAATATCCTTCATGCAGATTTCAAAAAATAATTCAAATATAACTTCAAAGGAGAAAGAGTTTCTTTCAAAAAAATTAATACATCCAGTCGTAGAAGATGAAAGACCAAAGAAGATAAAATTATCTGAAAATGAAGAAATAGAAAGGCTGAAAGAGCTAGAGACAAAAGTCAGTTTTTAGACTGATGAGATGAATAGTGTAGTAAAACAACTAGATGAGGAGAAGAATTTAAGGCAAAAGGCTGACCAAAGACTCCAACAAATTGAAATCAAAGTTCAAAAATTGGAAAATCATTAATAGCATAATGTGGACAATTCTACTGAATTTGAAAACATATGAAGCAGGGAAAAATAATTGGTATGGTACATATAAATAGTTCTGCTAACTTTCCATATTTTGATCTGATGGAAACTCAAGATTTAATTATATATACTAAAGACAGTTCAAAATCTGAAGATATCGAAGAATATACTGAAGATAATGCTAATGAAATTCCTATTTGTGTTAAAGATGTCATCCTTAAAGAACCAAAAAAAGAAGAATCACAAGAATATTGAAAAATGCCACTCCTAAAGCATCTTACAGACAAAAAGCAAGAAAATGTCAAACTTTTTTTTCAAGGTTGTTGCAAATAACAAGTAAGTAATGAAACATTACTATTTTACAAATCAACCTATAGAGTTCAGTTGACTTTTTTTACTTATTAGTTTGTTATGGTAAATTGTGTGGTATTACACTACCAAAAGCATGGTGTTGATAAAAATAATGTTTTAAATATCACTATCAACTCTTAGTATACTCAACACCAATAATTAATTAATTAATTACACTACATCTATTGTAGTTGGCTTTTTAACAGTGATTAATGTTAAGAAATGACTGAAATTATGTAAGTTTAGGTTTTCTTATATGTTGTGGTTTAGGAGATTAAAAAGATATTCAACTTTATCTTTTTATTTTATATTATGCAGCTATTTATTTTTTTGAATGATTATTTGGTTATTATGGTTTTCTGAATTATACGATATGTTATTTTCAAAAGTAATATTTGATAATTTGATTTTTTCAGAATAAATTTCATAAAAAATAAATGCATTTATCTTTTCATATTTCACTTAATTATTAAAAGATAACAGAAAAAGTTTTCAAAGATAATTGCTATTTTAGTAATTATGTTTCCATACAAAAATCTTATTTACATATCATATCTGTGTTAACAAAAGGTATAATAAATGCAAGCATCTTATTTTTCAGCGATGAAGCATTTAGTTGTAATGATTAAAACAACATCACCATAACAAAAGATATGATAGAAGATCTCCTATATGAACAGAGTACTTTTGGTCAAGTACAAAAACCAAAACTTTCCTTTAGTATAAATTTTGTACTTTACTCATATTATTATTCGAATGTAGATCATTATTGGTTTTAGTTTCGGAAAGAAAAGCAACTAGATCAAAGCAATAGTATTATGTACGTTAACACAACAAAGACACTAAGTGAACTATATTCTCAAATTAACTTATTTTATTACAAAATACATTTTCTAAACCAATTTTTTAACAGATAAGTGCAACAGATGGAAACTGGGAAAATATCTTGACAAAACACTTCAACCCTTTTATCGAAAAATTAATTTTAAATCCATTATGTTTCAACATCTTATTCCCAATACATAGGAATGAACATTGGAGCCTCCTTGAACATACAAAATTTGTCATTAATGTGGTAAATAAATATTCTCAAAAATTATATTTCATATATTTGTTTATATTTATTCTAACATACAGTGACTTTTTGTAGAAAACACCAGTGAATAACCTAAATGAAGAGCTTAAACAAGAAGGTCACAAAACAATTATCAAAAAGTAGACACATCAAGTGAATGTTGCTTGTGCTCAACAAACCAATGGGTAATTATACAAATAGTACAATTTCATGATACATATTAAGATATAGAAGAAACAGATTACAATTCATTATTATAATAAAAAAGATAATATGCTTTATCATTCTATGCAAAGTACTAAATATCAATATTTTAGGTACGATTGCGGAATTTATGTAATGATGTTCATGCAAAAAATTGCACATGGAATGGAGAGTACATTAAATATTACTGTTGGATAAGCTACTGCATTCAGAGCAAAGATAGCTGCAAATATTCTCAGTGATGAACCATACTGTTGGACAATTGAAATTTTTTGCAGCTCTAGTCCAACTCTTAAAAATGTTTGAACTAACAAAAAATTTCAGAATCCGTAACAATTGATTTTAACTATTAGATATTACAATTGGTGATGAATTTGTAATGCCTTATACCAATATTTCAATAATTTGTACTGCTTAACTTTTTAAACGGTAAATGCGATAATGCTTATGAGCATGATGATTTTTACTTTTACTTAAATTGTCATTCACTACATTTTTCTGCTACTATGTTGAAAAAGATAAATCCTTTTATCTTTTGTTTATCATTAATACTTAATTAGTAATATGTTTCCTAATTCCATTTTTCTACACAGCAAACAAGTGCAATATGGGCAACTTTTCCTAGATAAGAAGACGCTTTAATATTTGTCCAAACACATGCAAACACTAACATTTTTTGCTACCTAGATCATTTGAATGCACAAAGTAGGTTCCTAGTTTCTACATATGAGGAGTTTTGGAGAAGGTTCAAGAGCATGAATCCAAGGTTACGTCACCATTATGAGATTATTCAAGTCGGACTGCCTTGCCACTTGTACTATGATCTGGAGTTCAACAAAAATATTAACACTATACAAAATGGCGATGAAATGATAGATATGTTGATTTCCATCACCTTCAAAACTTTGAATGACATATACAAAATAAAGGGAAATGAAGATTAGGTTATAGAGCTTGATTCATCTAATGGAGAAAAGTTCTCTCAATATTTGATAATTCGTATCCCAAATATTACCTTCAAAGACAACTTGCATGTTGGAGGATTCATCTCTAAGGTTTGCTCATGTATAAAAAAAACAAGATTAACTGATTCACAATTTGAAAAACTTTACATCAACAAAGATTTAAGCTCTTCAGAAAATATAAAGAATATATTCATTGATACTAGAGTTTATACCCGTAATCATTGTTTTCGTCTTCCATTCTCAACAAAAGCATGGATGAATGCTATACTACTGCCAAGCAGACGCTTTGGATGTAACAATCTTAATGATGAACAAGTGTTTACAAAATCACTTATTTGCAACTTAGAAGATAATTTAGATAAGCTATTAGAGTGCGAAATGGATTTGAAATCTTACAAAAGATGTGACGGCTCGCCCCGCACCAGCCGGCATTTCCTCCGAAAGTGCGCTGTACACATGCCCGACTAGTACGGAACGGTCGCCAAAGATAAGAAAGAAGAGAATGAACTAATCGAAAACCTGTAGAATGTCTCACAGCGCGTGGAACAAAATATAATAATAATATAATTGACATAAAACAGGTGAGACAGTGCATAAGTTGATAACTAAAACCAACATCAACATCATCATCATCATCAGAGCAGCGGAAATCCAAATACAGCTTATTACAACTTTCCAAATTACTGTCTCTAAACAAAAGGAAGAAAGGTACACCACAAATGCCCAAAGTAGTGACCGCAGCAACACAGGGAGAATGTCTATATATATATCACACGTGGAAGCCTCCTGCTCGTCTCGGTACAACTACTCGTGCATACCACCTAACCTGTCTCTAGTCTGCTCGTGAGAGCACCCAGAGTAATAAGAAGAGACATAAAACTCTGGGTCAGACAAAAAGTCTGGTATGAGCGATAAGCTGCTAAACAAAACAATAACAGGTATACTAAACCTGGACCTGCAACCAAAGAGTTAGCACTACATACCGCACAACACTCTAAGGTGCCACTGAAAAGATGGTGTAAAGATAACGGGGGTGGGGGTGTGCATGTCATAATGATGGCAAAAAAATCAGACATAGCAACCATCCACATATCTCTCACTCAGTGTGTAAAGCATACGATATCCACCACTTTGATCACTAGACCCATCGAAGTAGTGACGGAGTTCGACTTGTACAACTACTGCTATTACCAAGCTCACCACATGGAGTCATGACCAAATCTTTACAAATGACCCCACTTCATTGGTCTATAGCTCTTTAGTCGTACCTAGCCCACTGTGGCCCTGAATCCGTTCACGTACCCCCTACACATAGTAATCCAAAGTTACAGATATCGACAACCCCTTAGCACGCGTCCCGCAGCAAAGCCCAACTCATGAAGCTAACTCTTTGGTTCCCAACTGGATCCTAAGTACAAACTTCCATTTGGACCACCTTTGCATCTCGGGTTTTTAGTCATCACTGGATCGGTTCGGTTCCTCCCTTTACTTTGCTTTGGATCGTACTCCCATCAGGTTTAGATCGTGCTCCCCCAGTTCAGTTCGTGGTCCACGCCTCATGTCCAAGCTCCACAGTTCAGATCAAAATGCTTCATCATCTCGGATCGGGTCGAGTTCCTCAAGTTCTTCCATGGCGCATCGGTTCGGGTCGGGTAACATTGTTCGGATCGTGGACTCCCCAGGTAAGAGGATCGATCTGGAGAAGACTACACGGGTCGGGTCGGAGAAGATGCTCCACTAGCGATTCGTGGGGAAGGGCTTTACAACGGTTCGGTTCGGACTCCTTCTCTTGAGTGGTTCGGATCGCGTACGAGAGGCAGTTCACAGTTGATGCTCGTGGACCTCACACAGACGGTTCGGTTCGGAGGAGATGGCTTGGTACGTGATGTGGCTCTACGACCCCATAGGGCGATCCGATCCGGCCCTCAATCCCCGATCCGATCTGAATTCCTGCACTTTGTCCAGCGAGTTGTTTTACGCCATTCGACGGCATTTTCGACCATTCTAACTATTCTAAACAATCACAAAGCATGTCATACAGTCATAGCAACATATAGAAGTGACCATAAACATCAAAACAACAACCATAGCATGTAAATTGGATCAAACATAGCCAAAAACCCATATTTTCCTTTAAGCATGTTTAGGCAAAACTAATCATAGAATTAACAAAACTTAACCAAATTAACCCAAACTTCTAACAGAAGCCTAAAACAATATTTCGAAATTTATCAATATTTATCCAGATTTTTAACATGTATAAATTCGCTAATTATCACTAATTACCCTTAGTTAACCATAATTAGTGAGGAACTATGCAAATCACTCACCTTGGCCACAAATAAAATATCAAATCTGAAATGAATCTCTGTTTGGCGCTATTCCTAATGCAACACAGCTCTAACCTTGCTTTGGTGCTTTCTCTCCTTAATTTGATGTAGTTTAAGACAAAACTTGATTAAAAAGTGATTAGAGGTGTATTTAGATGTTGGAGGCCATTGTTAGGTTGAAGAGAGGGTTTATAACGGCTGGAAAACCGAAATGAAATGAAAACCTAACTCAACTCAGCCTCCCCATAACCCTAATCCAGAAATGGGTTATGGGCCCATTTACTAATCACCTCATTTGGCCCGGTTAAGCAGTTTTTCACCATCTGAAACTTGTTTCATCCATATCTCCCAAATGGTGAGTCCGTTTGGCTAATGTGACCACTCTACGGAAAGGTAAACCATCATTCGGAGCGAATAGAAGTGGTTTCAAGTCAAAACTCCTTTCCAATCAAAAGTTATGGCTAAAACAGTTTCAGCTAGGGGCAAAACGCTCACTTAAAAATCGGCAAAAATCACGAACATGGGAAATGACCCCAATAGTTATCTCCCAAAGTTACATGACCATACGACTTCTTATGTGAAAGAAATAAATATTCTACGATCCTGTGATGCGTAGAATGCGGGTCGTTACACTCTCCTCCCCTTAAGAAATTTTGTCCCCGAAATTCCTTAACCCAAAACATACAAAGGATCCCGCATGCCTACCAGCCACAAAACGACAATCAAACATGTAAAACAAACAAACAAGCCTATCCTAGCATGTGGAAATACTAAATCGAAGTTAAAATCTTACCAGGCGAAGAGTTCTGGATACGTCTTCCTAATGCCCTCCTCTATCTCCCAAGTACAGTCATTCTCATCCTCTCCCCACTGAACTTTGACTGGATTCACCGCTTTCCTTCGAAGTTGCTTCGTATCGTTCCGAACAATACGCATAGGCTTGCGGTTCCCAACCGCCTCGGGTTCAACCTCGATATCATCCAACTGATCAGGTGAAATAGTTACATCTGGGTCGTGTACGAACTTCCTTAACTGGGAAACATGAAACACGTTGTGAACTCCTGCCATCTTCTCTGCTAATTCAACTTTGTATGCCAAATTCCCAATTTGCTCAAGAACTGGGAATGGGCCAACAAATCTTGGTGCTAACCTGCCTCTCCTACCAAATCGTATCATGCTCTTCAACGGAGAAATCTTGACAAACACCAAGTCGCCAATGGAGAACTTTAATTCTCTTCTCCTCTCATCAGCATAACTCTTCTGCCTATCTTGGGCAGCCTTCATTCGCTGTTGGATAATCTTAATCTTAGTTGAAGTTTCTCTTATCACATCGGGTCCAAGTACAAACTTCTCACCAGTTTCTACCCAACATGACGGTGAGTTGCACGGTCTTCCGTACAAAGATTCAAATGGAGCCATACAAATACTGGATTAATAACTATTATTATATGCAAACTCTACTAGATGCAGATGGTCATCCCATGATCCACCAAAATCCAATACACAGGCTCTCAATAGGTCTTCTAATATACGATTCACCCTCTCTGTTTGACCATCGATTTGAGGATGATATGCGGTACTGAGATGTAATTCTGATCATAATGCCTCTTGTAAGCTCTTCCAAAATCCACTAGTGAACAACGGATCTCAGTTACTCACAATGCCTTTGGGTATTCCATGAAATCTCACTACCCACTTTATATACAATTCCGCTAATTTAGCTGCCGTCCTGTTTGACTTGACGGGATCTCAGCCACTCACAATGCCTTTGGGTATTCCATGAAATCTCACTACCCACTTTATATACAGTTCCGCTAATTTAGCTGCCGTCCTGTTTGACTTGACGGGTATAAACCTTGCACTCTTAGTCAATCGGTCCACAATCACCCAAATGCTATCATGGCCCGATCTAGTCCTTGGTAACCCATCAATGAAATCCATTGACACTTATTCCCATTTCCATTCTGGAATTTCTAATGGTTGCAACAAACAACTAGGCTTCTTTTGCTCAGCTTTAACTAGCTGTCAATTCATGCATTTGGATATAAATTTCCCAACGTCTCTTTTGATCCCTTTCCAGTAGTAAGTTTGCTTCATGTCTCGATACATCTTGTTACCACCGGGGTGTATAGTCAGTTTTGAGTGATGACATTCTCTAAGCACTTCATCTCTCAATCGATTGACATTGGGTACAACTAGTCTTCCATTCTTTCTAAGCCATCCATCTCGATCAAGCCATACTTTTTCATCTCTCCGTCAGTTCCCATCATTAACTTTGAGATGATTTCCAATAGGTTAGGATCGTTCCTCTGATCGGAACCAATCCGCTCAATCAAAGTGGGTCTAATCGTCAAACTTGCTAACATTTCTGGATCCAATTCTCACTTTGGTCTGAAATCATACCCAGCGATGTACTCCAGTTGCTTCCATTCTAGAAACATAGCCCCTAAACTGGCATGTCTTCTACTCAATACATTAGCCACCGCATTGCCCTTTCCTAGTGTATATGCGATGTCGAAATCATACGAAGCCAAGAATTCTAACCATCTTTGCTGTCGGAGATTTAGATCCTTCTGAGAGAAGAGATACTTTAACGATTTACGATGGGTAAACAACTCGAATCTTTCTACCAAGAGATAATGTCTCCATATCTTCAGTGCGAACACGATCACTGCCAATTCCAAATCATGGGTAGGGTATCTTTTCTCATGCGGTTTCAGTTGCCGGCTTGCATAAGCTTCAACCCTACCTTCTTGCATCAATACAGCACCTAGCCCGGTGCCACATGCATCCGTATATACTATCATCTCTTCATTCCCCTTAGGAATGACAAGCACAGGTGCACATGTTAACTTTTCTTTTAGGCTCTTGAATGCATTCTCGCATTTTTCGTCCCAGACGAATGTTTGATTCTTCTCGGTCAATTGAGTCAACGGTGCTGCTATCTTGGAGAAGTCTTGGATAAACTTACGATAATATCCAGCTAACCCCAAGAAACTTCTTATGTCCTTTTCATTCTTGGGCGTAGACCAATCTTGTACTGTAGCCACCTTCGCAGGGTCCACGACAATACAATTCTCTGAAACAACATGGCCCAAGAAACTCACTTCCCTCCTTCAGAAGTGACACTTAGAGAATTTTGCTTTCAACTGGTATTTTCTCAACACCTCCATCACTATCCTCAAATGTTCCTTGTGTTCTTCCTCTATCCTCGAATAAACCAAAATATCATCCACGAACACAAGGACAAACTTATTCAACTGATCTCTGAATACCCTATTCATAAGATCCACAAAGTATGCTAGGGTATTGATCAGCCCGAATGGCATGACCAACCACTCATAAAATCCAGACGGCGTCCGAAATGCCGTTTTAGCTATACTCTCAGCTTCCACTCTAAGATGATGAAAACCTGTTGCGAGATCCAACTGAGAGAATACTCTCACGCCAGTCAACTGATCAAACAAATCATCTATCCAAGGTAGAGGATACTTGTTCTTCCTCATCACTTTATTCAACTCGCGGTAGTCTACACACAAACGAAGGGAACCATCCTCCTTGGTAGCAAACACAACTGGTGCTCCCCATTCAGAAACACTCCTTCTGATAAATCCCTTCTTCAAAAGATCGCTGACTTGCACCCTGAGCTCTCGCTACTCCCTTGGTGCCATACGACGAAGTGGCATCACTATAGGTCTGGCATCTTTCACTGAATCAATACAGAACTCAATCTCTCGATGTGGTGGAAGCCCGGTCACTTCCTTGAAGACGTCCGGATACTGGGTAACCACGGGCAAACCTGACAACTCACCTTGCAGGATGTCGAGGGAATTTATAAAACTTGCCATTACCCTATCACTAGGTAGACCACCAAACACTACCCTCTGCCCATCATCCGCTCTAGCTGTCACCAAAAAGTCCTCACAGTCTACCACCACCCGTATCTTTGGAGCCAATCGACTCCCAAAATAATGCCAAACCTAGTAAAGCCCAAAACAAAGCAATCACAAACAAACATGCATCCATGACTCGATAAGACCACATTACGACAAATCATACTAAGGTTAGTCGAACCACCAATCGGGTTCGTCACTACTAAAGGTCTATCGACAATCTCGGGCTCCAATCCCAACCTATCTACCAGGTCACTAGATATGAAAGAACTGGAAGCTCCGGTATCAAACAAAACTCTAACAGGAACATCATAAATAGAGCATACCTTGAATAGCGACATTCTTTCCCTTCTCTGCCGCAGTCGGGGCATTCGACGAAGAAGGAATAACATTAAGGGCATATGCTTTCACCATCTGCTTTTCATTAGGGGGTTGCGGACACTTGTCCTTGTGATGTCCCACTTGGCCACAATTGAAGCACTTCCTATCCGCTGGCTTGGCCCGACAATTACTAACATAATGACCCTTCTTACAACAGCCGAAGCACTCAATATCTTTCTTATTCTTTTTCTGGCCATCCTTATTATGGTTCTACTTCCTCATATTCTGAGGACCACTCTTTCCTCTACCACTTGCTTGTGGTTTTGGCTCCTCTACAGATGCAACCTCAGTCTTCGACTTAGGGTAAAGACTCTCGGACCTTAATGCTTTTTCCACAATCGACTCAAACGTCTCATCGATGTGGTTAATAAGCCTTTCCCCTAAGTATCCATCCAAGTCAGTCATGAACTTCTCATTCTTCTTCTCGACAGTATCAATAAGAGATAGTCCATACTTCAATAAAGTATCGAATTCTGCAATATACTCCGAGACATCTCTGCCATTCTGCTTGAGCTCCAAGAATTTCTTAAACAACACTGACTTCTGAGTGGCTGGAATGAACTTATCGCTAAAGCAAACCTTAAACTGATCCCAAGTAATCCGATCTTCGGGAGTAACAGCCTTTATAGCATTCTACCAATTCATTGCCCGTCCTTGTAGCCGACGAGATGCTAGCCTTCTCTTCATCTCATCCTCGATACCCAAGTCTTCGAAGATACGCTCGCAGCTATCCAACCAACCCTGAATATCCGTAGCCGACTCTGTTCCGTAGAACGGCTTCCCACCAAGACTACTATAATCCTTATTCAGCTTGGCGAAATCGGTCCTAGGCGCCTGCACTATTGGACCACCACCATTACCATTATTGGGAGCTGCCCTCTGCACGTCCCTAAGCATCACTCTCATAAGGCCAGTAAACATCGTCCTCATGTCAGCAACATTCCTATTATTTGCTCCTCTACCGACACCTCTTGCGTATCGGCTCATCGTTCAATCTGTAAAGAGAAAATGATTAATCATCTCCATAGTGGTGCTAGTGCAGTGCGGCTTCATTCTTAGCTTTACTAATAATATACAAATATATAGCTTTTGAAAACCAAAATAATCACAAATACGCGCTCTCTTATATGTATTATCTCTCCCTGGTGTCTTTCCCTAGGTTAACTATGCAACCTAGAGCTCTGATACCAAGTGTGACGGCCCGCCCCGCACCAGCCAGCATTTCCTCCGAAAGTGCACTGTACACATGCCCGGCTAGTACAAAACGGTCGCCAAAGAAAAGAAAGAAGAGAATGAACTAATCGAAAACCTGTAGAATGTCTCACAGCGCATGGAACAAAATATAATAATAATATACTTGACATAAAACAGGTAAGACAGTGCATAAGCTGATAATTAAAACCAACATCAACATCATCATCAAAGCAGCGGAAATCCAAATACAACTTATTAAAACGTTCCAAGTTACTATCTCTAAACAAAAGGAAGAAAGGTACACCACTAATGCCCAAAGTAGTGACCGCAGCAACACAGGGAGAATGTCTATATATATATCATACGTGGAAGCCTCCTGCTCGTCTCCGGTACAACTACTCGTGCATACCACCTAACCTGTCTCTAGTCTGCTCGTGAGAGCACCCAGAGTAATAAGAAGAGACATAAAACTCTGGGTCAGACAAAAAGTCTGGTATGAGCGATAAGCATCTAAACTAAACAATAACAGGTATACTAAACCATACCTGAACTTGGACCTGCAACCAAAGAGTTAACACTACATACCACACAACACACTAAGGTGCCACTGAACAGATGGTGTAAAGATAACGGGGGTGGGGGTGTGCATGTCATAATGATGGCAAACAAATCAAACATAGCAACCATCCTCACATCTCTCACTCAGTGCGTAAAGCATACGATATCCACCACTTTGATCACTAGACCCATCGAAGTAGTGACGGAGTTCGACTTGTACAACTACTGCTACTACCAAGCTCACCACATGGAGTCATGACCAAATCTTTACAAATGACCCCACTTCATTGGTCTATAGCTCTATAGTCGTACCTAGGCCACTGTGGCCCTGAATCCATTCACGTACCCCCTACACATAGTAATCCAAAGTTACAGATATCGACAACCCGTTAGCACGTGTCCCGCAGCAAAGCCCAACTCATGAAGCTAACTCTTTGGTTCCCAGCTGGATCCTAAGTACAAGCTTCCATTTGGATCACCTTTGCATCTCGGGTTTCTAGTCATCACCGGATCGGTTCGGTTCCTCCCTTTACTTTGCTTCGGATCGTACTCCCATCAGGTTCAGATCGTGCTCCCCTACTTCAGTTCGTGGTCCATGCCTCATGTCCAAGCTCCACAGTTCGGATCGGAATGCTTCATCATCTCGGATCGGGTCGAGTTCCTCAAGTTCTTCCATGGCGCATCGGTTCGGGTCAGGTAATATGGTTTGGACCGTGGACTCCCTAGGTAAGCGGATCGGTCCGGAGAAGACTACACGGGTCAGGTCGGAGAAGATGCTCCACTAGCGATTTGTAGGGAAGGGCTTTACAGCGGTTCGGTTCGGACTCCTTCCCTTGAGTGGTTCAGATCGGGAACAAGAGGCAGTTCACAGTTGATGCTCGTGGACGTCACACAGACGGTTCGGTTCGGAGGAGATGGGTTGGTTCGTGATGTGGCTCTACGACCTCATAGAGGGGGATCCGATCCGGCCCTCAATCCCCCATCCGATCCGAATTCCTGCACTTTGTCCAGCGAGCTGTTTTACGCCATTCGACGGCGGTTTCGACCATTCTAACTATTCTAAACAATCACAAAACATGTCATACAATCATAGCAACATATAGAAGTGACCATAAACATCAAAACAACAATCATAACATGTAAATTGGATCAAACATAGCCAAAAACCCATATTTTCCCTTAAGCATGTTTTGGCAAAACTAATCATAGGATTAACAAAACTTAACCAAATTAACCCAAACTTCTAACAGAGGCCTAAAACAATATTTCGAAATTTATCAATATTTTTCCAGATTTTTAACATGTATAAATTCGCTAATTATCACTAATTACCCTTAGTTAACTATAGTTAGTGAGGAACTATGCAAATCACTCACCTTGGCCACAAATAAAATATCAAATCTGAAATGAATCTCAGTTTGGTGCTATTCCCAATGCAACACAGCAGCTCTAACCTTGCTTTGGTGTTTTCTCTCCTTAATTTGACGTAGTTTAAGCCAAAACTTGATTAAGAAGTGATTAGAGGTGTATTTAGATGTTGAAGGCCATTGTTAGGTTGCAGGGAGGGTTTGTGGCGGCTGGAAAACTGAAATGAAATGAAAACCTAACTCATTTCAGCCTCCCCATTACCCTAACCCCAAAATGGGTTATGGGCCCATTTACTAATCACCTCATTTGGCCCAGTTAAGCAGTTTTTCACCATCTGAAACTTGTTTCAGCCATATCTCCCAAATGGTGAGTCCGTTTTACTAATGTGACCACTCTACGGAAAGGTAAACCATCATCCGGAGCCAATGGAAGTGGTTTCAGGTCAAAACCCCTTTCCAATCAAAAGTTATGGCCAAAATTGTATCAGCTAAGGGAAAAACGGTCATTTAAAAATCGGCAAAAATCACGAACATGAGAAATGACCCCAATAGTCATCTCCCAAAGTTACATGACCGTACGACTTCTTATATGAAAGAAATAAATATTCTACGATCCTGCGATACGTAGAATGCGGGTCGTTACAAAAGATTTGAAATCTTACAAAAGTATTCTTTTTCAAACCGAGGAGACTGATTACAACAGACGCATCCAAAGTGAAAAGTCAGTAAATTTTTACTCTTGCAATATATCTAAGTCCTATAATTCAGACAAATCTCCCTTTCCAAATTTGGATGAAAAAATTTCATCATTAGCATCTCATGGAACGTTTTGGGTAAAATCAAAAAGTGGTACTAGTTTTCTACACACAGCTATATAATTTATAGCAAGTCCAAAAGTAGATATTGTGAACGAATTGGAAAAGAACATAAAAGTAATCATGTTATGTACATTGTTGATTTCCAAAGAGGTGGCTACTATTAGAAATGCTACGACCCTGATTTTAGAGGCTATCGATCTCCTGTGCGACCAGTACCATGGGATGTATTGTCCAACTGTTATGATATAGTGAAGCAAGAAGGCATAACTGTGTAGAAGCAATGCTTCTATCAAACTAAATATCAACTACATAGTGACAGTAATGAATGTGGTTATTTTATTGTTAGTCTTGATAGTAAGAACATGTACAAAGTCAACAACATGTATACATATTTTTTCATCTTACACAATTTGTTCTTTTCACTAAAATGACGAATAATTAGTATGTAACAGCAAAAATTAAGATTAAACCGTGTTTTGCTAAAAATGTAAAACCATATATCTTTTTCGAATATGTTGTATATGATTATGTTGTTGTATACGATTAATTGGTGGATTTTGTTAGTGTGTATGATTAATTGATATCAGAATTGTAATCATATCAATTATTATTTCGTTACTGTTATTAGCAAAATATAAATTAAAAAGATAAACATATTTAGCTTTTTCGTCCCGTAAACCATATAATATAATAATTTAACAGTGAAAGCATTGTGCAATTATTACTAATGTATTGAAACAAAATTACCTTATAGAACATACATACTCAGATAACATCAACCTATTAAATTTAGTACATAAAACAAACTTAAAATATTGCCTTTACATGAAAATATAAATACAATTACCTTTTCAAACCTTTGCTTTTGAAAAAACAAAATAATCAAATAATCATTCAACATAACACAGTATACATTTAAGAAGGCCAAATAACCAAATAATCATTCAACAAAAGAACAAGTTGCATAATATAAAATAAAAAGATAAAATTGAGTATCTTTTTAATCAACTAACCCACAACATATAACAAAACGTAAATGTAAACTTGCAGAATTTCAGTTAGTTCTTAACATTAATCACTGCTAAAAATCAACATTCATCACATCCATATAATAAAAAATTCATTTTACCATATTATTCAAATGTAACACTAAATTTAAAAAAATTAGTCAAATACAAAGAATTTTAAACAGAAATTCAATCATTCAAAGAATAACTTCTTCTATTACGTCCTAGTTTTTTACTCATTCCACGTTTGTTTTGTTTAGCATGAAGATCAACACCTTCAATTCTATTCACTCTAGGCCTACCAACTCCACGAGCCACTTTATGAGGAAGAACAGTAAATGATTCTTCAGCTTCAATTGCTTCTTTATCAAAAGTTGGAATTGGATATATCAGATCTGCAAATTGAAAACATAAATAAGTAAATAATTAAACAATTTAAGCCTTTTTATAAGACATTTTACAAAAAGATAAAAACAATTGTCTCTTTTACTCCTGTTATGATATTGAATGAAATAGAGAATTATACAATAATTTTAAAATAATATAAATGATTTTAAAAGATAATCGTATTATAATTGTTGTGTCATCTTTACATATAATTGTTATATAATCTTTACATATAATTGTTGTGTTATCTTTACATATTATTATTAATCATTTATCATTTTAATTGTATATAAAAGACAACTGTTGCACAATATAACCAATTGTTATACTTAAATTAACTATAACAAATTACTGTTATTTTCCACTGAAGCCTAAATAACCACTTATCATTTATTAATTTTTGAAGATAATTTTTAAAAAAGATAAAACCAGTTATCTTTTTCACTCCTGTTTTGTTAGTGATACAAAAATTATCATAACTATACAAAAACTTCAATTAAGTTCACTAATAATCAACCACTAAAAGCACATCTCACATATCATATGAAAATTTCAATTTAATTACACTATACCTTTCAGCAGCCTGTTCAACTAGAGGAGTACTTAAACTTTGAGTTTGCTCTTCCATTGATTGAACTATGTAATACAGAAAAATAAAGAACAAACAATCACATTTCAATATCATATAAGTCAATTTTAGATTCAATTAAAAAGTTAGTATCGCTTGGTAAAATTATAATCCATGATTCAATTCAAAATTATAAAAATCACCTGATAAAAAAAAAGATCAACAAAATAAAAAAATCGCCTCTTAAATATCAAGAATTTGAAAATTTCATGTCGAATTGTAAAATATGAAGAAAGATGAAATTATTAAAACTCAACTGAAAGAATTAAGGATCGCAGATCGAATTTGTAAATATTGACAAATTGAAAATATCATGCTCGTGAGGCCTGAAAATTTAAAGAGATCAATATTTTTAAATAAGAGAACGGCACGCCATGTTTCTATCCTACAAACTAATTATTTAAAACCCGTGTCCTGGAAAAAAATTAAGACGTGGTTACGAACCCTTGAAGCAAATATCTTGTTTCAGATATCTGTATACACAGAAGCTAAGGTCTGCATTTTCTGTGGTTATGGTCCTACCTGACCCTCCCTCAACTAGTGAAAGATGAACAAGGTTGAGAACTAGTCATCTGGACCAAGAGAAAATAACAAACAAAAAACCCTAATTGGTCTGTCCCTCACCCATAGCCTTGATAGCAAAAGATCTATGGTCTTTTGGTTTAGCTCTCCATCTTTTCGCATTGCGCATCACGTATCATGTTGACTGTCGATGGTAGGTACCCGACGTCCTGCTATCAACAAATGGTTACACCATTCAGTTCTCAAGAGTGGTCGTAACCCAGCCTAGTCACAAGGTAACTTGGATCGTTGAATCGCCTGTGCCACCGTATAGTCGTTTGATTGCCCACTATCGTGGAAATCAAGGCATACTCACCGGGAAGAAATGCGCATACCAAACCTCTGTGAGCACAGTCGAACGTTGTCACAGCATTGAGGAGTACCCTCCACATCCCAGGATGTCGCGTGCTTCCCCTTCTAGTCCTTCGGAGCTAGCAGAATATCAGCAGAACAATAGGTAGAACAGGCGGAAAAATCAGATGGATGAGCACTCCCCTTGTGTCTCATGACACCATGATGATCTACCCGTTGGGTTATTCATCCTCAAACATATGGACTGGTCCAAGCGCCTCCGGTTAACGTGCTATTAGACCCTATGTCTAATCATTTAATTACATGCTTGCTCTTCCTCATCGAGGTTCCAGCTAACTTGGTTATTTCCAACTATAATTATTATTCAAGTTACCAAGTTCTTTTCGAGCCCCTTATATCTCTAAGGAATAGACCCCTCTTGCTTATTAATTTTGGTTACAAAGCTTAACCCTTTTACGTTCATTAATAAGCCTATAACATGTTATTCTCTAGAATGTAATCCAAGGTATGTAATCTACAATATATTAATATTATTCGTTGTTTGATTCCCTAGTTATAATAACATGTTCTACTTAATATGTAATTAAGTATATCTCAATTCACATGTTTATGTTTAATATGTCACTTGTTATTTATGATTAATTATAACTTATTTCATCTTATATATTCATCTCGTTCTTTCTTATTTAATCATAATTCCATCTTACACTGCTACTACAACTTGTAGTTGTTTACCTATTAACTTAGTTCTCTTAACTAAGATTTACTAATAAGTCTCCTTTTCCATTTATTATAACTTGTGTTATAATTTCCACTTGTCCCTAGGACAAGTCTTTAGCATATTATTCTTATCAGCAGATTTCAGAATCTCAAGTTTATAGATTACTTAATTTATAATTAAATACAACTTATTCATTTCATAAGTTATTGCATTCCTCTAATTGTTTATTATAACCTAAATAATTAGGACAAGCCTGCCTATTGTCTTTCCTTTTCCCCTTCAGGTTTATTCATAATAGGTTATTATCATTCCCTGTTCATTATATGTCTTTTACTGTTGCAGCTTTCATTCATTTCCATTCATCACAATTAGTTCCATTTATTTCTATCCTTTATTTACATATATTTATATATATGTTTATGCACTAGACCTCTCACATTAAGTCAATCACTTGTGGATGCTGGATTTGACGGGCGGTTTCGGGTAGACTTCTACCACAAGTTGGGCTTAACCTCGTGTCTTAGCCCTGTTACATGTATATTTACGCACTAGACCCCTCACATTAAATTAAAAACTTGTGGAACCTGGATTTGCTGGGCGGTTCCAGGCAGACTTCTACCACATGTTGAATTTAACCTCATGTCTAAGTGCGGTTATCATTTTCTATTTACTGTGAATTTAGGCATTTTCATTCTTCTAAATTTTTACTGTAATCTATAATTACATGTCATACTTAATAACATATTAAGTTCATTTTCTGGTTATCATGTCGCATATTCTTTCTAGCATGTAATTAATTCTAATTTAACATGTGATCATTTAATCATGTAATTATTCCAATCTAACAAATTTACATGTAATTATCCCAATTCTGCAGTTAAGGATTCAAGTATATAATATGCCACAGATTAACATGTAACTAGAACATGTATGTATACAACAGTAACCGTTTCCACATATTTTAATAGGTTTATACATTTCAGTATATTAACATTTCAACATATTAACGTTCCAACATATTAATATTTCAACCTATTAATGTTTCAACATATTAACATTTCAGTCATATTAACATTTCAACATATTAATCATTCTAGCAGATTTACATTGCATATTAACAGGGAATGTCAAACGATAAATATACCATTATCAAAAAGGTATATTTTAAATCCACTCACCGAATTGCTTTCCAAATTATGAATCTGGTCTAGATCTAGCATTTCATGGTCCTTCTAACTGAATTTAGAACCTAAACAACCATGGATCTATAATTCTTAACTAAAAGAAAAAGGGAAGAAAGAGGAGAAAATTAAATTGACCAGATCCAAGAGTTTACCTTACTTCGAATAGAATTCTGAAAACCTTCTTTGTTAACGTACATGTCGTAATAAATCATACCAATAGCTTCGTACCGTCGAGCTCTTCGAAATGATATACAATTTACTAGGTTTTGTGGAGATTTGAATTTAAAGTTTGAATTTTATTTGAACTATGGTTAAATGCTTAAGCTGCAATATGAACAAATATGTAAAACGATTTGACTACAAGTTAATGGAGAGTCAAATGGTTGCCATTACAAGGGTTGCAGATACATTTTTATTTTAAAATTTATATATATGATGTTTTATTATGAACACATATTATAGTATGTTTTTAAGCACATTAAATTTTATTTGATGTTGGTTTAATATCTTAATATGAAGGAAATATTTGAGATTGATTAACGAAGAATAGTTTGATATTATATCTTTTTTGTTGAATAAGTCAATACAGGTGCTAGTTTGTTGTCGTTGGAGTGTTGTAGATTAATATTTTGTTTGATGAAAAAAATCATAATAATATGTCAAAATTACCATAGAGAAGACATAGAATAACATAGGCAAATTTATCGTACGGACGGAATAGGAAAAATGTAAGCAACAAAGGCGTAGGGAAAACATAGGTAATTGAGCGGTGTAGGAATGACATAGAAAATGTATAATGTGCAAATGCCACCGAAAATTAAGAACCAAGAAATCAAGTTCAAAAATTTACAAAGTAAAAGAAAAAGGGTCATCTTGACCCATAGGTCAACCCCACATGGCGTTGGTCGGCTCACACAATTTCGAAGACAAGGAATCATCCAATTACGTGCCAAGCCATTGAATCTAAATTTTTGGTGAAATCTGGATGTCGATTTTTAGTTTAGATAGTTAAATCTAGGCTTGTAATGTGGTTGGACTAGATTTAGTCATCTAATCATATGGTCTGAGTTCCTCTAACATATCTATAGATTAGACGTAAGCCTAACCATTTCTGTTACACCAAAATGTGATTCCTCTGGGTTCTTTTTACCTAAGGCAAGACCTGAAATCTAAATATTTTCTAAGAGAAGTTTTTTATAAGAAGTCGTAGACAACCTAGGAGTGAGATCCAATTAGCAAGGTTATTTCTTTTTATAAAGTGAAATTGTAGTGGTTACACAATTTTTTTCTTCAGAATACTGTTATATACATATTATTTGATAATTTTATATTTCAGTTCTACCTAAATTCCAGTAAATAAATTTCTTATCCATTTTTTCAAATAAGTATATTTATTTCATTTATCCTACCTAACATTTGTATGTCTTTTTTCTCCTTTTATTTCCAATTAAATGTCAAATTTATTATCATAATTTGTAAAAGATTTTGAAGAAAAGAATCTTTTCAAGTTCATTTACTTCATATGAAACATAACACATGAAATATGGGTAAAACAAAAGTTGGAACCCCTTGATTTATTTAAATTCTAAAATCTTATTACATCAAGGGCATGACAATTATAAATTTACCATTATAATTGTCCACTGTTTGTCGCTTTCTAAAACATCATATTTCTTTTCCATTACAGCTCATAAATGCATATGTTTACTGTTAACCAGTTATTCTTTTAAAGAATTCATCTTCTGTTTTCTCTAAAATTTATATTTATAGTTCATCTAAAATAGTCAACTTCTCAAATTTCTCCAAAAATATTTATGTTTTCAAAAATCATATTTCCAAATTCTTTTCGAATGGAGCTATTACATAGTTTAAGCCTATAAATGAAATGTTCCACGGTTACATCAAAATTTCATTTTACGAAGTAATTTAATGGTATATCAAAAATCATTTTTATTGTATTTCTTAACATTTTTGATCTTTTCATCTAAACCTTATTATTGTGCATCTTATCTTTCTGCCACACCACTCTCTGGAAGTCTGTTTCTTTTATTAAATCCTTCCATCCATGTTCCTATTTTCAATTTGTTGACATTCCTAATTGTTGCCTCTATAATGTCCTTTACGTCCATTTTATCCATTAAATAACGCTTATTCTTACAGATATTTAATTTCTTATCAAAATCGAATATTCACACCTTCACATAAATGGCCTTAATTACTTTCTTAAATTTTCTGTTTTCAATATCCTTTCACCTATTGACCATTTAATGCTCTTTCAAATTTTCATATTTACTAATATGGAAGTTTATTCCATTTAACAAAAGATATTCTTCTTCTTTTTTTAAAAAAAAAACCTTAACATATCCTTATACTATGAGCATTAATTTGCCCTTATTAACGATTATCCTAACAAAATCCTATAAAGTAGGAAGTTTTCAATCTATTCCAAATTTTTAACTTTGTGGTTTTACAGTCTTATATGCTTATAGGCTCCTATATTTATATGGAAGCTACTAAATCACCGCATGGTTTCTAGGGTATTTCTAGATATTAAGGTCAATTCTTTCCTAAAAGGATCTGCATATACTATTTTCTGGAGATACACATTCTTTAAATAGACATATATACACTTATATAAAGTAAATCTTTTGAAAATTATTTTTAAAATAACTAGTATGCCTCTCATACGTATAATTCCCTGCAATCGGGTAACTTAGGATCTAATATCAAATGTAACAACCCACCAGGAATGAGCCTAAATTACAACCCAAAAAAGGCCAATCAAAACTTAGAGTCATTCTAAACAGTTTGTTAGTTCCTATAAGGATTACATAAACAAAGCCAACTAAAAATGAAACCAGAATCTCATAGTGGAAGGGGTAAAATATAATAAATGAAAATCGGTGTAACACCCCGTGTGTTGAATAACTTGTTATAATATAAAACATGGAAGAATTAAATTTTAAAATCTGAATCAGGGGAAACGGGCTATGCCATTGCGTTCGTCTCGGAAAAATACGCGAAATAGAGTCCGAGTTTTCGAAAATCGGAGTCCGTATGACCCAGTTAAGGCCCGAAGAAGTTTTCAGAAATTCAAAACAGATTTAATTATAAAAATTTAAACATTTCAGAAGAGGCAGGAAAATTCCCGCCAGGCAGAGGGTGTCGACCCTAGGGTCGACATGGGTGTCGACCCCCTCCCTAGGGGTCGACCCCCCCTGTCGGTCTGTGTGACCTGGGTGCAACCTGATGGGGTTTGGGCTATGTTTTAGGGCTTGTGACGAAATCTGACGGCTCTAACTTAATCTAGGGTTAATCTAAGGGCCTAAACTAAATCCTAATTCTATAAATACACCCTAAGACTACCCTAATTCATACTAAAATTGGAGACAACGTCGTTATGCCGTCAAAATGCAACTTGAAGGAGCCTCCATCAAATTAAAGAGGAAGATAGCTTCTCAAATCAAATACTAATCAACTCTAGCAACTTAATCTTCTTCATAGGAATGCTAATCAACAAGTTGTGAGTTTCTATAGCCTTAATGACCAATTGTTGAAATGATTATGATAGGATATAATGAGGTTATGGCTATGAATGTGGATCAATGCTAGTTATGTTATCATATGCTATGTGATTATGATGCTATGCAAGTTATGCAAGTTGTATGCTATGTGTTCATGATGCTATGCAAGTTATGCAAGTTCATATATGATATGTTGTGCAAGTTTGGTGTATGATTATATGCAAGTTCATATATGATATGTTGTGCAAGTTTGGTGTATGATTATATGCAAGTTCATATATGATATGTTATGCAAGTTTGGTGTTTGATTATATGCAAGTAACATGTGCAAGTTTACACCTTTGTATGAGATGCATACATATGCAAGTTAACCCCTTTGTATGTCATACATACATATGCAAGTTTACCCCTTTGTGTGACATAAGTAACTTATGCAAGTTAACCTCTTTATGACATATGTGATTCATGCAAGTTTGGGTTGATTATTTATGCTAGTTGGGTTTGATGCTATATGCATGTTGACACCTTTTAAACCCATGTTGATGCTAATGTTATGCAAGTTGAACCCATTGTGTTTGTGATGAATCTTCCCTTTAAGTATGTCATGTCAACGTATTACGCGGGGAACGATGGGGTTAATATTCATGTTAATGAAATGGTGTGAAGTTGGTATGATTATGCATACCATAAAGTGGATGGACATAATTGAGTCAATTATGTACATCGTTAAATTTGTAATTAATTAAGGATAATTAATACAAATTATGGGGGTGATTAATTAGGTGTAATTAATCGACTAAGACACGAGGTTGGACCCTTTTGTAGCGTAAGACTGCCCGGAACCGACCGGCAAATCCAGCGGCTACAAATGATTGGCCCAATGTGAGAGGTCTTAGGCACAAACTTAATACGTGACAAGTGTAAAGACACGAGGTTAGACTCGGTTATGGCGTAAGGCTGCCCGGACCCGACCGGCAAATCCTGCTGCCATAAAAGATAGTCTAATGTGAGAGGTCTTTACAACGGTTACGTTCTTAATCAATTAAGAAACACTTAACCAGATAAGCATGTAGTGGGGCATGAGGGGTTAAGTGGGTGCCTTGGGTGGCATGTAAGTGCCTTGGGTGGCATGTAAGTGCCTTGGGTGGCATGTGGAAAAATCTAGTGGTTGCCTTGGGTGGCAATAGAAAATACGATTAGAATACTTAACCAAAGTGGAACATGTAATTAAACATGATTAAAGGGTTAAGTAAGTGCCTTGGGTGGCATGGGGAAGATCTAGTGGTCGCCTTGGGTGGCAATAGAAGATAAGATTAGAATACTTAACCAAAGTGGAACATGTAATTAAACATGATTAAAGGGTTAAGTAAGTGCCTTGGGTGGCATGTGGAAATCAAGTAAGTGCCTTGGGTGGCATGGGAAATCTAGTGGGTGCCTTGAGTGGCAATTAAAATATGATTAGATGACTTAACCAAACTTTAAACATGTAAGTGAACATGATTATTCAAAAGGGTTAAGTGGGATACACTAGAAAATGTGACAAGCTTAGGTGGGTAGCTTGTGGGGGCCCATTTCAACTAGTAACCCATATGTATCTTAGTGGGCTCGACCCATATCGAGGACGGGACACGCGTACTGGGCTTGACTATAAGAGGCCAAAAACGGGTTAGCGGTGGCAACGCAAGTCCAACGGGTTTCATATGCATGTGTGGGCCCGGGCTGGTAGGTAAGACGTTGTTGCATCGTGTAGATATAAGTCGTGCACCATTTGTTGTATCAGGTTGCCACTTTGAGGAGTGATACACCCCACTGTGGGGCCAGCACGGGTATCTACGGTAGGGAGCCGATCGCTTGGGGAGTAGTGGGTACACCTAGTGGAGATAGGGGCAGACGACACCTATGTAGTCAGCTAGGGGTACAAGAGACTACTATTAAGATTACTAAGTATAGGGTACACCTAGTGGAGATAGGGGCAGACGGCGCCTATGTAGTCAGCTAGGGGTACACAAAACTACTGGGTAAATTTTTCTAAGTCCTTGGGAGGGATCAACCTTTAAGTAGGAATGACTGGTGTGGTGCAGTTACAAATTACCCTTGGGTGGGTAGATCTGGGGTGGTGCAGTGTAGTATTTATCCTTGGGTGGATAGGCACGTCTTTACCGTTATCTTAGTTCATCCTAAGTTTAGTTGGCTTCTTAGTGTAGTCATTTATCCCCAGTTGTACCGTACCAGGTTTATATCATACCCTAATTACTTTAATGATTTTATTGTTAAAGTTATAGGGCTCACTCAGACTTATGTCTGACCCCATTGTTTTTATCTTTTTCCCAACCCTCAGGTTATCAGAGTGGGCCTATCACTAGTGGGCTTTGATCAGATTGCTTTATCTATCTTTTGGGGCTTGGACTCTTGAAGTAAAGCTCGGTTATCTTTTCTATCATGGCTATTAGTTATGTAGTGGGATTATGTACTTATGTTTAACGAGATGGATATTTTGTACTTGACTCTTGTTGGTTTTTGATATGTAACCAAACATGTTTACCTTCTGCTGCAATGAAATGATGTTTTAAATTTCAAGTATTACTTATATCTGTCTTGTTGTAATTTTTCTGTTCTATATTCACTTAAAATACTCCACCGAAGTTAAGGCATTCCCATAGTGAGTGACCTTAGCGGGTGTGGGGTGTTACACGTGGTATCAGAGCTTAAGGTTACCAGAACAGATAAAATTTTTAGAAAACTATTTTTCTAAAAACATTTTAGGAAGAAGTATTTTCAAAAACATGTCTTTTAAGAGAAAAATTTTTAAAAGAAAAGAACATAATCCCCAAGAGCCATATATCCTTCCTTCGATTCTCCGTTTTGAATCTCTTCCTCTTTCTCTTTTTGAATTTCCCCTGCGCGTATAGATGTCTTTTTAAGATATATAAGGACTTCCGTATGAAGGACGGAAGAACCACTTCAAGGGACTAAGACGTTTGTCGGGCTAAGAAGTTAGTCCAAGGAGGTGGAGGGCTTATGGGTACCTTTAAGATGGACGAGGGAGGAAGGTTCAAATAGCTGTTAGGTAAATAAAGGACAAAACTTCATCGTGGCGAGAAGGTCACGAAAGGAGAATGTAAAGGAGAAGGCTAGTTGTTTTGGAGAAATAGGACACCTTATTAGGATTGTCCAAAGAGGTAAGGGCAAAGTACAGGATCTTCTGGAGGGTAGATGTATTCCCTCATATACCTGATGGGGGTAGGGCCGTCTAGGTTGAAAGTTGGTTCTCTCGATCATCCCGTTCGAACTTTATTCGACTCTGGCGCCTCGCATTTGTTTATCTCATCATTGTTAGTTGAGTCACTGCACTTAGACACCAGTCTAGTAGATGATCCCTTGGTTGCTTCAAACCCAGTTGGGGGCTCCACTTATTTGTCCATGATATGTTTGGGTTTGAAGATCTCTATACTTAGCGTTGAGTTTGGATGTGATGCTTTTGTTTTGGGCTTCACGGGCTATGGGTTGATTTTGGGCATGGACTGGTTATCCAGTAATGATGCCGTTCTTGATTGCGAAAGGAGAGTTGTTAGGCTCATGACCCGCTTGGGTAACACTCTCGAGATCTCTTGTAATCCCATAGATTCTGTTATGCTAAGTTATCTTGAATCGCTTGATGCTTCGGTCGAGAGTTTGCGATCTGTTAGAGTGGTCCGGGAATACACGGATGTGTTTGGGGAGGTGAAGGGCTTACCTCCGAAGCGGGAGATAGACTTCCGAATATATCTAGTGGGCAATGCTAAACTAGTATCTTTGCCAGTGCGCCACATGGCTCCTAGTGAAAGGAGGGAACTCCAGAAGCAAGTAGGGGAGTTGCTTGAGAAGGGGTTCATAGGACGAAGTATATCGGAGTGGGGTGCTCCAGTAGTTTTTGCTACGAAGGCGGATGGGTCCCTCAGACTTTGTATAGACTATAGAGAACTCAACAAGCTCACAAAGAAGAATAGACACCCATTGCCGAGGATTGATGATCTCTTTGATCAGTTGGTAGGCACCTCAGTGTTTTCGCAAGTTGGACTTAGCCACGGGGTTTCATCAGTTGAGAGTGGCTGAGGATAGTATAGAGAAGACTGCCTTTAGGACTCCGGATGGTTTCTATGAGTGGATGGTGATGCCATTTGGTTTGACGAACGCCCCCGCATACTTTGTTGATTTGATGAGTAGGGTGTTCAGGGAGTACCTAAATAACTTCGTAGTGGTCTTTGTGGATGACATCTTGGTCTTTTCTAAGAGCGAAATAAGTTTTCGTATGTGCTTAATAGGTTGAGCAAAGCCAGTTATTTGATCAACGGTGGTTTTGGAGCGAGACTGGCAAGGACATCAGAGTTGGACAAGGGCTTAATTATTTAGCCGTTTTTACTAGTATCATCTCACATAGGTCGTCTGAATTCGGAGGAGGTATCCCTTGGGTGTTTGTCTGATATTGGTTTAGGCCTTTGGGGCTTGCACTTGGGGGATGTCGAGTTCGACTAGGATGGTCTGCGTGAGAGATGGATAGTTGTGACGATTTTGCATGGGAGAATATCCTGGTTTTCTCTAGAAGTGGAGAAAAGCATGCCCTACATCTTAGGGAAGTGTTAGAAGCTCTTCGAGCGCATAGTCTTAAGACAACAAAGGTGGATGGAATTCTTAGCATCCTATGATTTCGAGATAGCGTATACCCCTGGCAAGGGTAACGTGGTGGCAGACGCCTTGAGCAGAAAAAGGTTGTCCTTGAGTCCATTGTTCGTGGAACGACGAAGCTTGGAATTTATCTCGATGTTTGATTTTAGACCTTCCGTTGACTTTGTACCCGGTTTGCTAGCATCCTTAGAGGTCAGACCTACTCTTTTGGGATGGCTTGGCGAGGCACAGCGGGACGACCCACAGTTGCTTGAGTTGGTAGAGAGGCTCATAACGGGGGAGTCGTCCAGCCATTTGGGTAGGTACACCCTAGACGATAGGGGGTGGTTGTGTAGAGAAGGTAGACCTTGTGTACCGGAAGACGAGGGTTTGAGGAAGGCTATACTTGATGATGCGCATCGTTCGAAGATGACCATTCATCCCGGTGGGGACAAGATGTACCAAGACATGAAGCGAGTTTTCTTTTGGGCCGGTATGAAGAAAGATGTGGCCGAGTATGTCGCTAGATGCTTGGTGTGCCAACAAGTGAAAGCGGAGCAAAAGAAACCTGGTGGATTGCTTCACCCATTGGAAGTTCCGCAATGGAAGTGGGATAGCGTCTCGATGGATTTTATTGATGGGTTACCAAGATCGAGGAAGGGTAATACAGGAATTCGGGTTGTGGTAGACAGACTTACTAAGAGTGTCCATACCCGTGAAGAGTAAGAGGACTGCTCCATGGCTAGCTTCAGTTTACCTTCGAGAGATAGTTCGGTTGCATGGTGTACCTTCGAGCATAGTGAGCGATCGAGATCCTATCTTCACTAGCGAGTTTTGGAAAAGTTTGCAAGAGGCGGTAGGGACTCAGTTGTGTCTGAGCACCGCATATCATCCTCAGACGGACGGCCAGACCGAGAGGGTGAATCGTGTTCTAGAAGACCTTTTGAGGCTTTGTATCTTAGATTTTGGAGGTACATGGGAAGAGCATCTTCCATTGGCGGAGTTCGCGTATAATAACAGCTTTCAGTCTAGTGTTTGTATGGCTCCTTTCGAAGCTCTTTATGGAAGGCCTTGTCGATCACCTACATGTTGGTGGGAATCTACGGATAAGAGGAGGACGGATATGGAGTTTGATGTTGGGGACATGGTCTTTGTTAAAGTATCTCCATTACGGAATGTTGTTCATTTTGGATCCGTTAGGAAGTTAGCACCAAGAATTGTAGGACCGTTTCCTATTAAGGAAAGGATTGGACGGATGGCATATAGAGTGGATTTACCTGAGAGACTTAGTGGTGTGCATGACGAATTCCATGTGTCACATTTGAGGAAGTGCCTACATGAGACCGCAGAGGTGGTAGAGCCGAGCTTGCTTAGAGAAGTGGAGGTAGAGCGTGATGCGACTATTCGACGAGCTCCTACCCGCATCCTTGGGTCAGAGATTAGGAAGTTGAGAAACAGGGAGGTTCGACTAGTCAAAGTGCAATGGGGAGAGAATGAGAGCAATGCTACTTGGGAGACATAAGCGAAGATGCGTTCGTTGTACCCATTCCTTTTTGAGGGTATGTCTTTTAACTTCTCCTTTATCGTTTGTCTAGTACTTATCTTATCTTTAGTATGTCCTCTCATTAGTACCTTTGACCTTTAGATAGGGTAAAACCTATGGTTGAAACATGTGTTTGAGACATATTATGTTTGATGGATGCGTGTGGATGCAAGTGTTTGCTAGTGGTTGCTCGTGGATGCATATACACACACTTTAGGCACTAGATCGGCTCAGTCACTTCATATTGCATATTGCATATAATTGTGTGTAGGTAGCTATATTAATGGATGTATAATAGTTGTGATATCATATGGACGATGCATTTTGGTGAATGATTGTGCACTCATGTAGAAATAGTATGTGTCGATAGGGTTCTTTCGCATACATATTGGATGCATGGCACTATCATGGTTTGCATTAAGGAGGTCGACTGAATCAGTAGACCGCCTAATTTTGCATTAGTATACGGACATATACACACACTCTTTGCATATGTTCATACAGCATTAGAAACTTTAAGGACAATGGATGCCAGTGTTTGATGGTTTGAGTAGATGGTTGTTTGGTTGGTAGGATGCGTTCTTCTTGACTTAGAGATTTCAGGGACGAAATCCTTTAAGTAGGGGAGAATGTAACACCCCGTGTGTTGAATAACTTGTTATAATATAAAACATGGCAGAATTAAATTTTAAAATCTGAATCAGGGGAAACGGGTTATGCCATTGCGTTCATCTCGGAAAAATACGCGAAATAGAGTCCGAGTTTTAGAAAATCGGAGTCCGTATGACCCAGTTAAGGCCCGAAGAAGTTTTCAGAAATTCAAAACAGATTTAAATATACAAATTTAAACATTTCAGAAGAGGCGGGAAAATTCCCGCCAGGCAGAGGGTGTCGACCCTAGGGTCGACCCCCTCCCTAGGGGTCGACCCAGGGGTCGACCCCCCCTGTCGGTCTGTGTGACCTGGGTGCAACCTGATGGGGTTTGGGCTATGTTTTAGGGCTTGTGACGAAATCTGATGGCTCTAACTTAATCTAGGGTTAATCTAAGGGCCTAAACTAAATCCTAATTCTATAAATACACCCTAAGACTACCCTAATTCATACTAAAATTGGAAACAACGTCGTTATGCCGTCAAAATGCAACTTGAAGGAGCCTCCATCAAATTAAAGAGGAAGATAGCTTCTCAAATCAACTACTAATCAACTCTAGCAACTTAATCTTCTTCATAGGAGTGCTAATCAACAAGTTGTGAGTTTCTATAGCCTTAATGACCAATTGTTGAAATGATTATGATAGGATATAATGAGGTTATGGCTATGAATGTGGATCAATGCTAGTTATGTTATCATATGCTATGTGATTATGATGCTATGCAAGTTATGCAAGTTGTATGCTATGTGTTCATGATGCTATGCAAGTTATGCAAGTTTGGTGTATGATTATATGCAAGTTCATATATGATATGTTGTGCAAGTTTGTTGTATGATTATATGCAAGTTCATATATGATATGTTATGCAAGTTTGGTGTTTGAATATATGCAAGTAACATGTGCAAGTTTACACCTTTGTATGAGATGCATACATATGCAAGTTAACCCCTTTGTACGTCATACATACATATGCAAGTTTACGCCTTTGTGTGACATAAGTAACTTATGCAAGTTAACCTCTTTATGACATATGTGATTCATGCAAGTTTGGGTTGATTATTTATGCTAGTTGGGTTTGATGCTATATGCATGTTGACACCTTTTAAACCGATGTTGATGCTAATGTTATGCAAGTTGAACCCATTGTGTTTGTGATGAATCTTCCCTTTAAGTATGTCATGTCAACGTATTACGCGGGGAACGATGGGGTTAATATTCATGTTAATGAAATGGTGTGAAGTTGGTATGATTATGCATACCATAAAGTGGATGGACATAATTGAGTCAATTATGTACATCGTTAAATTCGTAATTAATTAGGGATAATTAATACAAATTATGGGGGTGATTAATTAGGTGTAATTAATCGACTAAGACACGAGGTTGGACCCTTTTGTAGCATAAGACTGCCCGGAACCGACCGGCAAATCCAGCGGCTATAAATGATTGGCCCAATGTGAGAGGTCTTTGGCACAAACTTAATACGTGACAAGTGTAAAGACACGAGGTTAGACTCGGTTATGGCGTAAGGCTGCCCGGACCCAACCGGCAAATCCAGCTGCCATAAAAGATAGTCTAATGTGAGAGGTCTTTACAACGGTTACGTTCTTAATCAATTAAGAAACACTTAACCAGATAAGCATGTAGTGGGGCATGAGGGGTTAAGTGGGTGCCTTGGGTGGCATGTAAGTGCCTTGGGTGGCATGTAAGTGCCTTGGGTGGCATGTGGAAAAATCTAGTGGTTGCCTTGGGTGGCAATAGAAAATACGATTAGAATACTTAACCAAAGTGGAACATGTAATTAAACATGATTAAAGGTTTAAGTAAGTGCCTTGGGTGGCATGGGGAAGATCTAGTGGTTGCCTTGGGTGGCAATAGAAGATAAGATTAGAATACTTAACCAAAGTGGAACATGTAATTAAACATGATTAAAGGGTTAAGTAAGTGCCTTGGATGGCATGTGGAAATCAAGTAAGTGCCTCGGGTGGCATGGGAAATCTAGTGGGTGCCTTGAGTGGTAATTAAAATATGATTAGATGACTTAACCAAACTTTAAACATGTAAGTGAACATGATTATTCAAAAGGGTTAAGTGGGATACACTAGAAAATGTGACAAGCTTAGGTGGGTAGCTTGTGGGGGCCCATTTCAACCAGTAACCCATATGTATCTTAGTGGGCTCGACCCATGTCGAGGACGGGACACGCGTACTGGGCTTGACTATAAGAGGCCAAAAACGGGTTAGCGGTGGCAACGCAAGTCCAACGGGTTTCATATGCGTGTGTGGGCCCGGGCTGGTAGGTAAGACGTTGTTGCATCGTGTAGATATAAGCCGTGCACCATTTGTTGTATCGGGTTGCCACTTTGGGGAGTGATACACCCCACTGTGGGGCCAGCACGGGTATCTACGGTAGGGAGCCGATCACTTGGGGAGTAGTGGGTACACCTAGTGGAGATAGGGGCAGACGGTACCTATGTAGTCAGCTAGGGGTACAAGAGACTACTATTAAGATTACTAAGTACAGGGTACACCTAGTGGAGATAGGGGCAGACGGCACCTATGTAGTCAGCTAGGGGTACACGAAACTACTGGGTAAATTTTTCTAAGTCCTTGGGAGGGATCAACCTTTAAGTAGGAATGACTTGTGTGGTGCAGTTACAAATTACCCTTGGGTGGGTAGAACTGGGGTGGTGCAGTGTAGTATTTATCCTTGGGTGGATAGGCACGTCTTTACCTTTATCTTAGTTCATCCTAAGTTTAGTTGGCTTCTTAGTGTAGTCATTTATCCCCAGTTGTACCGTACCAGGTTTATATCATACCCTAATTACTTTAATGATTGTATTGTTAAAGTTATAGGGCTCACTCAGACTTATGTCTGACCCCGTTGTTTTTATCTTTTTCCAAACCCTCAGGTTATCAGAGTGGGCCTATCACTAGTGGGCTTTGATCAGATTGCTTTATCTATCTTTTGGGGCTTGGACTCTTGAAGTAAAGCTCGGTTATCTTTTCTATCATGGCTATTAGTTATGTAGTGGGATTATGTACTTATGTTTAACGAGATGGATATTTTGTACTTGACTCTTGTTGGTTTTTGATATGTAACCAAACATGTTTACCTTCTGCTGCAATGAAATGATGTTTTAAATTTCAAGTATTACTTATATCTGTCTTGTTGTAATTTTTCTGTTCTATATTCACTTAAAATACTCCACCGAAGTTAAGGCACTCCCCTAGTGAGTGACCTTAGCGGGTGTGGGGTGTTACAATCGGTATACCATTAAATTAAACCTTTATAATGTTGATTACATCAAGTCTCAACTGATATATAAGGTACATCAATAGTAATAATATCCCACTAGTACAATAAAAACTGCCAAACATGATAATAATAGTAACAAACTCTAGTATCTCCTTCACCAGGCTTCGATCTTCATGACTTCATCAATCAAGAGTTCCCACCTACTAGCCAGTTTATATGTTAAGAGTAGGGAGGTCAAAAAAATAAGTTCTGGTGAATGAAAATCCCATAAGTTTAAGGAATAACTGTTTCTTATACTTGGCGGTATGAATTCATCAAATTATGTCTACAAAATCCAACACACAATCAAACATATACAATAATGAGCGGACTATCAATTGGTCGCTTAAGGCCATTATATAAATATACATACATGCATATATCAACACACACATACATACATGAACACACACACACACACATATATATATACACATATATACATATATATATATGGGAGGATTCCTTTGATCACTTAAGACCATGTGGTGGACCTTTATCACTTGAGACCTCGCCTTATAATCGTCAAAGCTATTAAACATACTCTCAATGTAAATCGAGAGATAGTAATCTGCCACTTAATACTAGGTTTAGGTAGACACTCGTCGCCTTTATGACCCTTTTGATGGGCCCATTCGTTACTATCTAACTGTCATTACAGGTGAACTCCTAGCTACTTAATACTTCCCTTAGATAGGTGGTTCCTGAGGAACTCTTAGGTATCCCCCCAAGTTATGCCCTTACATAACCTCCAAATAAGAAGCGGACAACTTCCAGAGAATGTCCTTACTCATGTGATTATTGTTCTACTTAGGACCATTTAATACCTCATAAATTTATAAGAGAAAGGCAAACCCATTGACCATTTAAGACCTAATTAGGGTTGCCCAATGACTTCAGCCTTCCTAAAGAATAAAAATTAGAAGAGGCCCAACGTCCTAACCACTTAATACCCAAACAAAGTAGGTCAACCACTTAATACTTTCTCGGACATGCTGACTTCACATAATTATATATATAGGACATCTCACATTAAACCAACCACCTGTAGATGCTGGATTTTCCAAGCTGTTCCGGGCAAGCTTTTACAAGTTGTGATTAACCTCGCGTCTTTTATAATGGCCCATGGCACTTAGACCTTTCACATTAACTCGACCAATTTGCAGATGCTGGATATGCTGATTGGTTCCGAGCAAGCTTCTACTATAGGGACTAACCTTGTGTTTATATGTCATTTAAAACCATTAACTCGCACACATACAAATTTCCTGCGGGGACATTTAATTCCTACTTTCCTAATCTAAACATGTTTAGCATGCAATTAATACACATTAATAATACATTAATTATGATATAAATAGTAATAAATAAAACGTGAATTAAGCGCACATGAATAAGCTCCCTTATTCATTGAAATGTCAATCCTAACATCAAACTGAGGTTTACAACTTTATTCCATTACTTCATCGACATGGCATAAACGTACGTATATATTCGCATTCAATCATCAACAGGGAAATAACAACATGTGCATAAAACTTGTAACCAGGGTTTGAATGATTATTTCAATAACAAAAGACAAGCAAGGTGTAATAATTCAGTTATATATGGAAAACTTCCTTTTTCGGTACTTCTTCACTTTTATATGTTTTGATATACAAAACTTAAGACTTTAGTGATTTGTGAATAATACCTTCAAATGATTTATTGAAAACAGATGCTTAAACCTATTAAATCCACAATACTCAAGTCTTATGCTTTAGTACACACAAATATATAACAAACTAGTGAATTAGACTATAATCAGGCATTGAACAGTACCCGAACGACTATCTTTCATTACATCAATAACCAAAATCAAAATACAAAAATCGATTGACCATCTCTGCAAATAATAAAAATAAGGGATTTGGAGGATTCATATTTTCTTTGGTTCAAATCCAAACCTCTTTAGGCATAATAATCCATATCTACACTAACAATGTATAGTAAATAGCAAACTCCACTTGCAAAGATAGGGAGGAAAGAATATTGGATTTAGTGTAGAATATCAAATCTAGATTTTAGCCTTCGAACCAACATGCTTCAAATTCTCCTAATGTACATAAGAGTCGGATTGAGAATGTCATATATACATATTATACTCAATTCCAGAATATATATATATATATATATATATATATAATGTTTGAGTCAAAATTGGTTCAAACACCAAGGGTGCCACTAAGGTACTTCACCAATCGGTAAGGAATGAGACCACAATCACAATAAAAAATAAAGACATAGAGACTTTTATAGTGGTTCGATCTAAGGTTGATCTACATCCACTTTGACAAGGATTTTTTTTATGACATCAATGGTTACAAGGCATGAAATCACTCTTTGTACATTCATCTTCTCTTTTACAAGTAAATCTCACTTAGACCTATGCAAATTGATGGAGAAGTGATCAGACCAGCGGTGAAATCGTGAGATTGGTGGAGGAATGGGGAGAAATCTTTAAATGCAAGGAGGATGATGGAGGATCTTCAATCTCTAAGACACTTGGTTGATCTCGATGGTAGCCATGATGGATCAAGCTCTAGATCTTTGCTTGTAAGTGTTAAATGATGTTAGGATCACTTGAAATGGGAGAGGAAGCAATTTGGCTTTCCTTCAGCGTGATGGAAATTGATCCCTCAAAGTATGGAAGCCATGGTCTATTTATAGGTGAGCTCCCATGAAGAAATGATCTTGAATTCATATATGCAGGTTTTGGATCTCTCACACAGTTATTTACAGAAATGCCATTCCCAATTGTCAACAGCTGTTGCCAGTTGTTCTGCTCGACCGTGCGACCAGGAGGTGAGCGAGCGACCGGGACTAGAGGATGATTGGAGACTAGGGAATGAATAACCAAGACGAACGTGCGACCGACCAGCTCCACTTTGCTTGTCCAAAGGTGGTTCCCACTCCACGTTTGTGCGACCGACTACGTTATCAGAAGCGGTTCCCTTTACTTGTGGTCGTCTGGATAGAGTATTGCACGATCAGGCTATCATTAGAAAGCGACTGGCATAGAACTAGCATGAACGACTGTCTCTCTATACTTGTTTACCATATAAGATGGCACGACCCAATGGTATAGGGTTGGATGGAATGCTGCTCGACCAACCATGGGGTGTTTGATCCTTGCTTCTTGGATGTCTGAGGTGAATGCGAATGACCCTTCCACTGCACGATCGACCCAGAGCATGTTCGAGCCATCTTCCGGCTCGACCCATACGATGTTCGAGCCTTCCTTCCACATGATTTATAACCTTGCTCGACCCTATACTTTTCTTGAATGATCGACCGATCTTCTTCGTATTGCTCGACCGACCTTTATGTTAAGTTTAATCCATTAACATGTGTGTGGTCCTTTATGATAAGCATTTCCCCTCAAAGCTTGTAATTTATCCAATTTTCGAAATTTACAGGCTTCGAAATAACTAAATATGGCACGTCTTGATAGAATGAACTTGGATTCACATGAGACGATCGCACATAGTGTAATTAGTTCGGAGAATGCTTGCAAACATTTTGTGTCGATCGAGCGAGCCTGTTCATCTTCTCACTCTTTATATTTCCTTCAACGTTCATTTTTGTACTTCGCTTATTTTTTTGTAGAACTTGTTTTATTAGCGGCCGAACTATTTTCCTGAGGAATCCCGCATCTCAATCTAATCCTCTCCAAATTCAATTCAACTTGGACTATCGATTAACACAAGCCCTCACGCTCAATCTTCACAGCACAAAACCTAGACAATCATCAAACAAATTCGGAGCCACCTCCTCGGATTTGGATCATTTTGCTAGTTAAAGATGAATTTTTCTTTTTATTCCATGTTGTTTTGCGTTGAATCGTTTGTAGATGCATAAGGTTTCAGATACTTGGGTATGGTTGTGGATTGAACTTTTGGGACTGTAATGACTGTAAATCATGATGGATTGAATTGAATTTGGGTAAGGATGTGCATTGGAATGTATTTGAGGAATTCGAATTGTACGTTATTCATAAAACTTTGTTTTAAATCCCATGCACGCAAGTTGTTCGATGAAATTTCTAAACCGTGAAATTGTTCATACTTTGTAGACTCGTTTGCGCACTTGAACTCTTGTATGTAATAGCCTATCTTTACATTCATATTTACTGTTGTTTGATCAAGTTCAATTACCCAATAGCCGTTTTTATTTCAATCTGAATCTTACGCACACAATGTGCTTGGCAAAATGTTTGAAACATGAAATCCTACACGTTTTTCTGATTTTCTTGTAAATCTGGATTTGATTGCTTTGTAACTTGATTTTGTGAGTGATTGAGGATCTCGAATCATGTAAGGTCCTCTGAATTTTTGTTTTGAACCAAATGTACGTGAGTCATTTGTCGAGATGCTTATACGAGGCCCTGAAACTTCACACATTTCCACTTTTTTGTTATGCACCCAATTTATGGTACGAAGCTTGGCTTTGCACTTATATGTTTCGAAAGTGTGGCAATCCATGTTTTACTTGAACTAGGTGCAACTGCCTTCTCTATTTTTTACTGTTATGAGTAGCTTATGACTTTGCATGCATCGATCAACACTTGAATGTTTGTTTGTGGCATAGTTTTCATTTCCTACTTAGTCTGGAAATTTTCAGTCCTGTAGTCCCTTGGCAATCTTGCTCGATCATTATGGTCGCTCAAGTTCAACTTGGGTAGGATCGTTCCTGCTTGACTCCTATACGGGGTTGGTTACGAACGATCCTACTTTGGTATAGTATGAGCGACCGCCTTGACTTAATCATGCATGACCAATTTGAATTGATCATGCGCGAGCAGGATTTGATTGGGTATGCATGACCGGGCTTTTCTTGAACATGCACGACCGGGCCAGAACCCATCATGAACGACCGGGCATGGGTCGTGTGTGACCAACTAGGTCTATGTCGTCCATGCTCAACTTAGTTCTGAGTACATGACCATGTTGGACCTTCCTGAGTTTAATCATGCACGGCTCTCACTGGTTCATTCATGTTTAAACTTGGCCAGGTCATTTTTGCTTGATCCTGTTAGGATCGTTATGCACGACCTTGCTTTGTTTAGATATGCATGACCTCTACCAGTTTGTCCATGCTTGATTCATCTCGAAGCTAAAGTTTTTATTGAACGTTGAACCTTCTTGTAGTATTAATTTGCAATGACATAACTGTTTATGTAGAAATGCTAACTCGTCATCAGTTATGCCAGAATCCCAAGGAAGGGACAATATCTAGTGAAGCTGGAAGTTCTGACCAAGTCACTGAAACTACATCGGTACTATACCCATAGTGAATGTCAATCAAAACTTTCCCACGCCTTGTCCACTTTCCAATATACCTCGAGAAAGGCATGTAACAGAACTTTCTTTTTAGCTCATATCAACAGTTGTGCAATCAATTTAGAATTTTAGAAAAGGAAGAGGCCAAGTTCCCTGGAAAGGACGAATTTGCTAACATTCCCCCAACTAGGTATGTTGCCATTAATCGTGGTATGCTAACAAGCGGGGAAATTCCTCCTTTTAACCCATATTTAGAATTGATTCTTCGACGCCTAGCTATTGCCCCATACTAATTGCACCCAAATGGTTATGCCATTTTAGTGAGTCTATACGTGCTTTTTATGACGGAAAAACAACGGGCGCCTACATTTGAAGATATATGCTCTTTATATTCTTTTAAGAGGAGGAAGAAGAACCGTCCCTCATTTATTTTCGTTGAGAGCCGGGGCTCCAAAATAATTACTGGTCTAGTAGAAAGTGTTCGAGGATTTCCGAACCAATATTTCTTTGTCCGAGGACCTGCCAACTTCTACGGTTTTTGGACGGAAGGAGGTGAATGCACTTACTTTTTGGTATTTCATTTCTTTCCTTCTTAATTCAATACTTAAATCTTTTAGCTATGTTATAGTGCTCCCTGATCAGAGTATTGCCTTTGATCAAGACCTCTGTAATTCTATACTAGCTATCAGTGAAGGTGAAAGGAACAGGAAATTCTTGATTACAAAAGAGTTCCTTTGTTGATGTGACTTACTTCCTCCCTCGCGAACTCTCGTGGTGGATTCAACTGAAAAGAAAGGTACTATTAGCAAGTCTCCAGCCAAGAAGGCTCCAGTAAAGAAGTGTTCCAATCCTGCATAGGGAAGTAAAACACCTCCCAAATCCAAGTTGATTTCTGTTGAGGAGGTAGTGCCCAAGTGACGTGAGGGTAAGAGTTTCATGACTATATCCGATCAAACTGAGGAGGAGGGCACTACTTCGGGTTCTACGGAGGAAACTTGTCATTATGATGTAGGTGAAACTACTTCAAAAACAATTTTAGATCCGATGAAAGGGAATGAGTGGTTTGATGAGTTTGGGGTAACTTCTGAGGAAATTTTGAGTGCCAAGGCAGTTGATAGGAATCTTGCCATTTGGGATAGTCAAGAAGAAGGTGTTTCATAAACTTCTAAGGATCTCAGTGACCTTAGCTCAGTTAAATACATCATTCAAGGTGATATTGATGTCCAAACATTTAAATCCCAGACCCTATATATAGGAATTAGTGCACTCAAAGCTCTGAAGAGAGGTTGAGAAGCTTTGAAGAGAGGTTGAGGCTGCTAGAAAACAAGTTCAAGAAGCTCAATCTGCCTGAGAATTTGTTGAATCTTAATTAGCTTTGGAAAAATGAGCATTAGCTTCTTATCAACAAGAAAAATTAGCTCTTGAGGACAAATTCTTTTCCCAGAGCAAATCTCGTAAAGATCTGGAAGAAGATAAAAACAAACTGAATAGTGCTCTTGAACAAGACAAGGTCAAAACTGAAGTCACTTTATTCCAATTTTATGTTTATAGCATTATGAATCGTGGAAGCTTGAGATATTTAAAAGATGACTTCCCACAAACTCTGGCTCTCATTTGAGAACAAGTGCTCATATATTCAGATGGTGCAGAAGATGGTGTCCTTCAGGAGGCTTTTTTGAAAGCATAGGACTGTGATGCTTTGGCTGAGGGAAGGACGATACTAATAGATGAGCGAGCTCAATATTTTAAGGAGAAAACCCTGGATGTTACCGCTATTCATGCTCCATCCTGCCCTGCCAATGCTGAGGCCTCAAGTTCTCATACTCCCCCTACATACCCAACTACTATTCATATTGATTAGAATGCTACTGAAGTTCATTCTACCGAGGAGCATGTTGTCCAGGTAGATACCGTCAGTTAGTGTGCAGGAGATGACAAAGAAAATGATGACATTTAGACCAGTTGTATATGCAAGTGTCAATCCCCGCTTACTACTTTAGGCTTATGTTGTTGACTTTGTGGCCCTGTGACTGACTTGTGACTCTGTGATGAAATTGTTCTTTATTTTGCTTGCATGGGACAGTATTTTTGTTTGTTGTACTGCAGCCTTTTATTCAGCTTTATCGTACCTCTATTTGTACACTGCATGTTGCACTTGCTTCACAGTACACTTTGTTGATTATATGGTTGTAATGAACCTATGGTATGTAAAGTTAACATTGTTGTTTTGCTTTTGACGCTATGGTTATTCCCCCATACCAAGGCTCGTTACAACTTTATTAGGCTGGAAGCAATCAACTTTTCTAATTTCTCTTAGTTATAGCTAGAATTCAGTTTAGTTGATCGATTCACACCAATTTTCAAGTTCCCCCTTTTGAGGGGTTTTATATTTTTAATGCATCCAGTCGTATTCTCGCTAACCTGGCAGTCCAGGCCCTTCAGAGATTATACTTGAATACATGCCTCTGAATAGGTTTTTTTTACATATAATATATTCAACCTTATTTCTCGCTGACCTGGAAGTCCAAGTCCTTTGGAGATTAAGTTTAAATACATGTAAGTTTTATCCAATTTTATGTCTCGTCTATTCTAATTAACTCAGAATTGGAAAGACTATATTGGATACCTCCTTTCGGCTGGGATTTCTGGTAATGTTGTTCCTTCCAGCTTGGTGTCGGTCCTTCCAGCCTAGGACTGGTACTTCCAGCCTAGGTTTTATCGGTCCTTCCGACATTGTGCTAGTCCTTCCAGCTTGGGTTGTCAGTCCTTCCGGCCTAGGACTGGTACTTCTAGCCTACGTTTTGTCGGTCCTTCCGACATGGTGCTGGTCCTTCCAGCTTGGCTTGTCGGTCCTTCTGGCCAAGGACTGGTACTTCCAGCCTAGGTTTTGTCGATCCTTCCGACATGTTGCTTCATCCCACGAGGCAGACGCCGGTACTTTTGTTGAGTATTGTCTTGATTTATAAAACTGATGTCCTGAGCCTTTCATTTAAGATGGTGCCTCTACGGTGGAACTTGCAATCTTTTACTTGTTGGTCAGATTGGGTTGCTTCCACCTTTGCATTATTTTTCGAGTTTGATACCAATCCTTCCGCAGGGCACTTTTCTTAATAGGAGACCGTAGCTAGGGGTTCGACATCCTAAACTTCCTTTTTAGGATGTGTTTTCTGTGATGAAAGGTGCAACTTTTCGACTTTGTGCCCGTTTGCTGCGCTTGAGCTGTCCCAACCGGGATATGCTTAGGAAGCTTCCAGGTTTGGTTGGATTGTAAATGAGTGGTCGTTCTTGTTTTGCCTACATTTAAAGGATCAATTTTAGCAAGAGTTTGCAAATATATGATTCATGCAAGAAAGTAGACTTTCTCACTCATGACTTTTTATATGTATATAGCTCAAATGTAAAGCTTGCAAATATTTACAACTTTTTTCAACAGATTTGAACAATGTATCATAGAAAGTAGCAGCGGAGATGCTTGCTATTCCAAGCTCAAGGAATCTGAGCTCCATAGGTGGTGGACAACTTGAAGGTGCCATCTCATAGTTTTTGGCTTATAACATAAGGTCCTTCCCAATTCGGCCCTAAAATCCCAGTTCCAGTCATTAATTTTTTCAGCACAAGGTCTCCAATCTCAAAAGTCCTGTATCTGACTTTAGAATTAAAATGTCTGGCTATCCTCCTTTGGTGCACAGCAACTCGGAGTCCTATTTCATATCTATTTTCCTCGAGCCGATCGAGAGCCTAATGTTGCAACCTCTCATTTTCCTCTTGATTGAAGTAAATCCTCCTGTGAGTGGGGACTTCCAGCTCCACGGGAATCATAGCTTCAGAACCGAAAGCCAAGAAAAAAGAAGTGTGCCCGGTCGTAGTCTTATGAGTTATGCGGTACACCCATACTACCAATGGAAGCTCATCTACCCAACCACCTTTGGATTTCTCTAAACGCTTCTTGATGTTTGATTTTATGATCTTATTTATTGCTTCCACTTGCCCGTTTGCCTGCGGATGGGCCACTGCTCAAAAGCTCTTTTGGATCTTATGGAATTCTTTAATTTCAAACTAGGTTTCGTTGTTTGTGATTATCTTTTGTGGCACTCCAAACCTACAAATGATGTTTTTCAATACAAAGATAATAATTTTCTTTAAGGTTATGGTTGCCAATGGTTCCACTTCAGCCCACTTTGTAAAGTAATAAACGACGACAATGGCATATTTAAAACCGGACTTTGCGGTGGGAAGTGCTCCTATGAGATCAATACCCCAGATGGCTAATGGCCATGGGTTGACCATTTGAGTTATGGTTGTGAATGGCATTCTCAGAATCCTCGCAAATCTTTGACATATGTCGCACTTTTTAGTGTATGCTATGGAGTTTTTATTTACATCTGGCCAAAATTAACCGTATCGCAGAATTTTCTTGGCCAATGTCTGACCACCAGGTATGGCCTCCACATTCACCCTCATGCAATTCCATCATGGTTACCTTTGATTCCATCTTTATAACACATCGAAGCAGGGGCAAAGAAAGCCCTCGCCTGTATAGTCGTCCATCCTGAATAAGATACATAGGAGATTTTCGTAAAATCTTCCTTCACTTCTTGGCTTCTACCGGGAGTGCACCGGTCATGAGATACTTTTTAATTGGTGTCATCCATGAGTCTGGCTCATCAGTTGCCTCCATGACCCAATCCATATCAATATGCTCTGTGCTGGACCGGAAAGGGATTCCACTCGAACTAATCCCATAAGTTGCGCATCTCCTCTGCTTGCATACTTTGCTAGTGAATCTGCCTTGGTATTTTCTTCTCTCGGAATGTGAGATATTGTATAGTGTTAGAAGCTCTCCAGTAGTTCCAAAGCCTTGGATAGATAAGCTGGAAAGTTACCCATTTTGGCCTGGAACTCCTTCCGGACTAGACATACCACCAATTGTGAATCACTGAAAATTTGTAAGGTCTTTAGTTGCAATTCCCTTGCCAGCTTTATTCCTATAATGAGGGCTTCATATTCGGCATCATTATTTGTCGATGGAAATTCTAATCCTAGCGCATAGCAGATATATCTTCCTTCAGGAGTCTCTAGGATTACTCCTGCTCCAGAATAGTAATCGTTTGACGCTCCATCAACAAATAGTTTCCATTGAATGTCGGCTTTGAGAACAGGTTCTTCTTTCTCCTCTCCTCGATCAATGAACTCTACGATAAAATCTGCAATCTCTTGTTCATTAATTGCTTTCCTGGGGTGGTATGTAACGTCATACTGACTAAGCTCGATATTCCATTTTAACAACCTCCCAGAAGTCTCTAGGCGAAACAAGACTTGCTTCAAAGGTTGATCAGTGAGAAACTTAATAGATGAGCCTGAAAGTAGGGTCGAAGCTTCTTTGAGGCAATAAGCAAGCAATAGGTGAGCTTTTACAGCTTCGGGTAATTCAACCTTGCCTCAGTCAGCCTTTTACTGATGTAATTGACAGGCCTATGGACTTTCGAATCCTCTTTTACCAATGCTGCACCCAGAGCATAGGCGGACACCGCCAAATATAAGAACAAGTTTTCTCCGTCATTAGGCTTGGAAAACATTGAAGGTGTGGCCATGTGTTGGATTAATTCCTCAAAGGCTTTCTGGCATTATGGAGTCCACTGAATATCTTTCTTTCCTTTTCTGGGGGCATCGAAGAAAGGAGCGCACCTGTCCGTTGCCCTTGATATGAAGCGATTCAAAGCTGCGATTTTCCCATTTAAGAACTAAAGTTCCCCCTTGGTTCTTGGAGCGCACATCTCTCTCAAAGCTAATATCTGAGATGGGTTGACCTCTATTTTCTCGGCATTGACCATGAATCCCATATATTTGCCTGAAGCGACTCTGAAAGAGCACTTTAGAGGGCTCAGCTTCATGTCGTACCAGCACAGAATATCAAACATTTGGGCCAAACTCTCCAAATGATCGGCAGCTCTTTTTGACTTTACCAGTATATCATTGACATAAACCTCCATTATCCTGCCGATTTGTGCTTTAAACTTGGTGCTTACAAGCCGATGGTAAGTTGCCCTCCCGCCCATTTTTTAGGCCAAATCGCATCACTTTGTAGAAATACAGGCTGAGATCAGTGGTAAAGCTCGTTTCTTCTTGATCTGGTCCATACATCATGATTTGATTATAGCCTGAATATACCTCCATAAAAGATAGCAGCTCATGTCCAACTGTAGAGTCTACCAGCTGATCTATCCTGGGAAGAGGGAATCTATCCTTTGGAAAAGCTTTATTGAGATCTGAATAGTCTATGCAAACTCGCCATTTGCCATTCGCTTTCTTTACGAGTGTAGGGTTAGAAACCCAGTTTAGGTAGGTGGACTCCCTGATGAAGCCGTTCTCCATTAACCTATCGACTTCCTCCTTTCTAGCTCTTGACCTTTGTGGCCCTTGGGTCCTTCTTTTCTGTTTGACAGATGGAATACGTGGATCAATGTTAAGCTTATGGAGCACAACATTTGGAGATATGTCGCACATGTCAGAATGGCTCCACATGAACACATCCAAGTTAGCTTTTAAAAAGACAATCAATTGACTCTTTAATTCCAGTCTCAATTGAGATCCTATATTTAGCACATAGTTTGGATCTTTCAGATTAACAGCAGCAGGAATTGTGATCTCACCTAGAGCGACTCTTTCATCACATACACTGACTTGTCTGGGATAAATTTCTTTTCGCGCTCTACTGTGCTCGCTAGTGCAGGGACCCTGCTTTAATTACTATAAGGGGAGGCCTTGAATGCGGAGTGGAGCCTCCGCACTCTTCCCCAACTCTTTCTTCCTAGCCTCACGCAACTCTGTCATATTGTAATCCCTCGTAGTGGCCTGATCCCCCTTGATTACACCAACTACATTTTCAGTTGGAAACTTCATGGTTAAGCACCATCGAGCTAGAGCGACTTTGAAGCCAATCAGGGTCGGTCTCCCGAGGAAGGCATTGTAGGCGGAGAGTTCATCTACCAAGACAAAAGTTTGCACCATAGATACTTTGCGTTTTCTGTCCGCTAATTCTACGAGCAAATCAATTACACCAATGGGTCGTGTAGGCTATCCTGTGAACCCATGAATTTTACGCGCACATGCCTTCACAACCGTCATCGAGAGGTTCATTTTCTGAAAGGCATTTATGAAAAACACATTAACTGAGGCTCCTGTGTCAACCAGGACTCTTCTCACAATCGCAAGGCAGAGGCCAATCGTGATCACCATGGGATCAACAGTTGGCTTAAGCAGTCCATCAGAATCCCTGTCTTTGAAACCACATTGTCAGTTGAAGTTTTGGGCATTTTCATTGGAAGTTCATTGCTCAAGACCAGACATCTCTCTTCTTCTGAAGCATCCTTCAGCTCGTTAGCATACTTCTCCATGTCCCTCCCTAGCTTCTTCCAGCTGAATGGGATCCTCCAGAAATTGTGTTGATTATCGGTCTTGAGTCAATATGAGCCTGAGCCTTTTCACTAGAGCCAGGTTGATTAATAGCATTACCCTGCCCATGGGCAGTTAGAGCATTTTGAGGATTCCTTACATATTGTTGAAGCTGGTTCTTTCTGATGAGCTCCTCAATCAGGCTCTACAGGTGCCGACATTCATTGGTATTGTGCCCCGGTTGGTTATGAAAGCGAAATTTTTTACTGGAGTTTGCTGCTCCGTAATTTTTTGTGACTTGATCTAAGGGAAAATGCCCGAGTCCTTTGTAGCGGAGTAAATCCTCTCGAGGGTTTCATTCAGTGGAGTTAAGTATGAATGCTTATAGAACCGGGTTTTTTTATAGGATTTGTTATCCTTCCCTTCGTTTCCCCTTTCTTGCCCAGGGTTATTCTTTTGCTCACCTTGGACCTTGCTGCCTTTACTTTCATCGATGGCACTACTCTCTACAACATTCCAGATAGTGGGTGGATCATCCTCCACGCTCATATACTCTTCAGCTTTCTTATAAAACTTCTTTAGAGTTTTAGGTTTTTTCATCTTGAGCCACTTCCCAAAATCTGACTTCTTATAAATAACACCTTTCAATGCTGCTAGTAAGTACCAAGGTTCTGGTTCTATAACTTCGGTTGCCGTAGCGTTGAATCTTGTAAGGAAAGCTTTGATTGTTTCTCCAGGCATTTTCCCCATTTCGCGAAGCAACATCACATCCCTTACTTTGGTAGTTTGTAGTCGGAACTGATCTTGGAATCTTCTTGCCATATTAGCAAATTGATCGACACACTTAGGCAGAAGCCTAGTAAACCATAGTGAAGCTACCCCTTCCAAGCATACGGGAAGTATAAGCATTTTATCTTGGTAGTGGCCCTAGCTCTGTTCATGTATTGATCGTACTTAAGCAAGAAGATGTTCGGATCTCCAGTTCCACTATAGGGTGCTATTGTCAGGGGTGTTAATTTCGTAAGGAATTTCGCTTGACGAATCCTTTCTGTGAATGGGTTCTTGCTGGGCGAAAACTCCCATTCCTTCTCATCATCTTGACGGGTCATGTTTTCTTTCATTATTCATTGGATCATGTCCGAGATGCGCTCCTCATCACCAGTTCTTTCCACGAAGCAGGCGTCAGTCTTTTACCGGAGTGTCCCCACTTCAAGTTCTGATGCCCTGTACCTCCCTTGGGAGGTGCTCTTTTGGTGGGACTTGTGGTACTTCGAGTTGTACGGTTCTCAACATGTTGTGATGCTTTGACTTTAGAGTCCTCAACACTAGCCTCCCCCTTTTCTTCCACTAAGAAGTGGGATAGACTTGGGTCTGAGGTAGAAGAGTCCTCTTTTTCGTCAGCATTGATCACAACCTTCAGGTGCGGGGGATTGGCTTGAGCATTAAGCAAAGCATCAAGTTTTTCCATCAACATTTTAGTCGTAGCATCCATTTTTCATTAAAGCCAGTTACCACCACCTTCAATTCATCTCGAGTTATAGATGGCCTCGAAGACTCTCCCACTTCTCGGTTCAAAGTTCGTGGTGCAACCTCATTATTATGAGCATTTTCAACACTCGTAGTAGCTCTAACGGACTTGCTGTTCTTCTTTGAACTAGCCATGATTTCTGATAACTTTTTGAATTTTGAAGCAAATTCTTCGATGGATCCACTCTTTAGGCTTTGGGATCCTATCATAGCAAGAGGGATTCCACAAAATACTTCAATACACCACCAAGGCTATGGACCTTGTGGAAAGCGAAAGCGGCCCCATGGTAGGCACCAAATGTTTGAGTCAAAATTGGCTCAAACACCATGGGTGCCACAATGGCACTTCACCAATCGGTAAGGAATGAGACCACAATCGCAATAAAATGATAAAGGCATAGGGATTTTTATATTGTTTCGATCTAAGGTTGATCAACATCCACTTTGACAAGGATTTTATTATGACATCAATGATTACAAGGCATGAAATCTCTCTTTGTACATTCATCTTCTCTTTTACAAGTAAATCTTACTTAGATCTATGCAAATTGATGGAGAAGTGATCGGACCGGTGGAGAAATGGTGAGATCGGTCGGGGAATGGTGAGAAATCTTCAAATGCAAGGAGGTTGAAGGAGGATCTTCAATCTCTAAGACACTTAGTTGATCTCGATGGAAGCCATAGTGGATCAAGCTCTAGATCTTTGCTTGGAAGTGTTAGATGATGTTAGGATCACTTGAAATGGGAGAGGAAGTAATTTGGCAGCCCTTGGGGTTGGTGGAAATCGATCCGTCAAAGTATGGAAGCCATTGCCTATTTATAGGTGAGCTCCCATGAAGAAATGGGATGAAATTCATATATGCAGGTTTTGGGTCGCTCGCGTAGTTATTTACAGAAATTCCACTCCCAGTTGTCAACAGCTGTAAACAGCTGTTGATAGTTGTTCAGCACGACCGTGCGACCAGGAGGTGAGCGAGCGAGCGATCGGGACCAGAGGATGATTGGAGACTAGGGAATGAACGACCAGAAGGAACATGCGACCGACCAGCTCCACTTTGCTTGTTTAAAAGGTGGTGCCTGCTCCATGGTTGTGCGACCGACCAGGTTATCAAAAGCGGTTCCCTTTACTTGTGGTCATCTGAATAGAGTATTGCACGATCAGGGTAGTGTGAGAGAGCGATTGGGATAGCAATAGCATGAACAACCATCTCTCTATACTTGTTTATCATATGAGATTGCACGACCCAATTGGTGTACGGTTGACTGGAATGCTTCTTGACGACCTTGGGGTGTTCGATCCTTGCTGCTTGGATGTCTGAGGTGAATTAGAATGACCCTTCCGCTGTGCGACCGATCCAGAGCATGTTCGAGCCATCTTCCTGCTCGACCCATACGATGTTCGAGCCTTCCTTCAACATGATTTATAACCCTGCTCGACCCTATACTTTTCTTGAACGGTCGACATATCTTCTTCATATTGCTCGACCGACCCTTATGTTAAGTTTAATCCATTAACTTGTGAACGATCCTTTATGAAGAAACCTAAACTTCTAATGGAATTAAGAAATAACATATACTACTACAAAACTGGCTTGTTGCTCCTATTGTCGAACCCCTGTTGCTTCTGTTCAACAACAGAAGCAACTACAGACGACGCAATAAACCAAAATTTGTTGCTTTGGCTTGGGAACTGTAACAACCCGTATTTTGATAACATGATTAAGACGAGAATCAAGGCAGAATTTAATTTTAAATTCTGAATCAGGTAAAACGGGCTATGACATTGTGTTCGTCTCGGAAAAATACGCGAAATAGAGTCTGAGTTTTTGAGAAAAGGAGTCCGTATGACCAAGTTATGGCCCGACTAAGTTTTCAGAAAATTCAAAGTTCAAATTCGAGTTCGAATTTCAAATCTGGAGCAAATCAGAATAGGCGGGAAAATTTCCCGCCCAGGCTCAAGTCGACACCCGTGTCGACTTGGGTGTCGACACACCCCAGGTGGTGTCGACAGCCCTGTCGACACCCCTGTCGACACGGGTGGCCGAGCCATCTTGGCTTGGTGCACCTGCACTGGTCTCTGGTCTTGTTCTGGAAGCTTCTGACGTGGTTTGATGGCTCAGATCCGATTTAGGGTTAATCTAAGGGCCTAAAACTATCCTAATCTCTATAAAAACACCCTAAACCTAACCTAAATCCCTAAAAATCAAACCTAGCAACTAAGTGCTGCCAAAATCAATCTTGATCATGGCCTCCATCTCCAATCCCTAGAGCCTATGCATTCAAATCGGGTTCAAATCAAAAGGTGCAAGCTTGCTACACCAAATCAAGGCCAAATCAACGTTGCTATGCGAGTTTCATGACGGTTCTTCATCAAATGAGCCACCTTTCTTCGTCATAATGATTCATGCTCCTAGTTCTCTTGCCACGCTATGTAAGTTCTAGCTACTTCTAGATGTTAACGGTAATTTAATCATGGCATGGGATAAAATGTGGTTAAGCATGAATGCTATAACCTATGCGAGCCTAGTTTGCTCCTTTAACATGAACATTGGACTTTAGGTTGTGTTTTAGCGATTAAACCATGCTATTCATGTTACATTGGACCTAGTTTGCCATGCAAGATTGGACCTTTGCTTGTGGTATGTTAGCATGCACACTTGAAACCACTTTGACTCATGAAACATGTGCATGAATGTGGCTTTGAGGCTATGCAAGTATATGAACCCGAAGTCCCTTATGATAATATGCAAGTTTACCCTTTTTATGACATGAGTAACATGTGCATGTTAATCCCTTCATGATAGGTTTATGACATGAACACTTATGCAAGTTATCCCCTTTTATGCTATGCATGTTTGTGGCCAAATCCCCTTGTGATACTATGCATGTTTGTGGCCAAATTCCCTTGTGATAGAATGCATGTTTGTGGCCAAATTACCTTATGACACTATGCATGTTTATGGCGAATCCCTTTATAATGTTGTGCATGTGGAAGCCAATCCCTTTTTGGCATCATGCATGTTTTGAGGCCAATATGTGACATAGTATCCTTACTATGTTGACTCGCTTTTGCTTGCGTTGGAAAACACGATTTGGGGTAAGTTAGGAAAACGCGAAAATGACATGAAAACTTGACACGGGGGGGAAAACATGGAACTTGAACTAGACATGGGTGGGTTGTAGGTGTAATGAAACACTAGACCAAACATGAAAGTGGCCAACTCGAGGTTGGGTTGAGTTTGTAGCATAAATCTACCCGGACCCGCCCGGCTTAACTAGTGGCTACAAACAATAGGATCCAATGTGAGAAGTTGGTCATGTCGCGCTTAAGACCCGAGGTTAGACTAGGTTGTGGTGTAAATCTACCCGGACCCGCCCGGCTTAACTAGTAACCACAACAAGGTCTAATGTGAGAGGTTGAGAGTGCATTAATTAAATTAATGCCACATGATAAGGTTAAGTAAATTTGACTAATGACACTTAACCGATATGACACGAATGGGTAGGTTGAGTGGGACCGGGCTTGATTTCTTAATGACACTTAACCATGCAAGGTAATTAGGGGATGGGGTTAAGTAATTTACACTTAACTAATCTGACTTGGTAATTAGATGGGGTTAAGTAATTAAGACTTAACTAATCTAAACATGGTAATTAGATGGGGTTAAGTAATTGATACTTAACTAATCTAACCACGGTAATTAGATGGGGTTAAGTAATCCACACTTAACTAATCTAAACACGGTAATTCGATGGGGTTAAGTTAAACACTTAACCAATTTAAACTTGGTAATTCAATGAGGTTAAGTAACCAATACTCAACCAACTTAACGTGATAATTTAATGGGGTTAAGCAACTTATACTTAACCAATTATACATGATTATTTGATGAGGTTAAGTAACCTACACTTAACCAATCTAATACGCGGACCTGATAAGGTTAAGTCACAAGACCTTTTTTAGAATATACTTAACCATTGTAGTACGATTAGAGGATGGGGTTAAGCTAACCTATACTTAACCAATCCGACTCGATAATTTGATGGGATTAAGATAATCTATGCTTAATCGATCTAGCAAGATAATCCGATAGGATTAAGGTAAACTAGTACTTGACCAATTTGACTTGATAGGGTTAAGTCATGAGCCTCTGGGTACACTTAACCAACTTGTAGGGCTAAGTCTTGAACTTAAATACTTAGCCAATCTTTGACGTGATTCGTGGGCGGGTTAAGTTATGGACTTGAATGATAAGACTTAACCCAATAAGACAAACCCTAGTTAGAGGAACTAGGTAGAAAACCGTGGTTAATCAAGGATAACGGGAAAGGAAGCTAAGTGGTAAACCTTAGTTAAGGGTAACTAAGTAATAATTCTTAGCTAAGGACATGGGACTAGTTCACAAAGAGATGAGTAACCTGATACGGTAGGTCATTGCTTAGTATACAAGGAGGAGCAAGTTATCTGACTTGGATAAAAGCTCCAGCGAACTGGGTGCCGAAGCGGAAGCTTCGGGGGACGTGAGGATACTCTTGGTATCCCTCTGTGAGGTTGCAGATGATCCGCCTGGGCTCACAAGAGGTTAAGGTCTGCGGTAGAAGAGCCAAGAGTAAGCCTTGGTTGCTATGCGAGCGACCTAAAGACTGGGATGGATTAGCGTGGAGTCGACGATTCTTGGTTTTTGCCCTGGATAGCACGTCGCCGACTACCTACCATCTTTAGTCAATCGTGTACGTACGGAAAGGCAGAGAACCCCCAACAGACCATGTTCTTGCTATCGAGTCATGGGTGAGGTTGGCCCGTAGGAAAGTGGGGCTATAGTGGGGCCGGGATGTGGTTCTCATACATGATTTTTCTTGGATTGCCTTTCAGTAGTTGAGGGAGGGGTCACGTGGGACCATAGCCACGGGTACAAAAACAGACCTTGATATCTGCATCAGCAGACGACTTAAAGCTCCCGACCGAGTTCCATATTTCTTGATTTGCCCTGGCACGGAACTCGGGTGGCACATTGAGGAACATGTGCGTCTAGACATGGAAAACGATTCACGATACATACATGGGATGAAGGGCGCGGTTGACGGGTGGCATAATCCCTAGTGGTCCTAGGTGAACAAAACCCAAACCGAGACACGGAAACGTTCATTAGGTAGCATAATCCCTAGCGGTCCTAGGTGGCATAAATCCTAAGTGGACGAGCGATAGTTCATGGTAAGGAAACATAACTAGATCAAGGGTGGCAGTCCAAAATAACTTCAAGTATAAAACGTTTACATGGGAAAGCCCGTATGGCCTACGGCAAAGGACTGAACTTATACTTGGAAAGAAACATACGAGTTGGGAAAACCTACATATGCTATATATTAGGTTGACATGGACCATTTCATGACATGGGGCAAGGGACACTCATAGTTAACACATGACGCGGGTTGGGATACTAGTACGAGAGGTGCAGAGCAAATATACATGTTAGAACCAGGAAAAATATACATAATAGATACCGCGGGATGTTAGACGGGGTAGATACCTTGGGATAGTATGCTTGATAGAAACCCGATGATTTGACACCTTGATTTATCATGACACCGTAGTTTATCATGATACCTTAGTTTAGCTTGCTACAGTAGTTCATCCAGTTATCTTGGTTTAGCTTATCTATCTTGTCGTCATCCTTATGTTTACTTTCAGTTTATGCATGTCATGTTACCTTTACCTGTTTTTATACTGGAAGTAGATAGGACTTACCAGTCTTTATGACTGACCCCGTTTTCTTTCGCCTCTTTGTCTTCCGTTTCCCCCCAGGTTTCAGGGAGGAAATGATATTGTTTAGTTCGGACCTCTTATGCTTGAAGGTCATCATGTATAGCTTGATGTATAGCTTGGTCTTCTCTTGGCTATGGCTGCTTCACCGCTTTATTTTGGGGAATAATTTATGAAAAGGTTTTTTTATGCTTCTTTATAATTGCAAGACAGGTTTTGATGTATTCTGATGTAAAAGGCTTTAGACCTTATTTTATAAGATAATGAAATTTGTTTTACTTCCGCTGTTTTATATATGTTCTGTCTTGTAATATTTCTGTGCATGTTTACCTTGATAATGCTTCACCAAACCTAGTGCATTCCCTTTGTGAGTGACCCTAGCGGAGGTGGGGTATTACATTTGGTATCAGAGCCCAGGTTACCAGACTGGGCAAAAGTTTATAAAACCTTCTGAAAAGTATTTGAAAAACCGTTTACAAAGAAGCAATTTTCAAGAAAAGTTTTTAAAGGCTATTCCCCAAAAGCCATTAGCACCATCCTTTGATTCCTTGATTGAATCTCGTTTCCTTTCTTTCCTCCATCTGTGGTCACAGTAGTTCTCACTGTGACTAATCTTTGTCTAGCCACGTAGGTGTTTCCCGTACGATGGAGGTGGTTCTCGAGAGACCCATTGCCATGTTACAAGAAAGGATAATAAGAGTAAGGGTAAAGGATACCAGGTTAAGGGTAAGCAACTGTTGTTATGGCTTAGTCCATCAAGTAGGACAAGGACAAGATCAGCGGAGAGGGAAATAGTACGCTCCCACTTCTAGGGTGCCTAAAAGAAATGGTGCCGTTTCTGGTAAAGGTTTAGTCGTTCTTTTCTATCATCCCGTCCAGACTTCGTCTTGATCATTGTATCATTTAAGTCTGCTTGGATAGTTGAGTCTCTGCACCTTAGTACTAGCATGGTAGAGGATCCCAGTTTTGTCCCAAAAATCTGGTTGGAGAGTTGGTCCATTTCTTCATGACTTGTTGGATTGAGGATGACATGTCTCAACTACGGATGGATTCTAAGGATAAAGTGATCACCCGATAAGGGGTGCCATTCTCGGTTTTGGAAAGAGGGTAGTTAGACTCTCGACTCATCTTGGTGATACCCTCGAAGTCTCGTATAAACTTTTTTTTGGGTTCTGTCATGGTTAGTTACCAAGAATCCCAGGATGCAGTTGTTGGTAATCCGTTCGAATAGAATTCGCCGCTAAGGCGGATGGTTCGTTTCAATTATGCATGAGTTACAGGAATCACCCTAGTAAGTGCACGTGGTAACATGGATTGGCATCGGTAAACGAGATCCAAAATTCACTAGTGAATTTTGGAGAGCTTGCATGAGTACGCAGATATGTTTGAGCCAAGCATACTAGGGAAAGAATAAGTGAAACGAGAGGCGACAGTGAAATGTGTTCCACTCACACCTTGGAAATAGGAATCAAGGAGCTACGAAATCATGAAGTCAAAGGCGGTCAAGGCATGATGGAATTAAGCTCATGGAAATGCGGCTTGGACGCGCGCATCACGTCTCTTTTAAGAGTATATCTTTGATCGTTGGTTCACCTGTAAAGCTTACTTGCATGCTATCGCTTGGTGTATATCCTCTCGGTCCTGTTTTTGTTACAAACCCCGTAAGGAGTTTGTCTTGTTATCTTCTCGATCTTATCTTGGGAACCTTAGGTAGAACGCTATGGATGTAAACATGTATTTGAGACATGTTATGATTGATATGGCTGCAAATGGTTGCAAGTGGTTGCTCGTGGATGCGCGAATACACGTTAGATACCAGATTGACGCGATCACGTTTTCATGTTGCATATGCACGAGCATTTATACTTCTTTATGGATGAAATTGAATGTGTTGTCATGTGGATGTTGCATATAAATGAATGTTTGTGCACGCATATAGCACTTATATGACTAGGACTATTTGCATACATGTTGGATACATGGCACTTAACATATCTTGCATTAGAAAGATCATTCAGGCCTGATCATTAGCATTAGCTAAGGAGCATATACACACACGTTTTGCATATGTTCATATGGCATTAGAAATCGTCTAAGGACAATGGTTGCCTGTGGATGATGTTTGAGTAGATGGATGATGGATGGTAGGATACGTTCTTCCTAACTTGGAGATTTCGGGGACGAAATCCTTAAAGGAGGGGAGAATGTAACAACCCGTATTTCGATAACATGATTAAGACGAGAATCAAGGCAGAATTTAATTTTAAATTCTGAATCAGGTAAAACGGGCTGCGACATTGTGTTCGTCTCGGAAAAATACGCGAAATAGAGTCTGAGTTTTCGAGAATCGGAGTCCGTATGACCAAGTTATGGCCCGACGAAGTTTTCAGAAAATTCAAAGTTCAAATTCGAGTTCGAATTTCAAATCTGGAGCAAATCAGAATAGGCGGGAAAATTTCCCGCCCAGGCTCAAGTCGACACCCGTGTCGACTTGCGTGTCAACACACCCCAGGTGGTGTCGACAGCCCTGTCGACACCCCTGTCGACACGGGTGGCCGAGCCATCTTGGCTTGGTGCACCTGCACTGGTCTCTGGTCTTGTTCTGGAAGCTTCTGACGTGGTTTGATGGCTCAGATCCGATTTAGGGTTAATCTAAGGGCCTAAAACTATCCTAATCTCTATAAAAACACCCTAAACCTAACCTAAATCCCTAAAAATCAAACCTAGCAAATAAGTGCTGCCAAAATCAATCTTGATCATGGCCTCCATCTCCAATCCCTAGAGCCTATGCATTCAAATCGGGTTCAAATCAAAAGGTGCAAGCTTGCTACACCAAATCAAGGCCAAATCAACGTTGCTATGCGAGTTTCATGACGGTTCTTCATCAAAGGAGCCACCTTTCTTCGTCATAATGATTCATGCTCCTAGTTCTCTTGCCACGCTATGTAAGTTCTAGCTACTTCTAGATGTTAACGGTAATTTAATCATGGCATGGGATAAAATGTGGTTAAGCATGAATGCTATAACCTATGCGAGCCTAGTTTGCTCCTTTAACATGAACATTGGACTTTAGGTTGTGTTTTAGCGATTAAACCATGCTATTCATGTTACATTGGACCTAGTTTGCCATGCAAGATTGGACCTTTGCTTGTGGTATGTTAGCATGCACACTTGAAACCACTTTGACTCATGAAACATGTGCATGAATGTGGCTTTGAGGCTATGCAAGTATATGAACCCGAAGTCCCTTATGATAATATGCAAGTTTACCCTTTTTATGACATGAGTAACATGTGCATGTTTATCCCTTCATGATAGGTTTATGACATGAACACTTATGCAAGTTATCCCCTTTTATGCTATGCATGTTTGTGGCCAAATCCCCTTGTGATACTATGCATGTTTGTGGCCAAATTCCCTTGTGATAGAATGCATGTTTGTGGCCAAATTACCTTATGACACTATGCATGTTTATGGCGAATCCCTTTATAATGTTGTGCATGTGGAAGCCAATCCCTTTTTGGCATCATGCATGTTTTGAGGCCAATATGTGACATAGTATCCTTACTATGTTGACTCGCTTTTGCTTGCGTTGGAAAACACGATTTGGGGTAAGTTAGGAAAACGCGAAAATGACATGAAAACTTGACACGGGGGGGAAAACATGGAACTTGAACTAGACATGGGTGGGTTGTAGGTGTAATGAAACACTAGACCAAACATGAAAGTGGCCAACTCGAGGTTGGGTTGAGTTTGTAGCATAAATCTACCCGGACCCGCCCGGCTTAACTAGTGGCTACAAACAATAGGATCCAATGTGAGAAGTTGGTCATGTCGCGCTTAAGACCCGAGGTTAGACTAGGTTGTGGTGTAAATCTACCCGGACCCGCCCGGCTTAACTAGTAACCACAACAAGGTCTAATGTGAGAGGTTGAGAGTGCATTAATTAAATTAATGCCACATGATAAGGTTAAGTAAATTTGACTAATGACACTTAACCGATATGACACGAATGGGTAGGTTGAGTGGGACCGGGCTTGATTTCTTAATGACACTTAACCATGCAAGGTAATTAGGGGATGGGGTTAAGTAATTTACACTTAACTAATCTGACTTGGTAATTAGATGAAGTTAAGTAATTAAGACTTAACTAATCTAAACATGGTAATTAGATGGGGTTAAGTAATTGATACTTAACTAATCTAACCACGGTAATTAGATGGGGTTAAGTAATCCACACTTAACTAATCTAAACACGGTAATTCGATGGGGTTAAGTTAAACACTTAACCAATTTAAACTTGGTAATTCAATGAGGTTAAGTAACCAATACTCAACCAACTTAACGTGATAATTTAATGGGGTTAAGCAACTTATACTTAACCAATTATACATGATGATTTGATGAGGTTAAGTAACCTACACTTAACCAATCTAATACGCGGACCTGATAAGGTTAAGTCACAAGACCTTTTTTAGAATATACTTAACCATTGTAGTACGATTAGAGGATGGGGTTAAGCTAACCTATACTTAACCAATCCGACTCGATAATTTGATGGGATTAAGATAATCTATGCTTAATCGATCTAGCAAGATAATCCGATAGGATTAAGGTAAACTAGTACTTGACCAATTTGACTTGATAGGGTTAAGTCATGAGCCTCTGGGTACACTTAACCAACTTGTAGGGCTAAGTCTTGAACTTAAATACTTAGCCAATCTTTGACGTGATTCATGGGCGGGTTAAGTTATGGACTTGAATGATAACACTTAACCCAATAAGACAAACCCTAGTTAGAGGAACTAGGTAGAAAACCGTGGTTAATCAAGGATAACGGGAAAGGAAGCTAAGTGGTAAACCTTAGTTAAGGGTAACTATGTAATAATTCTTAGCTAAGGACATGGGACTAGTTCACAAAGAGATGAGTAACCTGATACGGTAGGTCATCGCTTAGTATACGAGGAGGAGCAAGTTATCTGACTTGGATAAAAGCTCCAGCGAACTGGGTGCCGAAGCGGAAGCTTCGGGGGACGTGAGGATACTCTTGGTATCCCTCTGTGAGGCTGCAGATGATCCGCCTGGGCTCACAAGAGGTTAAGGTCTGCGGTAGAAGAGCCAAGAGTATGCCTTGGTTGTTATGCGAGCGACCTAAAGACTGGGATGGATTAGCGTGGAGTCGACGATTCTTGGTTTTTGCCCTGGATAGCATGTCGCCGACTACCTACCATCTTTAGTCAATCGTGTACGTACGGAAAGGCAGAGAACCCCCAAAAGACCATGTTCTTGCTATCGAGTCATGGGTGAGGTTGGCCCGTAGGAAAGTGGGGCTATAGTGGGGCCGGGATGTGGTTCTCATACATGATTTTTCTTGGATTGCCTTTCAGTAGTTGAGGGAGGGGTCACGTGGGACCATAGCCACGGGTACAAAAACAGACCTTGATATCTGCATCAGCAGACGACTTAAAGCTCCCGACCGAGTTCCATATTTCTTGATTTGCCCTGGCACGGAACTCGGGTGGCACAGTGAGGAACATGTGCGTCTAGACATGGAAAACGATTCACGATACATACGTGGGATAAAGGGCGCGGTTGACGGGTGGCATAATCCCTAGTGGTCCTAGGTGGCCAAAACCCAAACCGAGACACGGAAACGTTCATTAGGTAGCATAATCCCTAGCGGTCCTAGGTGGCATAAATCCTAAGTGGACGAGCGATAGTTCATGGTAAGGAAACATAACTAGATCAAGGGTGGCAGTCCAAAATAACTTCAAGGATAAAACGTTTACATGGGAAAGCCCATATGGCCTACGGCAAAGGACTGAACTTATACTTGGAAAGAAACATACGAGTTGGGAAAACCTACATATGCTATATATTAGGTTGACATGGACCATTTCATGACATGGGGCAAGGGACACTCATAGTTAACACATGACGCGGGTTGGGATACTAGTACGAGAGGTGCAGAGCAAATATACATGTTAGAACCAGGAAAAATATACATAATAGATACCGCGGGATGTTAGACGGGGTAGATACCTTGGGATAGTATGCTTGATAGAAACCCGACGATTTGACACCTTGATTTATCATGACACCGTAGTTTATCACGATACCTTAGTTTAGCTTGCTACAGTAGTTCATCCAGTTATCTTGGTTTAGCTTATCTATCTTGTCGTCATCCTTATGTTTACTTTCAGTTTATGCATGTCATGTTACCTTTACCTGTTTTTATACTGGAAGTAGATAGGACTTACCAGTCTTTATGACTGACCCCGTTTTCTTTCACCTCTTTGTCTTCCGTTTCCCCCCAGGTTTCAGGGAGGAAATGATATTGTTTAGTTCGGACCTCTTATGCTTGAAGGTCATCATGTATAGCTTGATGTATAGCTTGGTCTTCTCTTGCTATGGCTGCTTCACCGCTTTATTTTGGGGAATAATTTATGAAAAGGTTTTTTTATGCTTCTTTATTATTGCAAGACAGGTTTTGATGTATTCTGATGTAAAAGGCTTTAGACCTTATTTTATAAGGTAATGAAATTTGTTTTACTTCCGCTGTTTTATATATGTTCTGTCTTGTAATATTTCTGTGCATGTTTACCTTGATAATGCTTCACCAAACCTAGTGCATTCCCTTTGTGAGTGACCCTAGCGGAGGTGGGGTATTACAGGAACAGAAGCAAAGAATCCATTTTTGCTTTGGTTTCTTACCCTCTGTTGCTTTGGTTCAACATCAGAAGCCAATGAAGAAGGCGCAAATAGATTTAAATTTGTTGCTTCTGTTACACAACGGAAGCAACAAAAACGCGTTTTTGCTTCCATTCCCAACTATCGAAAGCAAAAAGGAGTAACGGGACTTTATTTATTGCTTTTGTTGTACTTACATCAGAAGCAAAAAACTACATTTAACAATAAAATATACCCCTTTCAAATCACTATAATTCTCACATAAGCAATTGATATATATTACAAATAATTATCTTTTGCAATTATATAACCGGAGTATATAACAATAGAAGTTGAACAATCGAATGTAACAATTTCATTAATAGTATTATAATTCATACACTTAAAAGCAATAACTTACCAAAATAATTTAGTAATAATGTTAATAATCTAGTCTTAACACAAGAAAACACCTACTAATTATAAAATCATAGTTTTAAGATGAAGTACGGTTTTTACAAAATACAACTCTCTAAGGGAAATGTAGTTTCTTATCGGCTTCTTCAAACATGCCGCTCCCTAATTGTTGGCTATAATTAACATAGTGTAGTACCTGTACAACGAACAAAATAAACTTTTAGCACCGGTTTAATGCCACTCTAAAAAAATTTTACTGTAGACAAATAACTCAGCGCAAAATAAACTTATAGCTTATGATCATCTGACTGTAGATTTTGGACTAAATTTATTAACCAACTATGAGCGCCAAATAAATCAACGCACATACAACATCCAAGACAAAGGTAGGTAGAAGATGAGTTATCATTGAAATAAATTTATTAACCAACCTTCAACTTTTTAATGACCATGCAAGCTACCGGATTAAACACTACTCTTGCCCATTTGTTTGATATCTACTGTGCCAATAGCACTGGTCCAAACTTAACTCACTAACCCCAAAGCCTAAAAAACTATATTGAAGACAATATCTAAGCCAAAACAACAACACATAATAAAAAGAACAGATTTTCATAGGTACCTCTTGCCAAGTGCTGAAACTTTGGTATCAATGCGTGATGATGCTATTCAAGATCCAGGTAAGTAAAGTTGATTCGATGGTACCTACACCATTCAGGACATGTCATTATTAACACATTTGAAATCCAAGCTCAAACTATAGAGATATTTGTAAATTTTGAGTTCTCTCGCATTTTATGTTTTGTATAGTATCCTTGAAAATGAACTTGCCAAACATAAGACATAAAACGATCAGTTATTGGAATTAAAAATTAATATGCACAACTAGTGTAAAATACATGTTGGATAGCATTTGGACCAAACCACCAAGGTTAACTGACCAAAAAAATACGGAACCTCGCTCGTCAGGACCCGCAGAATCTCGATCGTAGTCACCACATCATCTTTGGCTCGTGGTCCACCATCACGACCCCTACTTGTGGTACCCAGCAACGACTCGCGATCGCCCACCTGTATCCACGATCCAGCCCGTCCCTGTCATCTCGATCCATCCTCGTTAGAGCTTCGCGACCCGATCCGTTCACAACAGAACGATCCAATCCGTACCCTCTGCCTCTTCACGATCCAACCCCAGAAGCTAAGATGAAGATCACGACCAAGTCATTCACGATCTGAAAATGAAGGATCTTGCGACACCTGCCCATAACTGCCATTTTCACCAATTCTTTATCAAGCCACGAACCAGTCTGAGATCCTCGGGATTTGTGCCACATATGACCGTGATCCGTCTGCAAATATCAGCTATAAATAGTCCCAGACTTGGCATTTTTCAGGATCTTTTAGGCAATTCTGAGCTCTGATTCCACCATTATTATATCTCCATTATTCTTGTTCAGAGTTGTCCCGAATTTATTGAGTGAGTCAACATTGTAAAAGTGAGGTTGAGGGATAAATCATTGATTGTACTCGAATTTTAAGTATAATCATAGATATAAAGTGGACGTAGGCTCGTTAACACCGAACCACTATAAATCTCGTGTCTTTCCTGCTTTTCTAGCATTTTTTCTGATATTAATCTCTGCATAATTAAAAACTTGGGTGTTGGATCCAATTTTGTATCTAACATTTTGGTACTTTCACTAAGAACAAAGTCTCAGCACATTGGATTGTAGTTCTATTATTTGGATAGTCAAGTCCGAAGAAAACAGTCCAAAACTCCACTGTTTCGATTTTTGAATATTTCAGTAAAGCTCAGGTATTATGGCTGGAATGAAGTATAAGGAAGTACGAGCTTCCCAAGCGACTGAAGCAACGAACGAAGCAATTGAAGAGAGCGTTCAAGAGCGGGTCGAAGTTCTCTCCTCGGATCATAGAGAGGAGGGGGCGATCGGATCATAGAGAGGAGGGGGCGATCCGATCCAATGCGGGCGCGGCGACCCGAGCAGCGGAGGGTGTCACGATTAGATCCCAAGATAACATCGCCTTCCCCTACTAACACTTTCGCGATCCGATCTCGGGTGACTACCGCGAGTCGATGCCGGGATGGTACCACGAGCCACCAGCCTAGGAGGACCACGATCCGAACTGACAATCAGACTACTACCCGACCTGGGAAGGAAATTATGGCTCGTTCCGCTCATGCCGGAACTTCTTCTCAACCCGGTTTAATTTCCTTGCGCATAAGAGAAGATGAAGATGACCAGTTCGACCCTTCTGCCCCAGTTATCAAAGGACATCTGACTCGAATACTTGAAGCATTGGACAGGCAAACAGACGATCTAGCAGCTCAAAGGTAGGAGAGCTCGTTGCTACGTCAAAATATTACTGCCCTAGGCAGACGAATTGACGATATTCAAAGGTAGGTTTCACCACCTCCAGCTCACCCTTTCTCATCGGAACATACATCGTTGTTTGAGGAACCCCGAAGGAACCGACGTTGGCCCCCATTAGAAAGGGCTGAGAACATAGAGCAGCTTCGATTTGGGTCACTTCCATCTCGAAAATAAGAGGCACTTAATCAGGGAACTCGTAACCGCAACTTAAATGAGCCTGCTCTATCATCGAGGAACGACATGCATTCCGCTCGTCGCGTGATCGACCACGGCAACAGGGGGCAAGGGAGTTCTTCCCATGTAACAACCCGAATTTTAATAACATGTTAAAACAAGAAATTAAGGTATAATTATTTTTTAAAATTATAACTATGGGAAATGGGTTACGCCATTGCGTTCTCTTCGGAATTCTACATGAAATAGAGTCTGAGTTTTCGAAAATTGGAGTCCGTATGACCGAGTTATGACCTCTAGAAGTTTCACGAATTTTCAGAATAAAAAACAACTCAGGAATTCGAATTCAAATTCGAATTCAAGACCCAGAAGCGGGCTGGGCGGGAAAATTCCCGCCCAGAGCCCAGGTCGACCGGGCCAGACCAGGTCGACCATGGCGTCGACCTGGGGGTCGACCTCCCTGGTCGGCCTGGATGCGACTGGTTGGCTGGGTCGGTCTGTTTGTGGGCTTGTGACATTTTTGGTGGCTCAGATCAGTTCTAGGGTTTATCTAAGGGCCTAAACTAGTTTCCTACTCCTATATAAACACCCTTAGACCTAACCTAATTCATAACAAATCATTCTTTTACCAAAATGCTGTTGAGATCCCTCTTAAACCATGGTCGCCGCCTCCAAATTCAAGCTTAAGCATTCAAACTCGATTCAAATCAAACATCAACGCTTCTACAACAATTCAAGAGAATAGATCAGCGACACCGCAATGTTTCTACATCAATTTTAGTTCTTAATTCGCTAGCCATGCTCTGTAAGTTCTAGTTACTTTTTAGATTTAAACTTGTTACTTATAATATGGCCATGGAATAAAGTGGAATTGTATTTAAGTATGTTTATCGATTCAGATCTATTTCTGTTGCTTCTTGAATCTTGAGTTTTGGGACTTTTCTATTTCCATTCTCATGTCAAGCTTATGATCTATTCAGCTTGTTGTAAATCAGTTTTTCTTGATTCATGTGATATTATTATCAAGATCTATCTTTTATGCCTGAGAAGATGTTCTTATGCCAGTTTTCTCTCTGTACTTATTGTTATACAAATTCTACCTCCCCCTATTTATTTTCTTTTGATGAACCTAAGCAATTTCGGACCTAGGCCTAAACCGCAATTTGCGTACGATTGAATACGGGGAAATATGGGAATATTGTCTATATTGGATATATACATGTTTGGTAAAATTGATGGCATAACATGAAATTGGGACTTGAGTATTGTCGTTATAGTTAAAGTTTGTAAGTTTGGGTAAATTGGTGTAAACATGGAATACATGTAGTTTGGTATGAAACTTGACCTATGTAAAATGGCAAGAATATTGATATATGTAAAACGACATGAATTGGACATATGTAAATTTGGTGTGAATTAGGCATATGTAAAACTTGCATGTAATCTAAAACTTGGGAATATGTTAAATATGTAAAATTTGGAGTTGAAACATATATGATAATTTATGACTTGGTAGAGGTTTAATATGAACGTGCCTAAGTTGGGTTTTGGTAGTTGGCATGTATTATAAATAAAAGGTTATAACTTGGCATAAACTTATAGTGAATTATGATAATAATTTGGAATACGTTTTGGGGGCAAAAACGTGAATTATGAACTTGATATTTGGCATATAACTGGAAATATGAACGTGGTTGAAACATGAACATTTTTATATGTTAAACATATGAACAGATATTTGGGTTTTGGGGGGAATATGACCATTAATGAACCTTTGACAGGAGGTTAGACTTAGTTTGTGGTGTAAATTTGCCCGGAACCGCCCGGCAAATCCAGTAGCCACAAAGTGTCAGTCTAATGTGAGAGGTCGAAGGTTGAATTGTAGGCATAACGGTTTATGACACGAGGTTTGACTCGGTTTGTGGTGTAAATCTGCCTGGAACTGCCCGGCAAATCCAGCGGCCACAAAGTGTACGGTCTAATGTGAGAGTTCGTGATTTGTTCGTCATAATGAATGAATTAAGGAACATTAACCCTAATAAGACGTGGGTATGTGTAATAACCCGGAAATCGGAGCCAATTAAAAATTTTATTTTGGCTATTTTAGTGAATTCTGATTATTTAAAATGAATGATTTTAAATAATAACGACGAAAAATTTATTTTCGACGAAGTTAAAACGAATAAATTTATTTTAATTATATAACGTGCCTGAAATGGCACGGTAGTTTGAAATTTCGATTTCGAATTTCAAATGAATATACATAATTCGTTTTAAGTCAGAATTGGACGAAACCAAAAATATTTGAACCTAATTGGGAATATCCTTCCAACAAATCCGAAAAATTGAAATTTCATAGCGGGGGTAAAAAGTTATGTCCAATTGAAAATTCAGAATAGTCGCTATGGAATTTCGGCCTTTAAAAATGGCCATTTTGCAAACAACCTCGTTTTTCGACGAAACCACTTTTGTTGGATCCGCGATGTCAAATTGTTGCTAGGTTTCAAATTTCATAATTTTTCGAATCAATATGTGGGCGTGGCAAAGGAAAATGTGTTTGGTCGATTTCTATTTAATTGGATCGACCAGAAAAGGGCCATTTTTCAAAATATCTCAGAATTTGACGAAACTAGTTTTGTTAGGACCGTATCGGCAATACGAAGCTAGAAAATATTTTTCGGGAATTTTTAGAGTTCGTATGTTGCTCGGTAATTTGAAATGTGCGTTTAAATTGAATATATAAAGATTTATATTTTAAATTAAAAGAAAACCTATCAAAAGGATGGAATTGGCCTACGATACATATCCCATTGTGTTCGGAATGGGGGTAATACGCTAGGACAAAAGTCGTTGGGTTGCATTTCGAGTTCGGGTGAAAAGTCAACATTCTTGAAGGAGAATTAAATAAAATTAAATAAATTATAAATAAACCCTTATACCCTCTCCCCTTTCCCCCGTTGAAATTCATTACAGAAAAGTAAAAAAAGGGGGAAGCGGATCGAATCTCCATCGCCCCCCCCCCCCCAACTGGCGTCGCACGCCACCGTTCGCTCAACCCCAATCCGACGATCCACCCCCCTCTTCTTCTCCTCCCTCCTCTCGCGCAGCACCCGATCCGAGCCCCAAACCCAAAGCCCCATTCGACGCAGCACCCCCTGCCACCAGAAAGCCACCCAACCACCTACGAGTCCAGCTCTGACCACCAACAATTCGCCAGTCAACCTCCGATCTTCTCCGGCGACGAAACCCTAAAATCAAGTGAGTTTTAAATTCAATTTTTATTTGCATTTCAACTAGACTTTTCATTGAAGTATGAAGTTATCATAGAAAAGGAACGATTTTTATAATAGAAAAGGTTAGAACTTTAATTATAAAAAGACCGGATTTTTATCATGAGGAACGTGGTATAAAATATAATTTTTATATCATGGGAAGGTATAAAAATATTATTTTTATATCATAGAAAGGTTAAAAATATAATATTTATCGATATAGTAGCTATACAAAAATAGAATTTTTATCAATATAGTAGCGGTGTAAAAATGGAATTTTTATCGATATAGTAGCTATATAAAAATAGAATTTTTATCGATATAGTAGCTATGTAAAAATAGAATTTTTATCGATATAGTAGCTATATAAAAATAGAATTTTTATCGATATAGTAGCGGTGTAAAAATAGAATTTTTATCGATATAGTAGCTATGTAAAAATAGAATTTTTATCGATATATTAGCTATGTAAAAATAGAAATTTTATCGATATAGTAGCGGTGTAAAAATAGAATTTTTATCGATATAGTAGCTATATAAAAATAGAATTTTTATCGATATAGTAGCGGTGTAAAAATAGAATTTTTATCATTATAGTAGTGGTGTAAAAATAGAATTTTTATCTATATAGTAGCGGTGTAAAAATGTGATTTTTATATACATAGCAACAATATAAAAATGTGATTTTTATATATGTAGTGGCTACGGACAGCGAAATTGGCAAAAGGCGAACACGACGAAGATTTCTACATATGAAGAGTCGTGGTGTTTGGTTTGGCTAGTCGGTGAGAACTTCTCCCTTTTAATTTAATTTTCTAGTTTAAAATATATACTAGGATGCAGACGGTGTTTAGTAGCACCCGATACCCGTCGTCCACAGACCATGGACGGCTTGTTTGTTTGATTTTGATGTGTAGTTGATTGTGTGATGTGGATTGAAATAAAAATATTTTTATAGTTAAAAATAGAATTTTTAACGTGTATATGAAATGAAATAAATTAATATAAACAAATCGAACGATTTGTTTATATACACACGTTTGACTGATATTGATTGGGACGATAAATTTTACACATCACCCAACTGCAAAAATAAAATCTGTGTTTGATTGTTTGAAACCCCACACGGGTATTGGGATGATATATGACATACACTAATCCCAATAATTAGTTGTATGTCGATCGATTGATTGACAGACTGTTATGAGTGTTAAATATTTATATTTGATGCTTATACAGTGTAGAATGCACTTTGGATGATGGCTGATTATTTGCTATTGTTGATATATACATGCGTTGTATGGAAATCCATAGAAATAAAATCTATGGTAATTGATTGGGCCTCATTCCAGTTTTGAAATAGAATATTTGAAGAGAAATATTTGAATAAAATATTTGAGAAGAAATATTTGAAACGAAATATTTGAATAGAATATTTGAAGAGAAATATTTGAATAAAATATCTGAGAAGAAATATTTGAAACGAAATATTCGAATAGAATATTTGAAATAGAAATATATAAAGCCGTGTTGATTAGATATGCGCTATTTCGACACGAACGATATTTATATCGATTATATTCGTTTTTATAATGAATATTGAAAAGTGATTTCAAAATCGAATATTTTGAAATGAAATTCGAATTAAATTGAATTGAAACGAATTAGAATTCGAATTGAATTGAAACGAATTAGAATTCAAATTGAATTGAAACGAATTAGAATTCGAATTGAATTGAAAATAAAATGAATTCGAATCGAATTGAAATTGAATGGAAATCAATTTGAAATGAATTCGAATTGAAAATGAATTCGAATTGAAAATGAATTCGAATTGAAATTGAATAGAATTGAATTCGAATTGAAATAGAATAGAAATGAATTCGAATTGAAATTGAATTGAAAACGAACAAAAATTGAATTAAAAATCGATTTGAATTGAAATCAATTTGAAATGAATTTAAAACGAATTTATAAGGAAAAAATCAATTTTGATTTGAATTAGAAATGAAGTTGAAGTCGTTTCAAAAACGAATTTAAAACGATTTATAAATTACATTTTAAAAGGAAATCGACGAAATATATATTATATATATAATATAATGGCCTAAATAGAATGCACCACGCCGCGGCAGTTCGCGAATTTCGACCATTGACTTCGAATGGATATTGCGGGAGATCCGACTGTCGGATTCTCCTAAAACCGAAACCGTTGGGTTCGTATCGAAAAGAGCTTTCTAATGAATATTAGAGATTTGAAATCTAATGGTCGGATTTGGAATTATGTCCAAATCAAATTCAGAAAAGGTCGCTGTAAGTGCAGTTCGATGGTCGTTGATGGAAATCGACTGTACGGGCCTTGATAAAATTATTAAAAATAGTAATAATTTATGTAAAATCATAAGAAATGATTTGGGAAGAATTGGAATGAAAAACTCCATATTTGAAAAGATAAAAATAGATTTTTATCGAAATGAACTAGTTTTGAACTAGAATAATAATTTATTTATTTTTAAAATAAATAAAGTGGATTTGAAATGGTTTTGAAAATAACCAGAATTTCCAATAATTGATTGGAATGGATTTGATTCGAAATTGTCTTTGGAATATTTCGATGTTGGATTTTGTGATTATAGAGATATTGTTATGGAAATTTGAAAGATATATTTATATCGTTATTTCTAATATGATATTGGTTGGTCACAAAATTTGATATTGAATATAAGCCGATATATTTTCTATTCAGAGCCTTATATTTAATATCAAATGTGATTTGGGTTTGTCGTGAATGGTGTCTTCATTAACAAAGTTCTTAACCCAGTAGAGAAAAAAGATTAAATCTTTCCATTTAGATTTAATGAAGTGTACCAATTAAATGGTATTTAATTGGAATTGAATTTGAATTGATTTTTGGGTTTATCGTGAACGGTGTTTTAAATAACACTTGTTCTTTAACCCGATAATTAATGGAATGTGATTTGGATTGTCTAACGGTATCTTCAATAAACATGTTCTTAAACCCAATGGAGTTAAGAAAATCAGAAACTAACTGGAGATTAGTTAAGTTGAATGGTTTCTGGGGTATTGATCTGATGTTGGTTTCGGCCTTGGGGGTTAATACTTAGGGAATTGCTCACTTACTAATTTACGGTTAGGGACTGATTGGAAAGTGATGTGATTTTGGGGTTTATCGTGAGCCATGTTTTAAATGACATTGGTTCTTTAACCCAGTTAAAGATTAAAACTAAGTGGAGTTTTAATGAATCTTTAATTAGATTGAAAAGATCGAGAATGGAGTATCACCAGTTTTGCTCCAGGCGATAGTTAAATCTTTAATTAGATTTGAACGTAAAATGGTAATTGAATGTACCGATAACACCGTGGTGTTAGATATGAAGTATGACCAGTTTTACATCATGGGATGAATTGGTTGGGATTGGGAAATAAAATAAATGATTACTTCGGTGTGATTCACTTATCCCGACTAGTTGAATTGACATTCAAAAGAAGATTAAAGAATAAATTTAAGGAATTTATCTTTGATAAAACTAATTGGAACCTTTCCCTAAGAATGTGAAATTTAGAAACTAACTGTAGGTTAGCTAAGAAGAATGGTTTCCTGGGTATTGATCTGATGTTGGTTTCGGCCTTCGGGGCTAATATTTGGGGAATTATTCTCTTGCTAATTTACGGTTAGTGACTGATGAATTGAAATGAGGCGTATGCTGTGTTTGTGTAACACTTGTTTATTATATACATGAGTTATTCGGAAAGACGGGGTTTATCCCATTCTGAATAACTGATACAACGATAAGTCGAAGGTGAAGACGGTGGTTGAAGACCGGAGGTCTTCACGTAGTTTGGATAATTACTAATGATCTTGATTGGGCCGTACACCCAAGAGGAGGGAATCAGTTAGTGATCGTCCAGACGTACTTGGAGATCGATGGATATGCGGGTTACTAGGTGCCTCCAGTTTCGTTCAGACCCAGAATGAACTTGTAAATGGACTGTGTGTCTGACATTGGATATCATTCTATGTGATTGATGGATATCGGTTGCAAGGAGTGGTTTGCCTGTGTGGCATGCTAAGATGCAAATGATCAAGGCTTTTGTTGAAAAGCAAAGTCTTGTGGTTGATGGTCAAAGAACGGCCTGTGTGGCATAGCTTTGTGTAACGTGAATTCGCGAGCCTCACACCCGGGTTGTGAACTAAAAACGGGAGAAGGACCTCAGGGAGGACATGCGTTTCTTTCTAGCTAGAAGTGGCGTCAGTGGTTTTACATGCCCTGACGAGTTTGACTTATGTGGTTGTTGCTGTTGCGAGGCGCCTCAGATATATCGGTGACTATGTGAAGCCGATGGAGTCATTTGTTGGCTCATTTGCGCCTCAAAAGGGCGGGGAAACGTAGTGTTCAGGCATTTTAATCCATATCGGTGGACCGGCCCTGACGATCCAAGGGTCACTCGAGCTCTGATCCCGAGACATGGTAGGCTAAATTGTCTCAAATCGGTTGAGGACTATCTTTTGCCTCGGTTCACAGAAGGAAACCCAATTTCCAATAAGTGACATTTGCGGTTTTGATTGTAGAGCCTAGTATGGCGACATGATATATGGTACACATGCCGTCTATGATTGATATTTATGATTGTATATAAAATCAGAAACTAACTGGAAACGAGCTAAGATGGGTGGTTTCCTAGGTATTGGTCTGATGTTGGTTTCGTCCTTGGGGTTAATACTTAGGGAATCGTTCTCTTATTAATTTACGGTTGGAGTCTGATTAATAATAAAAGATGAAATTTAGCATATCAAGCATTCTTTGGCTATTATAAGGTAAAACCCTCTCCTTCGGCTTGCGTTGCATTGTGTGATGGGACCTGAGTCTTATAATAGCTTCATTGTTCTTTATTTAGCATTGCGTTGTTGTTTATGCACTGGTATTCTTGGGAGGAAACCCATTCCGTGTTATATGGCGTGGTCCCTTGATTTACCTAACTTTAAAATAAAGATTAATAACTGTTTTAGTTCTCACACCAGACCCATGACTGACCTGGAGTTTATTGTTTTAACCTAAACTCTGGATGCCCTTATTTTGACATGGGCAACTAGTAGTTTTGGTTTTGCCGATTTATATTCATAGGATCCTGGTTTACAGCTGGAACGATACTCGGAAAGCTCTGTATCCGTGTATTACTTCTAGTTGTGCTTTGTATTATTTTCCGCTGCAGTGATGCATTTAAGTGTAATTTAAATCTCTGATATTTTTCTGATGTATATTATTTGTTTATACTCTGTATAGTCTTGTATTCTGATGAATTGTTGTAATTAACAATGAAATGTTCTTCTGTCCGCGTTCTGGTTTGTCTTGTCCTCAAAGTAATTCTTTCTTTCTCTTCACTTCGGAGACCGGGGAAGTTCGGGTCGCTTCAGTATGGTTAGAGGGTTAGGTGGGATGACATGGAAATTTGACATGTAAATATGGACCTAGCCGGTATCAGTTAAGAACACGTAAAACTTATAAGTGTGGACTTAACCATCATAACATGTTAATCAGACCAGTGGGTAGGGTTAAGTAAATTAAGAACGCTTAACCAACATAACTGTTAATCAGACCGATGGGTGGGTTAAGTAATATGACTAGACTAATGACACTTAACCGATATGACATGAATGGGTGGGTTAAGTAATATGACTAGACCAATGACACTTAACCGATATGACATGAATGGGTGGGTTAAGTAAAATGACTAGACCAATGACACTTAACCGATATGACATGAATGGGTGGGTTAAGTAATATGACTAGACTAATGACACTTAACCAATATAACATGATGCATGGCAGGGTTAAGTCAACTTGAACATATAGATAATACTTAACTAACTTAGCATGATACGTGGGCGGGTTAAGTCATGAATTACATGAAACCACTTAACCAATTTGATATGCTAAGATAGCGGGGTTAATTTATGAATCACTAGACAACACTTAACCAACTTGACATGATACGTGGGCGGGTTATGCCATGAATTACTTGAAATACTTAACCAATGCAATCTGACGAATAGGAGGGTTAAGTTAAATGGGTTGGAGATGCTTAACCAATATGACATGGTGTGTGGTAGGGTTAAGTAAACACGTGAAGGCAACGCTTAACCGAATAACAAGACATGCGGTAGAAGTAATACCAGAGAGAACACTTAACCCAAGGTAACATGATGGGGGGTGGGGTTAAGTTAACTTGAATGAATAACACTTAACCAACCTGTGGGGTATCGGAATAGACTCTAGGAAAACCCTAGTAGCGGGACCCGTTTCAGCAGTAACCCAAACTAGGTATGTGACGGCCTGGAATTTCGCTCGATCTGAATCAGTCGTTAAACCGATCTAGACCGTTCAAAACCCCTGATCGTTTTGAGAACAGGACAAATCAGAGCACAGACGGAAGAACATTTCATTGCTATTATAACAATTCCATCAGATACAAGAATATACAGAGTATAAATGAATAAATTACATTCGATAAATATCTGAGATTAAAATAAATTACATAGCAGCGGAAAATAATACAAAGCACAACTGAAGGTGATATACGGATACAGAGCTTTCCGGATATCATTCCAGCAGTAAACCAGGATCCTGTGAATATAAATCTGCAAAACCAAAACTACTAGCTGCCCTGCGGAAAATAGGGGCACCCAGAGTTTAGGTTAAAACAATAAACTCCATTTCAGTCATGTGACTGGTGTGAGAACTAAAACAGTTATTTAAAACTTTACTTTAAAAGGGAGTAATTCAAGGGACCACGTCGTATAGCACGAAACGGGTTTCCTCCCAAGAATACCAGTGCATAGAATAAATAGCGCTATGCTTTTTCGAAAAATGAAGCTATTATAAGACCCAGGTCCCATCACACAATGCAACGCAAGCCGGAGGATAGGGTTTTACCTTATAACAGCCAAACATGCTTGGTACGTTTAAAACAAATCATTTGATACTATAATAAGTGTATAGTGTCAAAACATTTTCAATCATAAATATCAATCCTAGGCGGCATGGGTACCATCTATCATGTCACCATACTAGGCTCTACAAATAAAACCGTATTACACGTATTGGAAATTGGATTTCCGTCATGAGTCGAGGCAAGGGGCAAGCTCCTCTCCGCTTCGAGACACTCTAGCAAATGCCTCAGGACTACACACTTTGGGCAACCCCGGATTCGGCTGGGCCGGTCCTCTCTTACATTTGAGGATTGGCAATTCCTGAACACACATTTCCCGGTCCTTACAGACCTAATATCGAGGCGCCTCATTCCAACAACCACAAAGGTGAAAAGTATATAAATGTCAGGGCTGGTAAGTCACTGACACCACCAAAGATAGAAAGAAACGTCGTGTTCTCCCAGCAGTCCGTATCTCGTTTTTAACTCATACCGAGGTGTGAGGCTCGCGAATTCACGTTATACACAAAGCTATGCCACGTAGGTCGTGCTTTGATCATCAATCACAAGACTTTGCTTTTCAACAGAAGCCTGGATCTATGCAACTCAGCGTGCCACACAGGCAATTCATGCCATGCGATTGATACCTATCGATATATAACCTCTAAGCTCGTACGTCTCAGAGAAGGGCGTTAAGCAAGAGAATAAATTCTCCGCCGCCAAACAGATATATATTTAATAGAAATCAATCAACACAGAATAAAATCCAATGTTAGACACACAATCCATTTACAAGTTCGTTCTGGGTCTAAACGAAACCGGAGGCACTTTCCTCGCATATCCATCGATCTCCAGGTACGTCTTGACGACCACCAACTGATTCCCTCATCTTGGGTGTACAGCCCAATCAAGATCATCAGTAATCACCCAAACGATGCGAAGACTTCCGGTCTTCAACCACCGTCTTCATCTTTGACTTATCGTCGAATCGGTTATTCAGAATGGGTGTAAACCCGGCCTTTCCGAACAACCCGCGTATATTAAAGAAAATGTTAGACAAACACAACATACGCCTCATTCCAATTCATATTCTCAGGGAAAGGTTCCCATTAATTTTATCTAAGATAAATTCTTTAAACTTTATCCTTTAATCTTCCTTTGGAGTCGTTTCAAACCAAATTATGGTTTTCTGAACTAGTCGAGATTAGCGAACCACACCGAAGTAATTATTTATTTTATTTCCCAATCCCAACCTATTCATCCCATGAAGCAAAACTGGTAATACTCCACATATAACACCATAGTGTTATCGGTAAAATTAATTACCATTTCACGTTCAAATCCAATTAAAGATTTAACTATCGCTTTGTAGCAAAACTGGTAATACTCCATTCTCGCTCACTTTCTATATTTGGTAATTTAAATTATCAATTCACATTTCAATTTAATTGTAGATTCATTAAAACTCCTTTTTCTTGGTTAAAGAACTAGTGTTATTTAAAACACAATTCACGATAAACCCAAATCACATTCTATTTATTATCGGGTTAAAGAACTGGTGTTATTTAAAACACAGTTCACGATAAACCCATGAATCAATTCTATTTAAACCCATTTCAAATCCAATTTATTTATTTAAAAATAAACGGAGTTTAATTTTAGTTCAAACTAGTTTATTTCGATAAAAAACTATTTTTATCTTTTCAAATATGGAGTTTTTCATCCTAATTTTTCTCAAATCATTTCTTATGATTTTACACAAATTATTGCTATTTTTAATAATTTTACCAAGGCCCGCACAGTCGATTTCCATCAACGGCCATCGAACTGCACTTACACCGACCTTTTCCAAATTTGATTTGGACGTATCTCCAAATCCAACCGTTAGATTTTGAATTCCTAATATTTGTTAGAAAGCTCTTTTCGATACGAACCCAACGGTTCCGGTTTTAGGAGAATCCGACGGTCGGATCTCCCATAATGTTCGTTTGAAATAAATGGTCAAAATTTACGAACTGCCGCGGCATGGCGCGTTCTATTCAGGCCATTATATTATATATATTTAATATATATATATAATATATTTCGTCGATTTCTATTTAAAATGAATTATATAAATAGTTTTAAATTCGTTTCAAAAACAATTTCAACTTCCATTTCAATTCAAATCAAAATTGAATTTTTTCTTATAAATTCGTTTTAAAATTCATTTCTATTCAATTCAAATTTCAATTCAATTTGAATTCATTTCTATTCAATTCAAATTCGTTTTCTATTCGATTCAATTCAAATTGGTTTTCTATTCGATTCAATTCAAATTGGTTTTCTATTCGATTCAATTCAAATTCGTTTTCTATTCGAATCAATTCAAATTGGTTTTCTATTCGATTCAATTCAAATTGGTTTTCTATTCGATTCAATTCAAATTCGTTTTCTATTCGATTCAATTCAAATTCGTTTTCTATTCGATTCAATTCAAATTGGTTTTCTATTCGATTCAATTCAAATTCGTTTTCTATTCGATTCAATTCAAATTCGTTTTCTATTCGATTCAATTCAAATTGGTTTTCTATTCGATTCAATTCAAATTGGTTTTCTATTCGATTCAATTCAAATTGGTTTTCTATTCGATTCAATTCAAATTGGTTTTCTATTCGATTCAATTCAAATTTCTTTATCTATTCAATTCAATTTGAATTTCTTTTCTATTCAATTTATAAAAACGAATATAATTGATATAAATATCGTTCGCGTCAAAATAGCGCATCTCTAATCAACACGGCTTTATATATTTCAATAATTCCGTTATTCTATTCAACAAATGAATATTTATTCTTGTCAACACATGACTAATCTCAACGAATGAGTACTGTCCACGTGTGACTATTTCTGTTATTTAATATATTTTATAAAAATTAAGGTATTTATCGTTTGATTTCAAATTAGACTCCAATCGTAAATTAGTAAGAGAACGATTCCCTGAATATTAACCCCGAAGGCCGAAACCAACATCAGATCAGTATCCAGGAGACCACTCATCTTATCTATTTTCCAATTAGTTTCTAATTTTATATACGATAAAGATGTAAATTTTATTGTTAAAATATTTCGTTCAACACATGACTAATCTCAACGGATGAGTACAGTCAACACATGAACCTTTACTTTATAATGTTCTTTATTTTCTAAATTGGAATGAGGCCCAATCAATTACCATATAAAGTTAATTATATGGATTCCATACAACACATGCATATAATAGCAACGATAAATAATCAACCATCATCCAAAGTGCACTACACTGTATAAGCATCAAATATAGATATCTAACGCTTATAACAGCCTGTCAATCAATCGATCGACATATTTAATCAAGCAGGATGAGTGAACTTCAAATTTCATCCCAACACCCGTGTGGGGTTTCAAATCAACAAACTCAGATTTTATTTGTGCAGTTGGGCGATGTGTAAAATTTATCGACCCAATCAATGTCCTTCAAATAGGTGTACATAAACAAACCGTCTGGTTTGTAAATGAATATTTATTTATTCACATTCACTATATTCATATCCACGTTAAAAATTATATTTTCAACGATCAAATTATTTTATTCAACCTATGAATATTCTATTCGGTTCATATATTCAATAAAATGATATTTTTATTTTTCTAATTTATTTTAGAAAATTTCGGCGGCATAACGGCACGATACTAGAAACGGGACAAGGCCTAGCCTTATCCCCGGTCTAGTGAAGGCCCACGCCATTCACACATCAATCAAATCAATTTCATTTCACCAAACAATTCAATTCAGCCTAAATAATCTAACCAACTACACAGCCAAACAAACAAGTCCATGGTCTGTGGACGATTGTGTCAGGTGCTACTAAACACCGTCTGCATCCTAGTATATATATATATAACTAGAAAAAGAAATTTGAGTGAGAAGTTCTCACCGAAAGCTATCCCAACTTCACGACACTTCTTAAGTAGAAATCTTCGTCGTTCTCGTCTCTTATCACTTTCGTCGCCTGTAGCCACTACATATATAAAAATCGAATTTTTACTTCGCTATTCAATATTTAAAAATCGAATTTTTTACTATGCTATTCAATATATAAAAATCGAATTTTTACTTTGATGCTATATAGATAAAAATTCCATTTTTACTTCGATGCTATATAGATAAAAATCCCATTTTTACTTCGATGCTATATAGATAAAAATTCCATTTTTACTTCGATGCTATATAGATAAAAATTCTATTTTTACAACGATGTTACATAGATAAAAATTCTATGTTTATCACGCTATTCTTCATATAAAGATTTCGCCTTTTCAAATTTAAAGATTTCACCTTTTCAAATTTAAAGATTTTGCCTTTTCAAATTTAAAGATTTCGCCTTTTCAAATTTAAAGATTTTTCCTTTTCAATTTTAAAGATGATATTTCTAATATCCCTATCATGTAAAAATTATATTTTTAATTCCCTACATAAACAAAAATCATATTTTTACATCTACATAATAAAGATTATATTTTTAATACTTTAAAAATATAAAAATCATATTTTTAATACTTTAAAAATATTTTCAACTTGCCAACAATATTTTCTTTCAACGATAAAAAATTATAGCTTTATGCTATTAAAAATACGATCTTTAACTTTAGAAATCAAATCCTTATGATTATAAAAATCAAATCTTTTTAATATACTATCTATATTTTTAAAATTCCCCTTTCTTTTTTTTATTAAAACTATTTATATTTCCAATTAATACCCTAAATTTATATTTAAATTAAAATTAATTACCTTCCATCCTTCCTCATTGAAACTCAGAAGTGTCGAACCCAAAAAAAACACTGAATCTAGGGCTTCACTTCGCTTAGAAATCGACGCACCAGAGGTCTGACGTCAGCCCGACAGTTGGAGGAGAGGCTTGGGGTCGCTGGTGGTCGGGAGGGGTGGTTTAGTGGCGGCGGTAGCTTAATGGGTTTGGGGTTTTGTGGTTTTCGAAGTGGGCTGGGCTAACGAGGACGGAGGGCGACTGGATGGCTTCGGCTTGGCGGGGAGGCAGCGCCAGGATCATCGGAGGCGGGGAAGAAGAGGGGGGTGCGGTGGGGGAACCGCTAGCACGGGCGGTGCAGGTGGAATCGCGACATTGGGCGGGGGGGGGGGGTCTGAGTGGGATTTGACGAGGGAGGAGGAGGAACGAGCAAGGGGGAGAAGGAGGAAGGGGAGATGGCGTGAGGGGAGGACGTCGACTGGCGCAGGCGGCGCGCTGTGGGGCGGAGGTCAGAATCGGCGGTGGTGATTTAAGTTAGGTTTTTTTTTTCTGATTTGAAATGAACGGGGGGGGGGGCAGAAGTTAAAGGAAGGGGAGAGAGGAGGATATTTTTTATTTTATTTAATTATTTAATTCAAAAAGTTGACTTTTACATACGACCTCTAAACGAGGCCCACCGCCTGTCGTCTATAGCTAATTACCCCTATTCCGAACACAATGGCATATGTATCGTAAGCTGATTCGATCGTTTCGATCAGTTTTCGTCGAATTTAAAGTAAAATTCTTTAATATATTCAATTTAAACGCACATTTTCATTTACTGGGGTCACATACTAACTCGAAAAATTCCAGAATTTTTTTATCTAGCTTCGTATTGACGATACGGTCCTAACAAAACTGGTTTCGTCGAATTCTGAGAATGTTGGAAAAATGGCCATTTTCCAGTCGATTAAAATCAATTGAAACTGGTCAAATGTGTTTTCCTTTGCCACGCTCACATATTGATTCGAAAAATTATGAAATTTGAAACCTAGCAATAATTTGACATCACAGACCCAACAAAAGTGGTTTCGTCGAAATCCGAGGTCGTTTGCAAAATGTCTATTTTTAAGGGCTTGAATTCCATAGCGACTATTCAGAATTTTCAACTGGACATATCTTTTGATTCTCGCTATGAAATTTCAATTTTTCGGATTCGTTGGAAAGATATTCACAAATGGATCCTAATGTTTTTGGTTTCACTAAAATCCGGATTGTTTTGCACCCAGTACATTCAATTGATGTTTGAAATCGAATTATCGAACTACCGCGCCATTTTCAATTCTATTTATAATTATATATAATTATTTATATTCTAACGACGACGTATATTATATATACACTCGAATTCTATTCAAAATAAATTTTTGGTCGTTTTTATTTAAAATAATCTATTTTAAATATTCAAAATTCGCTAAAATTGCCAAAATAAAAATTTTAAACTGGCACAGAATTTCCGGGTTATTACAGTCTCCCCCACTTAAAACTTTTCGTCCCCGAAAAGGAACAAAGTCGAAAGTGGTTTGATTAATCAACTCTACGTTCAATCTGGCTTCCATTCTCCAACTTTTCAGTTTCTGAGAATTTTCAAATTTTCAAAATTTTGGCTAACACCCGGAATTTTCGAAAAATTTCGCCATAACCTCCCCTGCACCGGGAGCCACGGGAAAATCCTGAAATTTCCATATAGGCCTTCTGATCTCAAAAAGAAAAAGAAAAGGCCAAGCGGCTAGCCAATCGGCTCATAAAATCATCATCACCCAAACAAAACAGTAAATTATATAGTAAACATGTACCTATTTGTCGGGCAAACAAATTTTATTCTCTGCTCTAGCCTCCTTGCTATGACCTGTTCAATGTAAGTACATGTATATGCAAGCAAATGCAACTAATTTTCAATACAATTCAATTTTTGATTCCATTAGTCTAAAAGGGTTCAAAATTATTAAACAAATAAACAAACAACACAAACATCAATCAACTAGTGAATTAACGTTTCAAATTCATAACTTTGATATATATACAGAAAATCATGTTTTTGATGCCAATACACAACAATGTATTCTAACTATATTTTGGTTCTCACACCAGTCTAATGGAAATATATAGAAATCACACCTTCGAAACACGAACACAAATACTGATGATGTCATGACAATCATCAGTACCATCTCCGGGCGACTAGAATGTGATTCTATATCTATCTAATATATTAAAACTTCGAATATACGTTCATGACGCGTATATGCAAAATCTTTATATACTAGATTGTCCATATCAATATAAATAAATTATTCAAATACGTATACTTGAATTTAACTTTCATAACAAAATTGTTTTCATTTGAAAAATATACTCTTCACACTCGTTCTAGGATACTACTGATCCAATCTCTAACGAGTCATTCTAATTGGATATTACTAATCCAATATCTGATGAATTCTTTCGTATGGTTCTAATGTGTCTTGTTCTCGAGCTCTGTAAACCAAAGCTCTGATACCAAATGTGACGGCCTGGAATTTCGCTCGATCTGAATCAGTCGTTAAACCGATCTAGACCGTTCGAAACCCCTGATCGTTTTGAGAATAGGACAAATCAAAACACAGACGGAAGAACATTTCATTGCTATTACAACAATTCCATCAGATACAAGAATATACAGAGTATAAATGAATAAATTACATTCGATAAATATCAGAGATTACAATAAATTACATAGCAGCGGAAAATAATACAAAGCACAACTGAAGGTGATATATGGATATAGAGCTTTCCGGATATCATTCCAGCTGTAAACCAGGATCCTATGAATATAAATCTGCAAAACCAAAACTACTAGCTGCCCGTGCGGAAAATAGGGGCACCCAGAGTTTAGGTTAAAACAATAAACTCCAGGTCAGTCATGTGACTGGTGTGAGAACTAAAACAGTTATTTAAAACTTTACTTTAAAAGAGAGTAATTCAAGGGACCACGCCGTATTGCACGGAACGGGTTTCCTCCCAAGAATACCAGTGCATAGAATAAATAGCGCAATGCTTTTTCGAAAAATGAAGCAATTATAAGACCCAGGTCCCATCACACAATGCAACGCAAGCTGGAGGATAGGGTTTTACCTTATAACAGCCAAACATGCTTGGTACGTTTAAAACAAATCATTTGATACTATAATAAGTATATAGTGTCAAAACATTTTCAATCATAAATATCAATCCTAAGCGGCATGGGTACCATCTATCATGTCGCCATACTAGACTCTACAAATAAAACCGAATTACACGTATTGGAAATTGGATTTCCGTCATGAGTCGAGGCAAGGGGCAAGCTCCTCTCCGCTTTGAGACACTCTAGCAAATGCCTCGGGACTACACACTCTGGGCAACCCCGGATTCGGCTGGGCCGGTCCTCTCTTACGTTTGAGGATTGGCAATTCCTAAACACACGTTTCCCGGTCCTTACAGACCTAATATCGAGGCGCCTCATTCCAACAACCACAATGGTGAAAAGTATATAAATGTCAGGGCTGGTAAGTCACTGACACCACCAAAGCTAGAAAGAAACGTCGTGTTCTCCCAGCGGTCCGTATCCCGTTTTTAACTCATACCGAGGTGTGAGGCTCGTGAATTCACGTTATACACAAAGCTATGCCACGTAGACCGTGCTTTGATCATCAACCACAAGAATTTGCTTTTCAACAGAAGCCTTAATCCATGCAACTCAACGTGCCACACAGGCAATTCATGCCATGCGATTGATATTTATCGATATATAACCTCTAAGCTCGTACGTCTCAGAGAAGGGCGTTAAGCAAGAGAATAAATTCTCCGCCGCCAAACAGATATATATTTAATAGAAATCAATCAACACAGAATAAAATCCAATGTCAGACACACAATTCATTTACAAGTTCGTTCTGGGTCTGAACGAAATCGGAGGCACTTTCCTCGCATATCCATCGATCTCCAGGTACGTCTGGATGACCACCAACTGATTCCCTCATCTTGGGTGTACAGCCCAATCAAGATCATCAGTAATCACCCAAACGATGTGAAGACTTCCGGTCTTCAACCACCGTCTTCATCTTCGACTTATCGTCGAATCGGTTATTCAAAATGGGTGTAAACCCGGCCTTTCCGAACAACCCGCGTATATTAAAGCAAATGTTAGACAAACACAACATACGCCACATTCCAATTCATATTCTCAGGGAAAGGTTCCCATTAATTTTATCCAAGATAAATTCTTTAAACTTTATCCTTTAATCTTCCTTTGGATGTCGTTTCAAACCAAATTATGGTTTTCTGAACTAGTCGAGATTAGCGAACCACACCGAAGTAATTATTTATTTTATTTCCCAATCCCAACCTATTTATCCCATGAAGCAAAACTGGTAATACTCCACATCTAACACCATAGTGTTATCGGTAAAATTAATTACCATTTCACGTTCAAATCCAATTAAAGATTTAACTATCGCTTTGGAGCAAAACTGGTAATACTCCATTCTCGCTCACTTTCTATATTTGAAATTTTAAATTATCAATTCACATTTCAATTTAATTGTAGATTCGTTAAAACTCCTTTTACTGGGTTAAGGAACTAGTGTTATTTAAAACACAATTCACGATAAACCCAAATCACATTCTATTTATTATCGGGTTAAGGAACTGGTGTTATTTAAAACACAGTTCACGATAAACCCATGAATCAATTCTATTTAAACCCATTTCAAATCTAATTTATTTATTTAAAAATAAACGGAGTTTAATTTTAGTTCAAACTAGTTTATTTCGATAAAAATCTATTTTTATCTTTTCAAATATGGAGTTTTTCATCCCAATTTTTCCCAAATCATTTCTTATGATTTTACACAAATTATTGCTATTTTTAATAATTTTACCAAGGCCCGCACAGTCGATTTCCATCAACGGCCATCGAACTGCACTTACAACGACCTTTTCCAAATTTAATTTGGACGTATCTCCAATTCCGACTGTTAGATTTTGAATTTCTAATATTCATTAGAAAGCTCTTTTCGATACGAACCCAACGGTTCCGGTTTTAGGAGAATCCGACGGTCGGATCTCCCATAATGTTCGTTTGAAATAAATGGTCGAAATTTACGAACTGCCGCGGCGCGGCGCGTTCTATTCAGGCCATTATATTATATATATTTAATATATATAATATATATTTCGTCGATTTCTATTTAAAACGAATTATATAAATAGTTTTAAATTCGTTCGAAAAACAATTTCAACTTCCATTTCAATTCAAATCAAAATTGAATTTTTTCTTATAAATTCGTTTTAAAATTCATTTCTATTCAATTCAAATTTCAATTCAATTTGAATTCATTTCTATACAATTCAAATTGGTTTTCTATTCGATTCAATTCAAATTGGTTTTCTATTCGATTCAATTCAAATTGGTTTTCTATTCGATTCAATTCAAATTCGTTTTCTATTCGATTCAATTCAAATTGGTTTTCTATTCGATTCAATTCAAATTGGTTTTCTATTCGATTCAATTCAAATTAGTTTTCTATTCGATTCAATTCAAATTCGTTTTCTATTCGATTCAGTTCAAATTGGTTCGATTCAATTCAAATTCATTTTCTATTCGATTCAATTCAAATTCGTTATCTATTCGATTCAATTCAAATTGGTTTTCTATTCGGTTCAATTCAAATTGGTTTTCTATTCGATTCAATTCAAATTGGTTTTCTATTCGATTCAATTCAAATTGGTTTTCTATTCGATTCAATTCAAATTCGTTTTTTATTCGATTCAATTCAAATTGGTTTTCTATTCGATTCAATTCAAATTGGTTTTCTATTGTATTCAATTCAAATTTCTTTATCTATTCAATTCAATTTGAATTTCTTTTCTATTCAATTTATAAAAACGAATATAATCGATATAAATATCGTTCGCGTCAAAATAGCGCATCTCTAATCAACACGGCTTTATATATTTCAATAATTCCGTTATTCTATTCAACAAATGAATATTTATTCTTGTCAACACATGACTAATCTCAACGAATGAGTACTGTCCACGTGTGACTATTTTTGTTATTTAATATATTTTATGAAAATTAAGGTATCTATCGTTTGATTTCAAATCAGACTCCAATCCTAAATTAGTAAGAGAACGATTCCCTGAGTATTAACCCCGAAGGCCGAAACCAACATCAGATCAATATCCAGGAGACCACTCATCTTATCTATTTTCCAATTAGTTTCTAATTTTATATACGATAAAGATGTAAATTTTATTGTTAAAATATTTCGTTCAACACATGACTAATCTCAACGGATGAGTACAGTCAACACATGAACCTTTACTTTATAATGTTCTTTATTTTCTAAATTGGAATGAGGCCCAATCAATTACCATATAAAGTTAATTATATGGATTCCATACAACATATGAATATAATAGCAACGATAAATAATCAACCATCATCCAAAGTGCACTACACTGTATAAGCATCAAATATAGATATCTAACGCTTATAACAGCCTGTCAATCAATCGATCGACATATTTAATCAATCAGGATGAGTGAACTTCAAATTTCATCCCAACACCCGTGTGGGGTTTCAAATCAACAAACACAGATTTTATTTGTGCAGTTGGGCGATGTGTAAAATTTATCGACCCAATCAATGTCCTTCAAATAGGTGTACATAAACAAACCGTCCGGTTTGTAAATGAATATTTATTTATTCACATTCACTATATTCATATCCACGTTAAAAATTATATTTTCAACGATCAAATTATTTTATTCAACCTATGAATATTCTATTCGGTTCATTTATTCAATAAAATGATATTTTTATTTTTCTAATTTATTTTAGAAAATTTCGGCGGCATAATGGCACGATTCTAGAAACGGGACAAGGCCTAGCCTTATCACCGGTCTAGTGAAGGCCCACACCATTCACACATCAATCAAATCAATTTCATTTCACCAAACAATTCAATTCAACCTAAATAATCTAACCAACTACACAGCCAAACAAACAAGTCCATGGTCTGTGGACGATTGTGTCAGGTGCTACTAAACACCGTCTGCATCCTTGTATATATATATAACTAGAAAAAGAAATTTGAGTGAGAAGTTCTCCCCGAAAGCTATCCCAACTTCACGACACTTCTTAAGTAGAAATCTTCGTCGTTCTCGTCTCTTATCACTTTCGCTGCCCGTAGCCACTACATATATAAAAATCCCATTTTTACTTCGATGCCATATAGATAAAAATTCCATTTTTACTTCGATGCTATATAGATAAAAATTCTATTTTTACAACGATGTTACATAGATAAAAATTCTATGTTTATCACGCTATTCTTCATATAAAGATTTCGCCTTTTCAAATTTAAAGATTTCGCCTTTTCAAATTTAAAGATTTCGCCTTTTCAAATTTAAAGATGATATTTCTAATATCCCTATCATGTAAAAGTTATATTTTTAATTCCCTACATAAACAAAAATCATATTTTTACATCTACATAATAAAGATTATATTTTTAATACTTTAAAAATATAAAAATCATATTTTTAATACTTTAAAAATATTTTCAACTTGCCAACAATATTTTCTTTCAACGATAAAAAATCATAGCTTTATGCTATTAAAAATCCGATCTTTAACTTTAGAAATCAAATCCTTATGATTATAAAAATCAAATCTTTTTAATATACTATCTATATTTTTAAAATTCCCCTTTCTTTTTTTATTAAAACTATTTATATTTCCAATTAATACCCTAAATTTATATTTAAATTAAAATTAATTACCTTCCATCCTTCCTCGTTGAAACTCAGAAGTGTCGAACCCAAAAAAACCCCGAATCTAGGGCTTCAATTTGCTCAGAAATCGACGCACCAGAGGTCTGACGTCAGCCCGACAATTGGAGGAGAGGCTTGGGGTCGCTGGTGGTCGGGAGGGGTGGTTTAGTGGCGACGGAAGCTTAATGGGTTTGGGGTTTTGTGGTTTTCGAAGTGGGCTGGGCTAACGAGGACGGAGGGCGACTGGATGGCTTCGGCTTGGCGGGGAGGCGGCGCCAGGATCATCGGAGGCGGGGAAGAAGAGGGGGTGCGGTGGGGGAACCGCTAGCGCGGGCGGCGCAGGTGGAATCGCGACATTGGGGGGGGTCTGAGCGGGATTTGACGAGGGAGGAGGAGGAACGAGCAAGGGGGAGAAGGAGGAAGGGGAGATGGCGTGAGGGGAGGACGTCGACTGGCGCAGGCGGCGCGCGGTGGGGCGGAGGTCAGAATCGGCGGTGGTGATTTAAGTTAGGTTTTTTTTTTCTGATTTGAAATGAACGGGGAGGGGGGCAGAAGTTAAAGGAAGGGGAGAGAGGATGATATTTTTTTATTTTATTTAATTATTTAATTCAAAAAGTTGTCTTTTACATACGACCTCTAAACGAGGCCCACCGCCTGTCGTCCATAGCTAATTACCTCCATTCCGAACACAATGGGATATGTATTGTAAGCTGATTCGATCGTTTCGATCGGTTTTCGTCGAATTTAAAGTAAAATTCTTTATATATTCAATTTAAACGCACATTTTCATTTACTGGGGTCACATACTAACTCGAAAAATTCCAGAAAAATATTTTCTAGCTTCATATTGATGATACGGTCCTAACAAAATTGGTTTCGTTGAATTCTGATACCGTTGGAAAAATGGTCATTTTCCAGTCGATTAAAATCAACTGAAACTGGTCAAATGCGTTTTCCTTCGCCACGCTCACATATTGAATCGAAAAATTATGAAATTTGAAACCTAGCAATAATTTGACATCACGGACCCAACAAAACTGGTTTCGTCGAAATCCGAGGTCGTTTGCAAAATGTCTATTTTTAAGGGCCTGAATTCCATAGCGACTATTCAGAATTTTCAACTGGACATATCTTTTGATTCTCTCTATGAAATTTCAATTTTTCGGATTCGTTGGAAAGATATTCACAAATGGATCCTAATGATTTTGGTTTCACTAAAATCCGGATTGTTTTGCACCCGGTACATTCAATTGAAGTTTGAAATCGAATTATCGAACTACCGCGCCATTTTCAATTCTATTTATAATTATATATAATTATTTATATTCTAACGACGACGTATATAATATATACGCTCGAATTCTATTCAAAATAAATTTCTGGTCGTTTTTATTTAAAATAATCTATTTTAAATATTCAAAATTCGCTAAAATTGCCAAAATAAAAATTTTAAACTGGCCCAGAATTTCCGGGTTATTACAAGGTATCAATTCTTCCCTGAGCTAGGCAGGGTAGGGCATGATTACTGGGCTGATTGTAAGCGGTCAAAATGGCGTCGGGTGATGCAGCAGTGCAGGTTCCGATGGATTACAGTCGTGCACGTATTCCAGAGTGGAAAATTTAGCCATTGGGCATCCGTAGATATAAAGCTGTGCATCAAGAATTGCGTTGGGGTTGCCATCCTAGGGATTGATACACCCTAGGGTGGGACCAGCATAGGTATCTACAAGTAGGGGCCGCAAGAACTAGGTCGAGTAGGAGCCAATTGATTAGGGTAGTAAGGATACATCTAACACCTTCATGGAAATTGGGCCAGTTGAGGTGAAACCCTCATATTAGATGTAGTCCTGAAGGCTACCACAACTACGGTGTTGGGATAACCTTAGTGTATAACACATGTGAAACATTGTAAGTAAGAGCCGGTCAAATAGGTACGGTGGGGATACGAAACTGTCAATATGAGGTGGGACCCTCATCGTAGGATATGTACCTATAAAACTATCATGTGGGTTATGGGGGATCACTTATCTTGAAATTATAACTAAGTAAACTAATTGGAGCGCTAGTTAGGTGGTGCAGAGAATATAGGAAATCAAGGAAAATAGGGTAATGGTGAAACTTGGAAATCTTGCGACGTTATAGAAACCTTGCGATGTGATACTTGGTAGGAACCTTGTGATGCTACCCTTGATAGGAAGTATGGGATGTTATACTTGATTCATCGTGTCTGTAGCTTACCTCGTCATCATGCTTATGCTTACTTTCAGTTTATTCATGCCATATTATCTTTACCTATTTTTATGCTGAAAGTCACTAGGACTTACTCAGTCTTTATGACGGACCCGGTTTGTTTCACCTCTTTTTCTTCTGTTTTCCCCCTCCCCAGATTCGCAGGGTGGGAATACAGCTTCGTTCGGATCTTACCAAGCTTCAATGCTCTTTCATGTACGGCTTGGATTTCTCTTGGCTATGGCTTGCTTTGCTTTATTGGGAATACTACAATTTATTTTTATGCTTCTTTGTTTTTGAGAAAGACAGATATTTTAGCTATGTAATTGAGTATTGGAAGTTGATGGGCTTTTATTGTAAACAACATATATTTAATAAATGATTTGGACTACTTCTACTTTACCTTCCACTGTTTTATATATGTATATCTTGTAATATTTCTGTTCCAGTACCCATAATGCTCCACTGAAGTTAAGGCAATCCCTTTGTGAGTGACCTTAATGGATGTGGGGTGTTACATTTGGTATCAGAGCAGAAGGTTACTAGACTGGGCAAAAGCTCTTAAAAAACATATGAAATTATTTTAAAAACGATTACAAAGAAGCATTTTTCGAAGAAAAGTTTTGTTTTACAAAAGGCATATTCCCCAAAGCCGTATGCACTATCTTTTGATTCTCTCCTTGAGCCTCTTCTCTCTTTCTTTTTCACCATAGTTTTGTAGGTGTATGACACGTGTAGGAGGACAAAGAAGTGCCCAACTTCCATCTGTAGTCGCAGTAGTTCCATCTGCGTATAATCGTATTTCAAGCTTTGTAGAGTTGTCGTGCGATGGAGGTAGCTTTCGAGAAACTTGTCAACAAACTATACAAGGATAGTAAGAGAAGAGATAAAGAACACAAGCCTAAGGATGAAAAACTTGCTAATATGGCTTAATCCATGAAGGAGGAAAAAGGTGAAAGGAAAGAGCTCATAGTGAAAGAATAATAAAACCCATGACAAGAAAGAGCATCGTTGGTGTGGTAAAAAGGGACATGTAGTTTAGTATTATAGGACAAGGACAAGGGCAAAGGACAAGATCGCCGAGAGGGCAATTGTATGCCCTCACTACTAGCGTACCTAAGAGAGGTGGTAACGTTAATGTTAAAAGTTTAGCTTTTCTTTCATACCATGGGAACTTTGTTTTTCTACATTGCATCCTTTTTAATTCTGCTTCGATAGTTGAGTCTCTGCACCTTAGTACTAGCGTAGTAGGGGATCCCATTTTTGTCTCAAATCCTGTTGGGGAATCGGCTCATTTATTCATGACTCGTTTGGATTTGAGAAAGTCTATGCTAAGTGTTGATTTTAGAAGTAAAGCTTATGTCTTTGGGTTATTGGTTGATTCTAGGGATGGAGTGGTTATCCAGAAATGATACCATTCTCGAGTATGAAAAGATGGTAGTTAGGCTCTTGACTCGCCTCGGTAATGCCCTCGAAGTCTAGTGTAACCCTTAGGGTTCTGCCATGCTTAGTTACCTAAATTCTCTTGATACATTTATTGAACCGCTCGAATAGTGTTCGCCACTAAGGCAGATGGTTCATCTCGCTTATGCATGAGTTATATAAAATCACCTTAGTAAGTACACTTGGCAACATGGTTGGCATTTTTTATTTTCAAGAGATAATTCATTTATGTGGAATACCTTCTAGTAAGTGAACGAGATCCGAGATTCACTAGTGAATTTTGGAGAGCTTGCATAAAACCATGAGTACGCAGTTATGTTTGAGCCGAGTATACTAGAAGGAGAATAAGTGAAAGAGAAACGAGAGGCAACAGTGGAATGAGTTCCAACTCATATTTTGGAAACAAGAATTAAGAAGCTACGAAATTGTGAAGTTAAAGACGGTGAAAGCACAATGGAGTTAAGCTCAAGGAAATGCAACTCAGAAGATTGAAGACTAGATACGCGCATCATATCTCTTTTTAAGAGTATATCCTTGATCCCTCTTTTCCTGTAGAGCTTACTTGCATGCTATCTTTTAAGTATAACCTCTCGGTCCTATTCTCAATCCTATTTCTGTTGCAAAACCCCATAGGGATCATCTGTTAGTAATACATGTTGGGGCTTGAGGGTGTCCGTTGGGTTGACTGAACTTTTAGGGTTTTATAGGATATGGGTTGGTCTTAGGAAGGGATTTCTTGTGACCAAAAGGAGTCCATCATGCTTAGTTTCCTAGAAACATATATATTGGTTGGTTAATTCTTTGGGTATTAGTCTGATATTGATTTCGGTCTTCGGGACTGGTGCTTAGGGAGTTCTTCTCCTAATCAGTATATATGTGACATAGATTTCCAGTTTTGACATTGCCTAATGGGCACAAAGTTTTTACTTGCTTCTATCGTTCGACTATATTTTTAGGTAGTAACAATTGGGTGTAAACATGTGTTTGAGACATGTTATGATTGATGGTTGCAAGTGGTTGCTAGTGGTTGCTCGTGGATGCATATACACGCACATTAGACACTAGATCGGCTCAATCACCTTTCATATTGCATATGCATGAGTGTTTATACTTGTTTATGAATGAAATTGAATGTGTTATCATGTGGATGTTGCATATGGATGGATGTTTGTGCACATATATAGTGTTTATGTGACTAGGACTATTTGCATACATGTTGGACTCATGGCACTAAACATATTTTGCATTAAGAAGATCAATCAGGCCTGATCATTTGCATTAGATAAGGAACATATACACACACTTTCTGCATATGTTCATACAACATTAGAAATCTCTTAAGGACAATGGATGCCTGTGATTGATGATTGAGTAGATGGATGATTGGATGGTAGGACACATTCTTCTTAACTTGAAGATTTCGGGGACGAAATCCTTTAAGGAGGGGAGAATGTAACAACCCAAATTTTAATAACATGTTAAAACAAGAAATCAAGGTATAATTAATTTTTAAAATGAGAATTATGGGAAAGGGTTGCGCCATTGCATTCGTCTCGGAATTCTGCATGAAATAGAGTTCGAGTTTTCGAAAATCGGGGTCCGTATGACCGAGTTATGACCTCTAGAAGTTTCACGAATTTTCAGAATAAAAAACAGCTCAGGAATTCGAATTCAAGACCCAGAAGCGGGCTGGGCGGGCAAATTCCCGCCCAGAGCCCAGGTCGACCATAAAGTCGACCTGGGGGTCGACCTGGCCAGACCAGGTCGACTTGGGGGTCGACCTCCCTGGTCGTCCTGGATGCGACTGGTTGGCTGGGTGGGTATGTTTGCTGGCTTGGGACGTTTTTGGTGGCTCAGATCAGTTCTAGGGTTTATCTAAGGGCCTAAACTAGTTTTCTACTCCTATATAAACACCCTTAGACCCAACCTAATTCATAACAAATCATTCTTACACCAGAATGCTGCTGAGATCCCTCTTGAACCATGGCCGCTGCCTCCAAATTCAAGCTTAAGCATTCAAACTCGATTCAAATCAAAGATCAACGCTTCTACAACAATTCAAGATAATAGATCAGCGACACTGCAACACGTCTACATCAATTTTAGTTCTTAATTCGCTAGTCATGCTTTGTAAGTTCTAGTTACTTTTTAGATTTAAACTTGTTAATTATAATATGGCCATGAAATAAAGTGGAATTAGATTTAAGTATGTTTATCGATTCAGATCTATTTCTGTTGCTTCTTGAATCTTGAGTTTTGGGACTTTTCTATTTTCATTCTCATGTCAAGCTTATGATCTATTCAGCTTTTTGTAAATCAGTTTTTCTTGATTCATGTGATATTATTATCAAGATCTATCTTTTATGCCTGAGATGATGTTCTTATGCCAGTTTTCTCCCTGTGCTTATTGTTATACAAATTCTACCTCCCCCTATTTATTTTCTTTTGATGAACCTGGGTCAATTTCGGACCTAGGCCTAAACCGCGATTTGCGTACAATTGAATACAGGGAAATATGGGAATATTGTCTATATTGGATATATACATGTTTGGTAAAATTGACGGCATAACATGAAATTGGGACTTGAGTATTACCATTATAGTTAAAGTTTGTAAGTTTGGGTAAATTGGTGTAAACATGGAATACATGTAGTTTGGTGTGAAACTTGGCCTATGTAAAATGGCAAGAATATTGATATATGTAAAACGGCATGAATTGGACATATGTAAATTTGATGTGAATTGGGCATATGTAAAACTGACATGTAATCTAGAAGTTGGGCATATGGTAATTATGTAAAATTTGGAGTTGAAACATATATGATAATTTATGACTTGGTAGAGGTTTAATATGAACGCGCCTAAGTTGGGTTTTGGGTAGTTGGCATGTATTGTAAATAAAAGGCTATAACTTGGCATAACCTTATAGCGAATTATGATAATAATCCGGGAATACGTTTTGGGGCAAAAACGTGAATTATGAACTTGATAATTGGCATATAACTGGAAACATGAACGTGGTTGAAACATGAACATTCTTATATGTTAAACACATGAACTGATATTGGGGTTTTGGGGGGAATACGGCCATTAATGAACCTTTGACACGAGGTTAGACTGAGTTTGTGGTTTAAATCTGCCCGCAACCGCCCGACAAATCCAGTAGCCACAAAGTGTCAGTCTAATGTGAGAGGTCAAAGGTCGAATTGTAGGCGTAATGGTTTATGACATGAGGTTAGACTCAGTTTGTGGGAATCAGTAGATATGATGCGGGTGGTTTTAAGTTAACTTGAATGAATAACACTTATCCAACCTGTGGGGTATACGAATAGACTCTAGGAAAACCCTAGTAGTGGGACCCGTTTCAGAATTAACCCACACTAGGTATCAATGGTACCCTGAGCTAGGCAGGGTGGGGCACGATTACTGGGCTGATTGTAAGCGGTCAAAACGGCGGTGGGTGATGCAGCAGTGCAGGTTCCGAGAGATTACGGGCGTGCACGTATTCCAGAGTTGAAAATTTAGCCACTGGGCATCAATAGATATAAAGCTGTGCATCAAGAATTGCGTCGGGGTTGCCATCCTAGGGATTGATACACCTTAGGGTGGGACCAGCGCATGTATCTACAAGTAAGGGGCCGCAAGAACTAGGTCGAGTAGGAGCCGATCGATTAGGGTAGTAAGGATACATTTAACACATTCATGGCAATTGGGTCGGTTGAGGTGAAACCCTCATATTAGATGTAGTCCTGAAGGCTACCACAACTACGGGGTTGGGATAACCTTGGTGTATAACACATGTGAAACATTGTAAGTAAGAGCCGATCAAATAGGTACGTTGGGGACATGAAACTGTCAATATGAGGTGGGACCCTCATCGTAGGATATGTACCTATAAAGCTATCATGTGGGTTATGGGGGATCACTTATCTTGAAATTATAACTAAGAAAACTAATTGGAACGCTAGTTAGGTGGTGCAAAGAGTATAGGAAATCGAGGAAAATAGGGTAAGGGTGAAACTTAGAAATCTTGCGACGTTATAGAAACCTTGCGATGTGATACTTGGTAGGAACCTTGTTGCTACCCTTAATAGGAAGTTTGGGATGTTATACCTGTTTCATCGTGTCTATAGCTTACCTCGTCATCATGCTTATGCTTACTTTCAGTTTATTCATGCCATATTATATTTACCTGTTTTTATGCTGAAAGTCACTAGGACTTACTCAGTCTTTATGACTGACCCGGTTTGTTTCGCCTCTTTTTCTTCCGTCCTCCCCCCCCCCCCCCCCCCCGGTTCGCAGGTTGGGAATACAGCTTAGTTCGGATCTTACCAAGCTTCAAGGCTCTTTCATGTACGGCTTGGATTTCTCTTGGCCATGTCTTGCTTTGCTTTATTGGGGAATACTGCAATTTATTTTTATGCTTCTTTTTTTTTGAGCAAGACGGATATTTTAGCTATGTAATTGAGTATTAGAAGTTGATGGGCTTTTATTGTAAACAACGTATATTTAATAATTGATTTGAAGTATTTCTACTTTACCTTCCGCTGTTTTATATATGTCTGTCTTGTAATATTTCTGTTCCAGTAACCATAATGCACCATTGAAGTTAAGGCATTCCCCTTGTGAGTGACCTTAATGGATGTGGGGTGTTACAGCTCAGAGCCCAGACTTTGTAGCAGCACATCAAAGAAATGCTGGAGGAGGCCGTCGGGCAAGAAGTGCTGATCCCGAATCTACCCTGACCCACGCAGAGGTTGAAGCAATGATTAGGCAAGTCATGGTAGATAGTCATGGACAAAGGAATGAAGATTGGGCATCGATCACAGTCATACGCCTTTTACTGATGACATACTGGATGTTACATTCCCGAGGCGCTTCAATATGCCAACCGTGAATCATTATACGGGCAGGACTGACCCTATCTAGCATCTAATGCGATACTCCTGGTCAATGAATACTCCTGGTCAATGAATGCCGCTGCAGCTACAGACGTAGTAAAATGTAAGGCATTCCCTATATTCCTGGAAGATGTGGCGTTATTGTGGTTTACGCGCTTGCCAGCACGGTCAATATCCAGCTTCAGGGAATTGAGTGAGAAATTCGTGAACCAATTCCATCTTCATGCCCAAAGGTCTAAGAATGTGATTGAGCTATCCCTTATTAAACAACGACCGGATAAAAGCCTGAGGTCGTATTTGGATCGTTTTAATTTGGCTGTCAAAGAAGTCAAAGATCCACATGAGCAAACTGTGTTGATGGCCCTGATCGATGGCATCGATAAAGATATCGAGTTTGGGAGATATCTGGCCGGCAAACTGCCCCCGACCAGAGAAATATTTTATGAAAAAGCTAATGTTCGCCTGCGGCGGGAGGTGATATAGCTAATCGGAAAAGAAAGGCTATTGATAAGGAAGATATCCAAAGCAACGCGGCCATCAAGCCAACGGGAGATAGCTCAGGAAAAGTTGAAGTTAAAGTCGGGAACAAGAATCAAGGCAGTGGTCGCTAATCAGGGAATAGAATAACAATAATCGGAAAACAAATCGAGGAAATGACTCTCAGAGGAGATCCCGGCCCAGACCGTTTGAGAGCTTCACAACGTTAAATGATACGTTGGAAAACATATTCCTGGATACATATAATGTCCTCCAGTACAAAAGGCCTCCTCCGAGAGATTCTATAGAGAAAGAGCGTGAAACTGGGAAGTTCTATCTTTTTCATCAGATCCATGGTCATTCCACAAACGAATGTCGTCACTTGAGAGACATGGTTGAAAGGCTGCTCCGAGAAGGGAAGCTTGATGAGTATAAGGTGACTCCTAGGGACAACGGGAAAGCCGTACAAGCCCCAAACCAAAGCTAACCTACTGCCAAACCGACGGCTCAGCAAAAGGGGAAAAATATCGTTGTCAATACCATAGTTGGTGGACTTCACCTGGCAAGGCACAGTTTCAGAGCAATGGATCAATATGTAAATGCAACTAAACCGCATTTCGAAGTGGGGGAATGTAGCAACCCCGAGGACAACGCTCCGGTTAAGCAACAAAAGACGATGTCCGATGACATCATATTTCACGAGCGAGAGAGTATTGGAGTACACTCCCCAACTGAAGACCCATTGGTGATCACCGTCACCATCGGCCCAGCTATAGTTCATAAGTCTTGATAGATAATGGGAGTTCAGTCAACATTCTTTTCAAGAAAACATTCGATCAAATGAAACTCGAGCCGAAGGATTTGAAACCATGTGAAGGTTGGATACGTGGATTTAATGAGGCCTCGACGGCTCTAATGGGATATGTTGAACTATCAATAACCCTTGGAGAAGGAGAACACCAGAGGGTGAGGATCCTCCCCTTCGTGGTCTTGGACATTGAGTCGCCGTACAATGCCTTTGTAAGCCGGCCAGCCCTAGCCAAATTCAGGGCCTGCATTGCACCCTGGTGCCTGTTGTTGAAGTTCCCGACGGATGCCGGCATAGGCATAATCAGAGGAGATCAGGTTGTTGCACGAGCATGTTACATTGCAGAGTTAAAGTTGCTCTGCAAAGGGAAAGATGTAGAAGAAAAAGGTGGTTCCTCCCCTCCAAGGGAGGGATCATCATAGCAACTAAAGGAAATAACTTCAGGAGGATTGCCCAGAGAGTTGCCCGAGGACATAGATCCCAGAGAGGATGAAGAAACTGGGGGTAGAATGGCGACTCCCAATGAAGCGACTATGGATGTACTAATCGATGATAGTGACCCAGAGAAGGTCCTGAAGATTGGATCCCAGTTGAATCCTGTTCGAGCCAAAGAATTAACAAATTTCCTGAAAGCTAACTTGGATGTATTCGCCTGGACCCATGCGGACATGTGTGGGATATCTCCCTCGATTATGAGTCATTAGTTAAGCATTAACCCGAAACATCCTCCTGTCAAGCAGAAAAGGCGAATGCTTGGTCCAGAAAGGTCTGCCGCCTTGAAAGAAGAAGTTGAAAAATTGAGAAGTAACAGGTTTGTTAAAGATTCAACATACCCTGACTGGATTTCAAACCCGGTTTTGGTAAAAAAGGCCAAAAGAAAGTGGCGTATGTGCATCAACTTCTCAGATTTAAATAAGGCATGTCCGAAGGATAGTTCCCATTGCCTAGAATCGATCAGTTGGTAGATTCAACCGCGGATCATGAACTTCTCTCTTTTATGGATGCATACTCGGGGTATAATCAGATCTCCATGCATGTCCCAGACCAAGAGCATACCAGTTTCATTATAGATTTGGGATTATACTGCTATGTGGTGATGCCTTTTGGTTTGAAAAATGCCGGCGCTACATATCAGCGATTGGTGAATAGGATGTTCTACAACCAAATCGGGAAAACGATGGAGGTATACATTGACGATATGTTGGTAAAGTCCAGACAGTCATCCGATCATACTAACGATTTAGCAGAGATGTTTGAAATTCTCCGAAAATATGGGATGAAACTGAATCCTTTGAAATGTTCATTTGGGGTAGCATCTGGAAAATTCCTAGGGTTCATTGTCAGCTCGCGCGGAATTGAGATCAATCCAGATCAAATTACAGCAATCCGAAATATTCAAGAACCAAAGCAGATTAAAGACGTGCAAAGCCTTGCTGGAAAGGTAGCAGAGCTCAGCAGATTTATCTTAAAAGCTATAGATAAATGCATCCCGTTTTTGAGCTAATAAAGTGAGGCAAGCGCAACTTTAAATGGACTCCTAATTGTATAGAAGCACTCCAGAATCTGCTGAATCATCTAGAAAGACCCCCAATACTGACTAAGCCTGTGGATCACGAGGATTTATTTGTGTACTTGGCAGTGTCATCCCACGCAATCAGTTCGGCTTTGGTAAGAGAAGAGGATAAGGTGCAAAGACCGGTGTACTATGTGAGTAAGAAATTGGCAGCCGCAGAATGAAATTACCCAAAAATAGAAAAGCTTGCGTACAGTTTGCTGATTGCATCTAGGAAGCTTCGTCACTACTTCCAGGCTCATCCCATCACTGTTTACACTGATCACCAGCTTAAGCAAGTCCTACAAAGGCCAGAAGCATCAGGAAGGTTTCTCAACTGGAACATTGAGCTGAGTCAATTTGACCTGAACTTCCAACCCCGGAGGTCGATAAGAGGGCAGGCACTTGCAGACTTTATAGAAGAATTTACCATCCTAGAAGATGATGTGGTAACCGAGGAAGATGATCTGCCAAAGCTACTCCTTGACCCTAATGTCTGGAAATTATACACTGATGGAGCTAAAAATGACAGACGATCTGGTGCCGGAGTGGTTCTTGAAACTCCAGAGAAACGGCTAATATATTACGCTCTTAGATTGGAGTTCCACGCAACTAATAATGATTCCGAGTATGAAGCTCTAATTGCCGGGTTGAAGCTTGCAATGGAATTAGGGATAACAAAGCTAGACATCTTTTGTGACTCCAATTTAGTTGTAAACCAAGTTAATGAAAAGTTTCAGGCTAAGAGTCCAAGGTTGATATCATACTTGGAAAAAGTGAAGAAATTGTTAGATAGTTTTGATCACCATAGCATATCTCATATTCCTCGAGCGGAGAATCAAAGAGCATACAATTTAGCGAAGATGGCTAGTTCCGATAATGCAGAATATACGAAGCTAGTCCCGATTGAAGTACTACAGTTCCCTAGCGTGGATCAGATGGAAGTTGATCCAGCACCAGAGATTGAACCTGAAAGGGAGTCATGGATGACCCCCCTAAAGAACTTTTTGATGAATGGAACGCTCCCAACAAAGAAATGTGAGAGGCGTGCAGTTATACGGAAGGCTTCCCGATATGTACTGCAAGGCGAAGTCCTGTACAGACAAGGTTTCTCGATGCCTCCTTCAGTGCATTGCCCATGACGACATCAAGCGTGTACTGAAGGAAGTCCACGAAGGTGAGTGTAGCGACCACAACGGAGGGCAAACATTGGCAAAGAAGATATTGTGATACGGCTATTTCTGGCCCACCATAAACAAGGATGCAGCCAAGTATGCACGACGTTGTGATGCTTGCCAGAAGTTCTCCAAGATTCCTAGGGCGCCACCTAACCAATTGAAGACAATGATAAGCCCGTGGCCTTTTGCTATATGGGGAATTGACATTATTGGGAACCTTCCCATAGCAAAGGGCAGAGAAAAGTTCACGATTGTGGTCGTGGACTATTTTACTAAATGGGTAGAAGAAGAGCCTTTGACCACGATCACAACCAAGCGAGTGATCACCTTTGTCGTTAAGAACATTATATGTCGATTTGGGATTCCAAAAGTCATCGTAACCGATAATGGGACCCAATTCGATAGCACTGAGTTTCAAGATTTCTGTCGGAAGTATCACATCGGGAAAAGATACACCTCTGTGGCACATCCGCAATCGAACGGACAGGTTGAAGCGGCGAACAAGGTGATCAAATCCATTCTAAAGAAAAGATTGAAGAGGGCCAAAGCCATGTGGGTTGACGAATTACCCCTGGCACTATAGGCCTATAGAACAACGTACAAGTCGGCGACGGGTCGCACCCCGTTTTCCCTTGCTTTTGGAGCTGAGGCAGTCATTCCTGTCGAGTTGGAAGTACCATCTCATCGAACCATTTATTACGATCCGATGACCAACAATGAGTTGCTCCTTGAATCCCTAGACCTGGTTGAGGAAAAAAGGGACGAAGCCGACTTACGTGCTCTGAGGCATAAACAACAAATAGCTCAGTATTACAACAAAAGAGTCCGAGCTCGAACATTTGGACCCGGATACTTGGCTCTGAAGCGCGTCTTTCCACCCCTAGTACATATGGGCCCGAAATAGAAAGGACCGTACTCCATTTTATAAAGGCTTGATAATGGAACCTTCAAGCTAGCAACCGTAAATGGAGATGAAATACCAGAGTGTGGAATGCCCAGCATTTGTGGCCTTATCTGACATAAAGTGTCAGTTTTACTCTTTTGTTTTTAGAACCATGTAAAAAGTCTTGACTTGCCCAGAATAGTCTGGTTATTTGAACAAAAGACTATAAAGTGGACGTAGGTCATGATTCGACCGAACCACTATAAAATATCGTGTGTCTTTTACCTTTACTGCACCATTTCTTATCTATTCTTTTATTTTCATCAATATAAACCATTACCATTTTGAAATTTGTTTTAAATTATGCAGTAATCTCAAAACAGCTAATTCAAAATGTCGTCTATCAGATCGGAAGGCTCACGGTAATTAAAGTTCAAAAGGTGGAGCGAGGTAAATCGCACTACTGTTTGCACTCTAACTCCCGAGATCAGGGAGAGAGTATAAAGGACGCGAGGATAACGTCCCCAAGGCGTGAAGGTGCACCATGATAAAATCGCCTTGATAACACTCTAACCCGCTGAAGGATCAGGAGAGTATAAAGGCGCTAGAGACTTAGCGCCCCCAGAACCTCTGCCCCGCTGAAGGATCGGAGAGAAGACCAAGAATCGAGCTCGAACTCCAACCCGCCGAAGGATCGGGAGAGTATAAAGGCGCTAGAGACTTAGTGCCCCAAGAACTCTAACCCGCTGACGGATCGGGAGAGTATAAAAGCGCTAGAGGCTTAGCGCCGCAAGAACCATTACCCCGCTGAAAAATCGGGATAATACGAATATAATCCTAACCGATCGCCAATAAGTCCTGGACAAGCACTATAATGACGATTGATTGGGGGTATATACGTGCACCACTACATATTTACTTAGCACGTGTATTTTTCGATAATTGTTTCGGTCATGATTAATAATTGTTACTTATGACTTTAATAGTTAACTACGAATGTTTCGGTTATGACCATCTAAACTCTGCTAACATGATGAATTTGCAGGAACACAATGGCGCAAAAGAAATAGATCTTTATTTACTGAAAGCAGATTTACAAAAACGAGAAGCTAAACAAAAGTGAGGGCCACTCTCACGACTACATCTTTTGGCCAAAGGAAATCCTAAAACTAAAACATGAGCTAATAACTGCATTCTATTTACGCTTGGGAGATGACTTTGATTTCTTGTCCTTCTTCCGTTTCTCCAACTCCTCTTTATCAGTACTAGAGCAGTCACTTTTCTTCCTCTTCCTCTTATCGACAAGAGGCTCCGGGGGAGGACTGGGAGGTTCGGAGGCAAGTTGTGAAGTTATTGATTTAGAAGAGAATCTTATAACCAACCCAGTTTTGGGGTCGATTTCACAAATAGGGGGCACAAATACAGGATCCTGTTCCCCCTTCCTAAGAACCAACTGCTTCTCCTTCCTAGCCTGTATGTCAGCCAAGGTTTTGCTATCATCATCCTTGGCCTCGTCTATGATTTCTACCTCCTCTTCCTCATCTCCATGACCGCCATCTGTGTCATGCAAAGAAGCGATAATCTCAGCGTCTGCAGGAGCGCCGGTGCCATATTCCATGGGTGCTACCGTAACTCTATCACTTGTTGTGCCCTCGGTTTGCTTTGGAATCTCGGAAACTTCAATACCAAAACCTGGAGGGACATCAACTTTCTCTGTCACTGCCTTCTCCTTTGCACCTTTTTTAACCACTTTGATACCTACACCATGAGAAGCAAAGGTTAGTGAATCGGGAGAAGATGTGGCCATGTCAGTTGTCTGTCCCGTGAGACGATGACAAGTTACGATTGGTTTAATGAACTGTGGAGAGAATATGGAGATACCTTCAGCCGACTCATCTCCAATATTTGTACCGGTGGTCCCGATAATCGGAGGAGTTGGAGCCAAGGGGTTCAACGAATCATCGAGGTTATATTCTTCAACTTCAGAGGTTTTGAGCTCCACCACCGAGCACGAGCTTTCGCCAACCTTATCCTTGCCCTTGAGCTTGCTATTCTCCCTCTCCATCTCCTCATGGATTAGGCGTCTACCTTCCTCCAAAGCCTCAGGTTCTTTACCTCTAAGAAAGGTCTGCATCAGCTGGTTTTCGTCAATCTCGTCGACCCCAAATCGCCGCTTCTCGCCTTCGACAATTGCATCGCATACATTAGCCAAAGTAACATGATAGTCCGGAATCTAAGAGATGTCTCAAGTCTTGATGACTTGACCAAAGAAGTAGAACAACAGTTCCTCAAAACCAGCTATTTCTTTCTCTCTTTCAGCGAGCTTATCAACCGCAGCAGTTGCCGATTCAAGAGCATTATTGACTTTACTTTCGGCGATAGCTGCACGCTCCTCAGCTTGAGCAATTTGATCATTTAAAACCTCCTCCTTTTTGGCGAGAGCAAGGTCATCTTTTAAGCTCGCCCTCTCTTTCTCCTAGGCCTCTTTCTCAGCAGTAAAGCGTTCCTGTGTTGTCTTCAGTTCGGTGTTAACCGCCCTGAGATCTTCCACTTCCTTCCTCAGGGCCACCCGCTCTTGGCTATATAAGTCAAGCTCGTTGCGAAAACGCTCCCTAGCACTCTCCAACTCAGACCTGTAATTCTCTGCGTCTTGCTGAGCTAAAGCCAGTTGGGCCTGTGCATCCTCTAGTTCTTTTACCATTTTTCTCCTACCCATAGCATCATTATCAATCTTTACTCTGGCTCTGGCTGCGTCCGTCTCCATCTTTCGGATGATAGTAGAAAGTGTAGCAACATGCTTCTTCGTTACCCCGCATTGTTTAGCGACATGGCATACGTACCCTATCACCTTTGTGTCCCAATCCTCGGGGACCGGTTCAAGATCTGGGATGAACTCCATCCTCTCAATGTAAATATCAGGGAACTGCTTTCGCAAGCGCTCTAGCCTGGACATAATCTCAGAATTGGGGGCAACATCCTTTGCAGCAGTAGTATCCAAGCCATGCTCACTAGAGGAAATAGGAGTTGTCTTCCCCTTCTCTACAATCCTGCCCTCGTCTTTGTTCTTGTCCTCTGGCTCAAGGTGTTTTTCGGAAGATTGGGCATAAGAAGGCATACTTTTCGGAGGAGTTAAATCTCTAGGAAGTCGCTTGCCCCCAGCCGGTCGCAATGGACGACTATGTGACTTTCCATAACCTTGCTTCGATGGAGATCGAGGTCGTGTAGCATAAGATTGTTGAGAATCCCGGAGCCGACGACTATCCCTTCCCCGACTATCACTACGAGCATACTCGGGATCTGGAAGGAGGCTTGGTGTGCCCTCGCGAAGGGAATGATAAGAATAAGACCGTTTGCGAGACATTTTCCCTACAAAGGAAACAAATGCATGTTAAAACTATGAACCACAGTAGTAAAAGAGTGTTATGGTAAATGGTGCATGTGAATTGCACATCCCGTAAAATCCCCTTTTTAAACGGACCAGGGCCCGGAGTTAGACTCGTTTGGATGACTTCTTTTTCTCCAACTAGGGCACTCGTCTCTTCAGAGATGGGAAAATTTGGTTCCCCTCCGAAATCTTCTTGAGTATAAATATCGTCCGGTAAAGGAATCTTATTTAATTCCCCGAGTATCTGTTCCTTCGTTAATTCATCTTGAGCGACAGACTCAACTGGCGATGAAGTTCTTTAGGGAGACTGCCCCTCAGAGGTCGGGACCTCCTTTGATTCACTGGCTCGTCCCTCATCTCCTTTGTATACGTTTAAGTCCTCGTTATCCTGATTAATCTTTGGTGAAGGACTCTTGCGAAGGGTTGTTCTCTTTATAGCTTGAGAAGTTCCCTCCCCTTCAGTCGGAGGTATATACTTGTAAGATTTGCCGCCCGCTCCAAGTCCGGACCTTATGTCTAAAAGACGGTGTTTGTGAACGTTCTCGTCGGAGATACATTTCTTAATCCTTAAGAAATCTGAGTTACTCTTGAGGAGGAGGGACATTCAGTCTTTGTATATCGATCCTTCCGTTCTCTCAAAATTGTGATCTGTGTGGAACGAAGTAATTCGTTAGCACTAAAATTATGCATTCGAATTAAACGCGGAAAAGTTGACACCATACTTGCTTGTAGCCACTTCCTCACGCATCCGGCTTGATGTTTTATATAGAACCAGTCAAATTTGACATCCCCTATATTACTATAACCATCTGTCACAACTTTTTTATTGGCGATCGATTCGAAGAAAAAGAAATTGGTAGCCCTTGCGGAATGATGTTTGAAGTGGTAATAGAACTTCAGATCTTTAAGGGTAAGTTTGGTCTGCAGAATCTTCATATAAGCAAAATACAAAGTATACAAAGCCGCATAGGCATTCGGGTGGAGTTGCATGGGGGCAATGTGTAACTGTCTCAAGAGATCAACAACAAGTGGAGGAAAAGGAGGAATAGCCCCTACCCAGCACATGAGTCGACTAACGGTCATATAACCCTCTGGGGGCAGAATGAGGTCTATCTTCGCTTTCTGGAACTTTCAAATCGTCCCAGGGAATTCCGTGTCTTAAACATATCTTCTTAAGTTTTATATCGTCTAACTTAGAGGGTAAAGAATCAGTAAACTTCTCTATTTTCTTAAGTTTTATATCAGGAGCTCGATCATCCTCATCTTCAAGGGACGTGCTCTCAGAAGTTGTTGACTCTATATCAGTGCTTACCTCGTAATCAGGATCGGATTTTTCCTCATTTGAATTGGAGGAAAGCAAAATAGGGTTATGATGTATTAATGTCTCTGATTAGGTACTTTCACTTGATGTCTCAGTCATTTGTTTATCCGACATAGCTGTGTTGGCGAGTAAAAATTAGAACACAAGTTACCCGTTCCCCATGTGTGTAAGTGCAAGTGTGTGTGCCTGTGCATACATTAAAGAAAAGAATGAAGTCAATCAGATAAGAAGGTAATGGCCGTTGTATGCTATTGAGTTATGCTACAGATCAGTTCAAGAAGTCCATCTTGAAGGCCCTAACCTAACTGTTCAAAATCTTGTGATAACGATGCGTTGTTTGAGTTTAAGTATGTATGGGATCGTTGACTAGCCTAGTTCATAAGAGATGCTGGGATCGGGTCGTGGGAAGCGTATCGGAGCGAAGGGAGTGGATCGCCTATTGATGCAGCGTGGATCGGAATTCATGGGCAGATCGTGGAACCCTTATGCTCCATTTTAACACATGACGCCACGAACCGACCTTTTCCATCCCTGTGATCCGACCCATTAACTGGCTTCACACCACGAGTTCTCTCCTGATCCTTATATCTCCACGAACCGATGCTCTTTCGTTTCCGCGATCCGATCAGCTAATCAAATTAATACTACATCTTCATCTCCTCTCCTACCGCCTCGCCATCGCCATGAACCCAAACCTCACCCACGAGTCGAACTGGACAACTCCTTCCTCTTCTCCTCTCCTCTCCTACCATGAACCTAAACGCCTAAACCCATCGACCAGTCGCCTCTAAAGCCAAGAAAACCACAAAAGTCCATCCTCTCTCCTCTCAAATCGGTGAAAACTAGAGATAAATGAAAGTGAGGATGCATTAAAGCCTTATTAGCATGATTACCTATTTTGTTTTAACTTAAATCGGGAGAAAAAACCGTGAGTTAGGGCTTGAAGTAAAAATCGAAAATTGGCGGCGGCAAACAGAAGAAAGAAGAAGGAGAGAAGTGGAGGAAAGGTCGAATTATATAGGCAAACCCACGACCGTTAGTATTCCATTTTTTATCCCATTCAGATCGTGGAGCTTGGTGGGCCGCAGACCCGAGCCCAACGAAGAAAAGGGAGGTTGTTCCCTCAAACGACTCGTGACTGAAGTAGGAAGGCCCATCGTGTTTCGTGAGGGAAGCTCAAATAATCACCGACCGGAAACGAATGCATCTTCTCATGAACCGTGGGATGTTTCGGCGATCCAACTCGACAAACAATTGCTGAAATTGAAGACTCATAAATACTTGAAGATCCAAAAAATTTACCTGGCAACTTGATAATGATATCTCGGAAAGCTCCAGAGATGAGATCTATCCAATGAACAAAAAGATGATTGAAGATTTAACGAGATATTTATACTGATCAAAGAATGCGACTTCCAGAAGCAGTCTGATGCTTCAAACAAACACGACTTTTAATTCATGCCACTTCGTGAAAAGATATGTCCGTGATTTCAAAGAATGTTCCATCCTTGATAAAACATACTTCGAGGGGGCAAAATGTTGGCTAGCTTTTGGACCAAACCACCAAGGTTCACTGACCAAGAAAATACGGAACCTCGCTCGTCAGGATCCTCAGAATCTCGATCATGGCCACCGCATCATCTTTGGCTCGTGATCCACCATCACGACCCCTGCTTGTGGTACCCAGCAACAACTCGCGATCGCCCCCCTGTATCCACGATCCGACCCGTCCCTATCATCTCGATCCGTCCTCGTCAGAGCTTCGCGACCCGATCCATTCACAGCTGAACGATCTGATCCGTACCCTTTGCCTCTTCACGATCCAACCCCAGAAGCTAAGATGAAGATCACGACCAAGTCATTCACGATCCGAAAATGAAGGACCTTGAGACACCTGCCCATAACTGCCATTTTGACCAATTCTTTATCAAGCCACGAACCAGTCCGAGATCCTCGGGATCTGTGCCACGTATGACCGCGATCTGTCTATAAATATTAGCTATATATAGCCCCGGACTTGGCATTTTTCAGGATCTTTTAGGTAATTCTGAGCTCTGATTCCACCATTATTATATCTCCATTATTCTTGTTCAGAGTTGTCTCGAATTTATTGAGTGAGTCAACATTGTAAAAGTGAGGTTGAGGGATAAATCATTGATTGTACTCGAATTTTAAGTATAATCATAGATATAAAGTGGACGTAGGCTCGTTAACGCCGAACCACTATAAATCTCGTGTCTTTCCTGCTTTTCTTGCATTTTTTTCTGATATTAATCTCTGCATAATTAGACAACTTGGGTGTTGGAGCCAATTTTGGATCTAACAATACATAACAATTAAGCCCATCTAAAATAAAACATCCGCGCAACTTTATCTTGCCACATTCATGTCACAATCCCATGCATTCAAGTACCCATGCATTGAAACAAAACAACTCTTATTACTTCACATTTCAAATGTAGACCATATATTACCAGATTAAACACAATTCTTAGTCAAATGCAGACCATATATTACTATAAAGCTATAAAGCGGACAAAGCAACAGATATAGCTACAAAAATTACAGATGGACATGCTAGTTCATATACTCATGGGTCTGAGCTTCAGCAAATGAATATCTATCCTTTGTTAAATAATTATAGAACCTTATATCCAGTGCCTACCAGCCTAATACTCCAAGTCCATTCATGCAGGTTTATTACTTCACATTTCACACCTAGCCCTATATCATTGCAGTCATTCTACCTACATTACCATATTATTTTCAACATACATCACCTAATCATCATGCTAGTCAGGTTACAGTAAATGGAGGTATAAATGGTTTTGAACTTTATTCTTATAACAATAAATGGTTTTGAATTTAGTTAGTTAGAAAACTAAAAGTAAAACAATATAATATCAAAAATGCTGCATCTCGTAATAGGAGACTTACCTTGTGACATTTCTTTATTTGTTAAGGAGGCGGCTTCCATGGGAATTTTTTAACTGCTCTACGCATATAAGAAAAATTCAAATCAGGTATGTCGAACAAGATGAATCCAATTTCCCTGCTTTATATGAAAAATTAAGATTCAGAAATATATTTAAACAAATAGACAGATTTAACTGCTTGGTTCTTTCCAAAATTCAATCAGCACAGCTAGTGAGTTGTTTGAAAACTTTAACATCTCTGCGCATATTTAAAACTGTAACATGATTCACCTAGTGAGTTGTTTGAAACCATATTATGAACCAATAAAATTGCTATTTCACATCAAAACATAAGTGAGTTGTTTTTGACACATTTGTGAAATTAAAATGAACAATTCACTGTTATGATAATTCATAGCCAACATAAGAATAGCCGACATGCTACAGTACCCCATATGAATATGCATATCCATCCGCCTTGGTCTTAACAGTGCTTGATCAATTCAGTTATTAATTAACATCGCTTTAAATATCTGAATTTGAACCCTTTGATCTATGCCTACTCCATTTATTATGGACATAATCATTTTCCCTTCTATACATAAATTCAAATCAATGGAACATCAGTTGATAACCTAGCAAGCGAGTTTGAATTACGAACTATTGACGCCAAAGATTATAAGTCAGTAGGTGCATTTATTTTATAACTTTATTGCAAATACACCCTGCCTTTCTACAACTTCAAATATAAGTTAACCCGTTCTAATCATCATCTAAAATAAACTCACAATATTGAAGCTATTTTAATATGATGCGACTAAAAGAGATGAGAATAAACTCACAATAATGAAGCATATACGGCGACCACATCAAGTTCTGCATGATATAATTAGCCATATTATCTCGAGCCTCGTCCATCTCTTGTTGACTATAAGAATCAAGTTGTATAAAATTCTGCAATTAAAAGATATATTTTATCAAAAAAATTAGTCATAAGATTACTTAATATAAAATATGAAGGGAAACGATAAAACTAAGAAAGTGAAACCTCGTGTAACTCGATAATTTGACGGTGGTTTTTTAATATATCATGCATATGCCTCATCACATAATATGTACAATCTGTTGATCCTAGTTGTTGGGGACATTATAGCAATATTTCAAGAAAATTAAATAGTTAGTTTAAAATGGGTTTATATTCAAAACAGCATACAAGTTTATTATTACTACTACTATCATTACAAAATAGATAACCTTAACAATCTTCCAATTCAAGGTGCTCATCCGACACTTGCCGCTGTATGGTAATTGGTAAGTTTTGAAGGCCCTGAACATGCAATAAATGTTAAAACAAAAAATAATACGATAAAATAAAAATATACAAGTCGCTAACTCTTCGTGTAGATTAGACACACCACTATACAATTAGTTTGATATTATCACTTATCCATCGAGCCAAAAGGATATTAAAAAGCAAACAAATAAAACATACATATTCACTTGTGGCATGATTTCAAATTTGTGTTTAAGTTTGTATTGGGGATCCAACACATAAACCTCGTTCTTTTCTAAACGGGAAACAAGTAGTATACAGTGTTTCCTGCAATATAAGATTTGTAGACATTAAAATCAACCTGAAATTTGTAAAAGTTACTAAAAGTTTGATATTCATACCCTTCGCAGTATGGGGCTAAGAGCAAGCTCTTAGATTGTGATGTGCGCCATGTGTTTGAGATATATGTATTTGTCACATCTGGATACTTCCGCACTTGGGAAAGCTTCTTGGGACACATAAACCCGATGACCTTCACTTTGAGATTATTGCACATATGATTTAACCACCTGCGCATTATTTAAAGATATGTTCTTTCCAAGGCATGCAAATTGGGAGGAAAAAAAACTGATGCATTCAACCATGATGTAAATACCTATAAGATGTTTTTTTTAAAGGTATAGATTTCAAATACTCACACGATGTAAATCTTTAACCATGGTGCATTCAACCATTTTATGCTAAGAAACTGGACAATCTCATCCATCGTTATATGAATTTCAAAATCCTCCTCACATGTAAATATGTCCTTTTTCACGTGAATAGCATTGATAACATTATCACCAGTTGGCACTTGAACTACTAGGTCATGGAAATATTTGCACTCATTCGTCAAAGTTTTGAGGATCTCTTCATCAACGATTGCCTTACGCTTTGCGACCTCATTGGACAATGTATTCATGACCTTTTCATTATTATTCAAGACACCAGCAACACATTCTTCCCCTTTATCTTTTCTCACAACATGTGTATCCTACACACGAAAAACTTGTAGATTAATACAGTGGTCTAGCAGACAAATAAAAATATTTAAATTTCAGTGAGCCCATCCTTAGGAAGAGGTAAGGGAACCGCTTGTGTCCATGTATAGCTGTATATACTCCAAGTTGTAAAAATCATTGTGCGAACACTAGACAGTAAACATGAACCGAGGATCAATCGCTTAACACAGACTATGCATTCTTGATAAACACAAGCATTCTGAATGAAATTTTAGTAAATATTTATTTTATTTTATTTTGGCATTGAAAGATACATAATGGACCTGAATGGGTTTGGAGGCAAAATCGTTTGAAACCAACATTTCAGCTTTTACAACATATATAAAATCTAAATTGATGTGCATATATGATGTCCATAAAAATGTTTATATTATTGGATAATATAGCAGATCCCGTCTAGATGGACAAATATCTAGACTGATTTACCTAAAGGAATATAAAGCTTAGGATGGCAATATAAGATATAAACAAATAACATTATGTTTGGTTTTTAGATTTTGTTCAGTACTCGGTTTTAAAGAGATCAAAATAGTTTTCAACATCATTGCATTAACGGAAGTACAATATGTGAATTTTGGTTTGGTTCCCCAAATTAGCTATTTATGAAATCCTTTGTTGCCGATTTAAATTCTATAACTGCATAAAAGTCCAAGCTTTAATAGAAATTTTTTTCTATACGTGACTGTGTATTATGATTATATAGAGTCTAATATCATTGCATTTCTTTCGAAAATTTTTGATAGCAATAAAGTCTATTTTTATACAAACTCTCAAGTGTATTAAATACCGCATATCAAATCAGAACAAATCTTTGCAAAATGGAAAATTTAAATCTTACTATGAACATATTAAGGATACTGAAGCTGTAAATATGGTCTTAAATGGAAAGATTCAAGCTTATTGAAACTATGAGGAAATTTTTATAGATTATGGAACAGTAATATAACAATTTGATGCATGGAGAAAATAGTAATATTTAAAAATAAGGTGAAAGAGGAAAATCAAATTATAAGGATATTTTATAGTATGTACATTTCTTTTTCTATGCATAAATTAGGTGGTACAAAGATACTAAACAAGCTAGAAATGCCGAAACTCAACAAAAATATATATATATATACTAAAAGTGCATTTTTTACCATATTATTGTCCCCTAAAAGCACAAGATTTTTAGGACATTGAGAAAAACTACAACCGCTTCTCCTATTGTGGTGAGATATTGAGTTGGAACAGGAAGTGGGATTTCTACATAAATAGGCTCCACCGCGTCAATCCTAAACTTTACATGGTCGGGCAAGAGCTGATGATTATGACAGTTATCTCCGGACCTTGAAGCAGGATGTACCATACCACGACCCACTACGATAATTTCAGAATTGATAATTGCAGCCAAACGACATTTGGTTGGTTTCTAGAATGACATTAACAAAACAAACATTTTTCATACACATATCAAATAGATAAAAGGATATTGATTCGCAAAAATAAACATTTGAATTGCTTGCCTGCAAGTCTTCAAAAGGATCCATCTCTTGAACTTTGTTTGTAGATTGTACTTTTTCATAGTATGCTGGTTGACAACTACTACGAATACCAACTGAAGTTGTGTTGTCGACCCCTATATTGTCGGATATCTTCATACCCATCTTGTTCAAATACATGTCATTTTTTCCTCAGCCATTGTATTAACCATGGACTCGAATCTTTGGCTCACTTTAGCCTCTATTTCCTGGGTGATACAATGTAGCTGATCTGCTGATATTACGCCACTTGGACATTTATCTTTATTTCTTTCTACCTCTACAAATACATCTTTGATACCAACCAACCCACCAATACTTCTAACTCGGCCTGGGTGCTCTTTTTTATCAAGTGCATGACTTAAGACATCGTCGTGTCTATATGGAACCTATGATCCTTCGATTGCTTTTTCTCTCCAATTATTCTGTCAACAAAACATAGTTATATAATTTCCATCAATTATGAACCTTAGACAATTATATATTGTTATGTAAATTTTAGTACCGCATTCATAAATTGTTAGAATCTAGGCGAACTTAGTATAAACAGACACATGCACACTTAAATCCACCACAGCCCTCCAAAAAACGTTTTGTCCCCCAGCAAAGGATAATATTTTTGTCCAAAGCCATCCAAAAAAAAACAATGAGAGCATATTTTTTATGTTAGCAAATTTCATTACCATCTTATATTTTAAAAACAAGCTTAAAAGTGCATGTAAGCACATACCAAATCTGACTCAACTATGTATGAACCTACATTTGTTCAATGGCAAAGCCATACATATGCATATTGAGGAAGCACATAGTAGAAAGATTATTTTTGGTTTCAAATTCACACTCCTGCATGAGTAAGACATAGACAAATCATTAAGGTAGAGCCATGATCATTGAAACCAGACTAGTAAAATTTGATGATCAAACATACATTAGGTCAAACATCATGCCTGCACTACCTACTGATAACATCATACCTGCACCACCTCTTTGTTTTTGCTTCTATCAATGATCTTGACTCGTTTTGCAAATTTGATGATCAAACATACATTAGATATATCTCAAATCTTGTAAATACAACTTGAATTATTTCAAAATTCTTATGGATGGATATTATATGTTTAAAGGCCTGAATGTACAGAAATTGAAGTAAATTGCTTAAAGTAAAAAATATACTTATGCAAGCTAATTTCTAAGTTTTTGCATCAGTTATATGTAAAAATTTATTTTCTTGAAATATACTTTTAAGAAAGTGTTACCTAAAACTTTGATTATACGAAAAACTGAGAGACTTATAAGAAACTTAAGGCATCAGTAATTCTCATTGAGTTTATATAACTATTGGCATGAAATACAGAATATAGGCATCACTAATTCCCAAATAATTAATTTGTGTGCCCTTGAAGAATGGAAAATAGGAGAAATAATAGTTAATATTTTGGGTCACTGTTGACTTATAGTTATATGCTACAATATTTTTTTAATGGAATAAAATTCATACCAAATGTAAAATATTATATTAAGAAGGAAGTATTTTTCTTATACTGAGGTGTTAAAAAACCATCAAAACTTTTTTCATGGCATTTAGGGTGATAAAACTACCAGTCTTACATCTATCATTCGAAGGTAACATACCAAACTGACAAAGTTTGCTTATATACCGAGAGTAGAAAATGATGTTTGAAACCGAAATTAGCCAACTGCTAACAAATTCAGTATGAAGGGAAACCAATATAGTACACATGATTTAAAAACTAACTGATAGACAAGTCATATTAAATAATAGTGCTCACAAAATCAAAATTGCAATCATATTTAAGCTTCGAATTTCAAGACCTTGTCTGCCACTTAACTTTATTCAAAATAATTGCATGCAATTTACTAACTATAAGATAGCTTGAAACGTCTACTTCAATCAAAAGATATGCACATCCCTCAAAATTGTAAGTTAGTTTGGAGCAGTGTCACAACTAACCCTCATATTTGTACATTGCTGCAACAAAATGGAGCTTGGATTGTTCTCTGTTTTTTTACTGAACTTTATTTAATAGTGTACATTTGACTGATTCTATTTTTGAATTATTACCCTTGCATTTTTGAAGCAATTAGATGTGAACTACTAACTGAACCTCTATATTTGCTTCATTTTTCTTAACTAGTTAATCAAGGATTGTGTAGCATCTACTAAATACATGAAAACACAAATTATGCATCAGAAGTGGAAACATGAAGAAGCTTTGAAAAACAGCTTAGTCAGTGGATCAAACTAAAAATAGCATACACCTCATTTATTTTTGTTATAACAGGCCAAGTTATTCAGAAATTGCAAAATTGATTTCTAGTTGTTATTAACTACAATATCAGTATAACCAAAGTCCCAGTGTAGATTACTAGACCCACTAACAAAAAAATAATAAGTTTGCACTACGATGGTTACATCTATATGTAAACCATATGCTTGAATTTATATTTACATGAGCGCAAAACCCAATGTAAACTAGGAACAAACTATGCTAGTGCCCATTGGGATAGTTTTTCTAGTAAAATAAAAATAAACACTCCCTGTTTGTAGCGGAATAGTGCAATTTGCACCGTCAAACCACATAGACAATTTGTATTTTTCAACTAGTCTACGACTCAAGTGCCGGCTCTATGGTTTGGGTTGCCCTAGGCGATGCAGAATGAATAAACCAAAATATGTTGCCTCTACTAAAATGAAAAAGGCTGAAGATTCCGTGAACTTTAGGTGAGAAAACAAGCTGATCCAATTTCAAAAACCTGATTCTTTAAGTGATACATACAAATAATCTACAAGCCCAAAAATACATGACTGCTACAAAAATGGAAGTAATAATATATTTTAATTAATTTCTTGTTTTCTTGTTACAAAGCTGCAGGAAACAATAAACAGTATTTTAAAAATGCTTCAGGTTGTATATAATGGGAGCCAATAAACGACATGTTCATCGCAATTTATTACTTATTTGTTTATCGATGCTGGAAAAAAAATAACACTCACCTATCAGAAAAGCCAGTTAACATGTAATTACTTGGGCACCAATAAGAGAAATTAAAAATCTGAAGCTTCTCAGAATTAAACGTTACATCTTCCAGTTCGGAACCGCACATATAACCAACTACACTACTAATTATTCATGAATTTATGGCCATTAACACTTATTTAAAAAAATTATAATATTTCAACACTGACCATGGCAGCTGTTGCCCCCATCCGGGGGTTGCCCCAGGCAGTCGCCTGCTGGGCCTAGCTCCTAAGCCGGCCCTATACGAATCTAACATATATTTGAATCATTTAGTTTCAAAAAATATTAAGACTTATTCATCCTTTTCCTTTCGTATTATCATAAATTAAAACTTTCCATTAAATTTGTAATAGATTGCATGAACAATAATGCATAACTTAACTCAGAATAAGTATACACCTTTTAGAAAATTGTCAACCTCATCACGAGAAGCTGCTTGGGTTGAAATAGCTGATAGAAATGCACTGGAATTAAAACAAACAACTTATATGCATTATTGTTTCCAAGACTACAAAAATATACAAAAGATAATTAAAATCAGATGCCTCTAATAAACCAACTACGCTATTTAACTTGCCAAACAATATGTTACATAAAACCCTTCGCTAAACTTTGCTAGTACATTATCGATATGCAGACCAAAGCTCTCCTACAAGTATATTATCGAGAGTTCTAACTTTGCTTAAACGTCTAACCAATTTTTAAACTCCCAAACTAAAAACGCATAACATAAATTTAGGGAATTACAAACAAGGGAATTCGAAAATTGGTTAATACCTGAAGCACTCCAAACCAGCAAATCTGTAAATCAGGCAGATCCAAATTAGCGTTGAAGATAAAAATTTGGTCTTGATCTTGATACACGCAGATCCAAAGTCGATATTCAACCTTGACGTCGACAGATGATTTCTATTGATTGGAAATTTACTTTCTTTTATTGTCGATAAACGATTTTTGTCGATAAACTTAAAAGTTTACTTTTTTATTTTGTCCTTTTAATAAACGATAGGTATTGACTGAAATTTAGGCGGGGTGAGACTTCTTTGAGCGGGGAGATTTGGGCTTATGCCATACATTATAATTAGCGTCCAATGGTCGAGGAGTCGGATGCAAATAAAAAAAATTGCTTTTGTTGTATAATGATCGAAAGCAAAAAACTAAATCCATTTCCTCTTATTGCTTCTGTTTCTACAAAATCGGAAGCAAATTTTAATAGTTGGATTTTTTGCTGTCCTCCTCATGCTAATTGCTTATGATGTAATGATGGGACAGAAGAAAATAATATTATTTGCTTCTGTTGCAAGCAAATCAGAAGCAAATGAGCAGAAGCAACATGTGCTTTTTATACTAGTGATAGAGACATAATGAATGCACAAAAGAAATGAATTGTTAGGGTTTGGGGAAAGGCTGGGGGTTTATTTATAGTTGCTAGTGTGTATATGAACCATATGATTTGTTTGATTTAATCTGGACAGTCCATTTGAAGCAAAACTATATACAAATCCTTAAAAAATAAGCCTTCTCCACTAATCACCCTTAACGGCGGTCGACCCCCTATACAGAAGGGTGGTCAGTCCCCTTCTACAGGGGTGGTCGACCCCCTTCTAGGGTCGAGCCGCATAATTTGTTTCCCTGTACACTATTTTATATTAATTATATTATTAATATTATTTAATTCCTTCCGTTTCTAGATTATTATTGTCCCCTTTGTATAAATATACACACACAAAAATTCAAATTTCCAAGGACAATTATGCCAATCAATATATAATTATATTCCAAGTATATATTTATCTAGTTTGAATTTCAAATCTTATGCGTAAACAACTTACGTATAACTTGTTTTATTAATAACTTCTTCATACGGACTCCGTTTTTGACAAATAAAATATGAAAACGGACTAGAATCTCGCCATAAATACAACGGTAATATGTTCATGGCCCCATTCTCAATTACCCAAAATTCTTATTTTCTTCCTGTTAATGTTTTATTAATTTATTATTAGTTCAATTTTTTATGTCTATTTAGGATACACTTTACGGGGTGTTACATGTGATGTATAACTCAAGCATATACAATAGGAAACATGCACATAGCATTTACGTGTGCATTATCACAAACAAACAAACTACAGCTCAAGCCATTTTATAGTGCATAAAAAATATATTGAAACAAATGTGAAAGTTCAACAGATAAGGGTCAAGAGCAGTACTGAAGTGCAAAATGTCCAGGCACGATGATCAACCCAAACATTCAAGCAAAAATGAGCAAGCGCAATTCAAATACAATAAAAGATGCCATGAACAAAATAAATCGATAGCAAGGCCAATGCATATAAACATAACACCAGTATAGCATAAAACATGCAATACAAGTTACCGTCAAACAACATGCCAAAGAAAAAGCAGGCATCAAGGAGCAGCAGCACGTATAAATGTGCATAATATCAAAGCAGTTCGGGTAGAAAAACAAGTGCAAAAGCACAAGGAGTGCAAGTATAAATTAATACAATGGCTAAAGACCAGAACAACAACATGACAAATGCCCAAACTAGTTCAAGCACATGAAATGAAAGCATAAGAACACAACAACATAGAAAAACCAAAAACCAGTTTAAGCAAAGCCAATATAAATTCACAAATGCAAGTAAAAGGATCAAGCACACAACAACTAGACAAATAAACTATAAAGGTAGCATAATAAAGCCATGCACTAAGTAGATTGAAAATAAAGGAGGAAAAAATGAATTTGAGTATAGTATATGTTCTTATTCTTTTTACCATGCAAAAACCAGGCCAGAAATCAAAACTGTAACACCCCGTGTATTCTATAACAGTGAAATTCACAAATTAAAGTATAATTAATTTCAAATCAAAGAATTAAGGGAAACGGGATACGCCATTGTGTTCGTCTCGGAAAAATACGCGAAATAGAGTCCGAGTTTGCGAAAAACGGAGTCCGTATGAAGAAGATATGGCCTCCGGAAGTTTCAGGATTCAGGTTAAAATTCAAATAGACGAAAACAGCTCAGAAAAACAAGTTTAAAATTCAAAATCGGGCCCATTGGCCAAGGCGGGAAATTTCCCGCCTAAGGCACCCAGGTCGACTTGGCAGTCGACCTGGGGCTGGCCAGGTCGACTGGGCAGTCGACCTGGGTAACCCGTGTCGACTGCCCTGTCGACACGGTATCGACTGGGCTGTCGACCTGGCCCCAGAGCCAGGTCGAACCCCGCCCACCCTGGCTGGCCTGGTCTATGTTTGGTCGATTTTCTGAGCCTTGCCTTGTCACTAGAGCTAGGTGTCAGCTCCGGATTGGCCTCTCCTTCAAACAAATGGCTATTATTGAATCAAGCTCCATCGACGGTCTAAAACAACTCACAAACATTATAAAAAGGACCTAAGACCTAGCCTAAATCATACTATCTCATTTTAGCCTCAGGCCGCCGCCATTAAACCTAGAGCTCTGAATTAAAAATACAAAGAATAAAATTATAGAAGATGGAGGACGATTCTTGAAGGCTACAACAACTACGACGCTTTAGACAACGAATTTGGGACTATTTGATTTGGGATTTTTATTTGGGTTATTTGCTTCATATTGTAAGTTCTATGTTACTTTTTAGGCAAAAACGCTAAAACAATATGGACATGCCATGAATTGAAACCAGATTTAGGAACTATGGTTAATCCATTGTTTATATTGTTTATCTTTGAATTATAATTTGGGGATATTGCTATGGCAACGTTGCAAGTTAAACTTGTCATGATTTTGATGTTGTTATGAATCACTTGGGCTTAATTGTTTGGCAAGTTGGACTAATACATGTCCATGGAATCGCTATGTTTATTGAAATCTTTATGTTGATTAAACCATGCCTATGGTGCTAATTGAACCATGGCTATGACTATTGATGGAATTATGCCTGTGATGTTAATATACCCATCATGATTAATGAAAAATTGGGTATTGCTAGGTTATGATGAAAAGTTGGAATTATTATGTTTATAATGTTAGATATGTTAAAAACGCTAAATTGGAATCATTATGTCTATAACGTTAGTTGAGAATCATTATGTTAAAAATGCTAAATTGGAATCATTATGTCTATAATGTTAGTTGAGAATCATTATGTTAAAAATGCTAAATTGGAACCATTATGTTTACAATGTTAGTTGAGAATCATTATGTTAAAAACGCTAAATTTGAATCATTATGTCTATAATGTTAGTTGAATCATTATGTTAAAAAATGCTAAGTTGGAACCATTATGTTTATAATGTTAGATGAGAATCATTATGATAAATTGGAATCATTATGTCTATGAGAATTATTATGTTAAAAATGCTAAATTGGAATCTGCTATGCCTATTAGGATTACTATGCCTTTAATGTTTCATGTTTATAATAAAATTTTTATTATGCCCGCAATGATTATTATGCCTATGATGTAAAGTTGAAATCATCATGTTTAATTAAGTTGGAATCATTACTATGCCAAGTTATCATCATACTAGTATTGCAACCATGTGATATGTTATAGCCTGTTTATTATGCAAGTAATGTTGGAATTGTCACATATGCCTATCACATGTTTGGTGTTATTCTTTATCTCTTGAATTGTTTATTCTTATGAATGAAGTACGTTTATATACGTTGGGGATACGATTGGGTAGAATAGGCAAAACTTGAATTAATTATAAGCATAAACAGTGAAATTTGGCATAAGTAGAACATGAAATATGGCACGAAAACTTGACTTGAACTTGCCATAAACTTGACTTTAAACATGCCTTAGTTGGGCACGAAGTTGATATATGAACATGATGTGGAAATAGCAAAATCTGATAAGAACATGGGCATGACTTTAGAAAACAAGAAAGTGGCCAACTCGAGGTTGGGTTGAGTTTGTAGTGTAAATCTGCCCGGAACCGCCCGGCAAATCCAGTTGCTACAAACAATGGGATCCAATGTGGGTAGTTGGTCACATCGCGCTTGAAACCCGAGGTTGGGTTGAGTTCGTAGCGTAAACCTGCCCGGAACCGCCCGGAACCGCCCGGCAAATCCAGTGGCTACGAACAATAGGATCCAATGTGAGTGGTTCGGTGCATTAACGAATCAATTAATGCCAATTAGGGTTAAGTCATGAACATGAAAAGACAACTTAACCAACTTGAACACGATTTGTAGGGCTAAGTCATGAACTTGAAAACGACAACACTTAGCCAACTTGACATGACACGTAGGCGGGTTAAGTCACGAACTGAAATGACATACTTAACCATCTTGACATGACTAGACTAGAAAAGGATTAAGTCACGAATTACATGACTTAATCTGTTAGGCGGGTTAGGTCACGAATTACATGACCTAATCTATTAGGCGAAACCCTAGACACGACCCCTTTCAGCAGTAACCCTCTAGAAGTATCAAGGTACCCTAGGGCTAGGCCGGGTGGGGCACGATTACTGGGCTGATTGTAAGAGGTGAATGACGGCAGTGGGGTATGCCAGTGTAGGTTCGGTGGACTACGATCGTGCACGTATTCCGGGGCAGACACTGGGTATCCGTAGATTTATCTGTGCATCTTGAATCGTGTCAGGGGTTGACACCCTAGGGCTGATACACCCGAAGGTGGACCCAGCACAGGTGACTACATTCGTGATTAGCCGTATGACACGGACACTTGACGAGCTAGAACTTGTAGGGAGCCGATCGACTAGATAATCGCTCCGTAGGACCCCATACTTGGGTCAGACCCCGTTTCAGGGTCATTTCATGATATTGGGCCGTGGGATTTATTTCGTGATTAACTAGTGACATGGGCTTAGTATACTAGTACAGTCGATGCAACGAACCTCGAACATGTGATGCTTTACTTGACTTGTCTTGACTTATCCTGATCACCTTAATCTATCTTGTTCACCTTGACAGTATTCTTAAGTTTAGTTCCAGTTCATACATGACAGGTTGTTTTAACCGTTTTTACACTAAAAGTCACTAGAACTTACTCAGTCTTTATGACTGACCCTTTTCCTTTCGCCTCTTTTTTTTTCGTTTCCCCCCCCCCCCAGGTTCTCAGGGAGGGAATACCGCAGCTTGATCAGTTTTCACATCCAGCTTGAAGAGAAAGAATGTATTGCTTGGATCTTTTCCGTTTTGGACTATGGCTTTGGACAGCAATTAGGGGACTTTTGCAGTTTATTTATGTTTTCTTCATGCTTCTTTAAATAATGTAATCAAGACAGTTATGATTTTGGGAAGTATTATGGCATGGTTTGTGTAACACGTATTTTGAAGAAATAAAAGTTGTTGTTTTCCGCTGTTCAAAAATATGTGTTATTATATCTGTCTTGTATATCTGTGACTTATACTTATAAACCTCCACCAAAATTAGGGCATTCCCTTTGTGAGTGACCCTGACGGAGGTGGGGTGTTTCATTTGGTATCAGAGCATAGGTTTACCAGATAAGATTAAAAAAAAGTTTTGAAAATTTATTTTCAAAAGAAAATTTAAAGAAGCATTTTTAAAAGATAAAATATTATTTTATTTTAAAAAGGCAAAGTCCCCCAAAGCCATAGGTACTATCTCTTATCCTTCGTTTTGAATCTTTCCTTCTTGTTTCAGCATGTCCGAAGAACTTAACTTGCCAAAGGGTGTACCAATACCTGGTTGGTTTAGACGATTCTTAGAAGCAAGGGCCACCCAGCCAGGTCCTACCGTTCCCCCTCCCCCAGCTGCAGGAAATCATCCAGCTGCAGCAGCACCTCTTCCTCCACCTCCTCCGCGGGGAAATACCTTTGCTAAGATATGTAAAGATTTTAAGGCTGTGGGAGGAAAGGACTTTCATGGAACTGTGTCCTTCGTGGTAGCTAGGAATTGGTTAAAGGAAACCGAGGACTTATTTGTCATCTTTGAGGTAGAAGACAGGCAGAAGGTACAACTGGCAGTGTGGCTACTAAAAGGTAAAGCTTCCTACTGGTGGGAAGTCACTAATGCAAAAAGACCAGTGGAAACATGGGAGGACTTTAGGGCAAGGTTTGAGGCTAAATTTCTCTCAGAAGCTGAAAGGAGTCTTCAGTTGGAAAAATTCTTATTTCTTAAGCAAGGGAATATGACAGTCAAAGAGTATGTTAATCAATTCGATGAGCTGGCTAGGTTCGGACTGGACCTAGTCAACACCCCGCACAAGAAGGCTCTCCGCTTTGTCAAGGGATTGAATGAGCCATTACACAGTTTGGCCATGACCCATATACCCATGGGAGCTACGTACGAAAGGTTGGTATAGATGGCATTGCTGAATGAGGAAGATAAGGGCAAGAAGGAGACAGAGGCCGAAAACTCTCAAGGGAAGAAAGAGGTCAAGCCCAACGATTCTAAGAATAAGAAGGTAGACTCCGAGAAAGGAGGCAAGAACAACAACTCACATGATAAAAGGAAATGCAATTACTGTGGTACGGAAGGGCACATAGCCAAGGATTATAGAAAGAGGAAGAGAAAACAAGGTGAATGTTTTCATTGTGGGAAGACTGGACACATCAGCAAAGACTGCCCTGAGAAGCAGACCGGACCTTCTGGCGGTACATCGTTAACCTAATCTAGATGCTTTGTTTTATCTTATTTCTCTCCTCGATCCTATCTTGAGAACCATAGTTAGAATCTTTTTGGATGTAAACATGTAATTGAAACATGTTATGATTGCGAAATGGTTGCAAGTGGTCGCAAGTGGTTGCTCGTGGATGCATGAATACACATTAGGCACTAGATCGGCTCAGACACATTTTCATGTTGCATATGCATGAGTGTTTATTTTGGAAACTTGGCTGTGCTATCATTTGGTTGTTGCATATGATTGAATGTTCGAGCACTCATGTAGAAATTATGAATTATAATAGGAAAAAAATTTGCATACATATTGGATTCATTTCACTAAACATATTTTGCATTTAGAAGATCAATCAGGCCTGATCATTAGCATTAGCTAAGGAACATATACACACACTTCGCATATGATCATAAAGCATTAGAAGTCTTTTAAGGACAATGGATACTCGTGTTTGATGGATGAGTAGATGGATGTTAGGATATATATTTTTCCTAAACTTGAAGATTTCGGGGACGAAATCCTTTTAAGTGGGGGAGAATGTAACGCCCCGTGTATTCTATAACAGTGAAATTCACAAATTAAAGTATAATTAATTTCAAATCAAAGAATTAAGGGAAACGGGATACGCCATTGTGTTCGTCTCGGAAAAATACGCGAAATAGAGTCCGAGATTGCGAAAAATGGAGTCCGTATGAAGAAGATATGGCCTCCGGAAGTTTCAGGATTCAGGTTAAAATTCAAACAGACGAAAACAGGTCAGAAAAACAAGTTTAAAATTCAAAATCGGGCCTATTGGCCAAGGCGGGAAATTTCCCGCCTAAGGCACCCAGGTCGACTTGGCAGTCGACCTGGGGCTGGCCAGGTCGACTGGGCAGTCGACCTGGGTAACCCGTGTCGACTGCCCTGTCGACACGGTGTCGACTGGGCTGTCGACCTGGCCCCAGAGCCAGGTCGAACCCAGCCCACCCTGTCTGGCCTGGTCTATGTTTGGTCGATTTTCTGAGCCTTGCCTTGTCACTAGGGCTAGGTATCAGCTCCGGATTGGCCTCTCCTTCAAACGAACGACTATTATTGAATCAAGCTCCATCGACGGTCTAAAACAACTCACAAACATTATAAAAAGGACCTAAGACCTAGCCTAAATCATACTATCTCATTTTAGCCTCAGGCCGCCGCCATTAAACCTAGAGCTTTGAATTAAAAATACAAAGAATAAAATTATAGAAGATGGAGGACGATTCTTGAAGGCTACAACAACTACGACGCTTTAGACAACGAATTTGGGACTATTTGATTTGGGATTTTTATTTGGGTTATTTGCTTCATATTGTAAGTTCTATGTTACTTTTTAGGCAAAAACGTTAAAACAATATGGACATGCCATGAATTGAAACCGGATTTAGGAACTATGGTTAATCCATTGTTTATATTGTTTATCTTTGAATTATAATTTGGGGATATTGCTATGGCAATGTTGCAAGTTAAACTTGTCATGATTTTGATGTTGTTATGAATCACTTGGGCATAATTGTTTGGCAAGTTGGACTAATACATGTCCATGGAATCGCTATGTTTATTGAAATCTTTATGTTGATTAAACCATGCCTATGGTGCTAATTGAACCATGGCTATGACTATTGATGGAATTATGCCTGTGATGTTAATATACCCATCATGATTAATGAAAAATTGGGTATTGCTAGGTTATGATGAAAAGTTGGAATTATTATGTTTATAATGTTAGATATGTTAAAAACGCTAAATTGGAATCATTATGTCTATAACGTTAGTTGAGAATCATTATGTTAAAAATGCTAAATTGGAATCATTATGTCTATAATGTTAGTTGAGAATCATTATGTTAAAAATGCTAAATTGGAACCATTATGTTTATAATGTTAGTTGAGAATCATTATGTTAAAAACGCTAAATTTGAATCATTATGTCTATAATGTTAGTTGAATCATTATGTTAAAAAATACTAAGTTGGAACCATTATGTTTATAATGTTAGATGAGAATCATTATGATAAATTGGAATCATTATGTCTATGAGAATTATTATGTTAAAAATGCTAAATTGGAATCTGCTATGCCTATTAGGATTACTATGCCTTTAATGTTTCATGTTTATAATAAAAATTTTATTATGCCCGCAATGATTATTATGCCTATGATGTAAAGTTGAAATCATCATGTTAAATTAAGTTGGAATCATTACTATGCCAAGTTATCATCATACTAGTATTGCAACCATGTGATATGTTATAGCCTGTTTATTATGCAAGTAATGTTGGAATTGTCACATATGCCTATCACATGTTTGGTGTTATTCTTTATCTCTTGAATTGTTTATGCTTATGAATGAAGTACGTTTATATACGTTGGGGATACGATTGGGTAGAATAGGCAAAACTTGAATTAATTATAAGCATAAACAGTTAAATTTGGCATAAGTAGAACATGAAATATGGCACGAAAACTTGACTTGAACTTGCCATAAACTTGACTTTAAACATGCCTTAGTTGGGCACGAAGTTGATATATGAACATGATGTGGAAATAGCAAAATCTGATAAGAACATGGGCATGACTTTAGAAAACAAGAAAGTGGCCAACTCGAGGTTGGGTTGAGTTTGTAGTGTAAATCTGCCCGGAACCGCCGGACAAATCCTGTTGCTACAAACAATGGGATCCAATATGGGTAGTTGGTCACATCGCGCTTGAAACCCGAGGTTGGGTTGAGTTCGTAGCGTAAACCTGCCCGGAACCGCCCGGCAAATCCAGTGGCTACGAACAATAGGATCCAATGTGAGTGGTTTGGTGCATTAACGAATCAATTATTGCCAATTAGGGTTAAGTCATGAACATGAAAAGACAACTTAACCAACTTGAACACGATTTGTAGGGCTAAGTCATGAACTTGAAAACGACAACACTTAGCCAACTTGACATGACACGTAGGCGGGTTAAGTCACGAACTGAAATGACATACTTAACCATCTTGACATGACTAGACTAGAAAAGGATTAAGTCACGAATTACATAACTTAATCTGTTAGGCGGGTTAGGTCACGAATTACATGACCTAATCTATTAGGCGAAACCCTAGACACGACCCCTTTCAGCAGTAACCCTCTAGAAGTATCAAGGTACCCTGGGGCTAGGCCGGGTGGGGCACGATTACTGGGCTGATTGTAAGAGGTGAACGACGGCAGTGGGGTATGCCAGTGTAGGTTCGGTGGACTACGATCGTGCACGTATTCCGGGGCAGACACTGGGTATCCGTAGATTTATCTGTGCATCTTGAATCGTGTCAGGGGTTGACACCCTAGGGCTGATACACCCGAAGGTGGACCTAGCACAGGTGACTACATTCGTGATTAGCCGTATGACATGGACACTTGACGAGCTAGAACTTGTAGGGAGCCGATCGACTAGATAATCGCTCCGTAGGACCCCATACTTGGGTCAGACCCCGTTTCAGGGTCATTTCATGATATTGGGCCGTGGGATTTATTTCGTGATTAACTAGTGACATGGGCTTAGTATACTAGTACAGTCGATGCAACAAACCTCGAACATGTGATGCTTTACTTGACTTGTCTTGACTTATCCTGATCACCTTAATCTATCTTGTTCACCTTGACACTATTCTTAAGTTTAGTTCCAGTTCATACATGACAGGTTGTTTTAACCGTTTTTACACTAAAAGTCACTAGAACTTACTCAGTCTTTATGACTGACCCTTTTCCTTTCGCCTCTTTTTCTTTCGTCTCCCCCCCCCCCCCCCCCAGGTTCTCAGGGAGGGAATACCGCAGCTTGATCAGTTTTCACATCCAGCTTGAAGAGAAAGAATGTATTGCTTGGATCTTTTCCGTTTTGGACTATGGCTTTGGACAGCAATTAAGGGACTTTTGCAGTTTATTTATGTTTTCTTCATGCTTCTTTAAATAACGTAATCAAGACAGTTATGATTTTGGGAAGTATTATGGCATGGTTTGTGTAACACGTATTTTGAAGAAATAAAAGTTGTTGTTTTCCGCTGTTCAAAAATATGTGTTATTATATCTGTCTTGTATATCTGTGACTTATACTTATAAACCTCCACCAAAATTAGGGCATTCCCTTTGTGAGTGACCCTGACGGAGGTGGGGTGTTTCAAAAACCAACAAAGTCAAAAGCCAACAATGCCAATAAAGTCAAAATCCCACAATGCCAAGTCATAGCCAACAAAGTCAAAAGCCAACTTTCTCCAGTTATAAACGAAAAACAGAGAGTTTGCAATCATGTTAAAAGGGTCGAAAAATTCAAGCAAATTCAAGTTAATTCACGCCAGTTCTCACAATTATATCGGAGTTTACACCCGACCAAATCAAAACCGAGTCACAAACCAAGTCAAAGCCAATGGAATAACAAATATGAAATCATAGATAAACACTTAAATGATGGGGAAATAAATTAATGTATTATTATGCACTAAAAAACAACAAATACGTTCCTAGATGATTACCCCGGTAATCATTATATATTTCTATTATCATGTAATTATAAACAAAATCTACCACATACCCACATGGCCAGGGACTCTAATTCACTTCTATGGGCTAGACCTGTGTCCCTTTTATATATAATTTATTATTCTAAACAGATCTCTAATACAGGACTAAGGACCCAACCTCTATACCCATACTATCTAAGAGTGTTACGAAGTAATACTGTTAGATAATGCGAAGAATGAGGATGTAGGGGCTTACACGCGAAAATTCTCTTATATTAACATTGGCACGTATTAAATTTGTAAAATATAGCACATCTATACATACATAGTGTCAGTACAAAACAATAAACATGTGTGCCTCTAGGATAGAACAATATGGAATACAAATATCGCAGAGTCAACTATAGGGATAAAATATAATATTATATATATATTATTTAACATTTTATACACGTTTAGCTTAATTTACACTTTATACACTTTAATTTTTTTACACATCAACATATAAATCAATCCATATAATATATGTTAATAAATAATATGCCAAATAATTATACAACTATAAGTTCAATAAAATCTAAGTTGGTTTCAATTTCCCTGAACATGTAATGTCTCAGACTGACCCGAGTATTATGTAAATAATAATCGAATCAAATTATCTCTAAATCCAATGCAAAGGATATAGGATGTTTGGATTCACTAGAAAATGATAATAACATAGAGGAATCTCTTTACAATCTAGTCTAAGATATCATCACTCAAAAATCCATCCGAATATAAGCCATGTTATCAATATGAATTAATAAATAATGTAAACCTAATAAATCTCATTCAGATCTCAAAATCTTCTCTGAAAAGGAAGTCATAAAGTAAGGATGATTTATAACCATATAGAACCAAATATCACTCAATCTCTATAAATATAAAACTCTTCTCATCAATAAAACACAGATCGATAAACAAAATCATATAGAAGGGTAAAAACTGCTAGTGAATGATATAATAAACATGCAGAATATCAAATAAGCAATCAAGACCACAAATTACTTATAAGAATACTTGGCGATACACCGAAGTATAATAATATGACAAATGCAACAATAATAATTAGTGATACGCCAAATAAAAAGAATCGAATGACACATGCCAATGAAGGAAACACGGATTGATTACACTCAGGATCATGTCTCTGGTATAACCATGTACCGACTATACACTGAACCATAGCTAAAAAGGGAGACCGATGAACGCATCTGCTCCAAGAGACCCCCCACACACATCTCCTACAGTCATAGGTTACCACTACTTCTTACCCACTAGTATTGTGGCAATGATCCACCATTAGTTGGTCAACGTGTAACACCTTCGGCCACGATACCAATAACTGCCCCTGTGGTAACTGACTGTTGGCCTAGGTGATACTAAGGTAACCACATACACCAATAAGAATAACAAGCGTCACGGCACGCGCTTCGCGCGTGATCGTGGCACGTGCTTCGCACATGATCATGGCATGCGCTTTACGCATGGATTATTATTTTTAAATATCAAAGTCAATATTTTGAATACTTCTATAGATAAGCATAATCCATGGCATATTTCTTTGATGGAAAAAGACAAAAAATTAAATAAAAGAGAGTCTTTCCGCTATGCCAATAATTGGCATAATGCAATAAATATGGAAATTCATGAACAGATGGAAGGATTCAATTTTTACCAAGTGGGGCATGTGCTAAAAACAATTAAAAGCAGACTAAAGGAGTGGAACAGATGCAGGCATAAGCAGCTTAATAATATTAAAAAATCTATACAACAAATGTAAAAATATACAATAAAAAATTGAATTGACCTATGAAGTAAAGGCATGTATAACAATACTACCAAACATAGAGTACTCTCAAAGCCTAATTGTTTTAAACTTTCTCTTCTAAGCACATTGCATCCTCTCCACCATCCCTCCCTCGCACACCCGTACCTCTATCAGCCACCAGGTCTGGCTCTCTACCGCCCTTGCCAACCTCCACATGTGCTGCTTATGCCTTTTATCAAATAATTAAAAGCAGATTCCACCGCCCTTGCCAACGTCGCACACCCACGTCTGTCTTCTTTGCTGTAGTGTAGGCCGATGTAAAATGCTGTAAAAATTTTACAAAGCTCTTTTTCTATTTTACTATAAAGAGAAACGATGGAGAGTAGTAGGGGTAATGGTGGAGTGGGGAAATGGTGGAGAATCTTAGGCGATATTTATAGAGTTCAAACATTTAAAAGTAAGAAACTATCCAGTTGCAATGTTTAAGATGATATTTTGAACTGTTCATGCACGGGTAACCGAATTTTAGTCGATTCAATGCTTATCCGGAATGCCGTAAATGCTAGAAAAGAGCATTTAAAAATAAGAAACCGTCAAGTTGCAAAATTTAATGGGATATTTTGAACTACTAATAAAGATAGCAATGAATATGAGAATTTTAAGAAATTGGCTATTTCTAGAAATAGGGCAATTAATATTATAGGAATAAATATGAGAATTTTAAGGAACTAACTATTTCTGGAAATACAGAGATTAATATTATAGGAATGAGTATGAGAATTTTAAGGAATTGACTGTTTCTGGAAATTGAGCAATTAATTTTGATTCATCAAAGCGGAAATGTAGGACATAATTTCGCATAAAGGACAATTTCGGTAGTTTGCGTGTACACTAAAAAAGTGTGACACATCAATATAAGAAATTGTCATATATCCACATCAATAGAAATTTGTATATTATATATGGAAAATAAATTGAATTAGTATATCTATATGAAAAATATAAACGATCTTAGTTCTAATTTTAAACACAAATATGTATGTACATACATACATTCATATATAATAGTGTCATGTATATACATCATGTATTATTATTATACATATAATAAAGGTTTAAAGCAAACAGTTTTGGAATGTAAAAATTTAATTGCATAATAAAAACTTTAATCGATGCAATAAACTATGCATGGAAATTCGTAGCATTAGAACTAATGAAAATGCATAAAGTAAAATAAATAGCAACTAAATCAAAGAAATGGTCCTAAACTTAACACCAAAATATTGTAAAAAAAACTATCACTGATATAGTGCCAAATTTTTTTCTAACCATATAAGAAATTGCCATATATCCACGTTAATATTAGTTTTTATATATGGAAAATAAACTGAATTAGTAGATCTATATGCCAAATATAAATGATCTTAGTTCTAATTTTAAACATAAATATGTTTATACATATAATAGTATCGTGCATACATATAATAAAGGTTTTAAGCAAACTGTTTGGAATGTAAAATTTTAATTGCATAATAAAAACCTGAATGGATATAGTAAATTACACATGAAAATTCGTAGCATTAAAACCAATGAAAATCCGTAAACTAAAATAAACAGAAACTATATTAAAGAAATTGTCCTAAACATAGCACCTGATATTGTAAAAAAAAAAACTGTCATTGATATAGTGCCGAATTTACTTTCTAACCATATAAGAAATTGTCATATATCCACGTCAATATTAATTTCAATATATGGAAAATAAATAGAATCAGTAGATCTATATGCCAGATATAAAGGATCTTAGTTCTAATTTTAAACACAAATATGTTTATACATATAATAGTAACGTGCATAAATATAATAAAGGATAAATTGAATTAGTAGATCTATACGCCAAATATAAATGATCTTAGTTCTAATTTTAAACACAAATATGTTTATACATATAATAGTATCGTGCATACATATAATAAAGGTTTTAAGCAAACTGTTTGGAATGTAAAATTTTAATTGCATAATAAAAACCTGAATGGATACAGTAAATTACGCATGGAAATTCGTAGCATTAAAACCAATGAAAATCCATAAACTAAAATAAATAGCAACTATATTAAAGAAATTGTCCTAAACTTAGCACCTAATATTGTAAAAAAAAAACTATCATTGATATAGTGCCAAATTTACTTTCTAACCATATAAGAAATTGCCATATATCCACGTCAATATTAATTTCTATATATGGAAAATAAATTGAATCAGTAGATCTATATGCCAAATATAAGGGATCTTAGTTCTAATTTTAAACAAAAATATGTTTATACATATAATAGTACCGTGCATAAATATAATAAAGGTTTTAGAAAACTGTTTTGGAATGTAAAATTTTAATTGCATAATAAAAACCTAAATGGATACAGTAATTTACGCATGGAAATTCGTAGCATTAGAACCAATGAAATGCATAAACTAAAATAAATAGCAACTAAAATGAGAAGCGATATTAAAGAGGCAATTTGAATTTGTTTAAAAGGTTTATTAGATCATAATTTAAGTGACATTAAATGCCTAATTTATCGGGGATATTAGGTTAATTAATAATTTTGTATATTTAAAAGCTCATCCATAAGGGCATTTTGGGAAGTTCGCAGTCGGACCAAAACTTTGTGCTCCAAGAGAATTATTAACTAAGAAGATGTGCGTTAATGCGCACGTTGATTATGCATTTAAAATTTGAATAGAAAGAGGGTAATTTTGGTACTTCACGGTCGGACCAAAAATATGTGTTTCCAAGAGAATTATTAATAAAGATATACTACTGTTTCATGGATTCAGGGCGCGACCCCGCGATCAGGACGCCAATGTGGATATTTACTGGCCATTCAAGCTCACTCCTGTAATACATAGAAAGCTGGTCAGTGATAGTCCGGTACTACTAACTAAATACATACTTTTACATAATATAATAGCAAGTGCACCGCAACACACGAGACTATGAAAATATTGATCTATTGCAAAATATCCATACCAATGACTGTATATAACGTATACTCGATGCATGGCTAAATATAATCGTAGCTCTGTAAATGACAACTACATAAATATGTATTCATCATAGAGAATACTACACACCTTTTATCCCTCTATCAAGTATTATACGCAAGCAAAAGATAATCAGATAAATAACTCATTGGTTCCCCTTATACCACCGCGTTTACTAGTCAGTTTATTTGATGCTTGTAGACTACACTCACCCTTCAATACTCTATATAACAAGTCTAACAAATAACCAGAAAGGTGATACTGAAAGTCCCATACCAAACAGTTTAACCAAACTGTTTATTCAAATTTCTCGTTATATTAGATATAAATATTATAAAATCATATAAAAGATATCATCATTGAAGCAAATTCAATACATCAATCAGACTAAGTCAACAACGAACCATTTACAATATAAGAAGTCACACAAGAATTGAGAAATCGTAAATCACACAATTGACGAATGAATTCAATGGTTATTTAAGGAATACATGAAATTCCAATATTGTCTACAAATAAAACAAAACAAAATAATAATACCCAAAGAATAATCCAAATGTTTGGAAAACATAAATATTTATTTAAATTTGCATAAATCTATAATAATATATCATGTAACTAAAATAAACATGATAACAAGTCAAACATTATCTAAACTATCTCATATTATCATAAAATGAAAATATCTCAGACGACTTATTCAAAGTAATTGTAAAATACTTTAAGTAGCCGCCGCACAACAAAATAAAATTATTCCAAAATAATGTATTAAAATAAAAAGTATAAACTTGATAAAATGCATATAATCAAATTAAATTTATCATATTAACATAATTATTCATAATATAAATTAAACGCTAACACACACACACACACACACACACACACACATATATATATATATATATATATATATGTATATATATATATATGTATATATATATATATATGTATATATATACATACATATGGTTAAATTTGATCTATCTATAATTTGAACTACAAATCAATATTTGAAATTACATTGTACACTATAATTTATAATTCATAATCTAAGACATCATTTTATTTTTATTATATATATATATGAGCTTTCTCAATTTATTTATAATTACACAATTGATCAATCGTCAAAATAAAAAATTATGTAAATATAATTCAAAAATAAATTAGACAACATCCCCTTTACATTCTAAACATCTAACCAACACAAAATTCATCGATCATTCCCAATTCATAAACATTTGCACAACAACCAAATTAATATCCTATAACAACCATTTCAATCAAGCGACCAATTCAATCATTGGTGACAACTTGAGTTCAACAATCTAATTATCCAATCAATTTAATCCACTAATTATTATGTAAATAAATATAGATGTGAGTAAGGGGAAACTCACGTAGATGTTGTTCGATATTCAGAAATCCGCAAACACCATGTTCTTCTCCACCATCCATCTCCCGTACTGACTTCCTATCGTACTAATTCACTGCCATCTCGTGCCTTCCCTCGCCAGCCTAACATGACAAAGCATCGCTATCCTCCTCCACTTCCTTATCACCAAACTCGAAGACAACAGCCATAATCTCCATCCTTAGAAACTCCCTCATCGATCCCCGGACATGCATGCCTCGCACCATGCTGCTCCTTTACACACGATTTCCAGCAACATTGACACGTCACGAACGTCACGCTTCCATTGCATGCTTAGCCTCCATCACGCGCTTATGCGCATCGTCGTTCCCTCTCCTTGTTATCTCAAGTCGCCAGTGATTTCAATCATATCGTTTTTCCCTGATTATTGATTTTGGCTTTGGGATAAAAGGAAATAAGGGGAATCAGTTTTTGGGTTCTTTCTTTTTGCTTAAGTAGAAGAGGGAGGTGGCTTCGAGAGAACAAAAAATTAACGGGATCAGATTAGGCTCTAAGTTATTTAATTAAGGCGACTTGATTTTTTTTCTTTTTCTTTTCTCCAATTTAGTATTTAGTTTCACATGCACTCAAGTTTAAATTCTCAATTGAATTTTCAATCACATATGCAAATTAGCTCATATTTCATGGTACAATCTATAGCTTAATAATTGGCATTCCCACCTAATTCAATGTTTGTCTATTAATTTGTGTAATTAATCATTCAGTTAAAATTAAATTTATTTTTCAACTATTTCAATTATATATAAATAGAATAATTCTGCATTGTAGACAATTATATCTAATATAATCCATTTCTTTCACCAATAAATCATCATTAATCAAATTCAAACTCTTTTATTTTATTTAATACGAGTATAATTATAGTGTCAAAAATATGGTTGCTATAGTATGCAACCCATACTATTCACCGGATAATGGTGAAATCAGTTTTAAATTCTCATAAATAGTACAAGTTCCGTCCTCGGAATTCAATACAGAGTTCAACTGGAATGTTCTGTATTCAATATTCTATTACAAATGTGTGTAACTTTTGAAATGCTTTGTATCTCTTTTCATATCTTATCGATTTCCTTTTTATATAAACTAAATCGTTTACAACTTACCTTGTAAATCTCTAAACTTTTTATCAAATTCTGTTATAAGTTTCTAAATAAGTTATAAGTTAGTTTATAAATTTATAAGGTATTTATAAACTTCTCTTAAAATGGTCTGAATCATTCATATAACTGGATTCATTTATAAAATCTTATTTTTATAACTTCATAAATTATTTATAAAACTTGGTTATTATAGAAACTGTAATACCCAAAAATCCGGTCCAATTTGAGCTGACCAAAAACACAAGTCCAACCCCAAATTAAACTGAAAATCAGGAAATTAATAGAAAGAAAACAGAGGGTGAGAATAGATAAGATAGAAACTTAGAATAGAAGAAGAAGAAGAAGACATTATCAGAGTAACACGAATCTCACAGCGGAACGAATAAATATATTTATTAACATAACTTTGAAATACAAATCTGTACTTGAATATACATATCATTATCAAAGTACAACACTTACAACATAGCGGAAATAAACTATAGCTATATGATCCTGAAGCCTCCTGCTCCAGCTCTTCCAGTATATCTGTAAATCCCGACTACTTGACTGCCCATACAAATTTAGGCACCTAAGAGTTTAGGGAAACAAACAAATAAGCTCCGGGTCAGTCATGGGACTGGTGTGAGTAAAACAGTTTAAAAGAGTTCAAGCAGGTAATCGATATCTCATAAGATCACGCCGTATAACGGAACGGTTTTTTCCCTTATGAGAATCCAAATATCTTTATATCAAAAACCTTTTGATATTATAATAATGTCTATCAACACAATATAATAATCATCTAGCAGAAACGCTTTCATCTCACGTTCTACATATATAGTATACAATCAAAACCGCAAGCACGTATTGGGTAATGGATTTCCAACTATGACAAGATATGGAACCACCTTTCGCTAGTGTACCTCTAGACAGGAATACACTGGGTTCAACAAGAACATCTTGCAACCCGGCCACACATGACCGACCACTCATTTCGCTTGAGTGTATCGAATGTATTTCACCAACGGTTGGGATCAGAAACCGTTTCCCGAATGGGAAAGCATCAACAATAGATTTTTAGAAGTAAATGAAACTCTAGATCAGGTGATTATACACCCTACTTCGATGCGACCGACTTAGCCATGCTGCCTGCCCGATTTCTGTCATTTACCGGTTGATGAGGCTTGAGGTTACGCTTCATCATCACATCAGATTCACTTCGAATGTCACATCGTCAAATCCATCAAATCACTGATTGACGTCCTCAACCATACATTATGCGTTAGCTAAAAGAAATTTCCTTCTCCGTTTCCACTCTTGGTACGGTTGGAGAAATCAATATACGTGATCGTATGGAAATACTATGTCAGACATCCGTCCATACAAGTCATCCAGGAACAAGATGAACCGAAGGCACTATTCTGTAAACAGGATAACCCTTGCATAACTCCGTCTTCAATTTCCTTTGGCATATATGATTCGCAACGCTTATGCCAATACAGAGTGGTTCTTTGGATAATAATCCAACCGGTCTCTCCATATTAACAACGTTAAAATGGTCAAAACTTCGATAGTCCGTGATTTAACTATCGAAGAAAAACAGGTGTGCAACCAACGATAGTATTTCCAAATGGAAATTTATATCGATCAAACATCATTCAACATTTATCTCTTAAGTTCATTAATTTACTTATCTCCTGTTTCCCTATATTCAATATTTCTTATTTTCTAAATTTGGAAAATATACGTTATTAACAATGGAAAACATTTCCATTCCTTGTTTTCTTTAATAGAAAACATTTCTGGTTTATTATTTCGAAAACATTTCCAAAGCTTCTGTAATAACCCGGAAATCTGGGCCAGTTTAAAATTTTTATTTTGGCAATTTTAGCGAATTTCGATTATTTAAAATGAATTATTTTAAATAATAACGACGAGAAATTTATTTTCAATATAATTCTAACGTATATATTCGTTTGAATCGACGATAGAATATAAATATTTATTTATATTTATAGAAGGAATTGAAAATGGCGCGGTAGTTCGATAATTTGATTTCAAACTTCAAATGAATGTACCGGGTGCAAAATAAACCGGATTTTAGTGAAACCAAAAATAATAGAATCTAATTGTGAATATCTTTCCAGCGAATCCGAAAAATCAAAATTTCATAGCGGGAATCAAAAGATATGTCCAGTTGAAATTTCTGAATAGTCGCTATGGAATTCAGGTCCTTAAAAATTGAAATTTTGCAAACGACCTCGGATTTCGATGAAACCACTTTCGTTGGATCCGTGATGTCAAGTTATTGCTAGGTTTCAAATTTCATAATTTTTCGAATCAATATGTGAGCGTGGCAAAGGAAAACGCGTTTGACCAGTTTTAGTTGATTTTAATCGACTGGAAAATGACCGTTTTTCCAACGGTCTCAGAATTTGACGAAACTAGTTTTGTTAGGACCGTATCGTCAATACGAAGCTAGAAAATATTTTTCTGGAATTTTTAGAGTTCGTATGTGACCCCAGTAAATTGAAATGCGCGTTCAAATTCAATATATAGAGTTATATGTTGATTTTAACGGAAACTGATCGAAATGGTCGAATCAGCTTATGGTACATATCCAATTGTGTTCGGAATGGGGGTAATTAGCTGGGGATGACAGGCAGTGGGTCTTGTTTTGAGGTCGATAATAAAAGTTGCTTTTTAGTAATAAATAAATTAAAATATATATTTATATATAAGTCCTTAACTCTCTCTCCCTTCCTCCTTTTCATTCTGTCGAACGATTAAGAAAAAAATCGAAGCCCTAAATCGATCGATCGGCGATCGCTACCTCCCTCCGCTCGCGCCTCCGCCGGAGCACCCCACCTCCGCCGGAGCACCCCGCCTCCGCCGGAGCACCCCGCCACCGTTCGACTGACGCGCCACCAACCCCCGTACCCTCTCCCCCTCTTATTCTTTTGTAAACCGCACCCCCCTGAAGACTTGACCTCGCCTGCGCCTCCTCCACCTCCATCAGCATCCGCCTGCGAGCCCCTCCGGCCACCGAGAACCGCCTGCGCACCCCACCAAGGACCGAGCCACCCGAAGCCCCCTCCGACGACGGTGAACCCCCCCCCCTCCACAGCTTCGATTTTGTAGCTAAAATAACAAGGTGAGTTTTATGATTTTTATTTAATTTAAAAACTCATGTTGATTTAGTCTAAAAACTGAATTTTATTAGTTTTAAAAACTGATTTCTTTAATGATAAAAAAACTGATTTTTTCTTTGAATATGACCATGATTTTTAACAGTAAAAAGATTTGATTTTTAACAGTAAAAATATTTTATTTTTAATAAAAAAAAAAGATTTGATTTTAACAATTGATAGTGAAGCAAAAATTCGATTTTTATATATTGAATAGCGAAGTAAAAATTCGATTTTTATATATTGAATAGCGAAGTAAAAATGTGATTTTTACATATGTAGAGAATATGGGCAAAGAAAGTGACAAGAGGCGAGAACGGCGAAGATTTCTACAAAGAAGAGTCGTGGGATTGGATAGCTTTGGTGAGAACTTCTCACCTTTTAATTTAATTTTCTAGTTAAAATATATACTAGGATGCAGAAGGTGTTTAGTAGCACCCGACACCCGTCATCCACAGACCATGGACGGCTTGTATGCATGTTTGTTTGATTTTGATGTGTAGTTGATTGTGTGATGCGATGTGAAATAAAATAAAATATTATTTAGTTGAAATAAAATATTTATAGTTAAAAATATTTTATAGTTAAAAATAGAATTTTTAACATGTATATGAAAGGAAATAAAAATAAACAAATCGGACGATTTGTTTATATACACACATTTGACTGATATTGATTGGGACGATAAATTTTACACATCGCCCAACTGCACAAATAAAATCTGTGTTTGATTGTTTGAAACCCCCACACGGGTATTGGGGTGATATATGACATACACTAATCCCAATAATTAGTTGTATGTGGATCGATTGAATGACAGACTGTATAAGCGTTGAATATTTATATTTGATGCTTATACAGTGTAGAATGCACTTTGAATGATGGTTGATTATTTGTCATTGTTGATATATACATGCGTTGTATGGAAATCCATAGAAATAAAATCTATGGTAATTGATTGGGCCTCATTCCAGTTTTGAAATAGAATATTTGAATAGAAATACTTGAAAATAGAAATATTTGAAAAGAAATATTTGAAAATAGAAATATTTGAAAAGAAATATTTGGAAATAGAATATTTGAATAGAAATATTTGAAATAGAAATATTTGAAAAATAAATATTTGAAACAGAATATTTGAAAATAGAAATATATGAAGCCGTGTTGATTAGATTGACGCCATTTTGACGTGAACGATATTTATATCGATTTTATTCATTTTTCAATGAATATTGAAATAGGTTTGAAATTCGAATTATATTGAAATAGAATTGAATTCGAATTGAAATTGAATAGAAATGAAATTGAATTGAAAATCGATTTGAAATGAATTTAAAACGAATTTATATTGGAATATTCGATTTTGATTTGAAATTGAATATGAAGTTGAAACCATTTTGAAAATGAATTCATAACGATTTATAAAGAACGTTTTGAATTGAAATCGACGAAGTATATATTATATATATTACATATATAATATAATGGCCTGAATAGAACGCGCCGCGCCGCGGCAGTTCGCGAATTTCGACCATTGACTTCGAACGGATATTACGGGAGATCCGACCGTCGGATTCTCCTAAAACCGGAACCGTTGGGTTCGTATCGAAAAGAGCTTTCTAACGAATATTAGAAATTAGAAATCCAACGGTTGGATTTGGAATTATGTCCAAATCAAATTTGAAAAAGGTCGTTGTAAGTGCAGTTCGATAGCCGTTGATGGAAATCGATTGTACGGGCCTTGATAAAATTATTAAAAATAGTAATAATTTGTGTAAAATCATAAGAAATGATTTAGAAAGAATTGGGATGAAAAAATCCATATTTGAAAAGATAAAAATAGATTTTTACCGAAATGAACTAGTTTTGAACTAGAATTAAAATTCTATTTATTTTAAAATTAATAAATTGGATTTGAAATGGGTTTGAAAATAACCAGAATTTCCAATAATTGCATTGGAATGGATTTGAATCGAAATTGTCTTTGGAATATTTCGATGTTGGATTTCGTGATTATACAGATATTGTTATGGAAATTTGAAAGATATTTATATATCCTTATTTCCAATAAGATATTTGTTGGTCGTAGAATTTGGTATTGAATATAAGCCGATATATTTTCTATTCAGAGCCTTGTATTCAGTATCAAATGTGATTTGGGTTTGTCGTGAATGGTGTCTTTATTAACACTCTTGAACCAAGTTGAGAAAAGATTAAATCTTTTTATTTATATTTAATGAAGTGTACCAATTAAATGATATTTAATTGGAATTGAATTGGTATCGATTTTTGGGTTTATCGTGAACAGTGTTTTAAATAACACTTGTTCTTTAACCCGATAATTAATGAAATGTGATTTTGGGTTGTCGTGAACAGTATCTTCAAAAATACTGTTCTTAGACCCAAAGAAGTTAAGGAAATAAGAAACTAACTGGAGATTAGTTAAGTTGAATGGTTTATGGGGTATTGATCAGATGTTGGTTTCGGCCTTCGGTATTAATACTTAGGGAACTGCTCACTTGCTAATTTACGGTTAGGGACTGATTGAAATGTGACGTGATTTTGGGTTTATTGTGAACCGTGTTTTAAATGACACTGAATCTTTAACCCAGTTAAAGATTAAGACTAAGTGGAGTTTTAATGAATCTTTAATTAGATTGAAAAGATCGAGAATGGAGTATCACCAGTTTTGCTCCAGGCGATAGTTAAATCTTTAATTAGATTTGGTCGTGATATGGTAATTGAATTTACCGATAGCACCGTGGTGTTAGATATGAAGTAAGACCCGTTTTACTTCAGGGGATGAATAGGTTGGGATTGGGAAATTAAAACAAACGATTAGTTCGGTAATGTTCGCTAATCCGGACTAGTTTGAATTGATATTCAAAAGAAGATTAAAGAATAAATTCAAGGAATTTATCTTTGGTAAAATAAATGGGAACCTTTCCCTATGAATGTGAAATTTAGAAACTAACTGTCGGTTAGCTAAGCAGAATGGTTTTCTGGATATTGATCTGATGTTGGTTTCGGCCTTCGGGGTTAATATTTAGAGAATTATTCTCTTGATTAATTTACGGTTAGTGACTGATGAATTGGAATGAGGCGTATGTTGTGTTTGTGGTACACTTATTTAAAATATACGCGAGTTATTCGGAAAGACCGAGTTTATCCTATTCTGAATAGCTGATACGACAATAAGTCGAAGGTGAAGACGGTGGTTGAAGACCGAAGGTCTTCACGTCGTTTGGATAATTACTGATGATCTTGATTGGGATGTACACCCAAGATGATGGAAATAGTTGGTGATCATCCAGACGTACTTGGAGATTGATGGATATGTGGGGTACTAGGTGCCTTCGGTTTCGTTCAGACCCAGAACGAACTTGTAAATGGACTGTGTGTCCGACATTGGATTTTAGTCTGTGTGATTAATTTCTATTAAATATATATCTGTTTGGCAGCGGAGAATTTATTCTCTTGCTTAACGCCCCTCTCTGAGACGTACGAGCTCAGGGGTTATATACTGATGGATATCAAACACATAGAGTGAATTGCCTGTGTGGCATGCCCAAGTGGAAAATGATCAAGGCTTCTGTTGAAAAACAAAGTCTTGTGGTTGATGATCAAAGCACGGCCTTTGTGGCGTAGCTTTGTGTAACGTTTACTTCGCGAGTTTCACAACCGGTATGAACCAAAAACGGGAGACGGACATCAGGGAGGGCATGCGTTTCCTTCTAGTTAGAAGTGGCATCAGTAGTATCAAATGATTTGTTTTAAACGTACTAAGCATATTTGGCTATTATAAGGGAAAACCCTATCCCCCGGCTTGCGCTGCATTGTGTGATAGGACCTGGGTCTTATAATAGCTTCATTTTTCTTTATTTAGCATTGCGTTTTTTGTTTTATGCACTGGTATTCTTGGGAGGAAACCCGTTCTGTGTTATACGGCGTGGTCCCTTGATTTACTGAACTTTAAAATAAAGAATAATAACTGTTTTAGTTCTCACACCAGTCCCATGACTGACCTGGAGTTTATTGTTTTAACCTAAACTCTGGGTGCCCTTATTTTGACATGGGCAGCTAGTAGTTTTGGTTTTGCAGATTTATATTCATAGGATATTGGTTTACAGCTGGAATGATATCCGGAAAGCTTTGTATCCATATATCTCTTCTAGTTGTGTATTGTATTATTTTCTGCTGCTATGCATTTAAATGTAATTTAAATCTCTGATACTTCTGTGTAATATTGATTTATACTCTGCATATTCTTGTAATCCGATGGAATTGTTGTAATATACAATGAAATGTTCTCCCGTCTGCGTTCTATTTTGTCGTGTTCTCAAAACAATTCGTTCTTTCTCTTCTCTTCGGAGACGGGGGAAGTTCGGGTCGTTTCAGCGTGGTATCAGAGCTTTGGTTTACAAAGCTCAAAGAACAAGGCACATTAGAACCATGCGAAAGAATTCATCAGAAATTGGATTAGTAATATCCAATGGGAATGACTCGTTAGAGATGGGATCAGTAGTATCCTAGAACGAGTGTGAAGAGTATTCTTTTTTGAAAATGAAAACAAGTTTTGTTTTGAAATTTAAATCAATTATTCGTATTTGATTATTTATTTATATGAAGTTGGACAATCCAATATATAAAGATTTTGCATATATGTCTTGCAAACGTGTATTCGAAGTTTTAATGTATTGGATAGTTATATAATCACACTCTAGTGCCCAGGGATAATTCTGGTGACGGGGCACCATCGCCAGTATTTATTTTCGAGTTTCGAAAGTGAGATTTCTATAAATTACCAATTGACTGGTGTGAGAACCGAAACTAGATAGGACTTATTGTTGTGATTTGACATCAAAAATCTGATTCTGACTATATATCAAAGTTATACATTTGAAATGATAACCAACTAATTGATTGATGTTTGTGTTGTTTGGTTATTTGTTTGAAATTTTGAACCATTACGCCTAGTAGAATCAAGTAGTAAATTATATTGAAAATTTGTCGCATTTGCTTGCATATACATGTACTTACATTGAACAGGTCATATCAAGGAGGCTAGAGCAGAGGATAAAATTTGTTTGCCCGACAAATAGGTACATGTTTACCATAATTTACTGATTTGTTTGGGTGATGATGATTTTATGAGCCGCTTGGCTTTTTCTTTTTCTTTTTGAGATCAGAAGGCCTGTACGGCAATTTCGGGATTTTCCCGTGCTCCCGGTGCAGGGGAGGTTATGGCGAATTTTTTCGAAAATTTAGGGTGTTAGCCAAATTTTTGAAAAATTTGAAAAGTTCTTAGAAACTGAAAAGTTGAAGAACTTAAGCCATAATGTAATAACACGAAAATGCGGGCCAGTTTAAAATTTTTAGTTTAGCAATTTTAGCGAATTTTGAATATTTAAAATAGATTATTTTAAAGAATATAGACGAGAAATTTATTTTAAATGGAATTCGAACGTATGTATTTATTCGAATCGTCGTTAGAATATAAATATTTATTTATATATATAAAAGGAATTGAAAATGGCGCGGTAGTTCGATAATTCGATTTCAAAATTCAAATGAATTTACCAGGTGCAAAATAAACCAGATTTTAGTGAAACCAAAAATAATAGAATCTAATTGAGAATATCTTTCCAACGAATCCGGGAAATCAAAATTTCATAGCGGGATTCAAAAGATATGCCCAGTTGAAATTTCAGAATAGTCGTTATGGAATTCTGGCCCTTAAAAATGACCATTTTGCAAATGACCTCGGTTTTCGACGAAACCACTTTTGTTGGATCCGTGATGTCAAGTTATTGCTAGGTTTCAAATTTCATAATTTTTCGAATCAATATGTGAGCGTGGCAAAGGAAAACGTGTTTGACCAGTTTCAGTTGATTTTAATCGACTAGAAAATGGCCATTTTTCAAACGGTCTCAGAATTTGACGAAACTAGTTTTGTTAGGACCGTATCGTCAATACGAAGCTAGAAAATATTTTTCTGGAATTTTTCGAGTTAGTATGTGACCTCAGTAAATTGAAATGTGTGTTCTAATTCAATATATAGAGTTATATGTTGATTTTGACGGAAACTGATCGAATCAGCCTACGAAACATATCCCATTGTGTTCGGAATGGGGCTAATTAGCTATGGACGACAGGCGGTGGGCTTGATTTCGAGTTCTAAAATAAAAGTTGCTTTTTAGGTTAATTAAATAAATAAAATATAAAAATCCTTTTTCCTCTTTAACCCTTCCCCCTTGGCCTCTTTGCTCAGCCCCCGTTGACTAATTCAAATCGAACCAAAAAAAAAGAGGGAGGAGCCTGTCGCTCCTCCGACGAGTGGCGCCACCGCGCCCTCCGACGAGCGCGGCCCCCTCGCACCGCCTCAGGCGCGACCTGACCCCCCCTCCTTGCTCTCTACGACTTCTCCTTCCTCGTTCCAACGCCCTAGCCTGGACCCCCTTCTTCCCCTCCGCTTCCCCCCTCCCCCCGCTGCGATTCTCTCTCCTCCTCTTCTATCGCACCCGCCAGACCACTCCAATCGAGCCCCATAACCCCAATCCGCCACCAGCCCTAGCCACCGCATCAAAGCCCGCTGCCGCCACTATATCGTCCCAGCGCCGGAGCTCCTCCGCCTCCCCTGCCTCGTCCGTGCGATGGTGAACCCCCTTCTTAGCTCGACCTTGAAAAACAGTAAGCCTTTATAATTTATTTATTTACTTACAAGTATTTTATTCTTAGTTTTTATTATATAAAATATGATTTGGAAACGCGATAAAAATACGATTTATAACAGTAAAAAGATCGTGTTTTTATAAGTAAAAAGATCGTGCTTTTATAAGTAAAGAGATCGTATTTTTATAAGTAAAAAAGATCGTGCTTTTATAAGTAAAGAGATCGTATTTTTATAAGTAAAAAGATCGTGCTTTTATAAGTAAAGAGATCGTATTTTTATAAGTAAAAAGATCGCATTTTTAGAAGTGAAAAGGGCGAAATTTTTATATAGAGAAAAGAGGCGATATTTTTAAAAGTGAGAAGACGAGATTTCTAACTATATAAAGATTGAATTTTTGAAATAGAAAAGATTAAATTTTTTTGAAATAGAATTTTTATCTATATAGTAGCGATGTAAAAATAGAATTTTTATCTATATAGTAGCGATGTAAAAATAGGGTTTTTATATATTGAATAGCGAAGTAAAAATATGATTTTTATATTTTGAATAGCGAAGTAAAAATATGATTTTTATATATTGAATAGCGAAGTAAAAATATGATTTTTATATATTGAACAGCGAAGTAAAAATATGATTTTTATATATTGGATAGCGAAGTAAAAATGTGATTTTTATATATGTAGTGAATTCGGGCAACGAAAATGTCAGAACGGCGAAGATTTCTACCAAAGAAGAGTCGAGATGATTGGATTAGCTATTGGTGAGAACTTCTCACCTTTTAATTTTGTTTTCTAGTTAATAATATATACTAGGATGCAGACGGTGTTTAGTAGCACCCGACACCCGTCGTCCACAGACCATGGACGGCTTGTATCCTTGTTTGTTTGATTTTGATGTGTAGTTGATTATGTGATGTGATGTGAAATGAAATAAAATATTTATATTGTTAAAAATATTTTATAGTTAAAAATAGAATATTTAACGTATATATGAAGGGAAAATAAAAATAAACAAATCGGACGATTTGTTTATATACACACATTTGACTGATATTGATTGGGACGATAAATTTTAAACATCGCCCAACTGCACAAATAAAATCTGTATTTGATTGTTTGAAAACCCCACACGGGTATTGGGATAAAATACGACATACACTAATCCCAATAGTTAGTTGTATGTCGATCGATTGATTGACATGCTGTTATAAGCGTTAAATATTTATATTCGATGCTTATACAGTGTAGAATGCACTTTGGATGATGGTCGATTATTCATCGTTGTTATTGTATACATGTGTTGTAGAAAATCCATATAATTAACATTATATGGTAATTGATTGAGCTTCATTCAATATTTGAAATAGAAATATTTGAATAGAAATATTTGAAAAGAAATATTTGAATAGAAATATTTGAAAAAGAAATATTTGAAATAGAATATTTGAAAACAGAAATATATGAAGCCGTGTTGATTAGATTGACGTCATTTTGACGTGAACGATATTTATATCGATTTTATAATGAATATCGATTTTATTCATTTTATAATGAATATCGAAAGTGATTTCAAAATCTGATATTTTGAAAAGAATTGAAATTCAAACTGAATTCGAATTGAATTGAATAGAAAATGAATTTGAATTGAATTGAATAGAAAATGAATTCGAATAGAATTGAATAGAAAACGAATTTGAATTGAATAGAAAACGAATTCTAATTGAATTGAATAGAAAACGAATTCGAATTGAATTGAATAGAAAACGAATTCGAATTGAATTGAATAGAAACGAATTTGAATTGAATTGAAATACAAACTGAATTCGAATTGAATTAAATAGAAAACGAATTCGAATTGAATAGAAAATGAATTCGAATTGAATTGAATTGAAACGAACTCGAATTGAATTGAATAGAAAACGAATTTGAATTGAATTGAATAGAAAACGAATTCGAATTGAATTGAATAGAAAACGAATTCGAATTGAATTGAATAGAAAACGAATTCGAATTGAATAGAAAACGAATTCGAATTGAATTGAATAGAAAACGAATTTGAATTGAATCGAAATGGATTTAAAACGAATTTATAAGAGAAAAATCAATTTTGATTTGAATTTTAAAAGGAAGTTGAAATCATTTCGAAAACGAATTAAAAAAAACGATTTATATAATACATTTTAAAAGGAAATCGACGAAGTATATATTATATATATTATATATATAATATAATGGCCTGAATAGAACGCGCCGCGAAAGTTCGTGAATTTCGACCATTGACTTCGAATGGATATTGCGGGAGATCCGACCGTCGGATTCTCCTAAAACCAGAACCGTTGGGTTCGTATCGAAAAGAGCTTTCTACCGAATATTAGAAATTTGAAATCTAACGGTTGGATTTGGAATTATGTCCAAATCAAATTTGGAAAAGGTCGCTGTAAGTGCAGTTCGATGGACGTTGATGGAAATCGACTGTACGGGCCTTGATAAAATTAATGAAATAATAATAATTTGTGTAAAATCATAAGAAATGATTTGTGAAGAATTGGGATGAAACTCCATATTTGAAAAGATAAAAATAGATTTTTATCGAAATGAACTAGTTTTGAACTAGAATTAAAATTCTATTTATTTTTAAAATAAATAAAGTGGATTTGAAATGGTTATTAAAATAACCAGGATTTCCAACATATAGATTGGAATGGATTTGAATCGAAGTTGTCTTTGGATTATTTCGATGTTGGATTTCGTGATTATACACATATTGTTATGGAAATTTGAAAGATATATTTATATCGTTATTTCCAATACGATATTTGTTGGTCGTAGAATTTGATATTGAATATAAGCCGATATATTTTCTATTCAGAGCCTTGTATTTAATATCAAACGGGAATTTCGGTTTGTCGTGAATGGCGTCTTCATTAACACTGTTCTTAAACCCAGTTGAGGGAAAGATTAAACCTTTTTATTTAGATTTAATGAAGTGCACCAATTAAATAATATTTAATTGGAATTGAATTGGTATTGATTTTTGGGTTTATCGTGAACAGTGTTTTAAATAACACTTGTTCTTTAACCCGATAATTAATAGAATGTGATTTTGGGTTGTCGTGAACGGTATCTTCAATAATATTGTTCTTAGATCCGAAGGAGTTAAGAAAATCAGAAACTAACTGGAGATTAGTTAAGTTGAATGGTTTTTGGGGTATTGATCTGATGTTGGTTTCGGCCTTCCGGGTTAATACCTAGGGAATTGCTCACTTGCTAATTTATGGTTAGGGTCTGATTGAAATGTAAAGTGATTTTGGGTTTATAGTGAACCGTGTTTTAAATGACACTGATTCTTTAACCCAGTTAAAGATTAAAACTAAGTGGAGTTTTATTGAATCTTTAATTAGATTGAAAAGATCGAGAATGGAGTATCACCAGTTTTGCTCCAAATCGATAGTTAAATCTTTAATTAGATTTGGACGTGGAATGGTAATTAATTTTACCGATAACACCGTGGTATTAGATATGGAGTATTACCAGTTTTGCTTCATGGGATGAATAGGTTGGGATTGGGAAATAAAACAAATAATTACTTCGGTGTGGTTCGCTAATCCCGACTAGTTTGGAAAACCATAATTTGGTTTGAAATGTTATCCAAAGGAAGATTAAAGAATAAATTTTAAAGAATTTATCTTTGATAAAATTAATGGGAACCTTTCCCTAAGAACGTGAAATTTAGTGACTGATGAATTGGAATGAGGCGTATGTTGTGTTTGGGTAACATTTGTTTACTATATACGCGGGTTGTTCGGGAAGGCCGGGTTTATACCCATTCTGAATAACCGATTCGACGATAAGTCGAAGATGATGACGGTGGTCGAAGACCGGAAGTCTTCACATCGTTTGGGTGATTACTGATGATCTTGATTGGGCTGTACACCCAAGATGAGGGAATCTTTCGGTGGTCGTCCAGACGTACTTGGAGATCGACGGATATGCGAGGAAAGTGCCTCCGGTTTCGTTCAGACCTAGAACGGACTTGTAAATGGATGGTGTGTCTGACATTGTATTCCTTTATATTGTATTCGTTGATCTCTGCTAAATATATATCTGTTTGGTGGCGGGGAATTTATTCTCTTTCTTAACGCCCTTCTCTGAGACATACGAGCTCAGAGGTTATATATTGGCAGAAATCAGTGGTACGATATGGATTGATAGTGTGGCATGCTGAGATGCAGTGATCCAGACTTCTGTTGAAAAGCAAAGTTTGGTGGATGATGATCAAAGCGCAGCTTTAATATAGCATGGCTTTGTGTATAGCGTTGATTCGCGAGCCTCACACCTCGGTATGGTGATAAACTGATGGTTTGATCAGTATGCTTTTTAGTGGATGGGCACCTTAGTGGTGTCGTGGATTCGGTCGACCGAGATGAGCTTAGTGCTCAGGGATAGATAAAGTAAGCGGTGTTTTCTCTCGCTGGGACGTAAGCCGCGGTGATACTCTGGTCCCAAAAGTGCGGATGTGCAGACGGGGTTTTCTCTTGTTGGGACGTAAGCCGTGGGGAATTGCACTACGCGATCGATCTTTCGAATCAGGAGCCACCTTGATGGAAATCCAATTTCCAATACGTGTATTTCGGTTTTATTTGTAGAGCCTAGTATGACGACATAGTGGGATGGGGCGCTTATGCCGTCTATGATTGATACTTATGATTTGAAGATATTTTATACAATATGCACTTATAATAGTATCAAATGATTTGTTTTAAACGTATCAAGCATTCTTGGCTATTATAAGATAAAAACCCTATTCTCCGCTTGCGTTGCATTGTGTGATGGGACCTGGGTCTTATAATAGCTTCATTTTTCTTTATTTAGCATTGCGCTGTTGTTTTATGCACTGGTATTCTTGGGAGGAAACTCGTTCCGTGTTATACGGCGTGGTCCCTTGATTTACCTAACTTTAAAATAAAGATTTACAACTGTTTTAGTTCTCGCACCAGTCCCATGACTGACCTGGAGTTTATTGTTTTAACCTAAACTCTAGGTGCCCTTATTTTCGACACGGGCAGCTAGTAATTTTGGTTTTGCAGATTTATATTCACAGGATCCTGGTTTACAGCTGGAACAATACACGGAAAGCTTTGTATCCGTGTATTACTTCTAGTTGTGTATTGTATTATTTTCCGCTGCGATGTATTTAAATTTAATTTAAATCTCTGATATTTCTGTGCAATATTCATTTATACTCTGTATATTCTTGTATTCTGATGGAATTGTTGTAATAGCAATGAAATGTTCTTCCGTCTGCGTCCTTTTGTGGCTTGTTCTCGAACTATCCGCGCTTTCCTCACCGGGGAAGTTACGGGTTTTCACACATAATCAAAATAACGAAAGTTGAGTTGATTTGTGAAACAACTTTCGGCTTTGTTCCTTTTCGGGGACGAAAAGTTTTAAGTGGGGGAGATTGTAATAACCTGGAAATCTGGACCAGTTTAAAATTTTTATTTTGGCAATTTTAGCGAATTTTGATTATTTAAAATGAATTATTTTAAATAATAATGACGAAAAATTTATTTTGAATATAATTCGAACGTACATATTCGTTTGAATCGACGATAGAATATAAATATTTATTTATATTTATAAAAGGAATTGAAAATGGCGCGGTAGTTCGATAATTTGATTTCAAACTTCAAATGAATGTACCGGGTGCAAAATAAACCGGATTTTAGTGAAACCAAAAATAATAGAATCTAATTGTGAATATCCTTCCAACGAATCTGAAAAATCAAAATTTCATAGCGGGAATCAAAAGATATGTCCAGTTGAAATTTCTGAATAGTCGCTATGGAATTCAGGCCCTTAAAAATGGAAATTTTGTAAACAACCTCGGATTTCGACGAAACCACTTTTGTTGGATCCATGATGTCAAGTTATTGCTAGGTTTCAAATTTCATAATTTTTCGAATCAATATGTGAGCGTGGCAAAGGAAAACGCGTTTGACCAGTTTTAGTTGATTTTAATCGACTGGAAAATGACCATTTTTCCAACGGTCTTAGAATTCGACGAAACTAGTTTTGTTAGGACCGTATCGTCAATACGAAGCTAGAAAATATTTTTCTGGAATTTTTAGAGTTCGTATGTGACCCCGGTAAATTGAAATGCGCGTTCAAATTCAATATATAGAGTTATATGTTGATTTTAACGGAAACTGATCGAAACGGTCGAATCAGCTTATGGTACATATCCCATTGTGTTCGGAATGGGGGTAATTAGCCAGGGACGACAGGCGGTGGGTCTCGTTTCGAGGTCGATAATAAAAATTGCTTTTTAGTAATAAATAAATTAAAATATATATTTATATATAAGTCCTTAACTCTCTCTCCCTTCCTCCTTTTCATTTTTTCGAACGATTAAGAAAAAATAATTAGAATCCCTAAATTGATCGATCGGCGATCGCTACCTCCCTCCGCTCGCGCCTCCGCCGGAGCACCCTGCCACCGTTCGACTGACGCGCCACCAACCCCCGTACCCTCTCTCCCTCTTCTTCTTTTGTAAACCGCACCCCCCTGAAGACTTGACCTCGCCTGCGCCTCCTCCACCTCCATCAGCATCCGCCTGCGAGCCCCTCCGGCCACCGAGAACCGCCTGCGCACCCCACCAAGGACCGAGCCACCCGAAGCCCCCTCCGACGACGGTGAACCCCCCCCCCCCCCCCCCCGCTTCGATTTTGTGGCTAAAATAACAAGGTGAGTTTTATGATTTTTATTTAATTTAAAAACTCATGTTGATTTAGTCTAAAAACTGAATTTTATTAGTTTTAAAAACTGATTTCTTTAATGATAAAAAAACTGATATTTTCTTTGAATATGACCATGATTTTTAACAGTAAAAAGATTTGATTTTTAACAGTAAAAAGATTTGATTTTTAACAGAAAAAAATTTGATTTTAACAATTGATAGAGAAACAAAAATTCGATTTTTATATATTGAATAGCGAAGTAAAAATTCGATTTTTATATATCGAATAGCGAAGTAAAAATGTGATTTTTACATATGTAGAAAATATTGGCAAAGAAAGTGACAAGAGGCGAGAACGACGAAGATTTCTACAAAGAAGAGTCGTGGGATTGGATAGCTTTGGTGAGAACTTCTCACCTTTTAATTTAATTTTCTAGTTAAAATATATACTAAGATGTAGACAGTGTTTAGTAACACCCGACACCCGTCGTCTACAGACCATGGACGGCTTGTATGCTTGTTAGTTTGATTTTGATGTGTAGTTGATTATGTGATGCGATGTGAAATGAAATAAAATATTATTTAGTTGAAATAAAATATTTATAGTTAAAAATATTTTATAGTTAAAAATAGAATTTTTAACGTGTATATGAAAGGAAATAAAAATAAACAAATCGGACGATTTGTTTATATACACACATTTGACTGATATTGATTGGGACGATAAATTTTACACATCGCCCAACTGCACAAATAAAATCTGTGTTTGATTGTTTGAAACCCCCACACGGGTATTGGGGGTGATATATGACATACACTAATCCCAATAATTAGTTGTATGTCGATCGATTGATTGACAGACTGTATAAGCGTTGAATAATTATATTTGATGCTTATACAGTGTAGAATGCACTTTGGATGATGGTTGATTATTTGTCATTATTGATATATACATGCGTTGTATGGAAATCCATAGAAATAAAATCTATGGAAATTGATTGGGCCTCATTCCAGTTTTGAAATAGAATATTTGAATATAAATATTTGAAAATAGAAATATTTGAAAAGAAATATTTGAAAATAGAAATATTTGAAAAGAAATATTTGGAAATAGAATATTTGAATAGAAATATTTGAAATAGAAATATTTGAAAAAGAAATATTTGAAATAGAATATTTGAAAATAGAAATATATGAAGCCGTGTTGATTAGATTGACGCCATTCTGACGTGAACGATATTTATATCGATTTTATTCATTTTTCAATGAATATTGAAATAGGTTTGAAATTCGAATTAAATTGAAATAGAATTGAATTCGAATTGAATAGAAATGAAATTGAATTGAAAATCAATTTGAAATGAATTTAAAACGAATTTATTTTGGAATATTCGATTTTGATTTGAAATTGAATATGAAGTTAAAACCGTTTTGAAAATGAATTCATAACGATTTATAAAGAACGTTTTGAATTGAAATCGACGAAGTATATATTATATATATAATATAATGGCCTGAATAGAACGCGCCGCGCCGCGGCAGTTCGCGAATTTCGACCATTGACTTCGAACAGATATTACGGGAGATCCGACCGTCGGATTCTCCTAAAACCAGAACCGTTGGGTTCGTATCGAAAAGAGCTTTCTAACGAATATTAGAAATAGAAATCTAATGGTTGGATTTGGAATTATGTCCAAATCAAATTTGAAAAAGGTCGTTGTAAGTGCAGTTCGATAGCCGTTGATGGAAATCGACGGTACGGGCCTTGATAAAATTATTAAAAATAGTAATAATTTGTGTAAAATCATAAGAAATGATTTAGAAAGAATTTGTATGAAAAACTCCATATTTGAAAAGATAAAAATAGATTTTTATCGAAATGAACTAGTTTTGAACTAGCATTAAAATTCTATTTATTTTAAAATAAATAAATTGGATTTGAAATGGGTTTGAAAATAACCAGAATTTCCAATAATTGCATTGGAATGGATTTGAATCGAAATTGTCTTCGGAATATTTCGTTGTTGGATTTCGTGATTATACAGATATTGTTATGGAAATTTGAAAGATATTTATATATCGTTATTTCCAATACGATATTTGTTGGTCGTAGAATTTGGTATTGAATATAAGCCGATATATTTTCTATTCAGAGCCTTGTATTTAATATCAAATGTGATTCGGGTTTGTCGTGAATGGTGTCTTTATTAACAATGTTCTTGAACCCAGTTGAGAAAAGATTAAATCTTTTTATTTAGATTTAATGAAGTGTACCAATTAAATGATATTTAATTGGAATTGAATTGGAATTGATTTTTGGGTTTATCGTGAACAGTGTTTTAAATAACACTTGTTCTTTAACCCGATAATTAATGAAATGTGATTTTGGGTTGTCGTGAACGGTATCTTCAAAAATACTGTTCTTAGACCCAAAGAAGTTAAGGAAATCACAAACTAACTGGAGATTAGTTAAGTTGAATGGTTTATGGGGTATTGATCTGATGTTGGTTTCGGCCTTCGGGATTAATACTTAGGGAACTACTCACTTACTAATTTACGGTTAGGGACTGATTGAAATGTGACGTGATTTTGGGTTTATTGTGAACCGTGTTTTAAATGACACTGATTCTTTAACCCAGTTAAAGATTAAGACTAAGTGGAGTTTTAATGAATCTTTAATTGGATTGAAAAGATCGAGAATGGAGTATCACCAGTTTTGCTCCAGGCGATAGTTAGATCTTTAATTAGATTTGAACGTGAAATGGTAATTGAATTTACCGATAGCACCGTGGTGTTAGATATGAAGTATGACCCGTTTTACTTCATGGGATGAATAGGTTGGGATTGGGAAATTAAAACAAACGATTACTTCGGTAATGTTCGCTAATCCCGACTAGTTTGAGTTGATATTCAAAAGAAGATTAAAGAATAAATTCAAGGAATTTATCTTTGGTAAAATTAATGGGAACCTTTCCCTATGAATGTGAAATTTAGAAACTAACTGTCGGTTAGCTAAGCAGAATGGTTTTCTGGATATTGATTTGATGTTGGTTTCAGCCTTCGGGGTTAATATTTGGGGAATTATTCTCTTGATTAATTTACGGTTAGTGACTGATGAATTGGAATGAGGCGTATGTTGTGTTTGTGGAACACTTATTTAAAATATACGCGAGTTATTCGGAAAGACCGGGTTTATCCCATTCTGAATAGCTGATACGACGATAAGTCGAAGGTGAAGACGGTGGTTGAAGACCGAAGGTCTTCACGTCGTTTGGATAATTACTGATGATCTTGATTGGGATGTACACCCAAGAAGATGGAAACAGTTGGTGATCGTCCAGACGTACTTGGAGATTGATGGATATGCGGGGTGCTAGGTGCCTCCGGTTTCGTTCAGACCCAGAACGAACTTGTAAATGGACTGTGTGTCTGACATTGGATTTTAGTCTGTGTGATTGATTTCTATTAAATATATATCTGTTTGGCGGCGGAGAATTTATTCTCTTGCTTAACGCCCCTCTCTGAGATGTACGAGCTCAGGGGTTATATACTGATGGATATCAAACGCATAGAGTGAATTGCCTGTGTGGCATGCCCAAGTGGCAAATGATCAAGGCTTCTGTTGAAAAGCAAAGTCTTGTGGTTGATGATCAAAGCACGGCCTTTGTGGCGTAGCTTTGTGTAACGTTTACTTCGCGAGTTTCACAACCGGTATGAACCAAAAACGGGAGACGGACATCAGGGAGGGCATGCGTTTCCTTCTAGTTAGAAGTGGCGTCAGTGGTTTTACACGCCCTGACGAGTTTGACTTATGTGGTCGTTGCTGTTGCGAGGCATCTCGGTTTGATCGGACGATCCGGGTCCGATGGAGTCATTTTTTGGCTCATTGACGCCCCAAAGGGCGGGGAGACGTATTGTTCAGGCATAATAATCCACATCGGTGGACCGACCCTGACGATCCAAGGTGCAGTTGCGGCTGTTCCTGAGACACGGGCTAGAGCGTCTCGAATCGGTAGAGGACTATCTTTTGCCTCGGTTCACAGATTGAAATCCAACTTCCAAATACGTGACATTTGCGGTTTTAATTGTAGAACTAGTATGGCGACATGATATATGGTACCCATGCCATCTATGATTGATACTTATGATTTGAAGTTGTTTTATACACTATGCACTTATAGTAGTATCAAATGATTTGTTTTAAACGTACAAAGCATATTTGGCTATTATAAGGGAAAACCCTATCCCCCGGCTTGCGTTGCATTGTGTGATAGGACCTGGGTCTTATAATAGCTTCATTTTTCTTTATTTAGCATTGCGTTGTTTGTTTTATGCACTGGTATTCTTGGGAGGAAACCTGTTCCGTGTTATACGGCGTGGTCCCTTGATTTACCGAACTTTAAAATAAAGAATAATAACTGTTTTAGTTCTCACACCAGTCCCATGACTGACCTGGAGTTTATTGTTTTAACCTAAACTCTGGGTGCCCTTATTTTGACACGAGCAGCTAGTAGTTTTGGTTTTGCGGATTTATATTCATAGGATTCTGGTTTACAGCTGGAATGATATCCGGAAAGCTTTGTATCCATATATCTCTTCTAGTTGTGTATTGTATTATTTTCCGCTGCTATGTATTTAAATGTAATTTGAATCTCTGATACTTCCGTGTAATATTGATTTATACTCTGTATATTCTTGTAATCTGATGGAATTGTTGTAATATACAATGAAATGTTCTCCCGTCTGCGTTCTATTTTGTCGTGTTCTCAAAACAATTCGTTCTTTCTCTTCTCTTCGGAGACCGGGGAAGTTCGGGTCGTTTCAGCTTCTTCATTGGACTTAGACAGATGTTTAAACAAACCATCGCGATGCCAACTCAAACCATTTCCTTTAATTTCTAAATTCACTTAACCATCCTTTACTATCGAACCTTGACCATCCTTTACTATCGAACCTTAACCATTCCTTAGTTAAAAATGAAGTCAATCAAGTTGGGGTAATACTACCTCTCAGACCTTAACTGAACAACGTTTCTAACCTTGAAATAGACAAAGTTTACCCTTCTAATTCTTTAACTAACTTCCTTACTTAACTCTCTTTCAAATTTTTTCTATTCGATAATTCTTTCCTTCGATAAGGTATATTCGATAACTCTATTCAATTTATTCTATTCACTTAACTCTTTTGATTTAACTCTAACTCTATTCACTTAACTCCTATCGATTAAACTAACATCAATTAACTCCTCTTAACTCGATTAAACTATCATCGATTAATTCCTTTATTCTATTTGAATAAACTATATATTCGATTAACTCCCTTATTCTATTCGAATAAACTATATTCGATTAACTCCTTTATTCTATTCGAATAAACTATATTCGATTAACTCCTTTATTCTATTCGAATAAAATACATTCGATTAACTCCTTTATTCTATTTATAAAGATTTCCTTTTTAACAACATCTATTCATTTTAAAGATTAACTTTTAGTAACGGTTCTCCACTTTAAAAATGATTTCCTTCTTATAACAGTTTCCTTTTTATAACGTTTTCCCTTTTTCTAAATGTCTCCTATTTATAAATATTCCAATTTATAAATATTTATTATTTATAAATATTCCATTTATAAATATTTTATTTCAAATATCACTTTGAAATTATTCCCTTATCAACATTTCGGTATGTTATGGTATTCAACATATCAAATGACGATGATCAGTATCGTCCAAATTCATATAATCGGCAACTGATTATATATCACATCATATATCACAATATATGAAAAACAGTAAAATAAATGTTGAGGAACCCCGTTGGGTTCCTCCAACCTGTTTCCCTGCATCACAGATGTTAAACAATATAGATAACATCACTTTCAGTTCCATATGATATATTCTGTTAAACAGAATCAATATAGAAATTTAACTAACTGACTAGCAGTTCAATCCACCAAATCAACACACAACAATCTACAGATGATTAACAGTTCTAAAAATACAACATGAAATTATAAACTGTTCAGAGTTGGTGAGTTTTACTCACATTGGACTATCATTGTTAATTAACGATAATTGTCGTTGATTCAGATCAGACAATATATTTTGGCATTTATTATAACGGCCTCAATTTCACTTTCGATCAGTTCCATGACGTTGCCCTTGTCCATACGATCCCAAAGCAATTTACGGTTCGTCAATCTGACACCGTATGATAGAGTTATCGGATTAACAAGTTTATACACCAATTTTTGAATTTAGTTTAAACTTAATTAATTAAACTAATCGGGCCTTACCCTTTTGTCTTCAGCCCATCATCAATTCTACAAACCCGACCTCATTTATATCCTTCTTCTCCGATTACTTTGAATTCCAGTAACCCAAAAACACTATCTTCCCCTAACTCAACTCCAGATCGGACGTTCCTCCCATCCATGGCTTCGAAAACGGAAACCACCAACGTTTATCTCTTTAAAGTCTCTTCAATCTAGGCTCCATTAGTTGGAGTTCGAACTCCATTTTCCCACCCCGTCGTCAGCAGTTTTTCGCACGACTATAGTATATCGAACGACACAAAATGTCGCTGAAACCAACCGGATTTGCACGCAAGGTGCGGAATTTCACGCTGACTGCGAATACCTTACTCATTTCACCAAACAATGCTCCAATTTCCTAAATCGACGAACCCTAATACTTGCGGTGGTATTTTCGAGCTCCGCTAAACAGCGTCGAGCTTCACAGTTTGCATACCAAAATCAAGCTCTTCACTCAACGATTCCATTTATATTTGTTTCATGATTTTAGAAACTTCGTATGATTTTATTTTGGTTTTAGAAGGAGGGTTTTCCACCTTTTCCTGAAGAGATGAAAACGGCGGATAAAGTGTTGACTAATGAATGAAGTTGAAATTAGGTTTAGAGGGATTTTAGTGTATTTATAGAATTTTGGATAGGAATATTCCTTAGCATATTCTATTTTTATTTTTATTTACATTGTCATATGAGTCTTTAAAAATTCCAGTGATCACTTATGATACCCAAAAATCACCAAACTGGATATACTGCTAGCATTCGACATTACGGTCTCAACGAAACTGGTTTCGTCGAATTCCGACTTTGTTTGCTCACACAGCGTATTTTTAACCGTCAAAATACTGACTGTTTCTCACTCTAAAAATCCGTGCGGCCACACAGTGACTCTAAAAATCACGAAACTGGGAATCTAACAACTATTTGACATTGCGGATCCAACAAAATTAGTTTCGTCGAGTTCCGATGTCGTATGAAAAACTGGCTATTTTTAAAGCTCTGAATGACCCATTTAAATATATAAATATAATTAAATTAAATATAAATAAATTTATATTATCGTATATACTCACAGTGGAATACCATACAGCTCCACAATATTCCTTTATGAATTTCTAACTTGATATTTCAATCTGGATCAACCCGATATTCGATTTATATTGAAATTCCTTTTTAAAATATAAATAATTCCTTTATAAATTATAAAGGAATTCCACAACGACTTTTCTAAAATTTGATTTGAACATAAATCAAAATTTACACGACGAAATCCCGATTTTTCTCTTCCACTAGAAAGATACACTCCACCAGCTCCACACGTTTCTTGTTTCACAGAAATCCAGCTTAAAACGAATCATGTACATTCAGTTGAACTTTGAATCGCCAATTTACGAACTGCAGCGCCATTTCGAGCTCGATTATAATTATATTATAAACTATACGTTCAACTGTCGACGATTGAATATATTCGTTATTCAAATTCAATTCCAAGCTAAATGAAATATCACAGATGATCCGGTTCACACCATATCGTTATTTAAGGCAATTCTGATTATTTCAGAATTATATATATTATTTAATTTATTATTTTAATTAAATATTCATCATTATTTAATTCTACGACCATTTAATTCACTAAACCACCATTTATATAATTAAATAAATCAATTATAATACCTCTGCCAATGCGGGTCATTACAATCTTTCCCACTTAAAATAATTTCGTCCTCGAAATTGCTAAAAGGTAGAGGACGACCATATCGACTGGTTAGTACATATTTGTTCACTTCTTAACTTCAGTTTCAACTGAACCAATTTAATATCAATTAAATTATTAATTAATTCTTATCAACGAAAATTTTCAGAAATCCTTAAAATTTTCTAACTCCTTACCTCTTCGAAAAATTTCGCCAGCACCTCCTTTGTACTGTTCAATCGGTCAAACTCCAACTTGCCTCTCTGGGCCATCTTCAACCCAAAAGAAAATCAAACAGCCAAGCGGCTTGCCAAGCGGCTTGCCAATTCGGCTCATACATCTTATATCCAATATGAAATATAAACTTGTACCTTTTGTCGGCATATCATTATATCCTTTCCACCTGTTATCAGTTCAGCGGATACAAGGGTCATTCCAATCAAATTCCAATCTACTTTTATCCATAACACTACCATTCGTTTTAACCAAGCCAAATCCCATTTCAACTTGAGTTTCTTCTCGATTCCCAACTCTTCACTTGATTATCACATTATACTTCAAATTTTGAACCTCACAATCCAATTTGTCTTGATATCATTCTAATTCAATCTCAGTTACCACTTTTCTGGCTTTACTTTAATTCAAATTTGCTTTCACAAATTTCTGTTAAATTTGTTTTTAATTCAAACAGTTTCTTCCTGGGAGTTTTCAAATAGTTTACTCTTTTCAAAAATCAAATTTTCCTTTTGAACATGTCACTGAGCCCTTAATTGATATTCCATTAGTTAAATCACTTCTCTATTTCTTTATCAATATTTATTAACCAAATATTTTCAATAACCATATCGGCCTTTTATGTTATTTGGAAAACATTTCCGAATATCGCCTTCCTTTATTTTCTAAACTTTAGAAAATATATGCAATTTATAATTGGAAAATATACCAATTACTTATCTCTTTTCCGATCTCGTTTATTTCTATACTTAGGAAATATTCTTTATTATATCTCCAAGCTTACACTTATTTGGGTTAAAACGGATGTTGTGTAAAACATCGTTACGACAACCCAAATACTATATTCAACTAACTCTTATCCAACATTGATTTTCGAGCCTGAAATCTTACTATTTATTTGTTAATAATGAAATCAATCAAGTTGGGGTAAAACTACCTCTCAGACCTTGACTGAATAACATTTATAACGTCAAAACAGATATGACTACTTACTCGAATAATCAATACCATACAACTACTTATTCACTTTTAAACACGTATATGCTTCCTCTTTCTATTCTTACTAGATTTTATTCTTACTCTTCCTTTTTGATTTTACTATTCTATTTCTAAGTTCGTTTCCTTATCGACTTCTATATATATATATATATATATATATATATATATATATATATATCGATACGTTGATTTCTAACTATCAAATTATCTTAAAAATATTTTAACTCCTTAAATTCCCGGAAAAAATCGCCATAACCTCCTTTGTACCAGGAGCATCGGGATATTTCGAATAGCCTCCCATGGCCCTCACCAATCCAAAAGAAAAAGAAAAAACCAAGCGGCTAGCCGATACGGCGCATAAAATCTCATATATGAATTAAATACATACCTTTTCGTCGAGCATTCTATTTATATACTTTCATACCTTATCCATACCTATCTCACGTATATTTATACCTGCCCAATCTATTTTAACTACACCTGATCGTTTTAACTCAATTCGTTAATTAATTTTTTTAATTAACTCTTTAGTCTATTTCACTTTTTTATTTGAACATGACATGTTCAAATATATTTAACTTGCTTATTAACTAATTTGAATCCAAATTTCAAATTTAAGTTCTATATTCGATTTCGAATATCCATTTACAAATCCAATTCACCTTTCAAAGTTCAACTTCAAATTCAACCTCGATTAACTAATTCCACTTCGACTTAGTTAATTCTATTCAATTTCTATTCAAATTTTATATCACTAATCCCATTTGAATTTCTATATTCAAATTCTATATATTCAAATCCTATATATCAAATTTCCATTTGAATTCTATATTCAAATTCTATATATTCAAATCCTATATTTGAATTCCATTTGAATTCTATATTCAAATTCCATTTCACCTTCGATATTCAAATCCTATATTTGAATTCCTTTATATTTTCTATATTCAAATTCTATATTTGAATTCCATTTGAATTACTATATTCAAACTCTATTTCAATTCCATTGAATTTCATATATTCAAACTCCCTTTGAATTTCTATATTCAAATCCTATTATTACTCTATATGAATTCCATATTCAATTTTCCATTATTTAAATCTTCTTTATTCAAATCTCATTTGAATTTCTATATTCAAATCCCCTTTGAAATTTCTATATTCAAATCCCCTTTGAATTTTCTTATTCGAATCCCCTTTGAATTTTCTTATTCAAATCCCCTTTGAATTTTCTTATTCAAATTCTATGTTTGAACTTCCTTTATTCAAATTCCTTTTCAAACTTTCTTTATTCATTCTTTAAATAAGTCTCGATTTCAATTCCGTTTGAAATCGATATTTCTACCATTGGAAAATAGATTTCCCTTTAAACTTAACACTTGTATTTTTATTTCTGAATTATCCAATGATAATTCTTTTCACTTCATTTATAAACTTCGTTTATAAAAGAACTATTTACAAACTTCGTTTATAAAGGAACTTCTCGTTTTATTTCTTTTAAAACAAGTTAATATTTCAAATCTATTTAAAATTTCAAATTCTATTATTCAAATTCTATATTATAAATCCCATTTTGAAATTCAACACAACTTGTCTTTCCCAAAACAAATTCAAAACAGTATCTCTGGTAGTAATTCGTCACTTACAACTCGAAAATGAATACTGATGATGCAGCTGTCATCATCAGAATCTATTTTCCAGCGATCGAAGTGAGTTCAATACTATAAAACCATTTCTAAATATTTCCACTTTGAAATTCATTTCAAAATATAATTCACACTGCTTTTAAAACAATTTAAAATCTCCCAGGATCTTAAATTTTCCTTATTTTTAATCCAAATCCATTTACAAACACTTATCCAATTCTCCAGAGTTTTAATTCACTTTCTGGTTTAAATTTCAGATTTTAACTCATCTGATTTCACGTATTTCACTTATATGAATTTTGATTGGTTATTTACATAACCATTTAATTTATAATCTTACTCGATTATAATAACAACCAATATATCCACTATATTTTAATTTTGATATATATATCCTCTCTATATCAAGATATACCTTGGGTAAACTTATTTTAATTTACCCTCTATTCAAAACATATCGTGTCGACCCATCGTATTCGAGTGTTTAGTAACTCCTACCGATACAATGGATCAAATTGATCGACCAGAACTCATAAACAACTCAACCAATAAATCCACACAATATAAAACAAATTTTTATATCAATATACAAATACGTTCACTCGTATATATACACTCAACTCAATCTAGGGTATTACTAATCCCATCTCTACCGAGTCACGCCACAGAGCCAAGGTAATTCACTTAACTTAAGCTCTGATACCAACTGTAATGACCCGAAAATCCGGTCCAATTTGAGCTGACCAAAAACACAAGTCCAACCCCAAATTAAACTGAAAATTAGGAAATTAATAGAAAGAAAACAGAGGGTGAGAATAGATAAGATAGAAACTTAGAATAGAAGAAGAAGAAGAATACAATATCAGAGTAACACGAATCTCACAGCGGAACGAATAAATATATTTCATAACGTAACTTTGAAATACAAATCTGTACTTGAATATACATATCATTATCAAAGTACAGCACTTACAACACAGCGGTAATAAACTATAGCTATATGATCCTGAAGCCTCCTGCTCCAGCTCTTCCAGTATATCTGTAAATCCCGACTACTTGACTGCTCATATTAATTTAGGCACCCAAGAGTTTAGGGAAACAAACAAATAAGCTCCGGGTCAGTCATGGGGCTGGTGTGAGTAAAACAGTTTAAAACAGTTCAAGCAGGTAATTGATATCTCATAAGACCACGCCGTATAACGGAACAGGTTTTTCCCTTATGAGAACCCAAATATCTTTATATCAAAAACCTTTTGATATTATAATAATGTCTATCAACACAATATAATAATCATCTAGCATAAAGGCTTTCATCTCACGTTCTACATATATAGTATACAATCAAAACCGCAAGCACGTATTGGGTAATGGATTTCCAACTATGACAAGGTATGGAACCACCTTTCGCTAGTGTACCTCTAGACATGAATACACTGGGTTCAACAAGAATATCTTGCAACCCGGCCACACATGACCGCCACTCATTTCGCTTGAGTGTATCAAATGTATATCATCAACGGTTGGGATCAGAAACCGTTTCCCAAATGGGACAGCATCAACAATAGATTTTTAGAAGTAAATGAAACTCTAGATCAGGTGATTATACACCCTACTTCGGTGCGACCGACTTAGCCATGCTGTCTGCCCGATTTCTGTCATTTACCGGTTAATGTGGCTTGAGGTTACGCTTCATCATCACATCAGATTCACTTCGAATGTCACATCGTCAAATCCATCAAATCACCGATTGACGTCCTCAACCATACATTATGCATTAGCTAAAAGAAGTTTCCTTCTCCGCTTCCACTCTTGGTACGGTTGGAGAAATCAATATACGTGATCGTCTGGAAATACTCTGTCAGACATCCGTCCATACAAGTCATCCACGAACAGGATGAACCGAAGGCACTATTCTGTAAACAGGATAGCCCTTGCATAACTCCGTCTTCAATTTCCTTTGGCATATATGATTCGCAACGCTTATGCCAATATAGAGTGGTTCTTTGGATAATAATCCAACCGGTCTCTCCATATTAACAACGTTAAAATGGTCAAAACTTCGATAGTCTGTGATTTAACTATCGAAGAAAAACAGGTGTGCAACCAACGATAGTATTTACAAATGTAAATTTATATTGATCAAACATCATTCAAAATTTATCTCTTTAGTTCATTAATTTACTTATCTCCTGTTTCCCTATATTTAATATTTCTTATTTTCTAAATTTCGAAAATATACGTTATTAACAATGGAAAACATTTCCATTTCTTGTTTTCTTTATTAGAAAACATTTCTGGTTTCTTATTTGGAAAACATTTCCAAAGCTTCTTCATTGGACTTAGACAAATGTTTAAACAAACCATTGCGATGCCAACTCAAACCATTTCCTTTAATTTCTAAATTCACTTAACCATCCTTTACTATCGAACCTTAACCATTCCTTAGTTAAAAATGAAGTCAATCAAGTTGGGGTAATACTACCTCTCAGACCTTAACTGAACAACGTTTCTAACCTTGAAATAGACAAGTTCACCCTTCTAATTCTTTAACTAACTTCCTTACTTAACTCTCTTTCAAATCTTTTCTATTCGATAATTCTTTCCTTCGATAAGTTACATTCGATAACTCTATTCAATTTATTCTATTCACTTAACTCTTTTGATTTAACTCTAACTCTATTCACTTAACTCCTATCGATTAAACTAACATCGATTAACTCATTTTAACTCGATTAAACTATCATCGACTAACTCCTTTATTCTATTTGAATAAACTATATATTCGATTAACTCCCTCATTCTATTCGAATAAACTATATTCGATTAACTCTGTTATTCTATTCGAATAAACTATATTCAATTAACTCCTTTATTCTATTCGAATAAACTACATTCGATTAACTCCTTTATTCTATTTATAAAGATTTCCTTTTTAACAACATCTATTCATTTTAAAGATTTACTTTTAGTAACGGTTCTCCACTTAAAAAATGATTTCCTTCTTATAACAGTTTCCTTTTTATAACGTTTTCCATTTTTCTAAATATCTCCTATTTATAAATATTCCAATTTATAAATATTTATTATTTATAAATATTCCATTTATAAATATTTTATTTCAAATATCACTTTGAAATTATTCCCTTATCAACATTTTGGTATGTTATGGTATTCAACATATCAAATGACGATGATCAGTATCGTCCAAACACATATAATCGACAACAGATTATATATCACATCATATATCACAATATATGAAAAACAGTAAAATAAATGTTGAGGAACCCCGTTGGGTTCCTCCAACCTGTTTCCCTGTATCACAGATGTTAAACAATATAGATAACATCACTTTCAGTTCCATATGATATATTCTGTTAAACAGAATCAATATAGAAATTTAACTAACTGACTAGCAGTTCAATCCACCAAATCAACACACAACAATCAACAGATGATTAACAGGTCTAAAAATACAGCATGAAATTGTAAACTGTTCAGAGTTGGTGAGTTTTACTCACATTGGACTATCATTGTTAATTAACGATAATTGTCGTTGATTCAGATCAGACAATATATTTTTCCATAAATTGTAATGGCCTCAATTTCACTTTCGATCAGTTCCATGACGTTGCCCTTGTCCATACGATCCCAACGCAATTTACGGTTCGTCAATCTGACACCGTATGATAGAGTTATCGGATTAACAAGTTTATACACCAATTTTTGAATTTAGTTTAAACTTAATTAATTAAACTAATCGGGCCTTACCCTTTTGTCTTCAGCCCATCATCACTTCTACAAACCCGACCTCGTTTATATCCTTCTTCTCCGATTACTTCGAATTCTAGTAACCCAAAAAGACTATCTTCCCCTAACTCAACTCCAGATCGGACGTTCCTCCTATCCATGGCTTCGAAAACGGAAACCACCAACGTTTATCTCTTCAAAGTCTCTTCAATCTAGGCTCCATCAGTTGGAGTTCGAACTCCATTTTCCCACCTCGTCGTCAGCAGTTTTTCGCACGACTACAGTATATCGAACGACACAAAATGTCGCTGAAACCAACCGGATTTGCACGCAAGGTGCGGAATTTCAAGCTGACTGCGAATACGTTACTCATTTCACCAAACAATGCTCCAATTTCCTAAATCGACGAACCCTAATACTCACGGTGGTATTTTCGAGCTCTGCTAAACAGCGTCGAGCTTCACAGTTTGCATACCAAAATTAAGCTCTTCACTCAACGATTCCATTTATATTTGTTTCATGATTTTAGAAACTTCGTATGATTTTATCTTGATTTTAGAAGGAGGGTTTTCCACCTTTTCCTGAAGAGATGAAAACGGCGGATAAAGTGTTGACTAATGAATGAAGTTGAAATTAGGTTTAGAGTGATTTTAGTGTATTTATAGAATTTTGGATAGGAATATTCCTTAGCATATTCTATTTTTATTTTTATTTACATTGTCATATGAGTCTTTAAAAATTCCTGTGATCACTTATGATACCCAAAAATAACAAACTGGACATATTGCTAGCATTCGACATTACGGTCTCAACGAAACTGGTTTCGACGAATTCCGACTTTGTTTGCTCATACAGAGTATTTTTAACCGTCAAAATACTGACTGTTTCTCACTCTAAAAATCCGTACGGCCCCACAGTGACTCTAAAAATCACGAAACTGGGAATCTAACAACTATTTGACATTGCGGATCCAACAAAATTAGATTCGTCGAGTTCCGATGTCGTATGAAAAACTGGCTATTTTTAAAGCTCTGAATGACCCATTTAAATATATAAATATATTTAAATATAATTAAATTAAATATAAATAAATTTATATTATCGTATATACTCACAGTGGAATACCATACAGCTCCACAATATTCCTCTATGAATTTCTAACTTGATATTTCAATCTGGATCAACCCGATATTCTATTTATATTGAAATTCCTTTTTAAAATATAAATAATTCCTTTATAAATTATAAAGGAATTCCACAGCGACTTTTCTAAAATTTGATTTGGACATAAATCAAAATTTACACGAGGAAATCCCGATTTTTCTCTTCCACTAGAAAGATACACTCCACCAGCTCCACACGTTTCTTGTTTCACAGAAATCCGGCTTAAAACGAATCCTGTACATTCAGTTGAAGTTCAAATCGCCAATTTACGAACTGTAGCGCCATTTCGAGCTCGATTATAATTATATTATAAACTATACGTTCAACTGTCGATGATTGAATATATTCGTTATTCAAATTCAATTCCAAGGTGAATGAAATATCACAGATGATCCGGTTCACACCATATCGTTATTTCAGGCAATTCTGATTATTTCAGAATTAAATATATTATTTAATTTATTATTTTAATTAAATATTCATCATTATTTAATTCTATGACCATTTAATTCACTAAACCACCATTTACATAATCAAATAAATTAATTATAATACCTCTGCCAATGCGGGTCATTATAGAAACTCTTTGTATAGATTTCTTAGAACTAGGTTCCATTATATAACTTTTTCTATAAAATATGTTTAAAACCTTACTTCATTATACAACTCCTTTTTATAAGTTTACGTTCTTTTGCCAAGCGACATTTATATTATTTCAAAATACTAAACCGAGACCAATGGCCACCATGCACTTAATCAATACAGAAAATTGATTCTTGTAACAACAAGGATTAAGCTCAACACATATTAATGTCATATAACAAATATAGTCCACAATCAGGTTAACTACCCAACGACTCATATATCGGTAATATGAATGCAAATAACATTGTAATCACAATAAGGAATTCTGTTGGATCCGTCCAACTTGCCACCCTACAACGCAACTCATGTTTATTAGCATACACACGCGCACACGCACACACACACACACACACACATATATATATATATATATATATATATACACATACTTACATACATACATATATAAGTTAACAGTTGTCATGAATCTTGTTGAATCCTTCCAATCTATCCCCCTGCACCACATACAATATATAATCATATAATGTGAGTCATCTGCTACTAAGTGGATACATATAAAAGGTGTTCCGCTCCTGATGCAGAAATAAATCAAAAACTATTGATAAAATAGTAAATCATCCAAACAAGTAATCAAACTGTTTATACTAATAATAGTATTCCAAAAGATGTGAGTTTTATCCCATCATAATTTTCAGCTAACGCTTTTGCATTTTCGAATAGTTAAAGATTGAGCGCGTTCAATTTTAATTAAAATTCCGACGATCTCTAATCTTAATGAATCCAACTCCATTGCGAGGATATCGTCGACAACTGCCAAAATTGACCACATATAGATAGTAAACAATTTTATATGAGAGTTTAGATGTAAAACATAATTACTTAACTTGATTAATTACTTAAATAACTCCTCATTACCTTAATTATATTTGATGTTTCAAAATCAATTCTCGCTTCTTAATTCATTTCCACCCATGTTTGTTCATCCATCACCCCGTTGCCTTGCACCACAAAACATCATGCCATTAACTTCGTAGATCTGCTCTTGCATGCTCATCATGATAGTGCCATTGACTGCAATTCTGAGCCTCCTAACGGAAAACAAAATGATCCTCCCACTTTTAGCCAATAACATCAAACTTCGGCTGACTTCATTGAAACGCCTTCGACCTTCACCAAAATTCATCCGTCCTCCCCCACAAACACGACCACATCTACGAATTTCACTTCGACGTCTCCTACAAAAATCCAACCTAACACTTCATGTCCCTGCTTATAAATGTCTTGTCCTCCACCTTAGCACCACACCTCCCATGAAGCGCCCAACCGACTTATTTTCGTACAAGGAAGCCAACGCCATAAACACCTTCTCTTATCGCCTCATCAACCAATAAAAATCTCTTGCCCTTGTTCATAGTCGAACTCGACAGTCCCTCACTGCAAACAAAATGAAGCACACAAGATTGAATGTCTCACATCTACGAAGTCAATGGATCCAACGTCATCCGATTTTGTAAGTGATCAAGGTTTTAGGAACAATTAATCAAAAAGAAGAATTTATGGTAGTTGATTTCTCGTTTTATATCTAAAAACAGAGAGTGGGAGGAGAAAATAAATTAGATTAAAGTTAAGATTATTTATAGATGAGATATTTATATATTTTATTCTCTTTTAATTTTATTCTACATTCTGAGCTACATGATCACATGGATGGTCCAACCATCGTGAAAATCGATGTTGTACAACAACTCGGTATTCAGGATCCAGTGACACTAATTTCACCAAAATTCGATATAGTTTGCAAAAATGATATTTTCACATGTTAGCTAAATCAAGTTATTATTAAACGATTTTAAATCACTTCAATTTTAGGATAATAATTTAGTATTATCATTCTTGTTAAACACACTTCTAAATAAGCTGCAAAATCAATTTAAATTTTATATTAAATTCAAAATTCGCTAATTCGAGAAACTCCAATATTTAAATTACCATTTCATTATTCCTTTTTATTAAATAACTCATATAAATTTAATTTAGAATTTCTAAAACAATCAACTTTATATTTAAAATATTGAAAATCTAGGTTATTACAATACTTATGATCGTTAGTACTGATACGTTAAAATGGGATCTTCTATTTGACCAGTTGTATTGGCTTGTGAATGATTCTCAAGAGTCATTTTATGACAATCCCCAACAGACACAAATACTTAATCCATTTTGCCTTTAACGACAATAAGTAACCCACCACCAACCACATGGCGAGTGCTACATACACTAGACTACCTGTCGATGTCCAATTCTCAGTAAGTATGAAAGTTTAATAATTAGGCATTTAAATATAAAGTCAATACCTATAGTTACAAAAGCATTTATAATTGCAATCGATAAAATGTATAACTTAAGGATTCTCAACTTAGATACATTTAACGTATTTAATTCATTTATATATATATATCTATGTAACAACATATATAACAGAAATAAAACCAAAAGCCTGCTTCATTTTGAACATGACCATTATATAAGAGCTATATTATATAATTACCTATAGATGACACTTAAGTCTTTCCGTTATACATTGCTACATCGTGTTTGTATATTTTAGACTTAGCTATTAACCAGTATTAATTATTTGAATAATTATTATAGCTTTGTTAACTAATTAAATCATGACATCACAATTAAAAATCATTTGGTTAATTTTAGGGATTTGAATCAATAATTCATAAAGCTAGAAAAATCGTAACATTTACGTTAATTTTTTCCATTTTAAGTTATGATACTAATAAATTAATTTGGCAAAGTGGAATTAGACATGCTGAAAAATATGAGCTCAAAATAATTTTAATATTAAAGCTTGCTTGGATATTGCTCGAGCTCGGTAGTGGACGTAGGTTCTGCCGCTAACTGGTTATTTAGGTAAAACCATACACTTAACCATTTAAGTTGTACACCAAACCACATTTTCTTTTGATCACCATTGCATCACTTAGATGTCAACATAACATTCAAGTCCATAGTTCATTTAATAGCATTTATCATTAACCGATCTGGTTTTATCAAAGTTGTTATGGTGATATCAATCTTCTCTTTGAAAGACACAAATCCTCTCTTGAATTGCTTTCTAAAGTGGTTCAACTTAAAAGCAACTAATTGCCATATGTGTGTGGATTGAACCTATCTTCTCATTGCGTTTTAAAGCAGGACTTCAGACAATTCTGGCCCATAAAAGTTGTAACCTAGACCATTAATTATCCGTATTTATATCTCAGGGTTGTGTTTATTACTGTACATGATCTTTTGTTAACGCATCCGCCATTTCCATCTGCTTTTCGCCCCCGTATCGGCTTCAAATCAGGTGAAATTACTAATTAATTTTCTTGTTCCCTCCCCTTTTGTTTTGTTGGAATTATTTGGTTGAATGTTAGTGAAATGGTGACCTTTTCTCCAAATGGTCGACTCTGGCTTTTCAGTGCGCCACCTAAGAGCTTTTGCCTCAACACATTTGTGTGCTTCTTTAGATGTCGACAATTTTTTCTTTTTCTTTCATAATTTTTCTGTAACATCTCTTTATCCCTGCGTACTTCTGTTATGCTATTGTATTTTATGATCACATATCCTACGAATGTAGTGACATTTAGACAGTGTTCACTTGAAACAAATTTGTGTGCTGAAATATGTTAGAGATGTAAACATTTTTTAAAAACACTATGAGGCAGTGACACCACCAACATATGTTATACAAATAGATCTGACAAAGTTTATAAGAAAGTAGTTGACATACCTTTATGGGGTGGTGGTTAAACAATAGATACAGTGGCGCTTCTATTTTCCTTCCAGTAATGCAATTGGTGCCTCGATCCAATACTTTTGAGGTATGATTTTCGTAATTCTCTATCTACTTATATTCAGATCATTAAACTTTCTTCTGATATGCTTGTCTAGATGTTCATTAGTCATTGCTATTTTGTGTCAAAAAGATAGGGTGGTTAATATTTATCTAATTAGCAGTGTTCTATTAGACTATTTTAGGGTTGTCTGTTGACTATAGTACAAGCAGACAACTTTTGTTGACCATAGGACTCTCTGTTCAATGTTGTTTACTTCTCCGATACGGATTTCCATCGTACTAACAATTTGTATAGATGAATAACTACGATCACAAGAAGGTTGTATCATATGCAAACGGTTCCATGTGTAAATAGATATCATTAAAGGGGAAACACATAGTTTATCTTCTGTTTTTTTTTCTCTTAAAAAAGATATAGCTCACCCCTGTGTTTCAAATTTTTTAATTGTATCCTCAAGCAAGCGATTTATTTGATGTATTGTACGATAAAACAGAAAAACCAAACCTGACATTTAAACATCCTTTTATGTGATTGATAATGAAAAGTATGGATGCTCGATGATGCATAAAGGAAGATAGGACTCATATATAGTTATTCATGTGCAACCTATCGCACGTCTTCACACTGAGATGTATGTGTGATATGTATGTGTTCAATGAAAACCCTATTTTGGACCACCCATGTTATATCTTGAGCTAAACTATTTCAAATGCTACAAAATTTGGTTATTTGTTTATCATGTATGACTTTTGTGTGAGCCATCATGAACAATTTTTGTGCGAACCAAACCTATGACTTCTAGATACTCTGTCTGAAACATCATAACTATAACCTTTTGGGCTAGGCGTCCTTGACGCACACACATGTGAAGCTCTGTGATGAATAATTTTGTGAGTTGCAGAAATAGTAGACTATGATTTATGAGGGCATTATTATTATCAGACATATCAATATTTTGATAATATTCTGATTTCCTGTTTGGAATGACTAAGCATTTGATTCCAACTTATTATTATAGTGCAAAGCTTGATATATTAAATGATGTTGTATCTGAACTACGCTTATGATCCAAGAAGATTATTTAATTTTCGCCATAACATTGTTACTTTAAGAGGATTGTATTTGTTCCTTTCATATTATGCACGTAGGTATGTGTGTCAAATTTTCATTTTTTACCTTAAAAAAACTTATTTCATGTTTAGACCTTGTACAAAACATATCATGAAAAAGCATCTTTTTTTAATATATATATATATATATATACACACACACACACACACATATATATATATATATATGTGTGTGTGTGTGTGTGTGTATATATATATATATATATATATATATATATATAATAGAACATCTTTGTCATATGCATTACATAAATGAGCATGTGCAAAAAACTTTTCCTCCAAGAATACACTTGCACACTTTGAGTTAACGCAAGTACAAATTAATTTTTTTATACATGCTCATTTTTCGTTTATTTAATACACGTGTACAAAAACACTATGTCATGAAAAAAATGCATATTTTCATAATAAATTTGAACGAGGCCTAAACTTGAAATAAGCTTTTTTGGAGGCCTAAAATGAAAATTTGTTCTATATTTAATATCTGAATTAAGACGATTATTAATCATTTTAATTTATGATAATAATTTATGAAATATTAAACTTGGATACATGCTACATGAATTTTTATTGAAATTGTTTTATTAGTTTTACTCAATTAGAAATAAATTATTCAAATGTCATTATGTATACGAAATTCATCTGTCAAAAAGAAAAAAGAAAATCTCACTAGACTATTGTTGGTTTATTTGATAATAAATTATCTTGGAAAATATTTTAAACAAATAATAACACCGAAATTTAAACTAACACTATTGTTGTGATAATAATATGAAATAACCAAGAAACTGAAATCATAATCATTCAACTAAACATTAAATATGATTTGATAATACTATAAAATTAGTGCGTAATGAATTATTACTATTTCTATGGAAATTTGCTCTGGACTCCGTGGGTTGATGCACCTAATTTAACATGTTCCACCGGCTATGTCAACTCAATGGCATCAGGAAACAGACATTATTCCAAGGATCATACACCCTTGTGCAAGAAAAAACCATTTTGATGATTGTTTTCTAAAAGTACGAGCAAAACAACAATGCTCATTTGATATCATCTAAAAATGATTGTTGCCAATAACAAGTTGTAATTTGAGGTCTAATCCAATACCGTTTCAGTATTAAAAATTTGTGAATTCTCCATGTCTTCTCGTCTCATTGTCAAATTCTCCAAGGATCGTACAATTGAAATGAGTATTTAGAGGATTAGCCAGGAAGTCTTGTTATGTTTATATTTTTTATTACATTTTTCATTTATCCCTTTTCTTTTTCTTTTGTGTAAAAAGAAGCACATAGTGGCCCCTTAATCCATGCTTCGTTACATGCTTTTGGAATTGTGGGATTTTACTTACAAAAAATCATGATTTTTGGGAAGATCGTTAGAATTTTTGAATATTGTGTGAATAATTATCTCAGATAAATGGTTTAACCGAGTAAAATTGCCTTTGGTTTAGTGTCACTGTGTTCACCTGAATCCGGTGGTTTATTCAATTTCACGATCGAAAGATTAATAAAAGTCGCATTGCTTAGTTTGACAATCAATTGTGTTGATCAAGTTTAGCACTATGACTAATATTCCATTAATCTCAATTCTCTTACTTGTATCAATCACTAACACGATTGAAATTCAATATTTTGTACGCACTTATGCTAGTATAAAAGGTACCTATAAGGAGTTGTGAAACTTTAACCAAAGTTTTATACGGACATTAGTGACATTTAGAGAATGATTTCCTGAAATGATTTTATATGAATATGTTAGAGATGTTTACATTTTTTGTGAATCCCATGGCATTGGTACTACACTACTACTATACATGGTATAAAAATTATCATGGCAAACTTTATGAGAAAGTGGCAGACAACGTTACCTTTATGGGGTGGTTGTTTAGCTGTGGATACAGTGGTATTGCTCTTTTTTTCTTTAAGTAATGCAATTAGCGCCTGGTTCCACTGCTTGTAAGGTATGTTTTTATATAAGTCTCTGTCTACTTATATTAGTTTAAATATTTCTTATCCATTCATTAGAGTCGATGTTATTTTATGTCAAAAGGTTAAGTGGTTTGTATTCATGTACTTAGTATCTCACTGTTCTATTGTGGACAAGTGGGCAACTTGTAGTTGTCTGTAGGATTGTCTATTGTATTGTGATTACTGCTTCTGTAGATGAAAATTGCACTCGTAGTAAGGTTGGATCTTATTCAAATAATTCCATTTTCAAATAGGTACCATTAAAAAAAATGCATAGTTTATGTTATTTTTTGTTTTTGTACAATATACTTTGTATTTCTTTTTTTATTTCATCCTCTCTAAGCGATCAGTTTGCTTGGTATGATAAACAAAAGAGAACCAAAATTGGCATTTAAAACGTTGATTTATGTGATTAATAATGAAGAAGTATGAATGCCCAATGATGCATACACATAAATGTAGATGTGGCTCTTTTATGTAGTTGTTCATTTACAACCTTTTGCATGCCTTTCATACATGGATGTAAGGGTAAGTCTATACGCATGGACTGGAAATGAAAATGCAAATTTAACTTTTGGCTGATATTAGAGGGATACAAATGGTGCTAAATAAAGGGTGCTATTGATCATGCATGCATGTAAAGTGGGTTATATGACATCTCTCTTTTGTGGCATCCTTTGACAGTCATATTTGCTTTTGGTCACATATCTATATATATATATATATATATATATATATATATATATATATATATATATATATATATATATATATATATATACATACATACATACATACATATACATATATATATATATATATATATGTGTGTGTGTGTGTATAAAGTGGGTTATATGACATCTCACTTTTGTGACATCCACAACCATATATGTTTTTGGTCATATATCTCTCTCTCTGTATATGTATATATATATATATATATATATATATATATATATATATATATATATATATATATATATATATATATATATATATACACACACACATATGTGTAGTATGTGTGTGTGTGTATATATATATATGTATGTATGTATGTATTATTAGGAGCGTTCCGTGACATCCCTGTTTTGCGGCATCATTTTAGCACTTCTATCCTACCGTGTGCTACAGTAATTCAAATATAACAAGATTTTGTAGATGTTCAATCCACGTATATATTATTATTTATCCAAAATTTGAGCTTATTCCGACATTCGTAATATGTGTGTGCATATATATATGCGTTCCGGGGCACCTCTTTAGCATCCATATGCGTTCCGGGGCACCTCTTTAGCATCCATATATATATATATATATATATATATATATATGTGTGTGTGTGTGTGTATGTATATATATATATATATATATATATATATATATATGCGTTCCACGCGCGCGCACACACATATATATATATGTGTGTGTGTCCATGTACGTTTATATGTATGTATGTGTATGTAAATGCACACACAAAAAATATATGTAAATTAGAGCGTCTCCTTGAATTAAGATTTAGCAAAAATGAGGTGTAGTTGATCTTTGCATTTGTGTGTGTAAGGATGTGAATGTGCACTGTCATGGACAACTATATAGTGAGCTGCACTGATATTGGATCAAGTTCTCAGGGTATTATCATACATATAATTATTTTAAGTGTGCGTTGTCTTTTTGTTTGGAATGACTTTACCTTTGATTCCAACATAATATTTGAAAAAGCTGCCCTCGATTTATATAAAAGTATCATGTTAATTCGCTTTTGTGACTCAAGTCTTGTTTATTTTGTTTTAGCAGTCACATTGATACCTCAAGATGATTTTACCAATTCCTTTTATATTCTGTGATCTAAATAAATATGGTTACGGGCTGAAAACTTAAGTTTGGTGTGGCTGCTTGTACATTTTGAGCTTGTTTATGTGCATTCATCATCATCTGTCTATGTGTAGTTATTTTTATTAGATTTGTCTTGTCTTCTATTTTTCTTTTTTAACCTTTGTATGTTTATGTGTTCACCATGAGTGACTTTTATCTCATTTGCAATGCACTTTCAAAGCTACGATATTTGAAGGTTTAAGGACTTTTTGGTATCAGGTATGTCACAGCAGGTTCCTTAAAAATTTAAAATGGTACATAGAACAAAACTTAAAATTTCATTTTCAGCACATGAATTATTGTAAGTGTTATATACTTGGTTTTCAGCCTTTTTCTTCATGTAACAAACATTTGTCTAATCTGTTCGAATTGAAGAAGAGTGAAATTGGCTGGGAAATGGGTGCTAGAGAGGTGATGCGATGCTCTACTTTACCTGAGAAAGCGAACTGAGGTTACATGTACTTATTCTGTCCATCTAGCATTTTTGAATTTGATTTAATTCATTAGATTTTTGTATGTGGCATTTTCCAGAAACAATATCAGTGTAATTCTAGAAGTTGGTTTTTATTTTTTATTTTTTTTCTAGTCGGCGTAGCCTCCAAATTACAAAATTATATATGCATATATATGTTGAAAAAAAAAGTAAATGTTATTTGTATATATGGACGATATGCTACGAAGTGTATTTGGCATCAAAACTAGAGCAAACATTTGGGTTGGGTGTTCAAAAGGCCTAACCTTCTCATGAGAATATATTTAAACAAATGTAATCCATATTTTCCAACATGTGGAACTACTCTTCCTTCCGTCTTCTGCTCTCTTTAAAAAATAAAACTATGAAGGCAGTGTCGAAAATATCCAACATGCATCAGCCAAATTTCTTCTCTTCCATCTTTTATTAATGAAATCAATAAAAATTAATTCACCATTTTATCGTTACTTGCTAAATTCCCACCAAAATATCCATATGCCTCACTTTTATTCATTACACGTCGCAAGTTGTTTACATAAATTTTTAAACCAACTATAGAGCCATATGGTCTGACATTATCAACTACTACTTTTTCATTAAACAATCTACTTTTACTGACATTAAGCTCTAAATTTGATTCTGAAGTCGCTCAGTGATAAAAAATATTTGTGCTTACTTGATTTTAGAGGGAAATCATAGAGGTAGAAGAGGGAAGGCGGACTTCAGTTTTTCATGTTCTTGGAGATTTATGGGATTATCCTCTACAGTAAAAGTGCAAAAATCAGACCCCTTACTATTTTACTTCTTTTAGGTTCATTTCCAGGAAATCATTAGATTATGTTCTAATAGGAAAGGTATTACTAGATGTGCCCATATTATTCCCTAATTTAAACGAAATCTTGATTCGTAAAAATCAGCATTATAAGATTCTATTAAACTATGTGTATTTATATTATATAATTTATATGCTTTGCCATTAATAGCATAGCCAATATAATATATATGTATATGTATATATATTCATATTCTCTACTTGCTAATTAATTTCACTTAGGGTCAGATACATGAATATATGCTAAACATCGCTAAGTTCTAAAATAAGACACGTTAAGTTTATAATTTCTTAAGATTTCAAAAGGTTAAATTTTGTTTTTTGAATTAGGAATTCTATTCAACGCTAACACACAATCAATAAAATCCCCCTCCCCTAATGTGTAGATGCACCAGAATAAAGTAAAATAGCAACTACAAATTCTATTAAACTTCTATTTTTCCTTTTAGCTTTATCATTCATTTCAGGCGAATGTGGTGTGGTTCGTTCATGTAAAATTCCATGCGAGTTGTAAATTCAATAAACAAAGCTGATTCTTATTCGGTTCCTTTATCAATAAACAATCTTTTAACCTTCTCGTTAAAAAAATGATTTTCAACTTCAATTATAATAGAATTAAAAATCTCAAATGCATCACTTTTACTTTTCATTAGGTATCCATACGTAAAATCGGAGCAATCATATATGAAAGCGATAAAATAGCGGTGTCTATTTCTAGTCAAAGTGTCATTATATTCATATGTATCACAATGAATCAAGTCTAAAGTATCGAACTCTCTAATTTAGGATTTATGAGGGATTTTGTTATATTTGCTTGATTGCAAAATTCACACTGTTTAAATTCATTTAATGACATTTTAGGGATGAAACCTAAGATAATTATATTCTTTATTATTCGTTTATTCACATAATACTATCTAGGGTGTTAGATATTAAAATCACATAACATATAAGCAAAAACTAACACGTTATTGTAACATTCCATTTGTTCCATAATCCCTACCCACAAACATGCTATCTTAGTAACGGTATACAAATCAGCCCCAATAGTCTTTGTAAACCCAACCTTATAAGAAGAAAACCCGAAACAATATTTTTCTTCTTTATATCTGTGGAATGTGCATGATGTCTTTTAGAAAGAACCATTTTTCCAAAGGTAAATTTTAGCTCAATGCTTCCAATTCTAACAACAATAATGGTGTAAGGGTCTCCCAACAACGCTACTTTATCATCGGTTCTCATGTTCATTTTGAACATAGCACGGTCACAGTAAACATGGCATGTAGCATCCATGTTTTCACATGTTTGTTAAATCAAGTTATTATTAAACGATTTTACATCACTTCAATTTTAGGATAATAATTTAGTATTATCATTCTTGTTAAAACATACTTCTAAATAAGCTTCAAAATCAATTTAAATTTTATATTAAATTCAAAATTCGCTAATTCGAGAAATTCCAATATTTAAATTACCACTTCATTATTCCTTTATATTAAATATCTCATATAAATTTAATTTAGCTCACTAGACTTCTAAATCAATTGTCTTTATATTTAAAATATTTATGTTCCAGAAAATCTAGGTCGTTACAACACTTAAGATCGTTAGTACTGGCGCGTTAAAATGGGATCTTCTATTTGACCAGTTTTATTGGCTTGTGAATGATTCTCAAGAGTCATTTTATGACAGTCCCCAACAGACACAAGTACTTAAACCATTTTGCCTTTAACAACAATAAGTAACCCACCACCAATCACATGGCGAGTGCTACATACACTAGACTACCTGTCGATGTCCAATTCTCAGTATGTATAAAAGTTTAATAATTAGCATTTAAATATAATGTCAATACCTATAGTTACAAAAGCATTTATAATTGCAATCGATAAAATGTATAACTTAAGGATTTTCAACTTAGATACATTTAACGTATTTAATTCATTTATATATATATATATATATATGTAACAACGTATATAACAGAAATAAAACCAAAAGCCTGCTTCATTTCGAACATGTCCTTATATAAGAGCTAAATTATATAATTACCCATAGATGACACTTAAGTCTTTCCGTTATACATTGCTACATCGTGTTTGTATATTTTAGACCCAGTTATTAACCAGTATTAATTGTTTAAATATTTATTATAGCCTATTTAACTAATTAAATAATGATGTAACAATTAAAAATCATTTGATTAATTTTAGGGATTTGAATAAATAATTCATAAAGATGGAAAAATCGTAACATTTATGTTAAAATTTTCCATTTTAAATTATGATACTAATAAATTAATTTGGCAAAGTGGAATTAAACATGCTGAAAAATATGAGCTCAAAGTAATTTCAATGTTAAAGCTTGCTTGGATTTTGCTGAAGCATGGTAGTGGACGTAGGTTCGACTGCTTACTGATTATTTAGGTAAGATCATGCACTTAACCATTTAAGTTGTACACCAAGCCATAATTTCTTTTGATCACCATTGCATCACTTAGATATCAACATAACATTCAAGTTCATAGTTCATTTAATAGCATTTATCATTAACCGATCTGGTTTTATCAAAGTAATTATGGTGATATCAATCTTCTCTTTGAAAGACACAAATCCTCTCTGGTTCAACTTAAAAGTAACTATGACCTTAACCCGATAAAGAAAATCGTCCCCTATACTACTTCCCTAGGACTTCAGACAATTCTCACTACACCAAAACAGTGGATTCCCAACAAGTATAGGTGTTACAAATAATTTCCGTAACACTTTTATGTGTCACTAACAGCCTGTGAGGAATTTCCTGTAACACTTATAAGTGTTACAAGCAGAGTAACTGCTAACACTTATAAGTGTTACAAGCAGAGTAACTGCTAACACTTACAAGTGTTACATGCAGAGTAACTGCTAACACTTATAAGTGTTACAAACATATTCATTGCTAACACTTATAAATGTTGGAACTAAAATATATGGTAACACTTATAAGAGTTACAAACATATTCATTGCTAACACTTATAAATGTTGGAACCATAAGAAATGGTAACACTTATAAGAGTTACAAACATATTCATTGCTAACACTTATAAATGTCAGTATCATCATCCTATTAACACTTACAAATGTTGGCATACATAAATTGCTAACACTTATAAATGAGTATAACATGTCTTTACTATTTCCAATCACATATATAATTCAACATATTAATTCAATATAAGATTTAGTACACTTTCATATTCCAAATTCAACAATGTCACATTCCCATAATGTTCAAATATTTGTTACATGCTTCCAATTTCAAAACACCATAATATCATGTTCAAAATATAAAAAGGAATATAAAGTTTTCCTAAAGATACATAGAATTTTACACACTGCGAAGGCGAAACAAGGACCATATCACAAAGCCTCCATCCGAAAGGTCACACATATTTGCTTTCTCGTTTCCATTACATTCCAAATTCTGTTTTTTTTCTCCTCCTCCACAAGTGCCTACAAAATATAAATGCACTCAATTTTACTGAAATAACAAATTGCAAAACTGATAAATAACAAGTGTATTTATAAACAACAAAACTGAGTCGCCGACCTAGTTTGCAAAAATTGAGCTGGACTCAGTCTGCAAACCGAGTCGCCTCAGTTTGCAAAAACAAAACTGAGTCGCGAATCTGCGATTCAGTTCGTGAACTGAGTCTGCATTAGCAAACAGAGTCGCCGACTCAGTACGCAAACTGAGTCGCCGCGGCTTAGTTTGCGGCTCAGTTAGCAAACTGGGCTGTTGCGGCTCAGTTAGCAATCTGAGCTGCTGCGGCTCAGCTCGCAAACTGAGCTGTTGCGGATCAGCTCGCAAACTGAGTGTCGGCTCAGCTCGCAAACTGAGTCGTCGGCTCAAACTAAGAAGTGGGAGGAGGCATTTCAAGATAATAAAGTGCAAGTGTGTTGACAACTGCTGCATATAGTAAGTTCTAGGAAGTACAATTTACTCATCCATTATGTAAATTATGAAGGACCTGAAGTTCAATAATAATAAATTTGAATGCACATTTGCATATATATCCCGCACGCTACTCGGGATTATGCGAAGTGATTGTGCGAAGTGGAAATAAAAGAGCAGCGAACTATAGTAAATTCTATAACATACTAAATTATTCAAGAAGACATGAAATATGGCATACCTTTATCTCAGAAGTCACATTTATCGACAAACTTTGATTTGGAAAGAAAGAGAGCTCGCAAAAAAGGTTAAAAAGTTTCTTAAGCATGCAGGGCATCCAACGAGAAAAGGAATGGCCTGCATGAAATGTATCCATCAGCATCAGGTCAAAACTGAAATATGAATTTACTAGAAAGTTATGGAGCACAATAACAAATGATAGCATGGAACAAACAAACCAAAGTTGAAACAGCTGCCAATTGACATGAATATATGTGTGTGTAAAAACGAGTACTGAAATGATTAAATTTTTTCATCAATTAGAAATATAATATAAAGAGACAAGTTTCTCTCATGCATGAACAAAAATAAAAGTAGAAATAAAAACATCAAAAAGATAGATATTTCTTCCTATACTATACTATAAAAATAAATAAATTCAGTATTATTTCACACTCTGGACTTTAGCGGAGAAATCCTTTGAGGTTAATGGACAATGGTGCTTGCTTACTGTTGTTTGGATGAATACTTGAAATAAATTCGTATGTTTAATACCTATATATGACATGTTGACTTAGCAGAGATCACTGACTGACATCTAATAAAGATATTTTCTCACTGAAAAGAAATGTGATCAACAAAAATTAAGTTGCAATGTAGATTAGAATCAAAGCATGTTTAATCATCCTAGTACATATGAAACGTTGCTGCTGTTGAAAATACATTATTCTGACTATAATTTCCAGAAAAAAGCCTGGACAATGCATATAGCATGTAAAATTTTAGAAATTAAAAAAAATACAACAATGGGTCTTAATGTTATGTTCTACCCCTGAGTTTAAATCGTATGTAAGTTTGGAACGAATGCATTTAAAAATAAAGGGATTCCTTTCTCCAACTTCGTCCATACTTCCATCGCATTAACAAAAGAAATAGTTGAAAATTTTCTTACACATACTTATTATGTCTGCATCTGACATGATAAGTCCCAGTTTCGGAGAAATCAATCACTGATGAATTAAGTGATTTATCGCTTAAAATAGATGGAGTAAAAAGAAAGAGAACATCTGTTAAACCATTTAATATTACCTAAAACTATTTCCTGTTTTGTTGAAATGACACATAATGATAGATAAAGATTGGCCCTAAGGGAATCTAGAAGTTATGATTAAATACCAGTAGAATATGTAAATATTTACTTGTTGTACTTGTCCGCGCAATGTGTCGAATTGCTCAGAAGAACAGCAAACATTCCCAGTGATAGTTGGACACAAGCTCTGAATCTTAGAAGATAATAACTTATCAGGCTGAAAACAAAATGAGAATAAGTAGAATTTAAGTTCTTCTGAGTTATATCAAATAATGCACACACCGGTACACTCCAATATGTAAATATCAATGGAAATGCAACTAAAACACAATGAACAAAATGACATTCACAGTCACTATAAAATGGATTAATATTCCTGTTTATGGAGTTTATGTTTGAAAGGTTAGCTGTACACAGATTAATCTCATAAATTCAACAGAAGACCTTTCAAGACTAAGATATCAGCAGTGTTTTTTTTATGTGCTTATCTAATCTCTATTTTGCCGGAAACAGAAAGGATTGTCCATATTTACCAACTGAAAGGACATCCAGGCTTATCGATACAGATGAATTTTGGTGAACTCTAGCAGCTAGTGTATAGCTATTGTATAACAATAGTACTAAGGATAATAACCAAACAAAACTTAGTAAAGTAAATAGTTGACATAATACCTTTACTGAATGAGTATTGTTAACACAATTCAAAGGCTTTCCATCACTACGGTTTGCTCAGATACCATACATCGAGCAATATCCTTTTGCATATACTTGTCTGGGGATAACAAAAGATTTTGAACCGAGTAAATAAAAAAAAATTTGTAGTAGTTATTTAAGTATTCCTTTGACAAAAAATTATGTCCATAGACACATGTTAATAACCATCAAATTGCCACAATCCAATAATTTTCAAACGTTACATGTGTGACTGTGAAATTTCCAACATTCTACCTCATGGTCATTAAATAAGATATATCACCTTCAATGCAAAATACAGTGCGTACACATTCTATAAAAAACATATGCACGATTAAAAATACATAATCGATCACCCCACATGAGTTTTCACTGCTATCTGGTCCGGTTTAGGAATTTTCATTGTCTCGTTATCCTGTTTTCATAAACAGGACCCTTACAAGTAAATTAAATGAAGGACAAATTTTAGATATATTCTCCTCAAAAATAATTATCGCATACAAAAACATGTATAATTTCCATCAGGTCAAAATTTATACATGCTCGCTGTCAAAGTATGTATGTACATATTTGAATTTTGTACATGATCATTTTTTAGTGTGCGTATGCTGATAAATTCAGTTACATGATCATTTTTGGGTAAATAACACATTCCATTTTCATTATAGGCCTACATGGTACGAATGTTTATGCATATGCTGATAAATTCAGTGACATTTTAACAATATTCATGATGTAAAGAGGCGATGGGGTCAATTTTAGAATGATATGTAGTGAGATTATTTGCATAAGTTTATTTAAAAATCACTTGTGAAAACCGATCTAGCGGCCTTAGTTTCGGTGGTAGAATAATATCACGCACATTTTCCCTTTCAACCACAACTATAGTCGGTGAATTGAATTAATCATCCTTGCAGTCCAACTACATGAGATGGGGGGAAACAACAAAGCTACACCCGCTACAGCACAGCATAACCTATTGAAATCAGCTATAAAAATGCTTAAGTGAACTAGTTAATATAGATTATCCTTTCTCTCAATATGCATGCATAAATAGCTGAATACACCATGGTCATGTATGGATGTAGATATACATGACTCTGTTATATAGGAAATATTTCAACTTAATTTACTGTAAGTTAATAAATTAAGATCTATGCAGTTCCCTTACTTTGGTGCTTCATTTGCAAGTATCCGATGCTGATAATAAAAATCTTGAGCATTAGCTGAAAAGATAATGGGATTGATCTGCATATGTTAATAGTACACAAAATTAGAACACCTTATGCATGAGATAAAACAATATTTCAGTTGCAAGCAGTATTAGTATTTGTTTAAAATAGAGTTTAGTGCCCATTGAGCAGCAAGAGACTCAAAACTCTTGATATAGAACAAAATATAATCCCATACAGCATCCTAAGAAAAAAGCCTGGACAATGCATATAGTATGTAAAATTTCAGAAATAAAAAAAAGGAAACAATGGGTCTTAATGTTATCTAAAATAGATGGAGTAAAAAGAAAGAGAACTTCTGTTAAACCATTTAATATTACCCAAAAACTATTTCCTAATTTGTTGAAATGACACATAATTGACAGATAAAGATTGGCCCTATGGGAAGAATACTTATCAAGTGGAAAATGAAGAAGAATGAAGATCAAGTCAGGAGACGAAATGCACAAGATCAAGTTAAGAGTCGGAAGGAGGAAAAATAGATGATTATGTGGAATGCCAAGATAAGAAAGCTTAGTTGATCGAGAAGATTCAAGATGTAAGATCCTAAAGGAAAGAATACGAATGGATAATAAAACTTCAAATAAACTGAGATTTAATCATGTGCGGGTGCTTATTGAAGTGGATGTTAAGTTTAGTTACCCAAATGGTGTGATATTGGCGCTTTCCGCCAATCAATGTGACTACAATAAATTGAAATATGAATGCAAGACAGAGTAGTTGTGTATTGTTTAATCTATATGGCAATAATGCTAAAAACTCTTCATTTCAAAGTTTCAAAACTTGGGACCAAGAGATAGCTCAAGTGAAGTGACCCCCCTTTTATTACAGTATAGGAATATCGGTTTGTTCCCTTATTAAGTTTCCCCAAGATCATACACCAATATAAAAATATCGGTTCAATCAGCATTAAAAACCTTATATTTGAGTATAGGAATGTTATATAATAGTACTTTGCTATTGCAGAATTTTTGTAAAATCAATCTCACCATATAATTTAAACTGTATTCATTTCTAAATCGATTTCTCCCCATATTTCCTCCACCGATGATTATCATCAAACGGTGAATCAACAACCACTTTTGTTCATATTCCTCTTCGTACTGTTATCAGCCAAGTAGTTATCGTATTTGAGTTCTCACTTTCTAACATAACTTAAAGAACTATTATTGAATACATACACTAACATACATGGATATGATCACATCATTATGAAGTGCATAAACATTCTAATTGATTCATCGCATATATATGTACCTGGACGGACTCACCATCCAAGGCAAAGGTAGAATCAGCGGTCAAGGTGTCGCCACATGCTAGAAAAGCAACTGTCAAGAACAATGGAAATGCAACTAGACTTTGCCTTCATGAACAACCTACATTTAGCAAACTAATAATAATGATTATACAAAATCTAAACTAATAATAATGATTATACAAAATTTGAACTAAACCGTGACTCTCCTATTCGCCGAATCTCACCTGAATGCCTGAGTAACCACACCTCAAATCAAAGATAATTATGTTCCCCAAAATAACCACAACTGGCAGCCCACTCGCACTCCTCAATGAATTCGAACCTCCTTCAATCACTCGTGAACTTGTAACCTCGATTTGCGTATTTCATGATTTTATCGTCGATGGAGGGTTTTTTTCCGCTGCAGATGAAGAAACCGAAAGATAAGGTTTTGACGATAGATCCAAAAAAGAGAAAGATGCGCGGCCTTGGAGGAATAAGTGTTGAGGAGTAAGCGTTGAGCATCCGATTAGGGTTATGTTTGGCAACTTACCCTTTTGTCCTTCGAAAATAAGAGTTGACCAAGCATAACAACACATAAAAGTGTTGGCACATTTTTGGTGACACATTTTTGCTACCGCAACACATATAAGTTTCAATAGTCTACAACACATATAAGTGTTGGCAGATGAAAAAAATAAGAGTTGCCAATTAGCCATTATGGTGTAGTGTCTGGCCCATAAAAGTTGTAACCTGGCCCATTAATTATCCGTATTTGTATCTCAGGGTTATGTTTATTTCTTCTTGCTTGCTTATCAATCTTATTAATATATAAGAATTAGCTTCGTACAACCATTTAATAATTACTTATAAAATTATATAATAAATATAAATATTCATTTCCCTTTTATAAACTTCCACTAGAAATAATACATCTCAAGATATATCTTCAGTTGTAAAATAAATTTTATACTTTCTTTTCTATCAATTCACCTGACAATAAATCAATATATATAAAACAGTATATTTTTAGGCCATCTACTACAAATTTCTCAACCATTACTGCTTATTGGTTAATACCAAAACAAACGTTGAATTTGGATTCAATGATCAATAATCAAGTCAATAATCCAATCATATTGGTTAAACAGTTCATATAATGATAATATGAAAATAATAATAAATTTGAGGAATACAGTTAGATCCCTTCAACCTATTTTTCCCTGCATCCAAATAGGTTATCTCAAATAAAAATATCCATTCAACACGACAATATAATATAGATATGAATAATTAATTCAGGTAATAGTAGTCAATTACTAACAATAATTCAAGCATCCAATTTATTTTAATACGTCTACATTATTATAAACTTAACCAACAACGTAAGTTACCTCCATTGGAAATAGTCGCTAAAAATAGCAATGGGTTTTGATTAAATTAAATGAATGATTAATTTAAATCAGTTATATAAAAGTATTCAACATAATCAGTAAATCATCCAACAATTTGCGAACATAGCACACAAATAATTATCCCGACACTACGCCATAGATGGCCTATGGCAACCCCAAAGAAGTGACACAATAGGTGCCAAAAAGTGTTGCTATAGGCAAAAAATGACCTGTGGCAGCACTTTTTTGGGGTTGCCTTTTGCCGTGTTGCCTTAGAGTCAAAGGCAATGTCTTTGCGACCCTATGGCAATATCGATACAGGTGTTGCCATAGTTACCACTAGAACAAAAAATACCCTTTCATAACTACAAAAAATAGTTGTAATATGTCTAGTACAACTGACAATCGTAATAGAGTCAACCTTTTTTTACAACTGTTTCTAGCAGTTGTTAAAACTTGTTTTACAGCTGTTAAAAGTAATTACACCTCAACTGCTATTAATAAGAATTTTCATAATATAATAAGAAATATTATTATAACATAGTATTTTATTCAAATAAATATTTTATTTCAACGTTTCAAATGATACAAATTTTTTGACTCCACTATTGTACATTCACTCGTATATTACACAATCATCCATATTTACATACATTCCTCACTACATTATCACTCGATTCACTCATATACAGACTCACACATACGACCATAAGAAAGAACACGAAAATGATTATATAAACTAGTACCTTTATTTTTTTCCTTATGATGATTCGCTCGCAAAGTATGCGCAACTTCTCTAGTTCAATCGTGAATGGCCTCTGACTATAAAAAAACAACTTCATGTAAGAATTATGAATTAAGACTGAAGATACTATCAATATTTCTTATCCTCCAAGTAAAGATTAATTGTTACACAAAATGGAATATATATATATATATATTTATATATTTATTTAATAGCTAAAACAAAAAAACACCTACACAGAAAGAAACAATAGTATTTATACTGAAAGAAACAGTAATATTTACACAGAAACTTCCAAAATTTTGAATTGTCATTCGTTCAAAATAAGCACATGATAGGTTATATCATGCAGGACTTATACAGTAAATCAAATACAATAAAAGAACATGGAGATTGTTCTCCCCGCAAACACTATAAGCATGATTTAAGATAATATAGAAACCACGAATGCAACAAATTAACATACCGCACAAAGAAGGCACCAAACTATCTTTTTCCTTGTAATTCTTTTACGAAACCTATCACATACTGCGTATGTTCCACTCCCAAAAGACAAACATAAAAACTAAGAATAATAAACCAATGCCGATAACCAAGCAATCAACAGTAGATAACACTTAACACTTACTGAACCGAGACCATTTCATTTGAATCGGCTACATCGTTCACCGTAAACCAAGCACATATATCAAAACTAGGTAAATATGTATTTGAGTTTGGAACAATGATAATGATTATTACCTCAAATGTATCCCAACGTAGAGCGTTATGTTTGCCCAATATGCACACATTTGATTGTCCGAGCAACTGACTAGATTCATGTGAAATAACAAAAACAATCTGCAAAGGCTTCTCTCAAATCCAAAGCGCAATTCACACAGCATTTCCATACAATGTCAATAATCTGATGTTAGTGCTTGGCGCAATTTAAACATAGTGGAAGTGTAAATGCTATATTGGAGACAAAATCCAATTTAATAAGCTAAACTGTTAAAGTGTGCAGGACAAAGAGCACTAAAGAGGCTTTAGAGGGCTTTAATTGCATAGATTCTGGTTGAGATTCTTAAGATTTGAATTCTTGCCAATTTCATTTGAAGTAGTACAATGTTACCTTGACAAAGAGCACTAAAGAGGCTTTAGAGGGCTTTAATTGCATAGATTCTGGTTGAGATTCTTAAGATTTGAATTCTTGCCAATTTCATTTGAAGTAGTACAATGTTACCTTTTGAGGTGCACTGGCATCTCTAACTGAAAGTAGAACAGCAATTTAGAATGTCATAAGTTTGCTAAAAAGAAAAACGAGCAATGGTATTACACCTGCCTCTTCATATTTGTAAATAGAGAGTGCCTCTACATGTTTGTAAACAGAGAGACCGTTAATGGGAGAAACAGATTCATGAATTGCCCCCGCAACCTTCAATTATATGTCTCCCCCTTCACCCACCATCAAGCACCCCCCCCCCCAAAAAAAACCACACAACCAAAAACAAACACCATACACACACATTTGGAGAGAAATATGATGTGCTAGTCAAAGGAAAAAAAAACCCTGAACTTACTATCTTAGCAAGAGCGTTAACTCCCATGGCAAATGTCTCCGTTGAAAACAGAACCTATCCATGTCAAGAATAGAAAAGAAAAACCTTTATATTCATATTCATGACACGGGTAAGAAATGAAAAAATAAAGTCAAAATGCATATAAATGAATCGAGCAAGACATCTCAATTCTCAGCATACAAATTGTAAAGTACAAATATCAAAACTGGAACATAATTCACACATTATTAGTGCATGCATATTACTCATTAATCAACAAAAGAGAAAACTTAGTTCCTTATTTTCAGTAGAAACCTTGTTCATTGAAATGACAGTCCTCGTCAATGCAATCAATACATAAAATGAAAAATCTGAATTATGAAATTGCATATACCTTAATAACACCACGACAAAAGAGCATCTCAACCACTTCCTTCACAATAGGAAGGAGCCCTGCATGATGCACACCGATTCCTCTACGGAGTAAGTTTGTGACTCTGACTACCTAATCAACAACTGCCGAATGTAATGTAACAAAGTAAATTTCATGAACATGACAAGCGGTATTAGAAAAGGCTTACCTGGGTTAGTTTCCTATCAGTTCCCTTTAGGCATGAAAACGCCTTGTCACAGAATAGACGTATAATACTTTTCTCTGAAGTGATAGTAAGATCAATACTTTTCACAAAATAGATGTAAGTTAATTTTCGTATTGTTCCTAATTGCTGCCAAATTCTCAGAGCTATCAAAGAAATCAAAAAAATATACCCTAAGAGTGTCAAGACCTCATAGACTCCAAATCATGCACCCATTCTTGACATGCTAGCGAGTACTGACAAGCCAAAACCATTGTGAGACCTTGAAATCCAGAAGCAGACTTAACGCTATCAACCACTTGAGAAAAGCGCAATTTCTGAGTACCTCCTGCACCAATCTGAAGGAGAGATTTGATAGTGTCAATTGGATGAGTAACGGAGGAGGTGAAAGCAACAGAGGAAGCAGCGATTGAGATTGATTTTGGTTTTGGGCGGGAATAATTTTCGAAATTTAGGGTTTTGGATTGATTTTGGAAATTTGAACGAAATGAAAAGAGAAGCGGTGAATGAAAATAAAAGGGGAAAATGAAAATTGGTGAGGTATGGATGGACGCTTCAGATTTTGTTTTAACTGAAGGTGTGGATCGCTAAGGTGTAATTCCTTTTTTTAATTTTTCTAATTAGAATATATCTATAGCTACTGCAACACACTTTGTTACCTATGCTAACACATTTAAGTGTGCGTTGCAGTAGACAAAAAACAGCATAGCAATGGCAACATTGTAGCTAGCAACACCATGGATTTTCGTTGCGATAAGTCATCTATGGCGTAGTGCGACTTATGAAATATAAATGGTACAACTGAGTGAGTTTGACTCATCTTGAATCCTTTCGTTGTTCAAAAGGTTGGTTTTAATTAAATTAAACGAGCGTTTGATTTAATTAAAAACTCCAGCATCTGTTAATCTGGACCAACCCAACTCAGGATTGTAGTGCTCGTCCGCACGATCCCAATGCTTCTTGGTTTGTTCATTTCTGTTAATATTCGTACATGTTATATAAATTATAACTGATCTTTTATTTTAAATAAATTAACACTTTAGTTTAAACATAATTAAACCGCCAATTATAAGATTAAATTAAATCGGTCATTTATATAAATCATTAGGCACGAAAATTTCATTTATATAACTAGGCCACTAAACAAATGGTTAGGTACATTTGATACACAATTATATAAATCAGGTGATTAGGGAGATTTAAATTATCTTCTACCTACTGTTTTATTTCCTAAGAACACATTATAATATAATCAGCCATATTAACTATCATTAGGCACACTGAAAAACTTTCCCTCACTTGCTATACAATTTCGGACCCGATACCCCATTATTCTACTCCAAACAAGCCAACCCTTCTTTTTCTTTCTTTTTTTTCCTTTTTCTCGGAAGGCCCACCGCCCATGTAACCCAACAATTCCGCAAACTGGCCTCTGTAGGAACTCGTCTTCTCCAAACTCCCCTCTCGTTTTATTTTCTTCTGGAACCCATCACAATGTGTACACGTGCACCTTGAACGATCATCCAGACCACTGCACCCTCTGACGAGACCACCCATTATTCTCTCTTCTTCTCCTCAACTGACTATAACCATTCGTCTCACCCCCAGGCTCCCCGATTAGATTCTGACCTTCCTACGTTGCGCTAGGCAGTAAAAACGCGTGACTTGTTTTTCAACTAAACCCTACCAAAATTTTTGAGCCGACTCCATTCTCCACCAGGAACTTCAACGCAATGTTAGATTCATGAATTAAGACTTTAATTTACCATACTCTCCCAACATACCCTGCGCTGTACAAAAAAAAATGTCGAACCAAAAAGTGCACGAATTATATAAAGCCTATACTATATTAAAGCGTTTGATTTTTGGAGTGCAACCAAGCTTGTTTCACAATTTAAGTGGATCAACTTCGTTGGAATTGATTTTTAAAGACCTCCTGCCATTTTTGTTTCACTGTAAAAAAAAGAACGAACAAGTTGAAGACCAGTATTTATAGATTGAGGTGGTTTGGCAATCATGGAAAAGGCTTGGCACACACGTATTGAAATAACTTGGCAGGCAAAGTGTATTGCAGAGGTAGGATAGTTGTATGTCTCCTTATCACTAGTTGTGTTCTTTTCCATGGCAGGTGATGGGATTCACACATGTGTAAAAAGTTCTGCTATCTTTTCCTAGGGTCTGCATGAAATTAGCATAGGATAGGCTTGTTTTTGTTTTAATTCTTGGGTACTTGACTTGTGTTAGGTCATTGAATGGATTTTGTTGAGCACGACATAGTCTTCTCTTGTTCAGTTTAGCATAGATTAGTACAAAAAATGCTCATTTTCGTACAGTGGATACAAAGCTATTGGTACTCTAACTCAAATATACATTTTTCTTTTGGGGAGTACATATTGCTCTTGTTCTTTTAATAAATTGCCCACTAACGATATGCAATTTTAGCTAGGAATTCAGGATTTAATTTTGATAATATTCAGTTAGATTTTGATTTTATACAAAGGAATTAGAATGGTACAGAAGCTAACACATTAAGAAGGAACTAATGATATTTTACCTAGGTGTTTGGTGCAGTAACAAGGTAGGATAAGGACCAGTTAGATTAGCATGTGTTAATGGAAGGGTAGGTACAAAAATGTGGATAGAAAAGGCATGTGCTCTTTTAAATTCTGGATGGCTTGTATATATTAGATAGGTAGGTATTGTACATGTTTTATTTGTTTATTACTTAAGGTAGAAGCCTTAATTTATTTTAATATGGCTAAATTAGTTTTTTTTACGCTATTTAACGTCAAACGTTAAATATATGCTCCTTCACACACAAGCTCCAAACGGAACAAAAATGGACACACTGTTATGTCTTGACGTTTTGAATTTGATGAAATTAAGTTTATTGAAAACTGACTTTGTTTGCAAAACAGAGATATTTTAATTTTAATTTATTTATCGGCTAAAGTTTTAAACTTCATGTGCTCACAAAATAACTTTGATTGGCTCCAAACTAGAAATCTAGCTATGTCTAGCTGTACATATTCCAATAAAATTTGTTTCGTCGAAAATGGAGATTGTTTGAAAAAAATAGTTTTTCTAAGGCTTATATAATATCGATAAAATATAAATAAATTCTGAAACAATTAAATTCAATAATAATAAATTATAATTATCATATATCCAAATAAAATAATCTATTACTTCAAATATAAACAAATATGGGTTTATAACTCAACGTTAATATTTTCAAGTTAAACGATATTTGAAGTATATAAAAATTCCTATTAAATAAACGTTAAAATTTATTAATGATTCCATAGCGAGTATTTGAAAATTTAATTTGGACATAACTCACAATATATAAGCTGAAATCTCAATTTTTTTCTCTTTCATTAGAAAATTATCATTCAATAGATTCTAACGTTTCTTGTTTCACAGAATTCCGACTTAAAACGCATTCTGTATATACAATTGAAGTTCAAAACTCAATATTACGAACTATTGCGATGTTACGAGTTCGTTTTATATTAAATATAAATATAAATATAAACATTAAATCATCGTTTTATAAACGAATCCTATATTAAAATTTGTTAATATTCCAAATATAACATTTAAAACAAATATAAATATTCGAATTCAAATAGCCGAAAAATCCGGGTAGTTACAAGTAGGTCTCATGCTTACGTCTATATTCATATGAGGGGAAAAGAGGTGCAATATGTTTATATGTGTGCTGAACTTCGTTTACCAAATGATTTTCCTAGTAAATCACCTCTTTATGGGGAGATAAATGAGGAGAACTGAGGGATTAAACGGCTCTGTATGCCTCTAATCATATGCTTTCAATATTTATAAATATAGGCAGATTGATAAGATTAAGCAAAGAGACCTCTATATGATAGAATTTGGTTAAATATATTAAACTACCTACTCGATGAACATTAGAATATGGCTTGAACGGATGAAGTCCTAACTTGTTAGGCTTGATTGGTTAATTGATTTTCAAAGAGGATGAAAACTTATGTATGATAAGTTATCTGTGAGATGCATAATGTTCATGATTAATTATTAGATTAACTGAGGGAGGTGGGGAAGAATAAAAATTGAATAATGGGTGATAACAATGAAATTAAAAATATGAATTAATGCATGAAAGGAGTCATTGTGGTTAGAGTGACGATGGCTTGCATTGATCTACTTGGTTTCAAGTGGTAAACAAGGCATGCACATGGCATTAAATGCCCTAAAGGCCTTTGTGTGATGTGTTATCAGGGAGGGGGTCCCACATAATGTGAACCATAGTGTTCAATGTAAGAGGATAGATTCAAGAAATCTAAACTCAGTAATTCAGGAAGTAATGTAGGTTAGCCTAAGGAATTTATAAAGCCATGTTAACAAGGGTAAAATGATGACATGGGATGGCATTCATGCATTGAATTATTTATGGGATAAGTATATTTGAATATGTCAAATATGGTTAATCTTCTTTGGAAGCTATCTTCTAGTCAATTAAATGAGATTTAACTAGGGTTTAAAATACGTTCTTACATGTATAACGTAAGTCATATGATAGGATATATATATATATATATATATATATATATGTATATGTATATATATACAAACAAATAGTTTATATGAATTTAGTATATGCTCACAACAAACATTTTGTTTAACCCTATTTGCTTAATGGCATCAATGGGGTGTCTCAGGTATCCACACGGACAATTCTACGATCGTCTCACAAATTCGAAAAGGGGAAGATTAGTTACTAGCCGATCCGATGTTTTCCTTCTCAATTTGGGTGGAAGATTAGTTACTGGCCAGATCCGAAGTTTTCCTTTTCAATTTGGGTATCGCTTATCTGCATATTCAAAAAGAAAGAAAGACCTCCTTTTAAATAACCGGAAAAACAAATTGAATAGAGTGAAACGGGAATGGCAATTCTATCATGATTTTGGAATTATCAACCAATTGATATTTCTTTTAATCGTTCAAAATTATGCCCCTTCCATTTTTAAGTTCTTAGTGTGTGGCCTTATAGGTTATTATAATGTTGGCGATAATTTGAAATCACAATTAAAATTATAAATAATGAGCGACATCTAGTTACACACCATTGTTACCCAAGTTATAATAAAGTCAATGATTCGATACAACCTTGTTTGTGACCAATGTCTCAATGTAATTTAATCCTTTTAACCATTATATCATGATTAAACTCAAGGCACAAATTTCATCATCCGCTTTATAATTTAATCTTTTTATCTTGATTTATGAGTAGACTATTTAAAACAAATCAATATTTGTCTTACTCAATCAAGAAGGGTTAAGTTCCATCTAAACCATTCGTATTATTTAATCGGCTCAAGATGTACCCAATAATCTTCTTTGTTGTCTACCCTTTTAAGAGTAACTTTTGATGATATCAAAGCGCACGAGATTCCTGAACAAAATGTAATGATTTCAGGTTTGAGGATCATTACATCATTGTCAATATGAAAATTACTTATAACATTATTAATCATGCTCCATTAAGTTTTCTCATGTTGGGTCTGTCCAATATACTATTCTCTGACATGTATTTTTGTATTGACATTATTACCTCATATATATTAATGATCAATGAGATATGATCATCGGTCAATCAACAGACTAGTCCCAATGTTTCATTGTTGTCCTATTTACAACAAAACTTGAATGGGACTTTTAAGAATTACAATACTAATCATATTATATAATCTCACGTTCAAGTCACTTACTTGCAACAACACATAATTTTGTATTATTATTCTAAGGACTTCTATTATGTCAGTATTCATATTACCTAGTAATTACAACATAATAAAATCATTTATTCAAAATAAAACATAACATCAATAATGTTATTCCATCACATCAAATAGGTTGCCACTAGGACATATACTCTAATAATCTCCCACTTGCACTAGATCTAATCATTCATGTATCACATACCTATAAAATTGGTGTGACTACCATTCTTCTACCATGACAAAGCTTTGGTCAGTAGGTCTGCAGCATTATTATCTAGTTGGTACTTTGCAGATATGTATATCTCCTCTGTCAACAATTTCACGGATGAAATGATATCGTCTAAGTATGTATTTGGATCGATGATGAGATCTAGGTTCCTTGGCATGTACAATGGCCCCACTGTTATCACAATATAAATCTATTGGATCAACAATGGATGGAACTGCACCAAGTTTAGCAATGAACTTCTTAATCCAAAAGACTCTTTAGTAGCTTCAGAAGCAACAATGTATTCATCCTCTATTGTGGAATCAACGACTGTTTCTTGCTTTGAACTTTTCTGGCTTACAACACCACCATTAACGAAAAACACATAACTTGATTGTGATTTATAGCCATCCTTATCAGTTTGGAAACTGGCATCTATGTAACCTTTTACTACTAATTCCTCTTCACCTCCATATATCAAGATTGGACCTTTTGTCCTTTTAAGGTACTTAAGAATGTTCATGACTACTATTAAGTGACTTTCACTGGATCAGATTGGAATCTACTTGTCAACTTAAAGCATGAAATACATCTAGACGAGTGCAGAACATTGCGTATATGATTGATCCAATGCCGAGGAACAAGGGACCATTCCATGTTCTCCTTATCATCTTGTGATTTGGGACATTGGGTCTTAGAGAATGTTATACCATGTGACGTGGGTAAATATTCTTTCTTCGCCTCTTGCAGCCAAACCTTTTTAGCACTTTATCAATATATGTACTTAGACTTAAGCCGATCAATTTTCTTGATATATCTCTATAGATCTTGATACCCAAGATATAGGTTGCCTCACCTAAGTCTTTCATGAAGAAACTTTTTCCCAATCATGCTTTACCTCTTGCAATGAACTAACATTGTTCCCAATAGGTGATATGTCATCAACATATTATACTAGGAATATAATTTTACTCCCACTAACTTTTTTGTATACACAAGGTTCATCTTCATTCTTAATAAAGCCAAACTCTTTGATTGTTCCATCAAAATGAAGATTCTAGCTCCGAGATGCTTGCTTTAATCAATAAATGGATCGCTGAAGCTTACATACTTTTCTAGCTTCTTTTGGATTGACAAAACCTTCAGGTTCTGTCATGTATACATCCTCAATAAGATTTCCATTAAGGAAGGCAGTTTTGATATCCATTTGCCAGAATTAGCAATCATAAAAAGCTGCAATTGCAAGTATAATCCTAATGGATTTAACCATTGCCACTTGAGAGAAGGTTTCATCATAGTCAATTCCTTGAATATGTTTGAAACCTTTTTCCACCAATCAACCTTTATAGGTTTATAATTTATCATCCATGTCAGTTTTCTACTTGAAAACTCATTTACACCTGATTGGTTATACTCCATCGTGGACCAGTCAAGGTCCATACTTGGTTGGTATACATAAAATCCATTTCAAATTTCATGGCTTTAAGTTATTCCTCATATTCTAGTCCATTCATAGCTTCTTGGTAAGAGGTAGACTCATGTTTTTCTATGAGCATTACATCTCCAGTTTGAGCCATAAGAAATCCGAAATATATATTAGGACAACGAAGTATTCTACCAGATCAACAAATATATTGTGTAATTTGATAAGATTCAGTTTCCACAACTATTTGTGGTTCCTACTCAATTTCTAGTTCACGATCAATTATATCTTACAGTTCTCGAATTTCTTCGAGTTCTACTTTATTCATGTTGGTACGTTTAGAGACTAGTTCTCTTTCTTGAAATATACCAGTTCAAGCAATAAATACTTTATTCTCAAAAGGTTTGTAGAAATGATATCCTTTTGTTTCTTTTGGATATCCCACAAAACACTTAACGAATTCGGGTCCAAGCTTGTTAGAAGCAAGACGTTTAACAAATGCCTTACCTCCCCAAATCTTCATAAAAGTCAACTATGACATTTCCAAATCCATATCTCATATAGGGTCTTTAAATCTTTATTAATTGGAACACGATTAATTATGAACGCATCTATTTCATTGGCTTAACCCCAAAATCTTATTGAAAGATCTGTGTGACTCATCATTAATTGTACCATATCCAATATGATGCGATTTCTTCTTTCAGAGACACCACTCCATTGTGGTGTTCCAAGTGGAGTGAGTTGTGATATAATCCCAAAATCTTGAATTCTTGGCTTTAAGATTTTCCTCCTCGATCTTTTCAAAGAGTCTTTAAATTCTTTCCAAATTTGTTTTGAACTTCATTTTTTTAATTCTATGAACTATTCAAAGGATTATGATTTGTGTTTCATAAGATATGCATAACCATATCTACTGAAATCATCAGTAAATGTAATGAAATAATAAAACATACTTCTAGCTGATGTACTCATAGGTTCACATACATCACTATGTATAAGGCCTAATACATCACTAGCTCGTTCACTATGTCCAGTGAAAAGTGCTTTAGTCATTCTACCTAATAGACAAGATTTGCATTCTTCATATGATTCGAAATCAGATGAATTAAAAATTCCATCTTTATGGAGCTTTGATACGTATTTCATTTATATGGCCCAAAAGACAATGCAAAGGACATGTCGGGTTTAAATCATTAGATTTAATCTGATTAATATATATGTTATAAAATAGAAGATCAAATTTAAGAATATAAAGATCGTTAGCTAATTGTATATTTCCATAAAATATTTCATTTAAATAAAATGTACAATAACTATCTCTTATTACAAATGAATAACCAAGCTTGTCTAAAAAATATACCGAAATAATATTTATCTTAGTGGAAGGCACGTAATAACAATATTTTAATTCTAAAACTAAGCTAGTAGGTAAGGATAAGCGGCAACTTCCTATGACCAATGCAACAACATTTGCTCTATTTCCCACTTGTAAGTCCACTTCTCCTTTTGCCAAATTTCTACTCTTTTGCATTTCCTACAAATTAACATAAATCTGTGATCCACATCCAGTATCTAATACCAAGATGCAGAAGTAGATAAATTTACACTTATAACATTTATACTTGATTCGATTAAATTCATACTTCCCTTTTTCTTTTTAAGATCTTCTAAATATGCAAAACAATTGCGTTTCCAATGACCTGGCTTCACAATAGTAACAGTCACCCTTTTTGGACCCCTCCATTAGGCTTTAGTGCCTTTTTGAAATTGGTCTTGGCAGCAGTCTTCTTAAGCTTGTTTTTTCTTGCCTTTACCCTTTGCTTTAGCAGCAGCCCCCTTTTGTACCATTATCATGGCAAAAGGTTCTGTTTTCTATATATTGTTTTCAACAGTCCTTAACATGCTTAATAACTCAGTAAAGAGTTTTTCTATTTCATTCATGAGATAAACCATTATGAATTGAAAATAGTGATTAGTTAATGATTGTAAAACAAGATCAGTGAGCTTCAGGTGTTAATGGAAACCCCAACAGTCCAAGATACTCATTATATCCAATCATTCCCATTACATGTGGGCCAATGGGTTCTTTTTCTCTTATTTTACAGTGATACAGTGCCATGCTTTTGTCATACTTTCTTGTCGAGCATGCCCTTCGAATAATTTCTTAAGGTGCTCGATCATCTCGTATGCATCAATTAACTCATGTTGCTTCTGAAGCCTCGAAGTCATGGTTGCAAGCATGAGACAGTTATCATCAAGAGCATCACCTTGATGTTTCTTATAGGCGTTCATCTCTGCTCGAGTTGCTGTACTTGGTGGCACCTCTGGAACGTGCACTTGGTGGCACCTCTCGAACATGCCCATCAAGGACATACGACTTTCTTTTTTTGCTTGTAGACAATCCTCAAATTTCGCCAGTATAGGAAGTTTATTCCATTCAGTTTATCCTTCTTAAGGACGAAATTTAGTGATAAATTATTCGTGTTGCTTTCCATTTGATATCTAACGAAGACAATAACAAAAAATGACATTGCTTCTGTTGACACACTTTTTGGGAAAAGATGTCACACTGAATATCTGGATAGCATCGGGCTCGGATATGGAGAACATCGTCAAAAGACAGGCAGCAATTTGGTCAAGGTCGCATCACGAACAAAGAAAGGCCTGAAACTCCTATCAGATGACCTCTTTTGGGCCCAAAAACAGCGATTACGGAGCTAATCTCTATAACTCCTGTATACCTATGAATTAGCTTCAGTTTGAGCTTTGGTTTGGCTCAATCGGACTTACGTTTTGAAAGTAATGCTCGTTTCCGTAAAATGGTGTAATCTGGCAATTTCCTAGATAAAGCAACGAAGCGTCACACGATCGATTATGGCTCATGCACCCTCGGATCGCCCCCTCGGCTCGTGATGCACCTTGACTCGTGAAGCACCTCGTCTCGTGATGCACCTCGTCTCGTGAAGCACCTCGTTTCGTGAAGCACCCCGACTCGTGGAGCACATGTGTACCACGACCAGACCACTCCAGCTCGCCCTATGTGACCACGACCCGACTCCTGAACCTGCTCCTACGCAGCTAGTTCTGACCTATTCTCAAGGCTATTCGCTCTCCTATTTTCCCGGATCGGATGCCACATACCCCATCATGAACCGGTCTTCCCAGAAGCTCTTCTATAGCTATAAATACACCATTTGAAGAAATTTTCAAGGACCTTTTGGCTCTAATTCCTTACATCTTCCACCATTGCTCTCTGCAAAGCATTTTCAGCAGCAAAGGACCCAAATTCCACACTACAACACAAGGATTTCGTGTATAATCTTATGATTTCTTACCTCTTCTCATTGTAAACACGAGGATTTCGTGTATAAACCAAGAGAATTGTACTTGTAACTTCTTAGGATTTAAGAAGAGATAAAGTGGACGTAGGCTTGGTTTGAGCTGAACCACTATAACAACTTCGTGTGTCTCCTCTTTATTTACTTTTTTCTACACTCTGTGATTTGTGATCTGCATTTGGGTGTTAGGCCCAGAAACTGGTCTAACATTTTGGCGTGCCAGATAGGGGGGCACACGACAACCTCAATGGCGAACAAAAGGAAGAAGACTGGAACTTCTGCTCATGCCGATGATGCCGATGCTGAAGACTCAAGGAACGAGGCAAGCTAGGAAGCTTCCTCTCATGGAGATCCTTCTGCATACTTGACCAGAGATGAGATGGACGGAGTTCTCACTGAATTGAGAGATCAGATGGCATGACAAGATGATCTCCTCTAGAAACAACAGGAAATGATCAACCAATTATTCGCTTGGATGGATGGAAGGCCGAGCAATGCTCAAATCATTGGAAATGAAGTCACAGAAGCGGCTCAGGCATCACACGGACTCGGGGGCAACCCCTTCGTTATTGGAAATGCACAACGACCGACTTCAGCTCCAGATCGGATGGACACTGGAATGCAAACTCTCACTCAACTGCAGCAGGGATCAGATCGTGACAGACCACCAGCACCAGGTCGGATCTCCCCTCCTCAGTTCGCTCCCCATGAACCACGATCCAGCCTTCACCAACCTACCTCACGAACCGACCCCATCGAACCAGATCAGGTCGCCACCCTCGATCCGCGATACCCAGGCAACAACTCACCAGTAGCCTCCATTCTCTCCTACACTCAACACTGGGGGCACCAGCTCTGATCTTGGCAATTTACAACAAGTTTTTGAAGGAAATCGACTCGCTGATCTGATTCAACGCTTCTCGAGAGGCTGCACTTATCAGAATGACGTGGATGATGTCAATTGCAATCCATTCACTCAGGAAATCAGGAATTCCCACAATCGCGCTGATTTCAAATTCCCACAACTAGAGCTCTACAACGGCAGGACCGATCCAACCGTGCATCTGATGCGCTACAAACGGCATATAGAAGTTCAATCGGCATCAGAAAACGTCATGGTAAAGTGTTTACCCCTCTTTCTGACTGACATAGCAGCCATGTGGATTTGACAGTTAGAGACGAAATCGATCAACAACTGGAATATGTTGGTCGCTCGCTTCCTTTAACAATTTCGGGTCCCCATCACATGACCCAAGAACGTCATGTCACTCACCACAATCAAGCAGAGGCCTAGAGAAACTCTGCATTCATTTCAGGAAAGATTCAATGTTGCAGCAGCATCAGTTGATCGCCCTGAACAATCGATGGTACTGATGGCAGCAGTATCCGGCGTTCTGGATAACATGGAATTCAAGAAATCTTTGTACTGAGATCAACCGCAAAATCTCGAAGAATTCTACCTTAAAGCATATAGATTTCTGTGGGAAGAAGATGTAACCTCCGAGAAGAAAGTTCTCGATGTCAACATGCTTAAAGACGGAGAACCGTCTGATTCTGGAAATGGCAAAGGAAAAGCCGCCGTCAAGAATGACCGCAACACTCAGCCCAGGAGAGGGCCCAGATATGAAAAGTATACTGAGCTCATTGCTTCGCTTTCTGACATCTATATGGAAACAAACGGTGTTGTCTCCTACCCAAAGCCTCCCAGGAGGGAGCCATCACAAAGAGAACGCGATTTTGGAAAGCACTGCATATTCCATGATATGGACGGACACGACACAAATGACTGCAGGCGCTATTTGAAAAATATCGCCAGGATTTGGCACATTTTTTTCTCCTTTATCTCTTTATAGGTATGGATTATATCTATAGCTGGCAGACCCAGCAAGGTCATGGCATTATCCAATTTCTATGGCTTATAGATTTCCTAGACTATCCAGAACACATCTTCCTTCAACCAGCAAGATATGTTCTGGGGGGCAAACTTGTTGACACGCTTTTTGGGAAAAACTGTCACACTGAATATCCAGATAGCATCGCGCTCGGATATGGAGAACATCGTCAGAAGACCGACAGCGATTTGGTCAAAGTCGCATCATGAACATAGAATGGTCTGAAACTCCTATCAGATGACCTCTTTTGGGCCCGAAAACAGCGATTACGAAGCTTAACTCGGTAACTGTTGTAGATATCTGAATTAGCTTCGGTTTTAGCTTTGGTTTGGCTCAATCGGACTTACGGTTTGAAAGTTATGGCCGTTTCCATAAACTGGTGTAATCTGGCAATTTCCTAGATAAAGCAATGAAGCGTCACACGATCGGAGTATGGCTCATGCACCCTCGGATCGCACCTCATCGGATCGCCCCCCTCAGCCCGTGATGCACCTCGTCTCGTGAAGCACCTCGTCTCGTGAAGCACCTCGTCTCGTGAAGCACCCCGACTCGTGGAGCACTTGTGTACCACGACCCGACCACTCTAGCTCGCCCTATGTGACCACGACCCGACCCCCGAACCTGCTCCTACGCAGCTTGTTCTGACCTATTCTCAAGGCTATTCGCTCTCCTATTTTCCCGGATCAGATGCTACGTACCCCATCACGAACCGGTCTTTCCAGAAGCTCTTCTACAACTATAAATACACCACTTGAAGAAATTTTCAAGGATCTTTTGGCTCTAACTCCTTGCATCTTCCACCATTTCTCTCTACAAAGCATTTTCAGAAGCAAAGGAACCAAATTCCATACTACAACATGAGGATTTCGTGTATAATCTTATGATTTCTTACCTCTTCTCATTGTAAACACGAGGATTTCGTGTATAAACCGAGAGAATTGTACGTGTAACTTCTTAGGATTTAAGAAGAGATAAATTGGACATAGGCTTGGCTTGAGCCGAACCACTATACAAACTTCGTGTGTCTCCTCTTTATTTACTTTCTTCTGCACTCTGTGACTTGTGATCTGCATTTGGGTGTTAGGCCCAGAAACTGGTCTAACATTTTGGCGCGCCAGGTAGGGGGGCACACGACAACCTCAATGGCAAACAAAAGGAAGAAGACTGGAACTTCTTCTCATACCGATGATGCTGACGCTGAAGACACAAGGAACGAGGAAAGCCAGGAAGCTTCCTCTCATGGAGATCCTTCTGCATACTTGACCAGAGACGAGATGGACGGAGTTCTCACTGAATTGAGAGATCATATGGCATGACAAGATGATCTCCTCGAGAAACAATAGGAAATTATCAACCAATTCTTCGCTCGGATGGATGGAAGGCCGAGCAACACTCAAATCATTGGAAATGAAGCCATAAAATCGGCTCAGGCATCACACGAACTCGGGGGCAACCGCTTCGTTATTGGAAATGCACAGCGACCGACTTCAGCTCCAGATCGGATGGACACCGAAGTGCAAACTCTCACTCAAATGCAGCAGGGATCGGCTCGTGACAGACCACCAGCACCAGTCGGATCACCCCTCCTCAGTTCGCTCCCCACGAACCACGATCCAGCCTTCACCAACCTACCTCACGAACCAACCCCATCGAACCGGATCGGGTCGCCACCCTCAATCCGTGATCCGCGATCCCCAGGCAACAGCTCACCTGCAGCCTCCATTCTCTCCTGCACTCAACGCCGGGGGCACCAGCTCTGATCTTGGCAATTTACAACAACTTTTTGAAGGAAATCAACCCGCTGATCTGATTTAATGCCTCTCGAGAGGCCGCCCTTATCAGAATGACGTGGATGACGTCAATCCCAACCCATTCACTCAGGAAATCAGGAATTCTCGCAGTCCCCCTGATTTCAAACTCCCACAACTAGAGCCCTACAACGGCAGGACCGATCCAACCATGCATCTGATACGCTACGAACGGCATATGGAAGTTCAATCGGCATCGAAAATGTCATGGCAAAGTGTTTTCCCCTCTTTCTGACTGATATAGCAGCCATGTGGATTCGACAGTTAGAGACGGAATCGATCAACAGTTGGAATATGTTGGTCGCTCGATTCCTTGAACAATTTCGGGTCCACATCGCACGACCCAAGAACGTCATGTCACTCACCACAATCAAGCAGAGGCCTAGAGAAACTCTGCGTTCATTTCTGGAAGGATTCATCATTGCAGCAGCATCAGTTGATCGCCCTGAACAATCGATGGTACTGATGGCAGCAATATCCGGCATTCTGGATAACACGAAATTCAAGAAATCTTTGTATGGAGATCCACCACGAAATCTCGACGAATCCTTGAAGCAGATAGATTTCTGCGGGAAGAAGATGCAACCTCCGAGAAGAAAGTTCTCAATGTCAACATGCTTAAAGACGGAGAACCGTCTGATTCTGGAAATGGCAAAGGAAAAGCCGCCGTCAAGAATGAACGCAACACTCAGCCCCGGAGAGGGCCCAGATATGAAAAGTATACTGAGCTCATTGCTTCGCTTTCTGACATCTATATGGACACAAATGGTGTTGTCTCCTACCCAAAGCCTATCAGGAGGGAGCCATCACAAAGAGAACGTGATTCTGGAAAGCAGTGCATATTCCATGATATGGACGGACATGACACAAATGACTGTAGACATCTTCGTGATTTGATTGAGGAACGGGTTAGACGTGGAGAGCTGCCCGAGTATGTGAAACTACCAACAGCGCCTGCACCTGCGCTGCCACCTCCTGCTCCCCGTAGAGGGAATGACCCTGGATCGAGCTCTCGTGAGCTCATCATCAACTGATCTGGATGAGATCAGCTTTCATTTTTTGCATTTCTTAGGCTTTAAGATTTGTTTTTCCATTCACTAGGTTTTCCGATTGGTTGAATCGGAGTACACATGTTCGGGGTTAGGATGTTTCCCCATAGCGTGCTCTAGACTCGGTGTCAAACCAATCAGGATTTGATTTGGTTTTGCATTTTGAATTAAATAAGGACTTTCCAAACATGGATTATGTTTGGTGAATTTAAGTATCTTATCAGGATGTGGCAGGATCTTCAACTTCGATTAAAGTATGTCTTATACTTATTATGGAACTCTAGGTATGGATTATGCCTAGGGATGGACTATCTTATCAGGCAGTGGCAAGCGTAGCTCTATTTCGGGTATGAGTATGGATTATACTCACTTTGGACTCCTAAGTATGGATTATACTTAGGAATGACAAATGGTCTTGTCAGGATGTGACAAAAGAAATTGGGTATGGATTATACTCGGTATGAACTCCAGGGTATGGATTATGCCCTGCAAACGGTCTTGTCAGGATGTGACAAAAGAAATCGGGTATAGACTATACTCGATTTGTAATTCTGGGTATGGATTATGCCTGGAAATGTTGGCCCTTGCCAGGATTTGGTAGGATGACTCAGACGTCCCTTGAGTATGGTTTATGCTCATTAGACGTCGTAGCCTGGTTTATGCTCAGAAAATTAGAAAAATCTCACCAGGATTTGGCATGTTTTTTCTCCTTTATCTCTTTACAAGTATGGATTATATCTGTAGCTGGCGGACCCGACAAGGTCATGACATTATCAAATTTCTATGGCTTATAGATTTCTTGGATTATCCAGAACACTTCTTTCTTCAACCAGCAAGATATGTTCTGGGGAGGCAAACTTGTTGACACACTTTTTGGGAAAAGCTGTCACACTGAATATCTGGATAGCATCGCGCTCGGATATGGAGAACATCGTCAGAAGACCGGCAACGATTTGGTCAAAGTCGCATCATGAACAAAGAAGGTCCTGAAACTCCTATCAGATGACCTCTTTTGGGCCCGCAAACAGCGATTACAGAGCTAAGCTCGATAAGGCTTGTAGATCTATGAATTAGCTTCGGTTTGAGCTTTGGTTTGGCTCAATCGGACTTACGGTTTGAAAGTTATGCCTGTTTCCGTAAACTGGTGTAATCTGGCAATTTCCAAGATAAAGCAACGAAGCGTCACACGATCAGAGTATGGATCATGCACCCTCGGATCGCCCCTCATCGGATCGCCCCCCTCGGCTCATGATGCACCTCGTCTCGTGATGCACCTCGTCTCGTGATGCACCTCGCCTCGTGAAGCACCTCATCTCGTGAAGCACCCCGACTCGTGGAGCACATGTGTACCACGACCCGACCACTCCAGCTCGCCCTATGTGACCACGACCCGACCCCCGAACCTGCTTCTACGCTGCTTGTTCTGACCTATTCTCAAGGCTATTCGCTTTCCTATTTTCCCGGATTGGATGCCACGTACCCCATCTCGAATCGGTCATCCCAGAAGCTCTTCTACAACTATAAATACACCATTTGAAGAAATTTTCAAGGATCTTTTGGCTCTAACTCCTTACGTCTTCCACCATTTCTCTCTGCAAAGCATTTTTAGCAACAAAGGAGCCAAATTCCACACTACAACACAACGATTTCATGTATAATCTTATGATTTCTTACCTCTTCTCATTGTAAACAAGAGGATTTCGTTTATAAACTAAGAGAATTGTACTTGTAACTTCTTAGGATTTAAGAACAGATAAAGTGGACGTAGGCTTGGTTTGAGCCGAACCACTATAAAAACTTCGTGTGTCTCCTCTTTATTTATTTTTTATGCACTCTGTGATTTGTGATCTGCATTTGGGTGTCAGGTCCAGAAATTGGTCTAGCATTTTGGTGCGCCAGGTGGGGGCACACAAAAACCTCAATGGCGAACAAAAGGAAGAAGACTGGAACTTCTGCTCATGTCGATGATGCTGACGCTGAAGACACAAGGAACAAGGCAAACCAGGAAGCTTCCTCTCATGGAGATCCTTCTGCATACTTGACCAGAGATGAGATGGACGGAGTTCTCACTGAATTGAGATATCAGATGGCACGACAAGATGATCTCCTCCAGAAACAACAGGAAATGATCAACCAATTCTTCACTCGGATGGATGGAAGGCCGAGCAACGCTCAAATCATTGGAAATGAAGCCAAAGAAGTAGCTCAGGCATTACACGGACTTGGGGGAAACCCTTCATTATTGGGAATGCACAGCGACCGACATCAGCTCCAGATCGGATGGACACGAGAGTGCAAACTCTCACTCAACTGCAGCAGGGATCGGCACGTGACAGACCACCAGCACCAGGTCGGATAGCCCCTCCTCAGTTCGCTCCCCACGAACCACGATCCTGCCTTCACCAACCTGCCTCACGAACCGAACCCATCGAACCGGATCGGGTCGCCGCCCTCGATCTGCGATCCGCGATCCCCAGGCAACAGCTCACCAACAGCCTCCATTCTCTCCTGCACTCAACGCTGGGGGCACCAGCTCTGATCTTGGCAATTTACAGCAACTTTTTGAAGGAAATCGACTCGATGATCTGATTCAACGCCTCTCGAGAGGCCGCACTTATCAGAATGACGTGGATGACGTCAATCACAACCCATTCACTCAGGAAATCAGGAATTCCCACAATCCCCATGATTTCAAAATCCCACAACTAGAGCCCTACAACGGCAGGACCAATCCAACCGTGCATCTGATGCGCTACATATGACATATGGAAGTTCAATAGGCATCGGAAAACGTCATAGCAAAGTGTTTTCACCTCTTTCTGACTGATATAACAGCCATGTGGATTCGACAGTTAGAGATGGAATCAATCAACAGCTGGAATATGTTGGTCGCTCGCTTCCTTAAACAATTTTGGGTCCACATCGCACGAACCAAGAACGTCATGTCACTCACCACAATCAAACAGAGGCCTAGAGAAACTCTGCATTCATTTCTGGAAAGATTAAACATTGCAGCAGCATCAGTTGATCGCCCTGAACAATCGATGGTATTGATGGCAGTAGTATCCGGCGTTCTGAATAACACGGAATTCAAGAAATCTTTGTACCGAGATCCACCGCGAAATCACGCCGAATTCTACCTTGAAGCAGATAGATTTCTATGGGAAGAAGATGCAACCTCCGAGAAGAAAGTTGTCGATGTCAACATGCTTAAAGACGAGAACCGTCTGATTCTGGAAATGGCAAAGGAAAAGCCGCCGTCAAGAATGACTGCAACACTTAGCCCCGGAGAGGGCCCAGATATGAAAAGTATACTGAGCTCATTGCTTCGCTTTCTGACATCTATATGGACACAAATGGTGTAGTCTCCTACCCAAAGCCTCCCAGGAGGGAGCCATCACAAAGAGAACGCAATTCTGGAAAGCACTGCATATTCCACGATATGGACGGACACGACATAAATGGCTGCAGGCATCTTCGTGATTTGATTGAGGAACGAGTTAGACGTGGAGAGCTTCCCGAGTATGTGAAACTACAAACAGCGCCTGCACTTGCGTTGCCACCTCCTGCTCCCCGGAGAGGGAATGACCCTGGATCGAGCTCTCGTGGGCTCATCATCAACTGATCTGGATGAGATCAACTTTCATTTTCTACATTTCTTTGGCTTTAAGATTTGTTTTTCCTTTCACTAGGTTTTCCGATTGGTTGAATCGGAGTGCACACGTTCGGGGTTAGGATGTAGCCCCAAAGCGTGCTCTGGACTCAATGTCAAACCAATCAGGATTTGATTTGGTTTTGCATTTTGAATTAAATAAGGACTTTCCAAGCATGGATTATGTTTGGAGAATTTAACTATCTTGTCAGCATGTGGCAGGATCCTCAACTTCGATTAAAGTATGTCTTATACTTATTATGGAACTCTAGGTACGGATTATGCCCAGGGATGGACTATCTTCTCAGGCTGTGGCAAGCATAGCTCTATTTCGGGTCTGAGTATGGATTATACTAACTTTGGACTCCTAAGTATGGATTATACTTAGGTATGACAAATGGTCTTGTCACGATGTGACAAAAGAAATAGGGTATGGATTATACTCGGTTTGAACTCCAGGGTATGGATTATGCCCTGCAAACGGTCTTGTCAGGATGTGACAAAAGAAATCGGGTATGGACTATACTCGATTTGGACTTCTGGGTATGGATTATGCCTGGAAATGTTGGCCCTTGCCAGGATTTGGAGGATGACTCAAACATCCCTTGAGTATGGTTTATGCTCAATAGATGCCGAAGCATGGTTTATGCTCAGAAAATTTGAAAAATATCGCCAGGATTTGGCACGTTTGTTTCTCCTTTATCTCTTTACAGGTATGGATTATATTTGTAGCTGGCAAACCCGGCAAGGTCTTAGCATTATCAAATTTCTATGGCTTATAGATTTCCTGGACTATACAGAACACATCTTCATTCAACCAGCAAGAGATGTTCTAGGGGGCAAACTTGTTGACACGCTTTTTGGGAAAAGCTGTCACACTGAATATCTGGATAGCATCGCGCTCGGATATGGAGAACATCGTCAGCAGACCAGCAACGATTTGGTCAAAGTCGCATCACGAACAAAGAAGGGCCTGAAACACCTATCAGATGACCTCTTTTGGGCCCGAAAACAGCTATTACAAAGCTAAGCTTAGTAACTCTTGTAGATCTCTGAATTAGCTTCAGTTCGAGCTTTGGTTTGGCTCAATCAGACTTACGGTTTGAAAGTTATGCCCATTTCCGTAAACTGGTGTAATCTGGCAATTTCCTAGATAAAGCAACGAAGGGTCACACGATGGAGTATGGCTTATGCACCCTCGGATCGCCCCTCATCGGATCGCCCCACTCGGCTCGTGATGCACCTTGTCTCGTGAAGCACCTCGTATCATGATGCACCTCGTCTCGTGAAGCACCTAGTCCCGTGAAGCACCCCGACTCGTGGAGCACATGTGTACCATGACCCGACCACTCCAGCTCGCCCTATGTGACCACGACCCGACCCCCGAACTTGCTCCTATGCATCTTGTTCTAACCTATTCTCAAGGCTATTCGCTCTCCTATTTTCCCAGATCGGATGCCACGTACCCCATCACGAACCGCTCTTCCCAGAAGCTCTTCTACAGCTATAAATACACCATTTGAAGAAATTTTCAAGGATCTTTTGGCTCTAACTCCCTACGTCTTCCACCATTGCTCTATGCAAAGCATTTTCAGCAGCAAAAGAGCCAAATTCCACACTACAACACGAGGATTTCGTGTATAATCTTATGACTTCTTACCTCTTCTCATCGTAAACACGAGGATTTCGTGTATAAACCGAGAGAACTGTACTTGTAACTTCTTAGGATTTAAGAAGAGATAAAGTGGACGTAGGCTTGGTTTGAGCCGAACCACTATAAAAACTTCGTGTGTCTCCTCTTTATTTACTTGTTTCTGCACTTTGTGATTTGTGATCTGCATTTGGCTGTTAGGCCCAGAAACTGGTCTAACAGCTTTATATATGTACAAACCGTGAAGTAATTGGCGACTATTCACACATTGATGTTTTCTACAGTCACATACAATCTTGCATATTGATTCAAGTGCATATAAATATATATATAATGGTACATGCTTATATAAATAAATAAATATATATACACACACACACATAAATATAAATATTAGTATATATATTTTAAGCTAACCAAGATCCATATTTTATCATGCCTTGAGTTAGCTTTGACTAATCCCTAAAACACGGTTTTATAGTTAGACAACTAATGTCAATTATATCATACATATAATTCTTGGAAAGTATGATGAATAAACTCTGTTCATTTACAATTTTGGATATTTCATGCTCTACGTCTCTAAGCCCATAATCTTATTATGGCTACCCAGTTAGATTAGACCCAAGTTTAAAAAATTTGAGCATCACAATTACTCTATCGCACGTAACCATAATAAACAGTGTACTTATGCTTTGGCATAACCCACAACCATTGATTATGGCAATAATGAGTGTTATTCTTGGTAGACATCACTTTATACTTAATATTCAATTTAGAGGGATTTTATAATTGGAAGTGTGCAACTTTGTAATTCTATTTCATGAAGCAAATCCATGTTGGCTCAGTAAAATATATATTCAAATAGTGAATAAAGCAATTGACTATCTTTCAAACACATAACCAAGCACAAATATAAATATTCAATCAACAAACTACATTTATGGATGTCAATTCATTCCGAAATATATATTACTTTGGTAAGAACAACTGCATATAGATGCATTCAAAATTATATATACAAGTGTAGGTTTATACTAAAATGTACGACAGAGTATGCTCATGGAAATACATATATTACGATGTGTGCATATATACTAATATTTGCAATCCATGCTCATAATATATATATATATATATATATATATATATACACAACATTGCATCTTGGTACATAATTCATGCCGATTACACATGCATTTAACTCGCAACTATTCAAATGGTGACAAAGATGTGCATACAAGTATATATATATATATATATATATATGTCCACAAGAGATTCATTTATATAAAAGTGTAAACTTGCACAAATACATATATGACAGTGTATGTGCAAATGCAAATTAGATTACAATATCAAGTTTATGTGGCAAGTACATTTTGAACTATGTATAACTTGGGGATTGCAAATCATATTTACAGTATTCATGGATTATAGTGAACTACACCTTATACAACATATCAGATGTATACAACAGTATGTGATGTAGTACATATCTCCGAAGAAACCCAAGAGTGTTCAACTATGAATAAGTTATTTATCATGCATTAACAGATCGAACTAATTCTCAAGGTTGTGAACACTCCATATCAATAAAGTTTACTGATTTAGACACTAATGAAAAAACATTTTTAACAGAGTGGTCATTACCATAACTAAGATTAAATAAGCAACTAAATAATATTCATCAAGGCATAAAATTTATTTGAACATGCATTAAACATGTTCGATATCAAAACAATATTTAGCAACACTGTTTACAGTTTTCGTTTTAGACATTATCAACTTCCAATGAGATGAACATAAGTAATGTGTGTTCAGCATTAATTTACAACCAAAACTATTTCATCAGTATATGCTGCTTCAAATCAAAATAGAAGAGATAGTATGATTATTTTTTATAAATGTAATTTCAATTTGAAAAACAATTTCATAGTATTAATCCTTCCATCATTGTCAATCCAAATCAGAGTGATCAATTCAATACCAAAAAAATAAACATCTAATGAAAATACATCTAACTTGAACCATGTCAACACGCAATATTAATCAATACAAATTGCATGTTTAAATTTTGGAGAAAAACATTGATAATCTCTAAAACAGGAATTCTTCATTAGAAATAAATTCCAAATATCATGCAAATTATATTCTTATATATGTGTTCTCAGCATCGATTCAAAATAGAGAAGACTTCTGATCGTTTTCAACAACAAAAATGCTTTTGAAGAATAGATTCATAATCAAATAGTTCTCATAAGAAATAGCACATTCATTTAAATACAAAATAAACTCAACAAATTATTTTCGTAAGTGGCTCGAATATCATTGATGGGTTTTTGTCGATCATACCAGCAATGAAAACAAAATCAAAACCCGAAATTTTCAGGATAAAAAAAAAACGAAAAAAATGAGTGAAGCATATCAATTTTAGATTTTGCAAAAATCACAAAAAAGATGAATACTTGAATTGAACGAATCACAAACGCCACCTGAATGATAGCGTCTATACGATATCAACACGACGAATTCGAAAAGGGGAAGATTAGTTACTAGCCAGATCTAATGTTTTCCTTTTCAATTTGGGTATCACTTATCTGTATTTTCAAAAGGAAAGAAAAAACCCCTTTTAAATAAGTGGAAAAACAAATTGAATAGAGTGAAGACTGGAACGCCAATTATTTTGTGATTTTGGGAATATCAACCGATTGATATTTCTTTTAATCATTCAAAATTAGCCCCTCCAATTTTTAACGTTCTTAGTGTGTGACCCTATAGGTTATTATAACATTGGCAATAATTTTAAGTCACATTTAAAATTATAAACAGTGAGTAGAATCTAGTAACACATCGTTGTTACCCAAGTTATAATGAAATCATTTGATACAACTTTGTTTGTGACCAATGTCTCAATGTAATTTAATCTTTTTAACCATTATATCCAAATTAAACTCAAGGCACGGAACAAATCATCGTCTTTATAATTTAATCCTTTTATCTTAATCTATGAGTAGACTATTTAAGTCAAATCAATATTTGAGCACAACCATGCATTTTATAGTCTCACTCAATTAAGAGGCCCATGGATATCACTACTTATATTTATAGGGTCAAATTCCATCTAAATCATTCATATTATTTACTAGATTCAGGATGTAACTAATAATCGTCTTTATCGTCTACCCTGTTTGTAACGGCCCGGGAAATTCAATGCTGGAATTTTCAACAATAATACACAATCCCGTGTCACTTGCCAAAAATCCAAGTATCGAACCCCTGACTGTTAATAGAAAGAAGTTAGAGGGTGAGAGAAGAAAGAAAGAAATGTTAGAATAGAAGAAAGAAGAAGAACACATCAGAATCTCACAACGGAACGAATAAATATAATATATCAACTCTCTTTATAAAAGGAACTGTATATATACATACCAATCATCAGAGTACATCATACATCAGACACAGCGGAAATAACTTTAAATAACTAACGGTGAAGCCTCCTGCTTCCAGCTCATGGAACTTCAAGCGGAACCTAACCTGTAAATATACTCGGTCTGACCGAGCACATTTGATTTAAAACAAAATTCACCGGGTCAGTCTGGAATACTTTCAGTGATAAATTCATAACACGACAACTTGTTTAACTTTGGAAATCCTTATGAAATAAAAGGATAATAGTAAGACCTGTCCACACATAAACACGGACGGTTTTTACCTTACAATAACCCAAAACATTTTTGAAATCAATATCTTTTCTGATATTATACTTGTGTCTATCAAACCACAAATAAATAGCAAAGTAGCAGAACGCCTGCATCTCACGCTCGACATATATAGTATACAATCAAAAACCGCGGGCGCTTATTGGAAATTGGATTCCGACTATGACAAGGTATGGGACCACCTGCCAATAGTGTATCTCTAGAGGCGAATACACTGGGTTCAACAAGAACGTCTTGCAACCCGGCCCACACATGACCGACCACTCATTTCGCTTAAGTGTATCGAATGTATATCACCAACATTTGGGCTCAAACCACCGTTTCACGATAGGGATAGCATCGATAGATTAAAGAAGAAAAAGGAATTTCTCTAGATAGGTGATTATACACCCTTATGGGAGCGACCCACATAGCCATGCTGCCTGCCTGATTTTTGTCATTTCCTGGTTGATGAGGATTGCGTTTTATCTTCACATCAGATTCTCTTCGAATGCCACATTGTTAGATCCATCGAAATCACTAATTGACGTCTTCAACAATACATTACGTGTTAGCTAAAGAAGTTTCCTTCTCCCCTTCCACGCTTGGTACGGTTGAAGAAATCAATATACGTGATCGTCTGGAAATACTTTATCAGACACTAGTCCATACAAGTCATCCAGGAACAGGGTGAACCAAAGGTACTCTCCTACTGCATCCAATATAGGAATCACCCCAAGGATCAGTAGCGAAAAGTCCTTGCAATCCACAGTTTTTAACCATGACCGAACTCCAGTATATCTCTGCATCGACTCAGAGATTGTAAGTGGTTCTTCCATTTATGAAGATCGATGGTCTTCAATGCTCCATCTTTATTACTTGCACGTTAGACGTGATTGCGCAGTTGATTTGAAGTGGTTTGGGTCAAGTTCCCATCCCGGTCTCTTCGAAACAACACGTCAAAAGGTAAATAGAATATCCCATTTGATAGTCGGTTGTTTAACTATCAAATCATGGCAGTGGTGTTAAGTACATTGGCAGCTCGGGTTGTTTATTTAAAACACCTTGTTTAAATCATTTCCTTGATTCTTATAATCGATTTTGTAAATCTTATCTCGACAAAACTCGTTTGTTTTATTTCTTTGAAAATATAAACCCACACTTACTTTTGAATATCGTATTGACCCAACCTCACTTTTATCACCTTTGATCGGAAATATTCTTATATAATTCAATAATATCATCTTTATTTCCCTTCGATAAATGCGCTTACCAAAACATACCATTTAATTACATTGGAAATAGCGTTAACCTTTTAATTACATTATATAAGTAAATTATGTGTGTCTGACCAAATAATACACGTCTTTTATTTATATTTCTAAATCTTTACAAATAAATATTTGTAATATTCACTCAATAAATTATTTCCACCATCTTTACCATTGCAAACCCATATCACCCTTTGATAATAGTGGAGTCATCCAAGTTGGGGTATTTTAGTTACCTCTCAGACCTTGGTCGACCCCGTTCTTATCTCCAGACAATCAAAGTTTACAACTTAAAACCTTATATTCTATTTCCACTTCTACTCATCATGGTTTTCCAAACCATTTAATTTGATTCGAAAATTCACTTTACATGTAAATTCCCTTTTCTTGTTTAAGTAACTTCATTGACAAACCTCACTTGCCATTTGATTCAAATATGGTTTTATAACCTTATCTATTCCATTGGAAATTTTCTTTGAATCTCTTTACTTGATATATTAAGTAAATATATCAACTCCATTAATTCCTTTTAATTTTTATTTTAACCAACTCCCCTTACTTGATTAAGTAATTCCTATTGGAACTCTTATTTGACTTGCGAGTCGTTTTTACAACTTTGTTCGTAAACCCAGGTAAAAATCCTTTTATATAACTCTAAGTAGATCTCTAACTAACTTATTTCCATTTAATCGCTTTTTAATTTAATTTTCCATTAAAAATAATTGCCTTGATTATCATTATTTAAAATGATAGTTTATTTCAACATTAACCACTTTAATCCTAGTTAATTCCATTATAAATTAGAAATAAAATAATTACTCAATTTAAAAGATTATTAAATCATAATTAACCTCATTATCAACAATTAACTTGATAATTATCAAAAATATAGTTAATCAAATATTAACTAATTTGAAACAGCCTTCGTTAAGTTTTAACGAGTAATTGCAAATAATCGATTTGATTAATTTAAAATCAAATCATCCCAATTTCCAACTTTAAATTAAAACTGTCTCCTTTGTCGACTAACAACACCAGTTAATCCTTAACTGATATTTACTCACCGTTTCCCCTTTTAAATTAATTAATAACTTAATTAAATTAAAAATACCATTTAATTGTTATATAAAAACAATTATTTAATTTTTACTAACTCATATATTAGTTTCTGTCCTTCTGACCAAAATATTATATAAAAGGTTTAAATAAATTCTAACAAAAATGTAAATATATTTATAAATTTTTGTCCAGTTTAACTTGTATGAATCAAATTAAAATGCTATTTCAGTTATAAAAATAAATTTATAAATTTAACCTTCGTCAGTTCGCCTAGCGGCAAAACGACATAAAAAATAATGGATTTTAGGGCGTCACTACCAACCACTAAACCAATATTGTCGATTGATTAATATCACACCATGATTAACATCCATTCTACTTGAACATGTTCAAATATCACTCCGGGGTAAATAATTCATATGCATGAATAATATAAATAATAATCAACACACAATAAATTTGAGGTGTCCGATTTGATTCCTCCTACCTGTTCTTCTCTGCGTCATAGTTTAGTATAATATTCGATAATAACACACAATATAATGCAGTAAAATGACGAATAAATATGGTCAACCAATCAAACAATAGCAACCAACAAGAACCATAGCATCCAATTAACCAATTTAAATTATATGGATTTGTCACAACATAACAGTCCAGAGAAGTGTGAGAATTAACTCACCAGTGATTACGGTTGACAGTGGACGTGTTTGTTCCTTTTAATTTGCAACAAACGTTCAAAATTTGCTGAAATTTCAACTACGTCAGATCAGTGCCTAGTCAGTGCCATAGTCTAGGTCTTGTTCTTGCGATCCCAACAGATCCAGTTTCGTTAAATTTCGTTGACGTACGCAAAAGTTATCGTATTTTAAAGTTTATAAAAGTTTAACGATAATTAATTACAAAATAAATCATTAATTAAAATTTAATTGCCTTTATTTTACAAAATCCTTGCCACGTCAGTCTTCTTTTAAGTTGATCATGCTTTTTGTTTACACCATCGTTCTCAAACCCGTCTTCATCTCCTGATACTATTGACGTCGCCTGAAGCTTCAACACCGGTGATACGAGACACCTGAACCCACGCCAACACCACCATCGCAACCGTCGTTGGCTCCTCCCCCACGCCTAGACCGCCGACCACCCAATCGAACTCAGGCCGACGGAAATCGGATTTTCCCCAAACCCGTTCATCCTTAAATTCCCGCCGCCCTGGACCATGATGAACCACCGGACCACCACTGCACCAACCACCTCGCTTCGGCCTTCCATCCCCTTCAGCCACCCAACACTAAAATGCCACCACCACCACGAAATCGAACTAAAACAGACCGTCACTCGAAAAAACAAACCCAAAACTGCTCCTCCGTTCAACTTCCTCTACTATCCACCACGGCCAACTTCAGGCACTCCGACTTGAACCAAAAATGAAGCTCTCTCTCTCCTCTACAACATCACTTTAGACTCCTCCATCGATCGCCAACCAAAACTGCCCCAAAATCAGTAAAAACGAAAATGGATTTCCACCGTTCATCGCGATTTCCGGCCACCACCGGCCACGAAACCTCCCCAATTTTTGGCTGTAGGCAGCCCTTGCCCCGAACTACCCTTTTGCTTCAAAACCCCCTAGCAATTTCTTCACGGATCGAGCAAAATAAATGATTTTGTGATTAAGGACTTTATTGCAAAATGTGGAAGGATATTTATTCTTGGGCTGGAAAATGTGATGTGGGAGGGTTTATATAAGGGAATTTTATTATATTTTAACTTGACGGGACGTCTGACAACGACCGACGATTTTTATTTCGTGTTTATCGCTATTTTGAACGTTGTTTATTCGCTCCCGTGCTCACATACAATCCCCGTTCGAGATTCGAATGGACAACATAGTATAATTTGACGATATGGTCCTAACGAATCTTGTTTCGTCGAATTCCGAGTCCGTTTGCTCAAACAACGCTCATTCACGTCCAATTGATCGTTTTTTATTTGCATTTTATTTTGCCACGCTCACAAAATAACCCCGATTGACGTGCAACTTGAAAATCTAGCAATAATTTGTCATTACGGTCTCGATAAAATTTGTTTCGTCGAAAACGGAGGTCGTTCGAATAAAGTCCCTTTTATAACTGCCCAATTCAAATAAAATAAACCAATTTTAAAATACTTCAATATAAAAATATCAAAATATCATGATTAGTCAAACTCAACCAGAATTGCATATATTTTCAAATTAAAATAGTCCGGGTTGATTTCCAAGCTGAAACGATATTCAAAATATTTTAAAACACCTTTTATTTATAAATAAATCGCTTCAAATTATAAAGGAATTCCATAGCGTTTATTTCAAAATTTGATTTGGACATAAAATAAAATCTACACAATGAAAACTCGATTTTTCTCTTCCATTAGAAAGATATTATCTAGTCGGTCCTGACGTTTCTTGTTTCGAGAAAATCCGACTTATTTTGAACCCTGTATAGTCAATTTCAAAACTCTATTTTACGAACTACCTCGCCACTGCAGCTCGTTATATAATTAAATTATAAACTTAACGCTCAGCGGTCGTTAAATAAAGGATATCGTTGATATATTTTCAACATAGACCATATTAAGCCTTTATATTTTGCCAATTGACATTATACTGCAAATTCATCAATTTCCAAATATTTTGATATTAAAATATTATTTTATTTATTTATTATTAATTAAATATTCAAAATAATTAAATATCCATTATTTAAATTCAACTGCCATTTTAAATAAATAAAATAATTTAAATAATTGGTCAGAAAATACGGGTCGTTACATTCCTTCCCCCTTAGAAAAATTTCGTCCTCGAAATTTGCCGAAGCAGAAAGAATGGTACAACCCTATTATCCTTGCAAAAATATTTAATTAAAAGCATGGTTTTATTTCCAAAATTAATTTAATTGGTTTTAAAACCAATAAATTCCAAATAACCCAATTTCTCAAAAATCTTTAAAAATTATAACTCCTTAAATTTTGGAAAAATTTCGGCGGAGTCTCCCCTGCACGGAGGGTCATCTGCAATATTGCAGGTTCAATAAATATGTATACATCGACTCTTATGGTCAGAAAATCCAAAATCAAAACTCAAAATTCAAACCAAAATCCAAAAATTTATATTTGGTGTAGGCGTACCTTTTTGCGAGCGTTATCAAACGAAATTCTCAATTTATAGCAATTTACGCAATCCAATTCAAAGCCGTCTCATACCTGTACTTAACTCAAATACCACGTAAGTAACAACTGAATGGATAAACAAATTCAATCCAAACATATGACATCATTACTGGTTTAAATCTTTTGATTTTAATTCATGATCGATTCCATTCAAAATTGCTATACAGGAATTCATTTACTTACCCTTTCAATTTATTCAACTTTTAGATTTAACCATTGATGAAATTTATACAAACCATCCAACATAAAACAAACCAACAAACAAACAGGGCATACAATACAACCAAATCATTTTGATTCAACGTAAATATTTTCTTTTGGTTTCACTTGGGTTTCACATATCGATTCATATTAGATCGATTTCTTATCCAATTATTAATTTAATTACCATATTCCAACTGTATTTTATTCAATTCCAACACTATGTCCAATTCTGATTTAACTCGACTCAACCAATACAGTCGTATTCCACCTTTGGTTTTAAATTCCGTCCAATCAATCCAACCATCAAATACTAAAAAAATCGAGAAAATAATTTCCTTTTTATGTATAACTATAATTAGGTAAAATTATTTCATTTACCCTATTTACAAAATATTTAAAAAAATAGTTTTATATTCAAATACACATACGCGCTCTCGTATACATACACTCAACTCAATCTAGGGTATTACTAACCCCATCTCTATTGAGTTACACCACATAGCCAAGGTTATCACTAAACCAATAGCTCTGATACCAACTGTAACGGCCCGGGAAATTCGACACTCGAATTTTCAACAATAATACACAATCTCGTATCACTTGCCAAAAATCCAAGTATCGAACCCATGACTATTAATAGAAAGAAGTTAGAGGGTGAGAGAAGAAAGAAAGAAATGTTAAAATAGAAGAAAGAAGAAGAACACATCAGAATCTCACAGCGGAACGAATAAATATAATATATCAACTCTCTTTATAAAAGAAACTGTATATATACATACCAATCATCAGAGTACATCATACATCAGACACAACGGAAATAACTTTGAATAACTAACGGTGAAGCCTCCTGCTTCCAGCTCTTGGAATTCCAAGCGGAACCTAACCTATAAATATACTCGGTCTGACCCGAGAACATTTGATTTAAAACAAAATTCACCAGGTCAGTCTGGAATACTTTCAGTGATAAATTCATAACACGACAACTTGTTTAACTTTGGAAATCCTTTTGAAATAAAAGGATAATAGTAAAACCAGTCCACACATAAATACGGACGGTTTTTACCTTACTATATCCCAAAACATTTTTGAAATCAATATCTTTTCTGATATTATATTAGTGTCTATCAAACCACAAATAAATAACAAAGTAGCAGAACGCTTGCATCTCACGCTCTACATATATAGTATACAATCAAAAACCGCGGGCGCTTATTGGAAATTGGATTCCGACTATGACAAGGTATGGGACCACCTGCCGATAGTGTATCTCTAGAGGAGAATACACTAGGTTCAACAAGAACGTCTTGCAACCCGGCCCACACATGACCGACCACTCATTTCGCTTAATTGTATCGAATGTATATCACCAACGGTTAGGCTCAAACCACCGTTTCCCGATAGGGATAGCATCGATAGATTAAAGAAGCAAAAGCAATTTCTCTAAATAGGTGATTATACACCCTAATGGGAGCGACCCACATAGCCATGCTGCCTGCCTGATTTTTGTCATTTCCTGGTTGATGAGGATTGCGTTTTATCTTCACATCAGATTCTCTTCGAATGCCACATTGTTAGATCCATCGAAATCACTAATTGACGTCTTCAACAATACATTACGTGTTAGCTAAAGAAGTTTCCTTCTCCGCTTCCACTCTTGGTATGGTTAAAGAAATCAATATACGTGATCGTCTGGAAATACTCTGTCAGACACTCGTCCATACAAGTCATCCAGGAACAGGATGAACCAAAGGTACTCTCCTACTACATCCAATATAGGAATCACCCCAAGGATCAGTAGCGAGAAGTCCTTGCATTCCACATATTTCAACCATGACCGAACTCTAGTATATCTCTGCGTCGACTCAGAGATTGTAAGTGTTTCTTCCATTTATGAAGATCTATGGTCTTCAATGCTCCATCTTTATTACTTGCATGTTAGACGTGATCGCGCAGTTGATTTGAAGTGGTTTGGGTCTAGTTCCCATCCCGGTCTCTTCGAAACAACACGTCAAAAGGTAAATAGAATATCCTATTTGATAGTCGGTTGTTTAACTATCAAATCATTGCAATGGTGTTAAGTACATTGGCAGCTCGGGTTGTTTATTTAAAACACCTTGTTTAAATCATTTCCTTGATTCTTATAATCGATTTTGTAAATCTTATCTCGACAAAACTCTTTTGGTTTATTTCTTTTAAAATATAAACCTACACTTACTTTTGAATATCGTATTGACCCAGTCTCAATTTTATCTTCTTTGTTCGGAAATATTCTTATATAATTCAATAATATCATTTTTATTTCCTTTGAATAAATGCGCTTATCAAAACATACAATTTAATTACTTAGGAAATAGCGTTAACCTTTTAATTACATTATATAAGTAAAGTATGTGTGTCTGACCAAATAATACACGTCTTATTTTAAATCCAATGGTTTTATTTATTTTTCTAAATCTTTACAAATAAATATTTGTAATATTCTCTTAATAAATTATTTCCACCATCCTTTACCATTGAAAACCCATATCACCCTTTGATAATAGTGGAGTCATCCAAGTTGGGGTATTTTAATTACCTCTCAGACCTTGGTCGACCCCGTTCTTATCTCCAGACAATCAAAGTTTACAACTTAAAACCTTATATTCTATTTCCACTTCTACTCATCATGGTTTTCCAAACCATTTCCTTTGATTCAAAAATTCACTTTACATGTAAATTCCCTTTTCTTGTTTAAGTAACTTCATCGACAAACCTCATTTGCCATTTGATTCAAATATGGTTTTATAACCTTATCTATTCCATTGGAAATTTTCTTTGAATCTCTTTACTTGATATATTAAGTAAATATATCAACTCCATTAATTCCTTTTAAGTTTTATTTTAACCAACTCGCCTTACTTGATTAAGTAATTCCTATTGGAACTCTTATTTGACTTGCGAGTCGTTTTTACAACTTTGTTCATAAACCCAGGTAAAAATCCTTTTATATAACTCTAAGTAGATCTCTAACCAACTTATTTCCATTTAATCGCTTTTTAATTTAATTTTCCATTAAAAATAATTGCCTTGATTATCATTATTTAAAATGATAGTTTATTTCAACATTAACCACTTTAATCCTAGTTAATTCCATTATAAATTAGAAATAAAATAATTACTCAATTTAAAAGATTATTAAATTGTAATTAACCTCATTATCAACAATTAACTTGATAATTATCAAAAATATAGTTAATCAAAGATTAACTAATTTGAAACAGCCTTCGTTAAGTTTTAACGAGTAATTGCAAATAATCGATTTGATTAATTTAAAATCAAATCTTCCCAATTTCCAACTTCAAATTAAAACCGTCTCCTTTGTCGACTAACAACACCAGTTAATCCTTAACTGATATTTACTCACCGTTTCCCCTTTTAAATTAATTAATAACTTAATTAATTTAAAAATATCATTTAATTGTTATATAAAAACAATTATTTAATTTTTACTAACTCATATATTAGTTTATGTCCTTCTGACCAAAATATTATATAAAAGGTTTAAATAAATTCTAACAAAAATGTAAATATATTTATAAATTTCTGTCCAATTTAACTTGTATGAATCAAATTAAAATGCTATTTCAGTTATAAAAATAAATTTATAACTTTAACCTTCGTCAGTTCGCCTAGCGGCATAACGACATCAAAAATAATGGATTTTAGGCCGTCACTACCAACCACTAAACCAATATTGTCGATTGATTAATATCACACCATGATTAACATCCATTCTATTTGAACAGGTTCAAATATCACTCTGGGGTGAATAATTCATATGCATGAATAATATAAATAATAATCAACACACAATAAATTTGAGGAGTCCGGTTTGATTCCTCCTATCTGTTCTTCTCTACGTCACAGTTTAGTATAATATTTGATAATAACACATAATATAATGCATTATAATGACGAATAAATATGGTCAACCAATCAAACAATAGCAACCAACAGCAACCATAGCATCCAATCAACCAATTTAAACGATAATTTAAATTATCTGTATTTATCACATCATAGTAGTCCAGAGAAGTGTGAGAATTAACTCACCAGTGATTACGGTTGACAGTGGACGTGTTTGTTCCTTTTAATTTGCAACGAACATTCAAAATTTGCTAAAATTTCAGCTGTGTTAGATCAGTGCCTAGTTAGTGCCAACGTCTAGGTCTTGTTCCTTCGATCCCAACAGATCCAGTTTCGTTAAATTTCGTTGATGTATGCAAAAGTTATCGTATTTTAAAGTTTATAAAAGTTTAACGATAATTAATTAAATAACTAAATCATTAATTAAACCTTAATTACCTTTATTTTACCAAATCCTTGCCACGTCAGCCTTCTTTTAAGTTGATCACACGTTTTGTTTACACCATCGTTCTCAAACCCGTCTTCATCTCCTGATACCATTGACGTCGCCTGAAGCTTCAACGCCGGCGATACGAGATGCCTAAACCCATGCCAGCACCACCATCGCAACCGCCGTTGGCTCCTCCCCCCACGCCCAGACCGCCGACCACCCTAATCGAACTCAGGTCGCCGGAAATCGGATTTTCCCCAAACCCGTTCATCCTTAAATTCCCGCCGCCGTGGACCACGATGAACCACCGGACCACCACTGCACCAACCACCACGCTTCGGCTTTCCATCCCTTTCGACCACCCAACACTGAAACACCACAACCGCGAAATCGAACTAAAACCGATCATCACTCGAAAAAACGAACCCAAAACTGCTCCTCCGTTCAACTTCCTCCACCATCCACCACGGCCTACTTCAGGCACTCCGACCAGAACTAAAAATGAAGCGCTCTCTTTCTCTCTCCTCTACAACATCACCACATACTCCTCCATCGATCTCCAACCAAAACTGCCCCAAAATCAGTAAAAACGAAAATGGATTTCCACCGTTCCTTGCGATTTCCGGCCACCACCGGCCACGAAACCTCTCCAACTTTTGGCTGTAGGTAACCCTTGCCCCGATCTACCCTTTTGCTTCAGAACACCCTAGCAATTTCTTCACGGATCGAGCAAAATGAATGATTTTGTGATTAAGGACTTTTTCGCAAAATGTGGAAGGATGTTTATTCTTGGGCTGGAAAATGTGATGTGGGAGGGTTTATGTAAGGGAATTTTATTATATTTTAACTTGACGTGACGTCTGACAACGACCGACGATTTTTATTTCGTGTCTATCGCTATTTTGAATGTTGTTTATTCGCTCCCGTGCTCACATACAAACCCCGTTCGAGATGCGAATGGACAACATAGTATAATTTGACGATACGGTCCTAACAAATCTTGTTTCATCGAATTCCGAGTCCGTTTGCTCAAACAGCGCTCGCTCACGTCCAATTGATCGTTTTTTATTTGCATTTTATTTTGTCACGCTCACAAAATAACCCCGATTGACGTGCAACTTGAAAATCTAGCAATAATTTGTCATTACGGTCTCGACAAAATTTGTTTCATCGAGAACGGAGGTCATTTGAAAAAAGTCCCTTTTATAACAGCCCAATTCAAATAAAATAAAACAATTTTAAAATACTTCAATATAAAAATATCAAAATATTGTAATTAGTCAAACTCGACCATAATTGCATATATTTTCAAAATAAAATAGTCCTGTTGATTTCCAAGCTGAAACGATATTCAAAATATTTTAAAACCCCTTTTATTTATAAATAAATCGCTTTAAATTATAAAGGAATTCCATAGCGTTTATTTCAAAATTTGATTTGGACATAAAATAAAATCTATACAATGAAAACTCGATTTTTCTCTTCCATTAGAAAGGTATTGTATAACCGGTCCTGACATTTCTTCTTTCAAGAAAATCCGACTTATTTTGAACCCTATATAGTCAATTGAAGTTCAAAACTCTATTTTACGAACTACCTCACCGCTGCAGCTCGTTATATAATTAAATTATAAACTTAACGCTCAACGGTCGTTAAATAAATGATATCGTTGATATATTTTCAATATAGACCATATTAAGCCTTTATATTTTGCCAAGTGACATTATACTGCAAATTCAACAATTTCCAAATATTTTGGTATTAAAATATTATTTTATTTATTTATTATTAATTAAAAATTCAAAATAATTAAATATCCATTACTTAAATTCAACTTCCATTTTAAATAAATAAAATAATTTAAATAATTGGTCAGAAAATATGGGTCGTTACACTGTTAAGATTAACTTCTGATAATATCAAAGCACAAGATCCTCGAATAAAAATATAAAGATTTCAGCTCCGAGGACCATTGGATCATTGTCAATATGAGAATTACTTATGACACTATTAATCACGCTCCATGAAGTTTTCTCACTTTGGGTCTGCCCTATACGTTGTTCTCTAATCTGTATTTATGTATTGACATTAATATCTCATATATTTTAATGATCAATGAGATATGATCATCAATTAATCAACATACTAGTCTCAAAATTTCATTGTTGTCCTATTTACAACAAAACTTGGCTTGGGACTTTTAAGAATCACAATACTAATCATATTATATAATCTTATGTTCAAGTCACTTACTTGAAACTATATATAATTATGTATTATTATTCTAAGGATTTATATTATGTTAATATTCATATTATGTAGTAAATACAAGATAATATAATCATTTATTCAAAATAAAACATACCACTAATAATGTTATTTAATTACAACAAATAAATTGCCTCTAGGGCATAAACTCTAACTCCTGCGAACTAGGCGACCTTGCTTTGAAGCGTGTCTTCCCTGGCCTTGTCCATATAGGCCTAATGTAGGAAGGACCTTACGTTATTCAACATAAACATGAAAATGGAGATTTTAGGTTGACGATTGTTGATGATGAACTGCTCCCAAGAGCATGGAATGACGAGCATATGCAGCATTACTTCACTTAAACTTCTATTTCTTATCGCTTTGTAAATAGCAATTTGCTTTCAGACAGGGCAATAAAGCGCGACTCACCCAACCTCTGTTGTGTTATGAATAAAACCTCTTTCCTTGATAACTATGTATAATTATATGACTAAGTGATGTGATTTGATAATCTTATGCTGACACATGGATAACGATGCGATTGATCCACCAGTGACGTTCACTTGCTCACGATTCGACAAGCGTACTCAATTCTCAGATCAGAGTTAACCAAATTCGAGCATAATTCAAATGCTTGATAGGTAATCCTTATCCTAAGACTAGGATGAAGGAACGACACCAAAATGAATGTGATATGATCATTCGAATATTTAACTCTAACTCACTATGACTTGAGAAATAGCATAAATAACGGGTTAGCGTGAATGACGTGCTATGACTTAAGACCACTTACCCTATGACTCTAACATAATCAATGATAGGAGAGTAAAAAAACTTAAGGACTGGACGTCCAATTCTGTAATTTAGCCTTACCGGAGCTAGGGGTATAAGTGTAGACTTAGAAATTAACTTCAAATACACTCCAGACACAATGCATGACTCATGGTTAATTTGAAGCATACACACCGCTTCCGGAGCAACACATAAATGTAATATGACATAATCGTAAATACGTTATATGGAAAATAGAAAAGACTTAGCAATTTTTTCAAAAAAATGACTATTTTTATCTACACATGCAGGTTTATGAAAGCATTAAGAAAAAAATTCGAGGGTTACACTTGCACAAAAATTCGGCCAACAAAACAAAAAAGGATTCGTAACTGCAGGCATCTCTACATATCCTTGGGAGGATCGTCATTTCTTTGATTTATCCAATTCAGATTCCTTGAAGAAGCCGAGCTTTGAGGCCTATATCTATGAGACCACTCGCCACCTTTCTCCGGCTTGTTTAGTTTCTTTTTGATCCTTGGCTTCCTGTCAGATGACGACTTCACTTCCCCAACTGAATCTTTCAGCTAAGACTTCAGATTTAGGGCTACCAACTAGAAAAGGAGAAAGTATTTGTAAGGGATCTGGAGCAGTAATGTCTAACTCTACTTTTATGGATAAGAGGTTTCCTTACTACTGTGCCTTTAAATCTCCCATGTTCGTATTGCCTATCTTCCCAGACTCTCCCATGTATATGACACCCTCCTCGACATAAACTTGGAACCCCTAACTATCCAAACCTTTCAAAGTGTCAATCATTTCTTCTTATTTCTCTAGACCTTCGGCATGGGAACCTAAGGCTTTTTGAAGTGCATGGACTGTGCTCTGGGAGATGTCCTAACTTGTTATGTACCTGCAACAAGAAGAGTAATAACCTTTAGTCCCAATGGAGTTATGGGCGTCTAGATTGCTACCTTCATAGCTCGCCAATATGCAATGAGAACTCTTTCAAAATGCGGAGAAGTCAAAGATATAACTTCCACATAATCTCCGCCTGTGAGTCCAGGACTCTCGGGCACTTCAGTAATTGGAGGTAGAGGCATAGAAATCTTTGGAGCAGGAAAATCATGATCATAGCCCTCAATGGTCTCTGATTCATAGGAAGTGAAGAAAGACTCAGAGCCTCCATCAATAATAAACTTCCCTTTGACTTGAATCCTTGATGCATCCTCTACCTCTTTTTGCAATATCCTTCCCTCCTCATGAATTTTATGCTCGTTGTCCTACAAGAATCGTTTCATAAGCATTGCCTCATCCACTGCGTCATCCTCTGAGGCACGCCTCTCCTCCTCAATGATCTCCCTCCAAGCGTCGGTTAAAATTTGAGGGTAATCCTCAACCTAAGACAAGTCACAATACTTGAGGACTCAAACAAACAGGCTTATGATAAGAGGCTCGAACTCTTCTTCTACTTTCTTGGTGTCGTCCAAGTGGCTTCTCAACTCTTGTAAATCTATATTTGTTTACGGGAAAAATTGTCGCACGCTAACACCTAGCGTGTATGTGTGAACAATTATCCAAATAAGAAGTAAAGTAAATAAATGCGAGGAGACACAACTTTTATAGTGGTTCGGCACTAACACCTACATCCACTTTATAATCATCATTCATCATATCTTTTGTCGATTACAAAGTTGTACAAGTTCGGAAAATAGCTAAGTTCAAAGCATTACAATAGAATACAATAACAAAATATATGTTTTTTCTACACTTTGACTGAGTTGCCCTTCTTCTTCTTCGTTAAGAAGCGTTGTCTTGGTCAACAATGTCCAATTTTAGTATTCACGTCCATGAAGTTCAAAAGTAGCATGATAACCCTTACTAATGTTCAAGTGTTGAGGGAAAACAAGCGTGTCATCTTTTAATTATCCTTCCTCCTCTTCCTTGAGATGATATGAATTGGTCAACTATGAGCAAAACAAGCTTTAATATCCAAGAGGTCTAGATATGGTGTAATATGCTTGCTAGTGTCCAACAAGCTATGGAATATGTATGCACCTCCTTTCAACTATTCATACCATGTCCAATGACCATGGAGGAGGTGTTGGAAGCCATTAATGAGTGTTTGGAGCTCTCAAGGTCCAAATTCCAAAGGAGTAGGATCCAATTGAAGGCCAAGGCTTGGGGTATTTATCAGAGGAAGGTTAGGTGGGAGTAGGTGTGCAGCGGGGCCAATATAAGCTAATTTTCGCACCCCATAAAACAGCCAATATCAGGAAATTCGCACGTCCGAGGGGAAGTGCCGAATTTCGCACCTCCTGGAAGGGTGCGAAATTCGTACCCCACCCGGGGGGTGCAGTATTTCGCACCTCCCGGGGGGGGTGCGGAACTTCGCACCTCCCGGGGAAATGTGAAATTTGCACCCCACCACTTGGGGGAGGGGGTGGAATTTGATGGAGGAGGGGACCGGAATCGCGATGTCGAGGGAGTCGAAGTTACTGAATGAGAAGTGAGGGAATCTGCTATTTTGCTTGTCCGAAGCGAAGGAATCTGAGCTTTCGTCATGGAGAAAATTGGATGAATCGGGCGATGCCCCCTGGTTCGACCTAACTGACTAGGTCGATCGCCGCCGGGACTGTGGGGCTCCGGATCCCCATAGGCACTGCACCCGGACCTGCTTGACGGCTCGCCTTCGACTCGGATGACGGTTAGATTAAGAGTTATACTGCAAAGCCTTGAAGCAGGCGTTCTTGGGCCAAAAAGATATCATCTGATAGGAGTCTTAGGCCTTCTTTTATTTGTGACACGACTTTGACCGAGTCGCTTTGTGTTTCCCGACATTGTTTCCCATGCTTGAGCACGTTGCTGGCCAGATAACTAACGTGTGATAGCTTCGACAAAAAAGCATGTCAACAATATTGTACTGTATCTTAGAGTTAGAAGCAGATTCCACTGTAGTATGCACAATCTCCTTTGCCTTCTTAGCCCTTGCCTCAGCCTCGGCCAGCTTGGCCCTTAGCCCATCATTCTCCTTCTTAAGGGTGCACTTATCCACTTGTAGATTGCTACATTTGAGTTTCAAGTTAGTATTCTCTTGAGAGACGTCTTTGCACTCATTCTCGATGAACTTTATTCTCAAGATTTAGGCGTCAGTTATTTATAAAAACAAACTTTAAAATCAAGATATAGTTGTTTTTACTTCTAAACATCTGCCTTCGTAATGCTTAGCTTAGCCTTTGCCTCTTCAATCTTCTTATTCACCATAACTAGGGTATTTTTGTCACATTCCAATACCTGATTCATGTTGGCATATCAAGCTCCAAGCCCCTTATAATTTCCTATTATTTCGAGGGATATTCACAAGTGTTTTTTATTTCCCACGTATCTCCTCAATCTCCTTTTTATGTCCCTCTTCAATATTATCAGGCACAGGATGAAGAGTAGTAAGGAAGTGAATGTGTCCAAAGTAATATTGCAGAAATTGGGATTCCGGGATTTTCTTCTTCTCCTCAATGGAAGGCTCAACCAAAATAGGGTCAATGACTTAAATAACTTTGGGATTTTTCTTACTGGGGAACACAATTGGCCTTTCCTTGCCTTTGTCCTTAGACTATGAATACTTTTTCAGATGAGGTTCCTTCGGTTGAGTTTCCTTCAAAGGGATCAAGGCTTTGACAACAGACTTTTCACCTTCATATGAATCTTTTTAACTTTCAAATTTGTCGGTGTTACGATGGACCGAAGACTGAGATTGAGCGTGATATTTCTGATATTGATGATGTCTCTCTTCTCGCTCTCTTTTTGTCGCTCCTCTCTATTCTCTTGGCACTCCCACTCCTGGTTAGAGTGATACTTCGACGGGATTCCATTCCTGGTACACTACAGGTAAATCACCCGTAATCATATGACATTATCATTGTACTTGCAAATAAGCATAAGCTTGTGTCAGCACTAGGAAATCATACAGTGAACTGGTGTTGTGACGTGTAGTGCATGTGTTGTGTGCATCCTAGTGATCACCCTGACAGATTTGACGATGGCATCTTGTTTGTTGGCATAATTTCCCCGACTTTGGTGGAAATGTTCCCTTAGAGGTAAAGAAGAAAGTCTGGGGATTTAGATCTGCAAAAGTATATTGCTCAGGGGGCAATTCCAAATCCCCTGAACCCTTAAAAGGGTCACCTGTACTGACGAAATCAGCGTCATGGGTTGAGACTTAATTTGTGGAGTATGTTTCAACGTGGACTTCTCAACCACCTCTTTCTCATCAACTAGAGTCACGCTCGCCCTATCTTTCTTGGGAATGGAAACGTAACTCGTATCGACACCCGCTCCTTCAGTGGCACCCCAACATAGGCTTTTCCATGGTGTTCATTGATCATAGGTCCCCCGACTGGGGGAACGACTACCTGAGTGCCATGCCCCAACCCCTGACTGGGGCACCACCTAAGCCAGAACTTCTATAAAGGCTCAATATATTACAACGATGTAGGAATTCATCACTAATGCATCTATACACCTGTCTCTACTCCTCTCGTCGGCTCGTAAGGCAGTCAATCTTGATATACACACATCTCCATGGGGTCTATCTATTGTCCCCGCCAAGTGAAAACACAAAGTTTCTAGATGAAGTAAAAGCTAGTCGGAAGCAAAAAACTTCCGTGAGTACTTACTGCTTTCCAGCCAACGCCTGGTGAAACTTCTTGATGAGGGACGTAAAACCAATCTGATTTTGCGCCAATCAGTTTGTTCCACCCATCCAAATGATGCGACTATTCACTGAGTCCATTTGTGGTGCTTGAAATTTAAAAAAGAACCACACATCATCGATGGTCGGGCTCCAAGTGAAGGTGCTCAGAGTAAAAAATGTGGAGAGAAGAAGGCGCGCATAAGCTATGGGATGCTGCCCAATCGATGCCAACCTCATCAGCAAAAGAATCATACAAACGAACGAGCTGAAAGGAGGAGCACAGCCGAGCATACACATATGGCGAAAGTATGACGTGTACCCATACGAAGAGTAATGGTGTGATTCGAAGACAGCAAGCACTCGGACTTGATTGAATGTTTAGCACAAAGCCTTTTAACTTGGGCTTGTCCATTGCCGTAGGCCAGTAAGCAGTAGGATTATCGAGAAGGACGGCTCCGGGAAGAGTGTCTACAGTAGGAACGGCTCCTACAAAACCGGCTTCTTCAACAGTCACTTGTTTCCCTTCCTTAGACCTAACTACAAATGAATCGCCGTGAGCGTAGACCCAATATTGGGATCCTTCGTTGTTGGAATCGATAATAGAGTTAGACTCTATGCCCGGATCTTTATAAGTTGTCTCTTTCTTGGATCTGACCTCAGAAGCTCTCATGGAATATCAATGACTCATTGTAGTTGTAGTACTAAAAAACATCTCTAGCTAGAGTGAGTAGCTTGTATCCTTATGTGTGAATTAGTGTGATGTATGTAGTGTAATGTGAAGACTTATGCATTAGCACATACAAAATATTCGTGATGTGCTCAATCGATCATCGTTCCCAACGGTCTAATCAAGCTTTGATTGTAGGCAATCGCATGTCAATATTTAATGGAAGATGATACCATATTGTTTGGGCGGTCTATATTCATATGCTCTAAACCTAAATGTCTGTGTGATCAGATATGCTCTAATCCTAAATGTCCAGTAGTTTGCTCGTTCAATTAGTTCAAGTTTTCAGGTTATGCGTAGAATGGGAACGGCTTCATCTCCATGAATATTCAAGTCATAGAATGTCCATGATTGAGTGATGATTGTAGTAAGCAATTCCGGTTCGATGCATGCTCGGGTCGACCAAGGATGGTGCAGTCAATATGGGGTTGGTCAGATCCTAATTGGCGTACCTATCCTACTGAACCCACCCAAGTGTCGAACCACATATTTCCCCTTCAACACTTACTTTCTCCATCTTCTCTCCTCCGTAAGTTACTCCACCGAGCCAATACAAAGAAAAATCTCTGCAATCCAATTCTCTTTCTCCCTTCAATCTATTTGCCTTGCCTCCTTCACCCAAAAACACATCCTAGATTTAACCTAAAGCTTCAAACCAACTCTATCACCACTACGAGTCGGATCATATACCATCTCATCTCACTGCCTAGACTTCATCCACCTCTTTCACTACCTCACTCGAAGACATCTTCATCCCCCTTGGGTTTGACCATGACTTGACCACGACCAGTAAAACATTAAAAATCAAAATCGATTTCAAATCTTAACTAGTTTGAGAGGTTGGAGTTAATGACGAGCGGTGGTGGTTTGCGAAGATGAAGGCGAAGTCGATTAGTTCTGGGAAGAAGAAAATCTAAGGGGTTGTTGCAAAAGCTCGGTTCAGTGTAAGTGTAGAAAAAGAGAAGGAAGAGGAGTGGGTCAACTTTAAATAGGGGAGGATATGGGATTATTCGTCTCCCAAGATTTGACAAGCACCAATGTCGAGTCAGCCTGGTGGTACCAACCCAAGCAGACATCCAGTTTGACCGTGCCGAACTGAAATGATTCACCTCTAATCAGCCATACTGAACAATGTGTAAAAAAGAGAGAAGAAAATAAGGGAACTCTGATGTTCTTCTGGATTGGCCAATAGCTTTACGTGTCAACTCACGTGCAAAAATTGACTTGACTCATCATCACGCTCGACTTGCACAGAGAACGATGTCGTGCGATAGTGAACTGCATGTTTAAAATTACACGTAGGAGCCGATGGCTCGACACATGTGATCGAATGACAAGTGTTCTCGACGTAGTTTGGGTAGTTACCTATGGCTATTAGAATTCTTAGCCAAAAGATTCCAGTTTGACAAATAAATTCGGAGACAACCAGAAGCTCGCTTGGCTTCATATGTAGACGAAAAGATTCAAGCGTCGCGACTATCCAAAAGGACATGGCATTTCCTTATTGTTGTCTCCGCGGAAATGACTATACCGATAAGAGTTTGCAGTTCAACTCGTTCAAAGCACCATATACGACGCACCGCACTTTGTGGAGGGGGTAACATGTTGTCCATCCTTTTGACAAGGTCGTCACATATCTAATATCTTGAAGTCAGACCACACAAGAGTTAAGCTCAACCACCCTTCAGTCCTGGATGCTCAAAAGGAGACCAGCTTGTGTCGGTACAATTTTGGTTCGATTATCCTTATATTCCACATTGTTGCAATTCGATATTCAAAATCAAGCAATTGGAGTATCTTCTATTGGGTCGCCCTTCACTTAGCTCGGCACTCTTGGTTCAGCTTCTTCAACTTAGCCAGATGGAAGGCCATCATCGATAAGACCACTGAGTTTAGCATGACGTATACCAACTCAGTGCATGCCGACCCAAACCTAGCAACATGACTGACATGGCCACAACCACCACTACTTTAGTACTTGATTTCCACTACTTCAACTATTGCAACTGCGGTGCCATGCCGACTCAGATATGAATTCTTCTATAAATACCCATCTGGAAGACACTTACAAGACTTCTTCTTCCAGTTTTTACACTCTTAATTTAATGTAATTTTCTGTACTCTGGATTCATATAATCCTACCCCCTGTAATCATCGTACTAGTACAAAAATTAGTGATAATTGTGAAGTGGACGTAAGAATATTCAAGCCGAACCACTATATATCTTTATCTCCTTGTTTTACATTTATTTTCTACTGCTTAATTTTTGGAACAAACACATATGTACCTCAAATTCAACTTCAAATCAGCATACAAAATAAACCGGACGTCTAAACATATAGGATAAAATATTGTTGGGACCTCTGTGTCGATACAAACAGAATAACATATTAAAAACTGGTATTACAATGTTCGCTTGAAAATTCATTATTTATGCTATATAGGTTGTCGTCACCATAAATCAATTTATTCAGTGAAACGAATGTCGTTGACTGCATTATAATCCTCTAAATCAATTTCATATAAGGCGTTTACATTTTAAAAGTCAATATTTCAATGTAAATTTTATATACCGGTTTAACGTCTAATTCCAAAACAGATCAATTTTGAGTTAAATGATTGTTTTGATTTATTAAATTCAAATTAAACGTACGTGTTCTAAATTTATATTCAAAAATAAAATTATAAATTTCTCATAATTTATATTTGTAATTAAAAAGCAGTAAACGCTATGCTCGACTCATCTGATTTGTCAATGATTCATATGACAACCGTATTCAGAAATAAAAACATTTAAAATCTAGAAAATGATATGGATATGTTATTTAGATACCAATTTATTTACGTGAACTTGTATCAAAATCAAAGTTATCTTTTTTATAAATCAAAGTTATCAATTTATAAATCCATAAAAGATCAGTAATGGTAAGCAAAGGTATCAAACCTTATAATCCAATACTCATAAACACGTCAGACGAGAATCGGAACTTCCTTGACAAAAGGATTGAGATAAAGGCAACGTATTAACTGGTAAAACTCACTTAATGATCGGATGACCACGTCATGCTGACTGATATCCATCTAAACTTCCCTGATAGGACCATTTTGCCCCTTCTCCATCTTCATTCCCGCTTCGTCTTCTGAGTCCTCTTTTGCCACGTAAATTTTCCCTTCCGCCGTATTTATGCATTTCTCTTCCTTCTTTCTCCTCAATCTATTCTAGGGTTTTACTTCACTCGTTCTGCTTACACAATGACCATCGCCATTGAGCCATCCCAAAACGGTGCGTTTTTCATACTTCCTTCTGATTTTTTTTTCTTTAATCCTCCTTTTCATTTAACATTGTTTATTTCCGTGATTTCAGAACAATGGGCTGATGCCAAAAAGTTGACTAACGAGGGCGACCTCGTTTTGGATGGAGGATTCGTGGTTCCAGGCGCCAATGCCTTCGGCCAAACCTTCAGAGATTATGACGCCGATTCAGAAAGAAAGGACTTAGTCGAAGAAAATTACAGGCTCAATCACATTCATCAAACTGTCAATTTCGTAAGACCCCCCAGGCTAATTTACTAATTTTGAATTAGTACAAACAGTATATAGTTGATACGCTAAATACTAATGATTAGGTGAAGAAAATGAGGGAGCATTATGGAAAGCTGAACAGAACGGAAATGAGCATATGGGAATGCATCGAGCTACTCAACGAGTTCGTGGACGAAAGCGATCCGGATCTGGACGAACCTCAGATAGAGCATTTGTTGCAGACGGCTGAGGCTATCAGGAGAGATTATCCGGATGAGGACTGGTTGCATTTGACCGGACTGATCCATGACCTTGGTAAGGTTCTTTTTGATGAGAAGTTCGGAGCGCTTCCACAATGGGCTGTTGTGGGGGACACCTTTCCTGTAGGATGTGCTTTTGATCCTTCTAACGTGCACTATAAGTATTTTGAGGGCAATGAAGATTGTAATAATCCTGAATATAGTACTAAAAATGGGATGTATACCGAAGGATGTGGGCTAGAAAACGTGCTTATGTCTTGGGGACATGATGATTATATGTATTTGGTAAGAAAACCTGGAGGTTTATAAAGTACTTCTGAATGCAAGCACTTGTTTTTGAACTTTTTAGCTTTTACATATGCAGGTGGCTAAAGAGAACAAGACTACACTGCCTTCAGCTGGGCTTTTCATTATAAGGTATCATTCTTTTTATCCTTTGCATAGACATGGAGCATATCAGCATTTGATGAACGACGAGGATAAAGAGAACTTGAAGTGGCTGCATGTATTCAATAAATATGATCTCTATAGCAAAAGCAAGGTTAAAGTTGACGTGGAGAAGGTGAAGCCTTACTATCTCTCCCTCATCCAAAAGGTAATTTTTTTTAAAAAAAAATATTTTTTGGTATATATGAAATTCTTTTTTCAATAATACCATTTAATTAATTCGTGCATTCTAATCGATTGCAGTATTTTCCTGAGAAGTTGAAGTGGTGAATCTTGATTCATGAATGGCATGTGATGGCAAGTTGATTTTTCTCTCACACAAAAAGCTCCAGTACAAAGTCATTCAGATTATGTTATCTTGTTTAAAACTTGTTTTTTTTCTTTTTTTTCATGGTCCATGGTATGGTTGTATGGGGTGAAGCGTTAAGTTGGATCATTTTTCAGTTAGATATTTCATTTTGCATCATGAAATAATGCATATGATATGAAGTATTTTATATGTTTGTTAGTCTACTTGTAAGTTTGTAAGTTTGAATGCATTTCAAAAACCAATAATATTAGTTGTGATTTTATGAGTGCCAGATGTTAGAATGCATCTGCCTTGTATGAATATGATAAAATAAGCATAAAATATAGCATGATAATATAAAATATATCACAAGATAACAAATTTATAAAATAAATGTACTATTGACTTAATGACTTTGTATATACAGCATAATCTGAACGGAATATCTATATTTAGAAAACATACATTTAAAATGATGTAAATTTGTATTATTATACTCTATTTTTATTAAAAAAAAGTTGTATTTGTAGGATCCAAGTACTGTTACCTAATATACACATTGATCAGTATATGCTAAGGCCTGTGGAGCAGTACACTCAAATCCGACTCACCGTTAACAAATCTTTTCTCTATTAATTCTTCTTCAAGCATCATTTGCCGTGTTATGTGCAACACTATTTCGTCTATTAAATGATATGCCGTATTCATTCTTCAAATTTTCAGTTTCAAACTTCACCGCAACCTTATCAAAGCATCATCGTCCTCGATTTCTTGGTCCAAAAACCCAAATCGATTCAGTCAAATAAATTATTTACAATAACATGGTGGCTTCTTAACAGGTGCATATGGCATAGTGCATAGTGCATATGGCACTATCCACAGCCTAAGAGGTGAATGCAAGGATTTTATCTATTGAAGTGGAATACTGGAATAGTTATTTCTGATGTTGATGGAACAATTGCCAAGATCCAAAAGCAACAGACTGTTAAAATAGAAGTAAACAAATAAATAGACAATCATTTATTTAATAAATTCTATGATTTTGCCTAATATCTACGATTTTCTTCTATAGACCAATTTAGTCATTCTGTGATTCTATGCAATTCCACTGCAATAACAAAGGTCATATACTTCTCTAATCCACATTATAGATTAGAACACTATCGAATTTCAAACACTTTCCTTGGAGTATCGTTTTTATCGGTACTCCATGTCCTGACATTTGCTTTACTACCTTTTATCTCTTGTATAAAACAATACAATGGCTTCTCCTCACCCACGAGGCTCCGATCCACCCCGCTCATACATGTATTTCCTTATAATTTTTACATAATTTCTAGTGCTTCGTATACCTGAACTTTCTTGAACAATTAAATATCCTGTTATACTTAGGATACATGGATAGGTGTATGATAACTGATGTAAGGTGGTAAGTAGTTGGCGTTTGTATTCGGTAAATTCCTTTACCATCAACTTGATAAAATAATTGTATTACTCTTTGTAAGCTGACCATCAACTGCATTCAAAGTCTTCTACATTCAGCTCACAAACTTCTACTCAGGCAGCCCAGAATCAATATCCATCAACTTGATAAAATAATTATCCATGGTTTGAACAAATATATTGCATCCATCTCCAAGTTATACCACAATTTTCTTGACAGTTTTGCACATACAAAATTTGTAGTTATGTTTTACTCCACCTATGTTTGAAATGAATTTTAGTATAATTCTAAAAGCTGATTATTTGGTTGGAATAGCCTCCTAAATATGGATTATATGTTGTATGTGTATGCTACAAAATCGATTCTATATGAAATATGCTTCTACAAAGTGTATATTGGGCATAAAAAAATACTACAGCTAGAGATAAATAGGAAGTTAAACTTGACTGTTTATTAATGTTCATATATGACATGCTAATACAATCATCTATGCTATTTAAACTTTAATTCATGTGTGTGTGTTTTTTTTTTTTTTTTTTTTCTTAAATTTGCCTTTTGTTCATGTTTGGATGGGATGAGAAATGGTTTGTTGAACTATTTGCATGATTGCACCCTGCTCCAAATAAAGTAAGGCTAGGTAACCTAGAAGAGATGCAAATTCTTACCAACCGCAGCATGTAATTTTTTTTTCCATTTTTTCCTTTTATCTGTTTATATGACTATCATTGTGAAAAAAGTATAAACAAACAAATTAAAGGGTGGGAACAAATGCCAAAACAAAGCAGCCAAGTTAGTACAGTTAAACAAAATTCAAGGTGGTAGTCAAAATTGAACAGTGCCAAGTATTGAAGTGATAACAGGGCCATGCAAACAAAATCTTCTTCTTCTTTTTTGTTTTTGTTTTTTAAATACGGTGATATATGTGTGTATGTATCAGGTAACACGGTAGCACCATAGCAATATAAACAGATCGGCACTAGCAGCTCTTGGACTAGCGTCAAGCCATAGATTTTTTTTTTTTAATGTGGTTTCCTTGGTCTTCTTTCAACTAATTTAACCCAAAAAAAAAAAAAAAAAAAAAAAAAAACTTTTTTAAAGGTACATTTCTAGTGGGTACAGCTTTACTCAGAATTTGAGGGAACGCATGAACACCGGACATGGTGGCATGCAACGGAACCAAGGAAGGAGCTATAAATGTAGTGCATTTTATATGTAACTTACATTTACATCATTATTTTCATTTTTCTTTCTCTATTCTACCGTTTTCTTACCTCAATCAATAATCTATATTTAGTTTTACGGAAATATTAGTATCATACCCAAGACTCTTATGGCTAAAAAGGTGACCTTGGCTTAAATTTCACACCTAGTAAAAGTCCAAGGTTTCATTCTCCTATTTTAGTTTATTATGCAAACACCAGGTAAAACAGATAGATTAGTAAAAGCAGCGAGTGACTTGCGACAAAGGCAGGCAGAAATGGCTAGGCACTCTTATGCATTCAATGCATTGCCCATTTAGTCCTTATCCATCATATTACATCACCAAAAGGCAGAAACCATTGGAAGTTACGTTGAAATATGAATCATGTTTCGTAACGTCTTCCAACGGCATTTTGAATCGGATTCCAACGGTTAGGATGGACACCTGGAACATCTCAATGACCAAATTATCATCTGCAGCCATTTCTTAAGTATCGGAATTTACTGTCGGAAGACGCTGGAATGAGGTACCCAATAAGCAGTCCGTAGCCGTTACAAACCGTCGAAAATTTGAATTTTTTTTTTCAAATCAGTTGTCTTTCATCCACCACACGTCCATCAATAAACATAATAGCTTCGTTTGAAACATATATATACATAAACGATAATCAAATATATAGTCAAACACAATATTTAATCAAAACCATGCACAAACATTCCAATATACATAATATAATGCAAAATGTCAACTACAATCATCTCAAAACATCATCCAACATCCAATAACTCTACAAACAAACCAAAATCCACATAAAACGATATATAATCCATCAAAATGTATCAATGACATCTTCACCCACTTGAATCGTATATATACGTATAAAAAATCAAAGCAAAACACGTCTTTCATCTCCTCCAGAACCACCTGGCAAAGTGAACAAACAGAAATGCTCCATATACTCTACCAAACATAGGTTAGCTGCTCTACCTGCATATCACGATGACGATTATGCTCCTGCAGTCCGGTGATCTGGGCTTGTAGCTCTTCAATTTTCACTTTGCCTTAAGCCCTCCGATACGCTTTCTGGGATGTCTTAGCCTACAATTTTTTTATAATTCCTCCAACACCATAAATGTAATTTACATTATTTTAATTGAAAAATAAGTAATAATTGAATTCAGTTTATATTCTGAAAATTATCGCTTGCTTCCCAAATCCATAGCACCTGCTGCGGGGTGGTGGATCCATGATAGACTCAAAAATAGTGTTTTCCTCATTAGTAGTCAAATCATCCCGTCCTGTGTCATCCAACAGTGGTGCTCACGCTTGCTGGAACTTTTGCTATGATGCAAAATAAAATAAAATTTTATACAACATTATTTTAATTTTTTATAATTAATCAATTAAACTAATCATTTTTAAGTAAACTAATCATTATAAATAATAAAAAGTTGGAATGGTCATTGGTATAAATAACACTGATTGAAATATCTATAAACGTGTACTAAATTAATGTATAACTTAATTGTTTTATACTTACACATGCGACAGTCGCTTTATCGTCTTGCTTCCAGGAGCATACGTTGTTGGAGAATGGAGTTTTGATGACAACAACCTTATTTCAATATTAGTTGATTATAAAATATATACTGACATCTCTATCTAGAATATATATATATATATATATATATATATATATATATATATATATATGTATGTATGTATGCACACACACACACATATGCAAGATTTATATACAGGAAATATTACTGAAGACTGTACAGTTTAAAAATGTTAGAGATTCAGAATTCAGAGATATTTCAAGACTTATGAGTATTCAAGATTTCAAGACTCATGAGTATTCAAGATTTCAAGAGTTCAAGATAAATTTAAATCATTAAATGATATTATTTTTCAAACTTCATTATTTTAAATCCAAACTTTCCTGAAGTCCGTTATAAATATAAATACGATAGTTTTGAAAAGGAAACCTCGTTAAAACATTTCTCAGACTCCCTAACCAAACTTCTCTTCTCCCCGTTACTAATCACTTTTAAATTAAAACTTGAACACGCCGTAATTACTTGAATTTTTTTTCAAAACAATTTCTTTCCTTTACAAATATTTATCTTAATGACTTAAACTTTGTTTCCATCAAAAATCAGATATCCAATTCAAACTTTTATTTTTTGCTATTATTTATATTAATAAAATATTCATTAAATCGTTTTATTGAATGGAGACTTAACCAACAAGTCAATAATCACCCTTTTTGGCCATATTTAACAAGGGTAATCACATACCACATTATCAACAACCAATATAACATTCAATCACAACAATATAGGGTGTCATGAACTTAACAGGGTGTTTACACAACAATTAATCACTATTTACATCAATGAGGTGTATTTCAACCATCCATATTCAACCAATCTTATCATTCAATACCTAATGGTGTTCATATCAATATCCAATAACCAATACTTAGTTAATTTCTTTCCAATGACCATTTAAGGTTCAAATCAATTCCAATGTCCACATCACCAGTTCTAAGTGTCATATAATCAAGTCACTACATGAATTCCACTTAAAAATCGTATCTTTTTTATACCAAACATTATCAAACAATACCGTGAACCCAGATTATGCACCTTAGGTCATTGACCAACTCAAACCAGTTCATACAATCAATTTTTTAACTACCCCTTTTTCTTTTTAAATTTCTCACCTAGTATTCCACTCCTCCTTACTTTAATCCTAGGACGTCTTAGCGATCCCGGAAAATTTTTCAACCTCCCGGCGTTATAGGAATTTTCTGAAAAATAAATGGATGGTGGTTCAACGGTATAGGGTTTTATAAAATAACGGGGAAATAAACGGATATAGTTTTAGTTCGAGGAGCTAACGGGTCGGGTTTTGGGTGCAATAGGATTCAGGTTTTAGAGGTGGGGCTAGCGAGTTGGGGTACTTGGTTGGTGGCAGGTCTGATGGGTCCCACGACTGTGGTAGGACGCTGAGGTGGTTCGGGTTGGTAGTAAAAAGGGGAGGGGTATAGGTTTTATGGTTTTTGAAGAGGGTTTGGGCTTTTGGGTGAGGTGAGGGCGCATGGAAAGGGGGTGGCTGGAGGAGTTTGCCGACGTAGGGGAGAGTGGTCGAACGACGGTGGCCTAAGGGGGAGCTCATGGGTGGAGCAAGGAAGAGAGGTGGAGAGGAAAAGCAAAAGAAAAGAGGAAGCAAAGTGAAGAAAGGGAGAGGAAGCCTTATGCTTATAGGCTAAGGGAAGGGGGTAAATACAATTGTGTGTGTATTTTGTAAAGCGTAGGGAAGATGGTGTGGAGTGCAAGCTAAGGAGGTTAGGATAATTAGCTCATAAAGGGTTTAAACACATTTTTTATATGTTCATCCATTTAACTTATTAACTAGCATTACGCCATAGATGGACTACTGCAACAAAGGTGTTGCTAGCTACAATGTAATGATAGCTATGTTTATTTTTGTTTATTACAACACCCGCTTCAAGATGTTAACATAGATATCAACACTATGTTGCAGTAACTCTAGATATATTCTATTTAAAAAAAATTACACCTTAGTGATCAACACCATTAGTTAAAACAAAATCTCAACCATCCATCCACTATCTGCTACTTTTCCTCTATTTCCCGCTAACATTTTCATTCATGCACTTCCTTTTCATTTCGTTCTCCCCTAAATCACCAATTCTAGATCTAAATTTTCAAAGCTTTTAAGGTTCTTTGGAGAATTAAAATGGTTCTGTGACTTCAGTTCAACCGCTTTCTCCTCAATCTGTGTTCTCCTCAGTCTGCCACTTCTAATCACTATGTCTTTTCTGAAGCAAAAAATTAAGGTTTTTGCTTGTCACAACCTCTGTCCTTCAGCTTCAAATTCGATCTGCATTTATCAACCTCTTTGCCTCTGCCTTGTTCCAAACCAAGTATATTTCATCTTTTTCGAATCTTAGATTATAAATACTTGTTATCGTTCTAGCATCACCTCCGCATTTCTTGGATTTTACATTAAGTAATAGTCAGTTGTGCGTGATAATCATATTCTTTTATTTTCTCTTTGAATGTGGAGTTGCATATATGTTTTTAACATCTATGACACTGATTCTAACCACAAATTGTGGAAGTTTGAGGTTTAAATCGAAATTGGATTTAAATCATGAATTACATCATATTTTAATGATTTTATATCATTGTGTGCTACAAAGTTTGCCCTATGTTATGCTATGAAGTATTTAGTTTTGTGTATCGTTAGTTCTTATCCCACAACAGCAGTTTATATGTTTCAAATTGATTTTGTTGCATGAATGACTTTACATTTAAACATAAAGCTTAATTTTCTCTTTTGCTTATCTTCTTCTTTTTGTAGATTCAAATAAGCATCTGGACTTTTAATCTCGGCATGAATCATAAGATTGTTCCCAGCTACAATTTTAGTTTGGTTATGAATTCAAGTTTATTCTTGACTGTCTGTGGAATAGAACACATAAATAATCAGAATTTCGATGTGTAGGTGTTATCTCTAGAACTAAATTTGGCCACAGCACGTACATATATTTGGAAGAAGGCGGAAAATTTAGTCCTGAACTACGGGGTAATACCAAGTAAATGATTTTTCTTTCTTTACCTCTGGTAAAACAATGCATCTTTCTTTTTAATAAAAGAGCTCTTTACCTCTACAGAGACCGCTTATGGCTATGATGATGTGTTCGACAATCCCTTAATGAGTTGGTCCAGTTACGCCCATACGATGCGGATATGGGTTTTCAATTCTGGATTCTTTGACATTTGACCCATAGCTCCATCGATTATGTTGATGGATCGAGTCGCGGATAGGTTGTCCCATGTGGGATCAGGCTGCGTTTAACGAGGAGCTGGTTTTCCCTTCCATCCTTGGGTATGAAGGGCTTCATGCTTCGAGACGTGCCATGGATATCTATTTGTTTATAAACAGTATGGTTCTTTTTAAGACTGTGAGAAAGGTGTGACGGCAAGGAATTTCGCTCGGTCCGAACCAGTCGCTAAACCGACCCAGACCGTTCGAAAAGCCCTATCGTTTGAGAATACGACAAAATAGAACGCATATAAAAGAACATTTCACTGTATATTACAACCGTGCATCAGATTACAAGAATATACAGAGTATAAAAGAATATTACACAGAAATATCAGAGATTTAAATTACATTTAAATACATCGCAGCGGGAAATAATACAATACACAACTAGAAGAGATATACGGATACAAAGCTTTCCGGATATCATTCCAGCTGTAAACCAGGATCCTGTGAATAAAAATCTGCAAAACCAAAACTACTAGCTGCCCGTGTCAAAATAAGGGCACCCAGAGTTTAGGTTAAAACAATAAACTCCAGGTCAGTCATGTGACTGGTGTGAGAACTAAAACAGTTATTAATCTTTATTTTCAAAGTTAGGTAAATCAAGGGACCACGCCGTATAACACGGAACGGGTTTCCTCCCAAGAATACCAGTGCATAAAACAAACAGCGCAATGCTAAATAAAGAAAAATGAAGCTGTTATAAGACCCAGGTCCTATCACACAATGCAAACGCAAGCCGGGGGATAGGGTTTTCCCTTATAACAGCCAAAGAATGTTTGATACGCTTAAAACAGATCATTTGATACTACTATAAGTGCATAGTGTATAAAACAACTTCAAATCATAAGTATCAATCATAGGCGGCATGAATGTCCCATGCCACTATGTCGCCATATATAGGTTTACAAATAAAACCGCAAAGTCACGTATTTGGAAATTGGGTTTCCAACTATGAACCGAGGCTAGGGGCAAGATCCTCAACCGATTCGAGACAATCTAGCCCATGTCTCAGGATCAGAACGCATCAACCCTTTAGATCGTCAGGGCCGGTCCACCGATGTGGATTATTATGCCTGAACAATACGTCTCTCCGCCCTTTGGGGCGTAAGTCTGGTCCGTCAGCCGACCAGAATGCATTCGGCCGAAACCGATATAACCGAGGCGCCTCGCAACAGCAACAACCACATAAGTCAAACTCGTCAGGGCGTGTAAAACCACTGACGCCACTTCTAGCTAGAAAGAAACGCAAGTCCTCCCTGATGTCCTCTCCCGTTTTTGGTTCATACCGGGTGTGAAACACGCGAAGGAAACGTTACACAAAGCTACGCCACAAAGGCCGTGCTTTGATCATCACCACAAGACTTTGCTTTTCAACAGAAGCCTTGATCATTTGCATCTTAGCATGCCACACAGGCAAACCATCCTATGCAACCGATATCAGTCACACAGAACGAAATCCGATGTCAGACACACAGTCCATTTACAAGTCCGTTCTGGGTCTGAACGAAACCGGAGGCACCTAGTACCCCACATATCCATCGATCTCCAAGTACGTCTGGACGATCACTAACTGTTTCCATCTTCTTGGGTGTACAGCCCAATCAAGATCATCAGTTATCACCCAAACGACGTGAAGACCTCCGGTCTTCGACCATCGTCTTCATCTTCGACTTATCGTCGTATCAGTTATTCAGAATGGGATAAACCCGGTCTTTCCGAATAACTCGCGTATATATTATAAAAGTGTTACACAAACACAACATACGCCTCATTCCAATTCATTAGTCACTAACCGTAAATTAATCAAGAGAATAATTCCCCAAATATTAACCCCGAAGGCCGAAACCAACATCAGATCAATATCCAGAAAACCATTCTACTTAGCTAACCGACAGTTAGTTTCTAAATTTCACATTCAAATCTAATTAAAGATTTAACTATCGCCTGGAGCAAAACTGGTGATACTCCATTCTCGATCTTTTCAATCTAATTAAAGATTCATTAAAACTCCACTTAGTTTTAATCTGTGACTGGGTTAAAGAATCAGTGTCATTTAAAACACGGTTCACGATAAACCCAAAGTCACATCCCATTAATTATCGGGTTAAAGAACAAGTGTTATTTAAAACACTGTTCACGATAAACCCAAAAATCAATATCCATTCAATTCCAATTAAATATTATTTAATTGGTACACTTCATTAAATCTAAATAAAAAGATTTAATCTTTTCTCAACTGGGTTCAAGAACAGTGTTAGTGAAGACACCATTCACGACAAACCCAAATCACATTCATTAATTATCGGGTTAAAGAACAAGTGTTATTTAAAACACTGTTCACGATAAACCCAAAAATCAATATCAATTCAATTCCAATTAAATATTATTTAATTGGTACACTTCATTAAATCTAAATAAAAAGATTTAATCTTTTCTCAACTGGGTTCAAGAACAGTGTTAGTGAAGACACCATTCACGACAAACCCAAATCACATTCGATAATTATCGGGTTAAAGAACAAGTGTTATTTAAAACACTGTTCACGATAAACCCAAAAATCAATATCAATTCGATTCCAATTAAATATCATTTAATTGGTACACTTCATTAAATCTAAATAAAAAGATTTAATCTTTTCTCAACTGGGTTCAAGAACAGTGTTAGTGAAGACACCATTCACGACAAACCCAAATCACATTCGATAATTATCGGGTTAAAGAACAAGTGTTATTTAAAACACTGTTCACGATAAACCCAAAAATCAATATCAATTCAATTCCAATTAAATATCATTTAATTGGTACACTTCATTAAATCTAAATAAAAAGATTTAATCTTTTCTCAACTGGGTTCAAGAACAGTGTTAGTGAAGACACCATTCACGACAAACCCAAATCACATTCGATATTCAATACAAGGCTCTGAATAGAAAATATATCGGCTTATATTCAATATCGAATTCTACGACTAACAAATGTCGTATTGGAAATAACGATACAAATATATATCTTTCAAATTTCCATAACAACACCTGTAATATCACGAATTCCAACATCGAAATATCCCGAAGACAATTTTGATTCAAATCCACTCCAATGCAATCATTGGAAATTTTGGTTATTTTCAAAACCATTTCAAATTCAATTTATTTATTTAAAAGTAAATAGAATTATAATTCTAGTTCAAACTAGTTCATTTCGATAAAAATCTATTTTTATCTTTTCAAATATGGAGTTTTTCATCCCAAATCTTCACAAATCATTTCTTATGATTTTACACAAATTATTGCTATTTTTAATAATTTTATCGAGGCCCGTACAGTCGATTTCCATCAACGGCCATCAAACTGCACTTACAGCGACCTTTTTCGAATTTGATTTGGACATAATTCCAAATCCAACCGTTAGATTTCAAATTTCTAATATTCGTTAGAAAGCTCTTTTCGATACGAACCCAACGGTTCCGGTTTTAGGAGAATCCGACGGTCGGATCTCCCGTAATGTCCGTTTGAAATAAATGGTCGAAATTCGCGAACTGCCGCGGCGCGGCGCGTTCTATTCAGGCCATTATATTATATATATAATATATATATAATATATTTCGTCGATTTCTATTTAAAACGAATTTTATAAATCGTTTTAATTTCATTTCAAAAGCAATTTCAACTTCCATTTCAATTCAAATCAAAATTGAATTCTTCTTTATAAATTCGTTTTAAAATTCATTTCTATTCAATTCAAATTTCAATTCAATTTGAATTCATTTCAATTCAATTCATTTCGAAATCGTTTTCAATTCATTTTGAATTCGTTTTCAATTCAATTCATTTCGAAATCGTTTTCAATTCATTTTGAATTCGTTTTCAATTCAATTCATTTCGAAATCGTTTTCAATTCATTTTGAATTCGTTTTCAATTCAATTCATTTCGAAATCGTTTTCAATTCATTTTGAATTCGTTTTCAATTCAATTCATTTCGAAATCGTTTTCAATTCATTTTGAATTCGTTTTCAATTCAATTCATTTCGAAATCGTTTTCAATTCATTTTGAATTCGTTTTCAATTCAATTCATTTCGAAATATTCGATTTCGAGATTACTTTTCAATATTCATTTTAAAATGAATAAAATCGATATAAATATCGTTTACGTCAAAATGGCGTCAATCTAATCAACACGGCTTCATAAATTTCTATTTTCAAATATTCTATTTCAAATATTTCCTATTATCAAAATATTCTTTATTTTCACGATTGGAATGAGGCCCAATCAATTACCATATAAAGTAAATTATATGGATTTTCATACAACGCATGTATATAATAGCATTGAAAATAATCAACCATCAACCAAAGTGCACTACACTGTATAAGCATCAAATATAGATATTCAACGCTTATAACAGCCTGTCAATCAATCGATCGACATATTTAATCAATCAGGATGAGTGAACTTCAAATTTCATCCTAACACCCGTGTGGGGTTTCAAACAATCAAACACATATTTTATTTGTGCAGTTAGGCGATGTGTAAAATTTATCGACCCAATCAACGTCATTCAAATAGGTGTACATAAACAAACCGTCTGGTTTGTAAATGAATATTTATTTATTCACATTCACGTTAAAAATTATATTTTTAACGATAACACATTTTATTTTAACATATGAATTTCTATTCAGTTCATTCTTTAAATAAAATGCTATTTTTATTTTTCTAACATATTTTAGAAAATTTCGGCGGCATAACGGCACGATACTAGAAACGGGACAAGGCCTAGCCTTATCCCCGGTCTAGTGAAGGCCCACGCCATTCACACATCAATCAAATTCACTTTCGTTATGCAAACCACAAAATTTGGAGTAAGGGTCTAACCTAGCCTTACTCCTTCGCCTTATAACGGCGCACGTCTAATCCTAACCAATTTATCGATTCGATTTTTTTTTTCACACCACAAACCACATTCAAACCAATATCACAATCAATAACCAAACATCCAAACAAACAAGTCCATGGTATGTGGACGGGTGTCGGGTGCTTCTAATAAGCACCGTCTGCATCCTAGTATATATATATATAACTAGAAAAATAGAATTTAGAGTGAGAAGTTCTCACCGAAAGCTATCCAAGCTCCACGGCACTTCTTTTGCAGAAGTCTTCATTGTTTTCGCATCTTCGTCAGCTTCGTCGTCCGTAGCTACTACATATATAAAAATCGAATTTTTATTTCAAAGTTCAATATATAAAAATCGAATTTTTATTTCAAAGTTCAATATATAAAAATCGAATTTTTATTTCGAAGTTCAATATATAAAAATCGAATTTTTATTTCGAAGTTCAATATATAAAAATCGAATTTTTATTTCGCTATTCAATATATAAAAATCGAACTTTGACTTCGCTTTCAATATTGAAAAATATGATTTTTACCTTTTGCCTTCACATATAAAAATATGATTTTTACCTTTGTTTTCAACATATAAAAATATGATTTTTACCTTTGTTTTCAACATATAAAAATATGATTTTTACCTTTTAAAAACAGTTTATTATTTGCTTATAAAAACCAATTCAGTTTTTATCTTTATAAAAAAAATAAATCAATTCAGTTTTTTTTTTTTATACTACTTTTATAAAATCAGTTTTTTACTAATTAAAATAAGATCAGTTTATAAATCAATTAAAATAAATCAGTATTTAAATCATTTTCAAATCAGTATTTAAATCATTTTCAAATCAGTATTTTCTAATTAAAATAAAATAAAATCAGTATATAAAAAAAATATAAAACACTTACTGCATGCGAAGAAAAAAGGGGGGGAAACGGTCGTCAGGGTCGGCGCTGGCTTCGTGGTGGGAGGCCTTCAGTTCGTCGACGGTGGGAGGCTAATCGGGTGTCGTGCTCGATTCGGGGGGGCGATGGCGACTGGGTTCGGTTTTGTGGAGGAGGAAATCGACCGAGGGCTGGGGGTAGCGATCGGAGAAGATGGCGATGGGGTCCATCAGCGGCGGCACGGCGATGGAGGCAGTGACGGTGGACGGAGGCGAGGTCGAGGGGGGAACGACGAAGCGATTCGGGATTCTTTTCTTTCTCCTTTTTTTTTTTTCTTTCTTTTCGATCTGTAGAGTGAACGTGAGGGGGGGGGGGGGGGGGGCAGGAGGATTTAAGGGGAGGGAGGGAATTTTTATTATTATTATATTTTTTTTTTAATTATTTAATTATTAAAAAGTTGACTTTCACATACGACCTCTAAACGAGGTCCACCGCCTGTCGCCCATAGCGTTTCACCCCCATTCCGAACACAATGGGATATGTACCGCAAGCTGATTCGATCGTTACAATCAGTTTCCTTTGAATTTACATTTAAATCACTATATTGCATTTTAAACGTACATTTCAAATTACCGGGGCCACATACGAACTCTATAAATTCCACAAAAATATTTTCTAGCTTCGTATTGACGACACGGTCCTAACAAAACTAGTTTCGTTGAATTCTGAGACCGTTTGAAAAATGACCAATTTCCAGTCGATTAAAATCAACTGAAAATGGTCAAACGCATTTTCCTTTGCCACGCTCACATATTGATTCGAAAAATTATGAGATTTGAAACCTAGCAATAACTTAACATCACGGACCCAACAAAACTGGTTTCGTCGAAATCCGAGGTCGTTTGCAAAATTGCTATTTTTAAGGGCCTTATATATATAAAAATATATATAAATTCCACAGCGACTATTTCTAATTTTAAACTGGACATATCTTATCATTTCTAAGATGAAATCCCAGTTTGTTAACTCCGTTACAAAAATATAGTTATACAGATTCAAATATTTCTTGTTTCGTTCAATTCTGACTTATATTGAATTCTGTATATTCATTTGAATTTAGAAATCGAATTTTCGAACTACCGCGCCATTTTCAATTCTATTTATAATTATATATAAATATTTATATTCCTACGACGACGCGTATAAATATATTCGTTCGAATTATATTCAAAATAAATTTCTCGTCGATATTATTTAAAATAATCTATTTTAAATAATCAAAATTCGCTAAAATTGCCAAAATAAAATTTTCAAACTGGCTCGCATTTTACGGGTTGTTACAATCTCCCCCACTTAAAACTTTTCGTCCCCGAAAAGGAACAAAGTCGAAAGTGGTTTGATTAATCAACTCTACGATCGATCGGGCTTCCATTCTCCAACTCTTTAGTTTCTGAGAATTTTCAAAATTTCAAAAATTTGGCTAACTCCCTAAATTTTCGAAAAATTTCGCCATAACCTCCCCTGCACCGGGAGCATCGGGGAATTTCAAATAGCTTCCCCGGTCCTTCAGATCTCAAAAAGAAAAAGAAAAAGCCAAGCGGCTAGCCAATAGGCTCACAAAATCATCATCACCCAAACAAAACAGGAAATTATGTAGTAAACATGTACCTATTTGTCGGGCAAACAAATTTTATCCTCTGGCTCTAGCCTCCTTGCTATGACCTGTTCAATGATATACATGTATATGCAAGCAGATGCAACCAAATTTCAATACAATTTAATATTTGATTCAATTAGGCATAATGGTTCAAAATTACCAAACAATTAAACAAACAACACAAACATCAATCAATTAGTGAATTAGAGTTTCAAATCCATAAATTTTGATACATATACAAAAATCATGTTTTTGATGCCAATCCACAACAATAAGCCCTATCTAATTTTGGTTCTCACACCAGTCAATAGGAAGTATATAGAAAATCACACCTTCGAAACTCGAACACACACTACTGATGCTATATAGTCATCAGTAGAATCATCTCCGGGCGACTAGAGTGTGATGCTATATCTATCCAATATATTAAAACTTCGAATACACGCTAGCTAGGCGCATACGCAAAAATCTTTATATTTTGGATTGTCCTAATCAATATAAAATAAATAATCAAAAACGAATAATTGATTTAAATTTTCAAAACAAAAATTTGTTTTCACTTTCAAAAATATACTCTTCACACTCGTTCTAGGATACTACTGATCCTATCTCTAACGAGTCATTCCCATTGGATATTACTAATCCAATATCTGATGAATTCTTTCGTATGGTTCTAAGGTGCCTTGTTCTCTGAGCTTTGTAAACCAAAGCTCTGATACCAAATGTGACGGCAAGGAATTTCGCTCGGTCCGAACCAGTCGCTAAACCGACCCAGACCGTTCGAAAAGCCCTATCGTTTGAGAATACGACAAAATAGAACGCATATAAAAGAACATTTCACTGTATATTACAACCGTGCATCAGATTACAAGAATATACAGAGTATAAAAGAATATTACACAGAAATATCAGAGATTTAAATTACATTTAAATACATCGCAGCGGGAAATAATACAATACACAACTAGAAGAGATATACGGATACAAAGCTTTCCGGATATCATTCCAGCTGTAAACCAGGATCCTGTGAATAAAAATCTGCAAAACCAAAACTACTAGCTGCCCGTGTCAAAATAAGGGCACCCAGAGTTTAGGTTAAAACAATAAACTCCAGGTCAGTCATGTGACTGGTGTGAGAACTAAAACAGTTATTAATCTTTATTTTCAAAGTTAGGTAAATCAAGGGACCACGCCGTATAACACGGAACGGGTTTCCTCCCAAGAATACCAGTGCATAAAACAAACAGCGCAATGCTAAATAAAGAAAAATGAAGCTGTTATAAGACCCAGGTCCTATCACACAATGCAAACGCAAGCCGGGGGATAGGGTTTTCCCTTATAACAGCCAAAGAATGTTTGATACGCTTAAAACAGATCATTTGATACTACTATAAGTGCATAGTGTATAAAACAACTTCAAATCATAAGTATCAATCATAGGCGGCATGAATGTCCCATGCCACTATGTCGCCATATATAGGTTTACAAATAAAACCGCAAAGTCACGTATTTGGAAATTGGGTTTCCAACTATGAACCGAGGCTAGGGGCAAGATCCTCAACCGATTCGAGACAATCTAGCCCATGTCTCAGGATCAGAACGCATCAACCCTTTAGATCGTCAGGGCCGGTCCACCGATGTGGATTATTATGCCTGAACAATACGTCTCTCCGCCCTTTGGGGCGTAAGTCTGGTCCGTCAGCCGACCAGAATGCATTCGGCCGAAACCGATATAACCGAGGCGCCTCGCAACAGCAACAACCACATAAGTCAAACTCGTCAGGGCGTGTAAAACCACTGACGCCACTTCTAGCTAGAAAGAAACGCAAGTCCTCCCTGATGTCCTCTCCCGTTTTTGGTTCATACCGGGTGTGAAACACGCGAAGGAAACGTTACACAAAGCTACGCCACAAAGGCCGTGCTTTGATCATCACCACAAGACTTTGCTTTTCAACAGAAGCCTTGATCATTTGCATCTTAGCATGCCACACAGGCAAACCATCCTATGCAACCGATATCAGTCACACAGAACGAAATCCGATGTCAGACACACAGTCCATTTACAAGTCCGTTCTGGGTCTGAACGAAACCGGAGGCACCTAGTACCCCGCATATCCATCGATCTCCAAGTACGTCTGGACGATCACTAACTGTTTCCATCTTCTTGGGTGTACAGCCCAATCAAGATCATCAGTTATCACCCAAACGACGTGAAGACCTCCGGTCTTCGACCATCGTCTTCATCTTCGACTTATCGTCGTATCAGTTATTCAGAATGGGATAAACCCGGTCTTTCCGAATAACTCGCGTATATATTATAAAAGTGTTACACAAACACAACATACGCCTCATTCCAATTCATTAGTCACTAACCGTAAATTAATCAAGAGAATAATTCCCCAAATATTAACCCCGAAGGCCGAAACCAACATCAGATCAATATCCAGAAAACCATTCTACTTAGCTAACCGACAGTTAGTTTCTAAATTTCACATTCAAATCTAATTAAAGATTTAACTATCGCCTGGAGCAAAACTGGTGATACTCCATTCTCGATCTTTTCAATCTAATTAAAGATTCATTAAAACTCCACTTAGTTTTAATCTGTGACTGGGTTAAAGAATCAGTGTCATTTAAAACACGGTTCACGATAAACCCAAAGTCACATCCCATTAATTATCGGGTTAAAGAACAAGTGTTATTTAAAACACTGTTCACGATAAACCCAAAAATCAATATCCATTCAATTCCAATTAAATATTATTTAATTGGTACACTTCATTAAATCTAAATAAAAAGATTTAATCTTTTCTCAACTGGGTTCAAGAACAGTGTTAGTGAAGACACCATTCACGACAAACCCAAATCACATTCATTAATTATCGGGTTAAAGAACAAGTGTTATTTAAAACACTGTTCACGATAAACCCAAAAATCAATATCAATTCAATTCCAATTAAATATTATTTAATTGGTACACTTCATTAAATCTAAATAAAAAGATTTAATCTTTTCTCAACTGGGTTCAAGAACAGTGTTAGTGAAGACACCATTCACGACAAACCCAAATCACATTCGATAATTATCGGGTTAAAGAACAAGTGTTATTTAAAACACTGTTCACGATAAACCCAAAAATCAATATCAATTCGATTCCAATTAAATATCATTTAATTGGTACACTTCATTAAATCTAAATAAAAAGATTTAATCTTTTCTCAACTGGGTTCAAGAACAGTGTTAGTGAAGACACCATTCACGACAAACCCAAATCACATTCGATAATTATCGGGTTAAAGAACAAGTGTTATTTAAAACACTGTTCACGATAAACCCAAAAATCAATATCAATTCAATTCCAATTAAATATCATTTAATTGGTACACTTCATTAAATCTAAATAAAAAGATTTAATCTTTTCTCAACTGGGTTCAAGAACAGTGTTAGTGAAGACACCATTCACGACAAACCCAAATCACATTCGATATTCAATACAAGGCTCTGAATAGAAAATATATCGGCTTATATTCAATATCGAATTCTACGACTAACAAATGTCGTATTGGAAATAACGATACAAATATATATCTTTCAAATTTCCATAACAACACCTGTAATATCACGAATTCCAACATCGAAATATCCCGAAGACAATTTTGATTCAAATCCACTCCAATGCAATCATTGGAAATTTTGGTTATTTTCAAAACCATTTCAAATTCAATTTATTTATTTAAAAGTAAATAGAATTATAATTCTAGTTCAAACTAGTTCATTTCGATAAAAATCTATTTTTATCTTTTCAAATATGGAGTTTTTCATCCCAAATCTTCACAAATCATTTCTTATGATTTTACACAAATTATTGCTATTTTTAATAATTTTATCGAGGCCCGTACAGTCGATTTCCATCAACGGCCATCAAACTGCACTTACAGCGACCTTTTTCGAATTTGATTTGGACATAATTCCAAATCCAACCGTTAGATTTCAAATTTCTAATATTCGTTAGAAAGCTCTTTTCGATACGAACCCAACGGTTCCGGTTTTAGGAGAATCCGACGGTCGGATCTCCCGTAATGTCCGTTTGAAATAAATGGTCGAAATTCGCGAACTGCCGCGGCGCGGCGCGTTCTATTCAGGCCATTATATTATATATATAATATATATATAATATATTTCGTCGATTTCTATTTAAAACGAATTTTATAAATCGTTTTAATTTCATTTCAAAAGCAATTTCAACTTCCATTTCAATTCAAATCAAAATTGAATTCTTCTTTATAAATTCGTTTTAAAATTCATTTCTATTCAATTCAAATTTCAATTCAATTTGAATTCATTTCAATTCAATTCATTTCGAAATCGTTTTCAATTCATTTTGAATTCGTTTTCAATTCAATTCATTTCGAAATCGTTTTCAATTCATTTTGAATTCGTTTTCAATTCAATTCATTTCGAAATCGTTTTCAATTCATTTTGAATTCGTTTTCAATTCAATTCATTTCGAAATCGTTTTCAATTCATTTTGAATTCGTTTTCAATTCAATTCATTTCGAAATCGTTTTCAATTCATTTTGAATTCGTTTTCAATTCAATTCATTTCGAAATCGTTTTCAATTCATTTTGAATTCGTTTTCAATTCAATTCATTTCGAAATATTCGATTTCGAGATTACTTTTCAATATTCATTTTAAAATGAATAAAATCGATATAAATATCGTTTACGTCAAAATGGCGTCAATCTAATCAACACGGCTTCATAAATTTCTATTTTCAAATATTCTATTTCAAATATTTCCTATTATCAAAATATTCTTTATTTTCACGATTGGAATGAGGCCCAATCAATTACCATATAAAGTAAATTATATGGATTTTCATACAACGCATGTATATAATAGCATTGAAAATAATCAACCATCAACCAAAGTGCACTACACTGTATAAGCATCAAATATAGATATTCAACGCTTATAACAGCCTGTCAATCAATCGATCGACATATTTAATCAATCAGGATGAGTGAACTTCAAATTTCATCCTAACACCCGTGTGGGGTTTCAAACAATCAAACACATATTTTATTTGTGCAGTTAGGCGATGTGTAAAATTTATCGACCCAATCAACGTCATTCAAATAGGTGTACATAAACAAACCGTCTGGTTTGTAAATGAATATTTATTTATTCACATTCACGTTAAAAATTATATTTTTAACGATAACACATTTTATTTTAACATATGAATTTCTATTCAGTTCATTCTTTAAATAAAATGCTATTTTTATTTTTCTAACATATTTTAGAAAATTTCGGCGGCATAACGGCACGATACTAGAAACGGGACAAGGCCTAGCCTTATCCCCGGTCTAGTGAAGGCCCACGCCATTCACACATCAATCAAATTCACTTTCGTTATGCAAACCACAAAATTTGGAGTAAGGGTCTAACCTAGCCTTACTCCTTCGCCTTATAACGGCGCACGTCTAATCCTAACCAATTTATCGATTCGATTTTTTTTTTCACACCACAAACCACATTCAAACCAATATCACAATCAATAACCAAACATCCAAACAAACAAGTCCATGGTATGTGGACGGGTGTCGGGTGCTTCTAATAAGCACCGTCTGCATCCTAGTATATATATATATAACTAGAAAAATAGAATTTAGAGTGAGAAGTTCTCACCGAAAGCTATCCAAGCTCCACGGCACTTCTTTTGCAGAAGTCTTCATTGTTTTCGCATCTTCGTCAGCTTCGTCGTCCGTAGCTACTACATATATAAAAATCGAATTTTTATTTCAAAGTTCAATGTATAAAAATCGAATTTTTATTTCAAAGTTCAATATATAAAAATCGAATTTTTATTTCGAAGTTCAATATATAAAAATCGAATTTTTATTTCGAAGTTCAATATATAAAAATCGAATTTTTATTTCGCTATTCAATATATAAAAATCGAACTTTGACTTCGCTTTCAATATTGAAAAATATGATTTTTACCTTTTGCCTTCACATATAAAAATATGATTTTTACCTTTGTTTTCAACATATAAAAATATGATTTTTACCTTTGTTTTCAACATATAAAAATATGATTTTTACCTTTTAAAAACAGTTTATTATTTGCTTATAAAAACCAATTCAGTTTTTATCTTTATAAAAAAAATAAATCAATTCAGTTTTTTTTTTATACTACTTTTATAAAATCAGTTTTTTACTAATTAAAATAAGATCAGTTTATAAATCAATTAAAATAAATCAGTATTTAAATCATTTTCAAATCAGTATTTAAATCATTTTCAAATCAGTATTTTCTAATTAAAATAAAATAAAATCAGTATATAAAAAAAAATATAAAACACTTACTGCATGCGAAGAAAAAAGGGGGGGAAACGGTCGTCAGGGTCGGCGCTGGCTTCGTGGTGGGAGGCCTTCAGTTCGTCGACGGTGGGAGGCTAATCGGGTGTCGTGCTCGATTCGGGGGGGCGATGGCGACTGGGTTCGGTTTTGTGGAGGAGGAAATCGACCGAGGGCTGGGGGTAGCGATCGGAGAAGATGGCGATGGGGTCCATCAGCGGCGGCACGGCGATGGAGGCAGTGACGGTGGACGGAGGCGAGGTCGAGGGGGGAACGACGAAGCGATTCGGGATTCTTTTCTTTCTCCTTTTTTTTTTTTTTTCTTTCTTTTCGATCTGTAGAGTGAACGTGAGGGGGGGGCCAGGAGGATTTAAGGGGAGGGAGGGAATTTTTATTATTATTATATTTTTTTTTTAATTATTTAATTATTAAAAAGTTGACTTTCACATACGACCTCTAAACGAGGTCCACCGCCTGTCGCCCATAGCGTTTCACCCCCATTCCGAACACAATGGGATATGTACCGCAAGCTGATTCGATCGTTACAATCAGTTTCCTTTGAATTTACATTTAAATCACTATATTGCATTTTAAACGTACATTTCAAATTACCGGGGCCACATACGAACTCTATAAATTCCACAAAAATATTTTCTAGCTTCGTATTGACGACACGGTCCTAACAAAACTAGTTTCGTTGAATTCTGAGACCGTTTGAAAAATGACCAATTTCCAGTCGATTAAAATCAACTGAAAATGGTCAAACGCATTTTCCTTTGCCACGCTCACATATTGATTCGAAAAATTATGAGATTTGAAACCTAGCAATAACTTAACATCACGGACCCAACAAAACTGGTTTCGTCGAAATCCGAGGTCGTTTGCAAAATTGCTATTTTTAAGGGCCTTATATATATAAAAATATATATAAATTCCACAGCGACTATTTCTAATTTTAAACTGGACATATCTTATCATTTCTAAGATGAAATCCCAGTTTGTTAACTCCGTTACAAAAATATAGTTATACAGATTCAAATATTTCTTGTTTCGTTCAATTCTGACTTATATTGAATTCTGTATATTCATTTGAATTTAGAAATCGAATTTTCGAACTACCGCGCCATTTTCAATTCTATTTATAATTATATATAAATATTTATATTCCTACGACGACGCGTATAAATATATTCGTTCGAATTATATTCAAAATAAATTTCTCGTCGATATTATTTAAAATAATCTATTTTAAATAATCAAAATTCGCTAAAATTGCCAAAATAAAATTTTCAAACTGGCTCGCATTTTACGGGTTGTTACAAAAGGATGAGAGGTTGAGGAAAGTTATGCATGTGGTGGTTCATGTTAATTATCATCACAGAATGAGAGCTATTGTATCTCCTGCCAATCCGATGTTGTTTACGGCTTAGCATTGGGGATCTCGTGTGTAGGAAGTTTCTTCAGGGTTGTCGAATTGGTCAAGTTGGAATGTATGTGGTAAGTTGCTTTTCCTTGCTCTGGCCAAACTATTTTGCCAAGTATCTCCAAACCATCATATAACCATTTGATCTAATGCTATCGAAAATAAATCTATGCTATTTATAATGAAAATTAATTCAATATCAGTTTCACCGTATTTTTTTCTTAATTTCCAATACCAACCTGTGGGAAACTAAAGAGAAAACGTAGAATAAGTGCAGGGAAATTTAATATTAATCCATGCTAAATTACAGCTACTTGATCATATATGTAGGTTGTCGCCTCTCTAGATTAGCCTAATATGATAGAGTACGCAAGATTAATATGCTCAAGCACACTAACAAGAGCTTATACATTTGTATAAAATGCGGCATGATCCAAAGAAGGGTCATGTTACTGGTGGCATGGTTAGAATTGTTAAATTTTTTTGTTTTCTCCTGTCAATGAATACCGGCTTAACTGCATATCTTCTTATTTATTGACATTGACATCATTTAGTTGTTTAATTACTAATTTCTTAGTCACATTGTTTGATATAAACCAAATTGATTTAGAATTTATGTGATGTGATAAGTATATTTCTCTAATGGAAAGGGTTCGTCATTGAATATTTGCATTACTTCTATCGGTCTGTTTGATTACTTTAGAACTTGTGAGGGGGTTTTTCTAGCTGTATTGAATTGAAAGTACCAGCTCTAAGCAAAATTGTCCAATTATATGATAAACACATAGTAGTATAAGGATATGTTGTCATTTTCTTCTAAACTGTCGTTTTCCTGTGAAATCTAATATATTGGCTTCAAAGTTTGTACAAAGACACATTTATGAAAACCATAGCTTTAGTTCAAGAGTTTAAGAGCCATCTCGTTACTCTAACGTGGCAAGGAACTTCTTATCTCACTCGGGAAAGAGATAGGACAGAAGCCTATGAGAAGCTCTAATTTGATTTGCAGTCGGATGTGAGTATGGTAGCTTTTGGCGATGAAACTGGCAATTTTGTGTACTCTGGGAATGATGACAACTTATGCAAGGTAATTTTATAAACTGACTTTGGTTTGCATGAAGTATGCACCATAAACTGTATTTGAAAATTTTATTCTATCCTAAACGACTTTGTGCTTGATTTTCGACATCATAAGCCATTGTATAGCGATAGCGATAAACAATAGCGTCTTTGATTTCCTACGGTCGCCCACTACTGTATAGTGACAAACTGAACAATATTTGTGTTTATTTGATGAACTATTGAGAATGTGAATGTATTATGTGTGAATACATTTTCTTCGGCATAAACAATACTGATGATATTCTTAAAAAATATAGGGCATTTTACATTGAATATTAGAGTGATATGATGGATTATATATCACATATATGTATATATGTATTATGTGTGAATACATTTACATTGTTTACACTGCTATGAGAATGATTCTGGGATGTTATGGCAGTGTACATGTGTATACGTGCATGCTCCAAATATTCTGTTTTTGTTTTTGCTCGAATTTAAATCTATTTTTGTTCTAGTCTACTGTGTATGTTTATATAATTGACAGGTGCGCAGATGGATGGATAGATATGGAAGCAGTTGAAGACTGTGTGTGTCAGAGAGTGTTAGTGAGTATGTATATGAGTGAATCGAGAGACAGTGTAGTGAGGATGTATGTAAATATGAATGATTGTGTAATATACCAGCGAATGTACAATAGTGGAGTCATAAAAATTGTATTATTTGAAATGTTGAAATAAAATATTTATTTAAATAAAATACTGTGTTTGAATATCCAATTGTGTCAGTAGTACATTATTCAATAAATATCGTTATATTCAACAAAATATTGTAGTATGTGATGGTAGATGTTGTAGTATATGACAGTAAATGTTGCAGTATGTGATGGTAAATGTTGTGATAAACTAACAAAGTGTTGCCATTGGATGGTAAAAATGTTACTATAGATAATGCGGGGCCCACATTTAAGTAAAGTTGGTATCTGTGGCAACATCGGGAAAATGTTGCCATTGGACGGTAAAGATGTTGCCTTTGACTCTAGGGCAACGAGACAAAATGCAACATCGAGAAAGTGTTGCCTTTGATCTCTTTTAGCCTATAGCAATAGTTTTTGGCACTTCCTGCATCACTTCTCTGGTGTTGTAGTAGGCCATCTATGGCGTACTGTTGCTTATATACGTGCAAAGTTCCTACAACTTGTTGACACAACAACTAACACAATATTTTTCTGATCACGTTCGCTATTTTTTCGTCCTCTTCGATAATATGTAAACAAAATTTAAAATAGACTTTGTTTATTATTTTTGATTAATCAAAATGAGCTCTAATTGACTATAAATCCTTATATAATTTATTTAAACTTGAAATTTTAAATTGATTCCAAAATTTCAGATTGTTACAATCCTTCCTATATAAAAGAATTTCGTCCACGAAATTTTTATGAAAGTAATGCTGAATAGAAACAATACACAAGAAATGAGTCTACCTATCAAATGAGCTACTATGAGATATCCACTCTGCACTTGGGATAAGACTTTCCAATACTGTCCTCTATCTCCCATGTACAGTCTTTTGGATCCCCGCTCCACTGCACTTAGGCTAGTTTTACCTTCTTGTTTCTCGGTTACTTTATTTCTTTGCCAATTATTTTCATAGGCTCTCTTGGAACTACTAAACTTGGTGTGATTTCCAAGTCATGTTGTGCTACTTCCTCAACAGTCAAATCAGGATCATGTGCATATTTTCGAAGATGAGAAATGTGAAAAGCATTATTCACTCCGAATAATCATTCTGGTAGCTGAATCCTGTAAGCTTGGATTCTAATTCTTTCCAATACTTTGGTGATAACTTCCTAGCTTTCCCAAATCAGATAACTCCTCTCAGTGGAGAAACTTTCGAAAACACATGATCTCCAACTCCAAATTCCAAATTCAAAATTCCTTCTTCTAAAATTTACATAACTTTATTATCTGCTTTGCGCTGTTTTTAAATTCTTCTTGATAAAGTTAACTTTATCAGCTGCCTCACGGATCATATTCGGACCTAACAAAAGTCGGTTCCCAGACTCAATCCAACATGTAGAGGATCCACAAGGTCGATCATCCAACGCTTTAAAAGATGACATCTTAATACTTTCCTGAAGTTATTGTTACAAGAGAATTCCAAGAGTTGCAAGTGATCTTCCCATGATCCCCCGAAATCAAGAATATAGGCCTGCAACAGTCTTCTAGAATTTGATTCACTCTTTTAGTTTGCCCATCCGTTTGGGGGTGTAAAGCAGTGTTATGGCTCAACGGTATCCCTAATGTTGACTGAAATGCTTCTTAGAACTTACTGGTAAAAATCAGATCTCGATCACTAATAATATTGTTGGTTATTCCATGTAGTCGGACCACTTCCTTCACATACAATTGAACAAGACTATCAGCTACTCTTGTTAATCTTACTCGAAGAAAATGGGCGCTCTTCGTCAAGCAAGCAACGATAACCCAGATACCTTCATTACCATTCTTCATTCGAGGTAAACTATCAATAAAGTTCATTAATATCTAGTCCCACTTCCATTCAGAAATTTCCAGTGGTTGAAGCAATGCTGTAACCTTCTACTGATCGCTTTTGACCTGTTGGCAAGTTGGGCACCTACTGACGTATATCGAGATATCCCTCTTTATTGATTTACACCAAAACATGCGTTTCAAGTCTCGATACATTTTATGAACTCCTGGATCAATACTGAGTTTGGACTTATGGCACTCATTCAGTACTTCTCTTTTAAATTCCGGGATGTTTGGAACACAAATTCGACCTTTTAATCTCAAAACTCCTTGATTATCGTTCTTAAAGTTCGAGACTTCACCTTTTTGAACACTTCTGCAGATTTTCTAAACAAATTCATCATCCTTCTGTTGGACAGAAAACTTCTCAATCAGGGTAGGTGCAGCAATTAAATGGGCAATAATAGTATGTAACAACCCAATTTCCGATAGACCATTTTTTTCTCAAAATTCTAATCTATCGAAACTAGTGTTGGTTTGTCTGGTATCCTGCAGAAAAGACAGAGATATAAAATGTATCAGAGCTCAGAAAATATCTCACAGCAGAATGGATAAAATATAATATATTCAAAATATAGCCTTACCGTACTATTAATACTGCCTAACCAGTATCCAAAGCTATCATATCTCTGCCACAAATCTAACCTGCGGGTATATATGAGGAGGGGTCAGAACACAAGTTCTGGTGACTGGATTTAAACTACACATTTTTAGATAATCCTACATATACCATTCAGATACAATTTCTTATTTATTAGGTTACTTGGGTTAATAGCACTCAAGGCCTGCATACACGTCGTACTCATCTACTGTCCAGTGGATTAACCTAATACAATATATATGTTGTTACCCCCAATATTAAGGTACACCCCATAGTACCCCACTCGCACGGTCTCCGTTGTAACGCCACAGAAATATACGCAGTCCCTCATCGTATGCCAGAGTACTATATAACAACGCTATGTTCCGCATAGATTTGCCATCGCCATGCTACGTAAGCGTACGGACTGCCATCATCGAACCATTCGATCGAATCAGATTCCATCACAGAGTAATGCCCTAGAGTCTATGATACACCACTTAGAGCAGACATGCATGTATATATACTTTCCCACATACGTATCGTCAATCGTAGTCGATGCCTTAACTGCACATATTCTCTACTGTGCTTTGAGTCCCGTGGCAGGGCTGTACAGGAAACACAGAACTCGGTCGGGAGCTTTTCAAATACCTATATACACAGATGACAAGGTTTGCATTTTGAGTGTCTATGGTCCTACCTGACCCTTCCCTCGACTAGTGAAAGACGAACAAGGTTGAGAACTAGTGACCTGGCCCAAGAGCAAACAACAAACAAAAAATCCTAATTGGCTTGTCCCTCAACCATAGCCTTGATATCAAAAGGTCGATGGTCTTTTGGTTTAGCTCTCCGTCTTTCCGCATCGCGCATCACGTATCATGTTGACTGTCGATGGTAGGTACCCGACGTCTTGCTATTAACAAATGGTTAGACTTGTCAACACTCAAGAGTGGTCGTAACCCAGCCTTGTCATAGGGCAACTTGGATCGTCGAATCACCTATGCCACCCTACAGTCTTTTGATTGCCCGCTATCATGGTAATCAAGGCATACTCACCGAGTAGAAAAGCGTAGACCAAACCACTATGAGCACGGCTGAATGTTGTCACAGCACAAAGGACTACCAAGAGTACCCTCCACGTCCTAGGAAGTCGCATGCTTCCCCTTCCAGTCCTTCGGAGCCAGCAGAATATCAGCAGAACAGCATGAAGAACAGGCAAAATAATCAGATAGACGTGCGCTCCCCTTGTGTCTCATGATACCATGATGATCTACTTCGTTGGGTTATTCATCCTTAAACATACGGACTGGTCCAAGCGCCTCAGGTTAATGTGCTATTAGACCCTATGTCTAATTGTTTAATTACATGCTTACTCTTCCTCATCGAGGTTTCAGCTAACTTGGTTATTTCCAACCATATTTATTATTCAAGTTACCAAGTTCTTTCCGAGCCCCTTATATCTCTAAGGAATGGACCCCTCTTGCTTATTAATTTTGGTTACAAAGCTTAATCCTTTTATGTTCATTTATAAGCCCATAACATGTTATTCTCTAGAATGTAATCCAAGGTCTGTAATCTAAAATCTCTTTATATTATTCGTTGTCTGATTCCCTAGTTACAATAACATGTTCTACTTAATATATAATTAAGTATATCTCGATTCACATGTTTTATGTTTAACATGTCACTTGTTATTTATGATTAAATATAACTTATTTCATCTTATATATTCATCTCGTTCGTTCTTATTTAATCATAATTCCATCTTACACTACTACTACAACTTGTAGTTATTTACCTATTAACTTAGTTCTCTTAACTAAAATTTACTAATAAGTCTCCTTTTTCATTTATTATAACTTGTGTTATAATTTCCACTTGTCCCTAGGACAAGTCTTTAACATATTACTTGTATCAGCATATTTTAGATTCTCAAGTTTACAGATTACTTAATTTATAATTAAGTACAAATTATTGCATTTCATAAGTTATCGCATTCCCCCTATTGTTTATTATAACCTAAGTTATAATTTCCACTTGTCCCTAGGACAAGCCTACCTATTATCTTTCCTTTTCCCCTTCAGGTTTATTCATAATAGGTTATTACCCATTCATTACATGTCTTTTACTATTGTAACTTTTATTCATTTCCATTCATCACAATTAGTGCCATTTATTTCTATCCTTATATATACACACACACACACACACACACACACACACACACACACACACACACACACACACACATATATATATATATATATGAACTAGACCTCCCACATTAAGCCGACCACTTGTGGATGCTGAATTTGTCGGGCGGTTCCGGGAAGACCTCTTCTGCAAGTTGGGCTTAACCTCGTGTCTTAGCACCGTTACATGTATATTTATGCACTAAACCCCTCACATTAGATTAATAACTTGTGGACGCTGGATTTGCAGGGCAGTTTCGGGCAGACTTCTACCACAAATAGAATTTAACTTCGTCTCTAAGTGCTGTTATCATTTTCTATTTCCTGTAAATTTAAGCATATTCATTATCCCAAATTTTTACTGTAATCCATAATTATGTGTCATAATTAATATCACATTAAGTCCATTTTCTGATTATTATGTCACATATTCTTTCTAACATGTAATCAACTCTATTTTAACATGCAATCATTTAATCATGTAATTAATCCAATCTAACAAATTAACATGTAATCATCCCAATTCTACAGTTAAGGGTTCAAGTACATAATATGTCACGGATTAACATGTAATTAAAACATGTGTATAAAAATAGTAATCGTTTCCACATATTTGAACAGGTTTATACATTTCAGCATATTAACATTTCAACATATTAACATTCCAACATATTAATATTTCAACCTATTAATGTTTCAAAATATTAACATTTCAATCATATTAACATTTTAACATACCAAATTAATATTTAACATATTAATCATTCTAGTAGATTTACATTGCATATTAATAGGGAATGTCAAACGATAAATATACCATTATCAAAAAGATATATTTTAAACCCACTCAGCTAATTGCTTTCCAAATCATGAATTTGGTCCAGATCTAGCATTCCATGGTCCTCTTAACAAAATTTAGAACCTAAACGACCATAGATCTAAAATTCCCAACTAAAAGAAAAAGGGAAGAAAGAGGAGAAAATTAAATTGACCAGATCCAAGAATTTACCTTACTTCGAATAGAATTCCGAGCACCTTCTTTATTAATATACATTCTTTTCCTCCAGATCTTGAATCATAATTTTCCTAAACTAATTATTTTATTTTTCTAAAGATATTTGAGGAGGAAGAAGAATGGCTGACCTAAGGTGACTTCTTAGAAAATGTGAGATTTAGGCTAGGCTCTGCTTGCCTATTTGTAGGTGTTCAGGAGCGCCGAGTCAGCAATGATAATGGTTAAGAAAAAGTCCAGATTCATCAATGAATCTGCCCGGATTTGGGGTGGTTCGACCCCCCATGTATGTTTGTCGACCTAAGGGTCGACCCCTGGGTCCCGCGAGCCTTTTTTTAGGCAGATTTTTACGGTTTTAACATTTTTGATTTTAAATCTTTAATTAGTATTCCGTTATATTTTCTTTGATTTATCTAAATATTATATTTACATATAATATTTTTATGTGTATACAATTCTTCTAATGACCATTTTACACGTATATATATATATATATGCACAACTTTTATTTCGTTTTCAAAATTCAAACGATGTTATGTCGTTATTTAATTCTTACCATATTTTACCATATTTCTTTGATTGCAGCCTTAATTTAAACTTTTCTCTTATATATATATATATATATATATATATCTGCACATATATTTTCATATACATATATTTTTCTATACTTCCTTATATGTATACTTTTCCTTATATGTGCGTTTATACATATTTTCTCTTTAGAGCATGCATTATTTTAGTCGTTTCCTTAAAAAAAGGGCGTTGGTAGGGATCGAACTCATACCTCTCGCATGAAAGCCATATGATCAAACCAAATGGACTACTTAGGCTTTTGTTAACAAAGCATAGAATAATGGTGGTCATTGTTCTTTTCTTATTCCTCCTTTTCTTGTTTGTTATGATATTTCATTTAAACCATTGCATGTAACCTTATCATTTTGCATGCATCTTTTTCTTTCATTTTTCTTATATTATTAATGCATAATATTTGTAAATCAGTGCATGCAACATAATTACACTGCATGCAACCAATTTCTTCTTTCTTTTAACGCAAACGTTGCATTGTTATTTACATTAATCTTTTCTTCTTTTATATATTTATGTCTATGCATATATATACACACATATGCATTATTTAAATATTTGATTATCATAAAATGTGGGGTGTTACATTCTCCCACCCTTAGGAAATTTCGTCCACGAAATTTGGTAAGGGTAAAAATCCAATGACTGCTCGCATAATATTCATTCATCATTGTGCATCCAATTTTTTTAAAACATTGTGCACTTGTGCAAAGTGCAATACAACATAATAATACATGTATGCCTAAGCGGTACCTCCTATGTGTATGGAAATTTTTCAAAAATTCTTTAAAAACATGATGCGAACATCCTAAATATACTGGCAATTATATATAAATGCAATATTCTGAAAATCAAAATGCATTTTCATCTAAATTTTCCCACATTTTTGCTGAGCAAGAGTGTAGTTCATCCAATTTTTCCATCCAAAACCCTACCAAGCAACTTTATTTTTCGAATTTTAGAAAAATCTAATTTTCTAAATTCGGTTTCTTATGTTACAAAAAGGTGGAAAACGAAAAATTTCACATCTAAAGTTTTTCTTTTATGTACCTTTCTCATCTGTACTTGGATTATGTGTAACTATTATAGAATGATTCCCTATTTTCCTATCCAAGCACAGCTCACATAAGAAAACTTTCTTTGTTACAGATTTTCTTTTTCAACTTATCTTGGAAAATTTTATTTTTATTCATCTTTTCTCAGAATTTCCTATTTTACTTTAACTAAAATGTTTGTTGCTTTACCGAATTTGTTATTTCCCTTTTAGTTATTCCATCGCTCTTTTCTTAGCTTATTTAACTTAATTCTTTGATATAAGTTTATTTTCAAATAAGTTTTCTAGTCTTTCAACTAAAACAGGAAAACAGAGACTCTACACAGCTACCACTAAGGGCCAACAATCTCACGACTATGTCCCCTCAGAAAAACCCAAACAGCAGGATGTAAATATTTGTTTGCCATCTACTGTCTAGTAGTCACCACTTTTCCTTGCTGTGTACTAACAGAAATTTTTAAGCAACACCCTAGGCTTTTCAATGCTTACGCATTCTATGGGGACTTACCACTATTCAAAGATAATTTTCGCTATCTACTTCATTGCCTCAAAACTTTTCCCGTCTTCCTTAGGCACTAATCTTTACCAACTCCATATTTTTTAAAACACAGTTTTTCCTTTTCATTTCACTTTTCTTCCAAAAGCTTCCATAGATTCGATTGTGGTTTAGAATTATAACTTTCACATCTATTCGTTTGATTGATTGGGATCATTTACCATGCTATAAAAAAGAGCGGCAATAATCAACGAAAAGAAGTTTATTCAAGTCAACGTAGCCAACGTTTATTGGAAAATGCAACCCCAAAGATTTTGGGCGAAAAGTGGTAAGCAATGATCATTGAATAAGTCTCTTCGGCTTGAGTTGAGTTAAAAGCACGGAATGTATTTGCGCCGTTACCATCTTCGAATAAAGTGTAACGAACCAGGATTTTTTATGATTAAAATATAATAAAAATTTGATTTTCTGAATATCAAATGAATTTGATAAGTTATAAATACAAATATTGTTTTAAAAAATATTATATAAATGAATATATGTTTTTATGTGAATGACTTATTTTAAGTTCATATCTCAGATTTTGATTAAGCAAATATTTTCAATAATAATAAGGGATAATATTATGTTTTATAGAATAATATATTTCCATAAAAGTTTTGTTGTGTTTCTAAACTCTTATTCTTATAATTTATATTGGTTAAAATAATATGAACAAATATTTTTATAAAATCTTAAGTAATATTTTGGTTACCTTCTTATGCATTGGAAACTTACTACATTTATAAATGTCACTAAGATGTAGCTAAAAATATAAATTTAACAAATAAATAAATAAACTATTTATGTCAACATGCATTGGTTGATTTTTAAATAAGGATTAGGTGTCATACTTGTTGTCTTAATGCATGTTTTTGAATTCATGAAGAGAAGGCAAGTGTCCTTAATTAAAATAATTTAATTACCTTTTTAAAATTCATATACAAAGCCATGTTCTTCTCTCTGGTCAAAACTGAGTTGTAGATTTCTCACGACTGTTTCCTTCTTCCTTGTCTTCAAAGATTCAGTAAAATAAAAATAATGTATCCTCTCCCTTTAAAATCCCAATCTCCAAATCCATCCACTTCCAGCCAAAATGACCAACACGGAAGTTGTCTGAATTATCATTTTGGATTTTTAGAGATCAGCAAAACAAATTTTCATGGAATATCGAAAGAGAAATCTTTATTTTACAGTAAAAGAGAAAATGGGTTCAAAGAGCTTTGAAAAATCATAACTCAAAATCCGTGAAGAATTGAATCGCGCCGTCACCACCATTGAGATCAGCAGAGCGAGTAGTATTTTTCATGTGGTTTCGAAGCGATTCCATGTCAATGATCTTTGAAGTTGGAAACTAGGGTTCGAGACGGATGGAGAATCAGGCATGGATAGAGGAAACGGAGCTTGGCATTGCGTTGAGATTGGAGAAAGCTTCAATGACGAAAATAGGCGGAGTTTGATGCTTGTTTGGGTGGTGCGACATATGGCATGTTCTTCTCTCTAGTCAAAACTGAGCTGTAGATTTCTCACGACTGTTTCGTTCTTCCTTGTTTTCAAAGCTTCAGTAAAATAAAATAATGTATCCTCTCCCTTTAAAATCCAAATCTCCAAATCCATCCACTTCCAGCCAAAATGACCAACACGGAAGTTGTCTGAATTATCATTTTGGATTTTTAGAGATCAACAAAACAAATTTTCTTGGAATATCGAAAGAGAAATCTCTATTTTACAGTAAAAGAGAAAATGGGTTCAAAGAGCTTTGAAAAATCATAACTCAAAATCCGTGAAGAATTGAACAACGCCATCACCACCATTGAGATCAGCAGAGCGAGTAGTATTTTTCACGTGGTTTCGAAGCGATTCTACGTCGATGATTTTTGAAGTTTCCTTGTTATCTGAATGCATGTTATTGAATTCATGAAGAGAAGGCAAGTGTCCTGAATTAAAATAATTTAATTACCTTTTCAAAATTCATATACAAATCCATGTTCTTCTCTCTACTCAAAACTGAGCTGTAGATATCTCACGACAGTTTCCTTCTTCCTTGTTTTCAAAGCTTCAGTAAAATAAAAATAATGTATCCTCTCCCTTTAAAATTCAAATATCCAAATCCATCCACTTCCAGCCAAAATGACCAACACGGAAGTTGTCTGAATTATCATTTTGTTCTTCTCTCTAGTCAAAACTGAGCTGTAGATTTCTCACGACTGTTTCCTTCTTACTTGTTTTCAAAGCTTCAGTAAAATAAAAATAATGTATCATCTCCCTTTAAAATCCAAATCTCCAAATCCATCCACTTCCAGCCAAAATGACCAACACGGAAGTTGTCTGAATTATCATTTTGGATTTTTAGAAATCAGCAAAACAAATTTTCGTAGAATATCGAAAGTGAAATCTCTATTTTACAGTAAAAGAGAAAATGGGTTCAAAGAGCTTTGAAAAATCATAACTCAAAATCCGTGAAGAATTGAATCGCACCGTCACCACCATTGAGATCAGCAGAGCGAGTAGTATTTTCCATGTGGTTTCGAAGCGATTCTATGTCGATGATTTTTGAAGTTGGAAACTAGGGTTCGAGACGGACGGAGAATCAGGCATGGATAGGGGAAATGGAGCTTGGCATTGCGTTGAGATTGGAGAAAGCTTCGATGGTACGAAAATAGGCGGAGTCCGATGCTTGTTTAGGTGGTGCGACATATGGAGGTCGCGAGATTTCCAGCGCTCTAGGCTCCAGGATCACGGTCGTATTTCGATCTGGAGGACTGGAGTTCGGACGATGTTGTGCAGTCAAGTGTAGACATGGAGAGAGTCATGTTAGTGAGCTCGGATTTGAGTTTGGTGGAAAATTCAGTGGTGCATGTATGCACGGGCGTGCACAACGATGGGTTCGGGCGCACAGATCCGAGAAGAAGAAGCGGGAGAAGAAGAAGAGGAGGGGGAGAACGGGTTGGGCTCAGTCTTGGAGCTTTTGTCTTGGGCTTGGGCCTAAGTGAATGGTTAAAATTCTTTTATTATTTTAAGTTAAAGTGTAAACTTGTGAAGCCTATATCTAGCCCATTTTAATCCGGATTTACGCATTATCAAGTTCATGAGAATCGTGTAGGAAAATAAAATCCGTTAGTGTATAAGTTTGGTAATTTTCATTAAGTATAAATTTTAATAAAAATAAAATAAGTGGCCTTTATATATATATATATATATATATATATATATATATATATGACAATATATAATAAATAATGTTATTAATTCAATTCTAATGCATATATAATTAGGAGAAATCAACGACTGCTAATCGAAATAGGATTGGAAGAGGAAAAGTTGTTCGTTTTGCCAGTAAAGAGGTTGAAGTTGTATCGATGAGAACATTTAATCTAATTTAATTATTTATTAAATTAGTTGTTATTGAATAATTATAATTAGTTGAGATTTATTATAATTAGTTATTGGTTGGATATGGATATTCTTGTTTGAATGGATGTGCATGTAATTGGATGACACTGAACACTGAAAAGCGTTATTGACTGTAACGCTTGTGCACAGCTGAATTGTTGATATTGAAGATGATTATAACCCATGATCGTCCAACTTATATGGTTGATTTATTATGTTTGTACGATGCACACACAATACCTTGGTTGTGGAATTAGACAGAAGATCAATTCAATGTTCCTTCCATGTGAATGGAAATTTGATTTTTAATATTTAAATATTATTTTAAAGTCCAGTTTATTTGGAAATAGATTTGGAAATTTAAATATAATTTGAATTTGAATTTGAAGTTGTTGTAAACTTAGAAACCGATGGACCATTTATGAAATTGAAATTTAAATAAAATGGTTTTTGAATTCTTATGGTTTACAACGTATTTCAATTTAAATTTTTATTTGGAAATAATTTTGATTTAACTTAAAAATCGGTTAAAAAAAATTAGTTATTTTGAAATTTTAAATTTAAATTCAGAAAGGATTTGAAGGAATTATATATAATTGTTTTATAACGCGTTATGACACGACAATTTGTAAATATCGATTTAAATTTTCAAATGATTATAACTTGACCATTTGAAATTAGTTTGACTTGAAACTAGAATGTTGATTTCTAAATATTAACAGTTTTTGAATAGAAAATAAATTTTCAAAATTTAACGTACTATTTTCAAAATAAATTTGGAAAAGGTCAATGTACGCGCAGTTCAGCGACCATAACGGAAATTCAAATAAAACCAGCTTTAAATTAGAGAGAATTCATGATAAATCTTACTTCATTAACTTAAAATAATTGGAAATGAATTATTTGAATTGATTTGAAATCGATTTGAATTAAATGGCTATTGCAGTGTTTTAGTAACGTTCAAAACGTTATCGTATCCAAAGACAAATGTGTTTTGAAATTTATAAATCGTAAACCATTATTTTAAATGGTTAAAGGATTTTTTTTATGTTTGAAAGATTTAAGTTATTAAATACTTATATATGGTATTATTTATCAATTCTAAAAGTTTGAATTTATAGGGGATGAGTTGGATAGAGTTTGTGTCGGATGTTCGATATGTAATTCCAATGTTGAACAAACATTATCAGATGCATTAAGAAAATATTTACATCAAGGTTCTGATAGTGCTTGTTGAATTGTGAATGGGTATCGAATATAAGTTAATGCAACTCTATCAAACTCATGTATGATTGTGAATTATTGGAATTATCGTATTGTAATCCAAATAAGGATTGGCAAATTGGAAGATGTAAGGATGGAATAAAGAAGCATGTTTGAAGTATAAGAATTGGGTGGTTATGTTTGAAATAAAGGATTTGTAAGTCGAATATTTGATTTCAAAGAAAGAGTTAAGATGATAACAGAAGTTATGATCAATCCAACCTTGGTTTATACATGAATAAATGATGATTGGAAGGAAATATGAATTAAAACCCTGTGTGGTCCATAACTATTGTTTTATGAATACACTTATTACTTAGAAAGGCCGGGATCAGATTTAAGTCCGAAACCATTTCAAGTAATAATACGACGCATGAAGCAAATTCAAGATTTGGAATCGACGAATAAAGACCGTGGTTTTTCCCATCGAATGGGCTGATTGCCAATTAGTTTTTGTACTGGTGGCTACAGTAGAGAGATGTCCCTATTACCAGAGTGGCAGGAAGTCTGAATGTATGTGGAGAAATTTTGGATTTTGTTCCATTCAGACCCAGGACGGACTTGTATGGATTGTGTGTCTGACATTGTAATGGATGGCATAACACTGATTTCCATTGATATGTATCTGGTTTGTGACGTATGAGCTCGAAGTGGTTATGTATGGATGGAAATCAGTGGTCATTTGGTGAATGGACAATGTGACATACTTAATATATGAAATGAGCTTGTACGATCAAGGCATTGCTCCTCTAGGCATGCTTTGTGTATGATGTGATATCGACAAACCTCCCACCCCGAATGATGAGAAACTGGCGATTAGGTTGTGTGTATATATATATATATATGATTTGATGATGACCGCTGCAGCAGTGCGAAACCACTTATGACTTATGGAATAGTGTATGTTCGGAGGGTCGTGTCTGGTCGAAAACCGTTGATCTACCTCGCGATTTGTATTGGTATCCGCGTTTGGATGAAAAACCCGTGATTACATTTTGTTTTGTTCGGAACGATCTTTCTTGCCAGGAATCATCAAGTTGGAAACTCAAATCTCCAATACGAGCCACACGATTTTGGGTTGTGTGTATATATATATAGCGACATAATATTAAGGATATTATGCCATCCAGGATTAAAACATTTATTTGCGAAATGGTTTTCCACACTATGTAATAGTATTGGAAGAGGATTTTTACGTATGAAGGCATTTTTGGTTATCATAAGATAAAACTCGCCCATCTGGTGTGCGCTTGCATTGTGTGGTGTGGGACGAGCTTATGATAGCTTCATTTTCAAAAAGGTCATTGCGTATTTATATGCACGGGTGTTCACATGGAGTAAACCCGTTCCGCATTAGCGGCGTGGTCCGGTGAATTTTCTAACATTAAAATAAACCTTAAAGCAACTGTTTTATGTTCTCACGCTAGTCCCGTGACTGATCTGGAGTTTATTGTTCCTTCCTGAACTCTGAGTGCCCAATAATTTTTACATGGGCAGCTAGTAGTTTAGTTTTTCAGTTATAGATCGTTGGAGCGAAGTTCAAAGCATTTTCTGAGTTGGTGTAACACCCCATAATCTTAAATATTAAAATTAACAAATTTAAGAGCACTTAATTTTAAGGAGAAGAATTAAGGGAAATGGGTTACGCCATTGCATTCGTCTCGAAATTCTGCAAGGAATAGAGTCTAAGTTTTCGTAAATCAGACTTCATATGAGGAAGTTATGACCCTCAGAAGTTTCAGGAATTTAAATAAATTAAAAACAGTTCAGAGTTAAATTCAAAATTTGAATATACCAAGGTAGGTCGACCTGGAGGTCGACCTACCCCAGGCCAGGTCGACCAGGGGGTCGACCTCCCCTATACAGGTCGACCTAGGAGTCGACCTACCCCTTAGGCAGATCTGAACTGTAACAATTCTGACTTGTTGCTGAGTCTTTTCTGACCTGTTGCTGAGTCACTAGGGCATAGGTGGCAATTCTGGATAACTCTATCTAGTCTGAATTGTTCTGATTTGCTCCTATGATAATCTAACGACTTATATTGATTTAAACTTCTATATAAACACGTATAGACTCAAGCCCTAAACCTAAACTAAATTAGTCTCTTGGCCACCATGCTGCTGCTAGAATAGTTCTTCTTCCTAAAGCTTAGGGATTGGCAAATCAGAATTCTAATACAAAAGATGAATGAATCATTCTCTTCTCTAATCCGTGTTAGTGAGTACAATTTCTTTCACAAAATAATTAATAAGTTAATTATGACGGGTTATAATTTGGATTATGAGAACATGCCTGTTGAATCATGTGACGTTACTTAATTTTGTTATCGTTTGTTTGTGAACATATGACAGTTTTGTTAACTTATGTTAGTAGATCTATTTCATATGTCCAATCACATATGTTTAACTTGATTCATTTTATGACATCAGTTTATATGCAAGTCTGTATGTGAATTATACACCAGTTTGCTTGTGAATCAAGTATACATATATATATATACATGCGAGTTTATATGTAAAATGTGTGATATTATTTTACATGTTTAAATTCATGATGTTGGTTCATATGTCTAAACACATATGCTAGATTTGATTCATTTTGTGACATTTACATTTCTAAATCACATGCAAGTGTAAATGTAAATCTTAATTTACATGTCTAAATTATATGCAAGTTTATATATAAGTTTCGATGTGAATCATATGCTAGTTTATATGTAAGATTGTATGCAAATCATATGTAATTCTTAATTTACATGTCTAAATTGCATATGCAAGTTTAATACAAGTTTGTATGTAGATCGTATCCAAGTTTATGCGAAAACCATGTTCATATATGCAAGTTCACCTTTATGTGTATAAATCTATGCAGATCATATCTTATATAATTTGATTCATGCCAGTTTGTAGTTTATGCAAATTATGCCTATTGCCTATGAAAGTTATTGGTTATGCAAATTTATGATTATATAAATTATAATCATGCAAGTTTTGATCCATGCTGGCCTATTTTAATTTGCAAGTTAGATCTATTTTTATGTGTTATGCAAGTTGTGATGTTTTTGTTAGGCTATTTACTAGCCTACGTATTATATGTATTACACGTACGAACAACGTAGGGGCAATAGGAAAATATTAAATATTAATATTGTGAAAATTGGCATAAAATGGCTTAAAAGCATATAATAAATTTGAGACATTAATTGGCCAAATTTATATGCATTGAAATTATGGATATAATTTAGGTGACAATTATGGACATAGATTAATTTGGAAATTATTGACAATTTGAATAGGGATAATTAATTCAAATTGGGGTTGAATAATAATGTGTAATAATAAATGCCTAAGACACGGGATTAGACTCATTTGTGGTATAAGACTGCCCAGAACCGCCCGGCAAATCCAGCAACCACAAATGGTAGTCTAATGTGAGAGGTCAAACGTATAAATTAAATGAGAAATAAATGCCTAAGACACGAGGTTAGACTCGTTTGTGGTATAAGACTGCCCGGACCCGCCCGACACATCCAGCAACCGCAAACGACAGTCTAATATGAGAGGTCGTAGGCATAATTAAAAGATGCTTAGACACGAGGTTAAGTCTGGCTTGTGGTGGAAGTCTGCCCGGAACCGCCCGACATATCCAGCGGCCACAAGCAATCGACTTAATGTGAGAGGTCTACGCATTAATAATTAATTAATGCTGATCAAAGACGAATATGAATGACAAACAGAAGTTTGGTTGAGTTGAGTAATTCTCTGAGTACCAATCTGATGTTGATTTCGGTCTTCGGTGTTGATACTTAGGGAGTTATTCTCTTAACCAATGTATCTGTGAACTAAGATGTACTTAATCATAAATTAAGTAAAACATGTTATACGATATATATATATGATACATAAATTATGATAAGTGGATAGAGTTAAGACCAACTTAACCTATAATCTGATAAGTAGGTAGGGTTAAGACCAGCTTTACCAATAATATATATTAATTTGATAAGTGGGTAGGGTTGAGATCAGCTTAACAAATAATATATCTAATAAGTGGATAGGGTTAAGACAAACTTAACCAATAATACATATTGATCTGATAAGTGGAGAGAGTTAAGACCAACTTAGCCAATAATATATATAAGTGGATATGGTTAAGACCAACTTAACCAATAATATGTAAGTGGATAGGGTTATGACCAGCTTAACCAATAATATATATATATTGATATGATAAGTGGATATGGTTAAGACAAGCTTAACCAATAACACATGTTGATTTGATAAGTGGGTAACATGGGTGACATGTGGGATATAATTATAAACACTTAACCAACTTGAAACATGTAAGAAGACATGAATAAGATGGGGTTAAGTGGGAAATCCTAGTGGGGACCAAGCAACGGTGGAAAGCTTGTGTCAAGTGTGGGGACCCTTTTCAACCAGTAACCCATTTAGTATCTAAGTGAGCTCGATCTAGATCGAGGACGGGACAGCTTACTGGGTTTGATTGTAAGAGATCAAAACGGGTTAGCGGTGGCAACGCAAGTCCAACGTGGTCATGTGCATGCATGGGCCCGGGCTGGTAGGTAAGACGTTGTTGCATCGTGTAGGTATATGCCGTGCATCTTTAGTGGTATCGGGGTTGCCACTTTGGGAAGTGATACACCCCATTGTAGGACCAACACGGGTATCTACGAGTTAGGGAGCCGATCGAATTGGGAAGGTAGTGGGTACGACTAGCGGAGATAGGAGCAGGCGGCACCTATGAAGACAGCTAGGAGTCCAACTACCATATTATGAAAAAATGTTGTAATTAGAATAGGGAGGGTAGTGGGTACAACTACTGGAGATAGGAGCATGCGGCACCTATGAAGACAACTAGGGGTACACGAAACTACCATTATTATTATTATTTTGCTCAGCAGGTGGGATCAACTTTTAGGGTGACTAGTATTGGTGCAGTATAATAATTATCCTATAGCGATTAGGAGCTAGGTTAATGCCAGAATATTCCTCTTATTTGTTTTGTCTTGCCCACTTGGTTCACAGCCATTCCTTATTTTACCAGTTTATGCCTTATCCTGATTGCTTTAATAATTATATTGTTAAATTTATTGGACTCGCCAGACTTTATGTCTGACCCCCTTTGTTTTCGCCTCTTTTCCTCCCCCCAAGGTTCTCAAGGTGAGACTAGTGCTAGTGGAGCTTGATTTGGATCTCTTTCTCTCTCTTTTGGAAGTGCTTGGATTGCTGAAAGTAAAGTTCAACTCATCTCTTTTAACGCTACTTATGTTGGGGTTATGATTTACTTTTTGTATTCAGAAAATAATTTTTCAAGATGGATATTTAGTGTACTTGGTTTTATTGTTGGTTTTTGATGTTGTTGTAACCAAAATTATTTCTCCACTGCAATAAAACTTGTTTTACTTTTTTTTCCAAGTACCAATATATGTATCTGTCTTGTTATATTCTGTTCTATACACCAATAATACTCCATGAAAATAAATGCATTCCCTTTGAGAGTGACATTAATGGACGTGGGGTGTTACAGCTGGAGTCCACGCCAGAGTTGAAGCTCCCACTATATCTTTTGATCTTCCGTCGAGAGTATATTTATATTTTACTTCTATTGTATGTTTAGGTTATAACTCTGATATTCATGTAACTCTGATGTAATATTGTTTTAAGCAATGAAAAGTTCTATTATTTTGTACAATATATGTATGTACCAATAACAATTCATCTTTCTGAATGGTTTATGTAACAACCCGTATTTTCAATAACCTGTTATAACGTAAATCGAGGCAGAAATTAATTTATAAATCTGAATCAAGGGAAACGGGCTATGCCATTGCGTTCATCTCGGAAAAATACGCGAAATAGAGTCCGAGTTTTCGAAAATCGGAGTCCGTATGACCCGATTAAGGCCCAATGAAGTTTTCAGAAAATTTCAAGTTCAAAACAGATTTGAATTTCAAGTTCAAATTTTGAATTTCGGGCCTGGAAGGCTAGGCGGGAAATTTCCCGTCAAGCCAACCAAGTCGACAGGCCTGTCGACTTGGCAGTCGACTTGGTTGGACCCAAGTCGACAGCCCTGTCGACTTGGCTATCGACTTGGTTCAGCCGGGCAGTTTTGCCTGGTGCACCATTTTGGGGTTTTGGTTAGGTTTTGGGGCCAGATTCGGTTTTAAGGGCTGAGATTGGAATTAGGGTTTAATCCTAAGGTTGAAACTAATCCTAATCTCTATAAATAAGCCCCTAACCTAACCCTAAATCATCATTATTCATTCAAGTAACTAAACTATGGCAAAATCATTCCTCTCATGGCCTCCACTCTCTTCATAAAATTCCTAAATAAATTTCTATGAGAGATTTTCCATGCATACAAGTGTTCTCAAGCTTGTATGAGCATCATTAGCTTGCATTCAAGTCAAGTTTCTATATTTGCATCATAAAGCAAGAGTTTGGATCATTTTGGCTCAAGGGTTTTTTCTATTGGAGCTTTCATATTGGGATTATTTGATTGCATAAGGGCTTTGTCTCAATCTTATATTTGCTTATACTCATTTGAGTCTTCATAAGCATTGTAAGCCCTTTTCTACTTTCATATTTAAACTCTAAAGTTAATGAATGATGCAAGTTGTGTTTGATCATTATGATATGCAAGTTTATCATGTTATGTTATGCAAGTATGCCATGTTATGATATGCAAGTTTATCATGTTATGTTATGCAAGTATGCCATGTTATGATATGCAAGTTTACCATGTTATGTTATGCAAGTATGCCATGTTATGATATGCAAGTTTACCATGTTATGCTATGCAAGTTTGCCATGTTATGATATGCAAGTTTATCATGTTATGTTATGCAAGTTTGCCATGTTATGATATGCAAGTTTATCATGTTATGTTATGCAAGTTTACTATGTTATGATATGCAAGTTTGCCATATGATATGCAAGTTATGTTATGCAAGTTTGGGTTGATCATTTTGCTCATGTTATCATGTTATGCAAGCTTATCTTGGGTTTATGAGCTTAAAGCTTCAAGCTTTACGCTAAAGGTTGCATTTTGGCAACATGTAAGTTATCATATCCCTTATGATAACTTGCATGTGAGGCTAAATGCGAACTTATGGCCATTTCTACATGTCATTTATCACCATGTATCACCAATATGCTAAGTTTGGTTTTATGCATGCTTTTGAGGCCTAAAAATGTAATATGCAATTATATGAACATATGTACATTTCATATGCCACCATGTTGAACTTGTGGCTTCAACACCTTTTGTCATCTTTATGCCAAGTTCCCTCTTTCCATCCTTTATGCGCTATTGCGATTATGTAAGCGATGGGATTGCGTTTGGGGTTGGGTAAACTTAAAAGACATGAAAACATAAGATTGGGAATTTACCTATTAAGTTAGGTCTACCCATTGGGAATTTACCTATTAAGTTAGGTCTACCCAAATTCTTGTTAATTGTAATTATGTTTTGGAAACATAATGGACATGACACTTAGAAAATATAAGTGTGACCAACACCAGGTTGGGTTGAGTTTGTAGCGTAAACCTACCCGGAACGGACCGGCTTAACTAGTTGCTACAAACAATAGGACCCAATGTGAGAAGTTGGTCATGTTGTACCTTGAACATGAGGTTAGACCAAGTTGTGGTGTAAAGCTACCCGGACCCGCCCGGCTTAACTAGTAACCACAACAAGGTCTAATGTGAGAGGTTAAGGCACATTAAATTAATTAATGCCTCATGATTAGGGTTAAGTCATGGTCCACTTAATACTTAACCAATTTGGGCTTGGTGGATTAATCGGGGTTAAGTCGTGAACCCATCGTTACACTTAACCAAGTTAATCCATGATTAGTAAAAGGGTTAAACCGTACTTAACCCACTAGAAAATCCTAGCAATGGGGGTCCACTCCAGCAGTAATCCCAAGTTTGTTTCATTAAGACCCTAGGGACTAGGCTAGGGTGGGGGCACGATTACTGGACTTGAGGTAAGTGACCAAAAACGACGGCAGAGTGGTACGCCGATGTAGTTCCGGACGGACTATGGTCGTGCACGTAGTCCGTATTTGGAGAAGTCAAGCATGGGTACCAGTAGATCGAGACTGTGCACTTATGTTTATGGTGTCCAGGGGTTGACACCCTAGGGCTTGATACACCCGACGGGAGACCCGGCACAGTCCGACTACAATTATGTTTGGGCCGTATTGACACCAACACGTGACGAGATAGGCTTATAGGGAGCCGATCGACTAGACCGTTTGGTTGGACCTCGTATTAGGGTCACTTCATGTTATTGGACCTCGTATTAGGGTCACTTCATATTATTGGACCTCGTATTAGGGTCACTTCATGTTATTGGGCCAAAGCTTGGGCCAAGGGATCAATACCTGTTTATTCAAGTCATGTTAGCTTGCTAGTACACCTGTGGTGCAAAAACCTTAAACCTGAGTATGCGATGACACCTTTATCTACCTTGTTAGTTAATCATCATGCTAGTATGTTGTTATCCTTATGTTCATCCCTGCTTCTCATGCCAGTTAACTTTATCAGTTTACATTGATTGTAGTAGGGCTTACTCAGTCTTTTTGACTGACCTGTTTTTCTTTCGCCTCTTTTCTTCCGTTTCCCCCCCAGGTTCTCAGGGTGGGAATATTGGAGCTTAGCTTGGATTTCTGATCGCTTGCTTGTGGGATTTTAGCTCATGTACGGTCTTGACATGAAGCTAGCTATGGTTATCACTTATTTTGGGGATAGTACTTATGTATTTCAGTTTTTCAGTGATGTTGTTTTTATCTAGACTTGTGTATTTGGAAAGTTGACATTATGTTGTACTAGACTTGTTTTGAAATAGTTTGAAATCTTCCGCTGTTTTACTTATCATATTTACTCTGTTTACATATATACATATGTTCTTGTTCTGCCTTGATATATCATTATGCATGTTTACCTGATTCAAACGCCCCTCCAAATTCAGAGTGCTTGCAAGAGCCACCCTGGCGGAGGTGGGGTATTACATTTGGTATCAGAGCATATGGTTTACGAGAAGGAACAAAAAGGTTTTTAGAAAACTTTTGGAAAACTATTTTCAAAACCAAGTATAAAGTATTTTCCAAAGAAAAGTCTAGTTTATTTTAAAGGCTATTCCCCAAAAAGCCATTAGCAAAAATTCCTTCGTTTTTCTCCATTCTGAATCTATCTTTTTCTTCGTTTTCAGTATGGCTGATAACTTTGCCATTCCGGAAGGCGCTCAAGTACCTATTTGGTTTAGGAGATACATGGGGGAAAGGGCAAGTGAAGCCGACCCCGCAGACATTCCTCTTCCCCCCCAGCATCCACAAGCGGATTTCGCGGAGATTTGCAAAGACTTTAAGGCGATGGGTTGCAAGAATTTTGTTGGGATGGAGACTTCTGTTGAGGCAAGAAACTGGTTAAAGGAAACTGAAGACCTCTTTGCTATCTTAGATGTAGAAGATCGTAGGAAAGTTCTGTTGGCGGTATGGTTATTGAAAGGGGAAGCTGCTTATTGGTGGGTAGTCACCACCACTACTAGACCAATTGAGACTTGGGATGAGTTCAAAAGAAGGTTTGGACTGAGGTTTTTATCGTCAGCAGAGGAGAACCTTCAGATGGAGAGGTTCCTATCACTAAAGCAAGGGGACATGACTATTAGGGAATACGTGGATAAGTTTAATCAACTTGCTCGGTTCGGTTTAGACTTGGTTAACACAGCTCAGAAGAAGGCCATGCACTTTGCTCTAGGACTAAACGAGCCATTGCGCGGTTTGGCCATATCTCATATACCCATCGGAGCAACCTTCGAGAGTTTGGTAAATATGGCCCTGCTTCAAGAGGAAGATAAGAAGAAAAAAATGTGCTTTACTTGTGGAAGCTCGACTCATCTAAACAAAGATTGCAGAAAAAGGAAGGGCACTTGCTTTAACTGTGGAGAAATGGGACACTTCACTAGGGATTGCCCGAAGAAGCAAGGGCAAGGCCAGGGTCAGACTCAGCGTGCTGGACCTTCGGGAGGGCAAGTTCATGCTCTCAATGCCGCTCCAGTTCCCGATCGAGGTAGCATTTCTGTTGAAAGTCTTGTTTACATTTCTGATTTTCCTGTTCGTACTTTGTTTGATTCTGGCGCATCGCATAGTTTATTTCATCTGGTTTAGTTGAAAGTTTGCACCTAAGTACTAGTCTAGTTAATGATCTCGTGTGTGTTTCAAATCCAATTGGGGGTTTCGCCCATTTGTCTATTATCTACGTGGATTTGAAAATCTCTATCTTGAGTATAGAATTCTCGCGTGATGCTTATATTCTCGGTTTCATGGGGTATGGGTTGATTTTGGGCATGGATTGGTTGTCCAGTTTTGGAGCCATTCTTGATTTTTGAGCATAGGGTTGAGAGGCTCATGACTCGCCTCGGTAATACCCTAAAATTTTCTAGTAACCCTATGAGTCCCGTCATGTTGTGTTATCTTGAATCCCTCAACTCGTCTATCGATAGTTTGCAATTGGTGAGGGTGGTCCGAGAATATCCTGATATCTTGGGTGAAGTGAAGGGAGTTACCCCTGAACGAGAGATAGATTTCCGCATTTATCTGGTTGATAATGCCAAGATAGTTTCGTGGCCGGTTAGGCACATGGCCCCGCAAGATGAGAGTTAAGAAAGCAAGTCAAGGAGTTGCTTGAGAAGAACTTCATTAGACGAAGTATATCTGAATGGGGAGCGCCTGTAGTATTTACTACCAAGGCAGATGGTTCTCTTTGACTTTGTGTTGATTATCGTGAGTTAAACAAAGAGAATAGACAACCATTGCCAAGGATCGATGATTTGTTTGATCAGCTTGTAGGAACATCTGTTTTCTCTTGATCTTGCTACTGGATTCCATCAGCTCAGAGTAGCTGAGGATAGTATAGGCAAAACTGCATTCAGAACTCCAGATGGATTCTTAGAATGGCTGGTCATGCCATTCGGTTTGACTAATGCACCCTCCTACTTCGTGGACTTGATGAGTAGGGTGTCTAGGGAGTTCCTGAATGAGTTTGTGGTAGTCTTTGTAGACGATATCCTGACTTTCTTAAAGAACGAGGAAGAACATGCTAGACATCTCAAGGAGGTGATGGATACGCTTAGAGCGCATCAGTTGAAAGCCAAGTCCTCCAAATGTCATTTTGGAGAAAAGAAGTTAGATTTCTTGGGCACATAGTTTCTAAGCAAGGCTTAGTGGTGGATCCTGCTAAAGTGGTCGCGGTTCAAAACCGAAAAGCTCCGACGAGGGCAAGTGAAGTAAGAAGCTTTCTCAGTTTAATTAATTAGTTAGCGTCCCTTGAGCTTAGACCTACCCTTTTGGATCAAGTAGGGACTTCACAGAAAGAAGACCCGCAGTTAGTCGAGATCATGGACAAGTTGATTCGAGGCGAGATGTTAAGACACCTCGCTATAGATGACAAGGGATGGCTAAGACGCAATGAGAGAAAGAAGGCTCTTGAAGATGCACATCACTCGAGGAGGTGGCCGAGTTTGTCCCAAGGTGCATGTTGTGCCAACAGATTAAGGCCGAGTCATAAAAAGCTCGTTGGGCTATTACATCCATTGGAGGTCCCCGCAATGGAAGTAGCAAAGCGTCACGAAGGATTTCGTGGATGGACTGCCTAGATCAAGGAAAGGGAATACGAGCATGTGGGTCATAGTAGGTAGACTCACGAAGAGTGCTCATTTCACTCCGGTAAAGAGCGAAAGGACTGCATCATAGCTAGCGACAGTTTACTTTCAAGAAATAAAGCGGTTGCACGAGGTTCCCTAAAGTATAGTTAGTAACCATGACTCAATCTTCACTAGCCAGTTTTGGGATAGTCTACGGGAAGTCATGGGCAAGCAACTGAATCTAAGTACGGCCTATCATTCGCAGGCGGATGGTTCATTTCATTCAAGCATGAGTTATGGAAAATCACGTTAGTAAGAGCAATTGGCAACATGGATTGGTATTTCCAAGAAAAGTTCTGCTACATGGAATACTTTATAGTAAGTAAACGAGATCCAGGATTCACTGGTGAATTTCGGGGAGCTTGCATGAAACCATGAGGTCATAGTTATGTTTAAGCCAAGAATGATAGAAGAGTAAGTGAAAGAGGAAGACGGGAGGCGATAATGAAATGGGTTCCAACTCATATTTGGAAATAAGAGTTAAGAAGCCAAGAAACCATGAAGTAAAAGACGGTCAAAGCACAGTAGAGTTAAGCTCAAGGAAACGTGACTTAGAAGACTGAAGGTTAGATACGCGCATCATATCTCTTTCTAAGAATATATCCTTGATCCTTGTTTTCCTGTGGAGATTACTCGCATGTTATCTTTTACGTATATCCTCTCGGTCCTATACTCGATCCCATTTCTGTTGTAAACTCCATAAGGGGGGTATGACTCATCGGTTAGTAAGGCATGTCAGGGTTTGAAGGGGTCCGTTAGGTTGACTAAACCTTTTGGGCTTTTATAGGATTGGGGTTGGGTTAGGAAGGGATTTCTTGTAATCCAAAAGGAGTATATCTTGCTTATCTTTCCGATCTCTTTGTAGCATATCTTTCTTTTGCTATCCATGTTTGTCTTGCTTATCTTGTTATCATGAGAACCTTAGGTAGAAACCCTTTGGATGAAACATGTTATGCTTGATGTTTGCAAGTGGTTGCAAGTGTTTGAAAGTGGTTACTCGTGGATGCATTATACACATTAGGCACTAGATCGGCTCACACACTCCTCATATTGCATATGCATGAGTGTTTGTGCTTATTCATGGATGAATATGTTGTGCTATCACATGGACTTTGCATATGGATGTATGTTATGTGCACACATATAGATGTTATACATTATGTTAGGAATTGCATACATATGGATTCATTTCACTAACATAATTTGCATTGATGATATTTGCATTAGATAAGTACATATACACACACCTTTGCATATGTTTATACAACATTTAGAATCTTGTAAGGACAATGATTGCTCGTGGATGATGTTTTGAGTAGATGGATGTTGGATGGTAGGATACGTTCTTCCTAACTTGAAGATTTCGGGGACGAAATCCTTTAAGGAGGGGAGAATGTAACAACCCGTATTTTCAATAACCTGTTATAACGTAAATCGAGGTAGAATTTAATTTATAAATCTGAATCAAGGGAAACGGGCTATGCCATTGCGTTCGTCTCGGAAAAATACGCGAAATAGAGTCCGAGTTTTGGAAAATCGGAGTCCGTATGACCCGATTAAGGCCCAATGAAGTTTTCAGAAAATTTCAAGTTCAAAACAGATTCGAATTTCAAGTTCAAATTTCGAATTTCGGGCCTGGAAGGCTAGGCGGGAAATTTCCTGCCAAGCCAACCAAGTCGACAGGCCTGTCGACTTGGCAGTCGACTTGGTTGGACCCAAGTCGACAGCCCTGTCGACTTGGCTATCGACTTGGTTCAGCCGGGCAGTTTTGCCTGGTGCACCATTTTGGGGTTTTGGTTAGGTTTTGGGGCCAGATTCGGTTTTAAGGGCTGAGATCGGAATTAGCGTTTAATCCTAAGGTTGAAACTAATCCTAATCTCTATAAATAAGCCCCTAACCTAACCCTAAATCATCATTATTCATTCAAGTAACTAAACTATGGCAAAATCATTCCTCTCATGGCCTCCACTCTATTCATAAAATTCCTAAATAAATTTCTATGAGAGATTTTCCACGCATACAAGTGTTCTCAAGCTTGTATGAGCATCATTAGCTTGCATTCAAGTCAAGTTTCTATATTTGCATCATAAAGCAAGAGTTTTGATCATTTTGGCTCAAGGGTTTTTTCTATTGGAGCTTTCATATTGGGTTTATTTGATTGCATAAGGGCTTTGTCTCAATCTTATATTTGCTTATACTCATTTGAGTCTTCATAAGCATTGTAAGCCCTTTTCTACTTTCATATTTAAACTCTAAAGTTAATGAATGATGCAAGTTGTGTTTTATCATTATGATATGCAAGTTTATCATGTTATGTTATGCAAGTATGCCATGTTATGATATGAAAGTTTATCATATTATGTTATGCAAGTATGCCATGTTATGATATGCAAGTTTACCATGTTATGTTATGCAAGTATGCCATGATATGATATGCAAGTTTACCATGTTATGCTATGCAAGTTTGCCATGTTATGATATGCAAGTTTATCATGTTATGTTATGCAAGTTTGCCATGTTATGATATGCAAGTTTATCATGTTATGTTATGAAAGTTTGCTATGTTATGATATGCAAGTTTGCCATATGATATGCAAGTTATGTTATGCAAGTTTGGGTTGATCATTTTGCTCATGTTATCATGTTATGCAAGCTTATCTTGGGTTTATGAGCTTAAAGCTTCAAGCTTTATGCTAAAGGTTGCATTTTGGCAACATGTAAGTTATCATATCCCTTATGATAACTTGCATGTGAGGCTAAATGCGAACTTATGGCCATTTCTACATGTCATTTATCACCATGTATCACCAATATGCTAAGTTTGATTTTATGCATGCTTTTGAGGCCTAAAAATGTAATATGCAATTATATGAACATATGTACATTTCATATGCCACCATGTTGAACTTGTTGCTTCAACACCTTTTGTCATCTTTATGCCAAGTTCCCTCTTTCCATCCTTTATGCGCTATTGCGATTATGTAAGCGATGGGATTGCGTTTGGGGTTGGGTAAACTTAAAAGACATGAAAACATAAGATTGGGAATTTACCTATTAAGTTAGGTCTACCCATTGGGAATTTACCTATTAAGTTAGGTCTACCCAAATTCTTGTTAACTTGTAATTATGTTTTGGAAACATAATGGACATGACACTTAGAAAATATAAGTGTGACCAACTCGAGGTTGGGTTGAGTTTGTAGCGTAAACCTACCCGGAACCGACCGGCTTAACTAGTTGCTACAAACAATAGGACCCAATGTGAGAAGTTGGTCATGTTGTACCTTGAACCCGAGGTTAGACCAAGTTGTGGTGTAAAGCTACCCGGACCCGCCCGGCTTAACTAGTAACCACAACAAGGTCTAATGTGAGAGGTTAAGGCACATTAAATTAATTAATGCCTCATGATTAGGGTTAAGTCATGGTCCACTTAATACTTAACCAATTTGGGCTTGGTGGATTAATCGGGGTTAAGTCGTGAACCCATCGTTACACTTAACCAAGTTAATCCATGATTAGTAAAAGGGTTAAACCGTACTTAACCCACTAGAAAATCCTAGCAATGGGGGTCCACTCCAGCAGTAATCCCAAGTTTGTATCATTAAGACCCTAGGGACTAGGCTAGGGTGGGGGCACGATTACTGGACTTGAGGTAAGTGACCAAAAACGACGGCAGAGTGGTACACCGATGTAGTTCCGGACGGACTATGGTCGTGCACGTAGTCCGTATTTGGAGAAGTCAAGCATGGGTACCAGTAGATCGAGACTGTGCACTTATGTTTATGGTGTCCAGGGGTTGACACCCTAGGGCTTGATACACCCGACGGGAGACCCGGCACAGTCCGACTACAATTATGTTTGGGCCGTATTGACACCAACACGTGACGAGATAGGCTTATAGGGAGCCGATCGACTAGACCGTTTGGTTGGACCTCGTATTAGGGTCACTTCATGTTATTGGACCTTGTATTAGGGTCACTTCATATTATTGGACCTCGTATTAGGGTCACTTCATGTTATTGGGCCAAAGCTTGGGCCAAGGGATCAATACCTGTTTATTCAAGTCATGTTAGCTTGCTAGTACACCTGTGGTGCAAAAACCTTAAACCTGAGTATGCGATGACACCTTTATCTACCATGTTAGTTAATCATCATGCTAGTATGTTGTTATCCTTATGTTCATCCTTGCTTCTCATGCCAGTTAACTTTATCAGTTTACATTGATTGTAGTAGGGCTTACTCAGTCTTTTTGACTGACCTGTTTTTCTTTCGCCTCTTTTCTTCCGTTTCCCCCCAGGTTCTCAGGGTGGGAATATTGGAGCTTAGCTTGGATTTCTGATCGCTTGCTTGTGGGATTTTAGCTCATGTACGGTCTTGACATGAAGCTAGCTATGGTTATCACTTATTTTGGGGATAGTACTTATGTATTTCAGTTTTTCAGTGATGTTGTTATTATCTAGACTTGTGTATTTGGAAAGTTGACATTATGTTGTACCAGACTTGTTTTGAAATAGTTTGAAATCTTCCGCTGTTTTACTTATCATATTTACTCTGTTTACGTATATACATATGTTCTTGTTCTGCCTTGATATATCATTATGCATGTTTACCTGATTCAAATGCCCCTCCAAAGTCAGAGTGCTTGCAAGAGCCACCCTGGCGGAGGTGGGGTGTTACAGTTTAAGTTGGTTTAATTACCGGCGACAACCGGCCAAAAAGGCGGGTCGTTACAGTTGGTATCAGAGCTTTGGTTTATACAAAGCTATGGGGTATGACATATTTTGAACAAAAGATAGGACTCATCAGAGTTATAACGTCTCATTAGAGATAGGGTCGGAAATGCCCTAGAATGAGATATTGGAATATTATGTCGAAAGAGCGTATTTTGAAATCCATATAAAGTATTTTGAACTAAGTAAATCGTTTTGGAAATATGATTATTGTAGAAATTTAATTAAGGATAAGGGATTCTTGAGTATTGTGTTCGACGCCGCGATTGGACTGTCAAGTATATAGGGATTTTGAATATACGCCTAGCTAACGTGTAGACGAAGTCCAGTGTGTACTAGATAGATATAGAATCACATTCTAGTCGCTCGAGGATGAATTTACTGATGACCATGGCACCGTCAGTAGTGATTTTCCAGTTTCGAAAGTGGGATGGCCATATGATTCCGACTACGACGTCGAGAAATACTTAAATTATTTTGATATATTGGAAATATTAAGGGAATTTAATATAAGTTAGATAAACTAAAAACATAATTAACCTGGACAATAAGTCATGAGTAGCCTGTAAATAGATGGAAAATGTTTAGGAGTAAAGTTCGTCTGAAGAATTGGAAAATGAATCTTGAATATGAACGTACGTAAGCTTATTTGTTAATCACATTCGTCGAACATTTCTCCATTTTAACAAAAGTAATTGATCAAGTTATAACGAATGTGGATATAAATATTGAGATCTAATTAGTATAATCAGAGGAGATATCATATTCCTCGATGAGTGTTAAGCAATAGAGTCGAACCTATACTTGGCATGAATTGTAAATGGTAAAAATGCAGGATTAAGCTATTTTTTTCTCGAAAGTATATTTCAGCAATCAAGCTCCCCTCAAAGAATTTGAAGGTAATTTTACTTCAGTTGAGAATTTGTTTGGAAAAAAATGGTTTAAATTGTAACAAATATCTAAGTGGGGGAGAAAACTATCTTTCCCTATTAAAGCTGTATGAGCAATCCAAATAGAAAGTATTAAAGAGTAATCGCTTACGATACAATGGAAAACGAAATTTGAAGTAATATTTACTCAAGAAAAAGTTAATGGAAAAACTATAGTACCCAACAAAACAAGGAACTATTTCGAATTAGGTAATTTCAATTTGTCCAAAGCCTTATATTTACCGAACTTCAAATATTAAGCCTTGCGTAGTAAATAGACTAGGAAAATTTTGATGTTTCGAAATATAAAGATTTTAGTTTCAGAGAATCTTCGAAATCAATTTCTGGTGTTTGGGACAAATCGTTTGAAATACGTATACGTTAAATCGGAGTAGCGCAGCGAAAGCATAGTGGTAATTTGAAAGGAATATTTCAAAGATTTTCGCTAGACTTGTTGAATAAAGTAACTTTCCAAACAAGATTTGGAATTTGAAACAAGAATGAATAAATGTCGTAGATCTCGATCTACAAACAAAAAGAAAAGTTGACTTCTAAAGTATGGAATTAGACTCTTGTAAAATAATATATAAAAGTCTTGAAATGTTGAAGCAATATTGAATTTTAAAAGAAGTTAATGCCATGTATGATGTTTAAACGGTTGGAATTTATGATAATATGAGTCGATAAGGAAAAAAAATTCAACTTATGTAAAGAATGAAAATTTAAATTCACAAAGTTTGTTATGAATTCGAAACTTGAAATGTTGATGTTGAAATAAGTTGCTTGGAAATTTTATTTTCAACCATTTTGGATATGATAAATACGTTATAAACTGTTTATAATAAACAGTGGTTTCAACGACTAGAATCCCGATATTTTGAAATGTTTGGAAACGATAAGTAATTGTAAACTATGATTATGAAATGATTTACAACTTCGGGATATGAAAGGATTTGGTGTGTTTAAGTAACCATGACTAAAACTGGGTTGTGATAAGAGATTGGGTTTCGTGCGATAGGTGATACTCAGTTGCCCTGTCATGAGGATGAACTTCTCGAACTAACGACATATAGATTTCATCATAGTATATTTGAAGTTTTAGAAGTAATTTGGTTTTGGAAATCCCGAAGGGAAGTATGGTTTTCTATATGAGAGGAATTAGTGTATTTCAATGGTTTGAAATAGAAATTGGGATTCTAAGTCCGAGAGATCATTTTGAGATTTCAGATGCTTACAAATTAAAATTTAAACTCAAACTTCCTTAAATTAACCTTTCCAAAAATTTTATCTTTATAATACTGTAAACATTGTTTTGTATAAATAAACATTTGATATAAGAGTTTTACCGATTCAGTTATATGAAAATTTTGCTCCTATAAACCATTTTGATAAACTTCAAGGTTAATAATTTTATTTCAACAAAATTATAGGTAAGATTTATGTTACTTATGAATAGTTTTACGAACTCTCCTTTTGGAGGATGAAAAGTTCTTAAGTTGGGGAGATTGTAACGAATCAGGATTTTTATGATTAAAATATAATAAAAATTCGATTTTCTGAATATCAAATGAATTTGATAAGTTATAAATACAAATATTGTTTTAAAAATATTATATACGAGTTGAATGAATATTTTTTTTTGTGAATGATTTATTTTAAGATCATATCTCTGATTTTGATTAAGTAAATATTTTCAATAATAATAAGGGATAATATTATGTTTTATAAAATAATATATTTCCATAAAAGTTTTGTTGTGTTTCTAAACCCTTATTCTTATAATTTATACTGGTTAAAATAATATGAACAAATATTTTTATAAAATCTTAAGTAATATTTTGGTTATCTTCTTATGCATTGGAAACTTACTACATTTATAAGTGTCACTAAGATGTAGCTAAAAATATAAATTTAACAAATAAATAAATAAACTATTTATATCAACATGCATTGGTTGATTTTTTAAATAAGGATTAGGTGTCATCCTTGTTGTCTTAATGCATGTTATTGAATTCATGAAGAGAAGGCAAGTGTCCTTAATTAAAATAATTTAATTACCTTTTTAAAATTCATATACAAAGCCATGTTCTTCTCTCTGGTCAAAACTGAGTTGTAGATTTCTCATGACTATTTCCTTCTTCCTTGTTTTCAAAGCTTTAATAAAATAAAAATAATGCATCCTCTCCCTTTAAAATCCAAATCTCCAAATCCATCACTTCGAGCCAAAATGACCAACAAGGAAGTTGCCTGAATTATCATTTCGGATTTTTAGAGATAAGCAAAACAAATTTTCGTGGACTATTGGAAGAGAAATCTCTATTTTACAGTAAAAGAGAAAATGGGTTCAAAGAGCTTTGAAAAATCATAAATCAAAATCCGTGAAGAATTGAATCTCGTCGTCACCACCATTGAGATCAGCAGAGCAAGTAGTATTTCATGTGGTTTCGAAGCAATTCCGTGTCGATGATTTTTGAAGTTGGAAACTAGGGTTCGAGACGGATGGAGAATCAGGCATGGATAGGGGAAATAGAGCTTGGCATTGCGTTGAGATTAGATAAAGCTTCGATGGTGCGAAAATAGGCGGAGTTTGATGCTTGTTTGGGTGATGCGACATATGGAGGTTGCGAGTTTTCCAGTGCTCTAGGCTTCGGGATCACGGTAGTATTTCGATCTGGAGGGATGGAGTTCGGGCGACGTTGTGCAGTAAAGTGTAGACATGGAGAGAGTCATGTTAGTAAGCTCGAATTTGAGTTTGGTGGAAAATTCGGTGGTGCGTGTATGCACGGGCGTGCATAGCGATGGGTTCGGGTACACAGATCCGAGAAGAAGAAGCGGGAGGAGAAGAAGAGGAGGGGGAGAACGGGTTGGGCTCGGTCTAGGAGCTTTTGTCTTGGGCTTGGGCCTAATTTAATGGGTAAAATTATTTTATTATTTTAAGTTAAAGTGTAAACTTGTGAAGCCTATCTCTAGCCCATTTTAATCCGGATTTATGCACTATTAAGTTCATGGGAAACGTATTAGAAAATAAAATCCGTCAGTGTATAAGTTTGGTAAATTTCATTAAGTATAAATTTTAATAAAAATAAAATAAATGGCCACTATATATATATATATATATATATATGACAATATATAATAAATAGTGTTATTAATTCTATTCTAATGAATATATAATTAGCAGAAATCACCGATTGCTAATCGAAATAGGATTGGAAGAGGAAGAGTTGTTCATCCTGCCAGTAAAGAGGTTGGAGCTGTATCGGTGAGAACATTTAATCTATTTTAATTATTTATTAAATTAGTTGTTATTGAATAATTATAATTAGTTGAGATTTATTATAATTAGTTGTTGGTTGGATATGAATGTTCTTGTGTGAATCGATGTGCATGTAAATTAGATGACACTGAACATTGAAAAGCGTTGTTGACTGCAATGCTTGTGCACAGCTGAATTGTTGATATTGACGATGATTATAACCCATGATCATCCAACTTATATGGTTGATTTGTTATATTTGTATGATGCACACACAATACCTTGGTTGTGGAATTAGACAGATGATCGATTCTGTGTTCCTTCCATATGAATGGAAATTTGATTTTTAATATTAAAATATTATTTTAAAGTCCAGTTTAATTGGAAAGAGATTTGGAAATTTAAATATAATTTTAATTTGAATTTGAAGTTGCTATAAACTTAGAAACCAATGGACCATTTATGAAATTCAAATTTAAAATTAAATTTGAATAAAAAGGTTTTTGAATTCTTATGGTTTACAAAGTATTTCAATTTAAATTTTGATTTGGAAATAATTTTGATTTTACTTAAAAATCGGTTAAAAAAATCAATTATTTTGAAATTTTAAATTTAAATTCAGAAAGGATTTGAAGGAATTATATTTAAATCGTTTCATAACGCGCTGCGGCGCGACAGTTTGTAAATATCAATTCAAATTTTCAAATGATTATAACTTGACCATTTGAAATCAGTTTGACTTGTAACTAAAATGTTGATTTCTAAATATTAACAGTTTTTGAATAGAAAAGAAATTTTCAAATTTCAATGTACTATTTTCAAGTTATATTCAAAATAAATTTGGAAAAGGTCTATGTACACGCAGTTCAGCGACCATAACAGAAATTCAAATAAAACCAGCTTTAAATTTAGAGAGAATTCATGATAAATCTTAAAGTAATTTGAAATGAATCATTTGAATTTTTGAATTGATTTGAAATCGATTTGAATTAAATGGCGATTGCAGTGTTTTAGTAATGTTCAAAACATTATCATATCCAAAGACAAATGGGTTTTGAAAATTATAAATCGAAAACCTTTATTTTAAATGGTTAAAGGATTTTTTTTATGGTTGAAAGATTTAAGTGATTAAATACTCGTATATGGTATTATTTATCAATTCTAAAAGTTAGAATTTAAAGGGGATGAGTTGGATAGAGTTTGTATCAGATGTTTGATATGTATTTCCAATGTTGAACAAACATTATCAGAAGCATTAAGAAAATATTTACATTAAGGTTCTGATAGTGCTTGTTGAATTGTGAATGGGTATCGAATATAAGTCAATGCAACTCTATCAAACTCACGTCTGAATGTGAATTATTGGAATTATCGTAATGGAATTGTAATTCAAATAAGGATTGGAAAATTGGAAGATGTAAGGATGGAATAAAGAAGCATGTTTAAAGTGTAAGAATTGGGTGGTTATGTTTGAAATAAAGGATTTGTAAATCGAATATTTGATTTCAAAGAAAGAGTTAAGATGATAACAGAAGTTATGATCAATCCAACCTTGATTTGTACATGAATAAACGACGATTGGAAGGAAATTTGAATTAAAACCCTGTGTGGTCCATAACCATTGTTTTATGAATACGCTTATTACTTGGAAAGATCGGAATCGGATTTAAGTCCGAAACCATTCCAAGTAATAATACGACTCATGAAGCAAATTCAAGACTTGGAATTGATGAATAAAGACTGTGGTTTTTCCCATCGAACGGGCTGATTGCCGATTGGTTTCTTTACTGATAACTATAGTAGAGAATGTCCTTATTATCGGAGTGGCAGGAAGTCTGAAATAATGGGGAGAACTTTCGGATTTTGTTCCGTTCAGACCTAGGACGGACTTGTATGGATATTGTGTCTGACATTGTAATGGATGGTATAACACTGATTTCCGTTGATATATATCTAGTTTGTGACGTATGAGCTCGAAGTGGTTATGTATGGATGGAAATCAGTGGTCATTTGGTGAATAGACAATGTGACATACTTAAGATATGAAATAAGCTTGTACGATCAAGGCATTTCTCCTCTAGGCATGCTTTGTGTATGACGTGACATCGACAAACCTCACACCCTGAATGATGAGAAATTGGCGGTTAGGTTGTGTGTGTGTATATATATATATGAATTGATGACGACTGCTGCAGCAGTGTGAAACCACTTATGACTTATGGAATAGGGTATGTTCGGGGGGAGGGGGCATGTCTGGTCGAAAACCGTTGATCTACCTCGCGATTTGTATTGGTGTCAGCGTCTGGATGATAAACCCGTGATTACATTTCGTTTGTGTTCTGATTGATCTTTCATGCCAGGAATCATCAAGTTGGAAACCCAAATCTCCAATACGAGCCATACAATTTTGGGTTGTATATATGTATGGCAACATAATATTATGGCTATTATGCTGTCTAGGATTAATACATTTATTTGCGAAATGGTTTTCCACACTATGTAATAGTATTGGAAGAGGATTTTTACGTATGAAGGCATTTTTGGTTATCATAAGATGAAGTTCGACTATTTGGTGTGCGCTTGCATTGTGTGATGTGGGATGAGCTTATGATAGCTTCATTTTCAAAAAGGTCATTGCATATTTATATGCACGGGTGTTCACATGGAGAAAACCCGTTCCGCATTAGCGTCGTGGTCCGTTGAATTTCCCAACTTTAAAATAAACCTTAAAGCAACTGTTTTATGTTCTCACACCAGTCCCATGACTGACCTGGAGTTTATTGTTCCTTCCTAAATTCTGGGTGCCCATTAATTTTTACACGGGCAGCTAGTAGTTTAGTTTTGCAGTTATAGATCGTTGGAGTGAAGTTCAGAGCATTTTCTGAGTTGGAGTCCACGCCAGAGTTGAAGCTCCCGCTGTATCCTTTGATCTTCCGCCGAGAGTATATTTATATTTTTCTTCTGCTGTATGTTTTGGTTGTGACTCTGATATTCATGTAAGTCTGATTTAATATTGTTTTAAGCAATGAAAAGTTCTGTTACTTTGTTCAATATGTGTATGTACCTATAACAATTCGTCTTTCTAAATGGTTTAAGTTGGTTTAATTAACGACGAGAACCGGGCAAAAAGGCTGGTCGTTACATAAAGTATTTTCTACGGTAGCACCATGAATAGTGCATAGCAAAACAACACCTAATTTAAAGTAGCAAAACTTTATTTTTCCTCATGAAAACTTACTTTTGCCAAATGATAAAAACATGTCATCTTAAAAAAGTGCAAATCATTTTTTTTTGAATCACAAAAACTGGAGTAGATAAGGACAACTATTTCTCATTCAGGTTTACAACTTGTTCTTGCCTATAAGGTTAGTTCAGTTTCTTACTACAAGGTGCAAACATCTACTTTATTCTTAATTTCTACAACTTATTTTGTCCACCCAACAAAATTTCTTGTCAAAACAATTTATGAAAAATTATTGTCAAAAGAATAGAGATTTCAAAACTTTCTTTACTGAAAATTCTAATTTTCAACAAAATGCCTCATCAAAATGCAACCTTTTCTACATTTTGCTTTTTAATCCTTTCATGCAATATAACAAGAAAACTAGCGATCTATACACGCTCTATAATGTGCACCTTTTACTGAGAGAATTTTATTTTAGACAAAATTTTCATAAGAAATCACTATTTCCAAAATATACCCCATTTTACATCAAAACTCGTTATGTACTTTTCTAATGTGTTCTTTACATATTTTAAAACTATAACTTTTAAGATTAAAACTTGAAAACACCATACAAAATCTTTCAAAAGCTTTTATAATTTCAAGTTTTTAAAAGTTAACAATGGGGTTAGACTCAAAGTGGGTTTCTAATCTTAACTAGGCTTTCCTAGACAATGCCACAAAGTCAATTCTCTCAACCATATATATTTCTAATCCATTTTTTTTCTTTTTAACCTTTTCTAACCCACTAATATGAATATTAACATATGGGATCCACCTTTCTCTATTTCAAAACATATTGTACACTTCCCACCCAAATTTACCTAAGGGTCTCAAATTTCCACGTTCATTCTTTTAGTGTACAAAACAGATATCCCATCTTTAACCATATTATGCTTTCACTATGTAGTGGGTTCCTCTATGGATCTAGGTATATTTATATTTTTTTTAAATGCAAATACGCTCACTCATTATTTATACACGAATCCTAAATCTAGGCTCTGATACCAGATGTAACAACCCGAATTCCAACAAACTGATCTATCGAAACTCATGTTGGTTTGTCTGGTATCCTATAGAAAAAACAGAGATATAAAATGTATCAGAGTTCAGAAAATATCTCACAACGGAATGGATAAAATATAATATAATCAAAATATAGCCTTACCATAGTAATAATACTGCCTAACCAGTATCCAAAGGGTATCATATCTCTGCCACAAATCTAACTTGCGAGTATATATGAGGAGGGGTCAGAACACAAGTTCTGGTGACTGGATTTAAACTACACATTTCTGGATAATCCTATATATACAGTTCAGTTGCAATATCTTATTATTAGGTTACTTGGGTTAAAAACACTCAAGGTGTGCATACATGTCGTACCCATCTACTTTCCAGTGGATTAACCTAATACAATATATATGTAGTTACCCCCAATATTAAGGTACACCCCATAGTACCCCACTCGTACGGTCTCCGTCGTAACGCCACAGAAATATATGCAGTTCCTCATCCTATGCCGGAGCAACATACGGATATCTATATAACAATGCTACGTTCTGCATAGATCTGCCATCGTCATGCTACGTAAGCATAATGATTGTCATCTTCGAACCATTCGATCGAATCATATTCCATCACAGAGTAATGTCTTAGAGTCTACGATACACCACCCAGAGCAGACATGCATGCATCTAGACTTTCCTATGTATGTATCATCAATCGTACTCGATGCCTTAATTGTACATATCCTCTAATGTGCATCGAGTCCCATGGCAGGGTTGTACAAGAAACATAGAACTCGATCAGGAGCTTTCCAGATAGAGGAATTTTACTATAAGGGCTTCTTTACCTTACACAATTAATTTCTAGGACACGGCTGTTAGATAATTGTTTTCCAAGACATTATTTACTGCAACAAAATTTACACGACACGTCTCGATTAACTTCCTCTTTCCACCATTTTTCATTCAAAAATTTGAGCGAATCGTAAATTAGGTTTTATCAAAAATCGATCCATTTCCCTTAAATTTCATCAAAATTTTGCTGTGATGAAATTTATTACCATATTCTCTGATTGATTTTCGGATTTTATTTGAATCTAATTCTAATCTTTTTTTAACTTAATGTAGGTTTTACTTTGGATCTACTTATCAAGTACAAAATTGCTTGTTGGTCACATCATCTTCTTCTATTGATTAGAACACGAGTAAGTTTTTGAATACCTAGGATTTACTATATTTTAAGATTTATACCTTTTTTTTAACATAATACACAACACATTTGTCAAACCTCCTTTATTGAATTAATAATGTATAGATTAAATTGATCAGAAGTTCATAAAAATAAGTTTGATTGAATTTGGATGAATTTTTAACTTTTTGATGTAAGTTTGTTGATTTAAACACTTGTTATATGCTTATAGAATTTACGCACATGCTTATACGAAGGTATAAAACTTGTCAAATGCATGATGTAGACACTAGTTATTGTAAATAATCATCCATATATAACTATATAAAGTTGAATATGTTTTTTAAAAAAACATATATGATTTTATCTTTTTTAAGTACATTTTACTTTAATTGTTTATTTATATTGAAAATTTGTACCATAGAAAATTATTAATATATTTGCAGTAATTACGTTACAATTTATCTACTTTAAAAGATATATGTTTTTATCTTTTCAAGCTAAGAAGTCATAGTAAAGATTAAATATACAATTTCTTGCAGAATACATAATTAGTTGCAAGCCTTACGTAAGAACTTAAAATCATGTTATAATAGTAAACATAAAACAAATTAACATTAATATGTTATTAGAACATTTATCTTAAAATATAAATATATTTATCTTTTTATACTATTCAGTCAAATATATTTTCAACATAGAAATAATTGTGAAATCATTTTAAATTGGAAAATGATGTAATAAATATAAAAGTTAACTTGTTTTGTGTGTATTATACTCTCAGTAATTTAAGTTCTTACATAACCTTTAAAAGTTTGTTAATTGTATGTACATGATTACTAACATATAACTATACTTTTTTTTATGCAAGATGAACTATGAAAACACGAAAATCCTCTAGATTTTTTACGAAACAGCCACTATGCATTTTTTTTCAATGAAGGAGGACATCAATGCGTAAATATCAGACCTATATCAAGTCCATACTGTGAAGAGCATAGCCAAACAAGATTGTTATCAATGACTCCATTGGTAAATTTTCTTTCTCTATATTTGTTATCATAATTATAATATGTATATCTTTATTACATTATATTTCACTCATGAGAATTTTCCATCATTTATTATATATACTTCTGTTTTAATAAAAAGATAAATATACTTATCTTTTTCATAAAAAATGAGCATAGTGTAATTAAATTTTTTAAAAACATCATTAACTATATATCGGACCTTATTTTAAGAAAATTAACAAAAAATATAACATGAAAGATTCAATTTTAACCCACTAGTCAAAAAAGATAAATTGACTTATCTTTTTCAATTTTTACACCATAATGATACCAACTATATTACTATTTATACTAATTTATGAAATAAATATGTTTGAGAATCTTGTTTTACCTGCTGATTATGTAGGAAAATAATTTATAAAAATTGTTAAAGAAATTCATTAAAAGTAGAAGCTGGCACTTGTAATGTCATTGAACTAGTTTAAGCTCATAAACTAGGTGATAGCAAAGAGTTTTAGAAATAAAAAAATATAACATATTTTTTTTAAACGCAGAACTATTAAAATTTGTAAATAAATTTGATTTACTAAATTCAATTCCTCTCATGTTAATTGTTACTAAAATAGGAAAATTATGAGTCACCAGACAATATATCACCTACTGGAACAGAAGATAACAACGTAGAAAATTCTGATGAAGAAAGGGCAGTGACACAAGAATATGAAGGAGAATCTACTGATACAGATGAAGCCAAAAAGTATGAAATTCAACAAATACCAAAGAAGTAAAAAAAATCAATATTCAGGCATGTACAAATGTAATTTAGATGTTGTTTTCAAAATAATGTAAACAATTAAGAAAGAAAAAAAATCCTCTCTGTTGACACAAAAGGATACTTGGAAAAATCACCTCTCAAACACTTTTTCAATTTTTTTCTCGAAGATTCTATATCAAGGCAAGATGTGAGAAAGAGTAGAGCAAATTTGGATGATATAATAACATCTTATGATACTACAAAACAAGCTTTCCGATTTGGTAATAGATTGATGAAATTGAAACCAGAAGAAGTTAGTCTAATATTAGGAATGTCAATGGATGGAGAGGATTTATTTCCAATACCTGCATCAAATAAAGCTACAACAATGTAAAATTTCTCAGATTTTTGGGCAAACAACTTTGAAGAAGAAGACATCATAAGTCAAAAAACAGTGACAAAAATATTGAATAAAATGATAGAAAAGAAAGATGGTAGCATTGATTAGCTATTATTTCTGCTGTTGATCATAACATTCTTATTTTCGGACAATCAAAGATACTTAAAAAGGGGATTTCTTCCTAAGATCCTCAATTTGAAAAAATTCAGTTCTATTTCTTTGCCAAGAACAATATGTGAGAATGTTTTCTCACACTTATCTAATATTTCATTATTACAAAAATATAAATGCATATATCTTTTTATTACAGTATTGGTTTTGTGAGAAGACAAAAGTAATAGAAGAAAAAGAAAATCTTCAAAAAAAAATCCCAAGGATGATAAAGTGGGACTTGTCTAATTTGAAGGACATGGATCTTACAACACTTGACAACAATAAGGTATAAATGTATTACTTTACTATTTATTTTATTTAAAAGATATATGTTATTATCTTTTCAAGTTTAGAAGGGACATTAATTAATAAATCAATAGTTGCTTACGGGATACATAATATTAGTAATAAGCCTTCTGAAATAAGTTATAATCATGATAGTATAATAGACAGAAAACAAATTAAGTTCAATATTTCAGTAGATCATTTACCTTAAAATATAAATACATTTATCTCTTTGAACTATACAATCAAATATATTTATAACATTGAATTGATTGTAGAATTATTTACATTCATGATAAAAACATTAAGTACCTTGATTATTTATAGCACTTGATAGCAATAAGGTATAAATGTATTACTTTACTATTTATTTTATTTAAAATATATATGTTAGTATCTTTTCAAGTTTAGAAGGCACATTAATGAATAATAAATAGTTTCTTACAGAATACATAATATTAGCAATAAGCCTTCTGAAATAAGTTATAAGCATGATAGTATAATAGAAAGAAAACAAATTAAGTTCAATATGTCAATAGATCATTTACCTTAAAATATAAATACATTTATCTTTTTAAATTATACAATCAAATACATTTATAACATTGAATTGATTATAGAATTTTTTTACTGATATGTAATAATATTTAATTAGAAATATCCTTCATGTAGATTTCAAAAAATAAATTCAAATATAACTTCAAAGGAGAAAGTGTTTCTTTCAAAAAAATTAAGACATCCAGTCGTAGAAGATGAAAGACCAAAGAAAAGAAAATTAACTGAAAATGAAGAAATAAAAAGGCTGAAAGAGCTTGAGACAAAAGTCAGTTTTTTGACTGATCGGATGAATGGTGTAGTAAAACAACTAGATGACGAGAATAATTTAAGGTAAAAGGCTGACCAAAGACTCCAACAAATTGAAAGCAAAGTTCAAAAATTGGAAAATCATTAACAACATAATGTGGACAATACTACTGAACTTGAAAACATATGAAGCAGGAAAAAATAGTTGGTATGGTACATATAAATAGTTCTGCAAACTTTCCATATTTTGATCTGATGGAAACTCAAGATTTAATTATAGATACTAAAGACTATTCAAAATATGAAGATATCGAAGAATATACTGAAGAAAATGCTAATGGAATTCCTTTTTGTGTTGAAGATGTCATCCTTAGAGAACCAAAAAAAAAAAGAATCACAAGAATATTGAAAAATGCCACTCTTGAAGCATATTACAGACAAAGAGCAAGAAAATGTCAAACTTTTTTTCAAGGTTGTTGCAGATAACAAGTAAGTAATGAAACACTACTATTTTAAAAATCAACCTATATAGTTCAGTTGACTTTTTTACTTATTAGTTTGTTATGGTACATTGTGTGCTATTACACTACCAAAAGCATGGTGTTGATAAAAGTATTGTTTTAAATATCTGTGACGTCCCCAAACCCCGTTCCATGGTGGCAAGGGTAATCTTTGGAATATAACACATAAACGGATAATAGCAGAACAGAAATAAATAAATACACAAGATAATGTACAATAGAATACCCTGGATAAACATAATCATCAGAGTTACACAGTATACATGATCATACTTAGTACAAATACAGTTCTGCTATACATAAAAGTCTACAGCGGAAAACAAAACATAATATGTACAATAGGAGCTGAACAGCATAAAAAGAGATAAATGATATAATTCATCTTCAGCTCCAGCTATCCAGAGAGAGCCTGCTAAAACCTAAATACAAGGATGCCCGTATAGAAAAAGGGGCACCCGAGTTTGCAAGTGAAACAAACTACGAGTCAGTTATGGGACTGGTATGAGAAATCTACTTAAACATATTTTACAATATGGCCAATCACAGGACCACGCCACTTTCGCGGAACGGGTTTACTCCATTGGATTGCCAGTGCTTCAAAACAAGTAAATCTTTTAAACATCGCAATGCTTTTTTATAAAAATGAAGCCATTATAAGACTTGGTTCCCATCACATAATGCAACACAAACCGGAGGATAAAGTTTTACCTTATAACGACCAAAATATGCTTGACACGAGCAAAACAAATCATTTGATATTATTGCTAGTGTTTATATGTTTCAAAAACAATTTCAATCATAACTATTAATCATAGATGGCATGGGTACCATATATCATGTCGACATATATAGGTATACAATCAAAACCGCATGGTGTCATATTTGGAAATTGGATTTCCACCATGAACCAAGGCAAGGGATTGTCCTTACCGCTTCGAGATAATCTAGCCTACCATGTCCCAGGATCAGAGCTCGAGTGACCCTTGGATCGTCAGGGCTGGTCCACTCGATGTGGATTAAAATGCCTGAACACTGCGTTTCCCCACCCTATGGGTAGTAAACTGGTCATATCCCGACTAGGCCATCGGCTCCAAAGAGACCAAACTAACCAAGGTGCCTCGCTATCTATCATCCACATAAGTAAAATGCCCGGGCGTGTCAAACCCAAAACACCACTCCCAGCTAGAAAGAAACGCAGGTCCTCCCTGATGTCCTCTCCCGTTTCTGGCTCATACCGGGGTGTGAGGCTCGCGAGTTAACGTTATACACAAAGCTATGCCACACAGGCCGTGCTTTGATCATCGACCAAAAGACTTTTCTTTTCAACAGAAGCCTTGATCATCTGCCACTTAGGCATGCCACACAGGCAATTCACTCCATGCGACTGATTTCTATCGATATACAACCTCTGAGCTCGTACGTCTTAGAGAAGGGCATTAAGCAAGAGAATAAATTCTCTACCGCTAAACAGATATATATTTAATAGAGATCAATCAGCACAGAACAAAATCTAATGTCAGACACACAGTATAACACCCCACCTCCGCTAGGGTCACTCGCAAGGGAATGCACTAGCTTTAGAGGGGCATTATTGGTAAACATGCATAGAAATATTACAAGAAAGAACACATAAAATAGCGGAAGTAAAATCGAACTTTCATAAACATCAATAATTAAGGTCTAAAGCCTTTTACATCAGAGTACATCAAAACCTGTCTTGCAATAGTAAAGAAGCATAAAGACTTTTTCATAAATTATTCCCCAAGTAAAAACAGTAAAGTAGCTATAGCCAGGAAAAGTCCAAGCCATCCATGATGACCTTCAAGCAGAAGAAGTCCGAACTAAACAGCAGTGTTTCCTCCCTGTAACCTGGGGGGGGAAACGGAAGAAAAGGAGGCGAAACAAAACGGGTCAGTCTAAAAGACTGAGTAAGTCCTATCTACTTCCAGTATAAAAACAGGTAAAGGTAACATGACATGCATAAACTGAAAGTAAACATAAGGATAACTACAAGATAGATAGACTAAACCAGGGTAGCCGGTTGAACTACTTTAGCAAGGTAAACTAAGATATCATGATAAACTACGGTGTCATGATAAGTCAAGGTATCACATCGTCAGGTTTCTATCAAGTATACTATCCAAGGTTATCTACCCTGTCTAACATCCCACGGTATCTATTATGTATATTTTTCCTGGTTCTAACATGTATATTTGCTCTGCACCCCTCGTACTAGTATTCCAATCCGCGTCATGTATTAACCATGAATGTCCCTTGCCCAATGTCATGTAATGGTCCATGTCAACCTAATATATATCATATGTAAGTTTTCCCAACTCGTATGTTTCTTTCCATGTATAAGTTCAGTCCTTTGCCGTAAGCCGTACGGGCTTTCCCATGTAAACGTTTTATCCTTGAAGTTATTTTGGACTGCCACCCTTGATCTAGTTGTGTTTCCTTACCATGAACTATCGCACGTCCACTTAGGATTTATGCCACCTATGACCGCTAGGGATTATGCTACCTAATGAACGTTTCCGTGTTTCGGTCTGGGTTTTGGCCACCTAGAACCACTAGGGATTATGCCACCCGTCAACCACGCCCTTGATCCCACGTATGTATCGTGAATCGTTTTCCAGGTCTAGATGCACATGTTCCCCAATGTGCCATCCGAGTTCCATGCCAGGGCAAATCAAGAAATACGGAACTCGGTCGGGAGCTTTAAATCGTCTGCTGATGCAGATATCAAGGTCTGTTTTTGTACCCGTGGCTATGGTCCCACGCGACCCCTCCCTCAACTACTGAAAGGCAATCCAAGAAAAATCATGTATAAGAACCACTCCACGGCCCCACTATAGCCCACTTTCCTACGGCCCAACCTCACCCATGGCTTGATAGCAAGCACATGGTCTGTTGGGGGTTCCGTGCCTTTCCGCACGTACACGATTGACTAAAGATGGTAGGTAGTCGGCGATGTGCTATCCAGGGCAAAAACTAAGAATCGTCGACTCCACGCTAATCCATCCCCGTCTTTAGGTCGCTCGCATAGCAACCAAGGCATACTCTTGGTCCTTCTAACGCAGACCTTAACCTCTCATGGGCCTAGTATAATTACCTGCAACCCACAGAGGGATACCAAGAATATGCTCACGTCCCCCGAAGCTTCCACTTCGGCACCCAGTGCGCTGGAGCTTTTATCCAAGTCAGATAACTTGCTCCTACTCGTATACTAAGCGATGACCTACCGTATCAGGTTACTCATCGCTTTGTGAATTAGTCCTATGTCCTTAGCTAAGAATTATTACTTAGTTACCCTTAACTAAGGTTTACCACTTAGCTTCCTTTCCCGTTATCCTTGATTAACCACGGTTTTCTACCTAGTTCCTCTAACTAGGGTTTGTCTTATTGGGTTAAGTGTTATCATTCAAGTCCATGACTTAACCCGCCCATGAATCACGTCAAGATTGGCTAAGTATTTAAGTTCAAGACTTAGCCCTACAAGTTGGTCAAGTGTACCCAGAGGCTCATGACTTAACCCTATCGAGTCAAATTGGTCAAGTACTAGTTTACCTTAATTCTATCGGATTATCTTGCTAGATTGATTAAGCATAGATTATCTTAATCCCATCAAATTATCGAGTCGGATTGGTTAAGTATAGGTTGGCTTAACCTCATCCTCTAATCGTACTACAATGGTTAAGTATATTCTAAAAAGGCCTTGTGACTTAACCTTATCGGGTCCGCGTATTAGATTGGTTAAGTATAGGTTACTTAATCCCATCAAGTCATCATGTATAATTGGTTAAGTATAAGTTGCTTAACCCCATTAAATTATCACATTAAGTTGGTTAAGTATTGGTTACTTAACCTCATTGACTTACCAAGTTTAAATTGATTAAGTGTTTAACTTAACCCCATCGAATTACCGTGTTTAGATTAGTTAAGTGTGGATTACTTAACCCCATCGAATTACCGTGTTTAGATTAGTTAAGTGTGGATTACTTAACTCCATCTAATTACCGTGTTTAGATTAGTTAAGTCTTAATTACTTAACCCCATCTAATTACCCAGTCGAGTTAGTTAAGTGTAAATTACTTAACCCCATCCCTAATCATCTTGCATGGTTAAGTGTCATTAGTCAAATTTACTTAACCTTATCAAGTGGCATTAATTTAATTAATGCACTCTCAACCTCTCACATTAGACCTTGTTGTGGTTACTAGTTAAGCCGGGCGGGTCCGGGTAGATTTACACCACAACCTAGTCTAACCTCGGGTCTTAAGCACGACATGACCAACTTCTCACATTGGATCCTATTGTTTGTAGCCACTAGTTAATCCGGGCGGGTCCGGGTAGATTTATGCTACAAACTCAACCCAACCTCGAGTTGGCCACTCTTATATTATCTAAGTGTCATGTTCATCATGTTTCCAAAACATGTTACAAGTTTTTCAAGCATTTGGGTAGACCTAACTTAATAGGTAAATTCCCAAAGGGTAGACCTAACTTAATAGGTAAATTCCCAAGCTTATTTCTTTATGCATTCTTACATGTCAACTTCCATGTTATTTTTCAAGTCATATTTTCAAGTATAAATACATGTCATATTCAAGTTAAGATTTCGCGACATGTTCATGTTTACCCAAAATCGTGTTTTCCCAACGTAAGCAAAGCGAGTCAACATAGTAAGGACACTATGTCACATATTGGTCTCAAAACATGCATGATGCCAAGAAGGGCTTGGCTTCCACATGCATAACATCATAAAGGGATTGGCCATAAACATGCATGATAGAGTCATATAGGGATTGACCATAAGCATGCATACTATCATATAGGATTTGGCCACAAACTTGCATAATATCATAGGAAATTTACTCACTAACTTGCATGTTGTCATAACGGGATTTGACCTTACATAAACATGATATCATAAGGGGGTTGGTTTTATTTACATGCATAAGCCCTAAAGTCAAGTATTTGGCTATGTTTCACAAGTCAAATGGTTCCCAAAGGTTCATGCTAATCTTCCATAGACAAAGATCCAAACTTGCAAGATAAACTAGGCTAAACATAACATGAGTGACATGATTACGTTGCTACATCTTAGTCTAAGGTCATAGATCATAGAAAAGGGACAAAGTTAGGTTCACATACATGCATACTTATGTTTTATCTCATCTTATCCCATGCCAACATTAAAACTACCGTTTTGATCCAAAAGTAGCTAGAACTTACATAGGCAAGGCTTAGGAAAGGGATCATGCATCATCATGACGAAGAAAGGTGGCTCCTTTGATGAAGAACCATCATGAAACTCGCATAGAAATGTTGATTTGGCCTTGATTTGGTGTAGCAAGCTTGCACCCTTTGATTTGGACCCGATTTGAATGCATAGGCTCTAGGGATTGGAGATGGAGGCCATGATCAAGATTGATTTTGGCAGCACTTAGTTGCTAGGTTTGATTTTTAGGGATTTAGGTTAGGTTTAGTGTGTTTTTATAGAGATTAGGATAGTTTTAGGCCCTTAGATTAACCCTAGAATAGATCAGGACCATCAGATCTCGGAAGCTTCCAGAACCAGCCCAAGAACAAGACCAGGTGAGACAAACAGGTGCGCCAGGCAACTTGCCCCGGCCACCCCCTGTCGACAGGCAAGTCGACCGGGCTGTCGACTTGGTCTGGGCCCAAGTCGACAGGCCTGTCGACAGTCCTGTCGACGTGGCCTAGGCGGAAAACTTCCCGCCTAGCCCCAGATCTGATTTTCAAAGCTATTTCCGAAGTTCAAATTTCCAGAAATCTTCTTTGGGCCTTTAACGGGTCATACGGACTCCGATTCTCGAAAACTCGGACTCTATTTCGCGTATTTTTCCGAGACGAACGCAATGGCACAGACCGTTTCACTTGATTCAGAATTTAAAATTAAATTCTGCCTTGATTCTCGTTTTAACATGTTATCGAAATACGGGTTGTTACATTCTCCCCACCTTTTTAGGATTTCGTCCCCGAAATCTCTAAGTTAGGAAGAACATATCCTACCATCCATCATCCATCTACTCAAAACATCATCCACAAGCAACCATTGTCCTTAGATGATTTCTAATGCTGTATGAATATATGCAAACGTGTGTGTACATGTTCCCTAGCTAATGCTAATGATCAGGCCTGGATAATCTTTCTAACGCAAAAATATGTATAGTGCCATGAATCCAACATGTATGCAAATAGTCCTAGTCATATAGATACTATATGCGTGCACAATCATTCATTCATATGCAACAACCGCATGATAACACATTCGATTTCATCCATAAACAAGTATAAATACTCGTGCATATGCAATATGAAATGTGACCGAGTCGAGCTAGTATCTAATGTATATTCGCGCATCCACGAGCAACCACTTGCAACCACTTGCAACCATATCAATCATAACATGTTTCAAATACATGTTTACATCCATAGGGTTCTACTTAGGATTCCCAGAAACAGGGTCGAGAAGATAAACAAGACAAACTCCTTATAGGGTTGGTAACAGAAAATAGGACCGAGAGGATACCCACCAAGTGATAGCATGCAAGTAAGCTTTACAGGTGAACCAAGGATCAAAGATATACTCTTAAAAAGAGACGTGATGCGCGCGTCCAAGCCGCATTTCCATGAGCTTAATTCCATCATGCCTTGACCGCCTTTGACTTCATGATTTCGTAGCTCCTTGATTCCTATTTCCAAAGTATGAGTCGGAACACTTTTCACTGTCGCCTCTCGTTTCACTTTCACTTATTCTTCCCCTAGTATGCTCGGCTCAAACATGTCTGCGTACTCATGCAAGCTCTCCAAAATCCACTAGTGAATTCTGGATCTCGTTCCATAAGGTATTCCACGTAGAAGAACTTCCTCTTGAAAGTAAACAGATGCCAACCAGGTTATCAAGCGCACTTACTAGGGTGATTTCTATAACCCATGCATAAGTGAAATAAACCATCCGTCTTATCGGCGAACACCACTCGATCGGGCTTCAAATTTCCAATATAGGTATCAAGGGATTCTAAGTAACTAATCATGACCGAACCCAAAAGGTTACACGAGACTTCGAGGGTATTACCAAGGTGAGTCGAGAGTCTAACTACCCTCTTTCCAAAACCGAGAATGGCACCCCTTACTGGATAACCACTTTACCCCTAGAATCCATCCATAGTTCCAAAAACATGGGCACTCTCAAATCCAAACAGGTCATGAATAAATGGACCGATCCTTTAACAAGATTTGGGACAAAATAGAATCCTCTTCTATGCTAGTACTAAGGTGCAGAGACTCAACTATCCAAGCAGACTTAAATGATACGATGATCAAGACAAAGTCTGGACGGGATGATAGAAAAGAACAACTAAACTTTTACCAGAAACGGCACCATTTCTTTTAGGTACCCTAAAAACGGGAGCGTACTATTTCCCTCTCCGCTGATCTTGTCCTTGTCCTCTTTGATGGACTAAGTCCTAACAATAGTTGCTTATCCTTAAGCTGGTATCCTTTACCCTTACTCTTGTTCTCCTTTCTTGTAACACGGCAATGGGTCTCTCGAGAACCGCCTCCATCGTACGGGAAACACCTACGTGGCTAGAGAAAGATTAGTCACAGTTAGAACTACTGTGACCACAGATGGAGGAAAGAAAGGAAAAGAGATTCAATCAAGGAAACAAGGATAATGCTAATGGCCTTTGGGGAATAGCCTTTTCTTTTTAAAAGAAAACTTTCTTGAAAATGCTTCTTTATAAACGATTTTTCAAATAGTTTCAGAAGGTTTTTAAAATTTTTTGCCCGGTCTGGTAACCTTCTGCTCTGATACCAACTATAACACCCCACCTCCGCTAGGGTCACTCACAAGGGAATGCACTAGCTTTAGAGGGGCATTATTGGTAAACATGCATAGAAATATTACAAGACAGAACACATAAAATAGCGGAAGTAAAATCGAACTTTCATAAACATCAATAATTAAGGTCTAAAGCCTTTTACATCAGAGTACATCAAAACCTGTCTTGCAATAGTAAAGAAGCATAAAGACTTTTTCATAAATTATTCCCCAAGTAAAAACAGTAAAGTAGCCATAGCCAGGAAAAGTCCAAGCCATCCATGATGACCTTCAAGCAGAAGAAGTCCGAACTAAACAGCAGTGTTTCCTCCCTGTAACCTAGGGGGGGAACGGAAGAAAAGGAGGCGAAACAAAACGGGTCAGTCAAAAAGACTGAGTAAGTCCTATCTACTTCCAGTATAAAAACAGGTAAAGGTAACATGACATGCATAAACTGAAAGTAAACATAAGGATAACTACAAGATAGATAGACTAAACCAGGGTAGCCGGTTGAACTACTTTAGCAAGGTAAACTAAGATATCATGATAAACTACGGTGTCATGATAAGTCAAGGTATCACATCGTCAGGTTTCTATCAAGTATACTATCCAAGGTTATCTACCCTGTCTAACATCCCACGGTATCTATTATGTATATTTTTCCTGGTTCTAACATGTATATTTGCTCTGCACCCCTCGTACTAGTATTCCAATCCGCGTCATGTATTAACCATGAATGTCCCTTGCCCAATGTCATGTAATGGTCCATGTCAACCTAATATATATCATATGTAAGTTTTCCCAACTCGTATGTTTCTTTCCATGTATAAGTTCAGTCCTTTGCCGTAGGCCGTACGGGCTTTCCCATGTAAACGTTTTATCCTTGAAGTTATTTTGGACTGCCACCCTTGATCTAGTTGTGTTTCCTTACCATGAACTATCGCGCGTCCACTTAGGATTTATGCCACCTATGACCGCTAGGGATTATGCTACCTAATGAACGTTTCCGTGTTTCGGTCTGGGTTTTGGCCACCTAGAACCACTAGGGATTATGCCACCCGTCAACCACGCCCTTGATCCCACGTATGTATCGTGAATCGTTTTCCAGCTCTAGATGCACATGTTCCCCAATGTGCCATCCGAGTTCCGTGCCAGGGCAAATCAAGAAATACGGAACTCGGTCGGGAGCTTTAAATCGTCTGCCGATGCAGATATCAAGGTCTGTTTTTGTACCCGTGGCTATGGTCCCACGCGACCCCTCCCTCAACTACTGAAAGGCAATCCAAGAAAAATCATGTATAAGAACCACTTCACGGCCCCACTATAGCCCACTTTCCTACGAGCCAACCTCACCCATGGCTCAATAGCAAGCACATGGTCTGTTGGGGGTTCCCTGCCTTTCCGCACGTACACGATTGACTAAAGATGGTAGGTAGTCGGCGATGTGCTATCCAGGGCAAAAACTAAGAATCGTCGACTCCACGCTAATCCATCCCCGTCTTTAGGTCGCTCGCATAACAACCAAGGCATACTCTTGGTCCTTCTAACGCAGACCTTAACCTCTCATGGGCCTAGTATAATTACTTGTAGCCCACAGAGGGATCCCAAGAATATCCTCACGTCCCCCGAAGCTTCCACTTCGGCACCCAGTGCGCTGGAGCTTTTATCCAAGTCAGATAACTTGCTCCTACTCGTATACTAAGCGATGACCTACCGTATCAGGTTACTCATCGCTTTGTGAATTAGTCCTATGTCCTTAGCTAAGAATTATTACTTAGTTACCCTTAACTAAGGTTTACCACTTAGCTTCCTTTCCCGTTATCCTTGATTAACCACGGTTTTCTACCTAGTTCCTCTAACTAGGGTTTGTCTTATTGGGTTAAGTGTTATCATTCAAGTCCATGACTTAACCCGCCCATGAATCACGTCAAGATTGGCTAAGTATTTAAGTTCAAGACTTAGCCCTACAAGTTGGTCAAGTGTACCCAGAGGCTCATGACTTAACCCTATCGAGTCAAATTGGTCAAGTACTAGTTTACCTTAATTCTATCGGATTATCTTGCTAGATTGATTAAGCATAGATTATCTTAATCCCATCAAATTATCGAGTCGGATTGGTTAAGTATAGGTTGGCTTAACCTCATCCTCTAATCGTACTACAATGGTTAAGTATATTCTAAAAAGGCCTTGTGACTTAACCTTATCGGGTCCGCGTATTAGATTGGTTAAGTATAGGTTACTTAATCCCATCAAGTCATCATGTATAATTGGTTAAGTATAAGTTGCTTAACCCCATTAAATTATCACGTTAAGTTGGTTAAGTATTGGTTACTTAACCTCATTGACTTACCAAGTTTAAATTGATTAAGTGTTTAACTTAACCCCATCGAATTACCGTGTTTAGATTAGTTAAGTGTGGATTACTTAACCCCATCGAATTACCGTGTTTAGATTAGTTAAGTGTGGATTACTTAACTCCATCTAATTACCGTGTTTAGATTAGTTAAGTCTTAATTACTTAACCCCATCTAATTACCCAGTCGAGTTAGTTAAGTGTAAATTACTTAACCCCATCCCTAATCATCTTGCATGGTTAAGTGTCATTAGTCAAATTTACTTAACCTTATCAAGTGGCATTAATTTAATTAATGCACTCTCAACCTCTCACATTAGACCTTGTTGTGGTTACTAGTTAAGCCGGGCGGGTCCGGGTAGATTTACACCACAACCTAGTCTAACCTCGGGTCTTAAGCACGACATGACCAACTTCTCACATTGGATCCTATTGTTTGTAGCCACTAGTTAAGCCGGGCGGGTCCGGGTAGATTTATGCTACAAACTCAACCCAACCTCGAGTTGGCCACTCTTATATTATCTAAGTATCATGTTCATCATGTTTCCAAAACATGTTACAAGTTTTTCAAGCATTTGGGTAGACCTAACTTAATAGGTAAATTCCCAAAGGGTAGACCTAACTTAATAGGTAAATTCCCAAGCTTATTTCTTTATGCATTCTTACATGTCAACTTCCATGTTATTTTTCAAGTCATATTTTCAAGTATAAATACATGTCATATTCAAGTTAAGATTTCGCGACATGTTCATGTTTACCCAAAATCGTGTTTTCCCAACGTAAGCAAAGCGAGTCAACATAGTAAGGACACTATGTCACATATTGGTCTCAAAACATGCATGATGCCAAGAAGGGCTTGGCTTCCACATGCATAACATCATAAAGGGATTGGCCATAAACATGCATGATAGAGTCATATAGGGATTGACCATAAGCATGCATACTATCATATAGGATTTGGCCACAAACTTGCATAATATCATAGGAAATTTACTCACTAACTTGCATGTTGTCATAACGGGATTTGACCTTACATAAACATGATATCATAAGGGGGTTGGTTTTATTTACATGCATAAGCCCCAAAGTCAAGTATTTGGCTATGTTTCACAAGTCAAATGGTTCCCAAAGGTTCATGCTAATCTTCCATAGACAAAGATCCAAACTTGCAAGATAAACTAGGCTAAACATAACATGAGTGACATGATTAAGTTGCTACATCTTAGTCTAAGGTCATAGATCATAGAAAAGGGACAAAGTTAGGTTCACATACATGCATACTTATGTTTTATCTCATCTTATCCCATGCCAACATTAAAACTACCGTTTTGATCCAAAAGTAGCTAGAACTTACATAGGCAAGGCTTAGGAAAGGGATTATGCATCATCATGACGAAGAAAGGTGGCTCCTTTGATGAAGAACCATCATGAAACTCGCATAGAAATGTTGATTTGGCCTTGATTTGGTGTAGCAAGCTTGCACCCTTTGATTTGGACCCGATTTGAATGCATAGGCTCTAGGGATTGGAGATGGAGGCCATGATCAAGAATGATTTTGGCAGCACTTAGTTGCTAGGTTTGATTTTTAGGGATTTAGGTTAGGTTTAGGGTGTTTTTATAGAGATTAGGATAGTTTTAGGCCCTTAGATTAACCCTAGGATAGATCAGGACCATCAGATCTCGGAAGCTTCCAGAACCAGCCCAAGAACAAGACCAGGTGAGACAAACAGGTGCGCCAGGCAACTTGCCCCGGCCATCCCCTGTCGACAGGCAAGTCGACAGGGCTGTCGACTGGGTCTGGGCCCAAGTCGACAGGCCTGTCGATAGTCCTGTCAACGTGTCCTAGGCGGAAAACTTCCCGCCTAGCCCCAGATCTGATTTTCAAAGCTATTTCTGAAGTTCAAATTTCCAGAAATCTTCTTTGGGCCTTTAACGGGTCATACGGACTCCGATTCTCGAAAACTCGAACTCTATTTCGCGTATTTTTCCGAGACGAACGCAATGGCACAGACCGTTTCACTTGATTCAGAATTTAAAATTAAATTCTGCCTTGATTCTCGTTTTAACATGTTATCGAAATACGGGTTGTTACACACAGTCCATTTACAAGTTCGTTCTGGGTCTGAACGAAACCGAAGGCACTTAATACCTCGCACATCCGTACAATCAACAAGTACGTCTGGACGGCTAATATTTCAGCCCCTTCAAGGTAGCTACTTCTATCATGAGCATCAGTAGCACCCCCTCCATTCGACGTGAAGATCGTCGGTCTTGCACTGTCTTCATATCTTCGACTTCTAACCATCGATCAATTATTTGAAATGAGAATAAACTCGGCCTTTTAAAATAATTCACATATATTTAGAATTTCAAATTAATCCATTTCAATGGTTAAATTATTCGACATCAATAATTCTGTTCTTTAAGGTAATTTTCACGCCAAACACATTCAGCCATCAAATATCAAATAAACCGAGCAAATTCAATTTATTTCCATTCTATATCATTTATAATATTTTATCATGATTTATCGCTATTTTATTTATTTAAAAATAGTCAATTCATTCAAACGACGCTTCAGGCCATAACGCGGTCGTGGCGCTGTTTTTCTACAGATTTGATTTACACATATCTGAAAATTTAACCATTGGATCTTCACAAATTTTATATCATTAGAAAGATATTTTCAAAACGAATCCAACGGTTTCAGTTTTGGGAAAATCCGACGGTCGGATTTCCTGGTACAATCGTTTGAAGTTACGATTTCAAAATACGAACTGTAGCTTCGTTATTTGATTTAATTTAATTATATATATATATATATATAATCGATTCTGGCGCTGTTTTTCTTCAGATTTGAATTAAACATTCCAGACAATCCAACCGTTGGATCTTTATAAAGTTGGTGTCGTTGGAAATATATTTCCAAAGCGAACCCAAAAGTTTTGGTTTCGGGAAAATCCGATGGTCGGATCACCCGCACTAATCGTTTGAAATCACGGTTCCAAAATACGAACTGCAGCTTTGTTATTCGATTTATTTTGATTATATATATATATATATAATTCATTCTTCGATTTCAAAACCATATTCATTTCATACATTTGATAAAAATGATATTTTTATCCAGTAGATATTTATTTCAACACATCACTATTTTTAACAATTCATATATATAATAAAAATGTGATTTTTATTGTAAAACAATTTATTTCAAAACACGATTATTTTATATAGTTCATACATAAGGTAAAAATGTTATTTTTATCTCTCAAAGAATTTATTCAACACATGAATTTCTATTCAACACATGAATATGGTTTCAACACATGAATGTTTTCTATAGTTTATATATATATAATAAAAATGTGATTTTTATTGTAAAACAATTTATTTCAAAACACGATTATTTTATATAGTTCATACATAAGGTAAAAATGTTATTTTTATCTTTTAAAGAATTTATTCAACACATGAATTTCTATTGAACACATGAATTTCTATTCAACGCATGAATGTTTTCTATAGTTTATATATATAATAAAAATGTGATTTTTATTGTTAAAACAATTTATTTAAAACACGAATAATTTATACAGTCTATATATGTGATAAAATGTTATTTTTATCTTTCAACGAATTTATCCAACACATGAATTTCTATTCAACACATGAATTTCTATTCAACACATTAATATGGTTTCAACACATGACACTAATTCTAACACATGAATATTATTGAAAATTTCAGCAGCATAACGGCAGGGTAGTTAAAACCGACACCGTTCCGAGTACGGCTCCTTGCTCTACCTTAAAGCCTCGCAGCTTTTGACAATGGGGATTTTCGATATCTAGTTCGTACGCAGACGAATTTTCCCATATACTAATCCTATTGGGATTTCAACCACAATCAATCATTTCAAATCAACCATTCATGATATTCACCAAATTTCACATCAACCAATAATCCAAACAATATCACAACCAATATATATCGTCCATGGTCTGTGCACGAGGGGATATGTGTGTATATATATATAGATACGTATATAACTATATTTCGATTTCATTTCAATATCATTTCAATTCTTTTCAACGCATATATCAGTTTTACAACGCATATATAACTTATACATCGAACATACAACTTATACAACGCTTATACATGAGGTGTACAACGCTTATATAACTCATACATCGACTATATAATTTATACATCGTCGTTTCCATATCGTTTATAAATCAGAAATCTCACATTGGGTTCCACTCCTCCAAAAATTGTAGAAGGCTCAAAAAAATATCTGGTCTTTTCTAAAATGTAGAAGACGTCCACACGAGTCCACTATCTCTTGTTTCACTGCATTTCGACCACATAGCAAAAAGATATGATTTTTAGAAGTTTGCAACGCTTTTAAGCCATTAAAATCAGTTCAAAATAAACAAGCCGATACCTTTCAGTTTTGTTCAAAACTAGGTTTGGATTTATCGGCCAATCCATTGCACTTGAAGATGATCGGGTTTCTCCACGTTGATAGGCTAGGGGAGGCGCAGCTGCGCCGAAGGTGGGGCCTAGCTCAGTGGCGCCAGTGAACGACGGCGGCAGTTGGAAGTCGGCTACTTCCCGGAGGTGATTCAGCCTCTACACTCCATGAAAAAATCTCCAATGGGTATGGATTTGAAGAGCTCGGAGAATACCACAAAAACTTCAACTAGAGGGAGGGCTATCGATGCGTGGATTAGGAGAAAAATGAACGGGAAGCTCTGAAGGGTTTTCCGTCGTCGTTCGGGGGTAATCGAGAAAGAAAAGTAGGGAGAGAGAAATAAAGTGATTGGCTGATATTTTTTTTATTTATATATTTTTAAAATCTCAAAAATACCCCTCCTCACATACTAACTCCAATCCAAACACAACGACTGTCGTCCCTAGATAATACCCCCATTCCGAACCTAATGAGATATGTTTCGTAGGCCCATTCGACTATTTCAGTCAGTTTCTCTTCAAATTAAAATATAAAACATTCAATATTTGATTTGAACGTTCATTTCAATTTGCCGGGGCCATATACTGATCCCGAAAATTCCAAAAAAATAAATCTAACTATGTTTTGACGATATGGTCCCAACAAAACTAGTTTTGTCGAATTCTGAGACCGTTTGAAAAATGGCCATTTTCTGGTTGATCCAATTTAACTGAAATCAACCAAACACATTTTCCTTCGCCACGCTCACATATTAACTTCAAAAATTATGGAATTTGAAACCTAGCAATTATTTGCCATCCCGGATCCAACAAAAGTGGTTTCGTCGAATTCTAAGGTCATTTGCAAAATGTATATTTTCAAGGGCTATATATTCTCTATAGCGACCTTGCTGAAAATTCATTTGGCCATAACTTTTGATTCTCGCTATGAAACTTCGATTTTTCAGATTTGTTAGGAAGATATTCATAAACAGATTTAAATATTTTTGGTTTCACTAAAATCCGTTTTATTTTGCACCCGATACAGTCAGTCAAAGTTTTAATTCAAATTTTGAAACTGTCGTGCCTTTTCTGGCCTTGTTTATAATTTAAAATAATTATATTTATTTTCAAACATCGATTCAAACATACTTTTCATCGTTATTATTTAAAATAATTTATTTTAAATATTTAAAATCCGCTAAAATAACCAAATTAAAAAAATTTAAACTAGTTCAGAATTTTCGGGTTGTTACAATATCACTATCAACTCTTAGTATACCCAACGCCAATAAATAATTAATTAATTACACTACATCTGTCGTAGTTAGCTTTTTAACAGTGATTAATGTTAAGAAATGATTGAAATTATGCAAGTTTAGGTTTTCTTATATGTTGTGGTTCAGGAGATTAAAAAGATATTTAACTTTATCTTTTTATTTTATATTATGCAGCTATTTCTTTTTTTGAATGATTATTTGGTAATTATGGTTTTTTGAATTATATGATATGTTATTTTCAAAAGTAATATTTGATAATTTGATTTTTTTCAGAATAATTTTCATACAAAATAAATGCATTTATCTTTTCATATTTCACTTAATTATTAAAAGATATCAGAAAAAGTTTTTAAAGATAATTGCTATTTTAGTAGTTATGTTTCCATACAAAAATCTTATTTGCTTATCATATCCGTGTTAACAAAAGATATAATAAATGCAAGCATCTTATTTTTCAACGATGAAGCATTTAGTTGTGATAATGAAAACAACTTCAGCATAACAAAAGACATGATTGAAGATCTCCTATATGAATAGACTACTTTTGGTCAAGTACAAAAAACAAAACTTTCCTTTAGTATAAATTTTGTACTTTACCCATATTATTATTCAAATGTAGATCATTGATTAGTTTTGGTTTCAGAAAGAAGAGCAAGTAGATCAAAGCAAAAGTATTGTGTACGTTAACACAACAAAGACACTAAGTGAACTATATTCTCAAATTAACTTATTTTATTACAAAATACATTTTCTAAACCAAATTTTTAACAGACAAGTGCAACAGATGGAAACTAGGAAAATATATTGACAAAACACTTCAACCCTTTTTATCAAAAAATTAATTTTAAATCCATTATGTTTCAACATCTTATTCCCAATACATGGGAATGAACATTGGAGCCTCCTTGAACTAGATGTCGTAGAGTGCACTTGGAAACACTACTACTCAGTATACTTAACCACAAGATCTAAATCCCGTAGAAGTGGACATACAAAATTTGTCATTAATGTGGTAAATAAATATTTTGAAAAAATATATTTCATATATTTGTTTATATTTATTCGAACATACAGTGATTTTTTGTAGAAAACACCAGTGAATAACCTAAATGAAGAGCTAAAACAAGAAGGTCACAAAACAATTATTAAAAAGAAGACACATCAAGTGAATGTTGATTGTGCTCAACAAACCAATGGGTAATTATACAAATAGTTAATAATTTAATATACAATTTCATGATACACATTAAGATATAGAAGAAACAGATTACAATTCATTATTATAATAAAAAAAGATAATATGCTTTATCATTATATGCAAAGTACAAAATATCAATATTTTAGGTACGATTGCGGAATTTATGTAATGATGTTCATGCAAAAAATTGCACATGGAATGGAGAGCACATCAAATATTACTACTGAACAAGCTACTGCATTCAGAGCAAAGATAGCTGCAAATATTCTCAGTGATGAACCATATTGTTGGACAATTGAAATTTTTTGCAGCTTTGGTCCAACTCTTAATAATGTTTGAACTAACACAAAATTTCAGAATTTGTAATAATTGATTTTAACTATTAGATATTACAATTGGTGATGAATTTGTAATGCCTTGTACCAATATTTCAATAATTTGTACTTCTTAACTTTTTAAATGGTAAATGTGACAATGCTTATGAACATGATGATTTTTACTTTTACTTAAATTGTCATTCAGTACATTTTTCTACTACTATGTTTAAAAAGATAAATCCTTTTATCGTTTGTTCATCATTAATACTTAATTAGTAATATGTTTTCTAATTCCATTTTTCTACACAGCAAACAAATGCAATATGAGCAACTTTTCCTAGATAAGAAGAAGCTTTAATATTTGTCCAAACACATGCAAACACTAACATTTTTTGCTACCAAGATCATTTGAATGCACAAAGAAGGTTCCTAGTTTCTACATATGAGGAGTTTTGGAGAAGGTACAAGGGCATGAATCCTAAGTTACGCCACCATTACGAGATTATTCAAGTCGGACTGCCTTGCCACTTGTACTATGATCTGGAGTTTAACAAAAATATTAACACTACACAAAATGGCGATGTAATGATAGATATGTTAATTTCCATTACCTTCAAAACTCCGAATGACATATAAAAATAAAGGGAAATGAAGATTGGGTTATAGAGCTAGAATTATCTAATGGAGAAAAGTTCTCTCAACATTTGATAATTCGTATCCCGAATATTGCCTTCAAAGACAACTTACATGTTGGAGGATTCATCTCTAAGGTATGCTCATGTATAAAAAAATCAAGATTAATTGATTCACAATTTGAAAACTTTACATCAACAAAGATTTAAGCTCTTCAGAAAATATAAAGAGTATATTCAATGATACTAGAGTTTATACCCATAATCATTGTTTTCGTCTTCCATTCTCAACAAAAGCAGGGATGAATGCTATACTACTGCCAAGCGGACGCTTTGGATTTAACAATCTTAATGATGAACAAGTGTTTACAAAATCACTTATTTGCAATATAGAAGATAATTTAGATAAGCAATTAGAGTGCGAAATGGATTTGAAATCTTACATAAGTATTCTTTTTCAAACTGAGGAGACTGATAACAACAGATGCATCCAAAGTGAAAAGTCAATAAATGTTTACTCTTGCAATATATCTAAGTCCTATAATTCAGACAAATCTCCCTTTCCAGATTTGGATGAAAAAATTTCATCATTAGCATCTCATGGAAATGTTTTGGGTAAAATCAAAAAGTGGTACTAGTTTTCTACACACGGCTATATAATTTATAGCATGTCCAAAAGTCAATATTGTGAACGAATTGGAAGAGAACATAAAAGTAACCATGTTATGTACATTGTTGATTTGCAAAGAGGTGGCTACTATTAGAAATGCTACGACCCTGATTTTAGAGGCTATCGATCTCCTGTGCGACCAGTACCTTGGGATGTATTGTCCAACAGTTATGATATAGTGAAGCAAGAAGGCAAAAGTGTGTAGAAGCAATGCTTTTATCAAACTAAATATCAACTACATAGTGACAATAATGAATGTGGTTATTTTATTGTTATTCTTCATAGTAAGAACATGTACTAAGTCAACAACATGTATACATATTTTTTCCTCTAACATAATTTGTTCTTTTCACTAAAATGATGAATAATTAGTATGTAACAGCAAAAATTAAGATTAAACTGTGTTTTTCTAAAAATGTAAAACAATATATCTTTTCCGAATATGCTGTATATGACTATGTTGTTGTATACGATTAATTGGTGGATTTTGTTAATGTGTATGATTAATTGATATCAGAATTGTAATCATATCAATTATTATTTCGTTAATGTTATTAGAAAAATATAAATTAAAAAGATAAAAATATTTAGGTTTTTCGTCCCGTAAACCATATAATATAATAATTTAATGGTGAAAGCATTGTGCAGTTATTTACTAATATATTGAAACAAAATTACCTTATAGAACATTCATACTCAGACAACATCAACCTATTAAATTTAGTACATAAAACAAACTTAAAATATTGCCTTTACATGAAAATATAAATACAATTATCTTTTCAAACCTTTACTTTTGAAAAAACAAAATAATCAAATAATCATTCAACATAACACTGTATACATTTAAGAAGGCCAAATAACCAAATAATCATTCAACAAAAGAACAATTTGCATAATATAAAATAAAAAGATAAAATTGAGTATCTTTTTAATCAACTAAACCATAACATATAACAAAATGTAAACTTGCAGAATTTCAATCAGTTCTTAACATTAATCACTGCTAAAAATCAACATTCATCACATCCATATAATAAAAAATCCATTTTACCATATTATTCAACTGTAACACTAAATTTTAAAAAAATCAGTCAAATGCAAAGAATTTTAAATAGAAATTCAATCATTCAAAGAATAACTTCTTCTATTATGTCCTATTTTTTTTACACGTTCCACGTTTGTTTTGTTTAGCATGAAATTCAACACCTTCAATTCTATTCACTATAGGCCAACCAACTCCACAAGCCACTTTAGGAAGAAGAACAGTAAATGATTCTTCAGCTTCAATTGCTTCTTTACCAAAAGTTGGAATTGGATATATCAGATTTGCAAATTGAAAACATAAATAAGTTAATAATTATACAATTTAAGACTTTTTATAAGACATTTTACAAAAAGATAAAAACAACTATCACTTTCACTCCTGTTATGATATTGAATGAAATACAGAATTATACAACAATTTTCAAATAATATAAATGATTTTAAAAGATAATTGTATTATAATTATTGTGTTATCTTTACATATAATTGTTATATTATCTTTACATATAATTGTTGTGTTATCTTTACATATTATTATTAATCATTTTTCATTTTAATTATATATAAAAGACAACTGTTACACAATATAACCAATTGTTTTTCTTAAATCAACTATAACAAATTACTGTTATTTTCCACTGAAGCCGAAATAACCACTTATCTTTTATTTATTTTTGAAGACAATTTTTAAAAAAGATAAAACCAGTTATCTTTTTCACTCTTGTTTTGTTAGTGATACAAAAATTATCATAACTATACAAAAACTTCAATTAAGTTCACTAATAAACAACCATTAAAAGCACATCTCACATATCATATGAAAATTTCAATTTAATTACACCATACCTTTCAGCAGCCTGTTCAACTAGAGGAGTACTTGTTTGCTCTTCCATTGATTGAACTATGTAATCCAAAAAAATAAAGAACAAACAATCACATTTCGATATCATATAAATCAATTTTGGATTCAATTAAAAAGTTAGTATCGCTTGGTAAAATTATAATCCACGATTCAATTCAAAATTATACCTGATAAAAAAATAAAAGATTAATAAAATAAAAAAATCGCCTCTTAAATATCAAGAATTTAAAAAATTTATGTCGAATTATAAAATATGAAGAAAAATGAAATTATTAAAACTCACCTAAAAGAATTAGGGATCGCAGATCGAAATTGTAAATATTGACAAATCGAAAATATCATGTTCGCGAGGCTTAAATATTTGAAGAGATCGATATTTTTAAATAAGAGAACGACATGCCATGTTCCTGTCCTACAAACTAATTATTTAAAACCTGTGTCCTGGAAAAAAATTAAGACGTGTTTACGAGCCCTTGAAGCAAATATCCTGTTTCAGATATCTGTATACACAGAAGCTAAGGTCTGCATTTTCAGTGGTTATGGTCCTACCCGACCCTTCTCTCAACAAGTGAAAGATGAACAAGGTTGAGAACTAGTCATCCAGACCAAGAGAAAATAACAAACAAAAAATCCTAATTGGCCTATCCCTCACCCATAGCCTTGATAGCAAAAGGTTTATGGTCTTTTGGTTTAGCTCTCCATCTTTCCGCATTGCGCATCACGTATCATGTTGACTGTCAATGGTAGGTACCCGACGTCCTGCTATCAAAAAATGGTTATACCATTCAGTACTCAAGAGTGGTCGTAACCCAGCCTAGTCACAAGGTAACTTGGATCGTCGAATCACCTGTGCCACCCTATAGTCATTTGATATCCCACTATCGTGGCAATCAAGGCATACTCACCGGGAAGAAATGCGCATACCTAACCTCTGTGAACACAGTCAAATGCTGTCACAGCATAGAGGCGTACCCTCTACATCCCAGGAAGTCGCGTGCTTCCCCTTCTAGTCCTTCGGAGCTAGCAGAATAGTAGCAGAACAACAGTAGAACAGGCAGAAAAATCAGATGGATGTGCACTCCCCTTATATCTCATGACACCATGATGATCTACCTCGTTGGGTTATACACCCTCAAACGTAGGGATTGGTCCAAGCGCCTCAGATTAACGTTCTACTAGACCCTATGCCTAATCAGTTAATTACGCACTTGCTCTTCCTCATCGGGTTCCGGTTAACTTAGTTATTTCCAACTATATTTATTATTCAAGTTACCATGTTCTTTCCGAGCCCCTTATATGTTTAAGGATTGGACCCCTCTTGCTTATTAATTTTGGTTACAAAGCTTAACCCTTTTACGTTCATTAATAAGCTAATAACATGTTATTCTCTAAATTGTAACCCAAGGTCTGTAATCTACAATCTCTTTATATTATTAGTTGTCTGATTCCCTAGTTACAGTAACATGTTCTACTTAATATGTAATTAAGTATATCTCAATTCACATGTTTTATGTTTAACATGTCACTTGTTATTTATGATTAAATATAACTTATTTCATCTCATATATTCATCTCGTTCTTTCTTATTTAATCATAATTCCATCTTACACTATTACTATGTAGTTGTTTACTTATTATCTTAGTTCTCTTAACTAAGGTTTACTAATAAATCTCCTTTTTCATTTATTATAACTCGTGTTATAATTTCCACTTGCCCCTAGGACAAGTATTTAACATATTATTCTTATCAGCAGATTTCAGATTCTCAAGTTTACAGATTACTTAATTTATAATTAAGTACAACTTATTGCATTTCATAAGTTATTGCATTCCTCTAATTGTTTATTATAACCTAAGTAATAATTTCCACGGTCCTTAGGACAAGCATGCCTATCGTCTTTCCTTTTCCCCTTCAGGTTTATTCATAATAGGTTATTATCATTCCCCGTTCATTACATGTCTTTTACTGTTGCAACTTTCATTCATTTCCATTCATCACAATTAGAGCCATTTATTTCTGTCCTTATATATATATATATATATATATATATATATATATATATATGTTTATGCACTAGACCTCTCACATTAAGTAGACCACTTGTGGATGCTGGATTTGACGGGCGGTTCTGGGCAGACTTCTACCACAAGTTGAGCTTAACCTCGTGTCTTAGCACTGTTACATGTATATTTATGCACTAGACCCCTCACATTAAATTAAAACTTGTGGAAGATGGATTTGTGGGGCTGTTCCGGGTAGACCTCCACCACAAGTTGAATTTAACCTCATGTATAAGTGCTGTTACAATTTTCTATTTACCGTAAATTTAGGCACATTCATTTTTCCAAATTTTTACTATAATCTATAATTACATGTCATACTTAATATTATATTAAGTCCATTTTATGATTATCATGTCGCATATTCTTTCTAGCATGTAATTAATTCTATTTTAACATGTAATCATTTAATCATGTAATTATTCCAATCTAACAAATTAACATGTAATTATCCCAATTCTACAGTTAAGGATTCAAGTACATAATATGCCACAGATTAACATGTAATTAGAACATGTATATATACAACAATAACCGTTTCCACATATTTTAATAGGTTTATACATTTCAGTATATTAACGTTTCAACATATAACGTTCCAACATATTAATATTTCAACCTATTAATGTTTCAACATATTGACATTTCAATCATATTAACATTTCAACATACCAAATTAACTTTTCAACATATCAATCATTCTAGCAGATTTACATTGCATATTAACGGGGAATGTCAAACGATAAATATACCATTATCAAAAAGGTATATTTTAAATTCACTCACCTAATTGCTTTCCAAATTATGAATCTTGTCTAGATCTAGCATTTCATGGTCATCCTAACTGAATTTAGAACCTAAACAACAAAGGATCTATAATTCTCAACTAAAAGAAAAAGGGAAGAAAGAGGAGAAAATTATATTGACCGGATCCAAGAATTTACCTTACTTCCAATAGAATTCTGAAAACCTTCTTTGTTAATGTACATGTCGTAATAAATCAGACCAACAGCTTCGTACCGTCGAGCTCTCCGAAATGATATACAATTTGCTAGGTCTTGTGGAGATTCGAATTTAAATTTTGAATTTTATTTGAACTAGGGTCAAATGCCTAAGCTGCAATATGAACAAATACGTAAAACGATTTGACTACGAGTTAATGGAGAGTCAAATGGTTGCCATTACAAGGGTTGCAGATACATTTTTACTTTTAATTTATATATATGATGTTTTATTATGAACACATATTATAGTACATTTTGAAGCTCATTAAATTTTATTTGATGTTGGTTCAATATCTTAATATGAAGGAAATATTTGAGATTGATTAACGAAGAATAGTTTGAAATTATATCTTTTTTGTTGAATAAGTCAATACGGGTGCTAGTTTGTTGTCGTTGGAGTGTTGTAGATTAATATTGTGTTTGATGAAATAATCATAATAATATGTCAAAATTACCATAGAGAAGACATAGAATAACTGTGACGACCCCAAAACCCCATACGACGGTGTCAAGGGTAATCTTTGGAATATAACACATAAACAGATAATAGCAGAACAGAATTAAATTAATAAACCAAATAATGTACAAATAATAAACTGGATAAACATAATCATCAGAGTTACACAGTATACAGGATCATACTTAGTTCAAAATACAGTTCAGCTATACATAAATGTCTACAGCGGAAAACAAACATAATATGTACAATAGGAGCTGAACAGCATAAAAAGAGATAAATGATAGAATCCATCTTCAGCTCCAGCTATCCAGAAAGTGCCTGCCCAAAACCTAAATACAAGGCTGCCCATGTAGAAAGAGGGGCACACGAGTTTGCAAGTGAAACTACGAGTCAGTCATGGGACTGGTATGAGAAATCTACTTAACACATTTTATAATATGGCTAATCACAGGACCACGCCACTTTCGCGGAACGGGTTTACTCCACTGGATTGCCAGTGCTTTACAACAAGTAAATCTTTTAAACATCGCAATGCTTTTTATAAAAATGAAGCCATTATAAGACTCAGTTCCCATCACACAATGCAACGCAAACCGGAGGATAGAGTTTTACCTTATAATGGCTAAAATACGCTTGATACGGATAAAACAAAAGAATTTGATATTATTACTAGTGTTTATATGTTTCAAAAACAATTTCAAATCATAAGTATCAATCATAGACGGCATGGGTACCATATATCATGTCGCCATATATAGGTATACAATCAAAACCGCACAGTCACGTATTTGGAAATTGGATTTCCGTCATGAACCAAGGCAAAAGATAGTCCTTACCGAATTCTAGATGCTCTAGCCCGTGTCTCAGGATCAAAGATCGAGTGACCCTTGGATCGTCAGGGCCGGTCCACCGATGTGGATTAAAATGCCTGAACACTGTGTTTCCCCGCCCTTTGGGGCGTCAATGAGCCAAAAGACTCCATCGGCTCCACACAGTCACCGATATATCCGAAGCGCCTCGCAACAGCAACAACCACACTGGTGAAAATAATATAAATGTCAGCCAATTTAAGCACTGACACCACCTCTAGCTAGAAGGAAACGCATGCCCTCCCTGAGGTCCTCTCCCGTTTCTGGCTCATACCGGGGTGTGAGGCTCACGAATCATCGTTATACACAAAGCTATGCCATACAGGCCGTGCTTTGATCATCAACCACGAGACTTTGCTTTTCAATAGAAGCCTTGATCATTTGCCACTTAGGCGTGCCACACAAGCAGTTCATGCTATGCGACTGATTTCTATTGATATATAACCTCTGAGCTCGTACGTCTCAGAGAAGGGCGTTAAGCAAGAGAATAAATTCACTGCCGCCAATCAAATATATATTTAATAGAGATCAATCAGCACAGAGCGAAATCCAATGTCAGACACACAGTCCATTTGCAAGTTCGTTCTGGGCCTGAACGAAACCGTAGGCACTATATACCTCGCATACCCATCGATCTCCACGTACGTCTGGACGATCACCACTTATTATCTATATTTCGGGATGCCTCCCAATCAAGACATCAGTTAACATCCAACCGAAGTGAAGATCTCCGGTCTTCAACCACCGTCTTTATCATCGAATTCTTATAGCCGATCAATTATTTGAAATGAGATTTAACTCGGCCTTTTCAAACAATTCACGTATATTTAGAATTTAAATCAATTCATTTCAATGGTTAAATTATTCGATAACAACTCACGCCAAACACATTCAACCATCAAATGTCCACTAAACCGGGTAAATTCAGTTTATTTCCATTCCATATCGTTTATAATATTTTAAAATGATTTATCGCTATTTTTGTTTATTTAAAAATAGCCAATTTATTCAAACGACACTTCAGGCCATAACGCGGCCGTGGCGCTGTTTTTCTTCGGATTTGATTTACATATATCTAAAAATCTAACCGTTGGATCTTCACAAATTTTATATCATTAGAAAGATCTTTTGAAAATGAATCCAACGGTTTCAGTTTTGGGAAAATCCGACGGTCAGATCTCCCGGTACACTTGTTTGAAATTTCGATTTCAAAATACTAACTGCAGCGTCGTTATTCGATTCAATTTAATTATATATATATATATATATAAAAATATAATCGATTCTGGCGCTGTTTTTCTTCAGATTTGAATTGAACATTCCAGACAATCCCATCGTTGGATCTTCACAAAGTGGGTGTCGTTGGAAAGATATTTCCAAGGCGAACCCAATGGTTTCGGTTTCGGGAAAATCCGACGGTCGGATCTCCCGCACTAATCGTTTGAAATCACGGTTTCAGAACACGAACTGCAGCTTCGTTATTCAATATATTTTAATCATATATATATATATATATAAATATAATCGATTCTTCGACTTCAAAACCATTTTCACTTCACATATTTGATAAAAACGATATTTTTATCCAATAGATATTTATTTCAACACATGAATTTCGTTTATTTTATTTCTACACAGGAACTTCTATTCAACACATGAATTTCATTTATTTTATTTCCACATAGGAATTTCTATTCAACACATGAATTTCATTCAACACATGAATTTTATTTCACCATTCAACACATGAATAATTTCTATAGTTTATATATATAATAAAAATGTGATTTTTATTGCAAAACAATTTATTTCAAAACACGATTATTTTATATATTTTATATATATAATAAAAATGTGATTTTTATTGCAAAGCAATTTATTTCAAAACAAGATATTTTATATAGTTTATATATAAGGTAAAAATGTTATTTTTATTTTTCAAAGCATTTATTCACTACACGAACTCCATTCAACACATGAATTTATTTCAACATTCAACACATGAATTTTATTTCAACATTCAACACATGAATTTAAATCAAATATAGAAATATTTCAGAAAATTTCGGCAGCATAACGACAGGGTAGTTAAAACCGGGACCATCCCTAGTACGACTCCTCGCTCTACCTTAAAGCCTCGCAACTTTTGACAATGGGGATTTCATGCATCTAGTTCGCACACAGGCGGCATGTTTTTTTTTCCACAAACTAATCCTATGTGGTTTTAACTAAATAATTCTCAACCACAAACGGGTATTTTTCAACCACAATCAATCAATTTCAACCATAAATAATTCTAATCAACAATTCGCTATCAACCAATTTTCACACCAATCACAACCAATAAATATCGTCCATGGTTTGTGGACGAGGGGCGTGTGTGTATATATATATATACACACACACATTTCACTTCTATTTCAACACATATATAATTTTTACAATGCATATATAACTTATACATCGAACATACAACTTATACAACGCTTATACATGAGGTGTACAACGCTTATACAACTCATACTTCGAATATATAATTTGTACATCGTCATTTCCATATCGTTTATAACTCAGAAATCTAACATTGGGTTCCACTCCACCAAAAATAGTAGAAAGCTCAGAAAAATATCCTGTCTCTTCTAAAATGTAGAAGACATCCGCATGAGTCCACTATCTCCTGTTTCACTGAATTTCGTCAACAAACAAAAAAGATATGATTTTTACAGTGAAATCGAAAATCGTAGCACTTTAAAGTGCTATTAAACAGTTTAAAATAATTAAAGCCGTTACCTTTCTGTTTTCTTCAAAACTAGGTTTTAGTTTTTCGTGAAATCCGAGCCGCTTGAAGACGATCGGGCTGTTGCACGTCGTAGAGCTTGGAACCAGCTTCCCGGCACCGGTGGTTGCGCTCCACTCGATGGTCACAGGAGGTCACGGCAGCGGCTTGAAGTCGATGACTTCAGGGGCTCGATTCTCGAGATAGGGACGTCGATGGTGGGTGCTCCAGGTACGGATTTGAAGAAGGAAGGGTGCTCTACAAAAAGTTCAACTGGGGCAGGGTCTATCTCGCTATGGTTTGGTCGGAATCGGGCTGGGAAGCGGCAAGTTGATTTCCGTCGTCACCTGGAGCAATAGTCGGGGAGAGAGAATATGAACCGTGAATTGTGATTGGCCATGATATTTTATATTTATTTTAAATTCTTTAAATCCTAAAATACCCTTCCCTCCTTTGCGAACACCAATTCAAACCCAACGACTCTCGCCCCTAGCTAAATACCTCCATTCCGAACACAATGGGATATGTTTCGTAGGCCGATTCGACTGTTTCAGTCAGTTTCTCCTCAAATTAAAATATAAAACATTCAATATTTAATTTGAACATACATTTCAATTTACCGGGGCCACATACTGATTCTACAAATTCCCGAAAATTAAATCTAGCTATGTTTTGACGATACGGTCCCAACCAAACTAGTTTCTTCGAATTCCGAGACCGTTTGAAAAATGGCCCTTTTCTAGTCGATCCAATTTAACAGAAATCGATCAAACACATTTTCCTTTGCCACGCTCACATACTAGCTTCAAAAATTATGAAATTTGAAGCCTAGCAATAATTTGACATCCCGGATCCAACAAAAGTGGTTTTGTCGAATTCTGAGGTCGTTCGCAAAATGGCCATTTTCACGGGCTATATAAACTCTGTACCGACCTTTCTGAAAATTCATTTGGCCATAACTTCTGCTTCCCGCTACGAAACTTCGATTTTTCAGATTCGTTAGAAAGATATTCACTAACAGATTTAAATATTTTTTGTTTCACTAAAATCTGTTTTGTTTTGCTCCCGGTACAGTCAGTCTAAGGTTGAATTGAAATTTTGAAACCACCGCGCCATTTCAGGCCTTGTTTATTGTTAAAAATAATTATATTCATTTTCAAACATCAATTCAAACAAACTTTTCATCATTATTATTTAAAATATTTATTTTAAATATTAAAAATTCACTAAAACAGCCAAATTAAAATTTTTAAATTGGCTCAGATTTTCCGGGTTGTTACAATCTCCCCCATTTAAAACTTTTCATCCTCGAAAAGGAACGAATTCGAAAGTGGATTCATTAACCAACTCTACTTTCAATCTGGCTTCCATTCTCCAACTTTTCAGGTTCTAAGAATTTTCAAATTCTTCAAAAATTTGGCTAACACCCTAAATTTTCGAAAAATTTCGCCATAACCTCCTTTGTACGGGGAGGGGTTTGGAAATTTATTGGGTCGTATTAGGTACCCAACAAATCCTAATAAGCATGCACATATTTATAGTGATATATTCTGGTGTCCACAGGGGAGTGTGTATAGATCATAACTCCAGAGAATAAATTCTCGTCACCCTATAAATGGTTTTTGTGCCTTAATGACCAGAGAGACGCGTTTATTGTCATCTCCAGACCCATGTGGGGTTTTCTTTAATCTTGCAATTTACCATTACATTTCATATGGTCCATATCAGTCATCAGTTCAACCTGTAATATATAGTCATCGCCATACAAGCCTCTCGCTCGTATGGTAAATCTTCAACCTCGTCACACAAGCCCTAAACGCTTATATGGTATATGATTAAGTATGCCTAAGTATGCCTATCTTCAAGAAGTATGCCATGTAGTGTAGTTCAAAATTAATTGTTACTATCCTATGGAGACATTTATTATTACACATAGAACAACCAGCACTCCACATCCAATGGCATTCACAGGAGTTGATATAATAATAAAATTACGCATCCAACTAATTAAGGTTTACCTATTTGTCGGGCACGCAAATAAATTCTCTACTCAACAGCTAATCCATTTACCCGTTCAAACATATATAATGCACATGTATATATTTCTATCTATTTTTAAATCAGTTCAATACTTGATTTAATTTCATAAATTTACCATCATTCTCTTCTTGATTAAATTAACTATCGTTCTAATAATTTAATTAATCATATCCACTATCACACAACACAAACAACAATCAATTTGTTTTTAACTTTTCAAAAATATAAGTTGATTCATATACTCTTTTAAAATAATTAGACTATAGAATTAAAAGTTCACATCCACGAAAAGAAAATAACAACAAAGTAGAGAACATAATGGAAATTTCAAAATATGGTAAATGTACCTTGCACCAGAGTCAATAAGAGATATCCACTCTGCACTTAGGATAGGCTTTCTTAATGCTTTCCTCTGTTTCCCAAGTACAATCTCGCGGATCTCCACTCCATTGCACTTTGACTAAGTGAACCTTCTGGTTCCTTAGTTCTTTGGTTTCTTTGCCAATAATCTTTAGCGGCTCTCTTCTCACAGCCAATTCTGGAGTAATTTCTATATCCTGTTGTGCGGCTTCTTCCACAACCAAGTCTGGATCATGAACATGCTTTCGAAGTTGAGATACGTGAAACACATCACGCACTCCAGGCAACCAATCAGGCAATTGAACTCTATAAGCGAGGGTTCCAATCCGTTCAAGTATAGGGAATGGACCAATAAATCTGGGCGCCAACTTCCCGGTTTTGCCAAATCGAATCACTCCTCTCATCGGAGAAACCCTTAGATACACATAATCACCAACAGAAAAATCCAAATCTCTTCTCCTCGAGTCTGCATAGCTCTTCTGTCGGCTTTGAGCGGCTAGCAATTGTTGCTTAATGAAATCGACTTTATCCGCAGCTTCACGAATCATATCTGGTCCCAATACAAGCCTATTGCCAGGTTCTACCCAACAAGCAGGGGATCGACACGGTCTACCATACAGTGCTTCGAATGGTGACATTGTCAGGCTCGCTTGGTAGCTGTTGTTATATGAGAACTCAGCCAAATGCAAATGGTCTTCCCATGATCCACCAAAATCAAGAACACAAGCCTGCAATAAATCTTCTAGTATATGATTCACCCTCTCACTTTGACCATCTGTCTGAGGATGATAGGCGGTGCTTAGATTCAGCCTCGTTCCCAGTTCTACTTGAAATGCCTCCTAGAATTTGCTCGTAAATACTAAATATTGGATCTCTATCACTAACTATACTGATCGGCACTCCATGTAGCTTAACAATTTCTTTAAAATAAATCTGTGTTAGACTTTGAGCAGTTCTATTGGATCTGATAGGTATAAAATGGGCGGTCTTCGTGAAGCGATCTACGATCACCCAAATACTGTCATTTCCTTTCTTGGTTCTGGGCAAACCATCTATGAGGTCCATAGAAATATGTTCCCACTTCCAACCTATAATGTCCAGCGGTTGCAACAATCCATCAAGTTTCTGTTGGTCACTTTTGACTAGTTGGCAAGTAGAGCACCTGCTAACATATAAAGAAATGTCTCTCTTCATCGATCTCCACCAAAATGTATGCTTAATATCATTATACATTTTGCCCACTCCTGGATGGATACTAAGTTTTGACTTGTGGCATTCATCCAGCATTTCCTTGTTCAACAATGTTAGGAACACAAATTCGACCCTTTAGCCTTAGAACCCCTTGGTTATCAATCTAGAAACTCAAGTGTTCGCCTTTCTGTATTCTTTCTCTGATCCTCTGAATGAAGTGATCGTCCTTCTGAAGAGAAGATATCTTATCAATTAATGAAGTCATAATAATAAAACTGGCGATCATTACATTCTTTCTACTTAACGCATCGGCCAGAACATTGGCTTTCCCTGGAGTGTACAAAATCTCAAAATCGTATGTTGCAAGAAATTCTAGTCAACGTTGCTGCCTTAGATTCAAGTCATTCTGGGTGAACAGATACTTTAGCGACTGATGATCTGTAAACAGTTCGAATTTCTCACCCAAAAGATAGTGCCTCCAGATTTTCAAAGTAAATACGATAGCCAACAACTCAAGATCATGAGTAACGTAATTCTTTTCATGTGGCTTCAGCTGACGGCTAGCATAAGCAACCACTTGACCTCTTTGCATTAATACTGCACCAAGGCCTTCTCTAGAGGCATCTGTCCAGACTTTCAAGTCTTGATTGCCATCGATAATCATTCACATGGGAGCAGTTGTTAATCTCAATTTTAGCTTCTGAAAAGCCTCCACACATTCGGGAGTCCACTTGAACTTCGCGTGCTTCTTTGTAAGCTTTGTTAAGGAACTAGATATCTTCGAAAAATCTTTAACGAACTTCCGATAATAACGAGCCAATCCAAGAAAACTTCGAACTTCTGTGGGAGTACCAGGCTGCTTCCAATTTTGAATAGCTGTGATTTTACTTGGATCCACAGCAATTCCCTCTTTTGATACGACGTGGCCAAGAAACTTTACTTCATCTTGCCAGAATATACATTTGGAAAGTTTAGCTTTCAGTACATTCTTTCTTAGAATTTCTAGAACTTGCTCAAAATGTTTTGCGCGATCACTCTCTGACTTAGAGAAGATCAATATGTCATCTATGAAAACTAGAACAGACTTGTTCAAGACATCACGGAATACTCGATTCATTAAATCCACAAAATAGGCAGGAGCATTACATAAGCCGAACGGCATTACTAACCACTCATGGAACAAATCGGGACCTCTGAATGCTGTCATGGAACACACTCTTCGGCAATACGAAATTGATGGAAGCCTTTAGCTAGGTCCATCCTTGAAAATACTTGTGCACCGTTCAATTGATCCAGCAAATCATCAATCTGCGGTAATGGATATTTGTTCTTTAATGTCTGTTTATTCAACTCATGATAATCCACACATAGTCGAAGAGTACCGTCTGACTTTGGGACAAACACCACTGCTGCCCCCCAATCAGAGAAACTAGGCCTTATCAGACCTTTCCATACAAGCTGTCGAGTTTGATTATCTAACTCATCTTTCACCTTTAGAGTCATTCTCCGAATAGCGTGCACTACTGGCTTTGCATTCGGAATTAAAGCGATCTTGAAATCAATTTCTCTCTTCGGAGGTAAGCTAATAACTTCTTCGAACACATCTGCATAATTCTTTACGACAGGAATATCTTTTTTGAGGTCTGGAATATTCTCTGTGACTACAAGGATATTTTCTATTTGAGCAGGAGAAACATCAAGAGCTGACCAGAAGTCTTTTCTATCCGAATTCAGACCTTCACATGGTATGGTGATATAATCCCCTGATTTAATCTTTGTCTTAACCACTCTCTCGGCACACTTAACCTCAGCTTCATATTTGGTTAACTAATCCAATCCAAAAATAAGATCGAATTCAGTAAAATTCATGACGACAGAGATGGTAAGGAACTGTTATCGGGAAAAAGAGACAGGCACCCCACATACCCAACTAAGATTGAGAGAACCCCCAACCAGATTATGGACAGTGATGGGTTCTTTGAGCTTTTTCAATTTCAAACCCAACTTCTTAACTGCATTCTTTGCAATAAAGCTTCGTGACGCGCCTGTATCAAACAGTACTTTAACTGGAATGTTTTTGACAGTAAGCGTGCCTTCCAAAACATCAGACCTGCCCTGACTAGCTGAGGGAGCTGAAGTTTCTGCCACTTCATTTACATGAACCGTTTCAGATTTCTTGAATAACTGGCAAGCCTTTGAAAGATGACCTGCTTGATGGCATTGACTGCATTGTCTGTTCTCTTAAAATCCCTTCTTGGATTGAAGTCCACCTTTTAATCGCTTCTTTAAGGGTCCATAGTTTATCGCCAAATGCCCTTTCCGATTATAGTTAGAGCAGGTGGCAGTTGTTACTGGCACATTCTCATATTTAATCCTTTTTCTCTTGCCTTTGGGCTTCTTATTGACCTCATACATCTTACTGGCCTCAGGGCTATCAGTCTCAGACTCCTCTTTGTTACTAGAACTAACTTCCTCTTCGTCGTTCAAAAGACCTTTCTTATGGAGATCTTCATACTGATAAGCCATGTATATCATTTCTGAAAATGGAAGCTTCACATGCCCCATCACTCTATTTTGGTACTTTCTTTGAAGCCCATTATTAGATCTCAGATTCTTCCTCTTTGGATTTTGAATTAGATGAGGGGCAAAGTGAGAAAGTTCATTGAATTTCTTGTGATATACTGGAATACCCATATCCCCTTGTATCAGATAATAGAATTCATCACATAACCGCTCAGTTGCCTCTGGAGGAATAAATCTTTCACTGAAAACCTATTTAAATCTATCCCTGGTGATACCACCTTCTGGATTATCCTCAATAATCGAATCCCACCAGAACAAAGCTTCGTCTTTGAGTGCCCAAGATGCCAGTAATCTTTTCTGGTCATCTCTCAGCTTTAAACCTTCAAAGATTTTCTCAGCAGAACGAATCCAAGCTTGTGTTTGAATAATAGATTCATTGCCCGAGAACGGTACTCCACCCATATTTCGATACTGAATTAATAAAGCCTCAATATCTGGTTTTGTATTCCTTCTTCTATTTCTGACACTCATTTTCTAGTACTTCTGCAAATAGTAGACCAAGTGTCAGGTCAACAGAAAAGATATTATAAAGCATAGAAACATATACTTGAATGTAAATGTGTCTATCGAGCTGTATTCCATTCAGCTATACTCATACTAGGATATTACTGATCCTATCTATAATGAGTTATTCGTCCTAGAACACTACTGGTTCTATTTCTGACGAGTTCGTTAATATGTTATATTCTAGCACTAAGCTTAACCAAAGCTCTGATACCAAGTTGTGATGACCCTAAAACCCTGTACGACAGTGTCAAGGGTAATCTTTGGAATATAACACATAAACAGATAATAGCATAACAGAATTAAATAAGTACACCAGAAAATGTACAAATAATACATTGGATAAACATAATCATCAGAGTTACATAGTATACAGGATCATACTTAGTTCAAAATACAGTTCAGCTATACATAAATGTCTACAGTGGAAAACAAACATAATATGTACAATAGGAGCTGAACAGCATAAAAAGAGATAAATGATAGAATCCATCTTCAGCTCCAGCTATCCAGAAAGAGCCTGCCCAAAACCTGAATACAAGGCTGCCCGTGTAGAAAGAGGGGCACCCGAGTTTGCAAGTGAAACAAACTACGAGTCAGTCATGGGACTGGTATGAGAAATCTATTTAACACATTTTATAATATGGCTAATCACAGGACCACGCCACTTTCGCGGAACGGGTTTACACCATTGGATTGCCAGTGCTTTACAACAAGTAAATCTTTTATGCATCACAATGCTTTTTATAAAAATGAAGCCATTATAAGACTCAGTTCCCTTCACACAATGCAACGCAAACCGGAGGATAGAATTTTACCTTATAATGGCCAAAATATGCTTGATACGAATAAAACAAAAGAATTTGATATTATTACTAGTGTTTATATGTTTCAAAAACAATTTCAAATCATAAGCATCAATCATAGACATCGTGGGTACCATATATCGTGTCGCCATATATACCGTATACAATCAAAACCGCATAGTCGCGTATTTGGAAATTGCATTTTCGTCATGAACCAAGGCAAAAGATAGTCCTTACCGAATTCGAGACGCGCTAGCCCGTGTCTTAGGATCACAACTCGAGTGACCCTTGGATCGTCAGGGCCGGTCCACCGATGTGGATTAAAATGCTTGAACACTGCTTTTCCCCGCCCTTTGGGGTGTCAATGAGCCAAAAGACTCCATTGGCTCCACACAGTCACCGATATATCCGAAGCGCCTCGCAATAGCAACAACCACACAGGTGAAAATAATATAAATGTCATCCAGTTTAAGAACTGACACCACCTCTAGCTAGAAGGAAATGCATGCCCTCCCTGAGGTCCTCTCCCATTTCTAGCTCATACCGGGGTGTGAGGCTCGCGAATTAACGTTATACACAAAGCTATGCCACACACGCCGTGCTTTGATCATCAACCACAAGACTTTGCTTTTCAACAGAAGCCTTGATCATTTGCCACTTAGGCGTGCCACACAGGTAGTTCACGCTATGCGACTGATTTCTATCGATATATAACCTCTGAGCTCGTACGTCTCAGAGAAGGGTGTTAAGCAAGAGAATAAATTCTCCGCCGCCAATCAAATATATATTTAATAGAGATCAATCAGCATAGAACGAAATCCAATGTCAGACACATAGTCCATTCGCAAGTTCGTTCTGGGCCTGAACGAAACCGGAGGCACTATATACCTCGCATACCCATCGATCTCCACGTACGTCTGGACGATCACCACTTATTATCTATATTTCGGGATGCCTCCCAATCAAGACATCAGTTACCATCCAACCGAGGTGAAGATCTCCAGTCTTCAACCACCGTCTTCATCATCGACTTCTTATCGCCGATCAATTATTTGAAATGAGATTTAACTCGGCCTTTTCAAATAATTCACGTATATTTAGAATTTAAATCAATTCATTTCAATAGTTAAATTATTCGATAACAACTCACGCCAAACACATTAAACCATCAAATGTCCACTAAACCGGGTAAATTCGGTTTATTTCCATTCAATATCGTTTATAATACTTTATAACGATTTATCGTTATTTTTATTTATTAAAAAATAGCCAATTTATTCAAATAACGCTTCAGGACATAACGCAGCCATGGTGCTATTTTTCTTCGGATTTGATTTACACATATCTGAAAATCTAACCGTTGGATCTTCACAAATTTTATATCATTATTAAGATCTTTTCAAAACAAATCCAACGGTTTCGGTTTTGGGAAAATCCGACGGTCGGATCTCCAAGTACACTCATTTGAAGTTTCGATTTCAAAATACGAACTACAACGCAGTTATTCGATTCAATTTAATTATACTTATATATATAAAAATATAACCAATTCTGGCGCTGTTTTTCTTCAGATTTGAATTAAACATTCCAGACTATCCAACCGTTGGATCTTCACAAAGTGGGTGTCGTTGGAAAGATATTTCCAAGGCGAACCCAACGTTTTCGATTTCGGGAAAATCTGACGGTCGGATCTCCCGCACTAATCGTTTGAAATCACGGTTTCAAAACACGAACTGCAGCTTCGTTATTCGATATATTTTAATTATATATATATATATATATATAATCGATTCTTCGACTTCAAAACCATTTTCACTTCACATATTTGATAAAAAACGATATTTTTATCCAACAGATATTTATTTCAACATATGAATTTCGTTTATTTTATTTCGACGCAGGAACTTCTATTCAACACAGGAATTTCAATTATTTTATTTCCACATAGGAATTTCAATTCAACACATGAATTTTATTTCACCATTCAACACATGAATAATTTCTATAGTTTATATATATAATAAAAATGTGATTTTTATTGCAAAACAATTTATTTCAAAACACGATTATTTTATATAGTTTATATATATAATAAAAATGTGATTTTTTTTTGCAAAACAATTTATTTCAAAACACGATTATTTTATATAGTTTACATTTATAATAAAAATGTGATTTTTATTGCAAAAAAAATTATTTCAAAACACGATTATTTTATATAGTTTATATATAAGGTAAAAATGTTATTTTTATTTTTCAAAGAATTTGTTCACTACGCGAACTCCATTCAACACATGAATTTATTTCAACATTCAACACATGAATTTTATTTCAACATTCAACACATGAATTTAAATCAAACACAGAAATATTTCAGAAAATTTCGGCAGCATAACGGTAGGGTAGTTAAAACCGGGACTGTCCCTATTACGACTCCTCGCTCTACCTTAAAGCCTCGCAGCTTTTGACAATGGGGATTTCATGCATCTAGTTCGCACGCAGGCGATATGTTTATTTTTTTCTTTTTCCACAAACTAATCCTATGTGGTTTCAACCTAATAATTCTCAACCACAGACGGGTATTTTTCAACCACGGTCAATCAATTTCAACCCCAAACAATTCTAATCAACCATTCGCTATCACCCAATTTTCACGCCAATCACAACCAATAAATATCGTCCATGGTTTATGGACGAGGGGCGTATATATATAAGTATATTTCACTTCTATTTCAACACATATATAATTTTTACAACGCATATATAACTTAAACATCGAACATACAACTTATACAACGCTTATAAATGAGGTGTACAACGCTTATACAACTCATACTTCGAATATATAATTTATACATCGTCATTTCCATATCGTTTATAATTCAGAAATCTAACATTGGGTTCCACTCCACCAAAAATAGTAGAAAGCTCATAAAAATATCCGGTCTCTTCTAAAATGTAGAAGACGTCCGCTCGAGTCCACTGTCTCTTGTTTCACTGAATTTCGTCAACAAACGAAAAAGATATGATTTTTACAGTGAAATCAAAAACCGTAGCGCTTTAAAGTGCTATTAAACAGTTTAATATAATTAAAGCCATTACCTTTCTGTTTTCTTCAAAACTAGGTTTTAGTTTTTCGTGAAATCCAAGCCGCTTGAAGATGATCGGGCTGTTGCACGTCGTAGAGCTTGGAACCAGCTTCCCGGCGCCGGTAGTTGCGCTCCACTCGATGGTCACAGGAGGTCACGGCGGCGACTTGAAGTCGACGACTTCAGGGGCTCGATTCTCGAGATAGGGACGTCGACGGTGGGTGCTCCAGGTACGGATTTGAAGAGGGAAGGGTGCTCTACAAAAAATTCAACTGGGGCAGGGTCTATCTTGTTGTAGTTTGGTCGGAATCGGGCTGGGAAGCGGTGAGCTGATTTCCGTCGTCGCCTGGAGCAATAGTTGGGGAGAGAGAATATGAACCGTGAATTGTGATTGGCCATGATATTTTATATTTATTTTAAATTCTTTAAATCCTAAAATGCCCTTCACTCCTTTACGAACACCAATTCAAACCGAACGACTATCGCCCCTAGCTAAATACCCACATTCTGAACACATTGGGATATGTTTCGTAGGCCCATTCGACTGTTTCAGTCAGTTTTTCTTCAAATTAAAATATAAAACATTCAATATTTAATTTGAACGTACATTTCAATTTGCTGGGGCCACACATTGATTCTAAAAATTCCCGAAAATTAAATATAGCTATGTTTTGACTATACGGTCCCAACAAAACTAGTTTCGTCGAATTCTGAGACTGTTTGAAAAACGACCCTTTTCAGGTCGATCCAATTTAACAAAAATCGACCAAACACATTTTCCTTTGCCACGCTCGCATACCAGCTTCAAAAATTATGAAATTTGAAATCTAGCAATAATTTGAGATCACGGATCGAACAAAAGTAGTTTCATCGAATTCTGAGGTCGTTTGCAAAATGGCCATTTTCACGGGCTATATAAACTCTATAGCGACCTTTCTGAAAATTCATTTGGCCATAACTTCTGCTTCCCGCTATGAAACTTCGATTTTTCAGATTCGTTAGAAAGATATTCACAAACAGATTTAAATATTTTTGGTTTCACTAAAACCTGTTTTGTTTTGCACCCGATACAGTCAGTCTAAGTTGTAATTGAAATTTTGAAACCACCACGCCATTTCAGGCCTTGTTTATAATTAAAAATAATTATATTCATTTTCAAACATCGATTCAAACACACTTTTCGTCGTTATTATTTAAAATATTTATTTTAAATATTAAAATTCACTAAAATAGCCAAATTAAAATTTTTAATTTGGCTCAGATTTTCCGGGTCGTTACAGTAACATAGGTAAATTTATCGTACGTACATAATAGGAAAAATGTAAGCGACAAAGCCATAGGGAATATGTAGGTAATTGAGCGGTGTAGGAATGACATAGAAAATGTAGAATGTGCAAATGCCATAGAAAATTAAGAACCAAGAAATCAAGTTCAGAAATTTACAAAGTAAAAGAAAAAGGGTCATCTTGACCAATAGGTCAACCCACATGGCGTTGATCGACTCACACAATTTTGAGGACAAGGAATCATCCAATTACGTGCCAAGCCATTAAATCTAAATTTTTGGTGAAATCTGGATGTCAATTTTTAGTTCAGATAGTTAAATCTAGGATTGTAATGTGGTTGGACTAGATTTAGTCATCTAATCATATGGTCTGAGTTCCTCTAACATGACTATAGATTAGACCTAAGCCTAACCATTTCTCTTACACAAAAATGCGATTCCTCTGGGTTCTTTTTACCTAAGGCAAGACCTGAAATCTAAATATTTTCTAGGAGAAGTTTTTTATAAGAACTAGTAGACAACCTAGGAGTGAGATCCAATTACCATGGTTATTTCTTTTTATAAAGTGAAATTGTAGTGGTTACACAATTTTTTTCTTCAAATACGGTTATATACATATTATTTGATAATTTTATATTTCAATTCTACCTAAATTCCAGTAAATAAATTTCTTATCCATTTTTTCAAATGAGTATATTTATTTCATTTATCCTACCTAACATTTGTTTGTCTTTTTCTCCTTTTGTTTCCAATTAAATGTCAAATTTATTATCATAATTTGTAAAATATTTTGAAGAAAAGAATCTTTTCAAGTTCAGTAACTTCATATGAAACATAACACATGAAATATGTGTAAAACAAAAGTTGGAACCCCTTGATTTATTTAAATTTTAAAATCTTATTACATCAAGGGCATGACAATTATAAATTTACCATTATAATTGTCCACTGTTTGTCGCTTTATAAAACCTCATATTTCTTTTCCATTACAGCTCATAAATGCATATGTTTACTATTAACCAATTATTCTTTTAAAAATTCATCATTTGTTTTCTCTAAAATTTATATTTTTAGTTTATCTAAAATAGTCAACTTCTCAAATTTCTCCAAAAACATTTATGTTTTCAAAAATCATATTTCAAATTCTTTTTGAATGGAGCTATCACATAGTTTAAGCCTATAAATGAAATGTTCCACGGTTACATCAAAATTTCATTTTACGAAGTAATTTAATGGTATATCAAAAATCATTTTATAGTTTTCTTAACATTTTTGATCTTTTCATCTAAACCTTATTATTGTGCCTCTTATCTTTCTGACACACCATTCTCTGGAAGTCTGTTTCTTTTATTAAATCCTTCCATCCATGTTCCTATTTTCAATTTGTTGACATTCCTAATTGTTGCCTCTATAAATGTCCTTTACGTCCATTTTATCCATTAAATAACGCTTATTCTTATAGATATTTAATTTCTTATCAAAATCGAATATTCACACCTTCACATAAATGGCCTTAATTACTTTCTTAAATTTTATTTTTTCAATATCCTTTCACTTATTGACCATTTAATGCTCTTTCAAATTTTCATATTTACTAATATGGAAGTTTATTCCATTTAACAAAAGATATTCTGTTTTTTTTAAAACCTTAACATATCCTTATACTATGAGCATTAATTAGCCCTTATTAACGATTATCCTAACAAAATCCTATAAAGTAGGAAGTTTTCAATCTTTTCCAAATTTCTAACTTTGTGGTTTTACAGCCTTATATGCTTATAGGCTCCTATATTGATAAGGAAGCTACTAAATCACCACATGGTTTCTAGGGTATCTCTAGATATTAATGTCAATTCTTTCCGAAAAGGATCTACATATACTATTTTCTAGAGATACACATTCTTTAAATAGATATATATACTTATATATTGTAAATCTTTTGAAAGTTATTTTTTAAAATAACAAATATGCCTCCTATACGTATGATTCCCTACAATCGAGTAACTTAGGATCTAATATCAAATGTAACAACCCACTAGGAGAGAGCCTAAATTACAACCCAAAAAAGGCCCATCAAAACTTAGAGTCATTCTAAACAGTTCGATAGATCCTATATGGATTACATAAACAAAGCCGACTAAAAATGAAACCAGAATCTCATAGCGGAAGGGGTACAATATAATAAATGAAAATAGGTATACCATTAAATCAAACCTTTATAATGTTGATTACATCAAGTCTCAACTGATATATAAGTTACATCAATAGTAATAATATCCCACTGGTACAATAAAAACTGCCAAACATGATAATAATAGTAACAAACTCTAGTATCTCCTTCACCAGGCTTTGATCTCCATGACTTCATCAATCAAGAGTTCCCACCTACTAGCCAGTTTATATGTTAAGAGTGGGGAGGTCAAAACAATAAGTTCTGGTGAATGAAAATCACATAAGTTTAAGGAATAACTGTTTCTTATACTTGGCGGTATGAATTCATCAAATTATGTCTACAAAATCCAACACACAATCAAACTTATACAATTATGAGCGGACTACCCTACAGTCACTTAAGGCCTACATGTTATTTATTTATGTAAGGGTGGATTCTTTATAATCACTTAATACACTCCGAGGCGGACTATCAATTGGTCACTTAAGGCCATTATATAAATATACATACATGCATATATAAACACACACACACACACACGCACACACACATATAAATATATATATAGGAGGATTCCTTTGACCACTTAAAATCATGTGGTGGTCCCTTGTCACTTGAGACCTTGCCTTATAATCGTCAAAGCTATTAAACATACTCTCAATGTAAATCGAGAGATAGTAATCTGCCACTTAATACTAGGTTTAGGTAGACACTCATCGCCTTTATGACCATTTTGACGAGCCCATTCGTTACTATCTATCTGTCATTACAGGTGAACTCCTAGCTAATTAATACTTCCCTTAGACAGGTGGTTCCTGAGGAACTCTTATGTATCCCTCCCTAGGTATGCCCTTACATAGCTTCTAAATAAGAAGCGAACAACTTCCAGAGAACTTCCTTACTCATGTGATTATTGTTCTACTTAGGACCATTTAATACCTAATAAATTTATAAGAGAAAGGCGAACCCATTGACCATTTAAGACCTAATTAGAGTTGGCCCAATGACTTCAGCCTTCCTAAAGAATAAAAATTAGAAGAGGCCCAATATCCTAACCACTTAATACCCAAAACAAAGTAGGTCAACCACTTAATACTTTCTCGGATATGCCGACTTCACATAATTATATATATAGGAAATGTCACATTAAACCAACCACCTGTAGATGTTGGATTTTCCAAGCTGTTCCGGGAAAGCTTTTACAAGTTGTGATTAACCTCGTGTCTTTTATAATGGCCTATGGCACTTAGACCTTTCACATTAACTCGACCAATTTGCAGATGCTGGATATGCTGATCAGTTCCAAGCAAGCTTCTACTATAGGGATTAACCTCGTGTTTATATGTCATTTAAAACCATTAACTCGCACACATACAAATTTCCTACGGGGACATTTAATTTCTACTTTCCTAATCTAAACATGTTTAGTATGCAATTAATACACATTAATAATACATTAATTATGATATAAATAGTAATAAATAAAACGTGAATTAAGCGCACATGAATAAGCTCCCTTCTTCGTTGAAATGTCAGGCCTAACATCAAACTGAGATTTACAACTTTATTCCGTAACTTCATCGACATGGTATAAACGTACGTATATATTCACATTCAATCATAAACAGGGAAATAACAACATGTGCATAAAACTTGTAACCAGGGTTTGAATGATTATTTCAATAACAAAAGATAAGCAAGGTGTAATAATTCAATTATATATGGAAAACTTCCTTTTTCGGTACTTCTTCACTTTTATATGTTTTTACATACAAAACTTAAGACTTTAGTGATTTGCAAATAATACCTTCAAATGATTTATTGAAAACAGATGCTTAAACCTATTAAATCCACAATGCTCAAGTCTTATGCTTTAGAATACACAAATATATAACAAACTAGTGAATTAGATTATAATCAGACATTGGACAACACTCGAATGACTATCTTTCATTACATCAATAACCAAAATCAAAATACAAAAATCGATTGACCATCTCTGCAAATAATAAAATTAAGGGATTTGGAGGATTCATATTTTCTTCGGTTCAAATCTAAACCTCTTTAGGCATAATAATCCAAATCTACACTAACAACATATAGTAAATAGCAAACTCCACTCGCAAAGATAGGAAGGAAAGAATATTGGATTTAGTGTAGAATATCAAATCTAGATTTTAGCCTTCAAACCAACGTACTTCAAATTCTCCTAATGTATATAAGAGTCGGATTGAGAATCTCATATATACATATTATACTCAATTCCAGAATATATATATATACATATAATGTTTGAGTCAAAATTGGCTCAAACACCAAGGGTGCCACAAAGGTACTTAACCAATCGGTAAGGAATGAGACCACAATCACAATAAATAATAAAGACATAAAGACTTTTATAGCGGTTCAATCTAAGGTTGATCTGCATCCACTTTGACAAGGATTTTATTATGACATCAATGGTTACAAGGCATGAAATCACTCTTTGTACATTCATCTTCTCTTTTACAAGTAAATCTCACTTAGATCTATGCAAATTTATGGAGAAGTGATCAGACTAGCGGTGAAATGGTGAGATCGGTGGAGGAATGGGGAGAAATCTTCAAATGCAAGGAGGATGAAGGAGGATCTTCAACCTCTAAGACACTTGGTTAATCTTGATGGTAGCCATGATGGATCAAGCTCTAGATCTTTTCTTGGAAGTGTTAGATGATGTTAGGATCACTTGAAATGGGAGAGGAAGCAATTTGGCATCCCTTCGGCGTGATGGAAATCAATCCCTCAAAATATGGAAGCCATGGTCTATTTATAGGTGAGCTCCCATGAAGAAATGAGCTTGAATTCATATATGCAGCTTTTGGGTCTCTCACGCAATTATTTACAGAAATGCCATTCCCAGTTGTCAATGGCTGTAAACAGCTGTTGCCAGTTGTTCTGCTTGATAGTGCGACCAAGAGGTGAGCGAGCGACCGGGACCAGAGGATGATTGGAGACTAGGGAATGAATGACCAAGAGGAACGTGCGACCGACCACCTCCACTTTGCTTGTCCAAAGGTGGCGCCTGCTCCACGGTTGTGCGACCGACCAGGTTATCAGAAGCGGTTCCCTTTACTTATGGTCATCTGAATAGAGTATTGCACGATCAGGCTAGCATAAGAGAGTGACTGGGATAGAAATAGCATGAACGACCTTCTCTCTATACTTGTTTATCATATGAGATGGCACAACCCAATGGTGCAGGATTGACAGGAATGTTGCTCGACCAACCATGGGGTGTTTGATCATTGCTGCTTGGATGTCTGAGGTGAATGCGAATGACCCTTCTGTTGCGCGACCGACCCAGAGCATGTTCGAGCCATCTTCCGGCTCGACCCGGCGATGTTCGAGCCTTCCTTCCACATGATTTATAACCTTGCTCGACCCTATACTTTTCTTGAATGATCGACCGATCTTCTTCTTATTGCTCGACCGAACCTTATGTTAAGTTTAATCCATTAACATGTGCATGATCCTTTATGATAAACATTTTCCCCTCAAAGCTTGTAATTTATCTGATTTTCTAAATTTACAGGCTTTGAAATAACTAAATATGGCACATCTTGATAGAATGAACTTGGATTCACATGAGAGATCGCACATAGTGTAATTTGTTTGGAGAATGCTTGCAAACATATTGTGTCGAACAAACATATTGGGTCAAACGAGCGATCTAGGTCGAGCGAGCCTGTTCATCTTCTCACTCTTTATATTTTCTTCAGCGTTCATTTTTGTACTTCGCTTATTTTTTTTGAAGAACTTGTTTCAGTAGTGGCCGAATTATTTTCCTGAGGAATCCCGCATCTCTTTCTAATCCTCTCCAAATTCAATTCAACTTGGACTATCAATTAACACAAGCCCTCATGCTCAATCTTCACAGCACAAAACCTAGACAATCATCAAACCAATTCGGAGACGCCTCCTCGGATTTGGTTCATTTTGCTAGCTAAAGGTGAATTTTCCTTTTTATTCCATGTTGTTTTGCGTTTAATCGGTTTGTAGATGCATAAGGTTTCGGGTACTTAGGTATGGTTACGGATTGAACTTTTGGGACTGTAATGACTGTAAATCATGATGGATTGAATTGAATTTGAGTGAGGATGTGTATTGGAATGTATTTGAGGAATTCGAATTGTACGATATTCATAAAACTTTGTTTTAAATCCCATGCACGCAAGTCGTTCGATGAAATTTCTAAACTGTGAAATTGTTCATACTTTGTAGACTCGTTTGTGCACTTGAACTCCTGTACGTAATAACCTATCTTTACATTCATATTTACTGTTGTTTGATCAAGTTCAATTACCCAATAGCCCTTTTTATTTCAATCTGAATCTTACGCACACAATGTGCTTGGCGAAATGTTTGAAACATGAAATCCTACACGTTTTTCTGATTTTCTTGTAAATCTAGATTTGATTGCTTTGTAACTTGATTTTGTGAGTGATTGAGGATCTCGGATCATGTAAGGTCCTCTGAATTTTTTTTTGAACCGAATGTACGTGAGTCATTTGTCGAGATGCTTAAGATACAAGGCCCTGAAACTTCACACATTCCCACATTTTTGTTATGCACTCAATTTATTGTACGAAGCTTGGCTTTGCACTTATATGTTTCGAAAGTATGGCAATCCATGTTTTACTTGAACTGGACGCAATTGCCTTCTCTCTTTTTTACCGTTACGAGTAGCTTATGACTTTGCATGCATTGATCAGCACTTGAATGTTTGCTTGTGGCACTAGTTTTCATTTCCTACTTAGTCCGGAAATTTTCGGTCCTGTAGTCCCTTGGCAATCTTGCTCGATTATTGTGGTCGCTCAAGTTCAACTTGGGTAGGATTGTTCTCGCTTGACTCCTATACGGGGTTAGTTACGAACGATCCTACTTTGGTATAGTATGAGCGACCGGCTTGACTTAAGCATGCATGACCAATTTGAATTGATCATGTGCAAGCAGGATTAGATTAGGTATGCACGATCAGGCTTTGCCTGAACATGCACGACCGGGCCAGAACCCTTCGTGAACGACTGGGCATGGGTCATGTGTGACCAACCAGGTCTATGTCGTCCATGCTCAACTTAGTTCTGAGTACATAACCATGTTGGACCTTCGTGAGTTTAATCATGCACGGCTCTCACTGGTTCGTTCATGTTTAAACTTGGCCAGGTCGTTTTTTCTCGATCCTGTAAGGGTCAGTTATGCACAACCTTGCTTTGTTTAGATATGCATGACCTCTAGCAGTTTGGCCATGCTTGATTCTTCTCGAAGCTAAAGTTTTTATTGATTGTTGAACCTTCTTGTAGTATTAACTTGTAATGACATAACTTTTTATGTAGAAATGCTAACTCATCATCAGTTATGCCAGAATCCCAAGGAAGGGACAATGCCTGGTGAAGCTGGAAGTTCTGACCAAGTCATTGAAACTACATCAGGTACTACCCCCAAAGTGAATGTCAATTAAAACTTTCCCATGCCCCGTCCACTTTCCAATATACCTCGAGAAAGGCATGTAACAGAACTTTCTTTTAGCTCATATCAACAGTTGGGCAATCAATTTGGAATTTCAGAAAAGAAAGAGGCCAAGTACCATAGGAAGGACGAATTTGCTAACATTCCCCCAACTGGGTATGTTGCCGTTAATTGTCGTATGCTAATGAGTGGGGAAATTCCTCCTTTTAACCCCTATCTAGAATTGATTCTTCGATGCCTAGCTATTGCCCCGTACCAATTGCACCCAAATGGTTATGCCATTTTAGTTAGTCTCTACGTGCTTTTTATGAGGGGAAAACAATGGGCGCCTACATTTGAAGATATATGCTCTTTATATTTTTTTAAGAGGAGGAAGAATAACCGTCCCTCATTTATTATCGTTGAGAGCCGGGGCTCCAAAATAATTACTTGTCTGGTAGAAAGTGTTCGAGGATTTCCGAAACCAATATTTCTTTGTCCTGTGACCTGCCAACTTCTATGGTTTATGGATGGATGGAGGTGAATGCACTTACTTTTTAGTATTTCATTTCTTTCCTTCTTAATTCAATACTTAAATCTTTTAGCTATGTTACAGTGCTCCCTGATCAGAGTATTTCCTTTGATCAAGACCTCTGTAATTCTTTACTATCTGCCAGTGAGGGCGAAAGGAACAGGAAATTTTTGATTACAGAAGAGTTCCTTCGTTGATGTGACTTGCTTCCTCCCTCGCGAACTCTCATGGTGGATTCAACTGATAAGAAAGGTACTATTAGCAAGTCTCCAGCCAAGAAGGCTCCAGTAAAGAAGTGTTCCAATCCTGCACGGGGAAGTATAACACCTCCCAATTCCAAGTTGGTTTTTGTTGAGGAGGTAGTGCCCAAGCGACGTGAAGGTAAGAGTCTCATGACTTTATCTGATCAAACTGCGGAGGAGGGCACTACTTCGGGTTCTACGGAGGAAACTTGTCAGTATGATGAAGGTGAAACTACTTCAAAAACTATTTCAGATCCGATGAAAGGGAATGAGTGGTTTGATGAGACTGGGGTAACTTATGAGGAAATTTTGAGTTCCAAGGCGGTTCATTGGAATCTTGCCATTTGGGATAGTCAAGAAGAAGGTGTTTCATAAACTTTTAAGGATCTCAGTGACCTTAGCTCGGTTAAAGGCATCATTCAAGGTGATATTGATGTCCAAACATTTAAATCCCAGACCCTAAGTATAGGAATTAGTGCACTCAAAGCTCTCATCTCTAGACTAGGAAAATTACATGCGAATCTAGGGATTGCCTTAGAACCATCGCTTAAGATTGGTTCGTTAATGGATATATACTAGCACATTTTCTTACTTATGTCATATATTCCCAGTGCCCCGCTTAAACCCTTTTTATCTTGCTCTAGTACCCTTTAATTTAAGTACTAAAAAATTTCTCTTTCCTTTTTCCAGATTCAGGAATGAAGCATTCATTATCGGACAACTTCTCTCATTGGTCTTGTTTTGTTAACCCACAAACTCTTCTACAGTCTCGCCTCTTCCATTGTTCGAAGAGTTCTCAGCTATCTTTAGATCCTCCGCCTGAGCATATTTCCGAACCTTCCTTGACTGACCATAGGAAGAAAAGAAAGCACGATCATATAAATGCATATAACAGAGGTGGTAAGGACAAGGAGAAACACCAGGAGAAGGGACAGAGGGGAAGGGAAGCAGAGATGAACAAGGTGAAGATGAGATACTGAGACGTGATAAATCAGCTGAGTTCTCAGATCTCGACATCCCTATTCCTTCTGAACAACCCTTTGACGCTTTTCAATCCATTGTCCCGACTTCTAGTTAGATCCAAATGATCCTTGACAGGCCTCCCTATAACATTCCACCCAGAAATTTGAAGCTTAAGGATCGATTTGCATGTTGGGACCTTAGAGGAATGTATTTTGATTTGGATTTACACCCAAATGATAAGCGGGAAGCTGTTGAAGAGCTGAGCATTATAAAGAGTTGCATGACTACCCAACTCAACACCGCCAAGGGTCAGCTTGAAATGCATTTAGACAAGGCCATGAATACAACTGAAAGTCGATTTGAGTCGTGGAACTAATTTGGCTATGAGTTTCGGAGGTTAAACACTCGACATCTTGAGCCTATTGAAACTTTGGAAAATGACAAGGCTGGACTTATCCATGTGATTAAGTCCCAAGAATCTGAAATTTCATCTTTAAAGGATGAAAATACCAGGGTAAGCAGCTTAGAAGCCAAAAATGAGAAGCTTCGAAGAGAGGTTGAGGCTGCTAGAAAACAAGTTCAAGATGCTCAATCTGCCCGAGAATTTGTTGAATCTCAATTAGCTTTGGAAAAATGAGCTTTAGCTTCTTATCAACAAGAAAAATCAGCTCTTGAGGACAAAATCTTTTCCCAGAGTAAATCTCTTAAAGATCTGGAAGAAGACAAAAACAAACTGACTAATGCTCTTGAACAAGCCAAGCTCAAAACTGAAGACACTTTATTCCAATTTTATGTTTATAGCATTATGAATCAGGGAAGCTTGCACTATTTAAAAGACGATTTCCCACAAACTCTGGCTCTCATTTGAGAACAAGTGCTCATATATTCAGATGGTGCAGAAGATGGCATCCTTCAGGAGGATTTTTTGAAAGCAGAGGACCGTGATGCTTTGGCTGAGGGCAGGAGGATACTAATAGATAAGCGAGCTCAATCTTTTAGGGAGAAAACCCTGGATGTTACCGCTATTCGTGCTCCATCCTGCCCTGCCAATGCTGAGGCCTCAAGTTCTCAAACTCCCCCTACATACCCACCTACTATTCATACTGATGAGAATGCTACTGAAGTTCATTCTACCGAGGAGCATGTTGTCCAGGTAGATACCGTCAATCAGTGTGTAGGAGATGACAAAGAAAATGATGACATTTAGACCGGTTGTATATCCGAGTGTCGATCCCCGCTTACTACTTTATGCTTATGTTGTTCACTTTGTGGCCCTGTGACTGACTTGTGACTCTGTGATGAAATTGTGTTGTATTTTGCCCTCATGGGACAGTGTTTTTGTTTTTTGTACTGCAGCCTTTTATTCAGCCTTGTCGTACCTCTATTTGTACACTGCATGTTGCACTTGTTTCACAATACACTTGTATCACAGTACACTTTGTTGATTATGTGGTTGTAATGAACCTATGGTATGTAAATTTAGCATTGTTGGTTTGCTTTTGACGCTACGGTTATTCCCCCATACCAAGGTTCATTACAACTTTATTAGGCTGGAAGCAATCAGCTTTTCTAAATTCTCTTAGTTATAGCTAGAATTCAGTTTAGTTGATCGATTCACGCCATTTTTCAAGTGCCCTCTTTTGAGGGGGTTTATATTTGTAATGCATTCAGTCGTATTCTCGCTAACCTAGCAGTCCAGGCCCTTCAGAGATTATACTTGAATACATGCCTCTGAAGAGGTTTTTTTACATATAATGTAGTCAACCGTATTTATCGCTAACTTGGCAGTCTAAGTCCTTTGGAGATTAAGTTTAAACACATGTAAGTATAATCCAATTTTATGTCTTGTCTGTTCTAACTAACTCAGAATTTGAAAGACTATATTGGATACCCCCTTTTGGCTGGGATTTCTGGTAATGTTGTTCCTTCCAGCTTGGTGCCGGTCCTTCCAGCCTAGGACTGGTACTTCCAGCCTAGGTTTTGTCAGTCCTTCCAACATTGTGCTAGTCCTTCCAGCTTGGGTTGTTGGTCCTTCCGGCCTCGGACTGGTACTTCCAGCCTAGATTTTGTCGGTCCTTCCGACATGGTGCTGGTCCTTCCAGCTTGGGTTGTCGGTCCTTCCGGCCAAGGACTGGTACTTCCAGCCTAGGTTTTGTCGGTCCTTCCGACATGTTGCTTTATCCCACGAGGCAGACGCCGGTTCTTTTGTTGAGTATTGTCTTGATTTATAGAACTGATGTCCTGAACCTTTCATTTAAGAAGGTGCCTCTACGGTGGAACTTGCAATCTTTTACCTGTTGGTCAGATTGGGTTCCTTCCACCTTTGCATTATTTTTCGAGTTTGATACCAATCCTTCCACATGGCACTTTTCTTAATAGGAGAACATAGCCAGTGATTCGGCATCCTAAACTTCCTTTTTAGGATGTGTTTTCTGTGATGAAAGGTGCAGCTTTCCGACTTTGTGCCCGTTTGCTGCGCTTGAGCTGTCCCAACCGAGATATGCTTAGGAAGCTTCCAGGTTTGGTTGGATTGTATATAAGTGGTTGTTCTTTTTTATCCTACATTTAAAGGATCAATTTTAGCAAGAGTTTGCAAATATATGATTCATGCAAGCAAGTAGACTTTCACACTTATGACTTTTTATATGTACATAGCTCAAATGTAAAGCTTGCAAATATTTACAACTGTTTTTCAACAGATTTGAACAATGTATCAAAGAAAGTAGCGGCGGAGATGCTCGCTATTCCAAGCTCGAGGAATCTGAGCTCCATCGGTGGTGGACAACTTGAAGGTGCCATCTCGGAGTTTCTGGCTTATAACATAAGGTCCTTCCCAATTCGGCCCAAAAAAACCCGGTTCTAGTCATTACTTTTTTCAGAACAATGTCTCCAACCTCAAAAGTCCTGTGTCTAACTTTAGAATTAAAATGTCTGGCTATCCTCCTTTGGTGCGTAGCAACTCGGAGTTCTGCTTCATATCTATTTTCGTCGAGTTGATCGAGAGCCTCAAGTTGTAACCTCTCATTTTCCTCTTGATTGAAGTAAATCCTCCTGTGAGTGGGGACTTCCAGCTCCACAGGAATCATAGCTTCAGAACCATAAGCCAAGGAAAAAGGAGTGTGCCCGGTCGTAGTCTTATGAGTCGTGTAGTACACCCATACTGCCAATGGAAGCTCATCTACCCAATTACCTTTGGATTTCTCTAAACGCTTCTTAATGTTTGATTTTTTTATCTTATTTATTTCTTCCACTAGCTCGTTTGCCTGCGGATGGGCCACTACTCAAAAGCTCTTTTTGATCTTATGGAATTATTTACTTTCAAACTAGGTTTCGTTGTCTGTGATTATCTTTTGTGGCACTCCAACCTACAAATGATGTTTTTCAAGACAGAGATAATAATTTTCTTTAAGGTTATGGTTGCCAACGGTTCCGCTTCAACCCACTTGGTAAAGTAATAAACGACGACAATGGCATATTTAAAACCAGACTTTGTGGTGGGAAGTGCTCCTATGAGATCGATACCCCAGATGGCGAATGGCCATAGGCTGAACATTTGAGTAATGGATGTGGATGGCATTCTCAGAATCCTTGCAAATCTTTGACATATGTCGCACTTTATAGTGTATGCTATGGAGTCTTGATTTACATCTGGCCCAAATTAAACATATCACAGAATTTTCTTGGCCAATGTTTGACCACCAGTATGGCCTCCACATTCACCCTCATGCAATTCCATCATGGTTGCCTTTGATTCCATCTTTATAACACACCGAAGTAGGGGCATAGAAAACCCTCGCCTGTATAGTTGTCCATCCTGAATAAGATACATAGGAGCTTTTCGTAAAATCTTCCTTCGTTTCTTGGCTTCTACCGGGAGTGCATTGGTCATGAGATACTCTTTAATTGGTGTCATCCATGATTCTGGCTCATCGGTTGCCTCCATGACCCAATCCATATCAATATGCTCTGTGCTGGACTGGAAAGGGCTTCCACTCGAACTAATCCCATAAGTTGCGCATCTCCTGTGCTTGCATACTTTGCTAGTGAATCTGCCTCGGTATTTTCTTCTCTCGGAATGTGAGATACATTTAGTGTTCGAAGCTCTCCAGTAGTTCCAAGGCCTTGGATAGAAAAGCTGGCAAGTTACCCATTTTGGCCTGGAACTCCTTCCGGACTTGACATACCACAAACTACGAATCACTTAAAATTTGTAAGGTCTTTAGTTGCAATTCCCTTGCCAGCTTTATTCCTGTAATGAGGGCTTTATATTCGGCATCATTATTTGTCGATGGAAATTATAATCCTAGCGCATAGCAGATAGATCTTCCTTCAGGAGTCTCTAGGATTACTCCTGCTCCAGAACAGTAATCGTTTGACGCTCCATCAACAAATAGTTTCCATTGAATGTCGGCCTTGAGAACAAGTTCTTCTTTCTCCTCTCCTCGATCGGTGAACTCTACGATAAAATTTGCAATCTCATGTCCGTTGATTGCTTTCCTGGGTTGGTATGCATCGTCATACTGACTGAGCTCGATATTCCATTTCAACAACCTCCCGGAAGTCTCTAGGCGGAACAAGACTTGCTTCAAAGGTTGATCAGTGAGGAACTTAATAGATGAGCCTGAAAGTAGGGTCGAAGATTATTTAAGGCAATAAGCAAGTAATAGGATAGCTTTTCCAGCTTCGGGTAATTCAACTCTGCCTCAGTCAGCCTTTTACTGATGTAATAGACAGGCCTCTGGACTTTCGAATCCTCTTTTACCAATGCTGGACCCAAAGCATAGGCGAACACCGCCAAATATAAGAACAAGTCTTCTCCGTCATTGGGCTTGGAAAGCATCGGAGGTGTGGCCATGTGTTGGATTAATTCCTCAAAGGCTTTCTGGCATTATGGAGTCCACTAAATATCTTTCTTTCCTTTTCTAAGGGCATCGAAGAAAGGAAGGCACCTATCTGTTGCCCTTGATATGAAGCGATTCAAAGCTGCGATTTTCCCATTTAAGAACTAAAGTTCCCTCTTGGTTCTTGGAGCAGACATCTCTCTCAAAGCTAATATCTGAGCTGGGTTGAACTCTATTAGCTAGGAATTGACCATGAATCCCATATATTTGCCTGAAGCGACTGTGAAAGAGCACTTTAGAGGGTTCAGCTTCATACCGTACCGGCGCAGAATATCAAACATATGGGCCAAACTCTCCAAATGACCGGCAGCTCTTTTTGACTTTACCAGTATATCACTGACATAAACCTCCATTATCCTGCCGATTTGTGCTTTAAACATGGCGCTTACAAGCCAATGGTAATTTGCCCCCCCCATTTTTTAGGCCAAATGGAATCACTTTGTAGCAATACAGGCTGAGATCGGTGGTAGAGCTCGTATCTTCTTGATCTGGTCCATACATCATGATCTGATTGTAGCTTGAATATGCATCCATAAAAGACAGCAGCTCATGTCCAACTGTAGAGTCTACCAGCTGATCTATCCTGGGAAGAGGGAATCTATTCTTTGGACAAGCTTTATTGAGATCTGAATAGTCTATGCAAACTCGCCATTTTCCATTCACTTTCTTTACGAGTGTGAGGTTGGAAACCCAGTTTGGGTAGGTGGACTCCCTGATGAAGCCATTCTCCATTAACCTATCGACTTCCTCCTTTAGAGCTCTTGACCTTTCTGTCCCTTGGGTCCTTCTTTTCTGTTCGACAGATGGAACATGTGGATCAATGTTAAGCTTATGGACCACAACATTTGGAGATATGCCGCACATGTCAGAATGGCTCCACATGAACACATCCAAGTCAGCTTTTAAAAAGACAATCAATTGAATCTTCAATTCCAGGCTCAACTGAGATCCTATATTTAGCACACGTTTGGATCTTTCAGATTAATAGTAGTAGGAATTGTGATCTCAGCTGGAGCCACTCTTTCATCCCCTGCACTGACTTTTCTGGGATAAATTTCTTTTCGAGCTCCAATGTGCTCGCTAGTGCAGGGACCCTGCTTTAATTACTATAAGGGGAGGCCTTGAATGCGGAGTGGAGCCTCCGCACTCTTCCCCAACTCTTTCTTCCTAGCCTCACGCAAATTTGTCATATTGTAATCCCTCGTAGTGGCCTGATCCCCCTTGATTACACCAACTACATTTTCAGTTGTAAACTTCATGGTTAAGCACCATTGAGCTAGTGCGACTTTGAAGCCAATCAGGGTTGGTCTCCCGAGGAAGGCATTGTTGGCAGAGAGTTCATCTACCAAGACAAAAGTTTGCACCATAGATACTTTGCATTTTCTGTCCGCCAATTCTACGAGAAAATCGATTACACCAATGGGTTGTGCAGGCGGTCATGTGAGCCCATGAATTTTACTCGCACATGCCTTCACATCCGTCGTCGAGAGGTTCATTTTCTGAAAGGAATTTATGAAAAACAAATTAACTGAGGCTCCTATGTCAACCAGGACTCTTCTCACAATCGCAAGGCTGAGGCTAACCGTGATCACCATGGGATCAACAGTTGGCGTAAGTAGTCCATCAGAATCCCTGTCTTTGGACACCACATCGTCAGTTGAAGTTTTGGGAATTATCATTGGAAGTTCATTGCTTACGATCAGACATCTCTCTTCTTCTGAAGAAGCCTTCAACTCATTAGCATACTTTTCCATATCCCCCCCCAGCTTCTTCCAGCTGAGTGGGGTCCTCTAGAAACTGTGTTGATTATCGGTCTTGAGTCAACATGAGCTTGAGCTTTTTCACTAGAGCCAGGTTGATTGGTAGTATTACCCTGCCCCTAGGCAGTTGGAGCATTTTGAGGATTCCTTACACATTGCTGAAGGTGGTTCTTTCTGATGAGCTCCTCAATCAGGCTCTTCAGGTGACGACATTCATTGGTATTGTGCCCCGGTTGGTTATGAAAGCAAAAAAAATTACTGGAGTTTGCTGCTCCGTAATTTTTTGTGACTTTATCTAAGGGAAAATGCCCGAGTCCTTTGTAGCAGAGTAAATCATCTCGGGGGTTCCATTCACTGGAGTTAATTATGAATGCTCATAGAACCGTGTTTCTTATAGGATTTGTTATCCTTCCCTTCGTTTCCCCTTTTCTGCCCAGGGTTATTATTTTGCTCACCATGGACCTCGCTTCCTTTCCTTTCATCGATGGCAGTACTCTCTACAACATTCCGGACAGTGGGTGGATCATCCTCCACGCTTATATACTCTTCATCTTTCTTATAAAACTTCTTTAGAGTTTTGGGTTTTTTCATCCTGAGCCACTTCCCAAAATCTGACTTCTTATCAATAGCACCTTTCGATGCTGCCAGTAAGTACCAAGATTCTGGTTCTATAACTTCGGTTGCTGTAGCGTGGAATCTTGTAAGGAAAGCTTTGATTGTTTCTCCAGGCATTTTCCCCATTTCGCGAAGCGACATCACATCCCTTACTTTGGTAGTTCGTAGTCGGAACTGATCTTGGAATCTTCTTGCCATATCAGCAAATTGATCGACACACTTAGGCAGAAGCCTAGTAAACCATAGTGAAGCTACGCCTTCAAAGCATACAGGGAAGTATAAGAATTTTATCTCATTAGTGGCCCTAGCTCTGTTCATGTATTGATCGTACTTTAGCAAGAAGATGTTCGGATCTCTAGTTCCACTATAGGGTACTATTGTCGGGGGTGTGAATTTCTTAGGGAATTTTGCTTGACGAATCCTGTCTGTGAATGGGTTCTTGCTGGGCGAAAACTCCCATTCCTTCTCATCATCTTGATGGGTCATGTTTTCTTTCATTATTCGCTGGATCATGTCCTAGATGAGCTCCTAATCACCAGTTCGTTCGACGGAGAAGGCGTCAGTCTTATACCGAAGTGTCCCCACTTCAAGTTCTGCTGCTCTGTACCTCCCTTGGGAGGTGCTCTTTTGGTGGGACTTGTGGTACTTCGAGTTGTACGTTTCTCAACATGTTGTGATGCTTTGACTTTAGAGTCATCAACACCAGCCTCCCCCTTCTCTTCCACTAAGAAGTGGGACCGACTTGGGTCTGAGGTAGAAGAGTCCTCTTTTTCGTCAGCGCTAACCACAACCTTCAGGGGCAGGGGATTGGCTTGAGCATTAAGCAAAGCATCAAGTTTTTCCATCATCATTTTAGTCGTAGCATCCATTTTTTCATTAAAGCCCTTTACCACCACGTTCAATTCATCTCGAGTTATAGATGGCCTTGAAGACTCTCCCACTTCTCGGTTCAAAGTTCATGGTGTAACCTCATTATTATGAGCATTTCAACACTCGTAGTAGCTCTAACGGACTTGCTGTTCTTCTTTGAACTAGCCATGATTTCTGACAACTTTTTGAATTTTGAAGCAAATTCTTCAATGGATCCACTCTTTAGGCTTTGGGAGCCTATCGTAGCAAGTGGGATTCCATAAAATACTTCAATACACCACCAAGGCTATGGACCTTGTGGAAAGCGAAAGCGGCCCCACGGCGGGCACTAAATGTTTGAGTCAAAATTGGCTCAAACACCAAGGGTGCCACAAAGGCACTTCACCGATCGGTAAGGAATGAGACCACAATCGCAATAAAATGATAAAGACATAGAGATTTTTATATTGGTTCGATCTAAGATTGATCTACATCCACTTTGACAAGGATTTTATTATGACATCAATGATTACAAGGCATGAAATCTCTCTTTGTACATTCATCTTCTCTTTTACAAGTAAATCTTACTTAGATCTATGCAAATTAATGGAGAAGTGATCATACCGATGGAGAAATTGTTAGATCGATCGAGGAATGTGAGAAATCTTCAAATGCAAGGGGGTTGAAAGAGGATCTTCAATCTCTAAGACACTTGGTTGATCTCGATGGAAGCCATAGTGGATCAAACTCTAGATCTTTGCTTGGAAGTGTTAGATGATGTTAGGATCACTTGAAATGGGAGAGGAAGTAATTTGGCAGCCCTTCGGGGTGGTGTAAATCGATCCCTCAAAGTATGGAAGCCATGGCCTATTTATAGGTAAGCTCCCATGAAGAAATGAGATGGAATTCATATATGCAGGTTTTGGGTCGCTCGCGTAGTTATTTATAGAAATTCCACTCCCAGTTGTCAATAACTGTAAACAGTTGTTGACAGTTGTTCTGCTCGACCGTGCGACCAGGAGGCGAGCGAGCGAGCGATCGGGACCAGAGGGTGATTGGAGACTAGGGAATGAATGACCAGGAGGAACATGCAACCGACCAGCTCCACTTTGCTTCTTCAAAAGGTGGTGCCTGCTCCACGGTTGTGCGACCGACCAGGTTATCAAAAGTGGTTCCCTTTACTTGTGGTCATATGAATAGAGTATTGCACGATCAGGGTAGCGTGAGCGAGCGATTGGGATGGCAATAGCATGAACGACCGTCTCTTTATACTTGTTTATCATATGAGATGGCATGACCCAATTGGTGTACGGTTGACTGGAATGCTGCTCGACCGACCTTGGGGTGTTCGATCCTTGCTGCTTGGATGTCTGAGGTGAATTAGAATGACCCTTCCGTTGTGCGATCGACCCAGAGCAAGTTCGAGCCATCTTTCGGCTCGACCCATACGATGTTCAAGCCTTCCTTCCACATGATTTATAACCCTGCTCGATCCTATACTTTTCTTGAACGATTGACATATCTTCTACATTTTGCTCGATCGACCCTTATGTTAAGTTCAATCCATTAACATGTGCATGATCCTTTATGAAGAAACCTAACCTTGTAATGGAATTAAGAAATAACATACGCTACTACAAAACTGGATTGCTGCTTCTGTTGTCGAACCCCTGTTGCTTCTGTTCAACAACAGAAGCAACTGTAGACGATGCAATGAACCAAAAGTTGTTGCTTCGGCTTGGGAACAGAAGCAAAAAATCTATTTTTGCTTTGGTTTCTTACCCTTGTTGCTTCAGTTCAACATCAGAAGAAAATGAAGAAGACGCAAATAGATTCAAATTTGTTGCTTCTTTTACACAACGGAAGCAACAAAAACGCCTTTTTGCTTCCATTCCCAGCTATCGAAAGAAAATTGGAGTAACGGGACTTTATTTATTGCTTCTGTTGTACTTACATCAGAAGCAAAAAACTACATTTAACAATAAAATATACCCCTTTCAAATCACTATAATTCTCACATAAGCAATTGATATAAATTACAAATAATTATCTTTTGCAATTATAAAACCGGAGTATATAACAATAAAAGTTGAACAATTGAATGTAACAATTTCATTGATAGCATTATAATTCATACACTTAAAAGCAATAACATAACAAAAAATGTTAATAATCTGGTCTTAACACAAGAAAACACCTACTAATTATAAAATCATAGTTTTAAGATGAAGTGTGGTTTTTACAAAATACAACTCTCTAAGGGAAATGTAGTTTCTCATCGGCTTCTTCAAACATGTCGCTCTCCAATTGTTGGCTACAATTAACATAGTGTAGTACCTGTACAACAAAGCAAAATAAACTTTTAGCACCGGTTCAATGCCACTTTTAAAAATTTTTTACTTCAAACAAATAACTCAGCGCAAAATAAACTTATAGCTTATGATCATTTGACTGCAGATTTTGGACTAAATTTATTAACCAAGCATGAGCGCCAAATAACTCAGCGCACATACAACATCCAAGCCAAAGGGAGGTAGAAGATGAATTATCATTGAACTAAATTTATTAACCAACCATCAACTTTTAAATGACTGTGCAAGCTACCGGATTAAACACTACTCTTGCCCATTTGTTTGATATCTACTGTGCCAACTAGCACTGGTCCAAACTTAACTCACCAACCCCAAAACCTAAAAAACTATATTGAAGACAATATCTAAGCCAAAACAACAACACATAATAAAAAAGAATAGATTTTCATATGTACCTCTTGCCAAGTGCTGAAACTTTGGTATCAATGCGTGATGATGCTATTCAAGACCCAGGTAAGTAGAGTTGATTCGATGGTACCTACACCATTCAGAACATGTCCTTATTAACACATTTGAAATCCAAGCTCAAACTATAGAGATATTTGTAAATTTTGAGTTCTCTCGTATTTTATATTTTGTACAGTATCCTTGAAAATGAACTTGCCAAACATAAGACATAAAACGATCAGTTATTGGAATTAAAAATTAATATGCACAGCTAGTGTAAAATACATATCAATTAAGCCCATCTAAAATAAAACATCCACACAAATTTATCCTACCACATTCATGTCACAATCCCATGCATTCAAGTACCCACGCATTGAAACAAAACAACTCTTATTACTTCACATTTCAAATGTAGACCATATATTACCGCATTAAACACAACTTTTATTCAAATGCAGACCATATATTACTATAAAGCTATAAAACGGACAAAGCAGCAGATATAGCTACAAAAATTACAAATGGACACGCTAGTTCATATACTCATGGGTCTGAGCTTCAGCAAATGAATATCCATCATTTGTTAAATAATGTCAGAACCTTATATTCAGCGCCCACCAGCCTAATACTCCAAGTCCATTCATGCAGGTTTATTACTTCACATTTCATGCCTAGCCCTATCTCATTGCAGTTGTTCTACCTACATTACCATATAATTTTCAACATACATCACCTAATCATCATGCAAGTCAGGTTACAGTAAATGGAGGTATAAATGGTTTTGAACTTTATTCTTATAACAATAACTGGTTTTGAATTGAGTTAGTTAGAAAACTAAAAGTAAAACAATATAATATCAAAAATGCTGCATCTCGTAATATGAGACTTACCTCGTGATATTTCTTGATTTGTTAAGGAGGCAGCTTCCATGGGATTTTTTTAACAGCTCTGCGCATATAAGAAAAACTCAAATCAGGTATGTCAAACAAGATGAATCCAATTTCCCTGCTTTATATGAAATAATAAGACTTAGAAATATATTTATACAAATAGACAGATTTAAGTGCTTGGTTCTTTCAAAAATTCAATCAGCACAGCTAGTGAATTGTTTGAAAACTATAATATCTCTGCGCATATTTAAAACTGTAACATGATTCACCTAGTGAGTTGTTTGAAACCATATTATGAACCAATAAAATTGCTATTTCATATCAAAACATAAATGAGCTGTTTTTAACACATTTGTGAAATTAAAATTAACAATTCACTGTTATGATAATTCATAGCCAACATACGAATAGCCGACATGCTACAATACCCCATATGAATATGCATATCCATCCTCCTTGGTCTTAACAGTGCTTGATCAATTCAGTTATTAATTAACATCGCTTTAATTATCTGAATTTGAACCCTTTGATCTATGCGTACTCCATTTATTGTGGATATAATCATTTTCCCTTCCATACATAAAATTCAAATCAATAGAACATCAGTTGATAACCTAGCAAGCGAGTTTGAATTACGAACTATTAACGCCAAAGATTATAAGTCACTAGGTGCATTTCTTTTATAACTTTACAGCACATATACCCTGCCTTTCTACAAATTCAAATGTGAGTTAACCTGTTCTAATCATCATCTAGAATAAACTCACAATATTGAAACTATTTTAATATGATGCGACTAAAAGAGACGAGAATAAACTCACAATAATGAAGCATATACGGCGACTACATCAAGTTCTGCATGATATAATTAGCCATATTATCTCGAACCACGTCCATCTCTTATTGACTATAAGAATCAACTTGTATAAAATTCTGCAATTAAAAGATATATTTTATCAAAAAAATTAATCATAAGATTACTTAATATAAAATATGAAGGGAAACGATAAAACTAAGAAAGTGATACCTCATGTAACTCGATAATTTGATGGTTTTTTTTATTATATCATGCATATACCCCATCACATAATATGGACAATCCGTTGATCCTAGTTGTTAGGGACACTATAGCAATATTTCAATAAAATTAAATAGTCAATTTAAAATGGGTTTATATTCAAAACAACATACAAGTTTATTATTATACTACTATCATTACAAAATAGATAACCTTAACAATCTTCCAATTCAAGGTTCTCGCCCTACACTTGCCGCCGTATGATAATTGGTATGTTTTGAAGGCCCTGAACATGCAACAAATGTTAAAACAAAAAATGACAAAATAAAAATATACAACTCGCTAACTCTTCATGTAGATTAAACACGGCTCTATACAATTAGTTTGATATTATCACTTATCCATCGATCCAAAAGGATATTAAAAAGCAAACAAATAAAACATACATATTCACTTGTGGCTTGATTTCCAATTTGTGTTTAAGTTTGGATTGGGGATCCAAAACATAAACCTCGTTCTTTTCTAAACGGAAAACAAGTAGTATACAGTGTTTCCTGCAATATAAGATTTGTAGACATTAAAATCAACCTCAAAATTGTAAAAGTTACTAAAAGTTCGATATTCATACCCTTCGTAGTATGGGGCTAAGAGTAAGCTCTTAGATTGTGATGCGCGCCATGTGTTTGAGATATATGTATTTGTCACATCTGGATACTTCCTCACTTGGGAAAGCTTCTGGGGACACATAAACCCGATGACCATTACTTTGAGATTATTGCACATATGATTTAACCACCTACGCATTATTTAAAGATATGTTCTTTCCAAGGCATGCAAATTAGGAGGAAAAAAAACTGATGCATTCAACCATGATGTAAATACCTATAAGATGTTTTTTTTTTTAAAAAAAGGTATGGATTTCATACTCACAAGATGTAAATCTTTAACCATGGTGCATTCAACCATTTCATGCTAAGAAACTAGACAATCTCATCCATCGTTATATGAATTTCAAAATCCTCCTCAAATGTAAATATGTCCTTTTTCACGTGAATAACATTGATAACATTATCACCGGTTGGCACTTGAACTACTAGGTCATGGAAATATTTGCACTCATCCGTCAAAGTTTTGAGGATCTCTTCATCAACGATTGCTTTACGCTTTGCAACCTCATTGGTCAGTGTATTTATGATCTTTTCATTATTATTCAAGACACCAGCAACACATTCTTCCTCTTTATCTTTGCTCACAACATGTGTAGCCTACACACAAAAAATTTGTAGATTAATGCAGTGGTCTAGCAGACAAATAAACATATTTAAATTTCAGTGAGCCCATCCTTAGGAAGAGGTCTGGGAAGCACTTGTGTCGATGTATAGCTGTATATACTCCAAGTTGTAAGAATCATTATGCGAACACTAGACAGTAACATGGACCGAGGACCAATCGCTTAAACACGGACTAACCGAAACTATGCATTCTTGATAAACACAAGCATTCTGAATGAAATTTTAGTAAATTTTTATTTTATTTTAGCACTGACAGATCCACAATGGATATAATGGACCTGAATGGGTTTGGAGGCAAAATCGTTTGAAACCAACATTTCAGCTTTTACAACAGATATAAAATTGATGTGCATATATGATGTCCATAAAAATGTTTATATGATTGGATAGTATAGCAGATCCCATCTAGATGGACAAATATCTAGATTGATTTACCTAAAGGAATATAAAGCTTAGGATGACAATATAAGATATAAACAAATAACATTATGTTTGGTTTTTAGATTTTGTTCAGTACTCGGTTTTAAAGAGATCAAAATAGTTTTCAACATCATTGCATTGATGGAAGTACAATATGTGGATTTTGGTTTGGTTCCCCAGATTAGTTGTTTATGAAATCCTTTGTTGCTGATTTAAATTATGTAACTGCACTAAAGTCCAAGCTTTAATAGATATTTTTTTTCTATACGTGACTGTGTATTATGACTACACAGAGTCTAATATCATTGCATTTCTTTCGAAAATTTCTGAAAGCAATAAAGTCTATTTTCATACAAACTATCAAGTGTATTAAACATTGCATATCAAACCAGAACAAATCTTTACAAAATGGAAAATTTAAATCTTACTATGAAGATATTAAGGATACTGAAGCAGTAAATATGGTCTTAAATGGAAAGATTCAAGCTTATTGAAACTATGAGGAAAATTTTATAGATTATGGAACAATAATATAACAATTTGATGCCTGGAGAAAATAGTAATATTTAAAAATAGGGTGAAAGAGGAAAATCAATTATAAGGATATTTTATAATATGTACATTTCTTTTTCTATGCATAAATTAGGTGGTACAAAGATACTAAACAAGCTAGAAATGCCAAAACTCAACAAAAATATATATACTATAAGTGCATTTTTTACCGTATTATTGTCCCCTAAAAGCACAAGATTTTTAGGACATTGAGAAAAACTACCAACCGCTTCTCCTATTGTGGTGAGAAATTGAGTTGGAACCGGAAGTGAGATTTCTACATAAATAGGCTCCACCGTGTCAATCCTAACCTTTACATGGTCGGGCAAGAGTTGTTGATTATGAGAATTATCTCAGGACCTTGAAGCAGGATGCACCAAACCACGACACACTATGATAATTGCAGAATTAATAATTGTAGCCAAACGACATTTGGTTGGTTTCTAGAATGACATTAACAAAACAAACATTTTTCATACACATATCAAATAGATAAAAGGATACCGATTCGCAAAAATAAACATTTGAATTGCTTGCCTGCAAGTCCGCAAAAGGATCCATCTCTTGAACTTTGCTTGTAGATTGTACTTTTTCATAGTATGCTGATTGACAACTACTACGGATACCAGCTGAAGTTGTGTTGTCGACCCCCATATTGTCGGACATCTTCATACCCATCTTGTTCAAAATACATGTCATTTTTACCTCGCCATTATATTAACCATGGACTCGAATCTTTGGCTCACGTTAGCCTCTATTTCCTGCGTGATACAATGTGGCTGATCTTCCGATATTATGCCACTTGGATATTTATCTTTATTTCTTTCTACCTCTCCAAATACATCTTTGATACTAACCAACCCACCAATACCTCTAACTCGGCCTAGGTGCTCTTTTTTATCAAGTGCACGACTTAAGACATCGTCGTGTTTATATGGAACCTATGATCCTTCGATTGCTTTTTCTCTCCAATTATTCTGTCAACAAAACATAGTTGTATAATTTCCATCAATTATGAACCTGAGATAATTATATATTGTTATGTAAATTTTAGTACCACATTCATAAATTATTAGAATCTAGGTGAACTTGGCATAAACCGACACATGCACACTTAAGAATCCGCCACAGCTCTCCAAAAAACTTTTTGTCCACCAGCAAAGGGTAATATTTTTGTCCAAAGCCATCCAAAAAAAATGGTGAGAGCATATTTTTTATGTTAGAAAATTTCATTACCATCTTATATTTTAAAAACAAGCTTAGAAGTGCATGTAAGCACATACCAAATCTGACTCAACTATGTATGAACCTACATTTGTTCAATGGCAAAGCCATACCTATGCATATTGAGGAAGCACATAGTAGAAAGATTATTTTTGTTTTCAAATTCACACTCCTACATGAGTAAGATGTAGACAAATCATTACGGTAGAGCTGTGATCATTGAAACCAGACTAGTAAAATTTGATGATCAAACAAACATTAGGTCAAACATCATACCTGCACTACCTACTGATAACATCATACCTGCACTACCTCTTGGTTTTTGCTTCTATCAATGATCTTGACTCGTTATGCAAATTTGATGATCAAACATACATTAGATCTATCTCAAATCATGTAAATACAACTTGAATTATTTCAAAATTCTTATAGATGGATATTATATGTTTAAAGGCCGGAATGTAGAAAGTAAAAAATATACTTATGCAAGCTAATTTCTAAGGTTTTGCATCAGTTATATGTAAAAAATTATTTTCTTGAAACATACTTTTAAGAAAGTGTTACCTAAAACTTTGATTATATGAAAAACTGAGAGAGGAACTTATAAGAAACTTAAGGCATCACTAATTTTCGTTGAGTTTAAATAACTATTGGCATGAAATATAGACTATAGGCATCACTATTTCCCAAATAATTAATTTGTGTGCCCTTGAAGAATCAAAAATAGGAGAAATAATAGTTAATATTTTGGGTCATTGTTGATTTATAGTTATATGCTACATTATTTTTTAATGGAATAAAATTCATATCAAATGTAAAATATTATATTAAGAAGGGAGTATTTTTCTTATACTGAGGTGTTCAAAAAACATCAAAACTTTCTTCATGGCATTTAGGGCGATAAAACTAATAACATACCAAACTGACAAAGTTTTCTTATATACTGAGAGTAGAAAATGATGTTTGAAACCGAAATTAGCCTGCTGTTAACAAATTCAGTATGAAGGGAAACCAATATAGTACACATGATTTAAAAACTAACTGATAAATAAGTCATATTAAATAATAGTGCTCACAAAATCAAAATTGCAATCATATTTAAGCTTCGAATTTCAAGGCCTTGTCTGCCACTTATCTTTATTCAAAATAATTGCCTGCAATTTACTAACTATAAGATAGCCTGAAACGTCTACCTCAATCAAAAGATATGCACGTCCCTCAAAATTATGCTATTGTAAGTTAGTTTGGAGCAGTGTCACAACTAACCCTCATATTTATACGTTGCTGCAACAAAATGGAGCTTGGATTGTTCTCTGTTTTTTTATTGAACTTTATTTAATAGTGTACATTTGACTGATTCTATTTTCAAATTATTACCATTGCATTTTCGAAGCAATTACATGTGAACTACTAACTGAACCTCTATGTCTGCTTCATTTTTCTTGACCAGTTAATCAAGGATTGTGTAGCATCTACTAAATAAATGAAAATACAGATTATGCATCAGAAGTGGCAATATGGAGAAGCTTTGAAAAACAGGTTAGTCAGTGGATCAAACTAAAAATAGCATACACCTCATTTATTTTTGTTATAACAAGCCAAGTTATTCAGAAATTGCAAAATTGATTTCTAGTTGTTATTAACTACAATATCAGTATAACCAAAGTCCCAGTGTAGATTACTAGACCCACTAACAAAAAAAAAAGTTTGCACTGCGATGGTTACATCTATATGAAAACCATATGCTTGCACTTATATTTACATGAGCGCAAAACCCAATGTAAACTAGGAACAAACTATGCTAGTGCTGATTGGGATAGTTCTTCTATTAAAATAGAAATAAATACTCCATGTTTGTAGCGGAATGGTGTAATTTGCACCGTCAAACCAAATAGACAATTTGTATTTTTCACTAGTCTATGACTCAAGTGCCGACTCTATGGTTTGGGTTGCCCTAGGCGATGCAGAATGAATAAACCAAAATATGTTGCCTCTACTAAAATGAAAAAGGGTGAAGAATCCGTGAACTCTAAGTGAGAAAACAAGCTGATCCAATTTCAACAACCTGATTCTTCTAAGTGATACATACAAATAATCTACATGCCCAAAAGTACATGGCTGCTACAAAAGCAGAAGCAACAGTATATTTAATTAATTTCTTTTTTTCTAGTTGCAAAGCTGTTGGAAACAATAAACAGTATTTTAAAAATGCTTCAGGCTATATATAATGGGAGCCACTAAATGACATGTTCATCGCAATTTATTACTTACTTGTTTATCGATGCTGGAAAAAAAATAACACTCACATATCAGAGAAACCAGTCAACAAGTAATTACTTGGCACCAATAAGAGAAATTAAAAATCTGAAGCTTCTTAGACTTAAACGTTGCATCTTCCAGTTCGGAACCACACATATAACCAACTACACTACTTATTATTCATGAAATTATGGCCATTAACACTTATTTATATAAATATAATATTTCAACACTGACCATGGTGGCTGTTACCCCCATCCGGGGGGGTTGGCCCAGGCAGTCGCCTGCTGGGCCTAGCTCCTAAGCCGGCCCTGTACGACTCTAACATATATTTGAATCATTTAGTTTCAAAAAATATTAAGACGTATTCATCCTTTTCCTTTCGTATTATCATAAATTAAAACTTTCCATTAAATTTGTAATAGATTACATGAACAATAATGCATAACTTAACTCAGAATAAGTATACACCTTTTAGAAAATTGTCAACCTCATCATGAGCAGCTGCATGGGTTGAAATAGGTGATAGAACCACAGTGGAATTAAAACAAACAACTTATATGCATTATTGTTTCCAAGACTACTAAAATATATAAAAGATAATTAAAACAAGATGCCTCAAATCAACCAACTACGCTATTTAACTTTCCAAACAATATGTTACATAAAATCCTTCGCTAAACTTTGCTAGTACATTATCGAGATGCAGACCAAAGCTCTCCTACAAGTATATCATCGAGAGTTCTAACTTTGCTTAAACATATAACCAATTTTTAAACTCCTAAAATCAAAACGCATAACATAAATTTAGGGAATCACAAACAAGGGAATTCGAAAATCGGTTAATACCTGAAGCACTCCAAACCAGCGAATCTGTAAATCTGGCAGATCCAATTTAGCATTGAAGTTAAAAATTTGGTCTTGATCTCGATACACACAGATCCAAAGTCGATATTCAACCTTGACGTCGAAGTCGATAGACGATTTCTATTGATTGGAAATTTACTTTCTTTTATTGTTCATAAACGATTTTTGTCGATAAACCTAAAAGTTTAATTTTTTATTTTTTCCTTTTAATAAACGATAGGTATTGACTAAAATTTAGGCGGGGTGAGACTTCTTTGAGCGTGGAGTTTTGGGCTTGTGCCATGCATTATAATTAGCGTCCAATGGTCGAGGAGTCGGATGCAAATAAAAAAATTGCTTCTATTGTATAATGATCAAAAGCAAAAAAACTAAATCTGTTTCCTCTTATTGCTTATGTTTCTACAAAGTCGAAAGCAAATTTTAATAGTTGGAATTTCTGCTATCCTCCTTATTCTAATTGCTTCTGATGTAATGATGGAACGGAAGCAAATAATATTATTTGCTTCTGTTACAAGCACATAAAAAGCAAATGAGCAGAAGCAACAGGTGCTTTTTGTACTAGTGATAGAGACATAATGAATGCACAAAAGAAATGAAGTGTTTGGGTTTGGGGCAAGGGTAGGGGTTTATTTATAGTTGCTAGTGTGTATATGAACCATATGATTTGTTTGATTTAATCTGGACAGTCCATTTGAAGCAAAACTATATACAAATCCTTAAAAAATAAGCCTTCTCCACCAATCACCCTTAAGGGCGGTCGATCCCCTCTACAGAAGGGTGGTCGGTCCCCTTCTACAGGGGCGGTCGATCCCCTTCTGGGGTCCAGCCGCAAAATTTGTTTCTCTGTACGCTATTTTATATTAATCATATTATTAATATTAATTTATTCTTTCTGTTTCTAGCTTATTATTGTCCCCTTTGTATAAATATACACACACAAAAATTCAAATTTCCAAGGAATATTCCATTATGCCAATCAATATATAATTATATTCCAAGTATATATTTATCTAGTTTGAATTTCAAATCTTATGTGTAAACAACTTACATATAACTTGTTTTATTAATAACTCCTTCATACGGATTCCGTTTTTGACTAATAAAATATGAAAACGGGCAAGAATTTCACCATAAATACAACGGTAATATGTTCATGGCCCCATTCTCAATTACCCAGAATTGTTATTTTCTTCCTGTTAATGTTTTATTAATTTATTATTAGTTCAATTTTCTATGTCTATTTAGGATATACTTTATGTGGTGTTACATGTGATGTATAACTCAAGCATATACAATAGGAAACATGCACATAGCACTTACGTGTGCATTATCACAAACAAACAAACAACAGCTCAAGCCAGTTTATAGTGCATAAAAAATATATCGAAACAAATGTGAAATTTCAACAGGTAAGGGTCAAGAGCAGTACTGAAGTGCAAAATGTCCAGGCACGGTGATCACCCCAAACAGTCAAGCAAAAATGAGAAAGCGCAATTCAAATACAATAAAAGATGCCTTGAACAAAATAGATCGATAGCAAGGCCAATGCATATAAACATAACACCAGTATAGCATAAAACAAGCAATACAAGTTACTGACAAACAACATGCCAAAGAAAAAGCAAGCATCAAGGAGCAGCAGCACGTATAAATGTGCACAATATCAAAGCAGTTCGGGTAGAAAAACAAGTGCAAAAGCACAAGGAGTGCAAGTATAAATTAATACAAAGGCCAAAGATCAGAACAACAACAAGACAAATGCCCAAACTAGTTCAAGCACAGGAAATGAAAGCATAAGAACACAACAACATAGCAAAAACAAAAACTAGTCCATGCAAAGCCAATATAAATGCACAAATGCAAGTAAAACGATCAGGCACACAACAGCTAGACAAATAAAGTATAAAGGTAGCATAATAAAGCCATGCAACAGAAAACCAGGCCAGAAATCAAAACCAACAAAGTCAAAAGCCAACAATGCCAAATCAAAGCCAATAAAGTCAAAATCCAACAATGCCAAGTCAATGCCAACAAAGTCAAAAGCCAATTTTCTCCAGTTACAAATGAAAAACAAAGAGTTTCCAATCATGTTAAAAGGGTCGAAAAATTCAAGCACAAGTCAAGTTAATTCATGCTAGTTCTCACAATTATATCGGAGTTTACACCCGACCAAATCAAAACCGAGTCACAAACCAAGTCAAAGGCAATGGAATAACAAATATGAAATTATAGATAAACACTTAAAGGATGGGGAAATAAATTAATATATTATTATGCACCAGAAAACAAAAAATACGTTCCTAGATGATTACCCTAGTAATCATTATATATTTCTATTATCATGTAATTATAAACAAAATCTACCACACACCCACATGGCCAGGGACTCTAAGCCACTTCTATGGTCTAGACCTGTGTCCCTTCTATATATAATTTATTACTCAAAATCTATCTCTGACACTGGACTGTAAGGACCCAACCTCTATACCCATACTATCTAAGAGTATTACGAAGTAAAACTATTAGATAATGCGGAGAATGAGGCTGTAGGGGTTTACACGCGAAAATTCTCTTATATTAACATTGGCACGTATTAAATTTGTAAAATATAGCTCATCTATACATACATAGTGTCAGTACAAAACAATAAACATGTGTTCCTCCAGGATAGAACAATATGGAATACAAAGATCACAGAGTCAACCATAGGGATAAAATATAATATTATATATTATTTAACATTTTATACACGTATAACTTAATTTACACTTTATACACTTTAAATTTTTTACACATCAATATATAAATAAATCCATACAATATAAGATAATAAATAATATGCTAAATAATTATACAACTATAAGTTCGATAAAATCTAAGCTGGTTTCAATTTCCCTGAACCTGTAATGTCTCAGATTGACCCGAGTTTTATGTAAATAATAATCGGATCAAATTATCTCTAAATCCAATGCAAAGGATATAGGATGTTTGGATTCATTAGAAAATGATAATAACATAGAGGAATCTCTTTACAATCTAGTCTAAGATATCATCACTAACAAATCCATCCGAATATAAGCCATGTTATCAATATAAATGAATAAATAACATAAAGCCAATAAATCTCATTTAGATCTCAAAATCATCTCTGAAAAGGAATTCATAAAGTAAGGATGGTTTAATAACCGTATAGAACCAAATATCACTCAATCTCTATAAATATAAAATTCTTCTCATCAATAAAACACAGATCGATAAACAAAATCACATAACATGCAGAATCTCAAATAAGCAATCAAGACCACAAACTACTTATAAGAATACTTGGCGATACACTGAAGTTTAACAATATGACAAATGCAACAATAATAATTAGCGATACGCCAAATAAAAAGGATCGAACGACACATGCCAACGAAGGAAACATGGATTGATTATACTCAGGATCATGTCTTTGGTATAACCATGTACCGACTATACACTGAACCATAGCTAGAAAGGGAGATCGATGAACGCATCTGCTCCAAGAGTCCCCTCACACACACCTCCTACAGTCATAGGTTACCACTACTTCTTACCCACTAGTATCGTGGCAATAATCCACCATTATTTGGTCAACGCGTAACACCTTCAGCTACGATACCAATAACTGCCCCTGTGGTAACTGATTGTTGGCCTAGGTGATACTAGGATAACCACATACACCAATAATAATAATAATATACTACTATTTCATGGATCCATGGTGCGACCCCGCGATCAGGCCGCCAGTGTGGATATTTACTGGCTATTCAAGCTCACTCCTGTAACACATAGAAAGATGGTCAGTGATAGTCCGGTACTACTAACTAAATACATACTTTTACATAATATAACAGCAAGTGCACCGCAGCACACGAGACTATGAAAATACTGATCTATTACAAAATATCCATACCAATGACTGTATATAACGTATACTCAATGCATGGCTAAATATAATCGTAGCTCAGTAAATGACAACTACATAAATATGTATTCATCGTAGAGAATACTACACACCTCTTATCCCTCTATCAAGTACTATACGCAAGCAAAAGATAATCTGATAAATAACTCATCGGTTCCCCCTATATCATCGCGTTTACTAGTCAGTTTATTTAATGCTTGTAAACTACACTCACCTTCAATACTCTGTATAACAAGTCTAACAAATAACCAGGAAGGTGATACCGAAAGTCCCATACCAAACAGTTTAACCAAATGGTTTATTCAAATTTCTCGTTATATTGGACATAAATATTATAAAATCATATAAAAGATATCATCATTGAAGCAAATTCAATACATCAATCAGACTAAGTCAACAATGAATCATTTACAATATAAGAAGTCACACAAGAATTGAGAAATCGTAAATCACACAATTGACTAATGAATTCAATAGTTATTTAAGGAATACATGAAATTCCAATATTGTCTACAAATAAAACAAAACAAAATGATAATACTCAAAGAATAATTCAAATGTTTGGAAAACACAAATATTTATTTAAATTTGCATAAATCTATAATAACATATCAGGTAACTAAAATAAACATGATAACAAGTCAAACATTATCTAAACTATCTCATATTATCATAAAATGAAAATATCTCAGACGACTTATTCAAAGTAATTGTAAAATACTTTAAGTAGCCGCCGCACAACTAAATAAAATTATTCCAAAATAATGTACTCAAATAAAAAGTATAAACTTGATAAAATGCATATAATCAAATTAAATTTATCATATTAAAATAATTATTCATAATATAAATTAAACGCCAATACATACACACACACACACACATATATATATACATACATACATACATACATACATATGGTTAAATTTGATCTATCTATAATTTGAACTACAAACCAATATTTGAAATTACATTGTATGCTATAATTTATAATTCATAATCTAAGACATCATTTTATTTTTACTATATATATATATATTTATAATTACACAATTGATCAATCGTCAAAATAGAAAATTATGTAAATATAATTCAAAAATAAATTAGACAACACTCCCTCTATATTCTAAACATCTGACCAACACAAAATTCATCAATCATTCCCAATTCATAAACATTTGCACAACAACCAAATTAATATCCTATAACAACCATTTCAATCAAGCAATCAGTTCAATCATTGGTGACAACTTGAGTTCAACAATCTAATTATCCAATCAATTTAATCCACTGACTATAATATAAATAAATGATGTGAGTAAGGGGAAACCCACCTAGATGTTGTTCGATATTCAGAAATCTGCAAACACAGTGTTCTTCTCCACCACCCATCTCCCGTACTGACTTCCTATCGTACCAATTCACTGCCATCTCGTGCCTTCCCTCGCCAGCCTAACATGACAAAGCATCGCTCTCCTCCTCCACTTCCTTATCGCTAAACTCGAAGACAACATCCATAATCTGCATCCTTAGAAACTCCCTCATTGATCCGCGGACATGCATGCCTCGCACCATGCTGCTCCTTCACACATGATTTCCAGACGTCACGAATGTCACGCTTCCATTGCATGCTTAGCCTCCATCACGCGCTTATGCGCATAGTCGTCCCCCTCCTTGCGATCTCAAGTCGCCAGAGATTTCAGTCATATCGTTTTTTCCTGATAATTGATTTTGGCTTTGGGATAAAAGGAAATAAGGGGAATCAGTTTTTGGGTTCTTTCTTTTTGCTTAAGTAGAAGAGGGAGGTGGGTTCGAGAGAACGAAAAATTAACGGGATCAGATTAGGTTCTAAGTTATTTAATTAAAGCGACTTGATTTTTTTCTTTTTCTTTTCTCCAATTTAATATTTAGTTTCATATGCACTCAGGTTTAAATTCTCAATTGAATTTTCAATCACATATGCAAATTAATTCGTATTTCGTAGTACAATCTATAGCTTAATAATTGGCAGTTCCACCTAATTCAATGTTTGTCTATTAATTTGTGTAATTAACCATTCAGTTAAAATTAAATTTATTTTTCAACTATTTCAATTATATATAAATAGAATTGTTCTGCATTGTAGACAATTATATCTAATATAATCCATTTCTTTCACCAATAAATCATCATTAATCAAATTCAAACTCTTTTATTTTATTTAATACGCGTATAATTATAGCGTCAAAAATATGGTTGATATAGTATGCAACCCGTACTATTCACCAGATAATGATGAAATCAGTTTTAAATTCTCATAAATAGTACAAGTTCCGTCCTCGGAATTCAATACAGAGTTCAACTGGAATATTCTGTATTCAATATTCTATTATAAATCTGTGTATCTTTTGAAATGCTTTGTATCTCTTTTCATATCTTATTGATTTCCTTTTTATATAAATTAAATCATTTACAACTTATCTTGTAAATCTCTAAACTTTTTATCAAATTCTATTATAAGTTTCTAAATAAGTTATAAGTTAGTTTATAAATTTATAAGGTATTTATAAACTTCTCTTAAAATGGTCTGAATCATTCATATAACTGGATTCATTTATAAAATCTTCTTTTCATAACTTCATAAATTATTTATAAAACTTGGTTAGTTATAGAAGCTCTTTGTATAGATTTCTTAGAACTAGGTTCCATTATATAAATTTTTCTATAAAATATGTTTAAAAACTTACTTCATTATACAACTCCTTTTTATAAGTTTACATTCTTTTGCCAAGCGACATTTATATTATTTCAAAATACTAAACCGAGACCAATGGCCACCATGCACTTAATCAATACAGAAAATTGATTTTTGTAACAACAAGGATTAAGTTCATCACATATTAATGTCATATAACAAATATAGTCCACAATCAGGTTAAATACCCAACGACTCATATATCGGTAATATGAATGCAAATAACATTGTAATCACAATAAGGAATTCTGTTGGATCCGTCCAACTTGCTACCCTACAGCGCAACTAATGTGTATTAGCATACACACGCGCATATATAAACACACACACGCACACACACACACACACACACACACACACACATATATATATATATAAGTTAACAATTGTCATGAATCTTGTTGAATCCTTCCAATCTATCCCCCTGCGCCACATGCAATATATAATCATATAATGTGAGTCTTCTGCTACTAAGTGGATACATATAAAAGGTGTTCCGCTCCAGAGGCAGAAATAAATCAAAACCTATTGATAAAATAGTAAATCATCCAAACAAGTAATCAAACTGTTTATACTAATAATAATATTCCAAAAGATGTGAGTTTTATCCCATCACAATTTTCAGCTAACGCTTTTGCGTTTTCGAATAGTTAAAGATTGAGCGCGTTCAATTTTAATTAAAATTCTAACTATCTCTAATCTTAATGAATCCAACTCCGTTGCTAGGATATCGTCGACAATTGCCAAAACTGACCGCATATAGATAGTACACAATTTTATATGAGAGTTTGGATGTAAAACATAATTACATAACTTAATTAATTACTTAAATACCTCCTTATTACCTTAATTATATTTGATGTTTCAAAATCAATTCTCGCTTCTTGATTCACTTCCACCCATGTCTGTTCATCCATCCCCCCGTTGCCTTGCACCATAAAACATCATGCCATTAACTTCGTAGATTTGCTCTTGCATGCTCATCATGATAGTGCCACTGATTGCAAGTCTGAGCCTCCTAACGGAAAACAACATGATCCTCCCACTTTGAGCCAATAACATCAAACTTTGACTGACTTCAATGAAACGCCTTCGACCTTCACCAAAATTCATCCGTCTGCCCCCACAAACTCGACCACATCTACGAATTTCACTCCAACGTCTCCTATAAAAATCCAACCTAACACTTCATGTCCCTGCTTACAAATGTCTTGTCCTCCACCTTAGCACCACACCTCCCATCAAGCGCCCAACCGATTCATTTTCGCACAAGGAAGTCAATGCCACAAACACCTTTTCTTATCGCCTCATCAACCAATCAAAATCTCTTTCCCTTGTACATAGTCGAACTCGACAGTCCCTCACTGCAAACAAAATGAAGCATACGAGATTGAATCTCTCACATCTACGAAGTCAACGTGTAACGACTTAAAATTTTCGATGTTTAAAATATAAAGTAAATTAAGTATTTAACGTTAATAATCAAAATTTATATTTGAAATTTTACTTAGAATTTGGAAGTCTAGTTTATTTCAATTTGGTTTTGAATTAATCTGGTATGTATAAATTTAATTTCGATATTTGAATGTTATGGATTTAAATTTAATTTTATAATATTATTAATACATGATTTTAAATTTATTTCCAATAAACGACAATTTATGATAGGATGAATGATGATTTATAACAAAGAAAAGTTTGTCAAATTGTATGTATGTTTGAAATCATTAAATTTGAACAATTGTTTATAAAAAGGAAATTTAGCAGTAGAATCCTTGATTTGTTTAAAGACTTATTACATGAACAAATACGATAATCAATATTTAAATCAACATTTTAATTTAATTCATTAAAAGAAATTGTAAAGAAATTAAATGTCAACGATATATATAGCATATGTTTAACTAGCGTGGTTAATGAAATTTATGGTAACATTAATAATCTAATAAATTATACATGCACATTTCTCAATATAAGTATATTTCTAAAACTGGGTTTGAAATGATAATCGTGAAATAATAACCATAATAACGTAGAAACGGTTTGACATGTGAATTTACTCCAACTTTAAATTGGATCGAAATTTGAACTGCGTACATTTAAGGTTAATTAAAGGAAATTTTAACAGTATGGAAATATAATTCTATTCTTAAATTTTGCTGCAAACATAAATTATTAATAAGCAATAGGAATATCAGATCTTGAACATAATTATTTTGCATAAAATGATTTCGGGAATGTATAAGTTTAAATGTCAATGTTTGTTTGTCAAATTTGGTGATCGCTGTTCGTTTAAATAATTTTTTTTTTAAATGTTTTGCGGTCCGCAAACTGAATTTAATTCTAATTGGTAATGAATTTAAATTAATTGACATACGATGGAAATAATACGAAGAAATAAACGGTTACTTTGGAAACTTAGAGAGTAGATTCGGAAAGGATGAATCAAAGCACCTATTAATTCAGAAAATAAAATAAAGTTGAATACATTTCAACATATGTTGTTTTAAAATTTAATATTATTAATGCACCTGCCAATAAATGCATTCAACGTATTTTATTCTTTGTGTACATTTATGTTAAACAATTTTCCAGATTTGCTTTTGATGTTACTCAGTATATAAAAAGGCACTGTTTTACCTATAGCAAAGAAACCGCTGCTTTCATTAAAACCCCTTGATTAATTCTCGAACTTTTACATGACCATTAAAATATATAAATGAAAAGCTGCTGCCATTCCACTCCAACAAACAAAATAAGAAAAGAAAAATAAATGGAGACCTACAATACTCCATCTCAAACCCATCGTTTTAACTCTTCACCGCGCCTTTCCCTTGCCTGAAATTCGTCCGCACATAGCCCAGCGGCATCACCTTTGTCCGAGACGAGCGTTGCCTCAGATTCAAACCCAATCGAACCCGCACCTCTCCGTTCGTCTATGTGTGAGTCGCCGCCTTCGCCATCCAAGTCCTCTCGAGTTCAGCCGCTGCCATGCCGTCATTATGTCCAGTCCACTGCGATTTAATGTAAGTGTACTTACGATTAAACTTATTTGCAAGCTATGACACTTCGATGTCCACTGAGTATAATTAGTTTGTGGTTGTCTTTATCTTGCATTCTTCTATCTCGTTGGCATGCCTAGGCTAAGATCCATCCTTATTTGCTGATTTGATCATAAATTTGTTACCTTACACTCACATTTGATGTTACATGCTGTAGTATTAATTCCGATTGCTTTAGTGTGCCTTCTAACATTTATAAAGTACATTGCAGTGTTTGAATCCATTTAGGGGGAACCAATATTCTGTTGCATATACAATATTTTTAAAGTATTAGATTTAGCTTTAAAACAACCACATATGTATCACTGCATGTTAGAAACATACCGCACCTTGTTTTCGTGACTTGTTACATCACGCCGATATTTATGATGTCGATGTAAAATTTTACATACATGGGCTAAAGTACACTTATACGGCCATGTTCATTTTAAACTGAAAATGTATCCATTTGTTTATTAATCATGCTGCCTTCATTTCTCGGAAATCATGAACTCCACGCCTTGGTTGCACTTTGTTTCTTTTGCATGTTACATTTCTTTGCGTTTGTGGAACCACATCTTGGGCTGAAAATGTTTTACTGTTAATTCTTAGTTATTCTTATCTATTTTGGAAACTTGATGGCAAACTTACATATATGTTGTTTTAGACCGCATAGTCATATACATGGGTTTAATAGGAAATGAGAAATAGTTGGATGGTTATAGATATGTGAATGGTGGTTTGGAAGTTTTTTTTTTTTGGTGACAGTTGGACTAACTTAATGGTATGCATGAATCTTTCCTTACTTAAATTGCATACGGCCTGCACTACCTTGGGAATGGCATTTATACATTTTGAAACTGAGACCCCTCAAATTCACCTCTTTGATTATTCAAGTTAAGCCTCACTGAGTTCTTAAATATTTATGTTTACACATTATTATACCTGTTGTTTGGCCTTAAGTGCTTCCAAAATACTCATGCATGCAACAATTGATTTAATTCATTTGCATGCAATTAATTCCATTCATGTATTTGCATTTGACCAACCCCCGGTTGTTTTGGAAAAAGTCACGCATACAGTGGTTTATTTAATTCATTTGCATGCAATTAATTCCAATTCATTTCATTTGCATGCACTGATTCAATTCATTTTAATTGCATGGATTGTTCAATTAGATTTACTTGCATATCTATTGTTGTCTTGCATATTTTATTTCATGCATGTAAACTTCTTTGTTTCATGGTAGCAATTCGACCATTATGGACATTTATGTTGTATTAAAATTGACAAATTAGATATGTCATTTATGTTGTATTAAAATTGACAAATTAGATATGTCATTTATGTTGTTTTAAAGTTGACAAATTAATCATGTCATTTTTTATTGAAATTAGAATTGACAAAATAATCTTGTCATTTTTGTTATATTAGAATTGACATAACAAGATTATCATTTTAATGTTTATCGAAGTGTGCTAACTTGAAATAAGTTTAATCCTGACTCGGGTGTTTTGTGTATTTTGCATGGGACAGTCGGATCAGGTCCTAAGTGTTCCAGGCTTAGAAAATTTCAGCTCGCAACGAAGTGGAGTGGCATGTAAAGACGCATATGGCGCGCGCCCGACAAAACTATAAATCTTTTATTTATTTAAAAATTCATGTAATGTACTTATAAAATCTTCTGTTGTATGAATAACCTATTTTGGACCACCCATGTTATATCTTGAGCTAAACTATTCCAAATGCTACAAAATTTGGTTATTTGTTTATCATGTATGACTTTTGTGTGAGCCATCATGAACAATTTTTGTGCGAACCAAACCTATGACTTCTAGATACTCTGTCCGAAACATCATAACTATAACCTTTTGGGCTAGGCGTCCTTGACGCACACACATGTGAAGCGCTGTGATGAATAATTTTGTGAGTTGCAGAAATAGTAGACTATGATTTATGAGGGCATTATTATTACCAGACATATCAATATTTTGATAATATTCTGATTTCCTATTTGGAATGACTAAGCATTTGATTCCAACTTATTATTATAGTGCAACGCTTGATATATTAAATGATGTTGTATCTGAACTACGCTTATGATCCAAGAAGATTATTTAATTTTCGCCATAACATTGTTACTTTAAGAGGATTGTATTTCTAAAACAATCGTCTTTATATTTAAAATATTTAGATATTGAAAATCTTGGTTATTATAATACTTATGATCATTAGTACTGATACGTTAAAATGGGATCTTCTATTTGACCAGTTGTATTGGCTTGTGAATGATTCTCAAGAGTCATTTTATGATAATCCCCAATAGACACAAGTACTTAATCCATTTTGCCTTTAACGACAATAAGTAACCCACCACCAACCACATGGCGAGTGCTACATACACTAGACTACTTGTCGATGTCCAATTCTCAGTAAGTATGAAAGTTTAATAATTAGGCATTTAAATATAAAGTCAATACCTATAGTTACAAAAGCATTTATAATTGCAATCGATAAAATGTATAACTTAAGGATTTTCAACTTAGATACATTTAACGTATTTAATTCATTTATATATATATATCTATGTAACAACATATATAACAGAAATAAAACCAAAAGCCTGCTTCATTTTGAACATGACCATTATATAAGAGCTATATTATATAATTACCTATAGATGACACTTAAGTCTTTCCGTTATACATTGCTACATCGTGTTTGTATATTTTAGACTTAGTTATTAACTAGTATTAATTATTTGAATAATTATTATAGCTTTGTTAACTAAGTAAATCATGACATCACAATTAAAAATCATTTGGTTAATTTTAGGGATTTGAATCAATAATTCATAAAGCTAGAAAAATCGTAACATTTACGTTAATTTTTTCCATTTTAAGTTATGATACTAATAAATTAATTTGGCAAAGTGGAATTAGACATGCTGAAAAATATGAGCTCAAAATAATTTTAATATTAAAGCATGCTTGGATATTGCTCGAGCTCGGTAGTGGACGTAGGTTCTACCGCTTACTGGTTATTTAGGTAAAACCATACACTTAACCATTTAAGTTGTACACCAAACCACATTTTCTTTTACACATTTTCTTTTGATCACCATTGCATCACTTAGATGTCAACATAACATTCAAGTCCATAGTTCATTTAATAGCATTTATCATTAACCGATCTGGTTTTATCAAAGTTGTTATGGTGATATCAATCTTCTCTTTGAAAGACACAAATCCTCTCTTGAATTGCTTTCTAAAGTGGTTCAACTTAAAAGCAACTAATTGCCATATGTGTGTGGATTGAACCTATCTTCTCATTGCGTTTTAAAGCAGGACTTAAGACAATTCTGGCCCATAAAAGTTGTAACCTAGCCCATTAATTATCCGTATTTATATCTCAGGGTTGTGTTTATTACTGTATATGCTCTTTTGTTAACGCATCCGCCATTTCCATCTGCTTTTCGCCCCCGTATCGGCTTCAAATCAGGTGAAATTACTAATTAATTTTCTTGTTCCCTCCCCTTTTGTTTTGTTGGAATTATTTGGTTGAATGTTAGTGAAATGATGACCTTTTCTCCAAATGGTCGACTCTGGCTTTTCAGTGCGCCACCTAAGAGCTTTTGCCTCAACACATTTGTGCGCTTCTTTAGATGTCGACAATTTTTTCTTTTTCTTTCATAATTTTTCTGTAACATCTCTTTATCCCTGGGTACTTCTGTTATGCTATTGTATTTTATGATCACATATCCTACGAATGTAGTGACATTTAGAAAGTGTTCACTTGAAACAAATTTGTGTGCTGAAATATGTTAGAGATGTAAACATTTTTTAAAAACACTATGGCAGTGACACAACCAACATATGTTATACAAATAGATCTGACAAAGTTTATAAGAAAGTAGTTGACATACCTTTATGGGGTGGTGGTTAAACAATAGATACAGTGGCGCTTCTATTTTTCTTCCAGTAATGCAATTGGTGCCTCGATCCAATACTTTTGAGGTATGATTTTCGTAATTCTCTATCTACTTATATTCAGATCATTAAACTTTCATCTGATATGCTTGTCTAGATGTTCATTAGTCATTGCTATTTTGTGTCAAAAAGATAGGGTGGTTAATATTTATCTAATTAGCACACTGTTCTATTAGACTATTTTAGGGTTGTCTGTTGACTATAGTACAAGCAGACAACTTTTGTTGACCATAGGACTCTCTGTTCAATGTTGTTTACTTCTCCGATATGGATTTCCAGCGTACTAACAATTTGTATAGATGAATAACTACGATCACAAGAAGGTTGTATCATATGCAAACGGTTCCATGTGTAAATAGATATCATTAAAGGGGAAACACATAGTTTATCTTTTGTTTTTTTTCTCTTAAAAAAGATATAGCTCACCCCTGTGTTTCAATTTTTTTAATTGTATCCTCAAGCAAGCGATTTATTTGATGTATTGTACGATAAAACAGAAAACCCAAACCTGACATTTAAACATCCTTTTATGTGATTGATAATGAAAAGTATGGATGCTCGATGATGCATAAAGGAAGATAGGACTCATATATAGTTATTCATGTGCAACCTATCGCACGTCTTCACACTGAGATGTATGTGTGATAAGTATGTGTTCAATGAAAAACCTATTTTGGACCACCCATGTTATATCTTGAGCTAAACTATTTCAAATGCTACAAAATTTGGTTATTTGTTTATCATGTATGACTTTTGTGTGAGCCAACATGAACAATTTTTGTGCGAACCAAACCTATGACTTCTAGATACTCTGTCTGAAACATCATAACTATAACCTTTTGGGCTAGGCGTCCTTGACGCACACACATGTGAAGCGCTGTGATGAATAATTTTGTGAGTTGCAGAAATAGTAGACTATGATTTATGAGGGCATTATTATTATCAGACATATCAATATTTTGATAATATTTTGATTTCCTGTTTGGAATGACTAAGCATTTGATTCCAACTTATTATTATAGTGCAACGCTTGATATATTAAATGATGTTGTATCTGAACTACGCTTATGATCCAAGAAGATTATTTAATTTTCGCCATAACATTGTTACTTTAAGAGGATTGTATTTCTAAAACAATCGTCTTTATATTTAAAATATTTAGATATTGAAAATCTTGGTTATTATAATACTTATGATCATTAGTACTGATACGTTAAAATGGGATCTTCTATTTGACCAGTTGTATTGGCTTGTGAATGATTCTCAAGAGTCATTTTATGATAATCCCCAATAGACACAAGTACTTAATCCATTTTGCCTTTAACGACAATAAGTAACCCACCACCAACCACATGGCGAGTGCTACATACACTAGACTACCTGTCGATGTCCAACTCTCATTAAGTATGAAAGTTTAATAATTAGGCATTTAAATATAAAGTCAATACCTATAGTTACAAAAGCATATATAATTGCAATCGATAAAATATATAACTTAAGGATTTTCAACTTAGATACATTTAACATATTTAATTCGTTTTTATATATCTATGTAACAACATATATAACAGAAATAAAACCAAAAGCCTGCTTCATTTCGAACACGACCATTATATAAGAGCTAAATTATATAGTTACCTATAGACGACACTTAAGTCTTTCCGTTATACATTGCTACATCGTGTTTGTATATTTTAGACTCAGTTATTAACCAGTATTAATTATTTGAATAATTATTATAGCTTTGTTAACTAATTAAATCATGACATAACAATTAAAAATCATTTGGTTAATTTTAGGGATTTGAATCAATAATTCATAAAGCTAGAAAAATCGTAACATTTACGTTAATTTTTTCCATTTTAAATTATGATACTAATAAATTAATTTGACAAAGTGGAATTAAACATGCTGAAAAATATGAGCTCAAAGTAATTTTAATATTAAAGCTTGCTTGGATATTGCTCGAGCTTGGTAATGGACGTAGGTTCTACTGCTTATTGATTATTTAGGTAAATCATATACTTAACCATTTAAGTTGTACACCAAGCCACATTTTATTGTGCACATTTTCTTTAGATATATGACACTGTTGCATTGCCATATGTGCGTGGATTGAATCTATCTTCTCATTGCGTTTTAAAGCAGGACTTCAGACAATTCTGGCACATAAAAGTTGTGATCTAGCCCATTAATTATCCGTATTTATATCTTAGGGTTGTGTTTATTACTGTACATGCTCTTATGTTAACGCATCCGCCATTCCCATCTGCTTTTCGCCCCCGTATCGGCTTCAAATTAGGTGAAATTACTAATTAATTTTCTTGTTTCCTCCCCGTTTGTTTTGTTGGAATTATTTGGTTGAATGTTAGTGAAATGGTGACCTTTTCTCCAAATGGTCGATGCGCCGCCTAAGAGCTTTTGCCTCAACACGTTTGTGCACTTCTTTAGATGTCGACAATTTTTTCTTTTTTGTTCATAATTTTTCTATAACATATCTTTATCCCTGGGTACTTCTATTATGCTATTGTATTTTATGATCACATTTCCTACGAATGTAGTGACATTTAGAGAGTGATCACTTGAAACAAATTTGTGTGCTGAAATATGTTAGAGATGTAAACATTTTTTTCAAACACTATGGCAGTGACACCACCAACATATGTTATACAAATAGATCGGACAAAGTTTATAAGAAAGTAGTTGACAACATACCTTTATGGGGTGGTGGTTAAACAATAGATAGAGTGGCGCTTCTATTTTTCTCTTCCAGTAATGCAACTGGTGCCTCGATCCAATACTTTTGAGGTATGATTTTCGTAATTCTCTATCTACTTATATTCAGATCATTAAACTTTCTTTTGATATGCTTGTCTAGATGTTCATTAGTCATTGCTATTTTGTGTAAAAAAGATACGGTGCTTGATATTTATCTAATTAGCTCACTAATCTATTAGACTATTTTAGGGTTGTCTGTTGACTATATTACAAGCAGACAACTTATCGTTGAACATAGGACTCTCTGTTCAATGTTGTTTACTTCTCTGATACGGATTTCCCAGCGCACTAACAATTTGTGTAGATGAATAACTACGATCACAACAAGGTTGTATCATATGCAAACGGTTCCATGCGTAAATAGATATCATTAAAGGGGAAACACATAGTTTATCATCTGTTTTTTTTTTCTCTTAAAAAAGTTATAGCTCACCCCTGTATTTCAAATTTTTTTAATTGTATCCTCAAGCAAGCGATTTATTTGATGTATTGTACGATAAAACAAAAAACCCAAACCTGACATTTAAACATCCTTTTGTGTGATTGATAATGAAAAGTATGGATGCTCGATGATGCATAAAGGAAGATATGACTCATATATGGTTATTCATGTGCAACCTATCGCAAGTCTTCATACTGAGATGTATGTGTGATATGTATGTGTTCAATGAAAAACCTATTTTGGACCAACCCTGTTATATCTTGAGCTAAACTATTTCAAATGCTACAAAATTTGGTTATTTGTTTATCATGTATGACTTTTGTGTGAGCCATCATGAACAATTTTTGTGCGAACCAAACCTATGACTTCTAAATACTTTGTCTGAAACATCATAACTATAACCTTTTGGGCTAGGCGTCTTTGACGCACACACATGTGAAGCGCTGTGATGAATAATTTTGTGAGTTGAAGAAATAGTAGACTATGATTTATGAGGGCATTATTATTATCAGACATATAAATATTTTGATAATATTCTGATTTCCTATTTGGAATGACTAAGCATTTGATTCCAACTTATTATTATAGTGCAACGCTTGATATATTAAATGATGTTGTATCTGAACTACGCTTATGATCCAAGAAGATTATTTAATTTTCGCCATAACATTGTTACTTTAAGAGGTTTGTATTTGTTCCTTTCATATTATGCATGTAGGTATGTGTGTCAAATTTTCATTTTTTACCTTAAAATAAATTATTTCATGTTTAGACCTTGTACAAAACATATCATGAAAAAGCATCTTTTTTTTTTTTTTTTTTTTTTATAATAGAACATCTTTGTCATATGCATTACATAAATGAGCATGTGCAAAAAACTTTTCCTCCAAAAATACACTTGCACACTTTGAGTTGACGCAAATACAAATTAATTTTTTTATACATGCTCATTTTTCGTTTATTTAATACACGTGTACAAAAACACTATGTCATGAAAAAAATGCATATTTTCATAATAAATTTTGAACGAGGCCTAAACTTGAAATAAGCTTTTTTGGAGGCCTAAAATGAAAATTTGTTCTATACGCATGGACTGGAAATGAAAATGCAAATTTAACTTTTGGCTGATATTAGAGGGATACAAATGGTGCTAAATAAAGGTTTCTATTGATCATGCATGTATGTGTTCTACACACACACACACACGCACACCCCCCACCCACATGAGGGCGGTTATATGGCATCCCTATTTCATGACACTTCTTTTGTACCTCAACGATTGCCATACGTTTATAATTAAATAAGTTAGTGTGAGAGAGAATTAGTAGGAAGAAAGAGAAACAGAATGTGTTATAGAAATAAGAGAGGCTATAGGGTGTTGTACTATTTGGGGTGTTTTTGATCCTATCTCTATACACGCATGTACACACGTAGTGGAAATTGGCACAAGGACAAACTCTGAAAAAAGATTGGTTGAAGGGTATCAAGTTTGTCTTTGAGCTTAATATTTTTTAAAAGTTTGTTCTTCGACCAAAAAAAATAAACTTGTTCTTCTTTCGTCTAATCTTTTCTTAGAGTTTGTCATTCTCTACAACTTGTTTAGGATTAATGGCGTGATTGATGTCGTGGTGGATGTTGTCACTCTTCTTAATTACCTCATATATGTATGTTTGTATATATATATATATGTATGTATGTATATATATGTATGTATATGTATATATATATATGTATGTATATATATATATATATGTATATAAATATATATGTATGTATGTATGTATGTATATATATATATGTATGTGTATATATATAAATGTATGTATATATATATATACACATACACTACAAGAAAAATACCCTATTGCAACTAGCTATTTGCAACAGGCCTCAAATGTTAGTTGCAGTAAATGATATTTAGCAACAGACCTTTCATAGCTGTTGTAATAGATAAGATTTAACAACAGGCTTTTCCTTCCTGTTGCGAAAAGCATATTTTTCGCAACAGCGCTTTCATGCCTGTTGCGAAAACATACTTTTAGCAACTACTCTATCATTCCTGCTACAATAGACATATTATTTGCAACTACATTTTCAAACCAGTTGCAAAAATTATATATTTAGCAACTGTTTTCACCAGTTGCGATAACTGTAATTTTTTTGCAATAGGTAAAGCCACTTGCAAAAAATGTACTTAAAAAAAAGGTTTTCCCCAAGTAATATTCGGTTATAATATAAGAAGTATAAGAATAATAGTTAATATATATATATACATATAATTAATATATATATCATTAAAAATTATATTATTTAGTAATTACTATTAGTATTTAATGTTTACAACTACTATATATATTTAGTACTCAATTATTAAATAATAATAATATAGAAATAAATATATTAGAAATTAATAAATAATTAATTATCATTGTTTAACAAATAATTTATAATTAGAATTCACTAATTATTAATAAAAAAAATTAAATTCTTTATATAATCGTCATTTATAATTTACAAATTATAAACTAATTACTATTAGTAATAAATAACTTAAATTCAATAATTATAATCTGTAAGTATAATTATTTATAAACCTTTAACAAATTTTTAACCATTGGTTATTAATAAATAATTTATAATAACTAATTATAATTTACAGGTAATAAATATATTTTATATTTAATAAAATTTAAAGTTAATTATTTATAATCAGAAATCATAGTTAATATTCATTTTGTAATGACAAATAAATATGATTAATAATTAATTATCAAATAATTAATGTTAAATAATCAGTAAATAATAATTAACTTTTAATAAATACTAATAATGCATAAATAAGAATTTAATACATTTAGTAAGTATTTTTATTATTTAGTATTTAATATGTAATAATTAGTATTAATAATTAAGAAGCAATGTTTATTTAATAATTCTAAAATAATACTTTTTTTTTGTAACGGCGAATGGAAACATGATAATCTAACCCCGTTCAGAAGTAAAATTTAATGTTTAAAAAAAGTAAAGAAATTCATATTATAGTTAATGTAAAATTTTCACTTTTTAATTCTAATATCTAATGGTTGTCATTGAATTGTTTTGATGATATTTAGCTACAGCACATGAAATTTGGCCTCAACTTTTGAATTGTAGGTGGTGAAAACTTGAAATTTTGGCGGAAAACGTTAGCGGGAAAGATAGAATTTCGAACATGGGCTTCAGACGCTACTCCTAAATCAGTTTTGACCCCTAAATCAGTTTAGACCACAATTCACTGTCGGTCAAAATTGACAGCCGACCTTAATCGCTTCCTCCGGTTCCCCTTTCTTCCACCCTCTTCGCTCATCTTCTCTAATTCCCCTTTCTACCTTTCATGTCGCCTTGTTTAAACCTTCCGATCCCACCTGATGTTGTCTTGTCAACGACTCGGCACTACAAGAAAAATACCCTATTGCAACTAGCTATTTTAAACAGGCCTCAAATGTCAGTTACAGTAAATGATATTTAGCAATAGACCTTTCATAGCTGTTGCAATAGATGAGATTTAATGATAGGCATTTCCTTCCTGTTGCGAAAAGCATATTTTTCGCAACAGCGCTTTCAAGCCTGTTGCGAAAACATACTTTTAGCAACTGCTCTTTCATTCCTGTTGCAATAGACATATTATTTGCAACTACACTTTCAAACCAGTTGCAAAAATTATATATTTAGCAACTATTTTCACCAGTTGCAATAACTATAATTTTTTTACAACAGGTAAAGCCACTTGCAAAAAATGTACTTTTAAAAATTATTTTTCCCTAAGTAATATTTGGTTATAATATAAGAAGTATAAGCATAATAGTATACATATACATATATATATACACACACACACACACATATACATATATACACAATTAATAATTGGCAAATATAATTAATATTATATCATTAAAAATTATATTATTTAGTAATTACTATTAGTATTTAATGTTAAATTATTAATATTTAAAATTTAACAATTATTAATTAATATTTACTATTAAATTATTGATTAATATTTAGTAATAATTATATAATAACTAAGACTAGTATTTACTAATAGATAAGTAATATGGAATCATTAAGAACTACTACTACATAATGATAAATACAATTAATTCGAAACAAGATATAATTTCTATTAACAATTATGAACATATAATTAATTAATTATTAATAATAACTAATGATGCGTTTGCGCGTAACGAAAGTGGAGTATTAAAACGAATTACTTAAACATGATATTTAAGTAGAGTATTTTAGTTTATGATTTTTAGTTTAACTGAGTTATATTTAATTAATTAATTTTTTGTAATATGTTAAAATATTTTTTAAAATTTTGTCCAATATTAAACTCAACGAAGGAGGTGCGGGGGAAACGGCCCCGCTAGCAACATTCAACATGTCCGGTCAGATCGCAGTGGTCTTATGGCAGCACCTTCGGCAGGGTTTGAAATGATACATTTTGAACAGTTTAAATTGATGTTTCAAATGATAACATTTTGGACAGGTAAATTTGATAATGATTTCAAATGAAAATAGTAAAATTCGCACACAGCTTTGACTAGCGAACAACGCCTAAAAATTCCCTTCTAAATTTAGTTTCCGCCAAAATTTCGTTTCCCTCCTGTTTCCCCTAAAATTTCTTTACTCGCTGCCTTAACCCTAAATTTCGATTTAACCCAGCCAAATAAAATTCGTGTTTCTCATAAGTTGTCTAAAATGAAGTCGGTACTGATTATCAAACCCCTCCTCGTCTTCCTTTCCTTTTCCCTCCTCTTTACCCTCAACATCCCCTCAAAAGCCAATTAGTCTCCCTCCTTCAACCCATTAACCCCTTATCGGATCCAAACCCATCTCTTAAGATCTACCCCATCTACACCTCCGACGATTAGTACATCTCTCGCCAGCTCAGCGAGACCCTAAACCCCAAACTCCGCCACCTCTGGGCCACCCGCGACTGGTCCCAAAAGAAAGCTATCTTCTCCTCCTTTTCCGATCATTCGACCTGCTTACCAACTCCTCCTCCGAACTCTGCATTAGCGCCCGCCTCGGCCACGAGCTCTTCTCCCTCCGATCCATCGGCATCTCCAACTCCGACGAAATCGATCTCGTCCCTTCTCCGCCCCTCGTCCTCAAAGGTGATTTCCACACTCAACCTTTCCACGACGACTCGTTCGATTTTGAGTTTTCCAACATTTTCGACCATGCCCTGAAAATTTTAAATCTGAGATTGAGAGGACGTTAAAATTGGATGGAGTTTGATCAGCAAGTAGGTATATGTAACACCCCACACCCGCTATGGTCACTCACTAAGGGAATGCCATGGCATCGGTGGAGTATTTTAGTGAATATAGAACAGAAAAATTACAACAAGACAGATATAAATAGTACTTGAAATTTTAAAACATCATCTCATAACAGCGGAAGTTAAAACATGACTGGTTACATCATAAAACCACAATAAAAGTCAAGTACAATATCCATCAAATAAATTTGTACATAATCCCACTCTCATACAATAGCCATGACAAAAGAAAAGATAACTGGATAACTGGAGCTTTACATCTACCCAAGCTCTTAAAGACTGGAACAGCAATCCGATCAAACTCCACTACTGCTAGGATCCACCATAGGACCTGAGGGTTGGGAAAAAAAATAAAAACAACGGGGTCAGACATAAGTCTGAGTGAGTCCTATAACTTTAACAATACAATCATTAAAGTAACCAGAGAAGACATAAGTTTGACATACGGTAATGTCTGGGGATGAATGGCTATACCAAGCAGTTTGGTAGACCTAGGATAAACTAAGATAACTGCAAAGACGCATCTACCCACCCAAGGGTAATTACTACACTGCACCACACCAGTCATTCCTACTTAAAGGTTGATCCCTCCAAGGATTTAGAAAATTTCCCCAGTAGTTTCGTGTACTCCTAGCCCACTACATAGGTGCCGTCTGCCCCTATCTCCACTAGGTGTACCTAGCAATTTTACCCAGTAGTTTCGTGTACCCCTACATAGGTGCCGTCTGCCCCTATCTTTATTAGGTGTACCCACTACTCCCCATCGATCGGCTCCCTACCGTAGATACCCGTGCTGGTCCCACAGTGGGGTGTATCACTCCCCTAAAGTGGCAACCCAATACTATCAACGGTGCACGGCTTTATATCTACACGATGAAACAACGGCTTATCTACCAGCCCGGGCCCACACACGCATATGAAACCCGTTGGACTTGCGTTGCCACCGCTAACCCGTTTTGGCCTCTTATAGTCAAGCCCAATATGCGTGTCCCGTCACCCGACTAGAGTCGAGCCCACAAAGATACGTTTGGGATATTGGTTGAAATGGGCCCCCACAAGCTACCCACCTAAGCTTGTTACTTATCTAGTGTATCCCACTTAACCCTTTAATCATGTTTAATTACATGTTTCCACTTGGTTAAGTATTCTAATCGTATTTTCTATTGCCACCCAAGGCAACCCACTAGATTCCACATGCCACCCAAGGCAACCACTGAATTTCCACATGCCACCCAAGGCACCCACTTAACCCCTCATGTCCCACTACATGCTAGTATGGTTAAGTGTTTCTTAATTAATTAAGACCGTGATCTCCCATAAAGACCTCCCACATTAGACTGGCTGTTATGACCGCCTGGTTAAGCCGGTAGAGTCCGGGCAGTCTTACGTCATAACAGAGCCTAACCTCGTGTCTTTACTTTAATCACGTATTTAATTTATGGCTAAGACCTCTCACATTGGGCTGACATTTGTAGCAACTGGTTAAGCCGGTCGGGTCCGGGCAGTTTTACACTACAAATGAGTCCAACCTCGTGTCTTAGTCGATTAATTACACCTAATTAATCACCCCCATATTAATTATCCCTAATTAATATCAAGTTTTCCATAACATGGGTAGACCTAACTCAATAGGTAAATTCCCATGGGGTAGACCTAACTCAATAGGTATATTCCCACTTATGGTAATTTATTTTTATGGTATGCTTAATCATACCCAATCATACATTTATTAACATATTTTCCAACCCCATCGTTCCCCACGTAAATCGTTCTCACTTCATGACATAATAAAAGGGAAGATCCATCACAAATATCATGGGCTTAGCATATAACTTTGTCATGGGTTAAGAGGATGTCAACTTGCATATATGAACATATATTAACCCAACTACATTTAACCCAAACTTGCATATTATCATACACATATCTTGCATAACATGTTGAACTTGCATATAAGCATTCTCATAACTTGCATAACATGTTAAACATGCATTTAAGCATACACATAACTTGCATAAGCATCCACATACTTGCATAAGCATTCACATACTTGCATAAGCATTCACATACTTGCATAAGCATTCACATACTTGCATAAGCATGCATAACTTGCATATCATGTCATTTAAGCATATACATATCTTGCATAAGCATTCATATACTCGCATAAGCATGCATAACTTGCATATCATGTTCAACTTGCATTTAAACATATACTTAACTTGCATATGAACTTGCATAACTCACTTTGTTAAACATGCATAATTCCACTCATTAAATATGCATAAACCCACTTGTTAAACATGCATAAACCAACTTATTAAGCATGCATAAACCAACTTATCAAACATGCATAAAGCCACTTATTAATTATGCATAATCATAGTAAAACATAGAGTAGCATATCATTACAAATGATTCAAACTCACTAATCCGCATTTAAGACCATAAGTCTCATTATACCCAATCTACTTACTTTAACAATTGATGTTAAAGTGATAGAAACTCACCACTAGCAAATTTGCACTCCAAATGAAGAAGATTAAGATGCTTAGAATGGATTAGAGGTTGATTAGAGAGTGATTTGCTTGCAACTTCCTTCATGAACTAGTGGAGGCCATGCTCAAATTTCATTTTGCCATAGTTTAGTTACAAGATTTAATTATGAATGAATTAGGGTAGGGTTAGGGTCTTATTTATAGGATTAGGTGAGTGTTTTAGGCCCTTAGATTAACCCTAGATTAGATTAGGACCCTTAGATTTAGGAAATCTCTAGAACCAGCCTTCCTAGCCAGCCTGAAACCCAACCTGGTGCAACCTGGTGCACCCAGGTTCACTGGACGCCAGGCCCCTGTCGACAGGCAAGTCGACACCCCTGTCGACAGGCCTGTCGACAGCCCTGTCGACATGGGTAGGGCGGGAATCTTCCCGCCTGGCCCCGCCTGTCCAATTTAAAATCTGAATTTTAAATTCTTAATTCTGTTTTTAGTTTTGAATTTTCTGCAAACTTCATCGGGCCATAACTGGGCCATACGGACTCCGATTTTCGAAAACTCGGACTCTATTTTGTGTATTTTTCCGAGACGAACACAATGACGCAGCCCGTTTCCCCCAATTCTCACATCTGAGATTATTTATTCTGTAATTAGTGAATTTTAGTATTAACCAAAATACGGGGTGTTACAGTATATCTTTTTCACTTCCCAATTGTTTTTAATTTTTTTTCCTTGTTATTGATTATCCCTGGAGAGAAACTGAACCAGGTATGTAGTTATGTAATTTTTAGTCTGCTTGAATTTTCTTTGGTACAGTTATGACTACTGTTGTTTTCAGATTTTGCAACTGTAAATATACGACATTTTTTTCCAATTTTTATGATCATCCACGATTCAAATTCAGTAGCTGTTATGGTATCGAAATTGAATCTACTATTTGTCTTGGTTGTTCCAAAATCAGCCTCAACAGGTTTCAATGTGGCTGGAGTGAAGTTAGAATTCGACATTTAACATTGCAAATCTCAGTTTGTTTGGTGTAATTGGAGTGGAAAGGAGGAGAAACATTGGCTGTTAGACAAATTGAGCAAGATATGACTGAAGCGGACATTGGTAAAGATCCAAGTTCTTCGTCAGCCTCTCACTTGAAAATGACAGCTTTTGTTTCACTTGAAACTTTGTCAGCATGTTTTACCGTCAGTCTTCCTCCTTTCTACTCCAGTTCCACCAAACAAATAGCAGTTTGCAACATTCACGTCAAATTCTAACTTCATTCTGGTTACGCTGAGAACACTCAAGACTGGTTCTGGAACAATCAAAACAAGTGGTGAGATTTTGATACCATTACAACTTTCAGATTTGAACCTTGGAAGGTCATAACAAATTGAAAGAGCTACTGTTTTTATACAAGCTGATTAATCAATCTAGACATTGTGATAAGCATTTTTTAGCTTGCAA